>JAUIMM010000399.1:1281250-2562500 GCA_031769625.1 Taudactylus pleione | reverse complement strand
TATTAGAGCAAGAAGCTCAATGGGGCTTGCAGGAACGAGACCCTAGCACAAGGGTCTCGTCGCAAGCCTGATGGTCGCGACCATCCTGGCCATCACCTGACCGTTCACAAAAGCTGTAGATGGTCACCCACAGCTTAGCGAGCGGCCAGGAGGCCGGCTGCAAAAAAAAAACGCCCTGATTCAGAGCGAGCACTCTGAAAGAGCGTCCGGCTCTGAATCAGGGCCTGTGGGCCTGATTCAGAGCCGCTCGTAAGCGGCCGTTCGTTCGCTCCGAGCGATGTTGGCACATCTGCGCATGCGTATAGGTTGCAATGCGCATGCACCAACCAGTCAGTGTGGTCGGAAATCGTGTGCTCGCAAAATAGCGAATGCCTGCTAATTTGAGTGACAGGATGAGGTGTTTGTGGGTGGTAACAGGGGAAGGTGCTTGAAAACAGGGAGTGGAGATCCGAACGCAGGCGTGCCAAACGGTCAAAACGGGCGTTTTAAGGGTGTGCATAATTAACAAAGCAGTGTCATCGACCACGTCACTTGGTTGTCTTTTAGCCTGAACTGCTCGCATGATTGCGGTAGGAAAATGCTACCACAAGAATAGCGAGCAGTTCATATGCCTTTCGATGTACTCGATTAATCTAATAGCGGAGATGACGTATGATGCGAGCGGCCAGGGGGCGTCTTTACAAAATAGCGAGCGCATGTTTTGTTCGCTTGCTCAGACATAGAGGCGTCAACAGACCGCAAAGAGCGATCGCTCAATTTAAATAGCCAGCCCCTTTTTCTGAACGAGCGTCCGCAAATAGCGTCCGGCTCTGAATCAGGCCCTGTGTCTGTTACTGAACTGGAACATGTGACCTGCTGGGTGGTATGGAAACTTATATGCAGCCACATATATCAGTGCGTCTTGCTGGGACCTCAATCACCAACTGCTGTCTTAGGGGGTCATTTAGACCCACTCGCGAGCGGCAGTACGCTCGCAAGTGGGTCGATGTTCCCCACTGCACATGCGCACGACGGAGGGAGCTCCGTCGTGCGCATGCGTGAGACCCGGCGAGCGAAGGACTTTCCATCGCTCCGGGTCTCGCACCAAAGGGGGCGTGCTGTCGATGTTGATTGACAGCACGCCCCCTTAGGTGGGCGTGCCTGCCAGACAGAGGCGTTCCTATGGGAACGTCTACCGTCTGAAGCCGGCCCCACTGACATCACTAGTGATGTCAGTGGGAGTGATTTTGGCTCTGATAGAGCCAAAATCACTCCAGGGCTTGCGGTTGAGAAACCCGACCACAGGGTTTCATTCGCAAGTCCGATGGTCGCGATGGTCAAGACCATCACGACCATCTTGTTGGACGCTCGTATATGCTGTGGGTGGTGACCCACAGCTATACGAGCATCCAGGAGGACGCTCCATTTTAATGGAGGTGGGCCCTGATTCAGAGCGAGCGCTCTGGTCAGAGCGTCCGGCTCTGAATCAGGGCCTTATTTTATTAATCGTTTCCCCACGCCTTGTTTACACCAAACATGCCTAGAGGCCAGCCTCGAGGACGTTGACATCGTGGAACCTTACAGGTCGCCCAGAGCGCGCAGTTCCAAAATCTTAGTCAAGAATATTTTTGTTTCAACCAATATATAACAAGATCAACTGATACACCGCTTGCATTGGACATGGCATATTCCCCACAATACTACTCTTTGGGTCCTATGGACGTGCAACGTGTGAACTGTGGTGCCAATATTTTTCCTCTCCTAGATTATGTTAAAGTTCATTTTGTAGATGTCACATACTGTCGATTTCTAGTTTGCTAGAAACTCAACAAAGGATCTTAATGAATGTCTGCACGGTTCACCCTGATGGACAATTTTATTAATCCTGGGAGTGCTGTACTCCTGTATTTTGGTGGCGTGCTCGGACAGCACTTTGAGCTGGCGGCTCGGGCACCACTCTGGCACTTTAGCAGTGGGCTCAGACATCACTCTGGCACTTTAGCAGTGGGCTCAGACATCACTCCGGCACTTGGGCAGGTGGCTCGGACACTACTCCGGCAATTTGACAAGTGGCTCGGACACCACTCCAGCATTTTTGCAGATGGCTCATACACCAATCGGGCACTTCGGCAGATGACTTGGACACCACTCCGGCACTTTGGCACATATCTCGGACACCGCTCTGGCAGTATGGCACATGGCTTGGACACCACTACGGTACTTTGGCACATATCTCGGACACCACTCTGGCTGTATAACACATGGCTTGGACACCGCTCTGCCAGTTTAGCAGGCACCATTCTCCTTTTTCATTTTATATTGGGGGATCCTATCTGAGCCTGGTAGATTTTTGTTTCAGCTAATCCATACTTGCCAACTCTCCCTCATTGTCAGGGAGACTCCCTGAAATAGGAGCAATCTCCCTGACTCCCTGAAGAGTCTAGCAATCTCCCTCATTTCATCCTTACCCCCATTATGAAGCTGTTATATTAAAAAACAGAGATATATACATTCAAATGGGATCATTAGTGTCATTTCCTTGCATTGGTTATTATAAGGCACAATGATCCCTATGAATTTCTGAAAAGTATTATTGTGTTTTCATCAATAAACAGATCTTACTAACTGCTTTTGGGATGGTTTACATTTGGATGTAAGTCAGGTTTAGGACACGCCTCTCAGATTTATCAGTACACGCCCACTGTAACACGCGCCCATAGGTGCTGCTTTCACAATCTCCCTGAAATGCTTTTTCAAAAGTAGGCAAGTATGAGCTAATCATGACTTGCAGAAGGGTGACCTACTTAGCATTAATGAAGGAGCTAGACGGTGTAACAGTTAGCGTTGCTACCTCACAGCACTGAGGTCATGGGTTCGATTCCCAGTTCGGCCCTAACTGTGTGGAGTTTGTATATTCTCCCTGTGCTTGCGTGGGTTTCCTCCGGGTACTTTGATTTCCTCCCACACTCCAAAAATATACTGGTAGGTTAATTGGCTCCCAACAAAAATTGACCATAGTGTGTATGTTTGTGAGCATGTGATAGGGAATATAGGGCCTGATTCAGACCCACTCGCGAGCGGCTGTCCGCTCGTAAGTGGGTCGATGGTCTGCACTGAGCATGCGCACGACGGAGGGAGCTCCGTCGTGCGCATGCGCCAGACACGACGAGCGAAGGACTTTCCTTCGCTCGTTGTGTCCGATCAAAGGGGGCGTGCTGTCAATGTTGATTGACAGCACGCCCCCTTTGGTGGGCGTGCCGCGGGCGTGCCTCCCTGACGGGGGCGTTCCCACGGGAACGCCTCCCGTCAGAAGCCGGCCCACTGACATCACTAGTGATGTCAGTGGGAGTGATTTTGGCTCTGATAGAGCCAAAATCACTCCGGAGCTTGCGGTTGAAAACCTCAACCGCAGGCTCCGGCTCGCAATTTCGATGGTCGCGATGGTCACGACCATCGCGGCCATCAAAATGCACGCTCGTATAGCCTGTGGGTGGTGACCCACAGCTATACGAGCGTCCAGGAGGACGCTCCATGAAAATGGAGCCCGGCCCTCATTCAGAGCGTGCGCTCTGCTCAGAGCGTACGGCTCTGAATGAGGGCCATAGAGTATAAGCTCCACTGGGGCAGGGACTGATGTGAATGGTAAGATATTCTCTGTAAAGCGCTGCAGAATATGTGTGCGCTATATAAATAACTGGTAATAAATAATAATAAATACTCAGTAATAAAAAAGACAGAAGCCAATTATAGTAGGCAGCACATTCCAAAAGGACTCTTTCCCTGATTCAGAGCCGTACGCTCTGAATCAGGGCCGTCCCTCTTAGTTTTCAGAGCGGCCTCCTGGCCGCTCGCATAGCTGTGGGTGACCACCCACAGCTATAGGGAGCGGCCAAAAAGACGGTTGCGATGGTCAAGACCATCGTGACCATCGGGCTTGCGACGAGACCCTTGCGGTAGGGTCTCGTTACCGCAAGCCCTGGAGTGCTTTCGGCTCTATCAGAGCCAAAAGCACTCCCACTGACATCACTTGTGATGTCAGTGGGGCCGGCCCCAGACAGTAGGCGTTCCCGTGGGAACGCCTCCGTCTGGGCAGCAACGCCCCGGCACGCCCACCAAAGGGGGCGTGCTGTCACTCACCATCGACAGCACCGCCCCCTTTGGTGCGGGACCCATAGCGATGGCTTGGCCGTCGTTATTCGGGTCTCGCGCATGCGCACGACGGAGCCACCTCCGTCGTGCGCATGCGCACTTGGCCAACATCGACCCGCTTGCGAGCGCTCAGCGCTTGCGAGCGGGTCTGAATTAGGCCATCTGTACTACACTTACAGTATATGATATGTATGATAAATAAATATGTGCATTAAAAGAATGTTTAATATAGTAAAACCAGGGGCGGAACTTGCGGCGGTGCAGCCGGTGCCATGGCCCGCCGACCTGGTCCCCATTAAGTAAATAGTTGGAGCCAGAGTGGGCCCGCTTCGGCTCCACTATGACAGACACCCGCCGCGGCCCGGCCCCTTGTTATGACACGGCGCGCGTGACGTCATGACGTCACGCGCTTCGTGTCATAACAAGGGGCCGGGCTGCTGGAGTAAAGACTGGATGGAGAGGAGCCGCGGATCGAGAGGAGCAGAAGAGGAAGAAGGAAATAAGGTAAGTGGCGGTGGTATGAGAGGGGGGGGGAAGGGAAGAGGCTGATACACATGCTGGGGGTGAAAATGAGGCTGATACACTGGGGCTGGACAGACTTACTGAGTTGGGGGGCAGTGAGGGGTGGTGAAAAAATGTTGGCATGCAGGGTTCCAGGAATGGGCAGGGGGACCCAAAAGCATATTCTTGCACCTGGGCCCACCACTCTCTAGTTCCGCCACTGAGTAAAACATAGGGCTCAATTTAATTGATCGCAAATTAAATAGCGCCGGGAGGGAGATACCAGAGGTATTCAATCCTGCGCGTTGTTAAAGATTTCTTCTCTCACACCTCCAGGGCACGATGATGTTTTCTGCCCTTAGCGCGGTGGAAACAGCATTGTGCCAGGTAGTTTAGTTGGAGAATGCCCGTTCTCGTGACTAAATACCCTGTTTAAGGCGCGAGAACGGGGATTCCCTGACCTAATAGCGGGGATAATTGGATAGCTCCAGGAGCTCCCTCCCAGCGCTTTTTAATATGCGTTCAATTGAATCGAAAATAGCTGAAATTAATACCGATTTTAAATGCTGAAGTTCAATTCACACTTGCCCTAACGTTGCCCCAAGTACAGCTAACACTCACCCCATAGAACTTTCATTGTCTCCTCCAGACTGCTGTGATCCACATAACAGGAGTAAGTGTCCTCATCCCTGAGTATGACTTCCACGGAGACCCTGGTCTGATAGGTGCCGTCAGGGTTGGGGAGGATCTGTTTAGCTTCGTCTGAGGGAACCTCGTCTCTCCCATTCCTCATCCACTTCACATCCACAGCTCGGGGGTGAAACCCGTAGACCTGACAGTGGAGCTTTGTGATACCGTCTGACTGGTGACAGGAAACCTTCACCTGTGGGCGAACTGAGAGGGAGAATGAGATACAAATATTATAAAGACTGATCTACTGGCTGTCACTCCAGTGTTCCTCATGTGAGAGCATTGTGCTACATGTGAGCTCTGGGGGGATGGAGGCAGGAGGTACACTGACCGCACCTCAGTCACTCATTGGTGCGAGTAGCTCTTCTTCCTCCCACTGCACACAATGGGGCATATTTAGTAATCACATTTTGGAGGAAGAATGTAAACATCCTCTGATGTATGTAGGAGATACCACAGCAGATATAATTTCCCATCACGTTAGCAGCCCATAGGTCTCTATGGGAGCTGCTTTATTGTGAAATTTATCAAGCTCCAGAATGCAAAGCATCCCGACCTTGGTCCTCGTAGCTAATGCCATTGTAGCCTATGGGCTACACATCTCCAAATTTACCTTCTGATTGACAGGCAGAGGCATTTAAGGAGCGATGCGGGGGCGGCCGGCGGTCCTGGAGATGGGTCGTGTTCGCCCTGTTTTCCGGGAGTGGCCAGCCCAGGGACTGTGTGGACGTAAGCAGCCTCCAGGGCTCGCAAGCCGGGCCAGCTCTGAACAACATGAGGAAATAACCAGTAGAACTGATAGGGATGTATGATGAGGTGTAATATAAATGTGATACAGGTATATAGATACAGTGTATATAATGTGTGCTGTCACCTCTCTTCTCCAGATCATCTCTCCCATTGTTACACCACTGAGTACAGGACAGTATAATGTAATGAGACATATGAGGAAATGACCAGTATAACTGATAGGGATGTGTTGATGAGGTGTAATATAAATGTGATACAGGTATATAGATACAGTGTATATAATGTGTGGTGTCACCTCTCTTCTCCAGATCATCTCTCCCATTGTTACACCACTGAGTACAGGACAGTATAATGTAATGAGACACCTGAGGAAATGACCAGTATAACTGATAGGGATGTATGATGAGGTGTAATATAAATGTGATACAGGTATATAGATACAGTGTATATAATGTGCGGTGTCACCTCTCTTCTCCAGATCATCTCTCCCATTGTTATACCACTGAGTACAGGACATTATAATGTAATGAGACACATGAGGAAATGACCAGTATAACTGATAGGGATGTGTTGATGAGGTGTAATATAAATGTGATACAGGTATATAGATACAGTGTATATAATGTGTGGTGTCACCTCTCTTCTCCAGATCATCTCTCCCATTGTTACACTACTGAGTACAGGACAGTATAATGTAATGAGACACATGAGGAAATGACCAGTATAACTGATAGGGATGTATGATGAGGTGTAATATAAATGTGATACAGGTATATAGATACAGTGTATATAATGTGTGGTGTCACCTCTCTTCTCCAGATCATCTCTCCCATTGTTACACTACTGAGTACAGGACAGTATAATGTAATGAGACACATGAAGAAATGACCAGTATAACTGATAGGGATGTATGATGAGGTGTAATATAAATGTGATACAGGTATATAGATACATTGTATATAATGTGTGATGTCACCTCTCTTCTCCAGATCATCTCTCCCATTGTTACACCACTGACTACAGGACATTATAATGTAATGAGACACATGAAGAAATGACCAGTATAACTGATAGGGATGTATGATGAGGTGTAATATAAATGTGATACAGGTATATAGATACAGTGTATATAATGTGTGGTGTCACCTCTCTTCTCCAGATCATCTCTCCCATTGTTACACCACTAAGTACAGGACAGTATAATGTAATGAGACACATGAGGAAAACAAGAGATATGGTAAGAACTTACCTTTGTTATCTCTGTTTCTACGAAGTCCATAGGGTCCACAGGGTTGACCTTGGGGTATAGGTTGGGAACCAAATCCGGGCACCACGCAGTTAAAGCTTTTAGCTCCTAGGATGCACTTGGGTCCACTCTCCCTATAACCCCACCCCCAAGCCAGAGGCACCTCAGTTTGTAAGTAGCCAAAGGCCGGAGGAGGAGAGAAAAAGAGAGAGAAAACTGGAACACTCGATAACCATACTCACAGAAATGGGAGACGGAAAACCGGTGACCAGCCACACAGCCCATTTGAAGCCAGGTGCGTCAGGGCGGGCGCCCTGTGGACCCTATGGACTTCGTAGAAACAGAGATAACAAAGGTAAGTTCTTACCATATCTCTTGTTTTCTACTTCAGGGTCCATAGGGGGTCCACAGGGTTGACCTTGGGGATGTCCCAAAGCAGTTCAACCAAGGGAGGGGACGCTCCTGTGCTGAGAGGAGAATCCGCCGCCAAAAAAGGAAGCATCCGGAGAGGCAAAGGAAACCAATGCCTAGAACCTTAAAAAAGGTGTGGACAGAAGACCACGTGGCCATCTAGCAAGGCAAAGCAGCCAAGGCGCCACAGCGAGCCACCCACGAGGGTTACATGGCCCGAGAAAAAACAAGCATTAACAACAGAAAGGCCTACCCATGGGTAGGCCCCTGAAGAAGACATACGAGGCCGTCCAGCCAACATTTGGCCATAGGCCGGCCATCCTTTCCTGTTAAAACCAGAAATCTCAGACCACCAATAAGGAGTCCGATTTCCGTCAGGAACTTGAACGGATCACATAAATCCACAGAGGCCGGACCACAGTCAATAAGGCCACACCAGCCGAGAGGACTGGGGACTGAATGGCCTCACCATAAGTTCCAGAATAATATGGAACCTAAAAATCACTAAGAAGAAACACAGGGTGAGAGCAACTCACACCCTGACAAGATGCCCTCCAGAAGAGGGAGCCACATGAGAACGCTCCCAATTCCGACACTCACCTGGGTGATATAAACTCCCTGAGAGAAAGAGAGAAAGCCAAAGCAATAGACCATGTAATGGCTATCACAACCAGCGGTTCCATTAACTTTCCCCGGAGTTAACGAAGAACCACTACTAACTCCCAAGGAATCCCTAGGGAGGAAAAATGGAGGCATAATCCAGAAAACACTCCAAAGGATGAACTGGATACCAGAGCGGAGCAATTCCATATCTTAATCATACTGACAGTGTAGAGATCCGCACTGTCAGGAAGGCCAGGCCGAGGGTGAAACCCAAGCCAGCCGGAAGGAATGCCAGAATATCTGGAAATCCTGGACACCAGAGGATCATATCGACAAGTATAATACCATAAGAATTATGGCTGCCACAGTTTGCGGTAGGTCCCAGCAAAAGCTGATCCATGTGCTCTAATCATTCCAACGATGACAAAGCCAGGGAAGCCGTAAGACCACTGTAGGAACGCAGTCAAAGACAAAAGACCCAGGTCCAAGGCAAACCCCAGGACCCTGAGACAACAGGTCTGGGCAGTGAAGCATCAGGAATGGAGTATCGATGGAGAGACTCCGAAAAACCAAGTACCCCTGACATCTGGGGCAATCAGGAGCCACCAGCAGGAAAGCATCTCCGTCTCGATTGAAACACTTCCCTCGAGGAAGAATGGAGACTGGAGAACACAGGTACGCAAATTGGAAGAACCACTTCACCGACAAAGAGTCACTGAAGGTTGCTTCAGAATCCCCAGAGTTGGACTGTAACACCATAGTGTGATAGAGTCAGAAGGCCATGAGGGTCACCTCAGGAGGACCCCCCCCCCTGCTCACCAGGAGATGAAACCTCTCTTGGGAAAGAGACTAGTCCCCTGGATGCACGTCGTGACGGCTGAGGACTCCCGCTTCCCAATGGAGAGCACCTGAAATGAACACTGTCGAGATGGTCGGGAGGAGACCCTCAGACAATGTCCGAATGTATGACATACCTGACATTGCCACCCAACGAACAGTATTGCTAAAAAGGAAGCCACTGTTCTGACCCTGTCGGACTGAACTTTTTCAGGTTCACCGGGAAACAAGGGCTATGCCAGAGTGAAGGCCCAAGACAGGCTAAAGTTCCAACAAGTTAATTTTACAGGGTGGAATCGACAGACATCCAACTGCACTGAAATGGATGCGAACCAGACACTGTCCTTAGCAAAGAATACCCTGGACGAGATGGCCATAGTCACCCGAAAAGGGACCGACTTGCCTCCGGGGAGAGCATCAACATTTGAACAGTGATCAGACAGAAAAACTTGTTCCATCTGGAGATAAGCCAATTATGGAAAGGCCTGGAATGGAACTAAGCCCATTCCACCCTTCCAAAGGCAGACACTGAATAGTGGACCATGCATCCCAGAGTGCAAAGACATATGTCGACTGCGCAGACATCCATGTACTCTTAATGGAAGAGTGGAGATGCCGTCTTACGCCAGAAGAATTCTCAGATTCTGAGAATCCAGCAGGGCTCCTAGGTGAAGAATACCCAGAGAGGGATGCAGGGAGGACTTTTTCCCCATTGATTAAACGTCTGCACCCTGAAGAAGCCACAGTCAACCTGACCCGGCTGTAAAGTACCCCGGTGATCCTGCTAAGAGCAGGAGGCCATCCAGGTACAGGAGCATTGGGATATACTGAACAGAAGAACTGTCAGAAAATCCAAAACGCTGGTAAACCCCTGTGGGGCTGAGAGCAGTCCCAACAGGCAGAGCCCGAAAAATCGTAAGTGCTGTGATACAGCAAACCTCAGTCCATGCTGAGGTAAGGTCTCTGTACGTACCCGTAGGCACGCGTCCTGTATATCCAGTGATACCATAAAGTCCCCAGGTTCCAAACATAGTATGATGGAGCATAGGGATTGCCTCCTGAGCCCAGGTAGCTTTAGGAACTGGTTCAGGGAATTGAGACAGAGAATAGGCCAAAGAGGACCATTCAGCCACCGCACCAGAAAGAAAGCAGAACAACCAGTCCCTCGCTGAGAAAGTGGGGATGGCCCAATTAGCTCCGCTTACCGCAACAACTGTATAGCTTTCTGGATTTGTAAGGCCCTGTTCCGAATAAGGGCCTGCGTACCATCACATGGAAATAGGCCGCCTGAGCAAAGAGAGTGCGTACCCTCCTACCCACGTAGCCGCGGCAACTAGACACTAGTACCGGGCAAACTGAGAAATCGCCATCTCCCAGTGGTAGGCCTGTCTCGTCAGGCTGACGATATATCCGTAGGTTCAGAAGCAGGATCGGCTGGCAGTCCAGGCCTGCTCGGAACTGGATATGTCGGCCCTTGTAAAGGCCGACAGTCTATGAAGAAACAGACCTTTAGGCTGACCCAGAGGACAAAAAGACTTAATAGTCTGAGGCCCCGTAGTGAGCATAGCTGACGGCGGGAAATTTGTACTGCCACTGTCAAGGTCAGGACCCAACAAGATATACCCTATAGATGGTATCTGCACCTCTGCATTCCCTGAGCGCAGCCATAGGGTATTACGGAGGATACCGTCGCAGCCGGAACTCTGAAAGTTAGGAGCTGGTATCCAATATAGGCATGTCCACCTATGACAACTGCATATATTACGTGAGCGACCAAATACATTTGAACCCCAGACGTGTTGGAGGGGAAAAAACATTACAAATGCATCAGCTCAGTATGCAATAGTATTAACCAACCATGCTATAGCCATGGTAGGATGGGTAACAACCCCTGAAAGCGAGTATACTGATTTCAGGCAGAGTCACCACCTACGGATCAGAAGAATCCAACCACGCAGGAATGGGATGCGTAGTAACGTCTGTAATCCGACGAGTAACACGCCCATCCACCCCAGGAGGGGCTCATGATGACCCTCAGGGAATTTGGGACAGGAGACCAAACACTATTGTAATACCTCATATCTGGCAACAGCCAGAGTCCCGCCATGCGATCCACCCGCTAGTCAGCAACAGGGACCCAGAAGGCACGTAATACTGAGGGTGTATGATACAGGTGCAGGTCAACATTCACTCTAGCCAGAATGGGCCTGCTACCAGCCCCAAAGCAGGGATAATAATACCTGAAATAGGCTTCCCCCCGTGTAAGAGGGAAAGAGCCCACAACAGTATCCAGTTCCCGGTAGAGCCAAGTGGGAAGTAACCACAGGGCGTCAACCACGCCAATTTGCGTTTCATAGAAAAACGACATCCACCCGGGGTGGCTGTTGTGGTAATCCCTGCAAGGGGCATGACAGACTATTGTGTCACCAGGGGGAATTCATATACTCGAAAAACCCCTGTAGGGAGCGGTAGTCTGTGTCACAGGGGATGTGCAAGAAACTGCGAGATACCCTGAGATGAAAAAGGGCAGTATGGTGAAGTAACCCCAAGTGAGGTACAACAATGGGGCCCGCCCGGCGATCCACAATTAAGAGGATTCCGAGAAAACAAACCGCCCAAGGGGGTCATGAAAGGGGCCGGCACCCGATGACGCCACATACAGAACCCTTTAAGAGTTAAATCCTCCGCACTAACACCTGCAGCACATGGCTTGCAGGATAGTAAAAATGGGTGCAGTATAACGCTCTATCTCCTGGTCAGACATATCTGACCAAGCCTTGTGATCAAGCAGCGCTATACTGGTCCTGACTGATACTAAAAATTAGCTGCAGGGACTCATTTTCAGCGTATGCAACACACAGTTCCACTCAAAATATGGCAACGTGCAGCACGCAACAGTATGTGACAAACATCACAAATATTAACAAGTATATAAATGTGAGGTCTCAGAACCACCCCAAGTACAGCTGTATTAGGGCAGATAAGGAAAGGGATAGATATACACTGACAGGTGAGAGAATAAAGTACAGTCAGCACTAGCATAAGTCACATACAATGCAGATATATACATATATACATAAACATGTCATAATATACTGCACTATGACACTGCATTCAGCTGCCCAGATTCAGTGTCTGGGAAGGCTACAGCGCTGTGTACACTGACCTAATGGTGAGGTACGCAGGGGGACTGGACCAACTGCCATCTCCAGAGATTTCTGCTGCACCACAAGAAAATGGCCGCTGGAGACCTCAGAAGAAGTGTGGCCCGTGGAGGAAGCAGCTCAGCGACGCCAGACTATAGATACTGAAAGGCGCGCTGAGCTGAGGGGAGGAGCCTCTGTAACAGGGAAGGCTGTCTCCCCTGGCCGGCAATTAACCCCCGGGACGCCGGCTCCCTGCACCGAACACTAAGTCCCTGGTGGTCTAGTGGACACACGGGGTATGGGGGGCCCGCCGCCACTGCCGGCACCTCCGGTCTGTCCCCAGAGACCGGAGGCACAGGACTGCATTTCAAATGCGCGGATCACCGCAAGCGGTGACCCGCGCCTTACCTGCTCCCCGTGGATCCGGCAGCAGTCCTGGGCGCCCGCAGAGTCCGGCTAGTACAGACTCTGGGGTCCCGCTGAGATCCCCAGATCTGTACTGGCGTCTCAGCGCCAGCGGGGTGACGGAGCGGCAGCTTAGACGTCCTATGGACAGTCTGACGCTGCCGCTCTGAAGAATCCAAAGGAAAAATGAAAAACTCTGTCCTTTAGAAAAAATAAAGCTTAGGGGCTGCTAATCAGCTCCCCACTGCACTAAACGGTGACCCGAATCCGGCGGGCACCAACTTAAACTGAGGTGCCTCTGGCTTGGGGGTGGGGTTATAGGGAGAGTGGACCCAAGTGCATCCTGGGAGCTAAAAGCTTTAACTGCGTGGTGCCCGGATTTGGTTCCCAACCTATACCCCAAGGTCAACCCTGTGGACCTCCTATGGACCCTGAAGTAGAAATGACCAGTATAACTGATAGGGATGTATGATGAGGTGTAATATAAATGTGATACAGGTATATAGATACAGTGTATATAATGTGCGGTGTCACCTCTCTTCTCCAGATCATCTCTCCCATTGTTACACTACTGAGTACAGGACAGTATAATGTAATGAGACACATGAACAAATGACCAGTATAACTGATAGGGATGTATGATGAGGTGTAATATAAATGTGATACAGGTATATAGATACAGTGTATATAATGTGTGGTGTCACCTCTCTTCTCCAGATCATCTCTCCCATTGTTACACTACTGAGTACAGGACAGTATAATGTAATGAGACACATGAACAAATGACCAGTATAACTGATAGGGATGTATGATGAGGTGTAATATAAATGTGATACAGGTATATAGATACAGTGTATATAATGTGTGCTGTCACCTCTCTTCTCCAGATCATCTCTCCCATTGTTACAGCACTGAGTACAGGACAGTATAATGTAATGAGACACATGAGGAAATGACCAGTATAACTGATAGGGATGTATGATGAGGTGTAATATAAATGTGATACAGATATATAGATACAGTGTATATAATGTGTGCTGTCACCTCTCTTCTCCAGATCATCTCTCCCATTGTTACACCACTGAGTACAGGACAGTATAATGTAATGAGACACATGAGGAAATGACCAGTATAACTGATAGGGATGTATGATGAGGTGTAATATAAATGTGATACAGGTATATAGATACAGTGTATATAATGTGTGGTGTCACCTCTCTTCTCCAGATCATCTCTCCCATTGTTACACTACTGAGTACAGGACAGTATAATGTAATGAGACACATGAAGAAATGACCAGTATAACTGATAGGGATGTATGATGAGGTGTAATATAAATGTGATACAGGTATATAGATACAGTGTATATAATGTGTGCTGTCACCTCTCTTCTCCAGATCATCTCTCCCATTGTTACAGCACTGAGTACAGGACAGTATAATGTAATGAGACACATGAGGAAATGACCAGTATAACTGATAGGGATGTATGATGAGGTGTAATATAAATGTGATACAGGTATATAGATACAGTGTATATAATGTGTGATGTCACCTCTCTTCTCCAGATCATCTCTCCCATTGTTACACCACTGAGTACAGGACAGTATAATGTAATGAGACACATGAGGAAATGACCAGTATAACTGATAGGGATGTATGATGAGGTGTAATATAAATGTGATACAGATATATAGATACAGTGTATATAATGTGTGGTGTCACCTCTCTTCTCCAGATCATCTCTCCCATTGTTACACCACTGAGTACAGGACAGTATAATGTAATGAGACACATGAGGAAATGACCAGTATAACTGATAGGGATGTATGATGAGGTGTAATATAAATGTGATACAGGTATATAGATACAGTGTATATAATGTGCGGTGTCACCTCTCTTCTCCAGATCATCTCTCCCATTGTTACACCACTGAGTACAGGACAGTATAATGTAATGAGACACATGAGGAAATGACCAGTATAAGTGATAGGGATGTATGATGAGGTGTAATATAAATGTGATACAGGTATATAGATACAGTGTATATAATGTGTGCTGTCACCTCTCTTCTCCAGATCATCTCTCCCATAGGTGATGTATTCTTTAAGCCACTTGATGCAGATATTCTCCAGATAATTCTTGTGCATCTCGGACACTCTTTCATCGGGACTGTTCCATGTCTGTGTACTGATCTGAGCCTCGTGCATGGTGGGGATATAGATCCATCTCTCGGTGTCCAGGGACAGGAAATCTCTCCCATCAAATCCGATCTGATAAAATACGCCAATGCTGCCGTCATGTCTCAGCTCACAGCCGTACATCACCTGGACGAAATGGAAACCTGCACACAGCACAGGGACATGTTACATGGAAGCAGAGCATGTGGCATTATTTGTGCAGCCGTGTGTGACATCATGTGTGTAACATGCTAAAGCAAAACTATGGCAAGATGTAGACAACCAACGCATCGCCATCTGTGCGTGAACTACAACTTCCAGCACGCCCTGACATCCAAATGTTATAAATAAATCACTGAGGAAAATGTTTGGATGTATGAGCAGTAGATAAAGAAAAAACCCTTATAATATGTGTTTTGCTAGTTATAGAAATATACTTGCAGCGTGTTTTTGCTGGCACATTGACAGGCTTTTATAATGTTCTCTTGTGAATTCATTCATGTGGAAATATGGTACTTAGTAGAAGCGCCGCACTTATAAAAGCAGGGTACCCGGGATATTTCCATCTCCTCTGCCCCTGATAAGAAAAAGGGAGGGGGCTTTGCTGAAAAGAGTGTGGGGCTTCGCTGAAAAGAGTGTAGGGCTTATCTGGGGCACTGCAGGGTGTTTTACAAGGGGAACTGACAAGGTATGATGTCATCTTGGAAGTTTTTTTCCTACTAGTGGAACTGCATCAGTGGTGGTAACAGGCGCACCGGCAGGAAACAAAGGGCCTTATTCAGGTGTGGACGCTATTTCGATGTTCACGCAGTTGAGCGATTATCGGTGGACTGCACATGCATCTTAGCCGCAATGCGCACACGTGATGACTAAATTGTGATCACATGCGACTGTGGTTGTAGTGAGGATTTATTCGAAAGTGAATGACAGACAATGGCCGTTCTGTGGGAGGTAACAAGGAGTAGCGGCATAAAATGCGGGCGTGTCATGACTATTTTCAGGACATGTATCTGCCTGCATTAGCGATCCCATACGCACAAAATATAGAGCCAGCGTTTCAGTTCCAGCTGCCATTTTGTGCGGCCATAGGATTAGAAAAACAGAAAAATTTACCCCCCAGCACAGTGCATAACACAGCAATACGAATTGAATACTACATGATATAGCAACAAAGGTCTCTGGATTTCTATTATCGTGTAGTATTCAATCTTATTGCTGGTATTTTGCAGTGAGCTGGGGGAACAGTGTTTCTTGTCTAGCTTAATTCCCTCCCTTTCCGGCACCTGTGAGGAAGCATTAAGATGATCTGAGCAGCCACCATTTATATTACTGATCTGAGAGGCATGGATGGGACCAGCATTGGGAGGGTGTGCTGGTTCCTGTAGTGCCATTTGGAGGATATTGGGATACCTCCAGGTGAGTTGGCTCTCAACTTACATATATTAATGTATGTGCTATTATCATGTGACATAACAGTATGTAATGAATGATGTAACCCACAGCGGGTGCTATCATGTAGCATTAGGGACACTGCTTAAACATATATTTGCAAATATATGCAACAAAGTTCTCTGGAATTCTATTATAATGTAGTATTCAAATCTAATTTCTGGTCTATTGCAGTGTGCTGGGGGAATATTTATATTTTTTTATTTTTTTCTAGTCTAGATTCTGGGGCCTATTCATCAAAATATAATTATCGCATGTGATAATTATGGTTTGAACTCGCTGCGAGTTCAAACACAGTTTAGGAGGCATTCATCATGCCTCCTGTTCTAAACTTCCTACGAAGCAGTTTTTCGGAAGTGAGAAACATTTCCGTGCCTGTCTTCAAGCTGCGCATGCGCAGTTTGAAGACAGGCTGCAGACTTCACTGCCTTCCACCACGGGTGTCCGATTCGGCCCTCCCCCAGGTGTCCGGCCCCCCTCCCCTGCAGTGAGCTGGGCCACATGCGCAGCTTGAAGACAGGCTGCGGATTTCACTGCCCCCCGAACCCCTGCGGGTGTGAGATTCGACCCCCCCCGCAGGTGTATGACCCCCCCTCCCTCGCAGTGAGCTGGGCCACATGTCTGCAGTGCCTCAGAGTGAGAGCTCTGGGACTCAGCTGTGCATTCACAGCAGGGAGGGATCTGAATAGATCCTCGGCTGTGGCTGCCATGTATATCTTCACAGGCTGCCGTGTAAACAGCAGCCTGTGAAGGTTATCGGGGGCTGAACGCCATCTCAGGGTGACATTCAGTAACACCATCAACTTCATAAAAAAGAAAAGAAATTCAGAACTTGATGAATAGCCCGACACTTACTTTTTACAAAAGTATGTGAAAATGTTAATTTTCACATGTTTTTGTGAAAAATAAGTGATGATGAATAGGCCCCTAAACCCCTTCGTTTTCAAGCACCTGTGAAAGACCATTAAGTTGATCTGAGCAGCTACTGTGTTATACGATCATAGGGTTTCTCAGATCGTCGATTGTTGCACGCAGTTGCTTGGATCTGCTAAGCTGACGGTGAGTGCCTGAATACATTCCCATACCTCCCAACCCCCTTCCAGACCTCAAGGAGGGACATGTCGAGCGCGCGTCCGAAAAGGGGCCTGGTTTATGGGGAAAGTGGGCGGAGTCTATGGAAAATGGGGCAAAGCCTTGTGGCTTCCCCCGTTTTCGTCACTTTGGGGGCGTGCCCAGCACTCTCCGAGATGCTGGGCAGCCCCCAGGCTCTCCTTACACATGAGAACAGATGCCGTGTGCACATTGAACAATTCCTCCTTCAATGTACTAATTGTAATTTGCAGGGAAAGCAGTAGCCATAACCGCTGTCCCTACCAGTTACATCCCGCCCATATTGGAGGAGTCTTTCACATTTTAGAAAGATTCCTACTGAGAAGCTGACACGGGTGCACAGTGTCAGTTTCAGAAGCCAGTTGGAGGCTGCGGGAGCGGGATTGTAAGACCCCTCTCCTGTGAGAATACCTCCGGAGCCATAAAGTGGTTTATGCCATCTGACCATGGCATAAACAAACGGGATGAAACATCCCAGTCTTCCCCATGTGTATCATGCCTGTCTGTCTGCCCCTCCCCTTTATAATGTAAGCTCTTACGAGCAGGGCCCTCTACCCTCTTGTGCTTCTGTTACTTTATTTTCATCTACTTCTTACTCCCCACTAGCATACTTGCCTACCCTGCCGATTTGGTCAGGAGCCTCCCAAAAATCGAGTGCCGCTTCCGACCTCCCAGGAAGGCAGGCAAGCCTCCCGGCTGCCGCCAACCCCTCCTATCCCCCCGCAATTCCATGTAAAAGCCCCGCAACAGGGGGGGGCAGTGACGCGATTCACGTGAAATCGCGTCATTTTGGCCCCGCCCCCTGCTTCACACTGCCTGTAATATCGGCAGTGTAGCGGGGGCGGGGCCAAAATGATGCAATTGTGTGGCCCCGCCCCACCCGCAAGCACTTGTCATCTGAAGGGGCAGTCAGATAGTCGGCAAGTATGCACTAGGGCACCTAACACTTTGGTTGCTTATGTGGGTGTTATGGTCACCAATGTATCAATGTATATTATCCATGTCCTGGTCCTGTAATGTATTGTACTGTAAGTCACTTTTTTGTTTATGTACTTTGTAAGGCGCTGTGGAACATTTATGGCGCCATATAAATAAACGATAATAATAATAATAATAATGGTGGCCAGACCTTAGTCCCCATTGATAAAAAATGGGGACTGTGGTCTGCAGAGCTAATTAACCTTTGCAGTAGATTTTTGTGCTGTTCTTACATGGCTTTATGAAACAGAAAGTGACCCATTAAGTTCAAAGGAAAATAAAAGATCTGTGGTTAGTGCAGTAGTGTGGTGCTTGGTCTGCCTGGGGCGGACGATGGAAGAGTTTGATCACGTGACCCAAGTTCAGGATGAGAGCATGTTGGATTATTTGAAGGAAAAGCCAAATGCTTGAAAAAGACGTGTGATTTACAGCAGAAGTATGATGAAGAGAAAACAGTGATACATGCTGCTTACATAGTGATCTGTGGGCCTGATTCAGAGCCGCTCGTAAGTCGCTCCGAGCGATGTTCCACAACTGCGCATGCGTATGGGTCATAATGCGCATGCGGCAACCAGTCATTGCGGTCAGAAATCGTGCGCTCGTAACCAGAGCCGGATTTAGACCTTATGGGGCCCTAGGCAAGACACCAGTTTGGGGCCCCCTCCCTCAAACAATCCATAGCACTATATGCGAGTTCCTGATTCATGCCCCTTACATTTTTGGGGGGGGTTTTCCTCCTTATATTCAACTTTTTAAAGCTTTTTAATGAAAATATTCCCACTATGTACAAAGGGGAACATGCAGGGACAGTAGTTTGTGGTAACTGCAGTCCCTGAGATTTATATCCCCGGCAAATTACAGAAGTCTTTCACAGAAGTGAAAGACTTCTCCTGGGAAAGCTGGCACTGCGCATGCGCACAACATCAGCTTCCGTAGCCGGCTGGGGGTTGCGGGGGAGAGATCTAAAGATCTCCCTCCTGCCCTTGGAGCCTCCATAGGCTTACAGTAGTTTATACCATCTAAAGATGGTGTAAACTACCGGGACTAAACTCCGAAAAGCTGGGGTGACAGGGGCTGGATGTAAAGGAAGGTGGGGGCAGAAGAATATAAAGGAGGCTGGGCCAGACAAAGGTGATGGTTCCTGGTGACAAGAGGAAGGTGATGGGGTCTGGGGCAGAAGGTGACAGGGGCTGGATGCAGAAGAAGGTGATGGTTCCTGGTGACAGAGGAATGTGATGGGGTCTGGGGCAGAAGGTGACGGGCTGGACGCAGAAGAAGGTGATGGTTCCTGGTGACAGAGGAATGTGATGGGGTCTGGGGCAGAAGGTGACAGGGGCTGGACGCAAAAGAAGGTGATGGTTCCTGGTGACAGAGGAAGGTGATGGGGTCTGGGGCAGAAGGTGACGGGCTGGACGCAGAAGAAGGTGATGGTTCCTGTTGACAGAGGAAGGTGATGGGGTCTGGGGCTGAAGGTGACAGGGGCTGGACGCAGAAGAAGGTGAATATTAATTGATAAATAGGCCTCTATGTGTTTTTTTTTGGTGGCTGTTTATTAAACAGTGTAAACTATGCATCCCCAAGGTATTTTGGAACTACAAGTTTTAGCTTGCCCTGTGATAGGACATGCTATTTTTTTGTAGTTACACAACACTGAAGAACCATAGGCAGTGGTAAGGGTAAAGTATTATTGGCTGAAAGCCACCTACCTTATAGCTTGTCTGGACAGTCTGCGTCGCCTTGGTACTGTAGCTTCTCTGTGCAGTGCAGGTGGCAGATTCCATCCACGTGGTCAGCTTCCATTTCTATACAAAGTAAATATATTTGAAGGGCTCTCTATAATATAAAAAAGAGGACCCCTGTCTACTGTGTAAAATGAATGGCTAAAAAGCATTATAGCCAAGTAGCTGGGCACTTTCTCATTTTTAGGGGTCCATATATTATCGGGTTTTAACTAATTAGAATTTCTTATAGCCTCTTATCATGGCAATAAGAAATTATTTACTGCCTGGATGTATTATAAAATGGCATCCAGTGACAGGGGCGCAGTAATATCCCAGTAATATCTGCCATATGTGTAGCCCATGGGCTACAATGGTGTTAGCTAACAGGGTCAAGCTTGGTAAATCTCACAATATAGCAGCCCCTACAGAAACCTATGGGGGCTTCTATTGTGAACATAAACATCCAGGAGATACTTACATTTTTGGATATCCCCTGAAACAGATGTTTTTTGGGGGATTTCCTGAAAAATTAGATTAGTTAATATGCCCATTAGACTTCGATTTATCAAAAAAGAGCCTAAATCTGGCAAAAACTGTTCTTTTTGCCAGAGGTCTTCTCCCTATTAACAACTGAAGACAAGAAAAGCTATCACCGGCTGCCTGTTTTAGAAGGATCGCAGTTATATACAGTATCTCATCTCTTGATTGAGATAGTGTAGGAGTAGAGGAGGAAAAAATACTTTATTAAAATAAATAATATTTTTATTATCTTTTTTTTAACAATTCTGTGGGTTGTTTTTTTTATTAAACTGCTACTGGAAGTCCTAGCAGCATTAAATTTTTTATTGCTGTGCTACATAATGTCACGGGGATCATCTGTAAATGAATATCTGTGCATCTGAGACCTGTATCCGGTATACAGTATACACTATGTATATACAGTGTTCCTGCTAGGCTGTGGGAACGGCTGGGAGCCGTGGGGGCCAGGCCAGGAGTCTCAGCACGCGCCAAAGGGGGACGCCTCCAATTTGTCACGCTTGGAATTGCCGGAGGCAAAGCAAGCTCTCCCTTCAGGACGAATAGATGCCAAAAGGTCACCGCAACTTTTCCCACCCACAGGACACTGCAGCTCGTGGGTGGGAAAGGCTGAGGGCATGCTGTTTTAGCAGGGTGCTCCTAAAAGGGCAGGGCCCATTTTGCCCTTTTAAAATCGGGCAGGATGCGGCGCCCTACTAAATCTAGCAAGTGATCCCAGGCAATGGAAAACGAAAGCATTCACCATGTTGTGAAGAAATATAAACTTTTAATATGCCACCGTCATACCACGCAGGCAGCCAGCTCAATTGTTGCTCATTACAGATGCCACATGCTGGCGTTTGGGATCCTGAAAGTCCTTTATCCAGGTATACCAACAGTAACAACTCAGCACCAGGGTCATCACAGAATGCATCAACAGCAGCACACACACCACACTGCCTTCCCGGCCCCATATACTGTATATAGTGAAGTACTTTAACTCACAAACCAGTGAGCGCTCAAAGAAAAGGTGCTTACCTACCACGCAGTGTGTCCAGCCATCATCTGCTGTAATCCAAAGTACACCATGCATTAAGCGCACCCAGCACTTCCAGGTTCACAGCTGCTGCCGCGAGTGCGCATTCCCGCTATCACAGTCTAGAGGGCATCTATGAGTATCAAGCTTGGAAACGCACCTCCATCTTGTCCCCAGCCGTCGGCATGTGGCATCACAATTGAGCTGGCTACCTGCATGGGTACGACTGTGGCACATTAAACTATATATTTCTCTAAAACCTGGTGAGGGCTTTTGTTTTCCATTTCCTTGGATCACTTTAAGATAGATAGATAGATAGATAGATAGATAGATAGATAGATAGATAGATAGATAGATAGATATGAGAGATAGATAGATAGATAGATAGATAGATAGATAGATAGATAGATAGATAGATAGATAGATAGATAGATAGATAGATAGATAGATATGAGATACAGTAGATATGATATACAGTAGATATGAGATAGATATGAGATACAGTAGATATGAGATAGATGATAGATAGACAGATATGAGATAGATAGATATGAGATAGATAGATAGATATGAGATACAGTAGATATGAGATAGATAGGAGATATGAGATAGATATAAAATGTGTGTGTGTCTGTTCCCATCACAGAGTGTGAGTGAAACTGATCTTGAGTAAGGGATGGCTTTCCAGCTTTGTGGAACTACAAGTCTCAGCTTGACCTATGGCAGGGCATGCAGAGTCTTGTAGTTCCACACTGTACAGACACTGCTGCAAGAAGATAATTGTAGTACACTTACCGTAACTGCTGCTTCTGCTCCTGCTCCGTCCTGTGGCTCCTTCAGTGCAGGGCTGCTGTGGCTCCGCCCCCATGGCTTGTGCTGCAGCAGATTAGAACGGAGCTGCCTGAATTCCTGGAGGCAAAGCAGGGGCTTACTTGCAGGTACGGTGAGTAGTCAGTCTCTGTGCAGCTACTGTATGCTATGGCTGGTCTGCACTGGGCGCTCCCCCACTGACGCCACAGTTCAACTTACAAATCTCACCTGCTGTCACTTACACAGCCTTCCCATCCCGACCTCCCTAGGAGCAGCCAACAGGGATAGTCAGTCACAGGGGCAGTGCACTGCGGTCCCAACACTGAAGGCTCCGCCCCCTTCCTCTGAGTGCAGGGAAAAGTCATTTGGGCCAACCGGACAGTTCAACCCTCCGCAGGCACACACAGAGTCACTCTCCGACAGAGCACTGTGTGCACTGCACTGGGAGTATAGGCGGAACCGCGGTACTCGAGCAATGCTCCTGTAGGAGTGCTTTGATCGGGCAGATTTCTTGGCGAGCAGTTCAGATGCCTTTCGATGTTCCCGATTAATCTAATAAATACAGGAGATGATGTATGATACGAACGGCAAAGGGGCGTCTTTACAAAATAGCGAGCGCATTTTTCGGACGCTCGCTCAGACATAGAGGCGTCCACAGACCGCAAAGAGCGAGCGCTTAATTTAAATATCCGGCCCCTTTTTCAGAACGACCGTCCGCAAATAGCGTCCGGCTCTGAATCAGGCCCTGTGTTTCTTACATAGGTCAAATGGAAAAAAGGAAATGGATAAAGTTTGAAAAACACAGTCTCTGGCAGGAAAGTAGGGTGAAATTAAGACTCTTTGGGGTATATTTACTAAAGGTCGATTTTAATCAAATTTTACTGATTTAAAATCTATAAAAAAATTGATCAACATCGATGTTGTGTTTCTGGGGCTAAATCACACATTTACTAATACTTAAATTTTTTTTTTTACAAAAATTGCCTATTAGTAAACGTGTGATTTAGCCCCAGAAATACAACATTGATCAAAATCTATTAAAATCGACCTTTAGTAAATATACCCCCTACAAAGACAGGCGTACAGCGGGCAGTGATGGTGATGCGCCTTGGTGAACGGGAAACATGGAAGGCGACTGCAGTACAAGAATCTGTTGCTTTGAATCAAACACTTGTGGTGATTCAATAAGAAATGTCCACTTTAAAAGAATGTATAAAGGGATATCAGAGCAAAACAAAGCATGTATACATGGACATCAGAGCAAAACAAAGCATGTATAAAGGGACATCAGAGCAACACAAAGCATGTATACAGGGACATCAGGGCAACACAAAGCATGTATACAGGGACATCAGAGCAACACAAAGCATGTATACAGGGACATCAGAGCAACACAAAGCACGTATACAGGGACATCAGAGCAACACAAAGCACGTATAAAGGGACATCAGAGCAACACAAAGCACGTATAAAGGGACATCAGAGCAACACAAAGCACGTATACAGGGACATCAGAGCAACACAAAGCACGTATACAGGGACATCAGAGCAACACAAAGCACGTATACAGGGACATCAGAGCAACACAAAGCACGTATACAGGGACATCAGAGCAACACAAAGCACGTATAAAGGGACATCAGAGCAACACAAAGCACGTATACAGGGACATCAGAGCAACACAAAGCACGTATAAAGGGACATCAGAGCAACACAAAGCACGTATACAGGGACATCAGAGCAACACAAAGCACGTATACAGGGACATCAGAGCAACACAAAGCACGTATGCAGGGACATCAGAGCAACACAAAGCACGTATGCAGGGACATCAGAGCAACACAAAGCACGTATGCAGGGACATCAGAGCAACACAAAGCACGTATGCAGGGACATCAGAGCAACACAAAGCACGTATGCAGGGACATCAGAGCAACACAAAGCACGTATGCAGGGACATCAGAGCAACACAAAGCACGTATGCAGGGACATCAGAGCAACACAAAGCACGTATGCAGGGACATCAGAGCAACACAAAGCACGTATGCAGGGACATCAGAGCAACACAAAGCACGTATAAAGGGACATCAGAGCAACACAATGCACGTATACAGGGACATCAGAGCAACACAAAGCACGTATACAGGGACATCAGAGCAACACAAAGCACGTATACAGGGACATCAGAGCAACACAAAGCACGTATAAACGGACATCAGAGCAACACAAAGCACGTATAAAGGGACATCAGAGCAAAACAAAGCACGTATAAAGGGACATCAGAGCAACACAAAGCACGTATACAGGGACATCAGAGCAACACAAAGCACGTATAAAGGGACATCAGAGCAACACAAAGCACGTATACAGGGACATCAGAGCAACACAAAGCACGTATACAGGGACATCAGAGCAACACAAAGCACGTATACAGGGACATCAGAGCAACACAAAGCACGTATACAGGGACATCAGAGCAACGCAAAGCACGTATACAGGGACATCAGAGCAACGCAAAGCATGTATACAGGGACATCAGAGCAACGCAAAGCACGTATACAGGGACATCAAAGCAACGCAAAGCACGTATACAGGGACATCAGAGCAACGCAAAGCACGTATACAGGGACATCAGAGCAACGCAAAGCACGTATACAGGGACATCAGAGCAACGCAAAGCACGTATACAGGGACATCAGAGCAACGCAAAGCACGTATAAAGGGACATCAGAGCAACGCAAAGAACGTATAAAGGGACATCAGAGCAACGCAAAGCACGTATACAGGGACATCAGAGCAACGCAAAGCACGTATACAGGGACATCAGAGCAACACAGAGCACGTATACAGGGACATCAGAGCAACACAAAGCTTGTATACAGGGACATCAGAGCAACACAAAGCATGTATACAGGAACATCAGAGCAACACAAAGCATGTATACAGGGACATCAGAGCAACACAAAGCTTGTATACAGGGACATCAGAGCAACACAAAGCATGTATACAGGGACATCAGAGCAACACAAAGCATGTATACAGGGACATCAGAGCAACACAAAGCATGTATACAGGGACATCAGAGCATACTTGCCTACATCCTGGCTGCTTCCTCCGGGAGGAAGCAGCCAGGTCGGTGTAGCAGGGGGGGCGGGGCCTGTATAGAGGGGCGTGGCCGGACACTTTACCAGTGTTTAGGGGTGGGCCTGGGGGCGGAGCCACGCAATAGCGTCATTTAGGCTCCGCCCCCACAACAAAATGACGATATTTCCGGCATTGCTATGCGGGGGGTGGGGTTATGATGACGCGATTCAGCGCGAATCGCGTCATCAGCCCCTCCGCAGTGGGGGTTTAGCACTACATTGCGGGGGGGACTGGAAAATTCGGGAGGCCTGCCTACTTTTCCGGGGGGCCGGGAGCGCACCCGATTTTCGGGAGGCTCCCGGCCAAATCGGGAGAGTAGGCATGTATGCATCAGAGCAACACAAAGCATGTATACAGGGACATCAGAGCAACACAAAGCATGTATAAAGGGACATCAGAGCAACACAAAGCATGTATACAAGGACATCAGAGCAACACAAAGCATGTATAAAGGGACATCAGAGCAACACAAAGCACGTATACAGGGACATCAGAGCAAAACAAAGCACGTATACAGGGACATCAGAGCAACACAAAGCACGTATACAAGGACATCAGAGCAACACAAAGCACATATACAGGGACATCAGAGCAACACAAAGCACGTATACAGGGACATCAGAGCAACACAAAGCACGTATACAGGGACATCAGAGCAACACAAAGCACGTATACAGGGACATCAGAGCAAAACAAAGCACGTATACAGGGACATCAGAGCAACACAAAGCACGTATACAGGGACATCAGAGCAACACAAAGCATGTATAAAGGGACATCAGAGCAACACAAAGCATGTATACAGGGACATCAGAGCAACACAAAGCATGTATAAAGGGACATCAGAGCAACACAAAGCATGTATACAGGGATATCAGAGCAAAACAAAGTATGTATACAGGGACATCAGGGCAAAACAAAGCATGTATACAGGGACATCAGGGCAAAACAAAGCATGTATAAAGGGACATCAGGGCAAAACAAAGCATGTATACAGGGACATCAGGACAAAACAAAGCATGTATACAGGGACATCAGAGCAAAACAAAGCATGTATACAGGGACATCAGAGCAACACAAAGCATGTATACAGGGACATCAGAGCAACACAAAGCATGTATACAGGGACATCAGAGCAACACAAAGCATGTATACAGGGACATCAGAGCAACACAAAGCATGTATACAGGGACATCAGAGCAACACAAAGCACGTATACAGGGACATCAGAGCAACACAAAGCATGTATACAAGGACATCAGGGCAAAACAAAGCATGTATACAGGGACATCAGAGCAAAACAAAGCATGTATAAAGGGACATCAGAGCAACACAAAGCATGTATACAGGGACATCAGAGTTCCGTTCGGATTTAAAAACCAAATCTTATTCGCTATCAGCTGTCACGAGTTTTGGATAGCCAATAAGATTCGGTTTTTAAATCCAAACGGAACCGAGTAGAACCGAACCCGCTCACCCCTAGTATAAAGGAACATCAGAGCAAAACAAATCATGTATACAGGGACATCAGAGCAACACAAAGCATGTATACAGGGACATCAGAGCAACACAAAGCATTATGGGCTGCACAGACGGTGTAATGGTTAGCATTACAGCCTCACAGCACTGAGGTCGTGGGTTCAATTACCACCACGGCCCTAACTGTGCGGAGTTTGTATATTCTCCCTGTGCTTGCGTGGGTTTCCTCCGGGTACTCCGGTTTCCTCCCACACTCCAAAAATATACTGGTAGGTTAATTGGCTCCCATCAAAATTAACCCTAGTGTGTATGTGTGTGTGTGCATGTGATAGGGAATATAGATTGTAAGCTCCACTGGGGCAGGGACTGATGTGAATGGCCAACTATTCTCTGTAAAGTGCTGCGGAATATGTGTGCGCTATATAAATAACTGGTAATAATAATAAAGGAATATCAGAGCAACACAAAGCATGTATACAGGGACATCAGAGCAAAACAAAGCATGTATACAGGGACATCAGAGCAAAACAAAGCTTGTTACGATGTCTACACTATTTTTGGACGCAGTTAAGTATGTTTGTTATGGGTGTAATATTGTGTGAATGTTATATGTGTAGTGTGTACAATATAGTGTGTATAGAATGAAGAGTATATGGTATGTGTATAGTGTAGCGTATGTACATTCTGTATAATGTGTTATGTATGTATATACAATACCATGCATGTTAGGTATGCATATAGTATAGTGTGTGTATGCATAGTGTATTGTTTCTTACATATATACAGTGCAATGGGTGTGTTGTTTGTGTAAACAGTGTAGTGTGTATGTTATGTGTATATACAGTGTAATGTGAATGTTATGTGTGTATATACAGTGTAGTGTGTATGTGTGTATAAACAGTGTAGTGTGTATGTGTGTATATACAGTGTAGTGTGAATGTTATGTGTGTATATACAGTGTAATGTGTATGTTATGTGTATATATACAGTGTAGTGTGAATGTTATGTGTGTATATACAGTGTAGTGTGAATGTTATGTGTGTATATACAGTGTAATGTGTATGTTATGTGTGTATATACAGTGTAGTGTGTATGTGTGTATATACAGTGTAGTGTGTATGTTATGCTGTATACAGTGTAGTGTGTATGTTATGTGTATATACAGTGTAGTGTGTATGTTATGTGTATATATACAGTGTAGTGTGAATGTTATGTGTGTATATACAGTGTAGTGTGTATGTTATGCTGTATACAGTGTAGTGTGTATGTTATGTGTGTATATACAGTGTAGTGTGTGTTATGTGTGTATATACAGTGTAGTGTGAATGTTATGTGTATATATACAGTGTAGTGTGTATGTGTGTATATACAGTGTAGTGTGTATGTGTGTATATACAGTGTAGTGTGTATGTTATGCTGTATACAGTGTAGTGTGTATGTTATGTGTGTATATACAGTGTAGTGTGTATGTTATGTGTGTATATACAGTGTAGTGTGTGTTATGTGTGTATATACAGTGTAGTGTGTGTTATGTGTGTATATACAGTGTAGTGTGAATGTTATGTGTGTATATACAGTGTAGTGTGTATGTTATGCTGTATAGAGTGTAGTGGGTCTCACCTCTAGTCTGATTGAAGCGATTCATAGCTGTATTCACCCTACGTTTGTATGCAGTCTCGGTGGCTCTAGCAATCTGTGTCTGCCGCTCCCAGTAATCCGGTCCCTCTTTATTCATCCATGGAGCCACAGGACTTAAGACATGAGACTCACTGTGATAAATGATTATCTGTTGATCATCCACATATCCAATAATAGAGAACTCAGGCAGACCAGATCCATTCCCTGATACTCCCGTCAAATAATACCGCAGGGTGTGGCTATCTGAGGGAGACATAGAGACTGTTACATATCACATACAATATACAGGCTAGTGTCATCTATATACATACAGTTATCTAACAGTAGAGTAAAAATAACTTAGGTAATTATCATATACTATAACTGGCTGATGCACCCGGTTTCACTCGGGTAGACCTTAGATATTTTCATTTCCTTCATACCATCTTAACTTAACTTAAATGCTTAGTTCATGTTATGCCTCAGGTGTAAAGGACCGTACTAGTATCAAGATTAAGTAAATTAAGATTTTTTTGTTTTTTTTTGCAAACCATTTTTATTGGCTTTAAGAGCAAAAAAAAAACCAGAAACACATTTGTACAAAGGTTTTGTTTTTCCATAATGTCTCCCACCTCTATCTCATAGAACATCTCCATCTGTCTTCTCCTACATCTCCTTGCTGCTCCCTCATCGATTCCTCCTCTCCTCCACCTGTTCTGTTCTCCTCTTCTGCCCCCTGCCTGAGACGCGCATTCTCATCCAAAGCAAGTGAAGTATACAAATGGAAATGCCCCACGCCGAAGTCCCGACAGCCGGCATCCTGAACGAAGGTAAGCGGGGACAGGTTAGAATTACCCGCAGGTACCGTTAGGTACCCCTGGGAGGACTTAGGGTTAGGCACCCCCTGGCAGTGTTAGAGTGAGCCTATGGGGTTAGGTACCACCCCGGGAATGTTAGGGTTAGAGTGCGGGGAGGAGGGTTTAGGTTTAGGCACCATGAAGGGACTTGGGGTTAGGCACTACCAAGGAAGGGTTAGTCTACTTACCAGCCCCAGTAGGGATGTTGAACCTTTGGGATTCTGGCGTCGGTATGAGAACCACCGGCTAGTCAGCCGTCAGTATTTCATACCGATTCAGATGATAACTATTGTATTACAACTGAACATCTACAGCCTTGGAGCTTGATAAATAGGCCTCCCGATGCTTTGCCTGTATGCGCACGCTCTCTGCAGAAGGTGACATGTCCACAAGGTCTGATCCAGAAGGTGAGATGTAGCTCTCAAATCGTGGCTGTCACACCAAAATAAGGACAATTGGGAGGAATGCAATCCCCTGATATCAGGGGTGGCCGGATATCAGTGACACAGAACTTGCTTTTTGTTTGCTCACTGTAATTCTGGCTTTACGCTGAACTAGTAAGTATATGATCCAACCAATGGGATGTACACTTCACAACTGCCAAACAACATTTCACCTTTGCGGCTGATATTCACCATTCGTGAACATCAATGGGAAACTATTCACCATCGGTGCCAGACCATGGACGGTTGCTAACCATCAGTTGGGGATGGTAACACAACCAAAGCGGCCATCTTGTTAGATGCTGTAAGGGTGTGCTGGTGCCGCCTCGTAGTATAGCAGTGTTATACCTAGGTAGTATTACAATGGGCACAAGGATTGCCCTACAATGTTCATACCTAGTTAATATGCCCCTAGTTATACCACTGGCTGCCGGGCATACTTTAGGTCATACATACACTGCACCATTATGCACTCCTATAGTATACAACCATGGCCAAAAGTTTTGAGAATTACACAAGTATTGGTTTTCACAAAGTCTGCTGCTTCGGTTTTTATGATGGCAATTTGCATATACTCCAGAATGTCATGAAGCGTGATCGAATGCATTGCAATTACTTGCAAAGTCTCTCTTTGCAATTAACTTAATCCCAAAAACAACATTTCCACTGCATTTCAGCCTTGCAACAAAAGGACCAGGTAGCATCATGTCAGTGATTCCCTTGTTAACACAGGTGAGAGTGTTGACGAGGACAAGGCTGGAGATCACTCTGCCATGCTGATTGAGTTAGAATAACAGACTGGAAGCTTTAAAAGGAGGGTGGTGCTTGAAATAATTGTTCTTCCTCTGTTAACCATGGTTAACTGCAAGGAAATATGTGCAATCATCCTTGCTTTGCACAAAAAAGGCTTCACAGGCAAGGATATTGCTGCTAGTAACATTGCACCTAAATCAACCATTTATTGGATCATCAAGAACTTCAAGGAGAGCAGTTCAATAGTTCTGAATAAGGCTTCAGGGCACCCAAGAATGTCCAGCAAGCACCAGGACCGTCTCCTAAAGTTTATTCAGCTGCGGGATCGGGGCACCACCAGTGCAGAGCTTGCTCAGAAATGAGAGTAGGCAGGTGTGAGTGCATCTGCATGCACAGTGAAGTGAAGACTTTTGGAGGATGGTCTGGTGTCAAGAAGGGCAGCGAAGAGGCCACTTCTCTCCAGGAAAAACATCAGGGACAGACTGATATTCTGGAGAAAGGTACAGGGATTGGACTGCTGAGGACTGGGGAAATGTTATTCTCTCTGATGAATCCCCTTTCAAATTGTTTGGGGCATCTGGAAAAATGCTTGGCTGGAGAAGGAAAGGTGAGAGCTACCATCAGTCCTGTGTCATGCCAACAGTAAAGCATCCTGAGACCATTCTTGTGTGGGGTTGCTTCTCAGCCAAGGGAGTGGGATCACTCACAATTTTGCCTAAGAACACAGCCATGAATAAAGAATGGTACCAAAATATCCTCCAAGAGCAACTTCTCCCAATCATCCAAGAACAGTTTGGTGACAAACAATGCCTTTTCCAGCATGATGGAGCACCTTGCCATAAGGCAAAAGTGATAACTAAGTGGCTCGGGGAACAAAACATCAAAATTTTGGGTCCATGGCCAGAAAACTCCCCAGAAGTTCAGTGACAGCTTGCCAGGGCGAATTGCAGAGGTCTTGAAAAAGAAGGTTCAACACTGCAAATATTGACTCTTTGCATAAACCTAATGTAATCTTCTAATATATAAAAGCGAAAATTTGTCCTTCTGTCTTTCTATACAAATCAAAGAGGAAAAGTAGAGCTAGTCGCTGGGGCACTCTTATGAATAATATATATATATATATATATATATATATATATATATATAATTAAAATATAACTTTTAATATTCATCAATAAAATAATGCGGCACCATACATCCTGATCACAATTGACAGATGATATATAATGATCATCTGTTTTAAACGTGGTTAAATAATGAAAAAATGTGGCAAAGTATTTATTAGATCTCCATTTCACTGGGTATATAAATAGGAGATGGTTAATAATGAACAAGTATGATTAAACACATATTTGGTTTAAGTGCTCTACCTGTGTGTGTCTAATCCAAATCAACCTCTTTTGACCTACAGCACCTGGGATTCCCAAGGGGTCTCCCATCCAGGTACTAAGCAGACCTATCACTATTTAGTTACCAAGATCAGACGAGATTGAGCAACCAAGTGAAATATGGCTGTAGGTATAATAAAATGGGTTGCACCATCACCTGGTCAGAGCAGTAACCATAAATGTAGGGCTATCACAATGAATATTCCATTTATTGTTTTAAAATACAGTGTTCAAAGAAAGTGATGCATGAGCACACCTAATTTGTTACACGTGAATTCATTGTAATATACATATACAGATTTATATAACGTGTAACAAAAGGTTTATGTATAAATAGCAGCAAAATGCTACTCAGTTTATCCTATAGTTTGCTATGGTATAGCCATATGTTAAATCCTCACCAAATAAGGATTGGAACACAAATTGTATGCTCAAATAAGGCACTGCGGGGTCTAGTTACTAAGCAGTGTTAGGAGACAGAGTGAAAAGTGATAAGTCTGTGATAAGGTGCCAGCCAATCAGCTCCCAACTGTCATTTTTTAAACACAGCCTGTGAGATGACATTTGGGAGCTGATTGGCTGGCACCTTATCACTTTCTTATCACTTTTCACTCTGTCTCCTAACACTGCTTAGTAACTAGACCCCTGCATCACAGATTGACCTTGATGCTTTAAATAGCTCATTCAGTTCTTATGGTGTTAAACATCAAACACAAAAATTCCAAATGGTATTGTGTACATTATAACAAAGAGTTCCATAGTTAATGGTCATTAGTCAATAATAATAATGTAACATGCACAAAAGGTAGGACCGTTTTCCTATCGTTAGAGTACATGGAAAAGAAAAAGAATAGCATTCACAATTCTAAATATAGATATCCACATGCGTAGTACGTGGTATCCTCTAAGCTAAGTACAAGCCACGATCGTGACATTTTACATATGAGCGTATTAAAACACGGTGGAGGCAACTAAAAAAATGTGAAATCAAAATTACTGTTAATTTCGAATTAATGAAAAAACACAATTTTTGCATAGCATTCACCCTCTACAGGTCAGGTACGGAATTAGAAAAGGATTTAGCTTATCAACTATTTTTTTCTTTTCTATCTTCTCTACTATATCAAAGCGAAAATTTGTCCTTCTGTACTTCTTTCTTTCTATACAAATCCACAGTTTACAAGCGAAGATCATGACATTTTACATATGAGCGCATTAAAACACGGCGGAGGCAACTAAAAAAATGTGAAATGGAAATTGATTACTGTTAATTTTTAATTAATTACAACTCACAATTTTTAGGACTGTTGATGGGGAAGTTTGTCACACTTTTCGTGAGGCCTGTCTAAGGAGAGGTTGGTTGGAGGATGATGTGTTGTGTGTTCTCCCCTACGCAATGCTGCTGCTGCTGCCGGGTAGCGTCTCCCCTCTGTTCCCCGGTGATACATGTTTCAATTGACTGCACTTACAAGTGCCACCGGGGACCGGAGGGGAGATGCTTCCCGGTAGCAGTAGCAGCAGTAAAATAAAAAAAAATTAAAAAATCTTCAGTCCGCCCCCTCTGTTTTGCAATACTGTCCACTGCAGACCAGGGCCGGGCAGAGGTCGGGGTCCGCGGCAGAGCCTTTGACAAGCTGCGAGGTAAGGTGGGGAGGGGGGGTGGACCGACACAGAATTACTGCAGCTGTAGGTAGTGCTGCCCATGCACCGCTTTTGTGAATGTAACAGAGCATGCGCAGCACGGATTCCAGCTGCGGTAAGTTAGAGTAGAGAGGGAAAACTATCTATATCCCAAAAAGCTGTCATCGCAAAAATGACATCTTTTCGGAACAGATATTAATGTAGAGGAGGAATGATGAATTCCTCCGGTAATTAGGTAGAACTCCATGCGATTTCTAAACCTAATAATTACCTCCATCAATGTTTTAGTAATGATGAATAGGCCCCTTTGACACTTATGAAATGCCTGTAATGTTACGTCAGTAGACCATAAGTAACATCTGACATAAAGGTCTAATAACACTGAAGCAGCACACTTTGTGAAAACCAATACTTGTGTCATTCTCAAAACTTTTGGCCATGGCTGTATATAATTTTTGTATAAATACACGCTGCTATGGTGATACTATAGGCAAGTCATTTATACAGTGTGTGTGAATGCTGCATCAACAACAAAAACACCCACAAAAGAGCATCCTGCCCTATATACTGCGACAATATTTCATCTGTATGTCTTAACTGACACACAGATGTATCCTCATGTATCTAGCTTCAATACGCCAGTGAGCAGCCAGGTCTCATGCAATATAAGACACCTGAGTCTTTATATGAAGCACAACGGAACTTGGAAAGAAAAAGGTGCGGCAGCTACATTGTAGCACTTCCTATACAGATTCAGAGATGTGTAAGGACACCTCTGTACATGTTACTAATGTATACCCGTTCCCCACCCGACATACTCACCACAATACACTCCTGAGACCCAGAGGATAAGCAGGTAGAAGGGGGATTTCTGCATCCTCCGCTGGGTGATCTATTGATATTGTGGGGATTCTGGAGGGTTAATAACACAAACTTGCCCCCAGAGACACTGAGTATATTAATGTAACCCAGTGACTTGGCAACTCTGTATACAGGGGGTGTGTGGTTCTCTCTGCTGATTGGGCGGTGGCTGGGTCTCTGACCAATAGAAAAATGAGCAGGCAGATGATCAGCAGTTACCAGGCAGAAGGTGAAATAAAAGCTTAGAGAGAGAGAAAGTGAAAGTGAGCTGCAGCCTCAGAGAAGTAGAATATATTTATAGAACCGATAGCCAATAATCGATGGTTGATGTTTTTTTTTGTACCAACATTAATTAACCATCGCTGGTTAGGCTATGCACAGATGGCAGCAGACTAGTAGAGGAGGACATAGTTTTAAACATCTGTGTGAAAAAGAAGCTTTATGGATGTTTCACTTGCAAACTCTTTATCCTGATGGGTTAAATGGAACTATAGATTTTGATTCATTTCATTAATTTTCTCAGCTCTACCAGTATATTAGTTCTCACTTCCAAAAAATTCTGGATGACTCTAGGTTGGTGGTTCCTCCCCAGGATTTGTGCTGAACACATTAAAGGGTACTTTTGATGCAAAGAGTAAAAAAAAAGAAAAGACAAATATGTCTTTGTGGGGGCACTCTAATAAATTGAAAAGTAAATGGTATTGAAATTATGAGTTTAGGTAAAACTTAACGTTTAATAAACAACTTCTTTAAATAGAATTCTCCCCAAAGGGTGAAGTGCACATGAATATTATAATAAATGAGTCAAGTGAGTCAAGTGACCTAAGTGATCCCCCTCATGGCATCACCACTTAATACACATAGTTGCTTTTCACATCACCTTTTACACCCGCGCACGCAGGGGGGGTTTCTGAGTACCCAGAAACCCCCCCTGATGATCCAAAATTCTTTTTTTTCAGAGACGGAGACAGCGCTCCGTCTCCGACTTCTGTGGCTCCCTGCACTGTGAACACTGGCCTCTGAAGAGACCGGAGGCTAAAGAATCCTCCGATCGCTTCAGAGGCCAGCGTTCCCAGTGATGCACTGCGCGGGTGACGTCATGACGTCACCCGCGCGATGTGAAGAGCCTGATCCAGCCAAAGCAGCGGCGAAGCGGGAGACAGCGTGGTGGTGAGGTAAGTACTGGGCGGAGGGAGGGGGGGCATGTATAATGGGCACTAGTTAAGGGGGCCACTTTAGGGGGCCATGCATAAGGGACACTACTTAAGGGGGCCACGCATATGCGACAAAACTACTGGGGGCACAGCATTAGGGGCACTGCATAAGAGTAACATTACAGACAGATACACATAACTAAAAACGGGAGTGTATCTCTCATATATATATATATATATATATATATACACAAAGTGTGTATATATACATATATATGTGTGTGTCTGTATATATAGAGAGAGATTTGGAACCCCCCCAAAAAAATCCTGCGTTTGCCACTGTTTTATGTTTGTTTATTATTCATGTATTTTTTCACATATATTTTAACCTCTCATTCCACACTTAATGATTACTCACACACAGCTATACTTTACACTGCACTGTCACTCTTTTTCCATTTTCGTGTGATGCCCTGGGGGGGTCCTGGGCTGGACGTTTTTTGGGGTGCACTGCGCCCCAGACGTGAACCCCTTAGTGTTAGGGACTGCTGGTAACAGAGAAGCCGTGACGTGGCCCAGCAGCCTCCCATGTATTTGCAAATGCATGCAACTAATATCTCTGAATTTCTATGACCATATAGTCTTCATATATTGTTGCAGGTATTATTCAGTGTGCTGAGGTACAATAGGGGGTTAAATCCCCCTCCTTTTTCTACTTAGTATGACCCCTCCCTTTCATGCACCTGATTAGTACTGCTAGATTGATTGAGCAGCTGCCATTTTTGTTTATACATTAAAATATGCAAGATCAAACAAAATTAATTCCACACTGTGATTCATATTGTAATGAAACTCAGATGAGTTGATATAAAGTATCATTGCCTTTTCTAGGGTGAAACCTGGCTTTGGGGGTGATTCAGCAAGGATCGCAATTGCAAAGCAGCACGCAGGCTATAGATATATGATGTATACAGGCAGGCTATAGATATATGATGTATTCACGCAGGCTATAGATATGATGCATGCACGCAGGCTATAGATATATGATGTATGCACGCAGGCTATAGATATGTGATGTATGCACTCAGGCTATAGATATGTGATGTATACAGGCAGGCTATAGATCTATGATGTATACACGCAGGCTATAGATATATGATGTATTCACGCAGGCTATAGATATGATGCATGCACGCAGGCTATAGATATATGATGCATGCACGAAGGCTATAGATATATGATGCATGCACGCAGGCTATAGATATATGATGTATGCACGCAGGCTATAGATATATGATGTATGCACGCAGGCTATAGATATATGATGTATACAGGTAGGCTATAGATATATGATGCATGCACGCAGGCTATAGATATATGATGTATGCACGCAGGCTATAGATATATGATGTATACAGGTAGGCTATAGATATATGATGCATACAGGTAGGCTATAGATATATGATGCATGCACGCAGGCTATAGATATATGATGTATGCACGCAGGCTATAGATATGATGCATGCACGCAGGCTATAGATATATGATGCATGCACACAGGCTATAGATATATGATGCATGCACACAGGCTATAGATATATGATGCATGCACGCAGGCTATAGATATATGACGCATACAGGTAGGCTATAGATATATGATGCATGCACGCAGGCTATAGATATATGATGTATGCACGCAGGCTATAGATATATGATGTATGCACGCAGGCTATAGATATGTGATGTATGCACTCAGGCTATAGATATATGATGTATACAGGCAGGCTATAGATCTATGATGTATACAGGCAGGCTATAGATATATGATGTATTCACGCAGGCTATAGATATATGATGCATGCACGCAGGCTATAGATATATGATGCATGCACGCAGGCTATAGATATATGATGTATACAGGTAGGCTATAGATATATGATGCATACAGGTAGGCTATAGATATATGATGCATGCACGCAGGCTATAGATATATGATGTATGCACGCAGGCTATAGATATATGATGTATGCACGCAGGCAATAGATATATGATGTATGCACGCAGGCTATAGATATATGATGTATGTACGCAGGCTATAGATATATGATGTATACAGGCAGGCTATAGATATATGATGTATGTACGTATGCAGGCTATAGATATATGATGTATACAGGCAGGCTATAGATATATGATGTATGCATGCAGGCTATAGATATATGATGTATCCACGGAGGCTATAGATATATGATGCAAGCAAGTTATAGATAAATGATGTTATGCACGCAGGCTATAGATATATGATGCAAGCAAGTTATAGATAAATGATGTTATGCACGCAGGCTATAGATATATGATGCAAGCAAGTTATAGATAAATGATGTTATGCACGCAGGCTATAGATATATGATGGAAGCAAGTTATAGATAAATGATGTTATGCACGCAGGCTATAGATATATGATGCAAGCAAGTTATAGATAAATGATGTTATGCACGCAGGCTATAGATATGTAACCCCCCTTCAGTGTGCGGTGTGGTACATAGATGCATTTGGACTGGAGTGATACACCTCCTATTGCCTCAGGCTAGCTCTCCAGGGTGTGAGCAATACCTGAGAATGGGGTCCCTGCCCATGCAGGCTTTATAACAGTCACACATATAGATACAGGTATAGATAGACACATACAGGCTGTATAACAGTCACACATATAGATACAGGTATAGATAGACACATACAGGTTGTATAACAGTCACACATATAGATACAGGGATAGATAGATAGACACATACAGTAACAGTTCTTTTGAATAACTTGGGCGCTCAGACCTTCTCTTATAAACATATACCACGTTATTTCTCTCCTCCTGCACATGACTTTACAGGACAAGAATATGGTTACAGCAGCTTCTCCTCTCCCTCCAGCTCATATACTTGGCATATCAGATGGTATAGGACAATCTTATGGATATGGTTACATTACATCACACTCTTCTTCACCAGCGCAGTCTTTAAGCACAGCCACAATGAATGGTATGCATTTTGCACACACAGGTTCACCTGGCCCTTTGCTGGCTGGTGTCTGTAGTTCTCCACTTTATACGTTCAGGTCCACCTGGCCCTTCGCTGGCTGGTGTCTGTAGTTCTCCATCTTCACACACATCTCACATAACTTATTTTGCACTGTGTCTCTTCTTTGTCTCTTCTAAGACAATATACAGAACATACTTGCCTACTTTTAAAAAAGCATGTCAGGGAGATTGTGAAAGCAGCACCTATGAGCGCGTGTTACAGTGGGCGTGTACTGATAAATCTGAGAGGCGTGTCCTAAACCTGACTTACATCCAAATGTAAACCATCCCAAAAGCAGTTAGTAAGATCTGTTTGTTGATGAAAACACACTAATACTTTTCAGAAATTCATAGGGATCATTGTGCCTTATAATAACCAATGCAAGGAAATTACACTAATGATCCCATTTGAATGTATTTATCTCTGTTTTTTAATATAACAGCTTCATAATGGGGGTAAGGATGAAATGAGGGAGATTGCTAGACTCTTCAGGGAGACAGGGAGATTGCTACTAATTCAGGGAGTCTCCCTGACAATGAGGGAGAGTTGGCAAGTATGATACAGAGTGTCTGATACCCAGTCTGCCTCTCTTTGCTCCCCTTCTCTTTCACATGGGACAGCAATATACAGACTTTTCTATTGCAGCTATCACACTCTCAGCTGCAGCCCATCCTTATGGCTAATATAGCCACACTGATACCACAGTGACACCCCCCCCCCCTTTAATGGCTGCTGGGTGCTTTTATGCATAAGGGACTCCTCTTGTCCCTTAATAATAAAGCTCCCGGGAAATTCCTCTTCCCCATCTCTCCAACACATATACTGACATATATTACCCCTCTCATGGGCGCTAAACACTTCACTGGGCTGCTCACGCAGGGGTGTATCTAGGGGTCCGAGCACCCCTGGCGAACCAAGGGACTGGCGCCCCCCTCCAATGACTGTTTCTACTGGTACAAAAAAAACTAAGACACACTGGGGGTAGTTTAATTCACACACCTGTAGAAATAGGGAGAATATATATATCTTTTATAGAACTTACTCTATTGCAACCCACTATTTATTAATTTATTTATGCAAAAAACACACTGGAAAAGATTGAAAACAATGCGTCAAAAACAAACAAAATGCATTATGGGTAAAATAATTTACATATATTCAAATATGGCTGTCTATACTGCATTATACTTTTTAACAACTCCACCTTATAATTCATTAGGATGACAGCCCACAATGGTCCTTTCCTATAACCCACATAAGAATAAAAACTATCCATAAGGATCTTGTCCTATTCCGCAACATGGAAGTATCCACAACCTACAAGGATCATGGCAAGTTCCTCAAATTGAAGAAAGATAAATTTACTATACTTACACTGGGGGTAGTTCAATTTACACGCCTGCAGAAATAGGGAGACAAAATATATATATATATATATATTTATATTTTTTTCAGTTATAACACTACATGCAATGCACTGTTTATTAATTTCTATATGTCAACAACACAGGAAAAGAGGGCATCAATAACAAAGTAGATGCATTGTGGGCAAGATAATTTGAATATATGCAAATTACCTTGCGAATAGAGTCTTGTGATTGATATGGCACTCTTCTCCTGCATGATTGATATATGGGAATCAGTGAGTGGTGATTGGTATATGGTGGGTATTGTGGGGGAAGAGATATATTAGGTAAAAAAAAAAAAAATAGTCTCTCTAATTTTAAATGTTTCTGATATGAAGGGACATATAAGAAGCCTGATACACATTAGCAGTCAATGGAGGACAGAGCAGAGCAGAGTGTTGGAGACAAAAGGAGACCAGGGATCCTTTGCTAATGATGGCTAACTGCGGGACACTGGTAAGATGAGACAGGAGACCAGAGATCCTTAATGCCGACCCCTCAGCTGGCGCCCGTGGCGAGGGCCATCTAGGCCAATAGGAAGATACGCCCCTGTGCTCACGCTGCAACATTCCAGCTCTTTCTCTGTAGTCTCTCACAGACTTTATCTCAGTGGTCTCACTCCAGATCTCTCTCTCCTTTGGCGTTAGATGGGCATTGTGGCAGCCACCACGGCCCCTGCCAGGGGAGCACGAGGGCTACATTTCTGCTTCCAGCTCTGACTCTCCCCAAAAATGTCTGCCCTGTCCCACATTCTTCTTCTCAATTTGTTTGTTCTTCCTCCCCCTCCTTTCTCTTCTATGCTTGTTACACACCCAGTCTTCCTACCCCTGCGTGTCTATCTCTCCAGCCCCTCCTTTACCTGAAAACTGATCCCCAGGGTTTCAGGAATGTAATATCTACAACAGGAAGCAAGCTTTAACACTGAGAGGGGTGTATTTACAATTACCATCCCCTAGAGGGTGTTACAGATATATGATGTAGGCACTCAGGCTATAGATATATGATGTATACACGCAGGCTATAGATATATGATGTATGCAAAATCTTCTCATAAAAATAATAACAAGACTTCCGGTGGACGGGGCATCTGTGATGGCCGCATTTTACATCAGCTCCGTGTCTGGCATCCTTATTTAAGTGATTTATACCCCTCCAAGCGATAAGCTGATGATCATAAGGATCCCCCTGGACAGGGTAATCTTTGAGGATCGCTTTGCTAGCATTTCATAGCCAGAACAGAGTGCATATTATTTCCCCGGAGTCTGGCCACGAAGTGTGGCCCTCTTGGCGCGAAAACACAGAGTGCCATCTTAAGACAGCTTACTGCTTCGACACCATTCTTTGGTGAATCTCCGCTTGCAAATATTCAGCTACAGGAGACCACGACACCGGGTGATCCCGAACCTCAAAGCTGTATTCAGCTTGTCCTGGCGGCTGCACAGGACACCCACTATTATCATCCTCCCGGGTGCTACTTATCTGAACCGACAAAGCGGCGGCTTCTCTACTACTCAGAAATGCTCCTAGTCCGTGACACAGCGGCTGCTGACAGATACACCTTTAAGTGGACTTCGGTGCAAATATCTTGAAACAAAGTGTCTCCAGGGTACCCACGGCCCCAATCTCGGCTGACACCCGGGGAATCCCTCCGGAGAGGGTGATCTGGATTGTGGAACATCGCTGGTAATTACCCATCTGAGGACTCCCTGGCGCTAGCCTTCTCCCAATACCCCGGCTATTCTATACAGGAGGATCGCAGCTGTGACTCTGGGTGGTCTCCACTATCCCCGCTGACGTTGCTCCCCCAGCCGCTGTCATTGACAGCAAATGCTCCAATTCAGTCTGGAGTTCAGCACTACTTTGACCACAGAACACCGGGCTATAGCGCTGATATCACCGGCGGTACACACCTGATTAACCGGTATTTAGCCCGTCCTGGCGACTGAGCAGAACGCCCCTCTATTATCATCACCCCCGGGTGCTACTTACCTGTGCCTGTGAAGCGGCTGCTTCTGCACTACTAAAAGTTACTACAGGTCCCTGATACGGCGGCTGCTGCAAGTTGCACCTTTCAGTGGACTCCGGTGCAGGCACCCTGGAGCAGGGTATCCCCAGTCTAATTTCTGCTGACACCCTGAGAATCCCTCTGGAGAGGGTGCACTGGATTGTTGAGACATCGCTGGTGGCTCCCTGTTTGGGGACCTCCCGGTACTGACCTTCTCTCTGCATCCTTGCTATTTGATACAGGAGTATTGTGGCTGTGCCTCCGAGTGATCTCCACTACCTCTGCTGGCGCTGCTTCTGCAGCTACTATAGTTACCATCAAACACATTGCCTAGACCTGAGCCCCACTCAGACCGCGGAGCAACGGGCTATTGTGCTGCGGTCATCGGCAGCGCAAACAGTACCTGGTCGCCCTGACGAGACTTGCTTTCATCTGACCACCGGATCCTGGGAGCTTTTCACCATCAATCTTGGCGACGAGTGCTGGACTGACCCCGTCGGAAGTCACAGGAGACGACCTGCGGCTGCTACCCTGGGATGCTGAACAGCCACCTGCAGGTCCCGGCTGTGGTCTCATACACCTGCGACCAATTCTAAGTGGCTGCTCCTGGAAAGTGGCCAATAGTGTTACCCCACTTTCTCAAGGCTGATTTGCTGTTCAGAATTGTTGGGGAGGTTTGAGCAAGCTGCGGGACAGTTACAGATGGAATTGAGACTTGCTTGGATTCAGTGAGTATCCTCACCACACCTCAAAAATCTATCTGTTCTTCAGTGTTGCAGTAATTGTACCTCCTATACTTATATTTCCCTTTATTGTTTCTCAGGGTGTAATTGTATTGTAATATTTTGATTTTCTTCTTAATCTGATGATACATTGATTATTGTGATTATGTCGCCACCTACTGGGGAATGTTTATAATTGCAGCTTTTTTCTTGAATATTGCGGCAATCTATGTTTTAACCTGGGTGTTTTATATACACCGTTGGTACTAGACATGTGTTTCGGTAAATAATTTGATCAAAAATTCATGTTGCTCGCAGATACACAGACCTGGTACTGAACGCACACACCTCACAATATTAGGTGTCCCGTGTGACGACTTTAACCAACCTTACGCATTATCGTGCCATTTCTCTTTTGGTTTCACGGTGTATGGATAGATTTTTACATAAATCCTTGCCCCCAGTACCTCCGAGATCTTCATCTCGTAATATGGGCAAACCAAATAAAATACCTGCAAAATTAGGCACCTTACCACCCTCACCCACTGGGGCCCCCTCTACTGAACACTCAGAATTGAGGAAAGGTGACTGCGTCTCCTGCTCCAGATGTGGAAACTACTCTCCTAAATGTTATAATGCCCAAAATTGATGAAAAATTTGAAGCACTTATGCCCATGATAGATGAGAAACTTCACCAATTTTTCCCAAAAATGGAAGACAAGTTTGACCAACTTGTTCCTAGGATTGACAAACGATTAGATAAAACGCAATCCTCTTTGGATACTGCACTGTCTAGACTAACTGAACACACTAATAGATTAGAAGCAGTGGAACAGAGGACTAGTGATATTGAAGACAATTTACATAACTTGCAAACATCACATGACTCTTATATGATCTCTCATAAAACATTACTTGACAAAGTCGATGATTTCGAGAATCATCATAGACGCAATCATTTGCACTTCATCTGCATTCCAGAACAGATTAAAGGGCCCGCATTATCTGATTATCTAGATAAAACTCTGGTCTCTGCACTTGGTTTGCAAAATGATCTGGGGGTTCCACAAATCGAAAGAGCTCATAGGCTGGGCCCAGAAAAATAGGGAACTGGTGGAAGACCACACCCAGTAATAGCTACGTTTCTAGATTATCGAGCTAAAGAAAAGATATTGCTAGCCTTTAATTGTCAAAGAGATCTGAATATTGATGACCATCGAATTCTCATTTTTCAGGACTTCTCTGTAGCTGTAGCACAAAAACGAAAGGAGTTCTCCCCAGTCTGTAAATTCTTAGTAGACAACAATAAGATTCGCTCTGTTGTACCCAGCAAATTGAAGGTCACAGAGAATGGTCAAACACTTGTTTTTGATGACCCAGAACTTGCACGTACTCATTTTTTTTCCACTAGGTCCCCTAGAGACTTCCCAAACCGCACACGTTTAAGCCCTCCACATAGGACATGACTTATTTAGGTTCGGATAATTTAAAACATCTCTCCTTCGATTTACAATGTTTCATTATTTTGCAATGTTTTGTTATGGAGATAGAAATTCTCAATTTATTTTTATGTTTTTATTGTTTTCTTTTTTATTATTTTATGGTTATACGAATTCACCAATTTCTGGGAAATACGCCCAGACTTGGTATATTGTTATTTTGGATGGGAAAATATTAGAAAATTTATTGAAGCATGATTTGTTATTGATGTATTATGTAAGCACATTGATTTTATGTGAAGTGAGTCCGCGTCTTTACATGTCAAGTCTTTTTAAGACTCTCCCTGCATGCTGGGACGGGAGGAGCCTTGTTTTTTCTGGCTATTATATTTTTCAACATTCTCATTAAATAAGATGAGATGACAACATCCATACCAATGCCACATCACCTCAATACCCAAACACCTCAAACTATTAATATTACCTCCTGGAATGTTGGTGGTCTGAACAATCCAATTAAACGTAAACGGGTCTTTACATCCCTTAAAAAACTAAAACCAGACATAGTTTGTATACAAGAGACACAATGGAAAGTGGGAGAAGACTCCACTTTGCGTGGCTTGGAGACTGTTTTTCGGCTTCCTACCATTCCAAATCTCGCGGCGTTGCCATTGCATTTGCTAGACACCTCCCTTACACAGTACTGAATTCAATTTTGGACCCAGAGGGTCGTTATATTTTATTAGATATATAAATCTATGAAGCAAAATATACGTTACTCAATATATATGCACCTAATAATGGACTACAAGCTTTTTACCAACCTGTAACCCAACTTTTGCATAGGAGATCCAATTACAATTTGATTATAGGCGGTGATTTCAACACAGTAGAAGACCCTTATGTGGATACATTTCCAATACCAACTAACCCTTTAGCATTCCACTGGACACATATCCCCCAATTATTGACTGATCACTCTTTATTGGATCCCTGGAGATTCCTTAACACCACTGACAAGTCGTATACATTTCATTCGGCGGTCCATGGGTCTTTCTCTCGTATTGATTATATTTTTCTTTCCACAACGCTCCTCTTGGAAATTGTGTCAGCTTCACTAGGAGATATAGTAGTATCTGACCACGCTCCAGTATCAGTGACCATTCACACCCGCTCGGCTTATTCCCGCCCCTCTTTTTGGCGCTTCCCATCATATCTTTACCATTCTCAACAATTTCGACAATTCCTTACTGTAAAATGGACAGAATTTATGGATGATAATTTAGAACATTGGGACAACCCTGTCTTGTTTTGGGAGACATCTAAAGTAGTTCTGAGGGGACATATTCTCTCCTATGTTGCCAAAAGAAATAAACGTATTAGTACTCAACAAACCCAATTACAACAAACTCTACATTCCACTTTGGCAGATTATATTAGGAACCCTAATGACGCTAACCATGCTACATATATGGAATCTAAAAAACTACTAGACAGTTTTCTATTAACCCAGGCCCAGTTGAAACTTGATTACACTAAACAAAAATACTTTCGGTGGGGCAACAAAACCAGTACTTTATTGGCAAATATGACTAAAAGCTTCAAGAAACGACATCATATTGCTGCTCTGCGGGACACCCATACACTGAATCTGTTTACCAAAACTTCAGATATAGCTCAGAAATTCCAGGAATATTTTAGGCAAATTTATACAGCTAATGTCTAAAATTTTAGATGAGGCATCACTTCCGTGTCTTACCCCTTTACAACAAGAGGCGTTAGAAAATAATATAACTGAAGAGGACGTTGCTAATGCATCTTAACAAATCCCCAGGCCCTGATGGCTACTCAATAGAATATTACAAGATCCTGCAAAATAATATAATACCAACACTTTGTTCTCTATATGGTAAAATACAGACAGAAACTCCATACTACCCTAATTTCAATCAGGCGCTCACCTCCTTAATCCCAAAACCAAATAAAGATCTGACTCTTCCCTCATCATATCGCCCAATTACACTGCTAAACGTTGATTTCAAAATGTTGGCCAAAATATTAGCAGATCGTTTGCAGAAATTTTTTTGCCTCTTTACTTACAAACCACCAACTAGGTTTCACTAAAGGTAGACACTCAGTAAAAGGCATCCGCACAGCCATTGCAGATGTAATGGCGGCTAATCTTCACCCTGAATCCTCGACCATGCTCTTAAGCCTAGACGCTACCAAGGCATTTGACATGGTCTCCTGGCCCTACCTTTATGAAATACTAAATAGAAGAGGATTCGGACCAACTTTCCAATCCCTGATTAAATTTTTTTATACCCTCCCAACCACTTCGTTGTTGGTCAATGGGACAGTGGGAGAGAAACTTACACTGACCAGGGGAGCAAGACAGGGTTGTCCGCTCTCCCCTTTGCTCTTTAATTTGACATTAGAGCCCATGCTTAGAATTTTGCAAAATTGGACACGGTTTAAGGGGATTGGGATTGGAACAGAAACTGTAAAGATATCGGCCTTTGCAGACGATGTTCTTTTATTTATCTCGGACCCGAGGAGGACCCTTGGACCGCTGATGACTCGTATCAAAAAAATAGGATCAGTATCAGGATTTGAAGTCAATTTTGAATAATCTAAAGCCCTTTATTTAAAAAAAGGTTTTGCACGCCCTGCCTGGTTCAGGGAGATCCCCATTGACTGGACGACTAAGGTAATCTCATACCTTGGGATACAACTGCCCAAATATCTAAATAATTTATATAATCTCAATATAAAAAGTATTTTGCAAAGTATTAAGGTAGATACTTAGAGATGGAGACACCTTGGTCTTTCATACCTAGGCCGAGCAAACTTGGTTAAAATGATTTTATTTCCAAGACTTCTATACCCTCTCCAGTCACTTCCCATTTTACTGACTAAACATGACACGATGGAGATTGAGAGGATGATACGCACATTTATTTGGAATAGTAGGAGTGTGAGAATTGGACTTATAAAACTACAGCAGCACAGATCTAATGGTGGCATCAATTTACCCAATATTAGTGCTTATAGCCCCGGCGCTCACCTACGGTGCTTAAGAGATTGGATGCACACAAAAAGCCAATATGCGAACACAGTGTTGGAAACAGCTTTCTTAGATAACATTGGGATCATTCCCTACATTTACAGGATAATGAAATACCTGAACCAATTCGAGCTAATCCATTACTGATGACCACTTGAATAACATGGCCTATATTACGCCACAAACACTCCTTGAACCCATATATATCTGTACATCTCCCATTTATACACAATCCAAACTTTCATAGTGGAAACGCAGGACAACCTTTCACCTCATGGCACAGACAAGGAATTACTATGGCCCGCCATGTTATGGACTGTAATGCAAAGAAACCGCTGACGTTCGTACAGGCGGTAGAAAAATACCCAATACTTGGCTCTTCACCTCTGGCTTATTTGCAGGCCCAACACTATGTTGCCACTCTCTCTAGAAAAATTTTGCCAGATGATTCTAATAATAGACTAGTTGATTTATTACTGGGTGAGAATCCCACTCATAAAGTTATTTCAATACATTACTTATTTTTACACCCCCCCCTACAATACGATAAGCAGAAAACGGGTCTAGCACAATGGAGGGAATATTTTCCAACGTTAGATACAGACAGATTGATACGATCATTTGAATTATCTGTCAAATTGGTACCTGCGACTTCATATACGGAATTGTTTTTAAATATATTGCACAGGACATACCTATCTCCCCATCGCAGATATGTTATGTCTTAGATGTGGCACTCACAGGGATGAATTAATGCACTGTCTTTGGGGTTGTCCAATAATAAGAAGATTCTGGACCCTGATAGGGAATTATGTCAATAGACATTTGGTAAATGGTTTACCTTTAACGCCCGAATGGGCAATATTCAGTATTACACCAATAGGTTACAAAATATCGCAAGGGGTTAGAAAATTACTAATAATTGTATCGGCTGTGGTCAAAAAATTTATTTTACAAGTCTGGTTGCAGCCAACGGCTCCGACGCTCGCTTTATTTTTGGGAAAACTCTTTCACATTTTTCGAATGGAGTGGTTTGGAAGCCTCATTGCAGAAAGAAAGAGTTACAGAGAAGTTCTTTGAGACTTGGGAGAGCTACATTGAAACATTATCTCAGACACTTAAGGAACAGATATGGAAATGTTTCAGAAATACTCTCTGGTATGAGACACGTCTCAGTGGGCAGGATCCCCCGATCTCCATTGATGTTACATAGACTAAGGTTGGAAACTGATAGTAACAGACCCGGGTTCACACATTTCACACTTTTCTAATTTATTATGTTTTTTATTTTTTCCATTTTATTATCTATCAATGTGCTATTGTGTAATGTATTGTTACAGTATTGTATTTGAATGGTGCACAATGGTAATTATTCTGTTATATTTACGACTGAATGTGCTTATCTCAAATTTAAATTGTATGTTTTCGGTACTATGCTTCAATAAAGAAAAATTTTGTTGAAAAAAATAAATAAATAATAACAAAATCTATGGGGCGTGTAAGAAGAAAAAGACTCCCAGCTGGACAAAAAGAGGCTATCCACCACCCACTCAAGGGGGCTTCAACGGACCCCATCGACGGGGAACCAGCTGACAGCGTCTAGCCTCCTCCTATCCAGATCCATCATCCTCTTCACCTCTTGAAGAATCTAACCCACCACCACTTCACAGAGGAGGACCTTTCTCCATATGGAGACATGACACCATGCAAAATTGTGGTCAAATCAAATCCACCGTACCTTCTGACTACCCCATAAACCAACTCAGGGTAACAACAGCAGAAAGAATAAGGAGTTCAATCTAGCCCTCATAGATTGAGGCAGAAAGCACATGTAACGGACATACAAAAATATAGGGACCAGATAAGTTTTGCACAGGTCAACCTTTTCCCTAAAAGATAACTTCCATCTTTTCCAACACTCTACTTTCATGGTAGCATCTTCCAGCCTTTTAACCTAGTTTACAGAGGCATAATCACCATGATCAAATTTGATGCCTAGGATTTTAATCTGATCGCTGACCTGGAGGAAGCTGTCCAGAAGGGAAAATTCATCACCTTCCTCCCCCATCCAAAAAACTTCGCACTTTTCCCGATTTACACTGGAGCATGAGGCTTCAGAATGCTCACAAATAAAATGTTCCATGTCACAGGCCTCTGCCTGAGAAGACAGAACCACTGTGACATCATCTGCGTAGGCTACTACCCTCAAGAGACACTCCAGACTCAGCTGCACTCCTCCTACAGTTCCACTCTCTACCCTTCTGATAAAGGGATCGATCACAAAAACATATAAAGGGGGGCTCAGGGGGCAGCCCTGATGAACCCCAGAGCATACCTCAAAGGCAGGACCCACCCAACCGTTCACAAGTGGGAAGCTTTTAGCCAGTCGATATAGAGTCTGTAACCAATTAACCACCCGCGCTGGAAGACCATACCATTCCAGTAAAGCCCAAAGGTATTTGTGGTTTACCTGGTCAAAAGCCTTAGACTGATCTAATGCCAGTAGGTACTTTCCCCACTGCTCAGCCCTGCACCGCTCAATGGCCTCCCAGACACCAAAGACAGCACTAAATGTGCTTTGACCCTTCACAGTACAGTGCTGAGAAGATGAAAGTAATAGCTTAGAAATTCTGAAAGCCTATTAAACAGTACTTTCGCCAAAATCTTTCAGTCTGTTTTAAGAAGGACTATGGGGCGCCAATTCTCAATACGAGATGGGTCTTTTCCTTTGGATAACAAAATAAGTGCAGATAACCTCATGGAAGGAGGGAGAATTCCCTCATCCAGGCTCTCATTAAATACTTCCACTAGGCGAGGAATTAGGGGTTCTGAAAAGGTCTTATAAAACTCAGATGTTAAACCATCTGGTTCTGGTGACTTTTTGGGATTCAACCCCACTATTGCCTTCCTAACTTCCTCTGCAGTTATATCACAAGCCAAAGAGTCGAGAGATATACCCTGAGGATTCAGGCCAGGAATCCCCCTCAGAAATGTCTCCATCCTCTCTCTAATAAGTGGCTGCTCAGACAACAGATCAGAATAGAAGGACACAACTACGTCCAGAATGCCCTTCTTATCACTACAAAGAGCACCCTGTCCGTTAACCAGTCCTCTAACGTGTTTGGCATCAACTGACGCTTTACAGCTCTGGTAAGGATCTGGCGAGTGGTACGAACCATAATCCCTCTCCAAAGCCAAAGACGCCAATCGGTTATATTGAAACTCTCTCTTATCTGAGCCTTCATTCGGGAGATTTTCCTATCTATTTCACAATCTCCCTCCTCAGAGATCAAGAAATCCAATTTTATTCTTAAACTATAGTAGATATTTTTCTTTATTAAGTTTCTCTTAGCTACAAGACCATGGAAAAACTTAGATTCTCTTTTTAATTACCTCCCACCACTCCAACCTATTCCAAACAGCCTCCTGAAGCGTGTCCTGAGATTGAAAGAAGACCATAAAGGTCTGTCTAGCTCTCTCTTCTTCCAGAAGCTCCAAGTTCAAATGCCAGAGGCCCCGCCCTTTCTGAGGGGTTTCTAAGGTATTCAAAGTTATTGAGAGAAAACCGTGATCGGAGAACTCCACCAACCTCACCGCAAGGGATGAAGTTTTAGAAGTCTCCTTAAAAAAAACAACCTATCCATCCTAGACCTATGACTACCACTAAAAAAAGTGAAACCCGTGAGGTCTGGGGAGTGACGAATATGTACATCCACCAGACCCCCCTGTCTAACCGTACTAGCTAAAAAATTGGAGTCATAGCCCAGAGGTCTCCTTGCCTCTGTCCTTTGGCCTAATTATGGTATTAAAATCACCTCCAAAGATCACTTGCTGGGCCATAAAAAGATAAGGTATTATTTCCATGAAGAGACATTGCCTCTCCCATTGTGACAGAGGACCATAAATATTGATTAACCTAAGGTCCTGCCCCTTCATGTTAACATCCCAAATCATACATCTGCCTGTCTGCAATTCTATAATCTTGCTTATAGTTACCATGCCAGTAAAAAGTACTGCCACCCCACCGTATGGCTCGGCCGCAAGAGACCAGTAAGAAGGACCCCTCCTCCACTCACGCTTCACTTTATGAAGGAGGTCCAATTTACTAATCCTAGTCTCCTGCAAAAACAAAAAATCAACCTCAACCGTGTTGAAAATATAAAAGGCCATCATACGAGCACGTTCAGAAACTACGGAAGCCACATTAATCGTGGCGCATCGTATAGGATGGGGATCCATATTTATAGATTATAAAAGAAACACGACCTTGCTTACTTTTACTTCTCCACGTGAAACTTCTAACCATGAAAAACACAACCAAGAAAAACTTAACCCTGCATACCAGCCCCCAACGGGCCAGCAATCACCACACCCAAAGTCAGGGGCACCTCCTGCATACCCCCTCCTCCACCCCTTGAGACAACACCCCCCACCCTCAGAAGGCACTATGACTGGGGGATTTGACCCAAGATTAACTTCTACAACCACACCAACCGCCACCTGACTAGAGTCCACAACTGATCCTAAAAAGGAATCTATCACCTCCTCCTCCATCTCTAATCCCTGTGTTTCCTCTATAACATCCGCCACATCTTCCACCACCCCATCAATTTTTTTTAACATTCTCCATCAACTCTGTTCCTACTGGGTCCCATATCAAGTCATCTTGATCTTCTCCTGGTGATATCTCTACCTCTTGCTCTGATCCTTTTCTCTTTCTCACCATACTTCACTTCACCTCGTTTTGTCATCCACTTTCCTTCTACTAACCCCAGATACCAAAAACAACTCACCTCCCTCGATTACTACTTCACCTTCCTCATCAGACATAAAGACATCAAATTTATTTGACAGTACTAAGGTCGTATCTTTCCCTTTCCTCTTCTTCTTCCTCTCACCTTTAACTTTTTGATAAGGTTCTTCCCCCACCTCTTCCCTTCTTACCTCCTCTCTTCTCACCTCCTCCACTCTCTTGCTCTGCTCTTCTCTTACCACTTCTACCACTATATTTTTCTCGTTTTTCATATCCTTCCTCCTTCCTTTTTCTTGATAAAGGCTGTCTAGATTTTGCATTATGACACGCTTTCGGGCACCTACTATATGGGTGCCCTTCTTCCCCACACAGATTACACTTGACAACATGGCAGTCCTTTGAGACATGACCTATTTTGCCATACAGTGAACACTTAATAACTGTACAGTCACCACTCAGATGCCTAAAATCTCCGCATTTAAAGCATGTCCTCGGTTGCCCAGGGTAGAAACACTCAACCCTATCTCGCCCTATGTAGGCAGCCGAGGGAACATGCACAAAACCATCATCTGAGTGGCGCAACCTGATCAATATCTCCCAGGCCCCTCCCCACACCCCCATTGTATGCCCGGCCTTCACCATATGCGACTGCACATCACAATACCTGGACAGCCAGAAACTTATATCGCCAGGTGGCAGCGACTCATTCCTAACTAGTACCGTGGCTTTAACTCTGTCCTGCCTGGTTACCAAATTTGCCAGAAAATGACTATACGGTTCTGAGTCTCTGCACGCCTGCCACCTCACCCAGAAGGCCTGTAGATATGCCAGGAAGCTCAGATCATACTCCACAGACCTTACTGGGTGAAGGCAAGCGTACCGATCACTCGCAGAAAACCCCAAATTAAAAATCATTTTGAGAAATTTCTCATTATTTGGAGCCTCCCCTCCCCCTACCCATTTAAATTGTACCTGTTTCTCCTCTTTCCCACACCACCAGCATTCCCCGTAGGCATATTAATAACTGAACTTGCCCTTACGCTTTGCCTACAGACCAAGCTAGCATATGAAGCAACCCCTGGCACTGATTTATCCACATCGCTCATATTTCCCCCAGCCCTTTCGGCTCTTGCTGCCATGTCCTTTACAATTATTTCAGCAGCCTTTTTTGTCCATACAGGAACTGCCATTTTATCTCCATACACCGTCTCCAACACCAGTCTTTCATCATGCAATATAGAGTCCATGTTCAACACCGGCATACCCTGTGCCGTTTGATCAGGATTAACCGAACCTCGACCTATGTGAACTCTGCCCTGCACTTCACAGGACGGAACCCCTGGATGCATCTCGGGTGCCACAGACCTAACCCGGGGGCTCCCCTCCATGATTACCTCAACCAGTGTTGCCGCCAACACTATCTCCACATCTGTGACCTCACTCTGCGCCCTGGAAACAGCTCCTGCTGTTCCCCCTAACCGGCCACCGGCCTCTACTGCGAGTGACCCTGACACATCTGGAATAACCGGCACAGTAGGTGCAGCACCAACACCCACCGCGTTCCCAGCACCTCATGAGTCACTATTCACCCGCAGTTCAGCCTCACCGTGGAGAACGGCATCTCCCGCCCTCGCATCCATCTGCACCACTGAATTCTGGGACTCCATCCTCCTCTTACCAAGCACCTCCAACTCATATTTTATTACACCAACACTAATCTCATCAGAATCTTCTGTACTCATCTCCGCCACTATCTGTGGTATTGAAACACCAACAGATTCCGCATCTTTCTTTTCAGTTTTTATTCTTTTAATCTCAGCCAGATTTTTCTTAATTTTGTCTAACGCTGTTGTCAATGTCAGGATCTCATCCTCCACAGCAGGACGCTCCCATTTAAAGCATTTTTTCTCTTTATAATGCAGGGTAGAATTCAGCCTTCTTGCTTCCCCTTGCAGATCCTCCATGCTGTACTGAGCGTAAACATCCTCTGGCCTGACAGCAGAGCTTAGCATGCTGTCACTACCAGTGGGATCTAATACACTGCCCTGAGTTACTTAACTCAGTGCTTCCCCCACTGGCAGTTTATGGGAAGCTGCTAGATTAGAGGACCCTTGGGAACATTCAGGGCCAGATTAATGTCCACATGGGCCTGGAGCTGAAATTTATGATGTGCCTATTGTGTGCCGCTGCAGGGGGTGTGACAAGTGCCGTAGCAGTGTGACTGGTAATGTGGGGTCATGCCCAGTGCAGTGTGGTTGGGGTTTACATAGGGGTGCAGCCTATGCAGCGTTCTTTTAGGACGCTCAATGCAGTGCTGCATTTCCAGGTGCCGGTGGCCTCAGTACTTTTGTGCAACAGTATGACGTCATGCACTTAAGAGGCACAGGGCCGTCACAGGGCGCTCTGGAGCCAGTCCTGGTACGCCGATGTATATGTGTAGGCCGGCACTCCTGTGCAAAGTATAGTGCTATGGCGTCTGGTGCCCTCCTAATTACCTCTGCCTGTGAAGGGAGGAAACCATGTAGCAGTGGAATGGGCGGCACTCTGGACGAATTGTATAAAATACACTAAAAATCTATTTAAGTTATCAAAAATTCAGAACTTGTATTCGTCCTCTCAGTAATCCTGATGTAAGAATGAATACAAGCATTGATAACTTAAACAGATTTTACTGTGTTTTATACAAGCCATTCAGAGTGCCGTCCATTTGACTGATATATATATATATATTACACATACCCATACATATACACGTAAATTGGGAGGATACAGGAGCTTGAGGCACACTTAAGGGGGCCGAAACAGGTGTGGTGTGATATGTTGACAGTCATAATGTCAACATTCATCATGTTAACATGAAAATGTCGACATTAGGGTTAGGCTACGCAGGGCGGTTAGGCACTAGGGGAAGGTTAGGGTTAGGCTACGGGTTGAGGAGGTTAGGATTAGGCTACATGGGGGGGTTAGGCACTAGGGGAAGGTTAGGGTTAGACTACGGGTGGAGGAGGTTAGGATTAGGCTACATGGGGGGGTTAGGCACTAGGGGAAGGTTACAGTTAAGGCGCATATCCACTACACGATAAATTGGATGATTTGAACGATATTATAGTTCATCATCTGCAATATCGCGCAGTAGATATGCCGTCAACGACCAGTGATGCGCGCTCCTGCTGGTCGTTGACGACATCTATCATTGCCCGTACTTGAAGGGCAACCTGACGATATTGTCAGGTTCTGCAAGTACGGGGATGAGAGAGGGTGACGTCACTGAACAATATATCATTCAGTGTGGGTGGGTGCTCAATGTCGTTAATGACATTGAGCATATCAGTGTTGGGGAAACACTAGACGATATTGCTCATGGAGCATATCGTCTAGAGGATACCCGCCTTTAGACTGCGGGGGGAGGAGGTTAAGGTAAAGCACTATAAGGTAGGGGTAGGCATTAGGGTTAGGGGGGAATTCTCACAGGAAGGCTAGAGCAACAGAGGTCATGACCGCTGGGACCCGCTGGGAGCAGGTTAGACAGCACTGGGCCAACAGGGATGATATGTCGACATTCCATCACTGTCATGAATAACTTCAACATTATGACCATGTTGACAATCTCCTATCAACATGATGAATGTTGACATATCACACCACACCTGCTTCAGTCCACTTAACTGTGCCTCAAGCTCCTGTACCCACCCTATTTACCACTGTGTGTGTGTAAATATATACAGTCAGGTCCATAAATATTGAGACATTGACAGAATTTTCAGATTTTGGCCTCTATTCACCACCACAATAGTTTTGAAATGAAACAAACAAGATGTGATTTAACTGCAGACTTTCAGATTTAATTTGAGGGTAATTACATCCAAATCTGGTGAACGGTGTAGGAATTACAACAGTTTCAATATGTGCCTCCCACTTTTTAAGGGACCAAAAGTAATGGGACTATCAACTCAAAAGCTATTTCATGGACAGGTGTGGGCTATTCCCTCGTTATTTCATTATCAATTAAGCAGGTAAAAGGTCTGGAGTTGATTCTAGGTGTGACATTTGCATTTGGAATCAGTTGCTGTCAACTCTCAATATGAGATCCAAAGAGCTGTCACTATCAGTGAAGCAAGCCATCATTAGGCTGAAAAATAAAAAAAAAAACATCAGAGAGATAGCAAAAACATTAGGTGTGGCCAAATCAACTGTTTGGAACATTCTTAAAAAGAAAGAACGCACCGGAGAGATCAGCAACACCAAAAGACCCGGAAGACCACGGAAAACAACTGTGGTGGATAACAAAATAATTATTTCCCTGGTGAAGAAAAACCCCTTCACAACAGTTGGCCAAATCAAGAACACTCTCCAGGAGGTAGATGTATATGTGTCAAAGTCAACAATCAAGAGAAGACTTCACAAGAGTGAATATAGAGGGTTCAGCACAAGATGCAAACCATTGGTGAGCCACAAAAACAGGAAGATCAGATTAGAGTTTGCCAAACAACATCTAAAAAAGCCATTACAGTTCTGGAACAACATCCTATTGACAGATGAGACAAAGATCAACTTGTACCAGAGTGATGGGAAGAGAAGAGAAGAGAAGGAAAGGAACTGCTCATGATCCAAAACATACCAGCTCATCAGTGAAGCATTGTGGTGGTAGTGTCATGGTGTGGGCATGTATGGCTGCCAATGGAACTGGTTCCCTTGTATTTATTGATGATGTGACTGCTGACAAAAGCAGCAGAATGAATTCTGAAGTGTTTCAGGCAATATTATATGCTCATATTCAGTCAAATGCTTCAGAACTCATTGGACAGTGCTTCACAGTGCAGATGGACAATGACCCGAAGCATACTGCAAAAGCATCCAAAGAGTTTTTTAAGGCTAAAAAGTGGAATGTTATGCAATGGCCAAGTCAATCCCCTGACCTGAATCTGATTGAGCATGCATTTCACTTGATGAAGACAAAACTGAAGGGAAAATGCCCCAAGTACAAGCAGGAACTGAAGGCATTTGCAGTAGAGGCCTGGCAGAGCATCACCAGGAATGAAACCCAGCATCTGGTGATGTCTATGCATTCCAGACTTCAGGCTGTAATTGCCTGCAAAGGTTTTGCCACCAAAGTATTAAAAAGTGAAAGTTAGATTTAGGATTGTTTAGTTTGTCCCATTACTTTTGGCCCCTTAAAAAGTGGGAGGCACATATAGAAACCATTTTAATTCCTACACCATTCACCTGATTTGGATGTAATTACCCTGAAATTAAATCTGAAAGTCTGCAGTTAAATCACATCTTGTTTGTTTCATTTCAAAGCCATTGTGGTGGTGAACTGAGGACAAAATATGAAAATTCTGTCAATGTCCCAATATTTATGGACCTGACTGTATATATATATATATATTTACACACACACACATATAAGCTCCTGTACTCACCTAATTTTATATATATATATATATATATTTATGTGTAAAAATCCACAAAGAAGAACCGCACACACTTACTAGAATTAGCGAATGCTGAGGTCACATATTGTAGCATATATCATATTCAATCCCAAGGGATCAAAAAACGAGACCAGCACACTTAACTTCATGCATGTAAAATGGAATGTATTAAAACACAGCCATGCTTAATCAGGTTTACACAAATGCACGTCACATCCTATGCAGTAGATTCCTGTTATACGTATCAGTGCCTGGTGACCATATGCATATATTCAAAGAGCCCGACGGCCGTTTCAGTGGCAAACCACCTTCATCATGAGCACAGAGTAAAGGGGCCTATCCATCAGATTACTTTTTGAATGATCCGACCAAAACCAGGAGGTTTTGGTCACTTCGTTCAGAAAGTCATCTAATGGATAGCCGGCAAGGACCAGCGATGCGCGTGCACGCTGGGTCCCTGCCGACGCCGACTATCTGTGGAACATGCCCGTCAACCTGACGATGATCGTCAGGTTCGGCATGTTCTCAGATAGGAGGTCTGTCTCCTGCACTGAATGACGTTCAGTGAACTCCGTTCAGTGTGGGCACCGCACCTAGGCGACCTGAAGGACTGAACGCTAGTCGTTCAGTTTTTAAGGTCGCCTAATGGATAGGCCCCTTAAGTATCAAAGCATGGTGTTATGTGGTAACCTTGACTTTACGTAAGTAAAGAGTTTACCTTGTGTGTTGTGGTTCAATCTTCACTCGACTTACGGAGAGGTGAGAGTAATGGAAGCACATGAAGGGGTGACGAGGCAGCTTGTGGTTTTTATTTTGTGAACACAGGTTTATTAGAGAGTCGGCAGGGCACTTGCATAAATAACACACCTCACTCAATGAGGCAGCCTTTGTATTGCATCAGTGGGAAAAAACATCAATAATGAGATTACACATAAAAACAATGGCATTTGCACGGCACCATACGGATTGGTGTAATAATACTTCGGCAGTATGACCATACAATGTAAGGCAACTTTTACGTTACTATTCACAGTTGAATTCAGTATTGAGTATACATTCTTATCTCAAACGGTTGCACACTACAAGAAAACAATTCAGCAATGATGTCAGTACTAAACTAACAGTTTCAATGTCCATATGACCTTAAACACAAAACACTGTATTCCTACCCGTCTTCGCTGCTGCAGCTGGTGGAGCTCTTATAGATCAGTTTAAGTTGACCATAGTACTAGTCCCACTTAGTGTAGCATTTGTTAGTATTAAATCTGGGAGGGAAGAATCGCCAATGTGTATATGGAAGTCCTGTACACAGTATAGCAATTCAGTCACTGAATGTTAATTCCACTTTTCTCTCTATAAGCACATTCAATTCTCAGGCAATCAGGTTATTCAATATTCCTAAACAACTGTTACTGTAAAGTGTCCCGCAGTTCTATCCCAGGTTGAAGGGCTATATTATCTCCTTTCAGTAGTGTATTCCAGCTTTCAAGTATCAAAGAATCACTGTGCTGTGAAATAGGACAGTCTTGGTGTGATCCGGAAAACATGCAGGGTAAATATTGGTGAGCTTGGTCAGTGAAGCAGATAACTCCTATATACTGAAAGTGAAAGTAACACTGAGGTTCTGCTATTTGCAACAAGGTATGAGAAAGTCCAGTACTACTGAGTGTCAGTGCAGCTCTGCCTGTGGTGCAATCAATCTTCCACTCACCACTCCTGTAGCTACCTCTGGTGCAAGGCTATGTAACTTTTCCACTGCTGGAGCTGTATGTCTATACTGCAGTTAATCGGTGGCCATCTTGTGGTTGGCAGAAAAAGTTATAAATCACAATAGGACAGCGACTTCTCTTATAAGTAGTATAACTGAAATTAGGGTGCTTTGAAGTTACCCTATGATGGCTGCTGCTGTGGTATGGGGCAGGGGGGATGATTACCCTGTACTGCGTGTTGCCACTGTGGCTGTGTACCTCCACGAGCGGCTCTTGCTGCTGCACTGGATGCCTTAATGGTGTGCTGCTCTTCGTTGCTGTGGCTCACCTGACCCGGTCTATCTTCCGCGGGTCCCTGGCGTCCACGCTCCCGGCTCGGCTGCTCCACACTCCACTAGAGCTTTGCAGCTTGGCGGTCTCTGCCCGCTGTCCTCGTGCTGCACGCCACACTTCTCCTCAGTTCCTGGCACGCCCTCTATATTTCACCCTCTTCTTCGCGGGCACCTGACCACACCCCCCACTTGAGAGACAGGACAGGCTCATCCAATCAGCACCAGCTGTCCCCTTGCTTCACACGTGCTGGGGAGACATGTATTAACTCCTTCCTTGCCCAAAGTGGTATTAACCACTCACAGTCCTAGGGGTGTCCGTTTCATGGGTGTCACATCCCTTCATACTGAAATGATGCGTGTCCTCACGCTTGGTCCAATAATAAAGGGAAACAGAACAAAGGATAATTCCCAAATAACAGAGTATTGGCATCTGTAAGTCACAAATCCTGGTCATCAATGAACAAAGGATAAATAGATCATGACCCTGACTACGCCTAACCATTAACTATCACACTAGCACAAATGTACACATAAATACAACATATCAATGTCAAACAGATTAGTGCAATCAGGAAAATATAAACAGTACTAAAGGTGCCTCTACCGACCTCTCTATTGTCTGTAACGCGTGGGCAGTATTCCTTGGGTGCTCCTGGTCGAGCGTCTCACTTCACCAATTTCAGGGACATCTGCAATGACTTCCTCAACCACAGGCGATTGCCTCATTTCTAGGGTCGGGGAACCGGCCATGACAGGCCAATACATACTCAGGACAAGACTCAATGGGTCATTTAGCATCGACAACTGATCTCGGGCTGGGTGTGATGGTGGAGAATCAGGTAGTAATTCTGGAGCTCTGTGAGGGTTAGGGCACAATTTGAGTTGATCCCGATGTACAACTTTCGGTTGACCACCTTCTACTTTATCAATCTGGTACACGGCTATTTCAGCGTTGGGAATGCCGGTAACTACATATGGATCAGGCTCCCATTGCGAATCCAATTTGCTGTGCCGCCGATTAGTTCGCTTTAGCACGATATCTCCTACGGTTAATGGTCGGGCATGTGCGGTCGCATCGTATCGATCCTTTTGTCGATCACGGATTTCATCCATACGTTGGTCCACAAGAGCTCGAGCAGTCAGTAATCTACGCTGGTGTTCTACGACCCAATCCCCTTGGAAGCAAGAATCTGTGGCATCATCCGAAGCCAGGCCTAAGTGAACGTCAGCGGGTAGTTTCCCAGATCGTCCAAAAAGCAGATAATATGGCCTGTATCCTGTGGAGCTGTGCACAGTGTTGTTGTAGACAAAGATCAGTTCTGCTAGCAGAGTGGGCCACTCACGGCTTTGTGGAAGGGGTACAGCTCGGAGTAAATTTATCACAGTTTGGTTCATCCTTTCGCAGGCCCCGTTGCCCTGAGGATGGTATGCTGTAGTGCGTAATTTCACACACCCGTACAACTGGCATAGTTCTTGGAAGAGTAGGGCTTCAAACGCAGGCCCCTGATCCGTCAGAATACTAGCAGGGTACCCGTAGGGCCGTACAAATGCTCGCCAGACGATTTCTGCTGTCGTCTTTGTTGTGAGATCCCGAACTGGCAGTACAACGGCAAACTTGGTGTAATGGTCAATTATGGTTACAGCATATTGATATCCATTGCTACTTGGTTCTAGCTTCACATGGTCGATAGTTACGAGTTCTAGTGGTTGTCGGGTAACAATGGGGTGCAGTGGTGCTTTCTCTTCTGATGGAGCCGGTCTACGTGCTGTGCATATGTCGCAAGATTTGCACCAGTCTTCCACATCCTGACGCATATTCCCCCAGTAAAATCTTCGACGTAGGGTCGTCTCGGTCTTTTGACAGCCGAAATGGCCAGTGATCATGATAGGCCCGTAGGATAAGATCGATTTTCGCAGGGGGCACCACTAACTGCTCAATCAACAGATGTGTCTTTGGATCTGTGCTCTGTCGTAGCAATAGGCCTCTTCGCAATGTCAAACGGTCCTTTTGCCGCCACAATTGGATTAGGTCCGGGGTTGCAGCTTGTCTCTGAATTCGGGTCAACCCCTGACGAGAGGCCAGCAACTGTTTCACCCTTTTTAAGGTTGGGCTTGCGTCCTGCCAGACAGTCCAATCTCCTTCCATCTCCACGCCCTGAACTTCCTGCACTCTCGCAGGGATGGGAACCATAGCATTCTGTTCTGGTGCTCTTCTTTTCAAACTGAAGTTGGGAGTTTCAATCTGCTCCCACCTGTCTATTCCTTCCAATTCACTTTCGCCCGTCTGTAGCCGGGAGAGTGCATCGGCATTCGCGTTACTTCGCCCACTTCTGTATACTACTTTGAACTGGTAGTTGGCCAGTCTGGAGGACCACCTTTGTTCCAAAGCTCCTAGAGGGGTGGTGGCTTGATGAGCCAGTGGGTTACAGTCCGTATAAGCTACAAACGGTGTTGCCGCTAGATAGTCTCTGAATTTTTCTGTCACTGCCCACACCAAGGCAAGAAACTCGAGTTTGTAGGCGCTGTAATTGGCGTCATTCCGTTTGGTTGGACGTAGACTGCGACTAGCGTAAGCGATCACACGCTCTTGATTTTCCTGAACTTGGGCAAGTACAGCTCCCAACCCTTGCTTGCTGGTATCCGTGTACAGCCGGAACGGGTGGTTGTAATCTGGGTAGGCCAGCACAGGGGCCTCTGTCAAGACTTTCTTCAGCAGGTCGAAGGCTGTCTGTCGTTCAGTCGTCCACTCTATGGGAATTCGTTTGTTATACTTATCCTTAGGGATCCCTCGTAGAATTTCTAATAGAGGGGCGGCAAAGTTCTTCACAAACCGTCGATAATATCCTACAAATCCAAGGAACCGTCGGACATCTTTGACTGTCAGCGGGATGGGCCATTCCAATACCGCTTTCACCTTTTCGGGGTCCGGGGTCACACCCTCAGGGCTTACAATGTGACCTAAGTACTGAACTCGGGGCTTGAGCAGGTGGCACTTGGATGGCTTCAGCTTCAGACCGAATCTAGTCAGCTGTTGGAAAACCTCCCGTAAGTGTTGCAGATGGTCAGAGTAGGTTTTTGAAAAGATGATAATGACATCCAAATATAGGAGAACCACATCGAAATTCCTATGGCCTAGACAATGCTCCATCACGCGTTGGAAGGTGGCGGGAGCATTGCATAAGCCAAATGGCATACGGTTGAATTCATAGAGCCCCATTGGTGTGACGAAGGCAGTCTTCTCCTTGTCCTCTTCCTTCATCTGAACCTGCCAGTAGCCGCTGGTCAAATCTAGGGTTGAGAAATATTTGGCAGATTTAAGCGCCGTCAGAGACTCCTCAATTCGGGGTAGAGGATAGGCATCCTTATGTGTGATAGCATTCAGCTTCCTGTAGTCTACACAGAATCTTAGCTGGCCATCCTTTTTGCGAACTAACACCAATGGGGCTGCCCATGGGCTGTGACTCTCTCTGATGATGCCATTGCTCTTCATGTCCTCCAACAGTTGCCGTACGGGCTGATATAGCGCTGGTGCCAATGGGTGATGCCGCTCCTTTATGGGTGGGGCATCCCCTGTCAGGATACGATGGTGTATCTCCTTCACGATAGCTAGATCTGTAGGGCTATGGCTGAAAGTCTCAGCATTATTCTTCACAACCTGGAGGATTCCGGCCTTATGGTCTCTCGGTGTACTGCCATCCCCTACCTGAATCTCTGCCCACCATTCATCTTCCTGCTCATCAGCTGTACTACTCTCCGTGGTTACTTGACACTGATTAGCTTGTAAGGATGGATATACGACATCTTGAAATGAGGTCCACAATAATCAGGCCAGTGGCTGGCGTCGATACAACTTGATTGCGTAATTATGGGGATTTAAGATCCGCACTGGGACTCGTCCGTTCTTCACAGTGACTAGGGTACTGGCTACTACCGCCTCCTGGCGAGCGGACGTTAAACAGGGTTCAATTAAGGCCTCATAGCTTCTGCCAGCTGGTCCGCATCGTGCCTTGCCCCAGAGGATGGTCTCTGAATTGGGTTGCAATTTGATGGGCGTACTATCCATTAGTCTAACCTTTCCAATCTCTCCCTCATTATGGGTGAACCTCTGGTGACCTTGAAGCACCCTGATAGTCTTCTGTATGATTCTTCGCTCCCCGGTGACCAACTGAGACAATTCACTCCTTAGTGTGGCCAATAGCTCCTCTGGACATTGCTGTAAGACGTTCATTCCTAGAATCACCGGTGCTACTTTAGCTTCACTGCTCTCAGTGATCAGACATCCCTGTAGTGGAAGGAGGGTTTCTCCGATCTGCATATTAGCCTCCCAGTACCCCACGCAGGAGATCCCCAGTCCGTTACTAGCAATTAGTTGCAGCCATGAGGGAGGTGGCATCAGCAACTGCCCCTCCTTCCAATAGCATTGAAAAGCAGGTAGCTGTATGGTGGTGATTTGGGATCCTGTGTCTAACATGGCCAAAACTTCCACGCCATTTATGACAATTGGGATTGTCGGACACGTCCCGACATACCGGGGCCACCACTCTTCAGGATTTGGGTCTACTCTTCCTGTTCTCCCCGAGGCTTGACCCCCACCCTCGGGGTGTTGCAGTTTAACGTCTCCTCTTGCAAGCAGTGTCTCTCCACATGACCTGCCTTCTGGCACCGCCTGCAGATGGGACGGCCTTGAGCATCAAACCGATCTGTTGATCTTCTCCCTTGTCCCCGGGGTGGTTCCCACCAGTCATCAGCCCTTTGTCTTCTCGGCCGCCACCGCGGCTCTTCATAATCCGCCGGTTGGGATTGAGCTAGGCTATGCACCTCCCTACGTATCTCTGCCATTCCCAATGTCATTTCTTCCATCTGTTTCCTCAACAGTTGTATTGGGTCAGGGGATGGCAGCTGCAGCCCATGGGAGGCGGGGTTGGTTTCTTTGGGTGCCTGACATGCATTCCGTAAGCCAGCTTCTGCCGAGTAGGACTGACTTGGTAATTCTGGGAATTCCGTATTATGCTCTTCGACCGTGCCCAACATTTTGATAGCCGCTTCTTTAAAGTCTAAGAAAGTATGCGTCGGAAGTTGTAGTCGCAGTAGTCGCAGTTGAACTCATGTTCCTTCTCTGTTAGCTCCCTCTATCAATTGGGTGACCAAGGTCTCATCCGGGTTCCTGACTTCTTCCTGATCGACAGCCTGGATTGCCCTCAAGGCCTCCTGCAGGGTGAGGGCGTAGTCACGCAGACTCTCCCCAGGTTTTTGTTTACATGCATATAACCTCATTTTCAAGGTGGATAAGGTACGGGCATCAAAAGTGGTCGCTAGTCGTTTAAGGACTTGTTCTACGTTCTGTTTTTCTCTGGCGGGCCAGGACGTCACTTCCCTGAGTGCCGAATTTTTCAATTGCCCAATGAGTATCTCGACCTGCTGCTGATCACTTAGTGGGTACAAACGGAACATAGAGGTCATCTTCCTTTTAAACTCGGTGAGAGTGCTTCCTTCTGTGCCATGGTCCTCACCAGAATACGTGGGGAGCCACGGGGCTCCGAAGTAATAGGGGAGCGTGATAGGATTGATCTGTGCCACAGGTGGGTTGATCGGTGCTCCTGCGCCAGCAGGCGGTACTGCCTGGGTTGGTGGATCGGTAGACATGGCTCTTCTATACTTCCAACCTTCTCACTTTGGACTCCGTTAATCCTGTTCGTGACGCCAGTTGTGGTAACCTTGACTTTACGTAAGTAAAGAGTTTACCTTGTGTGTTGTGGTTCAATCTTCACTCGACTTACGGAGAGGTGAGAGTAATGGAAGCACATGAAGGGGTGACGAGGCAGCTTGTGGTTTTTAATTTGTGAACACAGGTTTATTAGAGAGTCGGCAGGGCACTTGCATAAATAACACACCTCACTCAATGAGGCAGCCTTTGTATTGCATCAGTGGGAAAAAACATCAATAATGAGATTACACATAAAAACAATGGCATTTGCACGGCACCATACGGATTGGTGTAATAATACTTCGGCAGTATGACCATACAATGTAAGGCAACTTTTACGTTACTATTCACAGTTGAATTCAGTATTGAGCATACATTCTTATCTCAAACGGTTGCACACTACAAGAAAACAATTCAGCAATGATGTCAGTACTAAACTAACAGTTTCAATGTCCAGATGACCTTAAACACAAAACACTGTATTCCTACCCGTCTTCGCTGCTGCAGCTGGTGGAGCTCTTATAGATCAGTTTAAGTTGACCATGGTACTAGTCCCACTTAGTGTAGCATTTGTTAGTATTAAATCTGGGAGGGAAGAATCGCCAATGTGTATATGGAAGTCCTGTACACAGTATAGCAATTCAGTCACTGAATGTTAATTCCACTTTTCGCTCTATAAGCACATTCAATTCTCAGGCAATCAGGTTATTCAATATTCCTAAACAACTGTTACTGTAAAGTGTCCCGCAGTTCTATCCCAGGTTGAAGGGCTATATTATCTCCTTTCAGTAGTGTATTCCAGCTTTCAAGTATCAAAGAATCACTGTGCTGTGAAATAGGACAGTCTTGGTGTGATCCGGAAAACATGCAGGGTAAATATTGGTGAGCTTGGTCAGTGAAGCAGATAACTCCTATATACTGAAAGTGAAAGTAACACTGAGGTTCTGCTATTTGCAACAAGGTATGAGAAAGTCCAGTACTACTGAGTGTCAGTGCAGCTCTGCCTGTGGTGCAATCAATCTTCCACTCACCACTCCTGTAGCTACCTCTGGTGCAAGGCTATGTAACTTTTCCACTGCTGGAGCTGTATGTCTATACTGCAGTTAATCGGTGGCCATCTTGTGGTTGGCAGAAAAAGTTATAAATCACAATAGGACAGCGACTTCTCTTATAAGTAGTATAACTGAAATTAGGGTGCTTTGAAGTTACCCTATGATGGCTGCTGCTGTGGTATGGGGCAGGGGGGATGATTACCCTGTACTGCATGTTGCCACTGTGGCTGTGTACCTCCACGAGCGGCTCTTGCTGCTGCACTGGACGCCTTAATGGTGTGCTGCTCTTCGTTGCTGTGGCTCACCTGACCCGGTCTATCTTCCGCGGGTCCCCGGCGTCCACGCTCCCGGCTCGGCTGCTCCACACTCCACTAGAGCTTTGCAGCTTGGCGGTCTCTGCCCGCTGTCCTCGTGCTGCACGCCACACTTCTCCTCAGCTCCTGGCACGCCCTCTATATTTCACCCTCTTCTTCGCGGGCACCTGACCACACCCCCCGCTTGAGAGACAGGACAGGCTCATCCAATCAGCACCAGCTGTCCCCTTGCTTCACACGTGCTGGGGAGACATGTATTAACTCCTTCCTTGCCCAAAGTGGTATTAACCCCTCACAGTCCTAGGGGTGTCCGTTTCATGGGTGTCACAGTTAAATAGGGAGTGTGGCGCCAAATCAAACAAACATACATAGATCTCACCTGTCACTGGGGGGCCAGACTACATGCTGGCCGCCGCGTCCCGGAAGCAATGTCACAGAGAGTTCCATCTAACCAGCCGGACACTTCCGGACACATGGTCAGGCATAATAGGTCCACCCAGAGGGAGAAACACGCTGCAAAGGGGCCAATGCCAGTGTTTCTCCTGGGGGCCGGACACGATGCAATGTGATCACGGCTGTCAAACAAGGACCAATAGCTAGAAGCACGTGACTCGCATACATCACGTTTGTTTCAGTCAATGTTATAGGTGTTGACATAGTAATCAACATAGGTAAACATAGACAAGATCTAACAGTGTGAGGGGCCTATTCATCAACACTAAATTAACGTTTTTAAGGACATTTTCCTTAAATAACGTTATTTTAGTATTCATGAAGCCACTTAGCACAGGAGATATCACTGATCTCCTTGCTAAGTCCTCCTGCGTTAATACATTAGTATGGGGATGTGGAAATTATGGTATTCATCAAATTCCGAAAATTATGAATTTTCGGAAATTGATGGAAGTACTATCCGCCACTGTGAGGTGGCGAATAGCAGGTGAAACTTACCTGCTTCCAGCTGGACAGGTCCCCCGATGACTCCCTCCGGCGTGTCCTCTAGCTCTGGAGGCTGGTCGGACACTGTGGGCCTGATTCAGAGCCGGACGCTATTTACGGACGCTCGTTCAGAAAAGGGGCTGGCTATTTAAATTGAGCGCTCGCTCTTTGCAGTCTGTTGACGCCTCTATGTCTGAGCGAGCGACCGAAACATGCGCTCGCTATTTTGTAAAGACGCCCCTTGGCCGCTCGCATCATACGTCATCTCCGAATATTTATTTGATTAATCGAGTACAACGAAAGGCGTATGAACTGCTTGCAGTGCTTGTGGTTGGATTTTCCTACCGCAATCATGCGAACAGTTCAGGCTAAAAGACAACCAAGTGACGTGGTCGATGACGCTGCTTTGTTAATTATGCACTCCCATTAAACGCCCGTTTTGACCGTTTGGCATGCCTGCGTTCGGATCTCCACTCCCCGTTTTCAAGCACCTTCCCCTGTTACCACCCACAAACGCCTCATCCTGTCACTCAAATTAGCAGGCACTCGCTATTTTGCGAACACGCGATTTAAGACCGTACTGACTGGTTGGCGCATGCGCATTACAACCCATACGCACGCGCAGATGTGCGAACATCGCTCGGAGCGAACGAGCGGCCACTTATGAGCGGCTCTTAATCAGGCCCTGTGTTCTCCCAGCAGTCTGCTGGGAGACCATGTGACAGACCAGCAGGATGGAGCCTCACCAGCTGACTAGACCTGACCTGACCAGACCAGCTGCTGCGCGGACAGGTAAGTGCTGAAGGGTGGGGGGAGGGGGGGCAGGTGTGCGGAGGGGGGGGACACAAACTTACCGCATGTGTAGGTAGTGCTGCGCATGAGCTGGGTTAACGAATTTAACAGCGCATGCGCAGCACTGTTTCCAGCTGCGGTAAGGTAGTGTAGACAGGGATAACTATCTATTTCCTGAAAAGCTGTCATCGCAAAAATGACAGCTTTTCGGAATAGATAGTTATGGAGAGGAGGAATGATGAATTCCTCTGGTAATTAGGTAGTACTCCATGCCAGTTCTAAACCTAATTACCTCCAGGGAAAGTTTAGTAATGATGAATTGGCCCCTGAGTGTCTGACAGGCACCAAAAACTCGGCAAACAGACTAACATATAAGACAAAGATATTAAGTGCCAAGATACACAGATGGCCCAATCACCATATTAAATAAATGTGAACATATAATATGGTGCACTCAAATAAAACCCCAAAAGAGAAAATAACGACATTAATAAAAATAATAATTATTAATGGAAAACCATTATATATATATATATATATATATATATATATATATATATATATATATAAAAAAATTTAATATATATATATATATATGCACACATATATATATACACACACATATACATATATATACATACACACACATGTATATGTACATATACAGTACACACATGTATATATTCACACTGACCTGTATAAACTGCTGGTTGAGCAGGAAGGAAGAGGGGGCGGGGCTACGGCGGACCAAAGGTGGGCGGGGCTTCATCTGCCGGGTGGGGGCGGAGCTTCGGCTTCCCGAGGGTGGGCAGGGCTTCAGCCTGGCCGGTCGGTTCGTCCAAGAGGAGGGAGTCAGAATGGGCTAAGCTAAGCTGTTCTGGCAGCCGTTAGGTGAGTGGTCTGGGCTGTTAGTTGGTAGTGTCAGGAAAGAAAAAAAAAATTCCTGCCTGCACTGCAATGCAATCTGTGTGGGCCTATTTTCAATGGGAGGCCTGGAGCTGTAGCTCCACCCGCACAATTGTTAATCCGGCCCTGGGAACATTCATCCCCCCTGTGACCACCAAGACACTCTTTGCTTGCACTGCCAAGTCCTCAGCTGCTGACAGCTTCCTCTCCTGCCCAGTCTGCTGACACACTTTCAGCCACAATAGAGGCTGCCAGGACTGGAGACCCCAGACTGCACCACTGGACCGGCATCCACCTGGACACCCTCAGTATGCAGAGGGCCTTCTGCGACCTTTCCTGTCATTGGCGACCCTGCCAGAACTCTGGGCCTGATTCTGACCCGCGCAAGAGGGTCGATGGTGGCCCAGTGCGCATGCGCACGACGGAGCCAGCTCCGTCGTGCGCATGCACGAGACCCGGATAGCGACGGGCAAACCGTCGCTCCGGGTCTCGCTCCAAGGTGCTGTCGATGTTGAGTGGCAGCACGCCCCCTTTGGTGGGCGGGCCGGGAAAGTGGCTACCCAAACGGAGGCGTTCCCATGTGAACGCCTCCGTTTGGGGGCGGCCCCACTGACATCACGAGTGATGTCAGTGGGAGAGATTTCGGCTCTGTTAGAGCCGAAATCTCTCTGGGGCTTGCGGCAACGAGACCCTACCACAAGGGTCTCGTCGCAAGTCCGATGGTTGCGATGGTCTTGACCATCACGACCATCTTCCTGGCCGCTCGCTATAGCTGTGGGTGGTCACCCACATCTATGCGACTGGCCAGGATGCCGTTCTAAAAAAAAAAAAAAAGACCGGCCCTGATTCAGAGCGAGCACTCTGTCAGAGCGTCCGGCTCTGAATCAGGGCCTCTGACAGGAGCCACCGTATTTTCCAGGCCATCCATCCCCCAGGACATCTCTGCCGCTGACGCCGGAGCCTCTGCTGGGATGGACGCTTCACATTCAGCGCCCACCCAGACGTCCACAGCCACAAGTGCCGCTTCACCCTGCTCCAGTCCATACTCATGCCGGGGCCCTCCAGGTAAGACGCGCCTGCCGGATCCCCCCACGCCTGTCACTCCAGAAACAGAGGGACTTACCTCTGGCTGCTGCTGCAGTACATCGGTTACACATGGTCCCCCACCGGTGTTCATTACTCCGGGCTGGGAAACAGCCACACGCTCCCGGGGCCTGTTTTTTTTTACTCATTGGCACTTCTCCTGTGCCTCTCCAGCCAAGTACAGAACACTGGGACTAAACAGGGAAAAAAAGTCCACTTTCTCCCACAATAAACGGCAGTAATAAGCTGTGTAGGCCGCACCAGGGTCACAGCCACACTTTCCTAAACACTTCCCCCAGGCAGGCTACAGATATATGATGTATGCACGCAGGCTATAGATATATGATGTATGCAAGCAAGCTATAGATTATATGATGTATGCACGCAGGCTATAGATATATGATTTATGCACGCAGGTTATAGATATATGATGTATGCACGTAGGCTATAGATATATGATGCATGCACGCAGGCTATAGATATATGATGTATACACGCAGGCTATAGATATATGATGTATGCACGCAGGCTATAGATATATGATGTATGCACGCAGGCTATAGATATATGATGTATGCACGCAGGCTATAGATATATGATGTATGCGGCTATAGATATATGATGTATACACGCAGGCTATAGATATATGATGTATGCAGGCTATAGATTTATGATGTATACACGCAGGCTACAGATATATGATGTATGCACGCAGGCAGCTTTGAAATTCCGACCTTGCTATTATGCAAATACAGCAGGAGGTGTATAATCGATGGTCGTGATGGTGGACGGCGCCGGGCCTCCAGCCAGCTGCATAAGCCTCAGCTTACTCAGGCTGGCCGGCTTGCGAGCCCAGGACACTTCGTCGAGGCACACTCGCAGAATGAGTCCTGCGCATTTGCGTGCACTGTTGAATCAGGCCCTTTGATACAAAAGTTACAACAACGAGTTACAATATATGCAGCATTAACCAGATAAAGTTTTACATGAGATCTTGTTCTCTGAAGTTAAACCTAGATTCTAGGAACATAAAAAGAGGTCTTTAGACGATATTTTAAACGATATTGCCGACACATCGTTATGACAATTTTGTTTTATCGTCCAGTGTGTATGCACTATATCGTTAATTATCGTCTTTAACGACATCCCCAGTTGTCTGTACTTGCAGTACAATCTGGGGATATCGTTAGCGATGCCATGCTGCCGAATGCGGCATGACTCTGCTCCCCCCCCACCGTCGTTGCCGGCATCGGCAAGTGTGTATGCACTTACCGATACCGGCACCCACGTCAGGCTCTCCGCGTCTGACATCGCTGGGTACACACATCGTTTAGTGTGTACCCAGCTTTATTTTCTGAAGCAAAACCTAAATACTAGGAACAACAGTGCGCAGCCAATATTTTAAATCACACACTTTCTTTCACTTTTAGGGCCTGATTCAGAGCCGGATGCTCTGAAAGAGCGCTTGCTCTGAATCAGGGCGTTTTTGTTTTTTTTGTGCGGCCTCCTGGCCGCTCGCATAGCTGTGGGTGACCACCCACAGCTATAGCGAGCGGCCATGATGATGGTCGCGATGGTCAAAACCATCGCGACCATCGGGCTTGCAACGAGACCCTTGTGGTAGGGTCTCGTGGCCGCAAGCCCCAGAGAGCTTCTGGCTCAAATTGAGCCGGAAGCTCTCCCACTGACATCACTGGTGATGTCAGTGGGGCCGCCCCCAAACGGTAGGGATTCTCATGGGAACGCCTCCGTTTGGGCAGCCACCCCCCCCAGCCCGCCCACCAAAAGGGGCGAGCTGTCACTCAACATCGACAGCTCGCCCCCTTTGGTGCGAGAACCGGAGCGAAGGAGTGCCCGTCACTAGCCGGCTCCGGCGTGCGCATGCGCTGTAGGCCACCATCGACCCGGTTGCGAGCGTTCAGAGCTTGCGACCGGGTCTGAATCAGGCCCTTAATCCTTTGCGTGCTTTAATCCCTTATGGGAATTATAGTTTTATATAGATGTGCATGAATAAATAAATAACATTGTCATTTTTGTAAAATAAAGGTTATGGTTATAAAAAGTGCGACACCGTAAGAAATAAGAATTTTTAAGTATATTAAATAAAATTAGATTTTTTTTTTTTTTTAATGCTGCTATTATAGGTACATGAGTGCACCAAAATCAAACTGACTTTCCTTTCTCTTCTTGTCTTGTTTATGTACATATCTGAGTTAGTTGGTGGCACCGCCAAATGAGAAAATAAGAACAATAGTTTACAACTTGTTTATTTGGTTAGATCCCTCACATAAAGAACTCCAATCTATCTGAAATCCTTGGTTTGGGAGATTCTCTCAATCTGTAAGAATACATGAACAAGGCAATGGCCATCCCAATGAGTAAAGGAATTGGTCAACTTGGAGAGACCAAGGGGTAGATTTACTAAAGTGCAGGTTTATAGAAGTGGAGATGTTGCCCATAGCAACCAATCAGATTCTAGCTATTACCTTCTAGAAGGTGCTAGATAAATGATAAGTAGAATCTGATTGGTTGCTATGGGCAACAACTGCACTTCTTATAAACCTGCACTTTAGTAAATATACTCCAAGAGAGAAGGTTACAGAGAGGAGGCACAAGGAGAATGTGGACTATCAATAGGGATGTTGAAGTCACCAGTGATGATGGTGAGGATGTTAGAGGATAAGACATGAGTAAGCCAGGCAGAGAAATGTGCAAGACATTGTTGGTGTGGTTCAAGGGACCGATAGGTCACAGCAACACGCACAGAGAATGGGGCGAAAATCCTGATAACTTGTAGAACTGTGAATGCAATATTGGCACAGCAATATTCTAAATCCACCTCCTTTACTGCTTCCAGGCCAAGAGATGTGGGTGAATTTGAGACCACTGTGTGACAAGGTTGCATTTGAGGCAGTGTCTGATTGTGTGGGCCATGTTTCTGTTATTGCCAGAAAATTGAGGTTGTTTGAGAGAATAAAGTCATGTATGGTTTTAAGTTTGTTACAAATAGAGTATGCATTCTACACGGCATCAAGTGATTAAGGGCTCTTTCTACTTCAGGGTCCATAGGGGTCCACAGGGTGACCTTGGGGTATAGCTGGATCCCGGATCCTCGGGCACCACGGAGTTAAAGCTTTTAGCTGCTCCCAGGATGCACTTGGGTCCAACCTCCCCTATACCCCGCCCCCGAGCCACAGGCACCTCCGTTTAAGATGGTGCCCGGCCGGAGTCGGGTCACCCTGCGGGGGGGGGGCTGCAGGAGCAGCCCCCTAAAGCTTTTTATTTAACTTAGTTTAATTTCCTTTTTTTACTATGAGTTTTTCTCTAGAGCAACAGCGATGGGCTGTCTGTACAGACGCCCACGCTGCCGCTCCTTCTCCCTGCTGGCGCCGCGACGCCAGCACTGAACTGGGGATCGCGGCGGGGGAAGCCAGAGTCTGTACTAGCCGGACTCTGGCTTCCCCCGGGACTGCTGCCGGAGACGCCGGGGAGATCAAGGTAAGCCGCGCACCGCTGATTAGCGGCGGTGCGCGGGTTCCTTTTAAAAATGCAGTCCCATGCCCCCGGTTCTAGGGGACAGACCGGGGGCGCTAGCGGTGGCGGCGGGCCCCCCCTCCAGCGGAGGCATACCCCGCCAGACCACTAGACCACCAGGGTTAATATCGCGGCAAGCTGGATGCCGGCAACCCGGGGGTTAAATATGCTAGCCAGGGGAGGAAGCCTTCCCTGTCTAGCGGCTCCTCCCCTCAGCTCAGCGCGCCTTTCAGCACGTAGTCTGGCGTCGCTGAGCTGCAGTTACTCGGCCACTCCTCCTCTGAGGTCTCCAGCAGCCATTTTCTTCAAGTGGCAGCGCAGATACTCTCAGGGAGCACGCGGACCGGTCCCCCTGTGTACCTCTCTCCCGACAAGGACAGTGTACACAGCACTATAGCCCTCCCAGACACTGAATCTGGGAGGTTGATTGTAGTGGAAAGGTGCAGTGAGTATATCTTCCTGCATGGTATGTGACTTTTGCTAGTGCTGCCTGTCTGTGTCTTTTTTCTACTTACTGTCAGCCTATACCTATCCCTTTCCTTCTCCTACAAGCCCTACAGGTGTGCGGGGGAAGGGCGTTTCTACTGACCTCACTTATATAGATCACGTATTTGTGAGGTCCGTCACATACAGTTGTGTGCTACACGGTGCCATCTTGTGGGATGTTGTCCAGCACACGGGTGAGTGCGCAAGTTTTCTTCCAACGTCATGTCTGAGGAGGAGATTGAGCACTCCGGGGCTCCGGTATTGTTATCCTGCAGGCGCTGTTCTGCAGGAGTGGATAGGGAGGATTTGTCACAGGACGGCCTGTGCGGACGGTGCCAGGCACTCCCTGGTATGTCTAAACCTCCCATGTCGCAGGAGCCACCTTGGGCGATGTTTTCCCAGGTGCTGGTGTCCATCGCGGACCGTCTGTTGGTCCCGACTGCCGCCCCTACTAGGGCGTTGCCCCAGCCTGTCATCCCCCATTCCCCGGGTGTCCCACAATTATTGCAGACTCCCCCGGGGTCTCAGCCTGTTGGTCCCTATGCGGGGTTGCCAATGTATATTCAGTCCACCTCTGTGGCGCAGCAGGCTGTGGTGCCGTTTCAGGCTCCTGTGGCAGCTCCTCCACCCTGGGTGGATGCGCTTTCCCACACTGTCCAAGATTTGGCGGCAGCATCTTCGGCTTTTCAGTCGATGTTGCGCAGTGACGTGCCCTCCAGAGCGTCTAAATGCTCAGTCATGGCGCAGGCTGCGCATCTTTCGGATTCTGAGGAGTCCTCGGATGATGGTGAGGTGCAGGATGACTCAGGCTCAGATGCCTCAGTCCAGGAGGTAGACACTGTCTTCCATCAATGTGCGGGCTCTGGTTAGGGCGGTGCGGCCATTCTTCTGATTGAGGATGAGGCACCCGCTTCTAAGTCGAGGTATCCTAGTTTTAAAAAAGCTAAGGTTACTTCTGCAGCGTTCCCCTTGTCTGATCAGTTGACTGATCACATGGCGGTGGCCTGGCAGACGCCCAGTAAGCGATTCCTGCCACAGAAACGCTTGGCGTCCAATTATCCATTCCCGGAAGCGCATTGTAAGAAATGGGAAACTCCGCCTGCAGTCGATTCACATGTAACACGCCTCATCAGGAGTGCTACTTTGCCATTGCCGTCTATATCCTCGCTGAAGGATCCTACGGACAGGAAGGTGGAGACTTGTCTAAAGTCTATTTATTCCCTCTCAGGGGCTGTAGCCCGGCCGTCCATGGCCATCTCCTGGGTGGCCAAGGCCATTGAGGGGTGGGCCAACGCCTTGGAGGACACGTTTACAGATGAAGCTCCGGACATCCAGAGGGCGTTGTTAGGACAGATGAGAGATGCCGCCTCCTACATTGGAGAAGCATCTTTGGATGCTAGCCTGTTGACCTCTAGGGTTTCGGCGGCAGTAGTGTCTGCTCGTAGATCCTTGTGGTTGAGGTCTTGGAGAGCAGACGCGGATTCAAAGAAAGGCTTGGAGGCCTTACCTTTTAATGGAGAATTACTATTTGGTCCGGACCTGGACAAAATAGTAGATACCCTGGCAAAATCCAAGTCAGCCTTCCTCCCTTCAGCTACTACACCTGCTAAGGTCCGGAGCTCGGCCTTTCGTTCCTTTCGGGTTCAGGGCAAGGCAAAGGGTCAGTCCTTCCCGAGGCAGTCCGCACCCAAGACCGCCTCAAAGCCAAAGAAGCAAGCTTGGAGTGCTAGGCGCCCTTCTTCCAAGGAAGAAGATAAGCCTTCTGCGTGATGGGACGGGCCTCCCTCTGGGGGACCCCAGAGTGGGAGGCCGACTTCTTCAATATGCCCAGTGCTGGCACAATACCACCACGGATGCCTGGGTGCGAGAAGTGGTCTCCCAGGGGTACGCCCTGTCTTTTCGGCACAGGCCGCCTCGCCAGTTTTTTTGCACAAGTCCTTCTCAGGACAAAACCAAGGCCTTGCAGGTTCAGGAAGCCATAGAGGCCTTGCTGACGGCGGGGGTCATTATACCCGTACCACAGTCTCAACGTGGGATGGGGTATTACTCTACGCTGTTTCTGGTGCAGAAACCCAATGGCTCTCATCGCCCCATCCTCAATTTGAAGTCCCTGAACAGGTTTCTCAGGGTTCCAAAATTCAGGATGGAAACTTTGCGTTCCATCATTCTGGCGATGGAACCGGGGGATTATATGGTCTCCCTGGATATCCAGGACGCCTACCTCCATGTGCCTATAGCAACATTGCACCAACGGTTTCTGCGGTTTGCTATTCTCCACAACCACTACCAATTCAGGGCTCTACCCTTTGGTCTCCACGGCACCAAGGGTATTTACCAAGGTGATGGCGGTCATGGCGGCTCACCTTCGGAGCCAGGGGATACGGTTGCTACCGTATCTAGACGACCTCCTCTTGCTGGCGAGCTCCCCGGAGGTACTGATCCAGCATCTCCACCTAACAGTCGCTTGTCTACAGGCGCACGGCTGGTTGATCAACTGGAAGAAGTCCTCCCTCATCCCATCACAGCGGATGGTTCATTTGGGGGCCCTGCTGGACTCTCGTCAGCAACGGATTTTTCTGACTCCAGAGAAGGTCTCCTCCTTACAGCTGTGGATTCACGGCTGTCTGAGCAGTGGCAGAGTGTCGGTGCACTCAGCGATGAGAGTTTTGGGGTCCATGGTGTCGGCATTCGACATGGTGGAGTTTGCCCAGTTCCATTCCAGGCCCCTGCAGGGGCTGATTCTTTCGGAATGGAACGGATTGCCACACAGGATCCGCTCTCAGATGCTGGTGTTGTCCTCGGAGGTGCGTCTGTCCCTAGCCTGGTGGCTGCAGACAGCTCATCTCCTAGAGGGGCGCCCCTTTTGGATCCCGGAATGGGTTCTGCTCACGACAGATGCCAGTCTCCGGGGTTGGGGGGCGGTGACAGGCTCCTTGTCACTTCAGGGTCGTTGGTCGGTGGAGGAAGCGATTCTTCCCATCAACATCCTGGAACTGAGGGCAGTATACAAAGCCCTGCAGTCGTCCGGCACCGCTCTTCACGGAAGGGCCATTCAGGTGAAGTCAGACAACGCCACCACGGTGGCGTACATCAATCACCAGGGAGAGACTCGCAGTCGAGCTGCGATGTCGGAGGTGTCCCGCGTCCTGGCTTGGGCAGAGCGCTATCTTCCAGCTCTCTCGGCAGTTTTCATCCCAGGAGTCCTCAATTGGGAGGCAGACTTCCTCAGCCGTTACGACGTGCATCCCGGGGAATGGTCGCTTCATCCAGAGGTATTCCAACTACTCGTGGACAAGTGGGGGCTGCCAGAGCTGGACCTGATGGCGTCCTGTCACAATCACAAGCTGCCCGTGTACGGGTCAAGGACAAGGGACGCAGGCGCAAGTCTGATAGACGCGCTGTTGGTGAGATGGCTGTTTCAACTGGCTTACTTGTTCCCTCCGATATCTCTGCTGCCTCAGGTCCTGCGCAAGTTCAAACAGGATGGAGGCACACTGATCCTGGTGGCTCCAGCGTGGCCCAGAAGGCCGTGGTACTCCGATCTGCGGAGCTTGTCCATCGACGCTCCGTACCTCCTACCTCAACGGCGGGACCTGTTGTCTCAGGGGCCCTGTCTTCACCCGGATCTGGGTCAACTATCTTTGACGGCGTGGCTCTTGAGACAGCCGTCCTGAGGTCTCGGGGCTTTTCTAGCTCCGTTATTACCACCATGCTGAGGGCACGCAAGCCTGCTTCCGCGAGGATCTATCACAGAGTGTGGCACACTTACTTTCAGTGGTGCGAGGCCAGAAAATATGATCCCCAGGTGTTCCGGGTTTCGCGTATTCTGGCTTTTCTTCAGTCGGGTTTGGACTTAGGATTACGTCTTTCCTCACTGAAGGTGCACGTGTCTGCTCTGTCGGTGTGGTTCCAGCGCAGGATCGCTGCTATGCCGGATGTACACACCTTTTTCCAGGGAGTTTTAAGAATCCAGCCTCCCTTTGTGCCACCTGTGGCCCCGTGGGATTTGGCGGTGGTTCTTCGGGCCTTACAGGGTCCGCCTTTTGAGCCCTTGGAGTCAGTGGAGCTCAAGTGGCTAACTTTTAAACTGTTTTCCTCTTGGCAATTGCTTCTGCCAGGAGGGTTTCAGATTTGGGGGTGCTTTCTTGTCGTCCCCCTTTTCTGATTTTTCATCAGGACAGAGCGGTGCTTCGCACTCGTCCTGATTTCCTGCCTAAGGTGGTTTCCAGGTTCCACATTAATCAGGAAATTGTTGTACCAGCCTTTCAGTCGCCTGATCTTTCGGCTGGGGAGACTTCCTTAGACGTTGTCCGTGCTCTCCAGGTTTATGTGGACCAGACTAGTTCTGTGAGGAAGTCGGATTCTTTGTTTATCCTCTTTGGTTTTCACAAGAGGGGTTGGCCTGCCAACAAACAGACTCTAGCCCGTTGGCTTCATTCTGTTATTATTGAGGCTTATATGCAGGAGGGTTTACCTGTTCCAGCCTCTGTTAAGGCTCATTCCACTCAGTCTGTGGGCCCTTCTTGGGCTGCTAGCCGTGGCGCCTCTGCTGTTCAGCTATGTAAGGCGGCCACCTGGTCTTCCATTCAGACCTTTTAGAGGTTCTATGCGTTTGACACCTTTGCCTCTCAGGATGCATCCTTTGGGCGCCGGGTTCTCCTATCAGCACAGGAGCGTCCCCGCCCTTAGTTGGACTGCTTTGGGACATCCCCAAGGTCACCCTGTGGACCCCTATGTACCCTGAAGTAGAAAACAAGAGATATGGTAAGAACTTACCTTTGTTATCTCTGTTTCTACGAAGTCCATAGGGTCCACAGGGCACCCGCCCTGGCGCACCTGGCTTCCTATGGGCTCTGTGACTGGTCACTGGTTTTCCGTCTCCCTTTTCTGTGAGGATGGTTCTTGTGTGTTCCAGTCTTCCTTCTCTCTGTTTCGTCTCCTCCTCCGGCCTGGGCTGCTTACCAACTGAGGTGCCTGTGGCTCGGGGGCGGGGTATAGGGGAGGTTGGACCCAAGTGCATCCTGGGAGCAGCTAAAAGCTTTAACTCCGTGGTGCCCGAGGATCCGGGATCCAGCTATACCCCAAGGTCACCCTGTGGACCCTATGGACTTCGTAGAAACAGAGATAACAAAGGTAAGTTCTTACCATATCTCTTGTTATTTACTACAATTCGCATTTGTAATGCAGATTGTAGTGTGATGTTATCGACTGAGAAAGCTCTGTCCCTGTGAATCCCCTCCGCACTCTAGCCACGATATTTTTGCTAAAAAATATCGTGAGTAGTGCCCCGCGCATGCGCCGACCGGCCACCGCTGCTACCCCCCCGGCGCTAAGCCCCGCCCCCACGATCGCGGACCCCCCCGCAACCTCCCCTCCGTTAATAGCACTTACCTGCAGTCATCGGTGCTCCGGTGATGTCTTCCATGCCTCCGGTCAGCTGATATCCCATACTGCACTGGGACCCGATCATCTGATGACCGGGCCACAGTACAGCATGGGAGACCAGCTGACCGGAGGGGAGTCATCACCGGAGCCCCGACCACCGGTCCCTGGAGTCAGGTATGTACATTTTTTTTTTTTTTTTGCAGAGATCAGCTTACGGTCTGTTTAGACCACACAGCTGATCACTGGGACCGGCACCGGGCTCTGCTCTGCCTTTTAGAGCAGAGCAGGAGTCCGGTAACCGGGGGAGACCCTGGATAACGCCACCTCCAGGTGGCGTTATTATCACAGGGCTTTCCCCGGTATTTTTTTACAATTTAATTTTAGTAACTTTGGTCGGATCACATTTCCCATTACAATTATGGTAAATGCGATCTGCTTACTAAAAATAAGTGATACTTAGGGGTTGGAGTCGAATTTTACGAATTCTACTCCAATTGCCCTGTAATAACTATAGGTGATACTAAAATAATGTGAAAAGGGTGTGAAAACAAAAAACAGCCTTTATCACTTTATTTGAGTAAAAATAATGTTAATAAATAGAGCCCTAAGAGAGTGATGGGAGACAGGTGACGTGTTTGAGGCTTACTGGATTTCTATACAGTTGTGAATCAGATGGATGTGCATATATCACCTGCTAATATAGGCAGAAGGGGGAGGGGAGAGAGAGAGAAAGAGAATAAAAAAAAAGATAAACATAATTGGAGGATGTGAGAGATTTTATTTTGTGGCGACAAAAGGAGAAAGTTCACCTGGCTAATATCCTATACATTTTTGCAGATAATACAACCCACAACCTGTTGACGACTTCAGTGATTCTGGTCACTGTTGCTAGGAGCTGATTGAATTGACACATGAAGTGCGGTTGTTATGGTAAATGTCCGGCCCCCTTACGGCTGTAGCCCGTGATGGCAGTGCTAATTATATCTCCTAACTTTCTGTTTCACTTTACTTAAAACCTATTTCACCAATGCATCAAATCTGATTTACTGCCTCTTTTGTTCTTGATTTATAAATTAGAAACTACTGTTAAGTCAGTGATATTTATTACCTTACTAATTGAGCAAAATACAAAAAAACAAAGTTTTCGCTATGATTATTTTAGTGTCAACCCTCATCCTCTAGGACCACCTACAGTCGTGTTCTGAGGATGTCTTTAATCATGGACATGTGGGTTAATCAATTTTGCTTCGTCAGTAATTATCACATCTGTTCCCACAGACAGAAATCCACAAAACATGACCTGCTAGTGGCACTGGTGGATAGTGGTTGTGAACCCATCTTAGACACTATTCTATATCTAACTGTAATCAAAGTCCATCAGGGCAGGACTGGACATCTGGCACTTCTGGCAAATAGCAGATGGGTCGATGGTCCATTAGACGCTGAGTCATTGGAAGGCCTGGCCGAGCCGCTACACCTCCCAGTGTTCTGTTTAGCAGAATGGATGGATAAAATCATGACATCACGTCACATATACTGGGGGATGGTGGGAGCCACTCAAGGAACCAAGAGGAGGATGCCAGGAGTAAGATGCCCTTGCCATGGTGGGCCTGTGTGCATTAGATGCCAATTTTTAGTCCCAGTCCGGCCCTGGAGTCCATTTAAACAGAGCCTGTTACTGGCTGCTGGTTGGTTGGCGGGCTTTCTGGATGTGGGCCAACCCAATCGGCAGTCAGATGCTGAGTCATTGGGAGGCCCAGCCGAGCATCAACACCTTCCAGTGTTCTGCTTAGCAGGTTGGATATAATAATCATGACATCACGTCACATATACTGGGGGAGGCTGGAAGCCACTCAAGGAACCAAGAGGAGGATGCCAGGAACCAGACTCCCTTGCCGAGGTGGGCCTTGGTGCTTCAGATGCAAATTTTAAGTCTCAGGAGTGCTGGGCAGACGGAGTAGGATTTGACAATAGCCTCACCTTGGTTCAGTCTCTACTACTGGTTACATGTAACAGGATCCACATATCCTGTTTTGAAATATATTATGTTTAAATTATTTTCCAACACTGGTCATTGTTTCTTTTTTAGAAAAAGTTAGATAACCTCATGTAACTAATTTTACTAGACCCTCATCTGTTTTATACTTTCTGTGCACTGTCTCTTATGTTCCCAAATTCTTCATGTGTAACAGTTTTACACCCCTCTATGATGTGAGCGCGTCTCAGTCGCCATTCTGCAGGAGCCTGTGATAAGTTCCTCTGTCCCTGACAAGATCCTCATGAGTCCCTCGCTCTACTATCCGGCCTCCCGCTAGGACCAGGATCTGATCTGCGTCACGTATAGTGCGGAGCCTGTGGGAGATGATCAGCAGGGAGAGGCCCCGGGTACTCTGCAGAGACTGCTGGATCTGTGGAAGAGACGTGGGGCCTGATTCAAATGGTTTACACACAACTCCAATGATTTACAATTGGCGCATGCGCAGGATCTGTATTGTTCATGTGCCAACCACTGACTGCGACGGCGGTCACATTAGGCCTAAGACGCTGCATAATTGACATACTGTAGCCATTTAGGGGCACAAAAGGGGTGGAGATGGCCAGCGTACATGAAAACTGTGGCATGTCGGCCCTGTTTTCAAGGCGTGGCGAGGCCAGTGGCTGCGTCTTCTGACCTAGCTTCACTGCTCCCGGCAAAGTGAATACACCGACCATCCTGAATAACATGAGGGTTGCACAGATGGACAGTGTTTTCACAGATAATCCAGTGTTGCGTGCTTTGAAACAGCAGCGGATCCCAGAAGCCGGAAGACGGCGTCTATTTACACAAGACGCCGCCTGCAGCACTAGCATATAGTCACACAGCCGCTGAATCAGGACCATAGTGAGAAAGCACAGATTAGACATGAGAGAGGGACATAGAATAAGACTGTACCTCATGCTCTGTGTCTACATCCAGATTACTGGAGGCCTCATCCAGAATGAGCAGCCGGGGTCTCAGAGCCAGAGCGCGAGCAAGAGCGACCCGTTGTTTTTGACCAGCGCCCAACTGGTCCCCGCTGCTATCGACATCTGACAAAAAGAATACGTAATGCTTGCTTTAAAATCCCAAAAAAGACATGAAATTGCATCCTCCTAAACGTATTATTCAGTCTATAAACTATGCAAGTACGGTGTAACCCAGCAGTTCTACTCATAGCAATGTTCTACCCATATGTATATGTGCTGTACGTTAATAAATGTTTAAATATACTACACTATGAGTGCATATATTTCCAGTATATGTATGTGACCATTGGAAGGAACAAACTACCACATATCCAGGGGGAAGTGGAGACAAAGGATACCTCTGGACAAAGTAAAATCATTATGTGCATGATTTGATATTATATACGGTACGCATATACATTACCCTTCATCAGTATTTATTTATTTATTTAAATACTACACTATGAGGCGCTTCTTTCTCACCTTTTGTTTTATATATATATATAGCTAATATATGTATATGGTTTTATGGTTTACAGAAAATTGATGATCCCATAATAAGTGAGTGTGACAGGTAAGTAAGGCCAAGTTGTAAAGTTTCCTAAAGGAACACTTGCAGTGCATGATTTCATCATATCCATATAGGAGGACATGTGGGTACTTATTAATGGTCCAAAGTAACTTGATCTCCTGAGAATAAGTACTGTTAGATTTCCCGGTACTTGTGTACTTTATGGACTCATTGCAGAGAGAACCCAAGTGTCCTACACTCATTATCATTATCAATCATGGTAATGTCTAAATCCCTGACATCATCAGCCAGTGTCCAGCATCAATCCCAGTGTCCAGCGTCATTCCCTACCATCCAAGGGGACATAGAGGGGGAATATAACCTTGTGGCGAGCATAGCGAGCCACCGAGCCCGAAGCGTGGCAAGCGCAGCGAGCCCGCGAGGGAACAACTTTCTTCTTTAGGTGGGGACAACTTTCGGTACTTGTGTACGTAAAGTACACAAGTACCATTTAAAACATTAATTAGGATCACTCTGCAATGAGTCCGTAAAGTACACAAGTACCGATTTCCCTGTGGGCCAGGCTTTAAAAACACTAGATGGAAACGATATCTTTATTAACTAGGGGCCTGATTAAGAGGTGATCGCAGTTCATGCGCGGCTGCGATTTCTCATGGATTCGCAAGGGAGAAAATATGCAAATGTCGGCTTGAGCGCTCCTCTTGTGTACTTCCAAGCCCTGCAACGCCCACTTTGTATATCTGAGCAGCCCCTGCCCAGCCCACAGCCTCACTTGTTAATTTCTGCAAATATGGCCACTGTGGCTGCGATGCTGCTAAAGAGAATGCAGGCGCATGCCGAAACACGACCATAACACTCCCATCACCCTCCGAGGTCACCTCCTCTTTTTGTGATCACTTTAGGTCACCTCCCAGTCTCCACCCTGATACGCCCGGGGAGCGCAGACGCTGTCTCTAGTCATAGAGATGTCGTACGCAAATGTGTTCGCCATCGCACACATTACTTTGCAAGTGCGCAGTAAAGGTTATCTAGGCCCTTCACGCATGAGCCATAGAAAATTATTACCCAAATGCGCAAACATTGGTACTTACGTGCACCTCTGAATCATGCCCTAAATGAGCAGGACAGAGCACCAGTATTGTAAAGTTACCCTAAAAAGGGGGAAATGTATCAAAGCCTTGGGGCTCTATTTATTACAATCCGCATTTGTAATGTAGATTGTAGTGTGATATTAACGACTGAATTCGCATTGCGAGGTCAGGCAATATCACAGAGATTTACTACAAATCCCTTGCAGGGACAGAGCTTGCGATAAAGCTCTGTCCCTGCGAATCCCCTTCGGAGCCTTATCACGGTATTTTCGCAAAAAATACAGTGATTAAGTGCCCGCGCATGCGCCGACCGGTCGCCGCTGCTACCCCCCCTCCGGCACTATGCCACGCCCCCAGGCACTAAGCCCCGCCCCGGCGATCGCAGACCCCCCCGCGACCCCCCCCCCCACGCAACCCCCCTCTTCCTTACTTACACTTACCTGCATGCTCCAGCTGATTACAGGGATCGACTCCCGGCTCTGCTCTCCCCGTTAGAGCAGGCCAGGAGTCCGGTAACCGGGGGAGACCCTTGATAACGCCACCTCCAGGTGGCGTTATTATCACAGGGCTTTCCCCGATATTTTTTTCACATTTATTTTTAGTAACTATGGTCGGATCACATTTCCCATTACAGTTATGGGAAATGCGATCTGCTTTACTAAAAATAAGTGATACTTAGGGGTTGGAGTAGAATTTTACAAATTCTACTCCAATTGCCCTGTAATAACTATAGGTGATACTAAAATAATGTGAAAAGGGTGTGAAAACACCCTTTTTCACTTTATTTTAGTAAAAATAATGTTAATAAATAGAGACCATGGAGAGATAAAGTTGAGAAGATGCCCAAAGCAATCATCCAGCTTCTAGCTGCCATGTGTCCAGCTCAGTCTATGAGATCACAGAAGCCAACTTCTCCACTGTATCTCCCTCCAAGGCCCCTATTTACTAAAATCTGCTTTTAAAATGTGGTTGTAGTATGATATTTGCAACTAAATTAGCATTGCAAATTGAGGAAATATCACTTGGATGGTACTAATGGATGTAGTTCAGCGTAAACCCCTCCCTTTATAAACACCTGTGAAGAACCATTAAGTTGATATGAGCAACCACTATTTTGTATTGATGTACTAACAGGCAGGGACAGAGCTTGCAATAAAGCTCTGTCCCTGCCGATCGCGCACTTCTCATGGTATTTATTTCCAGTATGGTCTCCAGGCTTCTGGTCTGTGAGCCCCGGCGGCCAGCTGACCGGAGGAGAGAGCTCACTGATCACTGGTCAGCGGACCCCCGGCTGGAGTGATAAGCCTGTGGTCTATTTAGACCACAAAGCTAAACACAGGGGGCCGGCTCCTGGCTCTGCTCTGCCTCTTATAATGGAGCAGGAGTCGTGGAACAGGGGGGAACCCAGCTCAACGCCATCTCCGGATGGTGGTGTTATAGCAGGGCTCCCACTAGGTATTTTTTCACAATGCCCCCTAAATTTCAAGCAGATCGTATTTCCATTACAATTATGGGAAATGCGATCTGCTTACTAAACAAATAAGAATTAATGGGCTTGGAGTAGTTTTTCACAAAAACTGCTCCAAAAACCCTTTAATACATTTATGTGATACCAAAATAATGTGAAAAGGGTGTGAAAACACCTATTTTCACATTACTTTATTAAAAATGACATTGATAAATAGAGCCCCAAGGCTTGATACATCTCCCCTAAAAATTTTTACGTGATCAGAAGAGGCTACAATTGAAATATTTTTAGTTACTCATTGATAGTTACATGAGTTTCTGGCATAGTACATCACATTTGCTGCAAATTAATACTCAGAGTAATGATATTACTGGCGTGTGGTCTTGGCGGAGGCTGTGTCGCGTCACCCTCTCACCTGTGTCATAACCCATGCCCAGGTCACTGATGAAGAAGTCAGCCTTTGCCTCTCTCGCTGCTGCTCTCAGCCGCTGTTCAGTGGGGTCGCGGAGGCCATAAGTGATATTTTCTTTTATGGTTCCGGAAAATAAAACAGGAGTTTGAGCCACCAGCGCCACCTGGGAATACATCATCATCAGCAGTGCAGAGAGGGAAGAATACTCTTAACCAGGGCCCGGGTTTGTTGGAAGGGCCTGGGTCAGTTGCACAAAGCAGAGAGAGATAGGCCAGTGGCAGCAGACCACCCCTCCCAGCCCTGCATATTCTTTGCTGTGTGCTGGGCTGCGGATGGTCCAGGGAGCAGTAGCAGTCTCCTCTCTCCCCCTGCATGATGTGTCTGCTGCCACGGCCAGCGGTAGTGGGCAAGTAAGCACTAGTGAGAGGACAGGAGAGGGTGAAGATGTATACCTGCCTGGTGCCCCTGCTTCTCACATTAGGGGAAATGTATCAAACCTTCGAGAGAGATAAAACTGAGAAACTGCCCATAGCAACCAATAAGCTTTTTGATAGAATTGACCTACAGTAGCACAGTCTATAAAATGACAGAAGCTCATTGGTTGCTAATGGTAACTCTCCACTTTATCTTTCTTCAAGATTTAACACATCTCCCCCACTCTATCAAGTGTCAGTCTGCGCACTCGTGCTGTGATCATCCTACGGCAGGATAGATGGAGGCAACGTCCTCCTGGTATCACCTTGCTGTGAAGGAACTGATGTTTATAGTCAGCTATGGGCCTTCCATCCAGCAGGATTTCCCCACCCTGTGGCTCGTAGAATCTCTCCAGCAGCGACACGCAGGTCGTCTTCCCACCACCAGAGGGCCCAACGAGAGCGGTGACAGTGCCAGGGGGGAGGGTGAATGAGACATTCTGCAGGGAGTAAGAAAACGAGATTGCAGCATAAGACAGAACATGGATGAAGTTTACAACACAGAGATAAAGAAAAACAAAAGGAAGTGACACAAGCTATTTTACTCACTCCCCCACACATTAGCCTATGAAACCGATGCTGCTTATTATATGACTGAGGTCAGCATAGAAAGGCTTGGCGGTCGTCTGTGGAAACATAGGACCTCATTCAGAGTCGGTCGTTGCGGCCGCACGGTCGTAGGGGAAAGGGGCCGGATATGCAAATGAAGCGATCACAAGTTGCGGTCCTAAGATGAGATCGCTAGCTGAACGACCGAGGGTAAGAAGCGGTCGTAAGACTAAATCACGCCCCCTTCTCGATCACAACACACGTCATCTCCTGGGATATATGGATTAATCGAGACCATCGGGATCCATCAGAGCTAGTCGTAGAGCTTAAGGTTGACCATACCCTCTCTTAAGCTCTACGATCAAGTCAGTGTACAAACCTCCCATGTCACATGTGCCATGACACTACTTTGTTAATTATGCACTCCCATAAAGCGTATTGTCGAAGTTGAATAATTGAGTGAGACAAGTTCAGTTTAAAATTTAATCGCAGCGACGCCATCTTGCGAATGGCCACAAGACTCCATTTTGGAAATGAGATCACAAGACACCATTTTGTGTGGTCAGCATTAATTCAAGTTATAACCCATTAACTAAGAACAGATGGCAATGTTTTTGTTAACACCAAGGGCAACGGAAAAAAACAGCTTTCTAAGTAGAAGTAAATAAGGAGAGACAATGGGTATTTTTACATACAAATTGGGAATCCCGGGATGCAGATAAAGTATAGTTGTGGCAATTGTAATATAATATCTACACAATTGGATTTGCCTGAATACTAGACAAGATGTCTCCTAATCCCATAGTTTGAGGTGATAATACATTTGCACTTCACACAAGTGTCTGTGAGAACAAAAGAGGTTTTGTTTTCCTTTGAACACAGCAGGTGGGGGCCTGCTGACAGAGGGCATGTGGAATTACAACCCTCAGCCATCCACACTGCTGGATGTTCACTTCGTGTATGAGAGATTATGCACTTAAATCTCACCCATTAATAACTAGCGTCCTTATATTAAACCCCGAATACCCACACACTACATATTCGCACACAAGGTTCCATTAGCATCAAAATGTATGATTCAAGAAGGTTCAGTTAGTTTAAATGCTAAGAAATAAAGATATTTGTTAACTAAGGAATTATACAAGATAAACATGTCATTCTTGGAGTTGTTCTGACGCATACTCTTTCCACAGTTTTCCGGTGCTATCGGTGAGGAGATCGCATTATGCATTCTCGAGTTATGGACCGCAGAACCTACAAGCAACCAAAATGTATATTTTAGATTCAACTGTTAGGATGTTACAGGAGGCGTTACCAGAAAGACCCCGGCTGTTAGAGGCAGGGAAAGTCTATTTGAAACAACCTGTTAAATGTGTCGTTACATATGCTCCTCCTCTGGAAACCAATGAGATCAGCAGGAAGTTTCCCCTTTGTCCTGTTTCAGTCTGGGGGGGAATAAATACATGTGTCCAAACACTGGTTTGCCAGTTCATGCTGAATTTTGGGTGAACTGAGGATATCTAGTCAGAAGTCTATCTCTGGGTCCGGAGGCGCAGCGTATGTATAACCGTACTTGGTCTGTATTATTTCCTTTTACGCCTAAATTATGTATGTATAGATTGCATGTAACTGACTGTACTTTTACCTGAATAATACTTGTGCGTTGGAACCACAAGATTCCACTCCTGTCTTTATTTGCGGTCATACTGCGTACGCAATTAGCGTTGTCTTAGAGGTTTTTAGGCAGGGTTTTGTCTTAGAGGTTCTAGGCAGGTGAATCTTAAGAGGTTTATAGGCAGGAATGTATTAAAAGGTTTATTTACAAAGTTAACAGTGGGGGCTCGCATCGGTTTATCACACTATCTGATACACGATAACAATTGGTCAGTCCTCTCTCAGCAAAAGGGTGGAGGCGCCTTTTGAGAGACGCATTAGTCTCTCATTACCACAGTGTTGCTGAGAGCGTACTGCCGGTTATTGTGTAGAGGAAGCGCTGATCAGAATTCAGGGACAAGAGAGGAAAAAAAAGTTTTTTTTTTCTCTGTTGATAGAACCTTACGTTTAGAGGGGTGCCGCAGTATTGACTATGCGGCTGAGATGCATTTTTGCGTACGCAGTTAAAAAGTCATTATATGCTTGAGTGGTAGTCGCATAATTGTGTATGCGGCCGGTCACAATAAGCGTATACGCACTTCCGGTTCTGCTGCCACGTGTTTGAACAAAGCCATTAAGGTTTACATTTTTTTTCTATCTACCAATATCTGGGTTAAACGTTTATTTTCTGCGCAGAGAAGTGTGTAACAGTGAGTATGTGTTGGACAGTTAAGGGTATCATATGATACTTAAGGGCTAGGTGCAAGGGTTAGCCTAGCCGCTCGGTAAGCAGCTTACCGTTCAGTACACAGAGCAGGTGTATGGTTTGTTATTTTTGTTAGGGACCGGCTCTCAGTGTGACTGCAGTGTTCAATAAAATTTGAGCATTGTAGTTGAGTCGCACTAGGTGTGATTGTGAGCTGAGAGATAATAGGTGAGCGTGGCGCATCTAGAAATTTCATCCGTAGGTGAGCGTGGCGCATCTAGAAATTTCGTCCGTAGGTGAGCGTGGCGCATCTAGAAATTTCGTCCGTAGGTAAGTGAAAGTATCTTGATTGTCTTTCACCAGTTTACATTTTTATTGAAAAGCGTAGGAGTTGTCTCAAAATGTGAGCCACGCAAACGGTAGAAATGTTAAGCAATGATGTGCTGCTAATGGAGGCTCCAATTGGATCAGCCCGTCATATTATGCATACTAAGTACGGTACTTATGCAATAAGGTATTGTGATATATGGTTTAATATGACGAGAAAGAGTGTTAGTCCGTTCCCCAGAATTGGTAGTTTTGATAAAAATGTGTTAGATAATGTCCAGGATCACATCAGTATGGTGCGATCCCGAGAGAAAAAGATTAAATATTTTGAATGTTTAAAAATATGGCAGCATGAAGGGGATGCTTGGCTTAAAAATGTGCAAACAACGCAAACTAACAATGGGAACGCATTGCCAGAAAATACATCCACGACGCTGAGATGCAATACGGGCGAGCCGCAAATTGGCGCGCACGTGCGGCAAAGTAGCATCGGGGAGAGTATTGCCAGCAGTTCACGCTCACCTCCCCCACCTTATGTGGATGGAGGTGCAAGTACGGTTACCAAAAATACCAATAAAAATGTAACAAGCAACTTGTACCCTCTCTTAAGCAACCATAAAGAAAGTGTTTATGATATGGATGATGAGCCTATTGTAATGTCTGCCATTTCCCATGCTGTGCAAATGATAGATGCTGCATCACCACAATCACGGGTGGTGCCGCCATCTCCATCGGTAACAGCAAGGGAAGTGTTAACACACTCTGCACCCATAGAGGAAGTTGTTAATACCATACGTAGCAGCAGCAGATTAAACCCCCAGCCAGGTAACCAGGTCAGAGGTAGCAACGCTGCCGGTCTGCATCCCATTCGGACAATAACTGTTCCGAATGGAAATGCAGATGCAAACGGTGTAGTACCCACGAGGGAAGTAGTAATGCATTGTTCATGGACAAGAGCAGAACTGAATTCCATCATAAATGATTTCCCCAATCCCAAAAAGGAACTAGCCAAATGTCAAAGATTTTTGAGAAATTTGGGTAGTTCTCATGAGCCCACTAATAAAGATTGGCGTGTAGTGTTAAGGGCCTGCCTGCCACACAATACCGACGTGACAAAATTTATCACGGACTGTGTATTGGATGGCGACGTTCCCTTAACAGACCAAGTAAACCAAGGTAACATTTCCCGCATTGTGACTCAATTGGGTGTATATTTTCCGGTAGTAGTTGTTAACTGGAACAAAATCTTCACAATTAAGCAAAAGGAGAGTGAAACTGCAGAAGACTATTGCAACCGGGCTCTGCAGGCTATCACCCAGTACACTGGGATAGAAGATATTAAAGATAGCACTCACCACAGGGGAATGATAGTCACGGTACTCATGGACGGTCTGAAAGACGATTTAAAGATTCGGGTCCAGACCTCACAACCTGGCTGGAGGGGACTTACAATAGATAACCTCATAGAGTCTGCCATAGAACATGATAAAAACATCTCCAAAAAGAGAGAGACCCAGAGCGAAAAACTAATGGCTGTCAGTATACAAGCTCTGGAAGGAATGACAATAACATCACAGCCAACCGACACACCTGCACCCACACACACACCTGCACCTGAACAATTACACGTCCTCACCAATCCCACACCACAGCAAACACATCCTTACCCCACATATCATACACAACCACAGGTCCCATACTCATCCCCCGCAATATCCTTACCCTCCCTATCCTTACCCATACCCACCATCTTTCCCTCTTGCTCAAATCCCACAACAATCTTTTCATCCACCCCATTCAAAATTATGTTTTAACTGTCACCAAGTGGGACACATAAGTAAGTACTGCAAAGTGAAGAACACCACACAGGAACACGAGTTTCCCATGAGTTCATAGGTAACCCCAGTATCTTCTCCCAGGCCTTATATGACTGTTTATATTTTTTTTCAACCTATCAATGGATCTGTTCTAATGTAAAATGTGGATGATTTCATGTTTAAATGATATTAAACTGTTGTGCTTTATCTCCCACTCATAGGACACAAGGTTGCTAAGGATAAACGGCAGCCATGCCAGGCTGAGGTCAACTACTCGGAAAACTATCCAACCCAGCGGCACAGGCATTATTTAGAGCAGTAGCTATTAATAACAAGATTTAATTGCAAGAACCTGTATGCAGATACTATATCCCTAGAATTACTAAAAGTGATAGGGGGACTTATTTTACAGGTGACTTTTTCAAGAACATGCGTAAGATGATGGGTAACAACACTAAGATTATCCCAGACTGTCTTTTCCTTTATTTGCCCCCCCCCCTTTGAGATACTGTCCAAACAGGCAGCCTCATGTGAAAAATTGATAATGAGGTTACTGTGCAGGGTCTCACGAAGATGAATGAGAATAACCGAAATTGGAAGTGTTATTAACTAACATGTCTAATGTAACCTGTCATGATGTCAAATCTGGAAGAATTTGTTATGATCCAAATTGTTTTTTGTAGCTCAGGTTGTTTGACTGATCGGTGGAAAGGTCCGTATCTGACGATACAGCATCCTCAAAGGGTGGCCGGGGAAGATACGTGGATCCATTCCGCTCACTATAGGGAGGTTAACCAACTGGTGGAGATACAAGGCAGAGACAAGGCCGATAACATGGACCTGTCGATTGCGAGCTTGTGCCGGAAGGATTAAAAAGGTGACGGTGAGATATCTGAGCTAAAGAAATGTGTAGATCAGTGCTTCAAGCAATGGAGTGGTCTGCTGTGGTCATCCTAGTTCTTTTTTTTTCCAGAGTTTTATTTTTTGTCATGATGATCTGTTTGGGGATGCTCGGTGTCTGTGATGGGGGACCAATAAAGGAGATGTGAGCTGATGGCGGAGCTGATGGAGTGGAGTCAGGAGGAGGAGTGCTATACCAAATCAGGGGAGTGCCAGTCCAATTTCAGTACAGTAAATTGTTGTGAAAATGTGAATAACAATAATAAGGAAGAACTGTAATTCAATCCTGAGTTATGACGTAGTGTATAACAATGTAGCCTGAGTTTGAGTGGTCGTGCATGGATATAACGTTTATGTTGTTTTAAGTCATCTTAGGTAATGCAGTCCCAACCCCTTCCAAGGCTCTCCTTATAGGATAGGTGCATCCCCACATCTTTCCCATGATCCCTTAAGGATCCGCGGTGTGCGTATAAGGGCAGTTTTATGTCCCTCCCGGAGACGCATTATCTGAATGGTTCAAATGACCATACTGTGTCATACCATAATAACATTGAACGGTATATTCTCATGCATGGCTAAACAGATTCAAATAGCAGATTGTGATAGCATGTTGTTTGCTATCAAAGGGTGGACTGTCGAAGTTGAATAATTGAGTGAGACAAGTTCAGTTTAAAATTTAATCGCAGCGACGCCATCTTGCGAATGGCCACAAGACTCCATTTTGGAAATGAGATCACAAGACACCATTTTGTGTGGTCAGCATTAATTCAAGTTATAACCCATTAACTAAGAACAGATGGCAATGTTTTTGTTAACACCAAGGGCAACGGAAAAAAACAGCTTTCTAAGTAGAAGTAAATAAGGAGAGACAATGGGTATTTTTACATACAAATTGGGAATCCCGGGATGCAGATAAAGTATAGTTGTGGCAATTGTAATATAATATCTACACAATTGGATTTGCCTGAATACTAGACGAGATGTCTCCTAATCCCATAGTTTGAGGTGATAATACATTTGCACTTCACACAAGTGTCTGTGAGAACAAAAGAGGTTTTGTTTTCCTTTGAACACAGCAGGTGGGGGCCTGCTGACAGAGGGCATGTGGAATTACAACCCTCAGCCATCCACACTGCTGGATGTTCACTTCGTGTATGAGAGATTATGCACTTAAATCTCACCCATTAATAACTAGCGTCCTTATATTAAACCCCGAATACCCACACACTACATATTCGCACACAAGGTTCCATTAGCATCAAAATGTATGATTCAAGAAGGTTCAGTTAGTTTAAATGCTAAGAAATAAAGATATTTGTTAACTAAGGAATTATACAAGATAAACATGTCATTCTTGGAGTTGTTCTGACGCATACTCTTTCCACAGTTTTCCGGTGCTATCGGTGAGGAGATCGCATTATGCATTCTCGAGTTATGGACCGCAGAACCTACAAGCAACCAAAATGTATATTTTAGATTCAACTGTTAGGATGTTACAGGAGGCGTTACCAGAAAGACCCCGGCTGTTAGAGGCAGGGAAAGTCTATTTGAAACAACCTGTTAAATGTGTCGTTACATATGCTCCTCCTCTGGGAACCAATGAGATCAGCAGGAAGTTTCCCCTTTGTCCTGTTTCAGTCTGGGGGGGAATAAATACATGTGCCCAAACACTGGTTTGCCAGTTCATGCTGAATTTTGGGTGAACTGAGGATATCTAGTCAGAAGTCTATCTCTGGGTCCGGAGGCGCAGCGTATGTATAACCGTACTTGGTCTGTATTATTTCCTTTTACGCCTAAATTATGTATGTATAGATTGCATGTAACTGACTGTACTTTTACCTGAATAATACTTGTGCGTTGGAACCACAAGATTCCACTCCTGTCTTTATTTGCGGTCATACTACGTACGCAATTAGCGTTGTCTTAGAGGTTTTTAGGCAGGGTTTTGTCTTAGAGGTTCTAGGCAGGTGAATCTTAAGAGGTTTATAGGCAGGAATGTATTAAAAGGTTTATTTACAAAGTTAACAGTGGGCACTCCCATTAAACACCGTTCACATAATTAGGCACGCCTGCGTTCTTATCTCCTCCCCCCGTTTTCAAGCACCTTCCCCTGTTACCACCCACAAAAAGTTCATTCTGTCACTCAAACTAACGACCTGGCTGTGTTCAAGGAGAGAGAAATTTCTGATCGTAACAGCTAGTTTACGCACGCGCATTGCAAACTTTACGCATGCGCAGTTCAGCGAACATCGGCTGCGTACGACCGTGCGGCCGCAACGACCAACTCTGAATGAGGTCCATAATCTCTGCTCTGTCAGCTAAAAGTGTATCCATCACCTATACACAGTGGAAGCAGCCATATTGTGGGCTGAACCAATATTCATGAGAATGCGAGCTATCCGTTCTCTAGGAACCAGCAAAACACGTGAAGATCTGTGTCATATTTGTACTTTGCTTTATTGAATTAGAGCAAATGAAAATAATCCATTTCTTCATGGTGTAGTGAAGGGCATGGATAATCTATTAAAAAGGACATTTAGGGCGGAATTCAATTGATTCCTGCCCCCATCGCGCCCGACGGAGCTATTCAATTCTTGCTCCTGTCGGGCATGATCAGCTACCAAGCGCTACATTTCAGCTCGCAGCCCCTGGGGGATGAGAGCTGAAATGTGCGAAAAGTGACATGTTTGGACGCCCAAACATCACTTTTCGCGATCGTGCCCAGCACTTTGGTCGGGTTTAGCTGCTTTACGCGGCTTAACCCGACCACTTTGGGCGCGATCAGCACGAAAATCTGGAACAATTGCATAGCGGCCCGCGATCTCCTGTCACTTTAGACGGTAGATGCGGGCCGCGAAAACAATTGAATTCCGCCCTTACTGTTGCAGAAAATAATCTCACTGATTTCAGACAGGTGAGTTGGACTGAAACTGGTGAGAATTTCCTATGCATTTCAATGGATAATGCCTTTGAATGAGTGCAGAAATCCTTTAGAAAGGCATTACCAATTGAAATGAATGGGGAATGCCAAGTACATAGATAAGAAAAAAAAAAGTTAAATGTTATTGAGGGACTACAAGTTGCAGAAATCCATGTCAGCTATTGACCGATTGGATATGATGATGTAGAACTGCAAATAAGAGCAATACTGGATTTTGGGATACAGTCAGTCAGGCCATGTTGGAACAGTTCCACCGTTTTTTGTGTTTTGCACCCTGATATAGGAACAGTTAAGCTTTGTGACTCCTTTGCAGAGGGATAAAGGCGATCTTCGATTATTGTCTTGGCTACAATGGGCATGTTGACCAGTATGGACTGTAGACTGCACGCATTGCACAGCTGAAAATGTTGTGCATCCTGCGAAAATAACTTTGATTTGCAACTGCCCCTGTATGTCAGAGATCAATCATGGGAAGGCTAACACTCTACTTCCTTCAATCCAGATTTTGTAAAGTGAACCTTCAACTCCAGGCTTTGGCTTCAACTTCTGGGATTAGTGATCAAATTTACCAAAACTGTAGAGCTAAGGATCTAAATTATTATGTTTTCTTTTTTTTTTTGTGAGGTGCCAAAAGGTATATGAGATGCAGTTTAAGAAGTAAAATATAAAAACAAGTTCAGTCACTAGTATACAAAGCACAACAGCAATGCATCACTGGAGTACAAAGTATGATTACAAACAGTGCAATAAACCACAAACAAGAAGTAACACACGAATGTAGGTGACGGCATGGATTCCCATAATCCTTGTTTTGGTACGAGCGTAGGCTATTGGCTCTTGAATCAGAAAGACTTGGTTGAGCCCAAGACCCGCCTGGGCGAGGTACTGTCACACTTGCTATTAAACCATCAAACTGGTGTTTCTGATTAGGACAGGGGCAAATGCAGGATATCTAGGGGGGTTTCCAAATGTTTGATTTGGGGTAATTAATGCTGGTTAGTCAGTAAACAGATGTGATGATTTATTTGAACCCTTGTTAATATATTATGTGCTTGTTTAACGTCGCTGTCAAATACTTATTCATCTGCACAACACATAAAGTATGTAAAAAAAATGAATATAACCATGATGATATCTATTTTGTATTGTTACTAATATTAGAAATGTTGCTGGCATCCCAAAGGACCTAGGGCACAGGCCCCAACAACATTATCCAGATATGATACCATGACATGCCACTGTACCCAGACATGCCATTCACTATACCAATTTCTACTACTTGCCATCCACTGTATCAGTTTTGCCGAACATATTATCCAGTTTATCGGGTGTCCTCACATGCTACCCGGTGTCCTAATCATATTGTGCCACACACGATGCTCACAGATACTATCACTTACTGTGCCCCCAGTGTGCCAGATGTCCACATAGGCCATTGATTGTGACAGGTGCCCCCACAGCCTAACCAGTGCCCATGCCACATTATTACTCCACTCATAATTCCCAGACATATTTATTTATTAACAGTTACTCATATAGCGCCAACATATTCCGTTGTGCTTTATAATTGGGTATCACCAATGCGCTCCTACATGCCATCATGGCGTCCTTCATATGCCATTTACTTTTCCAGCAAGGAGTTCCCATATAGTATTAATGACACTGAGCCAGCCAGGAGCACCCATGCCATTGTCAGTCAGTTACCTGCTGGCTGTGCACTCTCCACAATCCAAGAAACTCTACTGTTATTCTCCCCTGTGGTGTGGTGGTAGGCCTCTTGGAGTGTGAGCACCTACATACAGCAGCAGTTACACTCACCTGCAGGATGGGGGCGCCTGGGTGGGTAGGGTAGGAAAATGTCACGTTCTTGAACTCAAATTCACCCCGTAAGTTATCAGGACAGTGAGAACCAGATGTGGAGACCAGAGGCTCCCGATCCAGGTACTGGAAGACTTTGCTGGCACCTCCAGCTGAATGTGTCATTTCACTGAGCCTCCATACCAGGGACTAAGAGAGGAACATAGAAGGGTTTAAGAAGAAAAGGAATACATACTGGACCCGCACTGAGAAAATTATGCTGGAGTATAATAAATAATGTATCTCATATATATACCTAAAATAGACTTAATATATACACACACATGTACGTGTCATGGTATTCCTATCATAGGTCATGAGACATCAGTCTAACAGGCCATCTATAGGAAAGTCTATGGTGCTCCCCAGAGTCAGTTTATAACATGAAAACCACAAGAGAGAGGAAAAGAAGGACTCTTTGTGGGGGCACACAATAGGTATGGAGATATAGCTGATATCAGCAAATTAAAAATTAACTTTTATTCTACGTTTTATTAAAAGGTGAGCAACTAAAGACAATTAAACAAACCAAAAAACAGACAATACATATATGAATGAATCAAGGGAGATAAATTCTCCACTAAAGAAGCCAGGCAAAATAATACTGTGATGCTATGAATACTCTTAGGTACCTATGACCACAGTGTTTCTGCCCCACAGCGCATGTGCAAGACCGGGCTAACGACGGGCACTCCGTCGTTAGGGGTCTCGTAGCAGACGGGGCGAGCTGTTGATGTTGAGTGACAGATTGCCCCGTTTGATGGGCGGGCCGGGGGCGTGCCCGGCCAAATGGAGGCGTTCCAGTCGGAACGCTTGCCGTTTGTGGGCGGCCCCACTGACATCATTGCTGATGTCAGTGGGGAACTTCCTGCTCAAACAAAGCAGGAATCTCCCTGGGGCTTACGAGTGCCCAGACCCTACCCTAGGGTCTGGTTGTAAGCCCCGATGGTCGCGATGGTCTTGACCATCGCGACCATCACCCATGTCGGTCGTTAGAGCTGTGGGTGGTAACCCACAGCTTAACGATCGACAAGGAGGCGGCCGTTTAGGATGCAAGCGGCCGCCCTGATGCAGAGCAACCGCTTGCATCTAACGACCGCCTCTGAATGAGGCCCCAAGTCCCGACAAAAATAGGGGTTTTGCACAACTTATCACCTGCTCAAAGGTGGTGAAAATAAATCGCCGATACAGCCAACTCAAACCCCTGAAAAATTCTCACGCGCTTGTAATTGGATGGATGTTCCACGAAAAGCCAATTTTTTACTATAGAGATTTCTTTTCATGAGAAAATTAAAATGGGAGAAAAATTCTCTCTAAATACTATCCTATGTAATAGGATAGGGGGAAAATGTCTCTCACGAAAATTGTACCACGTGACCTAGGGTTTACGGGAAAAAACAGGTTATCGCATCTAATTGGATACCCCCCTATGTCCTTGAATTCGGCTCCAGCCGTTATGTGTGTGTGGTCATGTGAGCACAAGTACAAGCTCTGCAGAGAGCCAAGTTCCCGTCCCTAAACTATGGAGTATGAAATTCGCTAAGCATAGGAGGATGCAGCAGCCGAAACCAACGCTGCTGACTATAGTAAGAACATGTCAAACTTCAATAGCAATACCTCTTCCCCCCTCTAGGGGTCGGCTTTGCGAAAAAAATTTGTTAAATACATGAACAAATTGAACAAAATGAATATCTGAGGATTTCACCAAAAAAACATCCTTCCAATCTACTAAAAATGGACACAGGGGTCTATTCATCAAACGATAAAAGTCCTGGTAACCATGCCAGTTTCCGCATGTTTTAGTTACCTTACCAGGCCATTCATCTTAAGGGGTCCGATAGGACCCTCCTAATATTCAGTAAACTCCGAAAACTGAACGTTTTTGCAGCTTGCTTCCGAGAACAAGCGCCATCTTCAGACGACGGTTATTCTCGGATACCCGCTCCTTCCTATGGGAAGACGTTACGGGGTTGCGAAGAGGGATCTGAGCAGATCCCTCCGCCGACTCCTCACTACCACCCCGGCGGCTGTGCGCATGCGTGACCTCAGTATCTGCGATACTAACCGAGGGGACATCTGGTTTTCGGAGCACCTGTCCCCTCACCGGAGCAATGATGAATTGCTCCTGTGTCAAGTTTCCCCGCTGCGAGTTGAATACTTAAGTATCCCTCGCAGAGAGTTCAATACTTAATCATCGGATGCCATAAGGCCCAGTTGTAAAGCACCGCCAAGTATGCTGGAGATAGAAGGTGCAGAAGGCTGATTTGGCATACTTGGAGGTGCTTTACAACTGGGGCAAATGCAGCAGGAAAACAAGACTGGGTATTACCAAATAGAGAAAGTGGCCAGAGGGCGCTGCTGTGGTTCATGTGAATATTAGGGACCAGAAAGTAGCTGAGAGTCTGGCAGCCAGTCTCTCCATCCTGAGGATATTGGAGAGGGAATCACAAGCAGAGACACACAAAAAAGGAAAGTACTATATTTGTATATACGCTTATTGCCCTCTCACAGTGTCAGCTTCCGGGGCCGGCCAGGGGCTGCGAGAGAGACATTGAAAGGTCTCTCTTCTGCCCCTGGAGCCCCCATAGGCTTACAGTAGTTTACACCATCTTTTTGGAGTTCAGTACATAGTGGTCAGATCTTAGTCCCCATTGATAACAATGGAGGCTGCGATCTGCAGAGCATCTGCGAGATCTCCAGCATTGTGCCATTAGTACATAGGAACGATACATAAATGTATGCAGAAACTGCAGTTTCTGCATCATTTTATGTATCAAACAGCTTGATACATACTAGACCCCTTAGTTGTAAAGAGTTAATCAGGCTGTAGTTGTAGGACAGTCCGGTACCTGTTTTAGAAGTTTCGAAGAATCCAATATCCTGTTTAATGAGAGCATGAAAGAGATGGATCCGCAAACGTCGGGTTAGACCGGACATGGAGGATGTGAAAAGTCCCACGCGGCAGCCTGCGGAGAGAGAGCTGTACAGAGAGAGACAGATGCATCACTATCCTGCAGAACTGTATTTATTAGTGACACAACTGTACAAGTCTGGTTACCGCTGGCATTAGTAACTGTGTAGTACATGGCATACATGAGACATGTCAGGACTTGATACTAAGGCCCGTATTCAATTTGAGCCGAGCCGCGTTAAGATAACGCAGCTCGTACTTTTCGCCAGCTTCGCCTGTTTTGTAGGCGTTAAAGTATCGCGCGCGTGCTCGCGTATACCCGTATTCAATTTGAAAGTAGGCGAAAACGAGACCTGGCGATACTTGGATCGGCGAAAACAAACGGGAATTTTTGAGAAATAATTCTAGGACCCCCCTAAAGATGTCCAGACCTCGGGGATCACTATGGGTACCCCGTTTTTGCCTGCAGAAGAAAGTCGGGGTTTTTAAATAGCCGCGGCTGGTGGTTTTTTCTCGACTTTGAAGAAGTGATGCAGAAGAGCATTTAGCTTTTTTTTTCGTTTTTAAAAGTGGCCCCATCAAATTTGGGGTACATGAAAATGGGTACTAGCATATTTTTAAGTCCCTAAAGGTAATTTTATAAATTCTGCAAAAATACACCTGCCGCTACTCTGCGCAATAAAAAAAACACCTGCCACATACTTGGGGACCCCACCAGTATTAATTTCGTTAGTTTGGCTTTTTGTTTGACAATTTTTTTTTATCACCTCAAAATTAATTTTTTTTTTTTTTCGGGTGTCCCGATTTTTTTTTTTTTTACATTTTTTTTGGAACATTTCGTTTTAAGGGGGCATTCCCAAAAGTACAGGCTATTATCCCTGTTTTTTAAAAATGACCCATAACCCCATTTACGAAAAAAAATGGGAATTTTCGGGAAATATGCCTGGGACCCCCCTAAAGATGTCCAGACATGGGGGATCACTATGGGTACCCCTGTTTTTGCCTGCAAAAGAAAGTCTGGTTTTTAAATAGCTTTGCCAGGTCTTTTTTCCTGCCGCGGCTATTAAAAAACCAGACTTCCTTCAGGAGATAAAAATGGGGGTACCCATAGTGATCCCCCATGTCTACACATCTTTAGGGGGATCCCTGGAATATTTTCCGAAAATTCCCCTTCTGTTTTACTTTGTACCTGTAAAAAAATGGAATAAAAGTAAAAAAAAAAATTTACATAGGGTCCCCACCCAAAAGCCAAACCTGTCCCGAATGGCAGCTGCCGGCACTGAATGGGGCTTTGCAGTCCCGTGAGCCAATCAGCGGCAGCGCTGACTGTAGAGCGCCCGCTGATTGGCTCCGGCAACTGACAGTTCCCACGTGGGAATGACGTCATCAGCGGTAAAATACCGCGAATCCGGACTTAACGCCTCAAAATGAATACCGCCGATGACGTCTTTACCGCCTGTTTTAGTTTTACCCCGTATTCAATTTGAAAGACTTTCCGCCTAGGCGTTAAGTCAATGCAATGTAATAGACGGTAAAGTATTGCCTATGAATGGCAGGCGTTAAAAAGTGCAGAATTGGGGTTTGGGGGTGCAACATTTCGGGAACCCCTGTGCAGCCTTCAGACAGTCCCCCAAAGGTAATCTGTGTCAGAAAAAGTATTAAAAAAAATTAAGGGCACCCCAAAAATTTACTTTGCAAAAGGGGGTGAAAAAAAAAAGTTGGGGTACAAACGTAAAAAATAGCGAACTTGATTCTGGGCGGGTCCCCAAGTATGCCCCAAGTGTTTTTTTGATTGCAGGTGTTTGCGGCAGGTGGGTTTTTCATGATTTTTTAAAGTCATTTTAGCAACTTTAAAATATGCTGAACCCCATTTTCAAGTACCCCAAATTTGCTGGCCATAGTTGTTTTGCCCTAAAAAAACTTCTAAATGCTCTTCTGTATCACCTTATTCAAAGTCGCATTTATGCACCTGCCGCGGCTATTAGAAACCCGACTTCCTTCAGTAGTTAAAAATGGGGGTACCCATAGTGATCCCCCATGTCTACACATCTTTAGGAGGGTCCCTAGAATATTTCCCGAAAATTCCCGTTTTATTTAACCTGTAAAAAAAAGTAGTAAAAATTTACAAAAAAAATGACATAAGGTTCCCCGCCAAAAGCCAAACCAGCCCCAGGCTTGCCAGCCAGTGGTGGTTTCTAAAAATATGGGGAACAAAAAGTGTAGGGTTCCACCGTAATTTAGAAACCAACACCAGGCTGCAGGGACTAGTGCTGGTTTTAAATATAGGGGGCAAAAAAGACGTGGGGTACCCCCTATATTTAAGACCAGCACCAGACCCAACCGACCGGGGTGTAATGCCACAGCCCGGAGACCCAATCACTGGTCCCCCCCCTCCCGAGCACCCCAGACTTACGCTGAAGCCCGGGGCTCTTCCCCATACCCCTTGCTTGGTGGGTATGGGGGTAATAGGGGGGCCAAATAATGTAAACCTATTGTGTTTACAGTGGAACTAGAAGTGCCAGCATGCCTGCCATTTTGCGCTTGTGGTACTACAAGTGCCAGCAGACATGCAGCACCTGTAATTTCACTGTAAAATAAATAGTTAAAGAAAGACAAAACACTTTATTTCATACCCCTACCCACTCACACATACTTACCTATACCAGCCGGTCTGTCCTCTTCTCCAGTAGAATCCTTAATGAATGGCCCTGCAACATAAAAAAAAACATACTCACCTATATCCTGGCGCCGGTCTCCGTAGCATCCCCAGGAACTTGGCAAAACAAAAAAAACGGATGCCGACCAGACGGACCCACTATCTGTATGTGTGTTGCCACACATACAGATAGCTTGCGAATGCCTGCTGATGGGACAAGCACGGAGCTGGCAGTCCCGAGAGCCAATCAGCGGCCGCGCTGATTGTAGAGTGGCCGCTGATTGGCTCCAGCAACTGACAGTTCCCACGTGGGCTAACTCACCCACGTGGGAACTGTCAGTTGCCGGAGCCAATCAGCGGGCGCTCTACAGTCACCGCTGCCGCTGATTGGCTCACGGGACTGCAAAGCCCCGTTCAGTGCCGGCAGCTGCCATTCGGAGCTATCAGTATGTGTGGCAACACACATACTGATAGTTAAAGCGTGGATCGGGTCAACTCGTTTTTTTATTTTGACAATGCCATGATTTACTGCGGAGACCAGCACAGGATATAGGTGAGTATGAAATCTTTCTTGCAGGGCCACTCATCACGGATTTCTACTTGACAAGGGGACCGAACTTCTAGTATAGGTAAGTATGTGTGAATGGGTAGGTGTGTTTAATAAAGTTATACTGGACACGGTGTGTGTGTTGTCTTTTTTTAACTATTTATTTTACAGTGAAGTTACAGGTGCCGCATGTCTGCTGGAACTTGTAGTTCCACTGTAAAGTACAATAGTTTTACATTATTTGGCCCCCCTATTACCCCCATACCCACCGCTCCAGGGGTATGGGGATGACCCCCAGGCTACAGCGTAAGCCTGTGGTGCTCGGGAGAGGGGGGACCCTTCTTTGGGGGGACCCCGACTCCCCCGATATCACTGGCTTGCTCTGACCAACTTGGGGTGTAATGCTTTGGACCTGGAGCCCCGATGATTGGGTCTCCGGGCTGTGGCATTACACCCCGGTCGGTTGGGTCTGGTGTTGGATTGAAATATAGGGGGTACCCCACGTTTTTTTTTGCCCCCTATATTTAAAACCAGCACTAGTCCCTGCAGCCTGGTGTTGGTTTCTAAAGTACGGTGGAACCCTACACATTTTGTTCCCCGTATTTTTAGAAACCTGTACTGGCTGCCAAGCCTCAGACTTGTTTGGCTTTTGGGGGGGACCCTGTGTAAATTTATTTTTTTACTTTTATTCAGTTTTTTTACAAGTACAAACAGAAGGGGAATTTTCAGAAAATATTCCAGGGATCCCCCTAAAGATGTGTAGACATGGGGGATCACTATAGGTACCCCCATTTTTTTCTCCTGAGGGAAGTCGGGGTTTCTAATAGCCGCGGCAGGAAAATAGACCTGGCAAAGCTATTTAAAAACCAGACTTTCTTTTGCAGGCAAAAACAGGGGTACCCATAGTGATCCCCCATGTCTGGACATCTTTAGGGGGGTCCCAGGCATATTTCCCGAAAATTCCCGTTTTTTTCGTAAATGGGGTCAAGGGTCATTTTTAAAAAACAGGGTTCATTTTTTAATTAACTATAGCAAGTGAAATAAAGTTTAGATTTGGGGTTTAGGGGTGCAGGCTTATAAAAATAGCCTGTACTTTTGGGAATGCCCCCTTAAAACGAAATGTTCCAAAACAAATGTAAAAAAAAAAAAATCGGGACACCCCAAAAAAATAATACTAATAATTGCGGGGTGACAAAAAAAAAATTGTCAAGCAAAAAGCCAAACTAACGAAATTAATACTGGTGGGGTCCCCAAGTATGTGGCAGGTGTTTTTTTTATTGCGCAGAGTAGCGGCAGGTGTATTTTTGCAGAATTTATAAAATTACCTTTAGGGACTTAAAAATATGCTAGTACCCATTTTCATGTACCCCAAATTTGATGGGACCACTTTTAAAACGAAAAAAAAACAACTAAATGCTCTTCTGCATCACTTCTTGAAAGTCGGGAAAAAAACATCAGCCGCGGCTATTTAAAAACCACGACTTTCTTCTGCAGGCAAAAACGGGGGTACCCATAGTGATCCCTGAGGTCTGGACATCTTTAGGGGGGTCCTACAATTATTTCCCAAAAATTCCCGTTCGTTTTCGCCGATCCAAGTATCGCCGGGTCCCGTTTCGCCTACTTTCAAATTGAATACGGGGATACGCACGATACTTTTAATGCCTACAAAACAGGTGAAGCCGGCGGAAAGTCCGAGCCGCGTTAACTTAACGTGGCTCAGCTCAAATTGAATACGGCCCTTAGGCGGATAATAAAACCATTGCTGTTTGTCCCTCCTAACTGTGCTAGCCCGGCGGCTCGTTTTGAATATGGTATAACCTTGGCTGTAGTCCCTCATATCTTATTTTTCATGCTCTTCACCTGCTGTAAATGCAAGTAATGTATTACAAAAAGCACCTCATGCCTCATTAATGATGATATCACTAGACCCCCGATAGGCTGCATTCACATAAATATTGGTTAAGCACACAAAATAGTCGCCTCAGTTGTCATTGGACAGGTGATAATAGTAATTGTAACTTATCGGTAAACATTTGCTTCTTTTGCATTGTGTTAAGCTAATATAGTTTTGTGTAATGGTTGTATGCGCATTGTATATTGTATATATTGTATACCTTTAAATAAAATCCTAAAATCAGCACAAGATAGCAGTACTGCGAAAGCAGTGAACCCTCAATGTATTACCAGGTCTAACAAGTTTGTATATAAATCCCGTAGAACCGGCACTTTAGCAGAATATATTTTCCGAACTCCTAACAATGTCATTGGCCCATTTTTTGAGTCACCATTATATAAGTACGGACAAGCGCTGGATTTCCACTATGCTGTCCATTGTGCAGTGACAGTTTAAGAGAAGATATAAAATACAAGCGCTGGAATTAGTAGCATTTACGCGCCTACCCCTTAAATGTAATATTATCTATATTTGGAGTTACTGACCTTGCCATAGTAAAAATGGCCATAAGGAACATAGCATGGAAGAATTCAGTCTCCTTGTAATTGGTAGACAAGACGTCAATCATACGCCCCATGCAGTAAGGAATCAACATTTCAACTGTGGAGAATAATACAATTATAGGTTGATTATTGATCAGACTGCACCCTGTCATCACGGTTGATGCTAGATCCAAGTGGGCAGAAGGACCTCTGATGTCACAACCACGTGACCCGCTACTGCAGGGGGAGGGGCAAGGCCGGTGAGCTACCAGTGTTACTATCCACGTGGACATAGAGTGGGAATAGTAACCTGTGGCGAGCCACCGTGACCGAAGCATGGAGAGTGAAACGAACCCGCGAGGGTACACTTTGGATCCCATGTTCCGAACCTTCCCCCCTCCCTTGCCATCGCGGGTCACATGGTTGTGACGTCAGAGATCCTTCAGCCCACTTCACTTTACACCTAACCCTGTTATTGCTGGCAACTCCCATTGCCGTCACCTGGACACCATCACCAGCAGTGATCACTGAAGGTCATCACTGCTGCCATCAGGCTCCTTCATCAGCATCAGAGACTGCTTACACTTTGGGCTATGATGTTGCAGCCTAGCGCCACGTTCCCAGGAAAAGAAGATGCTGCCATGGGCCATGCAACATAAGAAAAGGGAGGATGCAGTGGTGAGGTGGGTACACACATGCCAGCATTGCTTACCAAGCTGCAATGGCAGAGCCGTAACTAGACTTTTTGGTGCCCTGTGCCAGAAAGAGCATTGGTGTCGCCCCTTTTTTTCCAATAGGGACGTAACGCACCTAAAAAAGGGGAATGGCCTCTTGGGGAAGGGCCAGGAAAGAGATAGGGGCGGCCAGGAGATGCTGGGCAAGCTACAGTACAAGTGAGAATGATAATAAAAAGAAAACTGACAGGCCTGAACAGTGCCCTCTGCCCTGTGGTGCCCTGTGCCATGGCACAGGCCGCACTACCCTAGATACGGCCCTGTGCAATGGTATATATTTGTCATGCAAAGTCATTTCTTTATACCATAACATCATACTATATTTTATTTTGTCATGAGAGAGTATTGCACAGTATGTTTTATACACGGGTCACATTGCAAGATGTTTTTATGTGATCAGAAATAGATGGTCTGGTGCCCAATCACTTAAAATCGATGATTGTACTGTTCTGCTAATCTTGTGGCTGCATTACACCCAAACTTATTTATCCTGTAGAAGCAGGGGCAGCTGTACACATAACCACCCACTGTACCCTGGTATGGAGAGAAATGAGATAGACCTACACTATGCGTTGAGTAAGAGAACCACAAGGGTGGTGTGCCTACTGCCTAGGCGTATACACCGACATCACCCCACAGACATACACTGGGCAATGAGCCTGTTACAGATGAACCCCAGTATGTCTGCTGCATGTTATTGTCAGCTGATGTTTTAGTATTTTCATTCTGCACATTGCTAAGATTTACTAAAGCCTTTCAGTTATTGTTTTATGTATTGTGGCTTTTTCTGGGACCTTTTATTTCCGGAGCCTCTTCCTTATGTCCAAGTGATTTTTGTAAGTTTTTTTTCAAATGGTTTTAGACACTCTGTAGTTAGGACTACAGTATATTTGTTATTCTTGCTTTACACACAGTAGCAGTGTCACTAATTGGGGTCTTAGCATCCCTTACAAGATCAGGCATTCATTCATTTCTGCCTCCAAGACATCTCAGGGACGCCCTCCCTGTGATTAGCTAATGTACCTGTGTGCTCACCTGGTCAGCCAGACCAATGGCTATTCACCACTCCCTACTTAACTCAGCCTCTGGAGGTCACCCATTGCCTGAATAATGTGTTCTTTCCCAGGATAGTCTAGACTCCAGGTTCATTCCTTGTGTCCTGATATCGTGTCCTCTGTGACTCCCATTGCTACTTCATGGACTCCTTGATGGTTACTCACTCAGCCTCCAGTGCCGCTCTCTGCAGCCGTTCCCTGTATTCCATCTCCCGCTGTGATCGGTATCTGTCACGCTGCACACAGACTTGCTTCCCTCTGTGCTAACCGACGTCTTTATCTACGGTTATCATACATCTGCCGCTAGTACATCTGAACCTGTGGACTCCGCTCTACATCAATGCCCTGATACAGTGCATGTAAGTACCTTGCTGTATTACTCTGTGGTTAGTCAGGTTATTTGGTTATATGATTGTGCTGACCCTGTATTGGTTTCCCTGTGCTGTGTGCTATTGTCTTGGGCTGGTTCCAGGGCTAGTGTTCAGTGTGCAGTATATGGTCTGTACAGTGAGGTGTCCAGTAAGCTGTATTACTTATCCTGACTCTCAGTCTCTGAGTTCCTCACTAGTGGTGTTGCCCATAGCAACCTATCTAGTACATTCTTTAAAATGATAGCTCAAATCTGATAGGTTGCTATGGGTAACTTCTCCACTAGGTCTCTATTGAAGGTTTGACACATCTCAACCAAATAATTCAATTAAATGTTTTGTGCCAAGGTAAAACCCACCTAGATAGACAGACTGACACTTATGGAAAGTTGTGTAACACTCACATATCAATTCCAGCGCCAGGAAAGTGAAAGCCAGGCTCAGGGGCAGCCAGTCCGCTTTGGAATATTTTAGGAGCCTGATGAAATTCTTTCTGTCGCTCTGATTCTCATTGTCATCTCGGGACGGGGTCTCTCTCGAGATAATGAGAGATGACGCCAGATCCCAGACCAGACATGAGAGGGACAGGGGCAGGTGATAGAGCAGGGTGTGGGACAGACCTGAGTGTAACTCCGGAGCCTGAGAGGTGAGGAGGAACCTGAGGGTCTGGTACAGAGGTGGCACCAGGCATAGGGTCAGAGTGTAGAGAAGAGCAGATGACGTCCACCGTGGACAGGGCAGTTTAAGAGCTATTGCGCCAAGCACGGGGGCTTTACTGAGGTACACCAGCCACACGGTGTCCAGGAAATATATAGTGTAATATCTGTATACAAGACAGGCTGCTATATAACTTAGTGATGAGTCCAGCAAGAAGACAGTGAGTGGAAAACATAGGGAGGCCATTGCGGTGGGGGGAGAGCACAGCAGAGGCTTCTGGGAATCCTACAAAATAGAACACAGATATGTGACTGGCCAATACATTATTATAATACTATAAGTAATAGTAGATGGTGAATGTACAGTATATATGATAAATACACTGTAAAGAACAGTTACTGTATACTCAATGATATGTCCAAGAGGCCTCATACATAGTTTTTTCCCTCTTGGGCCAACAAATGAGACTCACGAATGTGGTCACCCCTTTGGAATACTGACACATCTCAGGTACAGTGCGTGGGGCGGGATGACGTAATGTTAGGAATTGCTGCAAAGTTTTGCGGGGGCAGAGGGCAGATCCATGATAATGCGTTTTGGGCCTCCATGTCCTGCCCTCCAAGGCCTTTATTTCCACAGAACTCCCAGGTTCCGGCCCCCTGAAGGTGGTAATTGTGGCTTACATAATAATAACAAAGTGGGAAGATGGAGAAACAAAGACTGACCAAGACCTAGGGGGAGATTTATCAAATCTTGGAGAGAGACGTGCCAACCAATCAGCTTCTACCTGTCATTTTTCAAACACAGCCTGTAACATGGCAGTTAGGAGCTGATTGGTTGGTACCTTTGGTGTCTATTCACTAAGCCTTGGATAGAGATAAAGTGGATGGAGATAAAGTACTAACCAATCAGCTCCTAACTGTCACTTTACAGGCTGTGTTAGAAAAATTACAGTTAGGAGCTGATTGGATGGTACTTTCTCCCTCCAAGGCAGAGCACATAGGACGGGATGTACTAAGCATCGCATTCATGATCTGCGGTTAATTACGCTGGTATGTGCTTTGAAATGCAGAGACACATGACAGTGAGAAACATCTCCAGTGTCCCTGGAAAGGGGAAGTAAAAAGAAATTAGCAACATAATATCTAAGACTGTTATTATTCCTATACAACTATTTGTTCCTCAGAGAAATATAATACTGAGACCTCTCCAATGTCCCTGAAGGAAGAGATAACACAGTAATTGAGAATAACGTACAGTATTGTAGAGTGATAGATCCTGTATGCCTAACAATTGGAATTAAATTGCTTGTGGACACATGAATAGAGGGATCTCTTTAGCACACTAGATATACTGCAGAGAGGCAGACATATGTGCGGAATACTATAAGCCAGTGGTTCCCATACATTTTGGAATCTTGGCGCACTATAGAGTATCAGCATTTTGTCCATGGAACCCTTGGGCCAAAATTTTATTAAGGAGAATTGCAGCAAATAATGAATGTAGCAAATTGTGCTTCTATGTCACCCTGAGGCTCAGTTATGTGGTGGTGGCAGGGCTGCGCTTCCTTTTGTCCACATTTGTTTTGATTGGCAAACACTAGCACTGGTTTTGCTTATCGCACTGAGTAAGCATCATTTTTAACCCGTGGCACCCCTGAAAGGGCCCTGAGGCACCCAGTTTGGGAACCACTGCTCTAAGCTCGAGTCCTCTTAATACTTTAGTAGAAGAAATATCCCCAGTGTCCAACAATTATACAGTATATCCCTACTGTGTGTATCCAAATGTAATAGGATTTCCCTGTCATCACACAATTTGTGGAATAGAACTATTACCTAAGCATAACAGAGAACGCAAAGAGATCCATTGGCTTAATAGCTCAAGACCTCACTTATATTGATGCTGTAACAAGTCTGACCAATTCAACTACAGGAAAAAATAAATATATATATATTGTGGCAGTATCACCAGAGGTGGTACTGGTGAGCAGCAGATTCTGTGTAGGGCAGGGGAGATCCGCCCACACAGACTAGAAAGGCATTGTGGGAAGATGCCTAATGGCTGCCGAGGGAACTCAGTCCAGGGAGGACTGAGGCAGACTAGTCAGACAGAGCTCACTCTGCTAGCAAGCCAGTGAGGGCCAGGAGGCCTGAGCCTAGACCTGTGAGATACAGGAAAGGCTATCCAACTCTGGGACTGAGCTATGGTACCTGCAAGGAAGCAGGCCAGACTGTGAGAGGTGGCAGCCAACAAGCTAAGGAAGCTATACCAGGCCAGGAGGCCAGTGTCCAGTCCTGCATGTGGCAGGAAGGACCACCAATCTCAGAGACTGTGAGAGACTTTCATGCATAGTAGCTGCTTCTGTAGAGAGGGTTCAAGAAGTGAGCTACTGCCCTAAGAAAGGGCTAGGCATTTATTATTTTCTGTTTGTTCCTGATTATGCTGGAAGTAAAGCATCACGTTCATTTGTTTTATTGGAATGCCATGTGTGGAGTCTGATTCTGCACCTAATCACTGCACCACTGACACTAGTCTACAAAGCTAATTACCCTAAGTATCACTATATATATATATATATGTATATGTGTGTGTGTGTATATATATATATATATATATATATATTGGAGCAATTACGGCACTAGTCACTGAATTACATTATATATATATATATATATATATATATATATATATATATACTTATCAGGACACTAAATAGTGACACACAGTCTGTATTCATTTTCTCCACCACTTTCTTTTTTTAAAAAGTTACATTTTAATTGTATATTAGTGCACCAATTACCTACTTATTTTTTTCTTTACTTGAACTCCTACTTACTACCACCAAAAAATGCTTTGTGGTTCTTGCGTCGGCAGTAATGCTTTTTCCAAACCAACAAAAAGCAAGATTCCACATATAGGTTTCATACTGCAGGATTCCATATATAGGTTTCATATTAAATCTGTTCTTGAAAATGATAATATATCTTTTTTAATGTTAGTTTTAATGACACACATAAAATGTGTATGAATAAAGCAGATTGGGGCGATATATATCGCACACATCGTACAGTGTGTATGTCCGTGTCGTCGTTAAAGACTGTTGTTCATCGCATTGTTCTGAATGGCAGATGGGACGATGCAATTAACGACACAATGCTGTTACATGCCGCATGTAATGACACATCGGCTCGTACAGCGGATCGTGCAGTGTGTACGGCATGCAATGAGTCGTTAGATTGCATCGCACCAACTATGGGTACACACATGATATAATGTGTACCCAGCATCAGATGACATCTCAAAAAAGCATACAGTTTTGACGCTGAGATAACTTCCTACATGAATTGAAGGCGGCCCTGAGTTTACTGAAGCCAGGATGAGGGAGACCTGGGCATCAGAACCGCCTTCTCTGTACTTAACACTTTCTGCAGTATAGGATTTATTTAAAAATACTAATATATATATATACAGTCAGGTGCATAAATATTGGGACATTGACATAATTTTCATATTTTGGCCTCTATTTACCACCACAATGGCTTTGAAATGAAACAAGCAAGATGTGATTTAACTGCAGACTTTCAGATTTAATTTGAGGGTAATTACATCCAAATCAGGTGAAAGGTGTAGGAATTACAACGGTTTCTATATGTGCCTCCCACTTTTTAAGGGCCAAAAGTAATGGGACAAACTAAACAATCCTAAATCTAACTTTCACTTTTTAATACTTTGTTGCAAATCCTTTGCAGGCAATTACAGTCTGAAGTCTGGAACGCATAGACATCACCAGACGCTGGGTTTCATCCCTGGTGATGCTCTGCCAGGCCTCTACTGCAAATGTCTTCAGTTCCTGCTTGTACTTGGGGCATTTTCCCTTCAGTTTTGTCTTCATCAAGTGAAATGCATGCTCAATCGGATTCAGGTCAGGGGATTGACTTGGCCATTGCATAACATTCCACTTTTTAGCCTTAAAAAACTCTTTGGTTGCTTTTGCAGTATGCTTCGGGTCATTGTCCATCTGCACTGTGAAGCACCGTTCAATGTGTTCTGAAGCATTTGATTGAATATGAGCATATAATATTGCCCAAAACACTTCAGAATTCATTCTGCTGCATTTGTCAGCAGTCACATCATCAATAAATACAAGGGAACCAGTTCCATTGGCAGCCATACAGGCCCACGCCATGACACTACCACCACCATGCTTCACTGATGAGGTGGTATGTTTTGGATCATGACCAGTTCCTTTCCTTCTCCATACTCTTCTTTTCCCATCACTCTGGTACAAGTTTATCTTTGTCTCATCTGTCCATAGGATGTTGTTCCAGAACCGTAATGGCTTTTTTAGATGTTGTTTGGCAAACTCTAATCTGGTCTTCCTGTTTTTGAGGCTCACCAATGGTTTACATCTTGTGGTGAACCCTCTATATTCACTCTTGTGAAACCTTCTCTTGATTGTTGACTTTAACACATATACACCTACCTCCTGGAGAGTGTTCTTGATTTGGCCAACTGTTGTGAAGGGGTTTTTCTTCACCAGGGAAATAATTCTTCTGTCATCCACCACAGTTGTTTTCCGTGGTCTTCCGGATCTTTTGGTGTTGCTGAGCTCTCCGGTGCTTTCTTTCTTTTTAAGAATGTTCCAAACAGTTGATTTGGCCACACCTAATGTTTTTGCTATCTCTCTGATGGGTTTGTTTTGATTTTTCCACCTAATGATGGCTTGCTTCACTGATAGTGACAGCTCTTTGGATCTCATATTGAGAGTCGACAGCAACTGATTCCAAATGCAAATGTCACACCTAGAATCAACTCCAGACCTTTTACCTGCTTAATTGATAATTAAATAATGAGGGAATAGCCCACACCTGTCCATGAAATAGCTTTTGAGTTTATAGTCCCATTACTTTTGGCCCCTTAAAAAGTGGGAGGCACATATAGAAACCGTTGTAATTCCTACACCGTTCACCTGATATGGATGTAAATACCCTCAAATTAAATCTGAAAGTCTGCAGTTAAAGCACATCTTGTTTGTTTCATTTCAAAGCCATTGTGGTGTTGAATAGAGGTCAAAATATGAAAATTCTGTCAATGTCCCAATATTTATGCACGTGTGTGTGTGTGTGTGTGTATATATATATATATATATATATATTTATATATATATATTCCTCCATTGCCTAGCTCTTAATCATTTTCTGTGTATGTGGCTGGGAGAAGGCAGAGCTTGATGACATCATCGTTGCCCAACCTCCTCCCTCAGCCCTCGTTGGCAGTAACTGCCAATCAAGGATGTTATGCATCCCTTGATCTCCCGAAGTGTTGTGGACAAGTAGGACTCATCCTTAGCACTTTTGAGGTATATGCTGAGGATTAGTACTATTCATCATTAGCACTACAGGGGATAATAAACATGCAAACAAACACAAGTTGAGTCTGTGCTATTTATTCAATTATATCAAATTTAGCACTTCCTGGCGATAATATAATAAACTACCATCACGACAATTCAGGGGCAGATGACAACAAAATTAAATGGAGACTGTAAAAACGCATGGCTAGAAAAATATAAAGATATTATGGAGAAACTGTCAGTCTAGTGCAGTCTTGGAAAACATGTGGCTCTTCTACTGTTATAGTGATACAAGAACCAACATGTTTAGCCAGAGGCTGGCAGGCTTTGCTTGGTTTTGTAGTTCAACAAAGCTGGAGATTCATAAATTGACTTCTTGTGATTTAGCATTAGAATATTAAAATTAAAATAAATTCTTGATTCAATTTTCAAGACAGAAGCCCCAGAGAGAGAGGAGATATGTTAATGGGATTATACCCCCATTGTACTCACTGTCTATCTGCAATTTTGTTTTTTGGAGGGAGCATGGGAGCAGATTGTGCCTCAACTTCTCTGCGCTGTATGCGTCCTGGGAGAGAGGATGGATCCGTCCCTATAAGAAGTGGATAAATGGATTAGAGGTGCTCATAGTGGATACCAGGAAGTGTCCATAGTTTAAATAGAGGCAGACACAGCGTAGAACGGCGTTCGTTATACTAATTATCTATTCACTTTCACTTACTGTTAATAAGATACTAGGGGATTTCTGGCTCAAAGATCCAGGCTGATAGGAACAGGCAGACAAGAGACAGTCAGACTCAGGAGTTCACAGAGCAGGAGAGACATTTACATGTGTAACAGCGCTATATAATATCTCTCTATATTTTCACTATCATACCGACCTCAGGGTCTCTATGTCCTGTTACCCCTCATCCTGGCTTTATCTTTCTCATCTGAGGAGCAGGACTTGAGAGAAGCAGGAGGCACTGTATAGAGAATACTTGCCTACTCTCCCAGAATGGCCGAGAGGCTCCCAAAACTCGTGTGCTGCTCCCACCCGCCCTGAAGAGCATTCAAGTCTCCAGGAGGCTGCATCGGGCCTGTGCCACCCACTTTTTGAGTTAAATGGGCAGTATGAACAGCCGATGACATGATTTACGGTGAAACGCATCATTGAAGCCAGTGGTGGGCTGGGCCGGGGGGCAGGGTGCCATGTGCCCCCCGGGCCGCAGCGTCATGCGGGCCGCGGGCAGTCTGTGTCACTGTGACACAGACTGCACCGTGTGTGTAGCGCTGACCGGGTGGAGTTCAGTCAGCACTACACAAGTGACAAACACACAGCCGCCAGCTCCGGCAGCTGTGTGTTTGATTTGATCAGCAGCCAATGAGTGTCTATCAGACTCTCATTAGCTGCTGCTGCGCCCACTGCGGGAGCCGCTCCATCTTCCGGCTCCCGCAGTGGGTAATGGGAGAGGCGTCATGACGTCTTATGACGTCTCTCCCATAATGCAGAGCAGCCCGGCCCGGGCGGACAGACGGAGGAGCGGATGGCCACGGCGGGAGCGGGGATTCAGGTAAGTTTTATTTTTTTATATATATATATATATATATTACGTGTGTCTACTGCGGGGGGTCTGTCACTACAAGGAGGAGACCACTACTGGGGGGACTACAAGGGGGGGGGACTACTACTACTGGGGGCACTACAAGGGGACAAGGGGGGGGCTACTACTACTGGAGGCACTATAAGGGGGGTGGACTACTACTACTGGGGGCACTACAAGGGGGGGGACTACTACTACTGGGGGCACTACAAGGGGGGGACTACTACTACTGGGGGCACTACAAAGTGAGGGGACTACTACTACTGGGGGCACTACAAAGGGGGGGGACTACTACTACTGGGGGCTACTACAACTGGGGGCACTACAAGGGGGTACTACTACTGGGGTGGACTACTACTAGGGGCACTACAAGGGGAGGGGACTACTACTAGGGGCACTACAAGGGGAGGGGACTACTACTAGGGGCACTGCATAGGGGGGAGGGGACTACTACTAGGAGCACTACATAGGGGGGAGGGGACTACCACTGGGGGGCACTGCATCGAGGGACCACTGCTGGGGGCTCTATATAAAGGGCAATATTGGGGGTACTGCATAGGGGGAAGACTACACCTGGGGCCACTATTTAAGGGGCACTGCATAAGGGTTACCACTATTGGGGGCACTATATAAGGGGCTTACTACTGGGGGCACAAGGGGCACTGCACAGGGGGGACCACTACTGGGGGCACTATATAAGGGGCTTACTACTAGGGGCACAAGGGGCACTGCATTGGGGGATCACTACTGGAGGCATGCAAAAGGGTGTCCTCTCCTGTGGCACAGGGGGTCACTGCATATGGGCACTACGACAGGGGGCTGCCCCTAATCTTTATTTTTACCTTACATTAATCCCATATGGACCCGCCTCCTCCCTAGAACACTTGACGGGGGGGGGCGCCGTAGCACGCACGTTCTTTCGGGTACCCTGGCTACACGCTACTCCTCTGCCAGGGCCGCCTGCATGCATTTGCCCCCCAGGCTAAAAGTTGCCAGCCAGCCCCTGATTGTAGCCATGCTCCCCCCCACTTTACAAAGCCTGAATTACTGGCATTGTAAAGCTGGCCCACAATGATGTGATTAAGCCATTACACAATCCGCACCACCCCCTTTGCCATGCCACGTTCCACCGCAAGCCCCCTATTGTGCTGACCTGGCTGTCACCTCCTGGAAGGGGCAGCCAGAAAGTCGGCAACTATGCTATAGAGAGAGGCAGGAGGAACTATAGAGAGAAGCAGAAGGCACTATAGAGAGGCAGGAGACACTATAGAGGCAGGAAAAGCTATAGAGAGGCGTGAGGCACCATAGAGAGAGGCATGAGACACTAAACAGTAATACTTTTATACTGGTGACTGCTCATTCTGTATTCTGTATGTATCATTCATATATGCAACATACATACCACACTTGCCTACTCTCCCTGATATTTCAGGCAGACCACCCCTCCCAGTGAACAGATCTCCCGCATCCCGTCCACAGGGAAAGTGCAAGGCTAAAATGCAAGTTGCGTCATTTTAGCTGCACCTCTCCCAACGTACTCATGATATGCGGCATGTTGTGTGACAGGGCGTGATGTGAAAGTCCGTCCCCATTCACCTAAATGAATGACGGCATCTCCTCTTCGGACTTCTCCTGGAGAGGCGACTTTAAAAGTTGGCAAGTACAGTATGTATCATACATACTTACAAGGTTATCCTGGGAGGTGTGGGGGTGTGGCCTCAGGAATATCATAATCGTGAACGCCCCCCTTCCTCTGATGAATGGGTCAGGGCAATGATGTAACACAATTTTCCTGGAATCATGTCGCGAAGAACTACCTGAATAGGGAGCTAGAGAGACATGGGGCAGGAGGTTGGAGAGATGAGGGGCAGGAGGTTAAAAAGCCAGGAAGCTTGAGACACAGTGACAGGAGGCAGGAGAGACATGGCCAGGAGGCTGGAGTGATGTGGCAGAAGGCTGGAGAGATGGGGCAGGAGGCTGGAGTGAAGGGGGGGCATTAGGCTGGAAACGAGTGACAGGTCAAGAGGCTGGAGTGATGGGGCAGGAGGCTTGAGTGGGAAGGAAGCTAGAGAGACAAAGGTCAGAAGGCTGGAGTGACATGGATCTGGAGTGACGGGTCAAGAGGCTGGAGAGATGGGTTAGGAGGCTGGAGTGAGAGCAGGAGGCTGGAGTGAGAGCAGGAGGCTGGAGTGGCAGGGGGAAGGAGGTTGGAGTGACATGGATCTGGAGTGACGGGTCAAGAGGCTGGAGAGATGGGTTAGGAGGCTGGAGTGACAGCAGGAGGCTGGAGTGAGAGCAGGAGGCTGAAAAGACAGGAGGCTGGAGTGGCAGGAGGAAGGAGGTTGGAGTGATGGGTTAGGAGGCTGGAGAGATGGGTTAGGAGGCTGGAGTGAGAGCAGGAGGCTGGAGTGGCAGGGGGAAGGAGGTTGGAGTGATGGGACAGGAGACTGGAGATACACAGGAGGCTGGAGGTGACACAGTACAGAAGGTGACACAGGGGGCACGAGTCAGGTTGACCCTCTGTTATATGATGATGATATTAATTACATTCCTACACAGTCATCTTCTGGACCATGTGATATGAATAGTGAATACCGACTGAAGATACTGTCTGCCCAGTGTGGAGCAATTTCTTTACAGGTTCCCCATTGCAGAGAGAACCGCATATAGGTAAGGTGTATTTTTAGTTAGTACACAAAAAAAAAATAGTATAGATTTTATTTTTTTGTTTTTTTTAGGGGGGCACCAAAGATACTTTCTGCTTGGTTAGGGCCCACAGCTGATACTAATAAAAACACCCTTAGATGTATCAAATCTTCAAGAGAGATAGCGTGCAGAAGTTACCCATAGCAACCAATTAGCTTCTAGTTATCACTTATCTAGCACAATCTATACAATATTTTGGGGGCTTTGGTAGATTACGCACAGGAAAGATATTAAAGGTTATTATAGCTTAGCCAATTATCAATGATTATTAAAATTTACTAATAATAACCAAACTGCTGTGTTGGCGGGGCTCCCAACAGTTGAATACATTGTACTCAAAAGAGTTGGGAGGCAGAGATGCAAAAAAAAGACAACTCCTGACTGGGGCACATCTAAATAATATATATGATATGTCCTAATTAATAAAATTAAATTTTTTGCACTTTTATCAGACACCATTAAAATCTTATTTTAACACATGGAAAAAAAATACATATTTGATTCATTCTGTGTGTGTTCGAATATAAAAATGTTATTTAAATATTTTTTTATGCTGATATATAGGGGCATATTTACTAAGGTGCGGGTTTCTAGAAGTGGTTTTGTTGCCCATAGCATCCAATCAGATTCTACTTAACATTTGTCTAGCACCTTCCAGAAGGTAATAGCTAGAATCTGATTGGTTGCTATGGGCAACAAAACCACTACTAAAAACCCGCACCTTAGTAAATATACCCCATAGAGTGATAACAGCTAATATTAAACTAGTAGATAACAGGAACTTATAGTAATAATGTATAGCAATTACAGTAGTTTCTACTCTAGTTGCTTAATTACCTTGCAGCAGTGGGGTACACTAGCTAACTGACATGCACAAATTCAATTCAAAATATATAAAGTGAGTTGGGACCGGACGGCCTCGGCCTTCACTCCCGATCACAGATTGGGTTGATCCCCACTGGCTCTTGGGGTATCAGGGATTCCCGCTTACTGTCAGTAACTGCCTGCTAAGGACTCCGCCCACTGCGCCGTGAGCGTATAACCATGATGCCACCGCCAAACTCTACCATCGGCGTTTGGAACCGCTTCTTACGTACACTCAGGCTCCTACCACAGGCACCTGGGATTCGCCTCTGCTGCGTATGCTTAGCTTCAAGAGGGTACATACAAAGATGTACAGTTTTACCAGGCATGCAGCCTTCTTTTATGCCACTTCAATACACATTACCACAGGGGGTAAGTCCGCCCTGTGGTTTCCAACCAATCACCTTAAGTGCATGTGTTGGCCACATGCACGTTTGACATTGTCTCCTATGGACAGTGGGGAGTGGTCACTCCCCTGTGCCTGAGCCCACCCGCAGAACTCGGCACACCCTCGGCTTTGTCCTGTATGCAAGGGACAAAGTTTTCCCTCCAAAACAGACTTGCAGGAATCTGCTAAGGGACCAAGCCTGCCACCTCTGCCTGAATCTGAGCTCCAGGGGTGGGCAAGCAGGGTCTCAGGGCAGGGTGTCCTGGCCACGGAGGGGAAGCCCTTTTGGAGATCCCTGAAAACAATTAGCTGGCTGCATTAGTCAGCTGCCTATACACCTCCGAATACCGCTCTCAGACATGAGACTGAATATTTTCCTGGAAGTGGCTGGGGGATCCAGCAACCAACGCGGAGCTCTGGATCCCCTGGGACTTCCAGGGGAAACAAAGGTGAGTGCAATTTTCCTTAAATTATATATTTAAAAATCAAACATTAAATATATACATTTAAAATAAATGTTTACATTGTACACATACAGTATATACTCTGTGCCTGTTCCCAGCATCAGGCTTTACATACTTGCAACACTGCAGCCCAGGACCTGCTGTCCCAGCTCAGTGCTGCACATACCATTTAAATACATTTATATTTTGTTTTTACACTTGTTTTTAAATGTGTGCCCAGCGCTGGGCATTCCTAAACCATCGTACTGCTGGCGGTACCGAGAGCGACTCTCACGGATCCCAGCACACACAGTGCCCGGCGCTCAGCACCGAGCTCCCTTAGCCCTGCAGTCTGTTACTGTTAAACCTACTGTCTGCCTCAACGCTGGAGGTCCGGGAAGCGGGCTCTCCCCATCCCTCAGCGGGCAAGCACAGAGATCTGGGGTGCCAGGAGCTCCGCTCCCATTCCCCAGCAGTCAGCACACAGCCCCGCAGTGTTCATCCCCCTGTGCCACGCACCGGGGGGATAACAGCTAAGCCCCCAATCCCCAGCAGCCGGCACACAAGTCCGCCTGCTGCGGCTCCCTGCATGCAGCCATCGCACAGGGAGACGGCTAGCCCGGACACCCTGCGTGCGGTCCTCAGCCCTGTGTAGCTGGGGCGCCGGGAGCTAGGCTCCCGTTCCCCAGCTGGGAGTGCTTAGCGGCTCCTTGCCTCTAGCCCCCTCCCCCGTACAATGCACAGGGAGTGGACATCAATCATCACCGCAGCTGCCGGAGATGGTCTGGGGCTGCGCCACTCTGCTACAGTCCCCCTGGTGCAGCTCACCAGGGGTTAACACATTGCATCGCAGCGGCCGCCAGGGGAGAAGGTCCAGGGCCGCGACACATAAACATTTTACAATAGTAGTTTACAACACTCGGTGCCTAGCGCAAGTAATACATATTGCTTCAGGGCGCCTATTATTCTTTAAAAAAAATGGCACCACAGCACGGGGGGGGTTAACCCCTTCAGTGCCGCGGCCGCCATTAGCCATGTGTGGCCAGCCTCCGGCCAATGAGTGAATGTGGGTATCAAACAGTGCAAAATGAGTACAATCAGTCAGAGCCGTAACTAGCTATGGGTGACCGGTGCTGTCACACAGCGCAGAAGCTCTGCGGTACGGCTGTTGCTCCTGGCTAGCAGGGTGCCTGGAAAAGGGCTGCACTTACCAGAGCTGCCAGGCATGCCCCCTTTGCGCGACGTCATGATGTCACGCACATGGTGTTGCGCGCTCTGTGGGCGGGGCAGGCACAGGGCGCTGGTATGCCCAGTTACGGCCCTGCAATCAGTAAGCTAAATAGGTATAATTGTGAAATTTACCAAAAGTGTGTTGGTCTGAGGGCCTGATTCAGAGCCGGACGCTCTGACAAGAGCGCTCGCTCTGAATCAGGGCCGTCCTAACTAAAATTGGAGCGGCCTCCTGGCCGCTCGCATAGCTGTGGGTGACCACCCACAGCTTATGCGAGCGGCCAAAAAGATGGTCGCGATGGTCAAGGCCATCGGGCTTGCGACGAGACCCTTGCGGTAGGGTCTCGTTGGCCGCAAGCCCGGAGTGCTTTTGGCTCTATCAGAGCCAAAAACACTCCCACTGACATCACTAGTGATGTCAGTGGGGGCGGACCCAGACGGTAGGGAACGCCTCCGTCTGGGCAGCCAAGCCCCCGGCACGCCCACCAAAGGGGGCGTGCTGTCACTCAACATCGACAGCACGCCCCCTTTGGTGCGAGACCCGGAGCGACGGCTTCCCCGTCGCAAACCAGGTCTCGCACATGCGCACGACGGAGCATGCGGACTTGGGCAACATCGACCCGCTTGCGAGTGCTTAGCGCTCGCGAGCGTGTCTGAATCAGGCCCTGAAGCTCTAGGTATCTTTACTGTATATTGTGAATATATCACAATATTGTTACCCCTTCTCCTGGAGAATTATTTAAAGATAACTAGGGGTAAATTTACGAAAGATTGATTTAGATCGATTTCAAATCGATCTAAATCGATGTTGTGTTTCTGGGACTTATGGTGCCCATACACGGTACGATTTTTTACCCGATACAGACCAATCGTACGAAAATAGGTGTTTTTTGTGTGTTCTGCGACCCCGATGCGCCTCCCTGCCCAGGGGCGTTTCTAGAGAGGAGGGGGCCCGTGTGCAGTCTCTGACACGGACCCCCTCCTCTCTGCACTGAGCTGTGCGTGGCCAGCGCCGAAGTTATAGACTTTGGGCACTAGAGTGTGCCCAAAGTCTATAGAGTATGCACAGGTGACTGGGAAAATGGCCGTGGCGGCCATTTTCCCTGTACTGCGCATGCGCAAACGACGGGTAAAAGGCCGCGGCGCCCATTTTCCAGTCATTTTTACAGCGCCGGACCCCCGCGCTGACGTGGAACTCCAGAGAGTTAAGTAATAGTATGGGTGCAGGGTGTCCGGTATGGGGCCCCCCTGCACCCATTATAGATACGCCCCTGTCCCTGCCGTCCTCTAGTTGCATCGCAGATCAGATGGTTTTGCAGAGAGATCTCAACCGATCGTGTACGATGTGACACACATCGTATGTACTTTGGTTCATCTGCGATCTGATGTAGGATCTGTGATGTCCCTGGCCACTCCCAGCCTCCTTCAGACTGCTGACCAATATTTAATTTGCTGCCTGTGATCTATCTAATATGATTTCAAATCGTGTTCGATAGATCAAATCGTATGGTCTTATGTGGAATTGTAGCATTTTAAACACAAATCGTACAGAATCTGAAGGGGACAATTTTCAAGGGAAATCGTATGCGACATCAGATCCGATTACAAATCGCACCGTGTTTGGCCAGCTTAAATCACACATTTACTAACAGTTAAAAAAGCAAATAAAAAATTGTCTGACTCCCTCCCTCCTCCTTATCTGGGAACAGCTGGGAGCTGCACAGAAAGTGAAAGTACATTTGTAGCTGGAGTCTCTCATTCCTCTTTGCTCACATGATCACAGCTTGGCCTCAGCTGATTGGTTAGTGCAGCACTGAGATGCCCACGCTCATTTCCTGAGCTGCAGATGCAGAAGAAGCTGCTGGCTCGCCCTGTGCACTGCACGTATGGGACGGCTCTGCACAGCCTTAGATGCTTTCCATGGAAAAGCTCAGAGAGATAACAAGACTCATTTACTTTCTATTCCTGAGGCTGCACTTGACATGTTCTTTTGGTGAGCATTTCAATTACCTTACTTAGTTATGCGGCATAAAATATAGGGGTCTAGTTACTAAGCAGTGTTAGGAGACAGGGGGGCTGATTCAGACCCGCTCGCAAGCGCTATTCGCTCACAAGCGAGTCAATGTTTGCCCCCTGCACATGCGCCGCCTCCAGCGTGCGCATGCGTGAGACCCGGCCAGCGACGGCGCTTCATCGCTACGAGTCTCGCACCAAAACGGGGCGATTGACAGCTCGCCCTGTTTTGGAGGCGTGCAGGGGGGGTGGCTGGACAAACTAAGGCATTCCCAAGGGAACGCCTTCCGTTTGTGGGTGGCCCTACTGACATCACTAGTTATGTCAGTAGGTGGACTTCCTGCTCTATTAGAGTAGGAAGTCCACTGGGGCTTGCGATGGACGAGACCCTACCACAAGAGTCTCGTCACAAGCCCGATGGTCGCGATGATCGTGACCATCGCGACCATCACCTGGCTGCTCACAAAAGCTGTGGGTGTTCACCCACAGCTTAGCGAGCAGCCAGGAGGCCGGCTCCAAAAAAAAAAAAGCTGCCCTGATTAGAGCGAGCACTCTGAAAGAGCGTCCGGCTCTGAATCAGGGCCAGAGTGAAAAGTGATAAGGTGCCAGCCAATCAGCTCCCAACTGCCATATCACAGGATGTGTTTGAAAGATGACAGTTGCGAGCTGATTGGCTGGCACCTTATCACTTTTCACTCTGTCTCCTAACACTGCTTAGTAACTAGACCCCATTGTTTCCTCCATCATAAATGCTTTTTAATTGGTTTTGTGATAAATGTTTATGACCGTTCCCATGTGGTTCTCTGCACTATAACGTTGACTGGCTAAGAGTCAGACCACTCTCAGCCAACCAGCGAGCGCTGCCATAGAAACACGGCTGCTAATTGGCTGAGACCAGTCTGACTTTTAAGATGGGCTGTAGAACTGCGCTCTCATTGACCAGGGGGTGGTGTGTTGTGGTTTCGGGGTGCTGCACCTTTGTGTGGGAGTACCTTTCCCGCACTGATAACGTATGGGGGTAGGGGGGGTAAGGTGCGCTCTTCCTGCTAGTAATGGTGATGACTTGTGTGTGTTTGTGAGTGGTGTTAATTAGAATGTTTCTTCTGGTGGTGGTGATGTTTTGGGAGTGAGGAGGGTGTGATTGGGTATGGAGTGTAGTTTGGAGTAATGTGAAAAGGGGAATGGAATAGGATCAAAATGAGGCCAGCGAGACACAGTAATTTTGGGCAAAATCTTTTATTGAGTAGTCACAATGCTGCTCTGTTAAGATCCCGGGCAGGTGGGTGGAGTTCAGTGATGAGTGGTGATGAGACTGGGGAGGTAGGTGGACCCTTTTAGGGGGCTCCTTCCCGTGCGGTTCAGTGACCTTGCACGTCACCCCTGCTGGACCTATGGTCGACAGTCTAGGAAGTCTCGGGGGGTGGGGGGATTTGCAGAGTGGGTTGGAACAGCTGTGCGGCGTCCCGCGTGTTGGTGTGAGTCTTGGCAGTACTTACCTACCGGTAGGTTTTTTGTTATGGTGATGTAGGTTGACGTTGCGGCCGTTGCAGATAGGTTGGAAGCTGCAGGTTTGTTGGTGAGCTGGATCAGCATGTTGCTGGTGTGCTGCAAGTGCACGGCTGTTCTGATTGGTCTGCGGAGGTCAGCGACCGTAGTATGCAGCTGAAATTGGCTCTTGGTCGTGCCGCTGGTGGTGCGGAGCCAGAGGTGTGGATGGGAGGCTGGGTTGCAGCGTGTGTGCTGGGACCACCACCAGCGGCCTCCAACCTATCTGCAACGGCCGCAACGTCGACCTACATCAGCATAACAAAAAACCTACCGGTAGGTAAGTACTGCCAAGACTCACACCAACACGCGGGACGCCGCACAGCTGTTCCAACCCACTCTGCAAATCCCCCCACCCCCCCGAGACTTCCTAGACTATCGACCATAGGTCCAGCAGGGGTGACGTGCAAGGTCACTGAACCGCACGGGAAGGAACCCCCCAAAAGGGTCCACCTACCTCCCCAGTCTGACTTTTAGCCAATCAGCAATATAGAGTAGAGAACCACGTGGGAACAGTCATTCAGTAGCACTGTACAAGACAGTACAGAGTGGCCGTGGGCTCAGGACAAGGCGTTTTTTTTTATATTTTACCAAGACTGGATTTCTACTTGGACAAGAGGATTGATCACCGCCAAGGACTAGGTGAGTATGAAGCGGGTGAGTGTCATTGTATGTAATAAAGGGTTAAAACATTCGGTGTGTGAGTCCTGTCTTTTAAAAAAAATATATATTTTCCTTACAGTGGAACTATAGGTGCCAGCAGACCCTTACTGTCCGGGAATGCTGGCACTTGTGGTTCTCTAAGTGTCTTGCATGTCAAGATAGGCCTGCTGGGACCTGTAGTTCCACTGTAAAGAACAATACTAATTTTATTTTTTACACCATTCCCCCTGCACCCACACGTCTCTAGAGATGCGGAGAAAAGCCCTCGTCTCGTAAATCAGTGGCTGGGAAGCAGCATGTTCGCATAATCTGGTGTGCAATAGGAATACGGTAAATATCAGTAATACAGGGGTAACGTAGTTGACCGTGGATGTGATTGGAATCATTTTGGTGGAATTATCCTTTAAAGTCTAGTCATTACCATATGCAGGGATAGGCTTGTGTTCTACATATAGCTAAGTAAAATCATGCCAGCTACATGTACGGATGGCAATCGTTTTAATTTATTAACATTTACCCTATAAGTATAACATGTGAAAGCCCTTTGGGTTTTACCGTTTCTCATTAATTTGATTAACTCTGGTTATTTCATCTTCTCTTTAGGCAAACACACTCTCTTATATTATTCTACGACAGTCCCGGCCCGCAGTCCCGGGCTGCCGGTGTATTCTTATGATATGTACCTGGACGATGTGAAGATCCTGACGTACAGCAGTGACACATACCGTATACGGCCCATGTTCCAGTGGCTGGAGGAGCACGTCGGGGCAGAGCACTGGGAGATGCACAATAGGTTTGGCCAACGTCATGAGCTCGAGAACAAGCAACACGCAAGTCTCATACAGGATCTTTTCAACAAGTCACGTGGTAAGGAGCACCCGTTACCGCAGCATTTGCCGGTTCTGCGGTACAGGAAAATAAATACACTTATAGCAACATTCCCCGTTATTCTTGTTCACCATTTTAAAATGGCTGCTTCAGTGGAAGGACCATCAGAAAGCTTTAAGCCCCATGATTGCGGCTTCGTATTGGGAGGCGCTGGCACACACCCCTTCTTAACACCACAGAGCCCGATACTGTATGTAAAACAAATCTGAAATCTCCTATGGCGCATGCATTACCTGATTGTACGCACAAAGTTGCTGTTGCGATTGGGACAGACCGTATCAGAAGTGTGATGGGCAGTCCTGGGCGTATTATGGGAGTGCCGCAAGTGTGTAAGTGCAAGCGGCTGCATTCAGTCGCAGGTATCGGAGGCCCTGGTCAGATGGAGGCTGTGCACCCACAATAGGGCTGGTGCCAGTTTCGATGGTGACGTGCACAAGCACTGTGATGTATACACGTGCGCAGAAAACAACAATTGGCCGTCTGTGTGCGTAATTGTAAATGCGATCCTTGCTGAATCAGGCCCACAGATGGGAGACCACCAATTGGCGCTGATGTGTGCACTTTTCCATGCAACTCAGAATCAGGTCGAAAACCCTTAGGTAAGGCGGTATTGTTCCAGCCATTTATAACCAAATTATTTTACCCTAATCCTTAGTATTTTACGGTATAATTTAGTTATTTTTTTCATTACAATTAAAAGAAATATTAAGTGAATTTCTAGATATAAGTTTCATAAAGGAAAAAAAAACATGATAAAAATGTATTGATTTAATTTTTGGTTTCGCCCCCCTTGGACACCTTGCTCCCACTGTACATTTGCCACTGATAAGGGGGTAGAGAGGGTAAACTGTACATAATGTGGCATTTCATTAAGGGACTAAGGCAGGGGTGTATCTATAATGGGTGCAGGGTGTGCGGGGAACACGGGCCCCTGGGTCCAGGGGGGCCCTGCACCGCACACACTGCACCCATATTATTACTTACCTCTCCGGAATCCCACATCGCCGCTGGCGTCCGGCGCTGTAAAACGACTGGAAAATGGCCGCAGCGGTCATTTTCCCATCGTATGCGTAGTACAGGCAAAATGGCCGTCGTGGCCATTTTCCCGGTGATCTGTGCATACACTATAGACTCTGGGCACACTCTAGTGCCACCGGGCGGAGAGGAGGGGGCCCGTGTTGGAGACTGCTCACGGGTACCCTCCTCTCTAGAAACGCCCCTGGACTAAGTGGTCTATTTACTAAGCCTTGGATAGAGATAACGTCAACAAAAATAAAGTACCAGCCGATCAGCTTCTAACTGTCATGTTACAGGCTGTGTGTAAAAAATGACAGTTAGAAGCTGATTGGCTGGTACTTCTTTATCTCCATTAACTTTATCTCCATCCAAGCCTTAATAAATAGACCCCTTAGTTTAGAGGACACCAAAGAGTACAAGTGTACACTATAGGAGGAAATAAAAAGAACACTGAAATTGTCATTTAACGAACTGATTCATTTAGCACATTTCTTGGGAAAACTTAATGTCAGTAATATATATATATTTATTTATTTTTTTGAGATGACGGAACCAATTCATGTCTCCCTAATACCACCAGTGCATGTAAACCTTAGTAATACCAGAAAAATATACATGACTTTTATCTCTGTATTACAGATCGATCAGGCTCCTACACGTACCAGATAAAATGGTCCTGTGTTCTGCATGAAGATGGCTCAGTTACTGGTTCCAAGGAGTTTGGTCTTGATGGTGAGGTCCTGATTGCTTTTGACAAGGATCTCATGATGTTCATACCTATATCACAGAAAGCGGAGCTGGTGACCCAGATATGGAACCATCAGCAGGTTTGGATCCAGAGGACAAAGGCTTGCATCGAGGTTGACTGTCCTGAGTGGATTAATGATTACTTGAAACATGGTGAAGAAGAATGGCAGAGGAAAGGTGAGTGAAGGCAACAGTCAAACCAATTGGAACATTGATAGTCGCTGAGGATCTTCGCTGTCAGTGGTAATAACTCACTAATAAACAAGAACAGTAATGAATGTGGATGACTCAGATCTCAGGCAGTGCAAGGGGTCAGTTGGGAGATAGTTTGCTACAGGGGAAGATATTTATGTCAGTGCAGTTTTGTTATGTGGAAGTGTTTTATATTTGATTGGTGACATGTCACTGGCTGATGTGTTGCCTCGCCTCATTCCTCTCCTCTCATTCTCTCCTTGACCCACTTCAGGCTGGTTTCCAATCCTTCCACTCTACAGAAAATACCCTCACCAAGGTCACCGTTCTCTCCTTACTGCTAAATCTACTCTATATTGATCCTTCTCGATTCCACTACTGCTTTCAGCACTGTTGGCAAACCCTTCTCCTGCAAGTCCTCCACTCCATCGGCTTCCATTACAACGCTCTCTTCTGGTTCACCTCATACCTGTCCCATTGCATTTCCTCTGTCTCCAAGACTACCTCCGACTCCCCTCTCACTTCCTGTTAGTGTTCCCCAAGGTTCTGTCCTTGGTTTCCTTCCCTTCTCCCTCTATACCACTTTCCACTGAGTGATTATCAGCTCTTTAGATCTCCATCCCTGCCTTCTCACATTCTGTTTTCATCCACATTTCCAAATTTCTTTTAACCATCTCCTCTTGGATGTCACAATGTTGCCTGAAACTTAACATCCCTAAATCCAAACTTGTTGTCTTTTCCCCCTTCCAAACGCCTCTCTCCTCCTTCCATCTCCCTGTCCATTGATAATACTTCCCTCTCCTCCATACCCCGAGTTCAATGTATGGATGTCATTCTTGACTTCATTCCCTCATTCGCCCACCATATTCAGTCTCTCATCCAATCATGCACCACTCACGCCTTGTCCCTCTTAAATCCATCCTCAACTCCGCTGCCCACCTAATTTTCTTATAGCTCCACCTCTGCTGCCCCCGATCAAACGGATTTTCGCCTAGCCTCCCAGCCTTTAAACGCACCCTAAAAACTTCTAAAAACCTTTTCACTGAAGCACACCACACCTCCGTCTAAATTTCCAAATGTTACGCCCCACTACTCTGTTCCCCACACCCACTCTGTGTCCCCCATTTTCCTTTAGAATGTAAGTTCTTGCGAGCAGGGCTCTCATGCGTCTTGTCTTTTTACATAATTTTGCATTTGTGGGTGGTAATTATGTATCTATGTCAACTTACTTACCAACTTTATATGTTTACAGTGCATCCGGAAAGTATTAACAGCGCTTCACTTTTTCACATGTTATGTTACAGCCTTATTTAAAAATGGAATAAATTCATTTTTATCCTCAAAATTCTACACACAATACCCCATAATGACAACGTGCAATAAGATTTTTTTGAGATTTTTGCAAATTGATTGAAAAAAAAAAAATCTAAGAAATCACATGTACATAAGTATTCACAGCCTTTGCTCAATACTTTGTTGATGCACCTTTGGCAGCAATTACAGTCTCAAGTCTTTTTGAATATGATGCCACAAGCTTGGCACACCTATCTTTAGACAGTTTTGCCCATTCCTCTTTGCAACACCTCTCAAGCTCCATCAGGTTGGAAGGGAAGCGTCGGCACACAGCCATTTTCAGATCTCTCCAGAGATGTTCAATCGGATTCAAGTCTGGGCTCTGGCTGGGCCACTTGGCTGTGTGCTTAGTGTCGTTGTCCTGCTGAAAGATGAACCGTCGCCCCAGTCTGAGGTCAACAGCGCTCTAGAGCAGGTTTTCATCCAGGATGTCTCTGTACATTGCTGCATTCATCTTTCCCTCTATCCTGACTAGTCTCCCAGTTCCTGCCGCTGAAAAACCTCCCCACAGCATAATGCTGCCACCACCATGCTTCACTGTAGGGACGGTGTTGGCCTGGTGATGAGTGGTGCCTGGTTTCCTCCAAACATAACGCCTGGAATTGACGCCAAAGAGTTCAATCTTGTCTCATCAGACCAGAGAATTTTGTTTCTCATGGTCTGAGAGTCCTTCAGGTGCATTTTGGCAAGCTCCAGTTGGGCTGCCATGTGCTTTTTACTAAGGAGTGGCTTCCGTCTGGCCACTCTACCATACATGCCTGATTGGTGGATTGCCGCAGAGATGGTTGTTCTTCTGGAAGGTTCTTCTCTCTCCACAGAGGAATGCTGTAGCTATGACAGAGTGACCATCGGGTTCTTGGTCACCTCCCTGACTATGGCCCTTCTCCCATAATCGCTCAGTTTAGATGGCTGGCCAACTCTAGGAAGAGTCCTGGTGGTTCCGAACTCTTTCCATTTACGGATGATGGAGTCCACTGTGCTCATTGGGACCTTCAAAGTAGCAGATATCTTTCTGTACCCTTCCCCAGATTTGTGCCTCGAAACAATCCTGTCTCGGAGGTCTACAGACAATTCCTTGGACTTCATGCTTGATTTGTGCTCTGACATGCACTGTCAAGTGTGGGACCTTATATAGACAGATGTATGCCTTCCAAAATCATGTCCATATAACTAAATTTACCACAGGTAGACTCCAATTAAACTGTAGGAACATCTCAAGGATGATCAGTGGAAACAGGATGCACCTGAGCTCAATTTTGAGCTTCATGGCAAATGTTGTGAATACTTATGTACATGTGATTTCTTTTTTTTTTTTTTTTTATTTAAATTTGCAAAAATCTAAAAAAAACTTTTTACACATTGTCATTATGGGGTATTATGTCTAGAATTTTGAGGACAAAAATGAATTTATTCAATTTTGGAATAAGGCTGTAACATAACAAAATGTGGAAAAAGTTAAGCGCTTTGAATACTTTCCGGATGCACTCTATATTGTTCACAGTATACCCATGTAATCCTGTATGTTATTGCCTAAGTATGTTGCATATAGCTCTCGGTTTGATACTTTCAGTTATTATTGTATGTTCCATGAGCATGTAGACACTACAACTACCCATTGTTCTTCCAGGTTTAAAAAAAAAAAAAAAAAAAAAGGTTACCAAACATTGAGACAATGCGTACTGAGGGCCTGATTCAGACCCGCTCGCAAGCGGGTTGATGGTGGCCCAGTGCGCACACGCATGTCTCGGAGCAAGCGCAAAATGCACTCGCTCCGGCGCTCGCATCCAAAAGGGGCAGCTGTCGATGTTGATTGACAGCTGCCCCGTTTGGAAGGCGGGGAAGGGGGGTGGCTGAGCAAACGGAGGCGTTCCTGCAGGAACGCCTCCGTTTGTGGGCGGCCCTACTGACATCACTAGTGATGTCAGTAGGTGGACTTCCTGCTCTAATAGTGCAGGAAGTCCACTGGGGCTTGCGGCAGTGAGACCCTACCGCAAGGGTCTCGTCGCAAGCCCGATGGTCGCAATGGTCTTGACCATCGCGACCATCATCATGGCCGCTCGCATAAGCTGTGGGTGGTAACCCACAGCTATGCGAGCGGCCAAGAGGCCGCAAAAAAAAAACACGCCCTGATTCAGAGCGAGCGCACGCTTTTTGCGAGTGGCTCTGAATCAGGCCCTGAGTGCCCAATTCAGAGTAATATATGATGTTTTCTAATGTGGAGAAAAGGCAATTATGTGACTATCTGACAGTACCAATAATAAGTTTTTATACTTTAGTAATTCTTATCCTCCATAGGAAAGGTTCCACCAGCCAAGTTATACCCCTTTCACACTGCCGGCAAATAACTCGAGTTAAGCACATGAACGCGCAGCAACCCGGGTTACTGTGCAGTGTGAAAGGGTCGAGGCGACCCGGGTTCCGTTCACTGCATGGAAAGGTATAGATCCCTTTCAGTATTTGTACCTGGAAGTGACGTGAAGTGAGGGCGGAAGTGTGTCTCGCCACAGGTTTATATTCCCCCTCTATGTCCACGTGGATAGTAGGGAATGACATTGGACAGTAACTGATGACGCCAGGGTACAAATACTGAAGAGGATCTATCCACTTTCTTCACTGCATAGGTAGAGCCGACCCTTGGAAATGATCTCATCTCCAAGTACCAGCTCAGCAGTGATAGTGGTGACGTCATCGACCAGGTCGGACCACCAGTCTGAAGGGGTCTCAGCTGTGTCACACCCGGGATGGACGCGTGTACAAATCCCGGGTTCGACCTGGCATTTTCTGATGTGAAAGGGGTATTATAGGACTTGTTTAGCATCTTCCTGCGGTCACCAGAAACTTTATCTTGTTATAGTGAAGGGTAATTTGATTATGTTTTCAAACAAAGGAATCTAATAAGTGTAACACCTGCTTTTTCCTCATTTAGTTCCCCCAGAGGTAAAGGTGATCAGTCACCAATCAGACAGGGTCACAAAGCTTTACTGCTTGGTGTATGGATTTTACCCCCGAGCTGTGGATGTGAAGTGGATGAAGAACGAAACAGATGAGGTTCTCTCAGATGAGGCCAATCGGATCCTCCCCCATCCTGACAGCACCTATCAGATAACCGTCACCGTGGAAGTGCCGGCCGGGGAGGAGGAGCGTTACTCCTGTCATGTGGATCACAGCAGCCTGAAGAAGACACTTGTTGTAAAGTTGGGTGAGTTTAAATTTGTGTATATGTGAATTGGATGGAAAATGGAATCTTTGAGTTTATTATTAGAAGATACCTAGTTACACACTGTCACAGGATTAATATTGCTCTTGGCTGGCAGCAGCACACCACCAGTAGATATTATGGGTTTCTGCAGCACTATAACTAAAAGTGCATCCTTGATGCTCAAGAGACTGCTGAGGACACCTGATTGGGAAATTTCTAACAGATCTGCAACAATGTATCAATCAATGTATCTCGGATGTAGGAGCAATTTTGTAGCAATAAAACTAGACTAAAAATTTACATTGTTATTGCTCAACAAATAACATTGATGATTATGATTTCAGGGCAAAGAACCCTTCTCCATTAATATATAGGTTCTAAAATGAAATACACATTAAAACCTCAGGAATAGCGCAATTTTTTTTTTATAAAGCACGACTTGATAAATCGCTGTCTCCAGAAAATACCATGTGTTATATATTTGTCAATGTGCGTTTTGTCACAGCGCAGGAGAAGAGAGGTGGTTGTGAGAGGCGCGCTGGCATCACAGTGATTAGAGAAATAATATCTGGAAAAACCCAACAGAAAATGATCCCTCATCTTTAGCAGTTAGCACTGAGGCATTCGACCTGGTGCTCTAGTTCAGTCCTTGCACCTAGAGATGCTCGGCCCAATGCTCCCTTATACCCCTCAGGCAGGCCCGGGTACTGGGGGCAGCATGGCCAAATCCGGGAGGCGTGGCCACACCCACTAAAAAAAAGTTTCAAAAATACTATGCACCGCGCGGTGTAATGTGGGACCATGCCCCCCTCAGCAACTGAAACAGGACCCTCCAACAAGCCCGGGTAAACAGTACCCTCCCCCCCTCCCGGCACCACTGCTATATAAATCTTCTGCCTCTCCCCCACCTTTGTAGTATTTATTTATTAATGAACTGTGCCAGATTTGTATTATTTATTAACTGATTGTGCCCCTTTTGTATTTTTTATTAGTTCATTAATTGTACCATTTTTTTTATCTAACACTGTAGTGCAGTTTAATAAATAAATACTTACCTACCGTCATCTTGTTTTCTTCATTCGATGTAATGCTACGTAGTGCGGCTTATTACTGAAGGGGAGGGTTTTTCATATCACCTGCGATATTGTTTTTTGGCCTTCAAACCGCTGGATACTGCATACAGCAACTTGATGGCAAAATCACCGATGATGTGCGGTAATTACAAAACCGCAGAAAAAAATGGAGACTCTTTAGTAAAATAGGACTAATGATGACTTTTGTTTGTTTCTCTTTGTGTTCCTAGACATGACGCACACAGTCACCCTCCTGTACCTCTCACTTTGTGCTGCTGTTACTCTTATCTGCGTGGCTGCGCTGGGAGTATTTATATACCGGGTGAGTAAGCAAACTAAAGGGACATACAGGTGTGCCCTATCTTACCGTTACTTCTATACATAAAATGGGGGGGGGGCGTACTTATGCACTAAATGACATCTCCTGCCTGCATCGGTCAGTGCTGTTTGTACAATGCAGAAGCACTGACGCTGTTCCTCACTGGGCAGTGCCAGTGATACAGTATCACCAGGGACCTACTGGTGATAGAGTGGCCTAAGATACATGTTTTCCCTGCAAGGTATTAGTAACAGCTCTTGTATTTACTGATAGATGCCAGGCCTTATATAATAGGCTGCAAGATGCCGACAAAGACGCGATTCCAGCAAGAGCGCCATATTTGTTTTTCCATAAAGCAGCAATAATTCAAAAGGCAAAATCAAGTCGGTTTTGCCTTTTAATTTATTGCTGCTTTTAAAATAAGGGCAGACTCGCTGGAATTGAGCCTTTGTCTGCATCTCGCAGCGGCCCAAAATCGGCATTGCATCAACTAGTAATGAAAGTGGAAGTGGCCTGTTAGAGACTATGGGGGAGATTCAGAGATGGGCGCTAATGCGATCGCAGCTGAGATTTCGCACGGAACGCATCTATGAAAATATGCTAACTGTTCCGAAGCACAGCTGAGCCTAGGGACGCCCACTGCTGCTTTCTCATATGCGTATGATGTTGCTTACCTGCGTAAATATCAGTAACATCGCTGCATAGCGAGTGGCCATCTTGCCCTTAGGTTGGTTTGACCAGCCATAAACACTGCAGCTTACCTGACACGCAGAGATCTCTCATGCTGCACAGGAGATCACAATGGCTAATGTACGCACGCCCATGTAATGGCATTTAAACGGTCAGCCACAGCGGCGTTTCACTTTGTGAATGGATCCTCTGTGTGTGTGTAACCGAAAGACAATTGCAGCGCATGCGCTGTGCGGCTTATGCGTAATCGCAGACAATCGCTCTATGTGCGAAAAAATCGCCATTGCGTCCGTCTCTGAATAAGCCCCTATGGTCACTGCTTAGGTTCCCCCATAGCTTGAAACAAATAAAAAACACTGCAAAATGAGATTTCAAACACCAGATGTACACTTAACACCACTAAGATACTTATTAAATGTACACATAGGGGCTCATTTAGAATTGTGTAGATAACACGCCATTACATTATTGTATTATGTGCAAATAGGGTAACACTGTCAAGCCACATTTCTACGCTATATGTGCACTATTGTCATGCGGAGGTATAGACACTTGTACACTTCATGATCACATGTTGCAAATTCTGCTGTTTCATTTGGAGGCATCTACACAAAATACACCTTTTCCAAAATAGGCTCGGGGCACAAATATATCTGATTGTAATTGGGCTCTATAATTGGTGATTTACCTATTGAATTAGAAAATTACACGATTATTGAATTGTATGAGACTGGTATACATGGAAACAAATATCTATTGAAAATGTATTTTTGTATGATTTATGCCTACCCAATGGCTGTAAACTAAAAACCTATTTCAATGTGTTTCCAAAAGAACTCTTGGCTTGATAGGACCAATTACCTAACTTTGCATTCTGGTTCTAAATTTGCACCAAACCACAGCATTCGTACTTCAGTGCATTGTCTAACGCGCACTGGACAGATACAAGCTTATGCGTATCGAGTCAATACTCATTCTGATCGCATCAGCAGTTACTTCCAGAGAGGTGGGAAGGGGCGTTCCCATATATGCAAAGGTCAGAAAGGGCGTGTCCATGCAAATGTGGCCCATTCAAAGCATGTAATAGCATATGCGCCTATCAGGAGGCGTGTCTTTTGCATCTGCTACAGGGAAAGTACACACTGAGTGATCAGGGTGACTTGTCGTAAACCAAGGACCAGGCACATATGTTACACATGCAGACACATCCAGACATGTATGCAACTCTACATACAGATATGCCCAGTTACATTCCTGCTGTTGGCACGGAAAATCGTGCCATGCATAGCGTGAGATGCGCACCCATGTTCGGATATGCGCACTGCGTCTGCGCCTCCATAGGAATGCATAGTGCAATCGCAGTGCATGCCATAATGTATTGTAGCATATGCAGGCACGTGGAATCGCATTGGCGCAATGCGTGCACACATTTGTGGTGCGATCAGCCACAATGTAACTGGGCGCATCTGTATGTGTGAATATACGATATTGTCCTGCCTCATTTGCTTTGAATATTGTGCGCTCATTTTATTTCCAACTCGGCATCGGCCCCTATGTGAGTGGGCGTCCTGTGTATCTGGTTACTTACTACAGTTACATTTAGCTGGGCACTTTTCATTGGGACAAATAGAACGACTCTGCAAAGGCCTTAGTGTGTAACGATTGCTCAGTCTCAGTGTGTTACAGTATGTGCCATGTCAGTACTGTTTGTGAACTGTGGGAGACCGCGCAATTCACAGTCGGGATGGCCATCGGTGGGTTAACCATCGATGGTCACCATCAATGGTAGTCTCAAACCATCGGCTGACAACCATCGATTGTTTCATTCACCTATGGTCATCTCTGCTTTAATAATTGCCCTACAGTGGGCAAATCAAAGAGTGGGGGCAGAGCTATGCTCCACGTCCAGGTTCATGAGAAAAAAAAGATTGCGTTGATCTGTACCATCTATTGTGGAGAATCATTGGTTGGTCAAAGGCCATCCCTAATTTACAGTTATGTATAGGTCATGTACGCAAAACCTTAAGGCAATGGTCACAGCGCAAATCCATGCCCTGCATTCTTCTTTTACAAAGTTTGCAAATGCCCCATGTAATTCTCAGTAGCTGATTATGCTTATGGAACAAGTCGGCATATACTTTCTCTTATATCCATTATTTACCTGATGGGTATAAAGCCAAAGAAATAGCTAGCGTGCTGGTGCCAGTTACAGGAAACCACTTAATAAATAAAATAATTTATTCTAGAACAGTGGTTCTCAAACTCGGTCCTCAGGACCCCACACAGTTCACATAACTGGAGCACAGGTGTATTCATTACTCTCTGACACATTTTAAAAGTTCTACTGGTGGAGCTACTGTAATTATTTCACTTTCTGTGAGCAGACCTGGAAAACATGCACTGTTGGGTTCCTGAGGACCGAGTTTGAGAACCTGTGTTCTAGGAGATACAAGAAATACAGCTATACATGAAAGACACAGAAAGATGTAAATAAAAATGTCAAAACTCCCGCGAGGACCCACAAGTATTCCTGCACTTGTAGGGCTGTCAGCCAATTAGTAGCCACTACTATAGTAACTGGCCGCTGATTGGCTCTGAGTCACCTGGCTGTCAGTCAACAGCCAGGCTGCTGATTGGCCTCTCTGTTAGCCAATCAGCAGCCTGGCTATTAATTCACAGCCAATCAGTGGCTGGTTACTATAGTAGCGGCCACTGATTGGTTGGCGGCCCTGCAAGTGCAGGACACCTCGTGGGTCCTGTCACCCCGCATCCTGGTACTTGTAGTTCTGCAAATTCCTGCATGCGGGAGAGGCTTGCAGGGACCTGTAGTCCCAATGAAAAAGACAATATTACTATGATTTACATCTATCAACCCTGCACCAACCACCAAGGGGTGTGAGGGATAGCCCTAGGCTTCAGCACTGACCTAGGGTTACCTGGAGAGGAGGCACCTTTATTGGAGGCGTCCCCACTTCCCCAGGAATCCCCGGCCTGGGCTGACTAGTGTGGGGTGCTGAATGCTTTGACAGGAGGACCCTGTGAAGTGTGTCCCTCTGCTATGGCATTACACCCCCGCTAGTAAGAGCTTGGTGCTGGTTGTTGAAAATACGGGAGACCTCTGAATTTTTTTCAACGTATTTTAACAACCAGGACCAGCTCAGACAGCCCAGTTCTGGTTGTGCTTTTGAAGGGGGGACTCCACATAATTTTTCTTTTTTCTTTTTACACTTTAAGGGGTCTATTTACTAAGCAGTGTTAGGAGCAGAGTGAAAAGTGATAAGAAAGTGATAAGGTGCCAGCCAATCAGCTCCCAACTGTCATTTTTCAAGCACAGTCTGTGATATGACAGTTGGGAGCTGATTGGCTGGCACCTTATCACTTTTCCCTCTGTCTCCTAACACTGCTTAGTACATAGACCCCTAATACACAACACACAAGAAGCCAGCTAAAATCAGCAGAATGAAGCAGGTCCATAATTTTGGGGATCTTGTGTTCGACTTTATATTCGATTTTATAGGTGATTTTATGTTGGATTCTGAAATGGACATCCGAAACCGAACAAGAAATCACGAAACAAATTCAAATAGATTTGAATTCGATTTTGAAATAGAACTCCAAATCAAATCTTAGTAAATGTGGAATTTTGCCAGTGATATCTAAATTCGATTTTATTCGATTTCAGGTGAATTAATTTGTAAATACATCCCCTGCTCAGACCCACCAACCTATCTGACTATTGGCAAGTGCATACACACTTACCAATAGTGTGCCCAATGCGTACCAGTGATCGCCAGGTCGCCCGCACACACCAGCGGACGCACCAATATATCAGCCGATGCAATATGTCTATATGTCTATGAATGACGTAGTTCACAGGCATATCGGGGGTACACACCTGCCGACACGCTGGCAATTTATCGGCCATTCAATTCTTCCAAAAATAAATGTTAATTCATCACTGTATTGTTACTGTCATTTAAATCAGTGCTTATATATATATATATATATATATACATTTTATTACTCTAATATTATTTATAACACTGGCATATTTTTCTTGTCTAGAGATGTACACGTCAGAGGCAACGGACTGGTAACTGAATCTTCCTCCCAGCACCAGACATAAGAGACAAGACCATATAGATGGAGATACAGCTTTCATAGGGTCCAACACATCGCTCTGTGGCCACCACTAGAAATAGCCCAGGGCGACTGCTTCCTTTCCATGGCCAGGATGTACTAAATGGAAAATGTGTTCACGCTGGTATGTGGGATCCAATCAGATCCCTCCCAGCATGCCTCGCGGCCGCTGCGTCACTCGTCGCATTCGCAGACAGACTCCGAAATCATAAACACGGAAGTCCACAGCGCAGCACTGATCGCAAAGCTTATCGGAAGAGCTGTCCTTTGCGGTACTGATTGCATATGTTAGTGCATATGCGATCAGTAACAATGCGATGTCTGGCGGGATGTATTCAGCAAAGGTTAGTACATCCCGCCCCAAGTGCGCTCACTAGTGTCTACAGTTGTTATTTATGTTTAAATAAACTTAGTGCTCCTACGTTTCCATTTACCTGATGAAGTGTGGTGTCTTCCATTGTATGGTTATACTTAAAAATAGGGATACCTGTTTACTATGAAAATTGTCCTACTGACTGTACACATATACGTGCAGTCATAGCAAATACAACACCATGATATATTATGCACTAATTTCTTTAATTTGTGGTATGCCCTGAATTTGCTAGTACAACCGCGGAAATCTGCAAATACTGCTCTCAGCTTTCCCCTTGTGCACCAACGTGCGACTGAGAGCACAAGTGATGCCCACTTTCCATGGACTGTGCAACTGCAGCGCTGATTGTAAGCACTCCACCATCGGTGCACCACCGGCATTTGTGCTAGCCTAGGGGTTACTCAAGCTATTTAGCAAAAATACTTCCAAACATACGATTGGGAGCGCAGACGCGATTGTAGCCACATCCTTAACACTCCCACAACACGCCCAAGAGACGGCCTTTTTATTGTGAACACTATAGCTCACCTCCCAGTCTCCACCCCGAAACGCCCATGGATCACAGATGCCGTCTGAGCATAGCGATGTAGTACGTGGGTGCACCGCAAGGGTTCCTAAACTTTTTGCGCATTAACAAAAAATCGCTCAACTGCGTAAACATTGTCACTGTGCCTGTCTCTGAATCAGGTCTAATATTATATGATTTAACACAATGAAAATATGTATGGATCCTAGAGTGATTTTAGACCAGTTATTTATTTGTATAGATAATATATTCACAAAATGTAAAATAAAGTATCCAGGCAGAAAACAGGAAATGACATTGCGCCTCTGTCTGAACATTGGCCCTCATTCAGAGCCACTCGCTATTTGCGGTCGTTCGTTCTAAAACAAGGGGTGGCTATTCAAATGAACCGTTCGCTGTTTGCGGTCTGTTCACGCCTCTAGGTCTGAACGAGCGAGCAAAACTTGCGTTCGTTTTTTGGAAAAATACGCCCCCTGGCCGCTCGCATCCTATGTCATGTCCGCTATTTATTAGATTAATCGAGTACATCGACCAGGGTATGAACTGCTCGCTATTCTTGTGGTTGGTTTTTGCTACCACAATTTTGCGAGCAGTTCTGGCTATAAAAGAACCCAGTGACGTGGTCAATGACGCTGCTGTTTTAAATATGCACACCCATAAAACGCCCGTTTTGACCTTTAAGCACGCCTGCGATCGGATCTCCACTCCCCGTTTTCAAGCACCTTCCCCTGTTACCACCCACATACGCCTCTTTCTGTCACTCAAATTATCAGGCATTCGCTATTTTGCGAGCACATGAATTTCGGCCGCACTGAGTGGTTCGCGCATGCGTATTACGATCCGTACGCATGCGCAGTTGGGCAAACATCGCTCGGAGCAAACGAGCAGCCACTTGCGTCCGGCTCTGAATCAGGGCCCTTGTCTTCCAGTCCTTTCAGGAGACAGCAGTAATCCTGTGCAGTGCTGGTTACTCCTCACTCACCTAATTCACACAGCCACAGACCCAGAATTGCTGTACACTTTGGAGCAGCCCTCTGCCAGATTCACTATAGAAAGAACATATGGGCTGTTTAACGAGCTCTTCCGTTTTCTGGACCGGTCTGATGTCTCCCTTCTGCAGGGCAGGGTTAATGACTCCTAGGCTAATGTGTTGTGGTGGGCCTCTGGACCAGGGGCAGCAAGACTCACATGTCCCATAAATAGGAGCGTTATCCTTTATATAGACCAACATTGGGAATATATTAGTGTCCTTTTCCAGTCACATATTTATAGTCCCTCTTATTATAAGAGGGAAGAAACAATAATTACTGTGCACTTAATTTTACTCACTTTACTTTTTTATATCACTCTCTCTTTATCTCTTACCATTTTTTACATATTTTGCAGCTTATAAATTCCTCTATAAGTCTGTGACATTGGTTGCTTAACCAGAGCCCCCTAACCGCCCTTTATATGCACCCGAGCTCCCTCATGCCCTTATATGCCTCATAGCCCCATCATGCCTCTTTATGTGCCTGTCCAGAGCCCTCTCATGCCCCTTTATATGCCTTAGTGCCCCCTTATGCCCCTTTTAAATGCCTCAGATCCCCTCATGCTCCTTTATATGCTAGCTCGGAGCCCCCTCACGACTCAGAGCTCTCGCATGTCCCTTCATATGAGAGCCTAGAGCCTCCTCATGCCCCTTTATATGCCTTAGTGCCCCCTTATACCCCTTTTAATTGCCTCAGATCCCCTCATGCCCCTTTATATGAGATCCCAGAGCCTCCTTATGCACCTTGGTGCCCCCTTATGCCCCCTTTTAAAGTCATGAGATCCCCTCATGCCCCTTTATATGCTGGCTCAGAGCCCCCTCACATGCCTCAGAGCCTACAAAAATCTTTCTGGAAACCACTGAGCTCAGGGACTGGCTCAGACAGATTGTCCCTGAGTGCGACCATTTCCCAGTCACAGCCTGGTTATTATGCTGCTCATACACTGTCAGATAAATGCCTATCACACTGACAGACATATTATATGACAAGCTGAAACCATCAGATATTGTGGCCATACACTGTGCGATATGTCACAGTGTATGGCCACGATATCTGCCTTCCTTCCCTGGGGAGGAGACATTTTCTTGTTCCTCACCCAGATGCAGCTGACTAATTCTGAAATCTTTCAGACAAGATGGTCGATTTCAATTTGTTCGACAGACCAATAATTATTGATCCGTTGAGATCGGCCAGATAATTGTATAGTGTATGCCCAGCATTAGTGGGACTCTGTGTATGTTCCTTAGGTACGATTTCTGGTGTGTCTGGATAAGCAGTTTTCTTGCTAACCCAGACCAAGGAACACTATTTATCAGTGATAACCATCTCTAGCCCTGTCACTGACAGTCTAAAGGGGCCTATCCATTTAACGACATGAAAGTCTGAACGTCCAGCGTTCAGACTTTCATGTCACTGAGGTGCGGGCACCGCACTGAAAGACGTTCACTGAACGTCTTCAGTGCAGGAGCCCAACCTCCCTATCTATTAACATGCCGAACCTGACGACCGTCGTCAGGTTGACGGGCATGTTCAATAGATAGTCGGGTTCGGCAAGGACCCAGCGTGCACACGCATCGCTGGTCCTTGCCAGCTATCCACTTGCAGACTTTCTGCATGATCCGACCAAAACCTCCTGGTTTTGGTCGCATCGTGCAGAAAGTCGGCAAATGGATAGGCCCCTTTAAGCTGGGTACTATATTGGCCACAGGATTTCCTGAAGGATCACTTTGTACAAAATGCTTCTTCTGATAACCATGAAAACCATGGTGTAAAGTGTAACAACTAGTATTTTGAATCTGTAATTCCCTGGATCATGAAGGAAAAACCCATTTATTTCTCTCAGATCTGTCCCCTTATATCTATCTCCCTCCATGGAACCGTCCATCATCCCTTAATTTATACAAAGTAGGTAAAAATTCAAATCTTCACCTACTTTTGTAGAAATTAAGTTTCAGGGCCATTCAGTAACTGTGTAACGCAGGAGTTATCACTGATATCTCCTGGTTACAAGTCTCCCTCGATAATTTCCACAGTCCACATACTTTAGTATGGGGATGCAGAAATTCTGCCATTCAACAAGTACTGAAAACTTGTGAGTGTAACTGTACGTCATCCTGAGATGGCATACAGCCCCCGAATCTCATCACAAGCTGCCTTTTACACGGCAGCTTGTGCAGTAGAGGGGTATTTGTGTTCCCACTGTTTCACACAACTCCTCCATCTGTTCCCCTCTTTCCTCCTCTTCTCCACAGCACCCGGCACTGAAGCAAAAACAGCTTCAGTGTAACATCTGCAGCTGCAAGAAGATTGCTATGAATACTGTTTTTAACTTTTATTTGAAAATAAGTTAATTACTGATGATATATATATATATATATAACACCAGTAATATACAAAATTTTAATTTAATTAAGAAAAGTTCATTGGGTCTATTCATGTAGAACATGAACTAGCTACCGAAAATATCACTATATATCACATCACATCGCTGCGATATATAGTGATGTTTTGTAGCCATTTATGTACACTTACCTGTCTGGCATCTCCCTGCAGTAACTGGCCCCTCCGCGATCCCAGGAAGCAGTGAGAAGACAGACATAGCGGTATGGCTGCTTCCCGCTGTGCATGCCGTAGATGTTACAAAACTGTTTTGGCTTCAGTGTCAGGTGCCGGGGAATGCAGAAGAATAGCAGTGTTCCTGTTCTTACTATTGCATCGGGATCACACAATTGCCCATTTCCAGGCGGCCCCTTAGGGGGGCCCCGTGGCTGCAGTGATCTCCCTGCCTGCTGTTGTAGATTATATGTTCCCTCCCAGCCTGGCAGAGCCCACAGCACAGCAGTAGGTACTCGTCTGCCTGAAATATCTCCCTGTATGCCAGGCAGACCTGGCAGGGGCCTTGGCAGCAGCAATCTCCCTGGTGCTGCATTAGATCACATTCCACCGGCACACAGTAACTTGATAGCAGCGCATGTACCACCACTTCAGTGTGACACCAGTCTCCCAGCTGCCATTCCCACCTCGGAGCTCCAGAAGAAGCAGGAAGATGGAGCCAGCTCTCTGCACATTCACCTCTCCAGCACGGGCAGCATATTGGGCATGGGCAGCCTCTCAGCTCTCCCATGTACAGGTGCAGGAAGTCGGGGATGCTGTTGCAGGTATGTGATTGGATGCAGAGAGGCTAGTGATGCTTAACACACTACCGAAACACTACCGAAAAGCTGTCAGAGCTGAAACAGCAGCTTTTTGAAAGTGAAACTTTAGGTAATGAGGCATGAGGCATGATGAATGCCTCCGAAATGTTCACTGCGAATTTACCTGTCACTTTTTCATCATGATGAATATACCCCTCACTCTCTCTTCCCCGTCTCTAATATCCTGTGCTCTAAAAGGCTGCATACACGTACTGTAAAGATTTTCTGTCCGACCTTCCAACTAGTTGATTGGTTGGAATGAAAATCTGGTAACGTATGGGGGTAACTGATGATCAGCAATTTGCTCCTAAATGCCAGAAAACATGAAAATAAACGTCAGACAAGTTTGTGAAATGTTTGTTCTAAACAATTTGTTCAAACAACAGTTTTTGTAAATTTTCCAGCGTTTGGGAGCAAATTGCTGATCGTCATTTGCTTTCATACCTTACCAGATTTTCATTCCAACCAATCAACTAGTTAGATGGTTGGACAGAAAATCTTTACGTGTGTATGCAGCTTTAGTTTTGGACCCCCTTTCAGCATCACCCCTGTGTTATCTCTCCCTCATTCCTGTTCCCTTATACTAATCATCTGATACTCTCCTTTTCCCATTTCCTCTGCTCTCTGGCTCACTCCCCTATTTGCTTTGAGCGTTCTCTCTCTCCCCCCCTTTACCCCTCTCTCCCCTCTCTCTCTCTCTCTCTCTCCCCCTTTCCTCCTCTCTCTCTGTTCCGCCAGTTTCTGTTTTGAATCTGATTTCAGCTCCTACTCAGTCATTGAGGGAACCGCAGCTGTGCGAAGGGATTGTGAGCTGAGGTGGATCGGGGTGATGGTGAGCTGGAAGGTTAGCTGAGATCAGGGTTAGCTGTGGGGATTCGTACATGGGTGTAACTACAGTACCATAGGTGTAAGGGGTGCAGTTGCTAAGGGCCCAGAGCTTAGGGGGGCCCATCTTCCTTGTCACAGTTACATGTGTTATATAAATTTTTCACCATTGGGTGGTACATAGGGGCCCTTACAAACGTTTGCTATGGGGCCATCCAATATCTAGTTACGCCCCCTGGATCTGTATCTGTGTAGGATCAGAGGGCCTGATTCAGAGACGGATGCTCTGAACGAGCGCTCGCTCTGAATTTGTTTTTTTTTCTTTGTTCGGCTTCCTGGCCGCTCGCATAGCTGTGGGTGACCACCCACAGCTATTGCGAGTGGCCAGGTTGATGGTCGCGATGGTCAAGACCATCGCGACCATCGGGCTTGCAACGAGACCCTTGTGGTAGGGTCTCATGGCCATAAGCCCCAGAGAGCTTCTGGCTCTAATAGAGCCGGAAGCTCTCCCACTGACATTACTGATGATGTCAGTGGGGCCGCCCCCAAATGGCAGGCGTTCCTTCGGGAACGCCTCCGTTTGGCCAGCCACCCTCCCTGTCCGCCTACCAAATGGGGCGAGCTGTCAATCACCATCAACAGCTCACCCCCTTTGGTGCGAGACCCAGAGAGACGGAGCACCCGTCGCTAGCCGGGTCTCGCGCATGCACACAACGGAGCCGGCTTCGTCGTGCGCATGCCCAGTGGGCAAACATCGACCCGGTTGTGAGCGCTCAGCGCTTGTGACCGGGTCTGAACCAGAGATCAGACCTGTTGTTGTCATCTATTAGTAGCAGTGAGTTGGAGCTGTGAGCGAGGGACACACCAAGCACTTCAGACAATTCTCAGGGGTATATTTACTAAAGGTTCATTTTAATCAATATAAAAAATCGATCAACATCGATGTTGTGTTTCTGGGGTTAAATCTCCTATTTACTAATACTTAAAAAAAAGAAATAAATAATCAAAAATGTTCTGTTAGTAAATGTGCGATTTAGCCCCAGAAACACATCGATTTTAAATCGATCAAAGTTGATATACCCCTCACTGTTCATGACACGGACAGACAACATACGGCCTCATTCAGAGTAGCACGCTAATACTCCCGCAGCTGCCATTTTCGTAGCTGCGGATGTGTGACAATATGCTAATGCACCAGCAGCTGGGACCTGTACTCAGACAGCTGAGCCATCGCAGCTATCCGCAATGGCGTACACATAGGCAGCATCGGACGCAGATCAGGCAAACATCGACTCCTTGAGTGAGTCACTCAGAATGGCTGCCATAACTGAGACGCCAGACCCATGTTAACTGCGAACGGGATCGCAGATGCAGGGTGTGTCACGTCCCTGAAGCGGTCAAGACAAGCCTGCGATTTTATCCGACACTCCCGATTGCCTCTCCCAAACCCTCCCTACCTATCAGTTTTCACATAACGTTGACATAATACCCATGTCAACACTCAAAACATGTCGACAGTCTGGGGTTAACATTGTGAACATTCTGTACCACACTGCGGGATGCAGCGACTCTGTGTAAGGTTCTGCATATTGTGCAAGCTGCGTATTTTCTGAAGCCGGCTTCCCGACTGCTTAATCCCGGTGAGGGTTAAATGACAGGCGTCTAAATCTAGACGCCTGTCATTTTACCGACCCAGCACCCGGCATCCCGATCTAAGTGATGCCGAGCGCGGACAGCCGTGGGGGGGGGGGGTTAGGTTAGGAGCTCCCGGGGGGGACTTAGGGTTAGGCTAGGGGGAGGGAGGGTTAGGATTAGGCACCCCCAGGGAGGATTTACGGTTAGGTACCCCCCCTGGGTTTAGGCGGCTGGGATGGAGGGGTTAGGTTTAGGCACTTAGAGGGGGGATTAGGGTTAGGGTTAGGCACCTCTAAGGTAGGGTTAGGGGGTAGAATAGGTTAGTGAATACTTACCTTGAGGACGATCGGGATTTTCATCCTTGTCGGGCTGCCGCTGTCGGGATTTGAACCGCCGGCCAAGGGTCCGGCGATAAATCATACCGATTCCGTTTATTATGTGCATACTCTGCCCAACTCTCCATGAATTACAGCTAATTACACCTCTAGTCACAGTGTTCCCCTTGTCTTTCTGCATTATAATCTCTCATGTTAATAACATATTTGCATAAAAGCATAGCATGAGTAATGCAATGAATGTTTGTGGCTAATATAAGCTTTATTATTATTATTATGACGATTTATAAAGCGGGTTTTCACAGCAATAATAACTGGTTCATTAGATACAAACTATGTAACTTGTTGTCTATCGCTTGTTAATGTTCTGAATACTTAGCACATAATAGGCCTGATATGGAGTCGGAAGCGATGTGGAAATGCGTACAGATCTAGCGGACAATCTGCTTACTGCGCAAGCGCCAAAGAGAAATCAGAGTCTGCGCGTGCTTCGGATCGGTCATACGTACACAGACGGAGATCGCTAGTATGTACGGATTTAGCTGTCCAATGACAGAGCACGCTATTCATGAAATAAGCGTTTTAGGGCCGTAACTGGGCGCTGACCATGTTAATACATGGAACAGTGCCATCTGCGGGAAGTGTCGTGGGCGTGTAGACCGGCTTCCGTGCTTGATTGTAACGTGCAGATGGAAACTAGATGCCTGTTTCACATGGAACTTTAGCAATCAGCCTGTGGCGGGATCGAGTCCACTAATGATGACGGATGCAGACGTAAGAACGCCGGGCGGGATGGGCTCTAACATGCATCCGCACACATTTTTTATTAGTATATATGGGCGGATTTTGGTACAGTATAAGGAAGTAAGCAGGCTACGCGGCCGAACAGAAAGCGCCCGCAGATGCATCCGACTTGGCATCAGGCCCCCTGTAACTTAAATGAAAAAAGTAAGTGAAAATAGGGATGAAGATATATTGGGTCTGATTCAGAGGACACAGTTGCCGCCGAGACCGCGTCTTTACGCTAATGCACCAGATGATGAGCTTCCTACTGAGACTCCCACCGACTGCGGCACCAAACCGCCGCTGTATATATTAAGTCGCACAATCAGTTGCAGCACCGGAGATTGCACCAACCTAGTAGAAGGACAGAATCTCCGTCTGAACATGGGCGCCTGGGTTAGTGCAATTGCATCGTTAGACGTAGTCGTTGACAGCAACACAGCTTGTTACCATCCAGAAACGCAGCATCAACATTACGTGTCCCTCTGAATCATGTACAGTAAATACTTCCTAACAAACTTGTTTGTACTATTTCTTTTCAATCTCAAACATAATATTTTCGACTGCCGTCCGCGCCTGTCTGAAGCGCTCCTATGTCAGAGCACGGAAGCGGATCATCAGCTGCTGGATGTAATGGTAGATTTCTCCCCCGTGCTCCTCGGTGGCCCCCGGATTCTCGCCGCTTGTTGCATTAGAACGTTTTTCATCCTGGACCTCTGTAGAGGATCTGGGGGGAAAAATGAAATTAAAAAAACAATATGAACCTAAATGAATATTTTTATTCTGTTTCTTTCTTCTTCTTATTTTTTTTAATACCTTAAATATTGCTGTGACTTTTTCATGAACTCAGTGAGAACGGTGTAGAGTCGCCATATTGAGTTCTCACTTAGAATGTCTCCAAACGATTTCTTCTTTTCTTCTCCTGGAACAAAGTGCAGTATTTGATATCGTTACATACAGGCCAATACCGAACAATAATTCTGCTGCCATCATATTTATTCCTTCGTAAAAATAATTAAGAATGATACGTCCAGTGTCAGACTGGGACATAAGGGGCCCCCCGGTGAATGCACTGATAGGGGCCCATACTTAAGGGGTGATGTCATACACCAGAGTGGGCGTGGCCAGCCACCACAGTTGCTTTGCTAACCATTAGGCAAATCTTGGTGTAGTACAGAAGTGAATCAAGAAGCCATGTTTATCCTGCACCACAAGCTAACTGACCCTCTAATACACCAACAATGTACAATTCAGTGCACAGTCTGAAACACGACACCTAGAGGAGGGGGTGGGCCCTCAGGCAATGGGACCCACAGGGGATTTCCCCTGTACCCCTGTGGTCCAGTCCAGCCCTGGATATGTCATAGTCTATTGTCCAACATGCATTAAGAGTAGGACATGTTGGGCATCGTTGTCAATGTTGTGGGACTCAGATCCTGAAGGCAGGGCCACAATGATGCAATTGACAACAACCCACTTCATCAGGCTCCCCAACCTTCCCACTTTATTACAGAAGTGGATGGGACGTGGAAGTAGGGGGGTGTTATACTTCTGGCCTAAAGAGAGAGCTCCCTAAAATTCGGGAGACTAAGCAAGCATGATGTTAGGTCCCTGTCTGTGAGTAAGTAAGGGACTGGGGACAGGGTCGTATCTATAATGGGTGCAGGGTGTGCAGTACACACAGGCCCCCGGGTCCAGAGGGGGCCCGCACCGCACACCCTGCACCCATACTTTGTAATACTTACCTCTCCGAGGTCCCGCGTTGGGTCTACCAGCGCTGTTCAAATGCTGGAAAATAGCCGCGGCGGCTATTTTTCCAGCATTTTGCGCATGCGCTGTGAGGAGATAGCCGGGAAAATGGCGGCCGTGCCATTTCCCCAGCGGACTGCGCATGCGCAATAGACCCTGGGCACACTCTAATGCCCAGAGTCGGCGGTGGCCGGCCAGCAGCGTCAGTTGGCTGACGGCCACCGCATTGAGAGGAGGGTCCTGTGTTGGGGGATGCATACAGGCCTCCTCCTCTCTAAAGACGCCCCTGTCTGGGGATTGTCAGCCATGATAGCTCAGCCCATTGTACATCTAGGCATTTTATTTAGTGCTTGATGTGCTGATAGGTGACATCCAAGGGGCCTATTTATAAAGGATTAATGTAATGCCTGTACCTGGGCGATATTCCACACTGAGCCAACCTTGCTCCCCAAACATGTGACATCATGATGTCACTGGGGGGCTGCTGACACCAGGAAGGAGCTGAGTGCCCTAAGGACATCAGTGCTATGATACAGCGATGCTAACCACTAAGACACTGTGCTGCCCCTATGAGCCCCAGCGGCTGCTCGATCCTAGGTCTTTTCATTGTTACACAATGTTTATCTTGGTTTATAACAGGTAGGTTTAAATGAGTAAATGTCAAATGGAATCAAAGGTGACGTTCAGCAAATTCAACCCTTCTGCTAATTATACAGACTTGACATCATGAAAAATTATATTTTGTTCAGCATCCTTAAGAAAACTAGATACACTTATATTGTAAGATACAACGGAGCGGCGGTTACATTTGGGAGCCAGATATGTGATATTTTCTCTGGACAAACTACTGTCTCGGAATGGTTCTGTCCCATGTAAATCTAGTTTCATAATTTTGATAAGAAATATAAGTTGAATTGAAGTATATATTTAAAAAAAAAACTACATGTACTTAAAGGTGATTTACAGTGGTGTGCAAATTAAATGTGACAAAGATTCTTTTTTTTGTTTTAAAAAATACATTGAATTATCTACATATCATTAGTAATTGACATGACCACCTTTATCTGCAATTACTTGTTTTATGCAAGATGTCTTCATTTTAGCTGTATGGCGTTACTTTTTTGATTGCTCATTTTGCAGTTCTCCCAATTTTAGAAGTCTGTGCCACCCTGTAGCCGAAGCAATCAGTACCCCACTAGTTGCTAAGTCATGGCTTGTTTTATCTGGATAAATAACACTTTTTCAAAACAACTGTATTAGTTTAAGGTGTTTTATATTTTGGTGGGCATTTCCCCTCCCTTGTTGGTGATACAGATCTGTTTTGACTGTGTTTTAAGCAGCCTTGAAACACTAGATTTACTGACTCCACAGTCAATAGTGCCACGGACACTCGTTGATGTTTGCTTCTGTCTATTCCCCACATTTAAACCACAAAACACAAAAACTTACTTGGTCCCATTTAATTTGCACAAAACTGTATTACTAAAGTGTAAAACATATTCTTGTTTATCTTTATTGAAGCACAATTGGGAAGTATGCAATATGCATGCCTGTTGAGGAGCCTGGGTCACATGTGAGGCCCCCAAATCTGAGCATGTGGTTAACCACTGATCTAGCAAAACTGTCCACAAATTTAAACAAATCCCACTTATTGCTGTATTATCCCCACTCTTGGTAATATTCACCCCACGGTATATTCAGTGACTCCTCCAGGCTGCTGTGACCCACATAACAGGAGTAAGTGTCCTCATCCCTGAGTAGAACTTCCACAGAGACCCTGGTCTGATAGGTGCCGTCACGGTTGGGGAGGACCCGACTGACCTCATCCGAGGGAACCTCGTCTCTCCCATTCCTCATCCACTTCACATCCACAGCTCGGGGGTGAAACCCATAGACCTGACAGTGGAGCTTTGTGATACCGTCTGACTGGTGACCAGAGACCTTCACTCTTGGGGCAACTAAAAGAGAGAAAATAAAACTATATATATATATTTATAAATTTCACACTCTGTAGAGCATCCTAATGATGATGCTATTATTAATTGCCCACAGCCTCATTTTCTTGATGCAATCAATAACTTTATATTAAAGTATATTTTGCTAAGTCAAAATATTGAGTGAAACAGTCACACTAATCCTCTTTCTTATACATTATATAATCCTGTATGGCAGAGGTGGCCAAAGTCTCGATCCCGATCGACTGGTCGACCGCAGACACTGGACCAGTCGATCGCAGCGGGTAGCACCCTCCAATAAGAATCATTGTGATTCTTATTGGCTGGTGTTGCTGAAATTACAGTTAGGGTGCTGAAGCCACGTCTAGCTGAAGCCGTGTTTACTTTTGGTCAGGTGTCCATCCGCAGATAATAAGAATCAGGATGATTCTAATTGGCTAAATCAGCTGAACCGAACTGAAGCCATGGCCAACTGAAGCCACAGCTGCCTCTGTTGGCTGTCACTGTGACAGCAATAGCCAATCAGGCTGATTCTTATTGGCTGAGGCTGTCACATGTAACAACCTACATTGCTCTGGTGCCAGAGCTGGGTTAAAGGGGGGCATGGGGGCAGGGCCGGATCAAAGGCGCTAAACCCAAAAGGGGGCACAGTGCGGCAACCTGGACTGATCAAGACTGGCCTGTACTGAGGCTGCTGCTGGAATTGCTGGTGTCTGCCATGGCTAAGGGCAGTGTTAGTATTGTCTGTTTTGTAGTATGTCCTTGCTATATTCGTTCTCACCATCAGGGATCACCAGGCCCTTCTGAATAGTGAACTGTAGTTCTGGTTCCTGCCAGAGATGTTGCTGTTTTCACATTGCTGTAGATCAGGTGCCTGGTGATTGATTAATTAATTAATTAATTAATTAGCAAGCATGAACTACAGCTGTCGGACGGCTTTTTATACCCCTTTTACACTGGAGCTAAAACCCAGGTTATTGCAGGGTTAACCCGGGAAGCTCCTTGGTGTAAAAGGGATGAGGGTTGGATTGCCGGGTCGAGTGACCCGGCAATCCAACCCAGGTCACCTGCAGGGTTTAACACAGGAGTAACCTGTGAAACCCTGCAGTGTGAACGGCGTGCTCCGGGTCACGATGACCTGGAGCTCACCACATGCCGGCCGATTGGTCCGGCTTCAGTGGCGCGTGGAGATTACATCATCTCCAAGCATCCACTTCAATGCTGGAAAAGCCGGGTCTATGCAGACCTGGCTACGGTGGGAACGGCGCCGACTCGGAAATATCCTGGGTCGGCGCTGGATAAATTCTGGGTCTGATCCGGATAGGAACTCTGGGCCTAATTCAGACCCGCTCGCAACCGGGTCGATGTTGCCCAAGTGCGCATGCGCGAGACCCGGATAGCGACGAGGAAGCCGTCGCTCCGGGTCTCGCACCAAAGGGGGCATGCTGTCGATGGTGGTGACAGCACTCCCCCTTTGGTGGGCGTGCCAGGGGCGTGGCTTGGCAGACGGAGGCGTTCTGATAGAGCCAAAAGCACTCCGGGCTTGCGGCCAACGAGACCCTACTGCAAGGATCTCGTCGCAAGCCCGATGGTCGCGATGGTCTTGACCATCGCAACCATCTTTTTGGCCGCTCGCATAAGCTGTGGGTGGTCACCCACAGCTATGCGAGCGGCCAGGAGGCCGCACCAAGTTTAGATAGGATGGCCCTGATTCAGAGCGAGCGCTCTTGTCAGAGCGTCCGGCTCTGAATCAGGCCCTCTGTTCCAGCTCCGGGTCAGACCCGGAATTTAGGTGTAAAAGGGGTATTAGTCTGCTGGAAGCCAGCATTCTTTGCTGGTCATTAATGTTTCCTGGTCTGATGTAAAGAGGTTGCTTATCCTGCTACTGTCAAGTTATCTTCCTAGTGAAGTGGGAAGAATGGGGAACAATTTCTCGTTGATGGGTGGGTCTGCGAGGTGGGGGTGGAGCCTATTGACGCGATTCTTTGTTAATCGTGCCATTTAGCCCAGCCCCCTATTCAAATATGTGGGAATCGCAGCATTTTCCAGTGAGTGAGCAGAGCTTAATGATGCAGATCGTCTGGCTCCGCCCCCCCCCCCAAATAGCCCACCTGCTTCTCCCCCACGGTTTTGTCCCGGGGAGGAAGAGTCAGAAGTCGGCAAGTATGCGCCAGAGCCATTTTTACTGCGTATGGGATAGCAGACGTAGGCTATGACACGACCCCAAAGCGGTTGCGCCAGGCTTGCGTTTGACCTAACACTCCCCCGACATCTTCCCAAAACGCTCCCTGACTGTCAATCACTTTGCGGATAAAACCATTGCGGCACATGCTGGTTGCTACTCCAACACATGCATAGACCACCGATAATAGCTCAACTGCGTAAATATCAGCATTGCATACATCACTGAACCAGTCCCTCCACTTTCAGCGACACACCTGCAACACATCTGAGTGTCTTTTAGCCACCCCGTTACTTCCCGGTCAGTGTGTAAGAACGCCCAGGGGCGTATCTATAACAGGTTCAGGGTGTGCGGGGCACACGGGCCCCTGGGTCCAGGGGGACCCCGCACCGCACACCCTGCACCCATAGCATACTTACCTCTCCGGAGTCCCACGTCGGAGTGGGGGTCCGGCGCTCTATGAACGGCTGGAAAATGGCTGCCGTGGCCATTTTCCCGTAGTTTGCGTATGCGCAGTACAGGGAAAATGGCCACCGCGGCCATTTTCCCGGTGACTTGTGCATACTCTATAGACTCTGGGCGCACTCTAGTGCCCAGAGTCTATAACTCCGGCGCTGGCCGCGCACAGCTCAGTGCGATGCCGGACCGCCGGACAGAGAGGAGGGGGTCCGTGACGGAGACTGCACACGGGCCCCCTCCTCTCTAGAAACGCCCCTGAGAACGCCCCTTACATATCTGCTGCATCCAAATCTGTACTGCGGCTCATTACGTACAAATTCAGGATGCATGCGCCGTGCAACTCACACAATGGTGCAGGTGAAAAAACATCTTACTACTTAGCTGCGAGGTTAATCACTTACATTTCCATCTATTCCAGCATATCCTAACCCTGACATTTTCATTACCAGGATAATAGTGTCATATTGCCGTGGAGAATTGGCTACTTACGGATATTCTTAAGCGGGGTTGTGGTACTCTGACCACCTGGATACATTTTTAGCTGGTAATCATATTTAATTTGCGATAATACATATTTTGGTTCTGCAAAGACTATTTATATTTACGTGACCGTTATTTACAATATTCCGGTCATTTGCTAATTATAATGTAATGTTTTGTTTAATTTGATATCTTGGTGTGTTTTTTTATTTTGATGTCTTTATTGAATCTACAGTAATTTGTACACTAAATATTTATGTTTTAGTACATCTCACTCCTGCTGATACAGTTATTGCATATATGGTTTAAAGCAGCACAGCCTCATTGTTGTTTCTTGTTTATAATGCTTTTTAACAACTGTAAACTTACACAGGGCTTAACCTAGGTTGCAGCAACGTAACCATTTTACGAACATCGAACATTTATTAGATTGAACTTCCATTTTTTTTCCATCATATATATGATATTTTTCTTTGTACTGGTTACTTTCACTGAATTAACATTGCCGGCGTGATCGAAAAGGTGATCATCAGAAAATAGTCGCCAGTGGTCCTCATCATTTGAAAGGGGGGTACCAATTGTGAGAACCAAGAGGGTGGAGGGCCCTGCTGTCATTTTTAAAATACAGCCTGTAACGTGACAGTTAGGAGCTGATTGGTTGGTACTTTATCTCTGTCTATTTTATCTCTCTCCAAGGCTTAGTATTTAGACCCCCTAGTTTCCAGACATTACTTCCAGTGTATCAGCCGGCTTGTATATACTGATCCATATGTTTTGAAATGGCTTGTGATCTGGACGTCCTTCTGTAATATCCTTCTGGCTTTGACATTAATACTCCGTTCCCAGGTCCATCTTGCTGACTTCTTTATACTATCATGCTCTAAACTAACTCTGGAGGACGCGACCTGGGTGTTGGGTGCAGCTAAGTCTATTCCTCCTTGTGGTGGTCCATAGTAAAAACAACCAGACCACTAAATTCCACGCCCCTGTTTGTTGTTATGCCAATCCTAATTTATAGTGTGAATCCAGGACACCAGACCCAGATTCGTGACACCCTATAATATTTGCCTGCTGAGGGTATTGAGATTATAGTAGGCTAGTTGCATATACCCTGTGTCAGATAGACAATCTAGCCGGAAAGTTTAGCACATTAATGTCAGGTATGTCTAGGCAGCAGGGGCATAGGGAGGGCGGTTCCGGAAGAGTGCGAGCTCTGCTCAACTCCAGCCACTGTTTAATCGTTGACATACTGCTGGGTGCCGGCTCCAGGTGCACTACTTCCTGCTTTAGGAAGCGTCGTGCGTGTGACAACGGGCTGTGGGTGTCATGAGCGTGCCCTGGCGTAGAGTGGTGGGGTAAATAAAGTGGCTTGAGGATGGAAGGGGGCGCATTTATTAAAGATTGGTCTCTGTAGACCATATTTTTTTTTTTCATTTCAGATTTGCCTTATACACTTTTCAAAATTCAGTTGGGGGTGGGGGAGGGGGGTGGGTGGTTGTGCCATAGCATAGGCATGCTCCGTTACCATGGCGCCAATCTACATCTCTGCTGGGCAGTTTCCCGGGGTGCAGCCTGAATTGCAGTCTCTACAGTTGTCCTCTCTCCAACTGAAATCTCTAAGATGATGACTGTGATGCTCTCTCACAGGGGAGCGAGATACACAGAGACCAGCATTCAGTGGATGCTGGACCAAGGCACCGTTATTGCAGGACCACTATTCTCTGTTGCATGCAGCCACTCCTCAGTAATGGAGTTTGCAAACTGTACACTGGTTCAGGCTATAAAAGCTAGGCACAAGCGGGCTATTTCTGGGTCAAACGCATCTGTGGATGCTTTTCCCTCCAGCCACAGATGTCTGCTTAAAAAAACATTTTCCTGATACTAAAAATCTTTACAAATGCATGAGGAAGCCTATTCCGCCCACTGATCCTATGTGCACAGACATCACCATTAATATTGGGACTTACATCAGGCCGACGTTGGGTGCAGAAGATACAACAGACGCCCCATCTGCCACTGAGCACTGAAGATGGCCGACATGCCCATGACTAGAGATGCGCCCGGACGCCAGTGTTCTGGTTTTGGTTCTAATTCATCATCGTGTTTTGACAAAACCACCCTCATGTGTTTTGGTTCAGATACGGTTTTTAGTTTGGTTTTGGATTCCTTAAAAATCCAATAAAACCATCTAAGATCATGTGATCGTGGACCCGTTTACATGAAAGGCAAAACCCGAATTCGGTTTTAAAATCCAAATTCCCAACTTACGGCAGAACTCAGCTGGGACTCGTTTCAACTCCGAGCCCCAAAGTGATTCCGAACTGGAACTCGATTCAACTCGGAATTCCTAAGTCCAGGTGTGTTCGTATTTCAGGAAGACCGAACCGCACGTCTCTACCAATGACACGCCCAGGAGATGGATGAGTTCTGTGTGATCGCACGTTTGCCCAGTTACCACCTAGAAACACCCATTTCATGGACAGTGTGGCCCGCCAACAGATGGATCAGTCCGTTCACACAAGCAAACTCCGTCCGTCTGCTTATGTCTAATTTGGGGCATGGGCAGTCACCAGTTTCAGCACCGGTTGGTGCATGTGCCGTAAGCTAAACTACGCGAGAACGTCCACATTTCCACGTTCGTCTTACTCGGAATCAGCCTCTGTCCTGTCTATGGCTGGTTTCCAGTACAATTCTATTTAAAAAATTAACTTTACTGCCACCCTCTATTTGGAATTTAGAAATCGTTATTTATTCTGCACACGATACAGAGATGACACTAATGGGTGATTCAATTCCACATGAGTGATATCAGACCGGTCTGTGGCTGCAACTCAGGATATGTCTCACAGGCTGATTTCTGCTTGCAGCCTATGGAAGGTGGAGTTAAATCACCCCCCAACACTGAGATTGCTACGTAGCTGACATCCAATAGCTCCAGTAAGCTGGTTATGATAAATGACAGGTATTTGATTTCCAGATTGTTAATTGTTACACCACTGAGTACAGGACAGTATAATGTAATGAGACACATGAGGAAATGACCAGTATAACTGATAGGGATGTATGATGAGGTGTAATATAAATGTGATACAGGTATATAGATACAGTGTATATAATGTGTGATGTCACCTCTCTTCTCCAGACCATCTCTCCCATTGTTACACCACTGAGTACAGGACATTATAATGTAATGAGACACATGAGGGAATGACCAGTATAACTGATGGGGATGTATGATGAGGTGTAATATAAATGTGATACAGTTATATAGATACAGTGTATATAATGTGTGCTGTCACCTCTCTTCTCCAGATCATCTCTCCCATTGTTACACCACTGAGTATAGGACAGTATAATGTAATGAGACACATGAGGAAATGACCAGTATAACTGATAGGGATGTATGATGGGGTGTAATATAAAAATATAAATGTGATACAGGTATATAGATACAGTGTATATAATGTGTGGTGTCACCTCTCTTCTCCAGATCATCTCTTCCATTGTTACACCACTGAGTGCAGGACAGTATAATGTAATGAGACACATGAGGAAATGACCAGTATAACTGATAGGGATGTATGATGAGGTGTAATATAAATGTGATACAGGTATATAGATACAGTGTATATAATGTGTGGTGTCACCTCTCTTCTCCAGATCATTTCTTCCATTGTTACACCACTGAGTACAGGACAGTATAATGTAATGAGACACATGAGGAAATGACCAGCATAACTGATAGGGATGTATGATGAGGTGTAATATAAATGTGATACAGGTATATAGATACAGTGTATATAATGTGTGGTGTCACCTCTCTTCTCCAGATCATCTCTCCCATTGTTACACCACTGAGTACAGGACAGTATAATGTAATGAGACACATGAGGAAATGACCAGCATAACTGATAGGGATGTATGATGAGGTGTAATATAAATGTGATACAGGTATATCGATACAGTGTATATAATGTGTGGTGTCACCTCTCTTCTCCAGATCATCTCTCCCATTGTTACACCACTGAGTATAGGACAGTATAATGTAATGAGACACATGAGGAAATGACCAGTATAACTGATAGGGATGTATGATGGGGTGTAATATAAAAATATAAATGTGATACAGGTATATATATATACAGTGTATATAATGTGTGGTGTCACCTCTCTTCTCCAGATCATCTCTTCCATTGTTACACCACTGAGTGCAGGACAGTATAATGTAATGAGACACATGAGGAAATGACCAGTATAACTGATAGGGATGTATGATGAGGTGTAATATAAATGTGATACAGGTATATAGATACAGTGTATATAATGTGTGGTGTCACCTCTCTTCTCCAGATCATTTCTTCCATTGTTACACCACTGAGTACAGGACAGTATAATGTAATGAGACACATGAGGAAATGACCAGTATAACTGATAAGGATGTATGATGAGGTGTAATATAAATGTGATACAGGTATATAGATACAGTGTATATAATGTGTGGTGTCACCTCTCTTCTCCAGATCATCTCTCCCATTGTTACACCACTGAGTACAGGACAGTATAATGTAATGAGACACATGAGGAAATGACCAGTATAACTGATAGGGATGTATGATGAGGTGTAATATAAATGTGATACAGGTATATAGATACAGTGTATATATAATGTGTGCTGTCACCTCTCTTCTCCAGATCATCTCTCCCATAGGTGATGTATGTCCTCAGTGACTCTATACAGAGATTCTCCAGATAAATCTTGTTTCTCTCCCCCTCTCGTACATGGGGATGGTTCCACCTCTGTGTAGTGATCTGAGCCTCGTGCATGGTGGGGATATAGATCCCTCTCACTGTGTCCAGGTACATGAAATCTCTCCCATCATATCCGTATTGCATATACCCCGCGGTGCTGCCGTCATCTCTCAGCTCACAGCCGTACATCACCTGGACAGAATGGAAACCTGCAGAGAAAATGTGCAATTTACTTGAATAATTAGTATCATTAAACGACTTCTCCATAGCTATTTACAAATTAAAACAATCTCATAACGTTTTACTGACATTATGATATGGAAGGCACCACAAAGCTCGGCAGCACCGGGCAGTGGGGAAAACCAGGACGTGCAAATTAGAAATAATGTATGCAGACATGGACAGAAAAGAGCATAAGGAGGGCCGTGCTGTTGAGAGACCTTACAATCTAGTGGAAAAAGGACAGAGCTAAGACAACATACATGAGCATGTTCTTCCAGGGTACAAGGTACAGGTTACATGGTACTAAACTAGGTTGTCATCCACAATGATCTCACAAGGGTATCCCTCAAAGAGATGTTCCATGCAACATTGGAATACTTCACTGCCAGTACATATGCTGTAGAGCCTTTGGAGGAAGGCGTACCTGCCCACAGGTGTCATGAACATCCAGTGTGATCCACCAGAATCCACATTTGGAATCCAGAGTGGTAAGTGTCTTTGCATTTGGCATATCAGGTATTACTTTCTCCACAATTCTGAGGGGGTGATGTGGACTCATCAGAGCTTTGTTCAATTGAACAGGGTCAATGCAGATGCGTACACTACTGAGCTACTGAGCCATCCTTTTTTTACAGCAGTCACCATAGCCGACACATAGCGGGTGGCTTTTTTACCACCAGAATAATGATGTCCATTGCTGCCATGCAATTTAACTCCATTATCACTTTGCCCTTCATGGTCAGAGGCACAAGTCTAGGAGCACATACTGTGGGAAGAACAGCCTTGTCTAAACATGTGATAGGTGATTGGAGTTTCACAATATTATTACAAGGGAACAGATCAGCAAAGTCTTTTAACTCTGGAATGTCCTATTGAATGACATGCACATCAGCACTTAAAGTTATTATCCGGACTTCCGGTGGGCGGGGCATCCAGCATGGCCGCTTTTTAGCTGAGCTCCTTACACCAGGCAAAGAATCGCAGGCCATCCTGTCGAACTTTAAAACTTAAAGAATATTTGGGTCCTCTATAGCATTCCCTACTGCTTGGGGAATCAGCTGATACCCATATCGCCTAGGAGCACTCATTATTACCCCGGAGTCTGGCCATTAATTTTGGTGGCCTGCATGACCGCCTACGGACTGTTTGGCGCGAAAACGCTTACCGCTGGCTTCCCCTAGGAGATATCCTGCACCTGAGCCTCAGTCCGCAACAATCACTGACCTGACTAATGTCAGCTTGACCGGGCGGTGCTGCCTTGGATCTCTGCGGGGGCCCTACAGGTCTGACGCCGGCGGATCCTCGTGGAGCGCGGCGTTCCGGAATCTCCTGCTGTGCCCTGTCGGCTGAACGGATCCTCCGCTCACGCCCCTGTGAAATAACCCTGGCTGTGGCCATCCGTTCATCGCGCTACTTACTTGGCGCGGCTGTCGGGAGGCTGTCGTGCACCGCCGCGTGAGACTGGGCGCACTGTGCGGACTGTCGATTTGGAAGTGGAGCTCTGCCAGAAGGGTGAGGCAATCATCTTTAATCACCTGCTCCTGATTTGAGCGGCTCTGGAGGAGTCCCATGGTTCCGCTGAGTAACTTTTACAGTTTCCTTTGGGATCTTTTTGTGACCTGGTGACGTGGCTGCTTACCTGGGGTGATGTATGTTGCCTTGAATGACCTATCGTCCTGCAATTGACCCAGACGGGTAACCACTGCACAGATACTTCCCACTGACTCCAGTTGAAGCGGTTGGTGAACACTCCAACAGACACCCCTTTTGCCTGACTTACCTTATCTGTATAATAGGGTTAGCTTGGGAACTATGACCTGGTTGCTATTCGGAAGATAATTGGAGCTGGTGGCCGGATGCTTCACCTTGTCGGTTGGTACCCTACAGATCCCTGTCAATCCTATCCCCACACCGCGGTTCCTGCGGTTTCTGGTTGCTGAGGAGGCTCCGCTGACTCTGTCCTTGAGCTGCTGTTGACTGGACTTTCTATCTTTGCTATCCCCGGAGCAGGTGGGAGACGGGGAGATCAGCTTGCTGCTTTTGGGTAATACTCAGGCTGATCTTGGACTTTGCTGTGCCCGTGTTAAAAGTTTGATAAGTAACATTGCTAATTATATATACTTGCTGTTTTTCCTTTCTTTTTCTTTTTGCAAGTTTATAGTATATTGTTTTTTATATGTACTGTATCTGATCTAACATTAATTCACCGCTGCCACCTAGTGGTCAAAGTGACAAACAACAGTATCTAATTCTAGCCTCTATGATAATAGTCATTTCATATATTATTGCCACATACTGGCAGTAAAGGAAGCAAATTTTGTCAGTATCACTTTATAAGTACACGGTATATCATGGAACCTTTTTAGGGCTCCAACATATAGAGGAATGCAATCCAATTATTCTTGTTCAGAATATAAGACATGGGCATCTGACAAAGTGATGCATATTTTTGAATCTTCATAATATGTTTACAATATAGGGGTGATTCGTGCACATCTACTCTTGTATCTTGCTATATCTCTTGCTAATTTGGTGTCTTGTTGAGGAATTTGGAATCCTTCAGACCTTATTAACTGCTAAAGATCTACTTTGAGTAGAATTTTCTAGGGATCTCTTGTTAGGTTATGGACAGATACGTCCGTAAGTCTACTCCCGCTACATCCTCACAAGGGTCAACGAGTAAAATGGGCAAAGTATCTAAAACTCCAGCAAAGGTAATTCCTCCTTCACCAACACGTAGTGACACTGCTGATATGGAACCTGAGGAAGCTACAAATTTTAGTCATAATTCTCAGAGTCCCTCGTCAGTTGCTGAAACTGCTCAGGAAATTTCTAAAATACTAATGCCCCTAATAGATAAAAAATTGGATTCCCTCCAATCATCATTTGACGCTGCTCTTGCTAAAATAGATTCAAATGCCTCCAGACTCGCTACTTTAGAGCAGCGAGTTAGCGATGTGGAGGATCGCTCCCATGATATGCAGCAAACTGTAGGCACGCAATCAGATAGCATACAATCGCTTTTAGTCAAAATTGATGATATGGAAAATCGACTTCGAAGAAGTAATTTGAGGTTTATTGGGGTACCTGAGCAAATAACTGGCCAAGCTCTGGTTCAACTGGTAACCCACAAAATTCCTGCAGCCCTAAATTTGTCAGAGGATTCCATCTTGCCCCACGTGGAGAGAATCCATAGAATAGGCCCAGAAAGACCAGCGCCTAATTCACGGTCTAGACCGGTGATTGCTAAGTATCTAGACTATCGAATGAAAGAAAGGATACTTGCTGAGTATAGAAAGACACCCACACTAATGATAGATGGTTTTAAGGTGCTCATATTTCAGGATTTTTCGGCAGCAGTTACACAGAAAAGACGGGAGTTTTCAGATGTGTGCAAATTATTGTATGAGCGCAACACTAGATTTGCTTTACTATACCCTGCCAAGCTGAGAGTGGAGGATGGGGGTCCAACATTGTATTTTTCAGACCCTAAGATTGCTAAGCGTCATTTTGGCGTGGGTATAGATAGGGAGCGCTCACCACAACGTTCACCAAATAGATGATTGGATATCTGATATAGTAGCATTTTAGGGTATGACTCTAATTTCTAAAGTAACCACGTTCATTCCTAGGAGTAGATTGCTTATTTACATTGGATGTTATTTTGTTAACGAGTATCTAATATTGAATGATATCATGTCTGATTGATATAAAGGAGCATTCCTCATTTCAGTGAAGATTTTCTAGTATATTGCTTCACGTTTTGTTTGCTACTTTATAGGTGATATTGAGTAGTTCAGGTGTGAATCACAGGTTGTAAGTGATGAACACCACATTGAAATGTTGGAGAGAAAATAAAAGAAAAGGGTGTAGGGGACATTGCACAAAAAGGTATAATGTATCTATTTTTTTCTGGTTTGTTTTTCTTTCTTATTCTTTTCATTTATATTTTTTATTTTTTTGTTGGCTCTCTCTCGTTTTCTCTCTCCCTCCCTGGGGGACTCTGGAGCCGGAGGACTCGCATTCTTCAAAAAGGGTGGTCTCCGCTTGCTGGGACGGAGTGCCACGTTTTAATTTAATTTTGTTCTTAGATTATTTTGTCCCACGACAAGGTATTGGATAAGACATGTCTAACGATATGACTGCTGGTAACACTGGGTCATCGGTTGGTAAGTTGAAATTTTTATCCTGGCATATTGGGGGTTTGAACTCTACTATTAAACGCAAAAGAGTAGTAACTCATTTAAAAAAATTTAAATCTGATGTTATATTCCTGCAGGAAACGCATTGGGCAGAGGGAGATATTTCTACTTTGAGGGCCCCATGGATAGGGGAATGTATTAAGGCTAGCTGTAGCAGAAAGATCAGGGGGGTGGCCATAATATTTCAAAGGAATATGCAATATTCTATTATAAATACCATAACTGATCCTAATGGTAGATTTTTGATTATTGATGTAGAGATTCAGGGTGCCTGTTATACTCTGGTAAACTTGTATGCGCCAAATGTTTCACCTCAAGAATTTATAGGCAGGGTGATGGACATCCTAGCACAACGTACTAACTATGCATTGATAGTGGCGGGAGATTTTAACTCGGTAGAGAATCCCTCATTGGACAGACAACCGACTCCCCGTTCATCTAATATGACAATCTGGAGACAATTCCAATCTTTCAAAACAAACCATCAAATTACGGATGTTTGGAGGCTGTTGAACCCTACAGATAAATCATACACTTTTTATTCGGCTGTCCATAAATCTTGGTCGAGAATTGACTTATTTCTGGTATCAGACAGCCTGGTATCTAGAATACAGGATTCCAGATTACATTCAATTCTAATATCTGACCATGCGCCCATCACAATTTCTTTGAGTCTAACGCAGTCACCGAGGGGCTTGAAACATTGGAGGTTTCCGTCTTACTTGTACAAGTCCACTAAATTTAAAGACCACCTATTAACACAGTGGATGAATTATCAAGACGATAATATAGAGGCATGGGATACGCCAGTAATTTTTTGGGGTGCATCGAAGGCCGTAATGCGGGGACAGATCATGGCTTTTGTCTCTTCCCAAAGAAAGGCAGAGGCTGCTGTTTATAAATCAATGTCAGAGGCCTTAACTTTAGCGTTACAAAATTATATAGCAGACCCTACTGAAGTTTCTCGGGAGACGTATGTTCAGTCGAAACAACTCTTAGAATCGCATCTTTTATCCCAAGCTAAAAAGGATGTATTGTTTACTAAGCATAAATTTTACAGATGGGGGAATAAAGCTGGAAAGTTGCTTGCCAACATGTCTAAGCCCTGGCGTAAAAGAACGTATATCACAGCCATTAAAGATCCACATACTAATGCTTTACTCACTACGAATAAAGAGATTATGAGTAAGTTTGAGGAGTATTATAAGGACTTGTATAGAGATCTTCCTTTTGATCAATCTCGATATGATGCTTTGATCCCTGATGACTTGTTGCCTTTATTAACTATAGAACAACAGGAGGCACTCTCTGGAAAAATAACACTAGATGAAGTGCTGTCGGTTATATCACAGTTACAACTTGGGAAATCACCAGGCCCAGACGGTTTCTCAAACGAGTATTATAAAATATTGCGGCATCAGATGGCTCCGATTTTAGTGGATTTGTTTAATGATATAATAGACAACAACTCTCCATTTCCATATTTTACGAATACTACCACAATATTGATCCCTAAACCTCAAAAGGATGCCCAAAAATTGGAATCATACCGGCCTATCAGTTTGTTAAATACAGACGTAAAGTTATTAGCTAAAATTATGGCAAGTCGCTTACAAACTATTTTGCCAGAATTGCTAACTCCCCATCAATTGGGTTTTGTAAAAGGGCGTCACTCAGTTCGAGGAGTTAGAGCGGCCATTGCCGCAGTGGCAGTGTCAGCCGGGGTATCTTCAATTTCTACTAACACTTTATTAAGTTTAGATACGACAAGGGCTTTTGACACAGTGTTATGGCCCCATCTATTTAACATATTACAAGTGCGTGGGTTCAACCCTTCATTTATCGGATTGATCAAATATCTTTATTTTTCCCCAGTGACGTCCCTAACGATAAATGGTTGTACTAGTGCACCTATAGAGATGTTTAGAGGAACAAGACAGGGGTGTCCCCTTTCACCCCTCTTATTTGATCTAGCTATAGATCCGTTGATTAGAATACTGGAAAAGGACAATCTTTTTAAAGGGATAAAAATTGGATCTAAAACAATAAAATTAACAGCGTTTGCGGATGATATTATGCTTTACATTGCCAATCCTCATGACTGTCTAATTCATATATTGGGGCTTTTGAAAAGTTTTGAAGAAATATCAGGGTTTGCAGTGAACATCAGTAAGTCAGAGGCACTTTATTTGGGCTCGCGCAATTCATTGCCACGTCTGCCTAGCGATGTTTCACTCAATTGGGCCAGGGACAGGATTGCATATTTAGGTATTGTAATTCCTAGCAATTTGGCTAACTTGTATCCTTTTAATTATAGGCCCATTATAAAAAAAATTTCGGACGAGTTGGAAGGCTGGAGGAATATCACTCTGTCATATATGGGACGCGCGAGCTTAGTCAAAATGATTTCATTTCCAAGGTTAATGTACACGTTTCAAATTTTACCTTTGTTCATTACAGTTAAAGATCTGCGACTTTTAAATAAGTTATTTAGATCCTTTATATGGAATGGTAAACGGCCCAAGATTAGCTTGATAAAATTGCAACAAACCAAATTGAATGGGGGAATAAGCTTTCCAGACATCAGATTATACAACAAGGCAGCTATGGTCCGCTATTTGTCGGATTGGATAAATGGAACAGAAAATTATGCTAATACTTCACTTGAACTAGAGTTTTTAGATCAGGGCGATTTGATTACGTTTCTTCACTCCTATGATCAGGAATCACCCACCACAATTAAAACTAATCCATTATTGTGGAATACAAAACGAGTATGGCATTTAATAAGACATGAGGCAGGCCTTAACTCACACAAGTCATTATTTCTCCCTCTTGTAAGAAATCCGCATTTCCAATCTGGACAGGCGACATATCCGTTCACAATATGGAGAGTGGGTGGCATTCAGAGAATAGGTTGTTTAGTAGATAAAGGAACATGTCGGGCTTTGTCTTTTAGCGAAGCAGCAGAAAAGTATGATACTCTGTTGTTCCCCATGGCCTTCCTGCAGGCAAAACATTATATCAATTTAGTAATCCAGGAGTTTGCGGCGAAAGATTGGGATAATCCAGTAGATGACCTTCTTTCCAAACCCCCAATGCTTAAGAAAGCTATTTCTAATTATTACCAATATTTTAAAGTATCTTTGGATCACATGTCCAATGCTAGGGGTCTTTCGAAGTGGGTTCATAAATTTCCCTTGTATACAGTTGACGAGCTATTGACTGCCCTTAATTATTCTTGTAAATCTTTAACATCAACAATATATGTAGAGATGTTTCTAAACATCTTTCATGGAGCATATTTGTCTCCGCATAGGAGTTTTTTAATGGGACGTTCGGTTTCTCATTCCTGTTATAGGTGCGGAGAAGATAATGCAGACTTATACCATTGCTTTTGGTCGTGCCCAATAGTCCGAGGATTTTGGTTACGAATTAAACGATATGCGGAGTCAGCTTTACTCAATTATATCCCTTTCATTCCAGAGTGGGCTATTTTTGGCATTATACCTACAGATATGAGAACTAGCAAAGGAAGCAGAAGATTGTTATTGGCAATAAGTGCGGCTGCTCGTAAAACAATACTGCAGGAATGGATTTCGACCTCCTCCCCATCTTTTGCGTTATTTAAGGCAAAGTTATATAACATATTTCGAATGGATTGGGTAGAGGTAGTCTTAGAGAAAGATAAGAAAGTAGAGAAATTTTTTGATATGATATGTGGGAATCATATATATCCACATTATCCCTAGACATGCGGCGCCAAATATATTATAGTGTGAAGGATACATCTTGGTTTCTACTCCAGACTATTGGAAATAATCCACCGATAGACATCAACTCTACCACGACCTAATGTGTCTACATCGGATGCAGATGATTGTGATTCCTTTGGGAGCGGGGGGGGAGGATTGGGAGAGAGCCCTTTTTGTTTTTGTTTTTGTATTATTTATATTTGTTTTTGGTTGTATTTGTCAGATGTTGGAAGTTTCAAACATTATCTGATATACAATATGATCTGATAATTAGGATATATACAGTGTTTATATCAAGGAGCACTACTATCATAAGCTATGTATATATATATATATGGTTTTTTGATTTGTTACTTTATAATGTCCGTAACAACTATGATCTATATGTCTAATGTACTCTATGTATATTTGTATTTTCTGTAATTGTTATTTTGATATATTTGATTGTGCTTACGTGCAGTGTCTCAATAAAATAAATTGTTAAAAAAAAAAAGTTATTATCCCCAGTTTTATGCTGTCTGGCAAACCTAGGAGCAGTATGACATTACTGTCCACTATATGAAACTGCAGTGGGAAATTTGTGGGTTGCAGCTTGGCCACGTCCATGGTCCTGATTCCCTGGCCACCGTAAGCAATTAGATTCACAGTGTGAGAACAGTAAATATGTGTTTTGGGGTTTGTGCACTGGAGGAGATCACGTGACCTGACGTTACACTGGGTGCCAGTGTCAATTTTTATTTTGATGGCATTATTGGTCTCCTTTTCTACTATTGTGGTGAATAATTCACCCTTTTTTTGGCCTTGAGATCAATATTTCCGCAGTGGAGACCGGTGTCTGGGCTGCTGGAACGCGTTGTCAGTCATCGGCTGTAGGCTTGGACCAGCACCAGCGTGCAAATTGATTTTATTTGTCACAAGCATTGCAGCATTTATTGAAAGCAGGAAGTTTGTGGTGTTCATCGGAACAGCGACCGCCACAATTCGCACAAAGTGTGTGTTGGTGCACGTGTTGCCGGAGGTCACATACAGTACATCAGATTATCTTTTAAACTCCATCTCAGCTTTATTCGACTGCTCATGCAGCATTCATATGTGTATAGCCGTGTCCAGTGTTAAATCCTTCTCACGTGATAAATGTGCACGAGTTACATCAATATAAGTTCCACACACAATCCTGTCCCTGATGAACCATAATCATATTTATATGATAGTAGTGTTGTCAAACTGGCAATATATAACTAGGTGCTCTCAGGGGAGCTCTGCACAGTAATGTTAAACATTATAAGATTTTTTTTCACTGGTACGCATATCTCATCAAACTCTTTTATTACTGTGTCGGGATCTTTTTGACCACTACCTTTGAGTAGACAAATGTACAGTATCTGCTTTATCAACACATTCATTCACAATGTCTGCACTCATTAACCTCCCCCACCCAGCACCCAATAATCCATTCAACCTAAGAGCTCCCATTAACCTCCCCCACCCAGCACCCAATAATCCATTCAACCTAAACTCCCATTAACCTCCCCCACTCAGCACCCATGAATCCATTCACCCCCAGAACTCAATACCACCCCCTCTCAGCACACCTTAATCTCCCTCACCCAGCACCTATTAATCATTTCACTCCCAGCACCCATTGATCTACCCCCACCCAGTATCTAATAATCCATTCACTCTCAGCAACCATTAAACACCTGCCACCCACCCAACACCTATTAGTCCATTCACTCCGGTTTCAGGGCTGTTCAAACAGAGAAACCGCACATAGGTGCCATCCCATAGGTACCGCCGGGACTGATGACTAGCAGCAACCACCACCAGTCTGTAGTGCCAGAAAAACTAACTTTTGGCCCAGGCAGTGCTGGGCTCATTTCCCAGCCGATTCAGATGCAGCCAGGGTTGGACTGGCCCACAGGGGTACAGGGGAAATCCCCAGTGGGCCCCACTGTCTGTGGGCCCACTTCCCCTCCTCTAGGTGTCAAGTTTTAGACCTCAAATTATAGATTGTTACTTTACTAGACAGTCAGTTACCTGGTGGAGCAGGACCACTGATCAACATGGGGCTTGGTTCCCATCTATAGAAACTACACCAAGATTTGCCCAATGGTTAGCCAAGCGTCTGTGGTGGCTGGTCACACCCCCTCTGGTGGATGACCACACTCCTCTAGCATGATTCCTCCGGTGGGCCCCTCATTGCCCAGTCTGAACTGGATGCAGCCCAGGCCATGATGTCATGGAGGTGACACAGCCGCTCAGCGAACAGTAGTGCAGACTGTACACTAACTTTCTTAGGCTGCCACTAAGAGTGAGGGAGAGGGTAAGGAGCCAGCCTCCTCTGCAAGTTCTACTACACAACAACTCTGACAGACTGTCTTCATATCAGGTCATTCTTTTATGGGGGCAATGAATGTGTATTTTATTATTTTCCTGTGTGGGGCAATGTGTGTGTTTATTTCCTGTGGGGGCAATGTGTGTGTTATTATATATCTGTGGGGGCAAAGTGTGTGTTATTTTATATCTGTGAGGGCAATGTGTGTGTTATTTTATATCTGCGGGGGCAATGTCTGTGTTATTTTATATCTGCGAGGGCAATGTCTGTGTTATTTTATATCTGTGGGGGCGGTATGCAGTCGGGAAGCCGGCGGACCTAATACTGACAGCCGGCTTCCCGGCTGTCATATCCCGGCAAGTGTCTAATGATAGGCGTCGAAATCCCGACACCTGTCATTAGACCTACGCTGGGAGCCCGACGCACAGCATCCCGATTGAAGGGATGCCGGGCGACGAGCGCGGGCAGACGTGCTGTTTAGGTTTAGAGCTGCCAGGGGGGACTTAGGGTTAGGCACACCCCCGGGATGTTAGGGTTAGGCTAGGGGGAGGGAGGGTTAGGGTTAGACACCCCCGGAGGGACGTTAGGGTTAGGCCCCCCCTAGGGGACTTAGGTTTAGGCAGCGGAGAAGGGAGGGTTAGGTTTAGGCACTTAGAGAGGGGATCAGGGTTAGGCACTGAGGGGGAGGTTAGAGTTTGGCACCCCTAAGGGAGGGTTTGGGGGAAGAAATAGGTTAGCTAATACTTACCTAGGGACGATCGGGATTTCCTCCACTTTCGGAATGCCGCTATCGGGATTCCAACCGCCGGGCATTGGTCCGGCGGTAAATCATACCGATTCCGTGGGGGCAATGTGTGTTTTATTTTATATCTGTGAGGTCAATGTGTGTGTTATTTTATATCTGTGGGGGCAATGTGTGTTTTATTTTATATCTGTGAGGTCAATGTGTGTGTTATTTTATAACTGTGAGGTCAATGTGTGTTATTTTATTCCCTCCCCTGGTGTATATACGTGTTTCCAAATGTGCCAGGACTGAGGCGGCCACTGGTAGCATCTGTAGATGTTGAAATACCGATTAGCACCAGTCCTGCGGCAGGCGCAGTTTCTCTGTCATAGCATGGCCTCCTATGTGCGTGTCTGTGCACGCAACCACTTTCACTGAGACACCCGCGACTCTCCCATAGTGTTAAAACTTTTAAAATATGTGCGCACTATTGGCGATGGTAATAGCATAGCAATAGTATACACCTGCTGATCCCAATCAGTCCGGTACTTACCCAGTGGTGTGGCTTACTGAGTGGTAGTATGTTTTGTACAGCCTTACCCACAATGGAGCGGAATTCAAGCAGAACACAGAGTACAGCCGATGATGTATGTGGGTGGCGGTGCATATATAAGTGGTGTGGGTTATTACCTTTTGGTGGTGGTTATCAATGTATACAATGTAGTGTGTGTCTCACCTCCAGTGTGGTTGAAGCGACTCATCGCTGTCCTCACATTCTGTTTGTATACAGGTTCCGTGTCTTTAGCAATCTGTGTCTCTTTCTCCCAGTACTCCGGTCCCTCTTTATTCATCCACGGAGCCACAGGACGGCAGAGACGAGAGTCGCTGTTATAATTCACAATCTGCTGATCATCCACATATCCAACTATAGAGAACTCCGGCAGCCCCGATCCTTTACCTGAGACCCCCGTGTAATAATACCGCAGGGTGTGACTGTCTGAGATAGGGACATACACATTCTGTTATAGAAATTATGGCAATAAATTCAGAAGGTCATCATTTAGCAGTTATCAGTATCTGACTGACATCACACATTAAATAAAAATATACAATTAAAATATAGAGGGACACAGTATCATTCATATGTATTATGTAGTGTTCATTCTAACACCCTGCACCTGTCACAAACTGTGCAGTTCCTCTTTCCTGCCTGGGGTGTCGCTCTTTGCTCTGGTGCTTAAAGAGCCTCATGAGAGGAGAAGAGCAGGGAAGATCTCTCCCCGCCCCCTGCTGCTTCTGCAGCCAATCAGAGCGGCCCAGGGCCAGCTCATCTCCTCTGCCACAGTGCCCCCTCCCTCTGCCCTACCCCGCGCTCTGCGGTAGTAAGGTGGACCCAGATATGCTTTTTGCCGGGTCACCACCTCTTAACTAGAGATGAGCGGTAAAACCGAACCACTCATCTCTACAGGGCCCCCTCTACCTTCGCAATGCCCGCTGCCCGCCTGCCCGCCCGCCCCTCGCACTACTCGCCTGCTCCCCACCTCACACTGCCTCCCACGCTACAGTAATACTTCAGTGAGCCGGCACACGCGCAGAAGAGGACAGTCGTACCGCAATCAGAGGACCGGAGGAGAAGACTGCAACGCTGGACCCCTGGAGACCGGATCGCATCGCTGGATAGGTGAGTATACGTGAAATGCTCTTTATCTAAGCTATAGATCACATCAAACTGATGCCATGTATAGTGATAAGTTACAATTCACCAGCGCCATGAATAGACCCCCAAATCTTTTTCATGTTCCTTAGGCAGCAATTCATCAAATTCTCTGTTTGTTATGCCGGTCAGCATCTGCTCGCAGTGCCCCCAAGCCCCAGCATGACTGACATACTGGGGCCATTTGTGGGCGGGGCGAGGTCAGCCATGTCGGCCATTTTACAAAAGGAAAAAGACGCACACTGCTGCCATTAGGCAGCCATCAGCCATCTGTGTAAGCCCAATCTTCCTCAGAATGGATGCTGGAACTCCACTGCCGATCTTGGCCTTGCCATGCACATAGGCAGTACAGATACTGCACATGTGCTGGATGGAAATCATTGGAGTTGCGCATAAACCATCAGGTTTACGTAAAACTGAAACAGGCCCATTGTTCCCACAGTCCCACCGACATAAAGAAGAAACTAAGCTGTATGCATTGTAGTAGGTACCCGGGGCCTTGTTCAGCACGGCACACTAGTGCACCGCTGATCGCAGATTCCCGATGGTCGTGAATGTGCGCAGGTGCCCGACCAGTCCTGCGCATGTACCTACCTAAAATAGAGGAAGTATAATTTCTCTGAATTTAGTATAGAGAAACGTGTGGAAAATCACTGATTTCTCCTCATTTTCACCCCATAGGTTTCAATACAGGTTGCGCACAAACGCTAATAATATAGCTGAGAGAAGCAACACTTCTTATAACACCATCCAGAGATGGCATTATGTTATTGTGTCCCCTGTCACTGGAGAAAAGCAGGGTAGACACATTTCTCCTCTTGGTTTCACCATCAGGACCCGCTCTGCGTATGCGCCGATTACAGATGACGCGCTCTGCACATACGCCGGAGTGTGCATAAATTAGCCATTGCGATGCCATACGCAGCTTGTGTACTCACTGTGGGTCTCATTCAGACCCGCTCGCAAGCGCCTGAGTGCTCGCAAGCGAGTCGATGTTTGGCTGTGCGCAAGCGCAGCGGCCGCACTGCGCGTGCGCATGCCCTGGAGCGAGAGAGAAATTCTTTCGCTCCGGGGCTCACTACAAAGAGGGCGGCTGTCGATGGTGATCGACAGCTCGCCCCGTTTTCTAGGCATGGCGAGGGGGTGGTTTCACAAACGGAGGCGTTCCCAAGCGAACACTTGCCGTTTGTGGGCAGCCCCGCTGACATCACCAGTGATGTCAGTGGTGAGCTTCCAGCTCTATTAGAGCCGAAAACTCTCTGGGGCTTGCGGCAGACTAGACCCTACCACAAGGGTCTCGTCGCAAGCCCCGATGGTCGAGATAGTCTTGACCATTGCGACCATTATCCTGGTCGCTCGTTAAGGCTGTGGGTGGTAACCCACAGCCTAGCGAGCAGCCAGGAGGCCGGTTCATTTTTTAGATGCGGCCGCCCTCATTCAGAGCGAGCGATGTGTGTGGATGAGAGATTTAGATCTTGTGCAGAGCAGAGAGGTCGGGTTAGGAGATACTCCGTGATGAGCGATAAGAGATGTATGTTGGTGTAGTTTGGTTAATAGCCTTATCATACCTCCCAATATCTCTGATAATAAAGCCGGGACCCCTGTGCGACAAATGGGCGGGGCCTCGTATGAAATGGGGGTGTGGCCCCATAACACCCAGAGATGCTGGTTTGCCCCAGGCTCTCCCTGCACTGTGAACAGATGCAGTGTGCATACAGTGACAGTGAGTACTACCCCAACTTCCCCCCACAGCGGGACACCGGCCTGTGGGGTCATTTACTAAGCTGTGTTAGGAGATAAAATGAACGGAGATAAGGTACTAGCCAATCAGCTCCCAAATGTCATTTTTCAAACACAGCCTGCGAGATGGCAGTTAGGAGCTAATTGGCTGGTACCTTACATCCGTTCACTTTATCTCCTAACACAGCTTAGTAAATTGATCAATCTGTGTGAAATGGCGGGCAGTCCTTGAAAAGCGGGACTGTCCTGCTGAAAGCTGGACAGTTGCTTATGTCCAAGCAGTGGCATAACTAGGGTATTTGGAGCCCAGGGCATAATAATAATGGAGCCCCTGCTCCAAGTAGGTGTGTGTGCCGAAGGCGCACGGCAAAAATAGTGGACATGGTCACATGCCACAAGGGGCATGGCCACTGGAAAATGGGGGCATGGCAACATGACACACCACCGTTTCTTGTCACTCTGGGAACATTCCTTTCCATTCCATGTGCACCTTAATGCCCCAAGTAGTAGTGCCCCTCTTGCAATGCCCACTGTAGCAGTGCCCCTTATGCAATGTAGCAGTGCCCTCTGTAGTAGTGCCCCCAGTAGTGCCCCTTATACAGTGCCCCCTGTAGTGCACGATTATACAGTGCCCCCAGTAGTGCCACTTATACAGTGCCCCCAGTAGTTCCCCTTATACAGTGCCCCCAGTAGTACCACTTATACAGTGCCCCCAGTAATGCTCTTTATACAGTGCCCCCAGTAGTGGTCCCCCCTATGCAGTGCTCCCAGTACAGCTCCTTATACAGTGCCCCCAGTTGTGGTCCCCCCTATGCAGTGCCCCTTATACAGTGCCCCAGTAGTAGTCCCCTCCTATGCAGTGCCCCCAGTAGTGGTCCCCCCTATGCAGTTCCCCCAGTAGTGGTCCCCCCTATGCAGTGCCCCAGTAGTGGTCCCCCCTATGCAGTGCCCACAGTAGTGGTCCCAGTAGTGCCCCTTATACAGTGCCTCCAGTAGTGGTCCCCCTTATGCAGTGCACCCAGTAGTGCCCCTTATACAGTGCCCCCCGTAGTGGTCCCCTCCATGCAGTGCCCCTTATACAGTGCCCCAGTAGTAGTCCCCTCCTATGCAGTGGCACCAGTAGTAGTCCCCCCTATGCAGTGCCCTCAGTAGTGGTCCCCCCTATGCAGTGCTCCCAGTAGTGCTCCTTATACAGTACCTCCAGTAGTGGTCCCCCCTATGCAGTGCTCCCAGTAGTGCCCCTTATACAGTGCCCCCAGTAGTGGTCCCCCTTATGCAGTGCTCCCAGTAGTGCCCCCAGTAGTGGTCCCCCCTATGCAGTGCCCCAGTATTAGTCCCCTCCTATGCAGTGGCCCCTGTAGTGGTCCCCTTTATGCAGTGCTCCCAGCAGTGCCCCTTATAAAGTGCCCCCAGTAGTGGTCCCCCTATACAGTGCCCCTTATACAGTGCCCCAGTAGTAGTCCCCCCAGTAGTAGTCCTCCCTATGCAGTGTCCCCAGTAGTGCCCCTTATATAATGCCCCCAGTCCCCACTATGCAGTGCCCCTTATATAGTGCCCCCAATAGTAAGCCCCTATATAGAGCCCCCAGTAGTGCCCCTTATACAGTGCCTCAGGAGTAGTCCTCTCCTATGCAGTGCCCCCATTAGTGGTCCCCCCTTTACAGTGCCCCTTCTACAGTGCCCCAAGTAGTGGTCCCCCTATGCAGTGCTCCTTATACATTGCCCCAGTAGTAGTCCCCTTCTATGCAGTTCTAGTCCCCCTATGCAATGCCCCCAGTAGTGATCCCCCCTATGCAGTGCTCCCAGTAGTGCCCCTTATACAGTGCCTTCAGTAGTGGTCCCCATTATGCAGTGCTCCCAGTAGTGCCCCTTATACAGTGCCTCCAGTAGTGGTCCCCCTTATGCAGTGCTCCCAGAAGTGCCCCTTATACAGTGCCTCCAGTAGTGGTCCCACTTATGCAGTGCTCCCAGTAGTGCCCCTTATACAGTACCCCAGTAGTGGTCCCCTCCTATGCAGTGGCCCCAGTAGTGGTGTCCCCTATGCAGTGCTCCCAGCAGTGCCCCTTATACAGTGCCCCCCTATGCAGTGCCCCTTATACAGTGCCCCAGTAGAAGTCCTCCCAGTAGTAGTCCTCCCTATGCAGTGCCTCTTATATAGTGCCCCCAGTCCCCCTTATGCAGTGAACACGGTAGTGTCCCTTATATAGTGCCCCCAATAGTAAGCCCCTATATAGAGCCCCCAGTAGTGCCCCTTATATAGTGCCCTCAGTAGTAGTCCCCTCCTATGCAGTGCCCACAGTAGTGGTCCCCCCTATGCAGTGCCCCCAGTAGTGGTTCCCACTATACAGTGCCCCTTATACAGTGCCCTAAGTAGTGGTCCCCTCTATGCAGTGCCCCCAGTAGTAGTCCCCCTATGCAATGCCCCCAGTAGTGGTCCCCCCTATGCAGTGCTCCCAGTAGTGCCCCTTATACAGTGCCTCCAGTAGTGGTCCCCCTTATGCAGTGCTCCCAGTAGTGCCCCTTATACAGTGCCCCCCTATGCAGTGCCCCTTATACAGTGCCCCCTATGCAGTGCCCCTTATACAGTGCCCCAGTAGTAGTCCCCCCAGTAGTAGTCCTCCCTATGCAGCGCCTCTTATATAGTGCCCCCAGTCCCCCTTATATAGCAGTAGCGCACGCAGGGGGGGTTTCTGAGTACCCAGAAACCCCCCGACTGACCAAATTATTTTTTTTTAGAGACGGAGACAGCACTGTCTCCGTCTCTGCACTGACTGCGGGCTCGACGGAGCTGCCGCAGATCCACAGACAGAGAGCTCTGGTTGGCAGAGCTCTCTGCAAAGAAGATACAGGTACAGCGGGCGCCGGGCAGGAAGCGCTGTTGTGTGAGACACTGTCCCTGCTGTGCTGTGAGGGGGCGTGTTGGTGCGGCGGCAGTAGGGGATGGAGCAGTTGCTTGTCCCCCGGTGTTTCCCATCATTCTGTGTGGGTGGTCAGGTGCCCTGAAGGCCGCAGCCCTTATCGCTGTGGTCGTCGTCATCCTGGTGCAGCTGCTCTGGGTCTGGCTCAGCTCCAAGTCTTCAGGAGGAGATCGCCAGGAAGGAGCTGCTACGCATGCCGAGCAGCAGCAACGACGCTCACATGGGCTCCAGCGGTGACCCACCTCCTCCTCCTCCTCAGCCCTCGGTAAGTATACTGATATTCGTGTATGTATTTATGTATGTTGTGCATATGTATGCGTGTGTGTGTGTATGTATGTATGTATGTATGCGGTGTGTAACTATGTACATATGTAGGTATCTTGTGTGTGTATGCTTATGTGTGTGTCTGTGTGTACGCTGTGCGTGAGTATGCTTAGAAGTTGTGTGTATGAATGCTGTTTGTATATATGTATATATATATACTATGGAAACCCCCCTTTAAAAATCCTGCGTTTGCCACTGTATAGTGCCCCAATAGTAAGCCCCTATATAGAGCCCCCAGTAGTGCCCCTTATATAGTGCCCCCAGTAGTAGTCCCCCCTATGCAGTGCCCCTTATATTGTGCCCCCAGTAGTAAGCCCCTATATAGAGCCCCCAGTAGTGCCCCTTATATAGTGCCCCCAGTAGTAGTCCCCCCTATGCAGTGCCCCTTATATTGTGCCCCCAGTAGTAGCCCCTATATAGTGCCCCCAGTAGCGGTCGCTCCTATGCAGTGCCCCCAGTAGTCTCCCCTATGCAGTGCCCGCAGTAGTGGTCCCCCCTATGCACTGCCCCCAGTAGTACCCCCTGTAGTAGACAAAGACACACACTAAAAAAAAACCCACTTACCTGAATCCCCACTCCTGCTCCTGTGCCCGCCGCCGTCCGCTCCTCCGTCCTCCCAGGCCAGCCCGCTCTGCATTAGGGGAGATACATCATGACATCTCTCCCATCACCCACTGTGGGAGCTGGAAGATGGAGCTCATGAGTGATCTCCAGCCCTGCTCCGGCAGTGGGCGCAGCAGTCAATGAGAGTCTGTCTGACTCTCATTGATTGCCAAAACAAACACACTGCCGCCGGGTAGTACGAGTGTACTAGCCGGTGGCGGTTTTTGTTACTATGTAGTGCGGACCGCTCCTAATCAACCAATCAGCTCCTAACTGTAATTTTTCAACACAGGGCAGGATGCACAACGCATCGCATTCGGGATGTGATGCATCCCGCCACCCTTGGCATGATGCCGGCATTAGCAAAGGACCGCTCTTTCTGTAAGAGCAGCCCTTTGCGATGGAGGGACTTCCGGCTCTATGACCCAGAAGCCCCACTGACGTCCTTCTGCGCAAGCTCTGCATAGCTGGGCATGCGCAGAAAGAGGCACATGCCGCGGGGAGTGCTTGGAGCGCTCCCATGCGTCGTTTGTCGTATCTTCAGATCTGTCTACAGTGCAGGCCAATCTGAAGATACGGCGGACAACACTATGCTTCTGGATGCGGTGGGTGAACAACATATAGGGCGATTGTACACCAGATCCTGTTTGTGTGTACGGACCACCCGATATATCGTGCCGTCACATCTGCCATTGCTGGATACGTACATTGTCTCTAGTGTGTACCCAGCTGAAGACTAACTAACACCTCTGCTAACATGGGGTAGGGCTGATTCTTGAGTTATCAACAGTGATAGAGATATCAGGTTGGTAACAGACTCTCTGGCCTGGTGACAGACTGGGTCAGGGCTGACGGCAGACAAAGATGTTATCCAGAGACTGCTGTGGTCAGGGGAGGAAGAGTTCAGGAAAACCCAGAAAGCAATAAGTAGACAAAATACACATAACACAGGTACAGTTGCAGCAAAGCAGGAAACTATCATCGGCACAGGTGAGAGGAGGCAATGTAACCTTGGAATACTATAGTGGGGGACAGCATTCCCCACTCATGTTTGTTTTATATATTTCTAAGAGATGGCAGCACTTTGTTATTGATGCTTTCTGGTAATCTTCTGGCGGTGAAAGACCTATCCAGTAGCAGGTCTGACTTTGGGGAAGATGTACTAAACTCTGGAAAGTGATAAATTGGAGAGTGATAAACTGCCAACCAATCGGCTCCTAACTGTCATTTTTCAAACACGGCCTGTAACATGACAGTTAGGAGCTGAGTGGCTGGTAGTTTATCACTCTCCAATTTATCACTTTCCAGGGCTTAGTACATCTCCCCCCTCATAAGCGCACGCAGGGGGGGTTTCTGAGTACCCAGAACCCCCCCGCGCGAAATACCAGAGCTCAGGCAACTGTGCCGCGCGGCAGGTGCCTACTCTGTACTCACTGGCTGAATATAGCCAGACTGCCAGAAATGCCATTTGTTTATCTCCCGTGTCCTCAGCCGCGGCTCGCGGCCCGTCAGTAAGGACTGGGAGCCGAGGACACTACTAGGAGGATAACTTCCCCTCCTCCGCCGCGCTTGCTGCCTCTATCAATGGCCTTACACTGTGAACTTGCGCGACGTGACGTGATGACGTCACGCCGCACACAATCTCTTTATGTGCCTGCCTGTGAAGTGTATGGAGCAGCAGCACCGAGGAGTAGCAGTGAGTGACAATGCAGCAGCTGCAGCATGCTGGACCAAGAGCATAACACCTCGGCCGAATCGTCAGCTGAGATACACACTTGGGTGAGGCCTCAGTTACTCTTGAAGACCAGGGTAGAGATGAGCTGTCTGTCCTGGACCCTGAAGGGGAGGAGAGGGTGCACTGACTAAGCTATAAGGTAAGTTCCCTGTGACTGTCAAGTGTAGCTGCTGTTTGTGATTGGAACGGGGTCTGTGTTGCATTTAGTAAGGGGGAGGGTAATTGAATTTAGTAAGGGTGGGGTCATTACATTTTTGTTGAAAAGGTAAATTTCAAAATATCATTCAAAAAGAGACACATAGAGGGCCCCATTTATCAGCTAAGGTCCTGTGCAAGATATATATATATATATATATATATATATAGTCCTCAAGGGTGGCACTCTCAATAATAATCATACAGCGTGCAGGTGCCCTCCAAAGTAAGTCAGCACCAGCTGACCCAAAATCTACCATGCATGCAGACGGCACCCTGTCTCCAATAAATTAGCACAGGTAATAGTGAATGAATCACCGACGTTTCGGAGCGTTTAATATAGCTCCTTCATCAAGGTACCAAAACTGTTTGTACCTTGATGAAGGAGCTATATTAAACGCTCCGAAACGTCGGTGATTCATTCACTATTACCTGTGCTGATTTATTGGAGACAGGGTGCCGCCTGTATGCATGGTATATATATATATATATTTGTGGGTAGATGTTTTTCCATTGACTCAGCAACCAAGGATTTGGAACCCCCCTTTCAAAATCCTGCGTTTGCCACTGCCCCTTGTTTGAAGTGGTTGTGTTATTCATTAGCAACACTGGTGGGGAACCGCATACCCCAGAATAGTGTTATTGTGAGTAATTCTTTATAGGGTCTCCCAGTTTTCTGTTACTATAAAGCTCCTTATGGTGATATAACAATGTGTTTAGTTTATTTATATTATTATTACTGGTATTATTATTGGCCTCTGTGTTTACTAATGGGCTAATTAACATCGCTGGTGTCCAGGCTAACCTGATATACACTAATACGCTGGAAGACAAAGGGGAGAAGGTAATTTCAAGAAGGAAATGTCTTCTAAATTATGGTCGCCAATTAGTAAATCTCAGGACTGACACAAGAGCAGTGAGGCCGTCACTGCAGTCACACTTGAAGCTGCTAATCAGTGATGTTGTGGATAAAAATACTCCGGTTACCCCACCACAGACTGAGAACGCTGCTAGAACAGGATGTTGTTGTGTGTACGCCCAAGGAAATTGGACAGAAAAACAACAGTGCAGTGCAAAAACTGTCACCGATTTATTTGCAGTACTGTGTGTTATACCCTGATTATCAATAGACTATAATGTAGAGAACTGTTTGTCTTATTCATTAATTTATTACTAGATGACACACATACCTCCCAACTGCCCCGATTTCAGCGGGACAGTCCAGGTTTACAGACACTGCCCTGCTGTCCCACCCAGGGGCCGCAGTGGCTCGCGGGCGGGGGGCATTTGGGGAGGATACTCTCACACTGCTGCTCTGCAGAGCTGGGCAAGCACCCAGCATAACGAAAACAGGGTGTAGCTCACAGGTATGGCATTTCCCATGAGGCCACGCCCCTACCAATAGGCCACACTCCCTGTTTCCGCTCATACGCCAAAGGCAAGTGTCCCTCTTCTCCCACTAAAGTTGGTAGGTATGAGATGATAATTTCTTGTTAATAAAATTCTGTTTTTAAACCATTTAAACTTTACTTTTAGTTATTTTCACAATTGGGGTATACAGGGCCTGATTCAGACCCGGTCGCAAGCGCTGTGTGCTCGCAACCGGATCGATGGTGGGCCAGTGCAAATGCACACGACGTAGCCGGCACGGTCGTGCGCATGCGCGAGACCCGGATAGCGATGGGCACTCCGTCGCTCCGGGTCTCGCAACAAAGGGGGCGAGCTGTCGATGTTGAGTGACAGCTCGCCCCCTTTGGTGGGCGGGCCGGGGGAGTGGCTGCCCAAATGGAGGCGCTCCCATGTGAACGCCTCCGTTTGGGGGCGGCCCCACTGGCATCACAAGTGATGTCAGTGGGAGAGATTTTGGCTCATTAGAGCCGAAATCTCTCTGGGGCTTGCGGCAACGAGACCCTACCACAAGGGTCTCGTCGCAAGCCCGATGGTCGCAATGGTCTTGACCATCGTGACCATCTTCCTGGCCGCTCGCTATAGCTGTGGATGGTCACCCACAGCTATGCGAGCGGCCAGGAGGCCGTTCAAATAAAAAAATAGCCCGGCCCTGATTCAGAGCGAGCGCTCTGTCAGAGCGTCCGGCTCTGAATCAGGGCCACAGTTCCCCCCTATAGTGCTAACGGGATAATGTATACAGTAGGTGTAGTATTGCAGGGTTGAAGCTGGATGGACCAATGGGGAGAGTTCTGGGTAAATAGGCTAATCATATCTGCAGCACCTGTATACAAGCACACTGACTGACTACAAGGTATTGTAATGGAGAAACATCCCATTTTCCAGGCAAATAGGACCGCAAGCTGGAAATATGTGAATCCCGGGAGCAGGAAGCTGGCCACTGTTGCTAAGCGACAGCCACGTTCAAGTATAAAACTCAAAGTTAAACAGTTTTTTTTGTTTTTCTTAACTTTGTTTCATTTTCAATTTTCCCAGATTTGTACATTTTCATAAAAACATTTTTGGCATCTGAAATATTAAGCTTTAGGCACAAGAAAAACATATATGAGGTGGACTAGACAGCTATTGTAGAAGCAGGCATGCTGTGACCTGTGCTTCCACAAAATCTGTTGAGCCACAGCAATAATAATAAAGATACAAAGGGCCAAATGTAAAAGGGGGAGAGTTTAGAAAAGTGAGAGTTTCTGACACTTTTTAAACTTTGCCAATGTAAGAGTCCAAAAACAAAGTAACAGAGTGAACTTGCATGTTTATTTAGACTTAAAAAACTCACGATTTAAAATCTCATTCAGATGTTTTCCTTTTTTGAAGATAAAACTCAACCAATGTGAGAGATTACTGCTAAACTCTCACATTTTCTAAACTCTCACCCTATTACATTTGGCCCAAAGAGTTTGTTGCACTCTATAAATACATAATTACACAAGCTGGACTCTTTATATACTCACCACAATATATTCCGGACACCCACAAAGTAAGGAGAAGGTGAAACTCCATCTTCACCTCTCAGCAAGTCACCAACCGTTATTTGCAGGACAGAGTATTGTGATGCATAAACATTATAGTGGTAAAAATACTCAGTGCTGACCGGATGTGAAGTCTCTCTAGGTCCAATTAAAAATTAGTATTGGCTGGATCACCAGTTACCAGGCAGAGCAATCTAAAAGTTTAGCAGAATGTTGATAAAACCTCAGATTTAGGAGGAGCAGTCCTAATTTAAAGGGACTGTCCTGCAGAAAAGGGATTTTGGTCCTGATTCCCCTAATGCCACATGGAGTTCCTTTCTGAACTGAAAGGTTGTTATGAACCAGAGCTGAGTGGATGAACAGGCTAATGGTGCATACACACGGTCAGACTTGCTAGATCAACGATGAGCGATTTGAACGATTTTACCAACGATCTCATGAATGATTTCTGACAGTATTTAAATGAATGAAATCGTCCAAATCTGACTGCAAACACAGACGATTTCAGATATCGTTATCTGACATGCGGGCACGCACATTGTTCGTCGATGCATGTCAAACATGTCAACAATATGAACGATGTAACGATTTTTACAATTGTTATTGTTCATATCTTCCAGAAAATCTGACCGTGTGTACCCTCCAAAAGACAGTGAGATTTGGTCCAGGCTGATAGCTACCAGCTGGGAAGCCTCTGTGAACATGCAGCACTCAGCTGCTCATAGTTGGGTCTTGTTTGCTTACATGAGAATGGCTCTGACTTCTGTTATAAGTCAGCCATCCCATTCCTGCCTTGCTGGAGATAGTTTCTTGTGGAAGTTGTGCCATCTGGGCCCTGTTCTTGCAGGGGCATCTTAACAGAGGAGGGGATCCGTGTGCTTTCCCAGTCAGGGGCCCCCACCTCTCACCCCAGCAGCCGACTGACGCGGCTGGCCAGCCACCGCATCATCAGTAGACTCTGGGCACTAGAGTGTGCCCAGAGTCTACTGCACATGCACAGACAGATTGCAGGGGAATGGTGCTGCCCCCATTTTCCTGGCGATTTCCTCACTGCGCATGCTCAAAACACCATAAAAATGGGCGTAGCGGCCATTTTCCGGCATTTTGAGCAGCGCTGAGAGACCTGACGCGGGACATCGGAGAGGTAAGTTTTAGATAATATGGGTGCAGGGTGTGCAGTGTGGGCCCCCTGGAGCCGGGGGCCCATGTGCACCGCACACCCTGCACCCATCATAGATATGCCCCTGTGTTCCTGTATCTGCTGTTTGGTATTTGCATTACCTGTATCTGTTGCAAGTATACCTGGAATGTTCATTATGCTGCAGTTTCACTCTCAAGCCATTTGTGATATGCCCTATTGCTACAGTATGCCATCCAGCAATATATGTACATGTCTCTTGCTGCTATTATACTCTGGAAAACACACACTGGTTAATATATTGCTATTCCATTCTGCATTATATGGTAGGCTGCAGTTCCATACTGCCAGCTGCATGTGTATCTGAATTTATTGCTATACCATCTTGCAATATATCTGTTGTTTGTGATTGCCACTATTTTATGTAGTTGTGTTTATATGAAATCGTATTCTGTTATTGTCCGCAGTGCACACTGCTCTATGGAATTTACCCTGCAATATTGTTACTTAGTATTGCTGATATTCATGCTACCTGTTTATTAGTGTGCACTCTATCTTGCTTGTGTCCATGGCTGCAGGCTGCTCCTTGGTTAATATTACCTTTGTACTACTACTCCAGTTTTATCTTGCAAACTCCAGTTGTTTGTATAAGCCCCTACTGTCCGGAGGTTAAGACCTGATGGCATCCTAAGTACCGGTGAGTGAGTTGTACCCTATGGAAACAACGGGCGGTTGTTATAGGCAGAAGCCCTCCCTAGAGTGACTCTAGGAGACTTACACAAATACAGGGGAGATTCATTACAATGGGTTGTTTTTATGAGAAGGGAGCCATCACCTCAAAACACGCCGGATGGACATGGCACACCCAAATACACCCCAGGGGGGACATGGCAGGTCGAAATACAAGCACTAATGTAGCATGAAGCAATATAGAACTGGGGTTTTTCATTTTTTTGTTTGCAATCAAGAGAAGCACTCTTAGGGGTAAATTTGCAAAAGGACGATATTGGTCGATTTTGCATTTTTGTGCGATTTGCTATTTAGTTTGCAATTCTGAGGTTTATTAAATTCAACATCAACCAAAAATCTGGCTATAGAATAGTTTAGTTCAGACAAACAATCAATACTTTCACATATGTGACAATAGAAACCGGACATTTACTAAGAGTTGGTTTGTAAAACTACCATAAATTGATGGCAAAATGACTGCAAACTCACCCAAAAACTATCTGCCTGTGGCACGTGAATTGGGAGAAGCATTGCACAGACCACTATAATCTGTGCAGGCTTCTTAGAGTTAAAAGCAATGATAGTTGGTCTGGTACTGAACAATCGGTGAAAAACTAGCATGCCCCCCCCCTCCAATTTTCCAATATCCAGCACCAGCAGGGGTATATCTATAATGGGTTCAGGGTGCCTGGGTCTAGCAAAAAATCACTGTGAAAATGGTGGTGGCCATTTTGTCGGTGATTCGCACATGCGCAGTACTGGCATAAATGGCACAGGCACAGGCAAATGGGCCCCCTTAAAATGCACAGGCAAATGGGCCCCCTTAAAATGCCCCTGTGTACCAGGCTGAACCAGACAGGGGGGATCTTACACTATAGCAGGGAGACACAGTCCTTAATACAAAACCAGCCCCAAACTGGTCAGCCCAGGGCTGGAGATGCTCAGAAAGTGGGGACCCCAAAAATAAAATGGAGTCCCCCTCCCAAGGATTAATCAGCTATTGCCCGCACCCCTGGAGGCGTTGGGTGCAGGGTTAAAGGTGTAAAAATATATTATGATATTGTTCTTTACAGGCTGACTACAGTTGCCAGCCAGAGCCTGCCCGGAAACCTGTCCCCTGCCTGTGAAGAAAACATAAAAGAAATCTAAATATAATAAAATAAAGAACACAGGGCCTGATTCATTATGAATCGTAAATGCGATTACGCACAAAATTGGCCGATTGTCTTGATCTGCGCATGCGTACGCATTGCAGTGCACGTGCGCAAACTAGCAACTGCGATTGGGACTGCGATCGCCAGAGACTACGCAGACCCATTGCAGAGTGATTGGCAGGAAGTGCCATTTGTGGGTGATGACGGGGGGGGGGGGGGCAAGGTTGGCAAAATGCAGGCGTGCCAGTGCATTTGAACGTCATTCGCAGGGGCGTGCATAAATTATCACTGCGATGCCATATCGCAGCTCTAGTGCTCAGTGCGTGCGATGAGTTTAGACATTTCTGAGCAAGGTCAGAGCTTGTGCAAGTGTGCGTGAGGCTGTGATGGTACTCCATGTTACCAATGGCTTTGCAGTCTTGCTAAACATTACGGATGTGTGTAAGGTCAAGTAGGCGTCCCTATGTAGTGCTTAGACGGCATAGGGATCGCAATGGTTTAGCATATCATTGCAGCCAGACTGCATGTGTAATCGCAACCGTGATTGCAGTTGCGATCTGTAGTGACTCAGGCCCACAGACACCGAATGTGTTGATCTTTATTGTGGGGATATTGGCAGTAGCCGGTGCTGGGATCAGGTGTCCAATCCTACAGGACACATCAGTGGCCGGCGCTGGGACAGCATCGGTCCAGATACAGCAGTAGCGGGCAAGACTTGGCCCCGGGCATGAGCTGACTGTAGCTCAGCGCCCGGTAGCCTTGATGCGGCATCGGTAAGCCGGAGCCAGCGCCATTCAAGTGGAGCAAGCTGCGGCTGTTTGGCTCTGGTCGAGAGCCAAACACGGCTTGTGGACCAGCAGCCAATAGCAGGCGGCGTGGCGAGCCAATCGTGGCTCGCTGCTTCATAGCCCCCGCCCACTCCACGCTATCTTACTATTAGACGCCGCTGAGCGGGAAGAAGTCAGTCCGGCGGCGGAGAGGGAGGAGAGAACACCTCCCGAAGAGGAGCGTCACGGCAAAAGTTCCGGCGGCCGTGGACGTGGCCAGGCCAAGATGTTGCGATCAAGAAAGAAGATCGGCGGCGATGGCTGGAAGAAGAAAAGAAGAGACAGCACTGCTGGCCAGGGCAGGCCAGCGGCAGTCAGACTGCGGTTAAGGACCGGAGAGGACTGCGGAGGTGGAAAGTAAAAGAGCTAATGAAGCTCCTCCCCGCAGCCTCTCCCAACATACCGGTAGGCAGCTTTGGGCCACCAGTATTATTTAACCCCAATCTAGACCACCAGGGCTGTCGGGCACAAGGCCCGTAGAGTGCATTCGAGAGATAGACCTGTGGGCAAGTAGGCAGGCATTAGGCCTGGGCATAGGCCCTATAGATTATAATTAACCCTATCGGGAGTGAGTAACCTTGGTGTTAGGCCCAGGTCACTAAAAGTGCAAATGGGCGGCGCCATCCTAAATATATAAAGTGACCTGGGTATTAGGCCCATGCCACTGAGTAAGCCCCTCAGTTAGGTAGGCCTGAGCCTCCAATACAGTGGATCTAGGCACTAGGCCCAGATCACTAAAATTGTGCCCACTATTAGGCAGGCCCATAGGCCTTAGCCATCATATATTAAAGGGAATTCTGGGCAGTAGGCCCAAGTCCTCTGCGCCCCTGAAATAGGCAGACATAGCCTGAGCCACCAGTAAGACCCTGGGCATTAGGCCCAGACCACTGGTATAAGTAGGTAGCCCCTCTGTTAGAGTATTGAGGTGTGAGCAGTTGTGCGACACTCATCCTCCAAGTACCCCGTGGAGAGCTGTCAGGCTACCTCTAAAATAACAGGTGTTTCCCAGTCACCTAGCAGAGGAGCTGGCAAGCTCTAGTTAAGCAGGTAGCAAATATTTAAAGAGATAGTATCGTGTTTTACTCTTGTGTGATTACCGTCTGTGGTTTTTATTCCGTGCAGGGCAAAAGTTTATTGTTAAACATGTCGCACTACACACATGGTAGGTTGAGGGCGATGTCATAGTATGTGTAGTAGCGTGACACACTTAGGTTAGGTTTAGGCCCTGCACGGCTGTAGTGTTTGATTATCTCCTTACAGGGACCTGTAAGCGAGTGAGCAGATGAAGAACAAGAGTGGACACGGTGAGCAATATCTGTGTGCGTACTGTTTCTCACTGTCTGTTTGTCTTTTTCTGTATATCTTCCTTCTGGGCGGACAGTGGACCTTGCACCCTGGTGCAAGGTTGAGTTTTCACCTGGTGCGAGAGTACCAATAGGTAAAACTTGGGATCTGAGGCACAAAGTACCAGTGATGATCTTCACTTAAAACCCGAATATATTTGTAGTGCTCCTCGGTCCGGTAGGTCGTGTCGGTCGGCATTGAGAGCGGCAACGGTTTCCATGGCAGATAAATCTGAACTTGCGCTAATTCGGTGAATAGAACTGAGCCAGAACTGTACCGCTCATCTCTAATATATATATCATACTTATCTACTTTTTGTTGCTCCTCTCCAGTTAAAGCCAGGAGAGGAGGTACAGCTGGAGGTACACTATGGGGGATGCGGGAGATCCACCCACACTTCTAGGGGTGCGGAGGTCTCCTGCACCTTCCAGGAGAGTAGGTAAGTATGAATGAGATAGACAGACAGACAGAGAGATAGAAAGATAGAGAGATAGATATAAGATAGATAGATAGATATGAGATAGATGTATAAATGGATAGAAATATACAAGAGATAGATAGATATGAGAGATGTATAGATAGATAGGAGATAGATGTATAGATAGATATATATGAGATAGATAGATAGATAGATATGAGATAGATGTATAGATAGATATGAGATAGATGTATAGATAGATATGAGATAGATAGTTAGATAGATATGAGATAGATAGTTAGATAGATATGAGATAGATAGTTAGATAGATATGAGATAGATAGATAGATAGATAGATATGAGATAGATATGAGATAGATAGATAGATAGATAGATAGATAGATAGATAGATAGATAGATAGATAGATATGAGATAGATGTATAGATAGATATGAAATAGATAGATATGAGATAGAAAGATAGAGATAGATAGATAGATATGAGATAGAAAGATAGATATATATGAGATAGATAGATATGAGATAGAAAGATAGATATATATGAGATAGATAGATATGAGATAGATGTATAGATGGATGATAGATATGAGATAGAAAGATAGATATATATGAGATAGATAGATAGATATGAGATAGATATAAGATAGATAGATATGAGATAGAAAGATAGATAGATGTATAGATAGATATGAGATAGATAGATAGATAGATATGAGATAGATGTATAGAGGATAGATAGATATGAGATAGATGTATAGATGGATAGATAGATATGAGATAGAAAGATAGGTATATATGAGATAGATAGATAGATATGAGATAGAAAGATAGATATATATGAGATAGATATGAGATAGAAAGATAGATATATATGAGATAGATAGATAGATAGATAGATATGAGATAGATGTATAGATATATATGAGATAGATAGATAGATAGATAGATATGAGATAGATAGGTATGACATAAATGTATAGATGGATAGATATGAGATAGATATAAGTTAGATAGATATGAGATAGATGTATAGATAGATAGATATAGATAGATAGATATGAGAGATAGATATATATTAGATAGATAGATATGAGATAGATGTATAGATGGATAGATAGATAGATATGAGAAAGAGATATATATGAGATATGAGATAGATGTATAGATAGATATGAGATAGATAGATAGATATGAGATAGATAGATATAAGATATATAGATAGATATGAGATAGATAGATAGATATGAGATAGATAGATACATTGATATGAGATAGATGTATTTCAATAGTCAGCTCTCACTGATTTATATGGCAGAGTGCACGGCACATAAAAGTCCATTTCTATATGTGACAGAACCAGCACATCCTATTGTATTTTAAAGATCCAATGTTTATCAAAAGTAAAAAAAAAAAGCATAAGTCATAATATTCTAAATTATGGCCATATTCCATTAGTTTCACCTTGGCAAAAAAGTTTCGCCTACCTGACTGTTCGCTGCCTTCGAGTGTTTTGGAGGCGAAAACTTTTCGCACATGCTCCCGATTAACTCCGTATTCAATTACCAAACAGGCGAAACGGGACCCGGCGAATGTGAACCAGGCGAAAAGTACAAGATGAATAGGGGGAATCACTCTGTACCCCAGAAAAAGATGGGCTGACTTCGGAAATCATTATGGTAGTTTACTGTAGTATTAGCCCTAATTGAACTAGTTAGGGTACTTAAGTGGGGAATTGGTATGAAATACCGTCAGCTGCATGGCCGGCGGTTCGATTCCCGTCAGCGGCAGCCCGACAGAAGCAGAGTGCGACGCAGCGGAAGCCCGACAGCGCTGGAAATCCCGATCGTGGATAGGTAAGTATCCACTAACCTAACCCCCCTAACCCTCCTTAGGGGTGCCTAACCCTAACTTTCCCCCCCAAGTGCCTAACCCTAATCCCCCCTCTAAGTGCCTAACCCTAACCACCCCCTTCCCCGCTGCCTAAACCTAAGTCCCCCGGGGGGATGCCTAACCCTAAGTCCCCCCCGGGGGTGCCTAACCCTAACCCTCCCCCTAGCCTAACCCTAACCCTCCCGGGGGGGTGCCTAACCCTAAGTCCCCCCCGGGAGCCCTAAACCTAACCCTCCCCCCCCGCGGCTGTCCGCTCGCGGCGCCCAGCATCACTACGATCGTGATGCCGGGCGCCGGTCTCCCAGCGTCGGGGAAATGCGGGCGTCTATATCTAAAGGCCTGTTTTTGGGGTGTTCCGGGAATTTTTTTTCTTTTTTTTTGGTGAATTGTCCTTTGTGGGGGGAAGGGGGGGGGGTGTACCAAAAGTTCAGGGTGGTTTCCCAACATCGGCACCCCAAAATATAGGTTTTTGCACTTTTTTTCACCTGCTATTCCGTGGAGAGAAAGTTTCGCCTACTGTATTTCAGTGCATTAACTTTTCGCTTAGGTGAAATCGGACTGGAATTGAATACGGAGATACATTTTCAGGCAAAATTATCGCCAAAAAACGGCTTTTCGCTCCTAATTGAATACGGCCCATAGTTTGAACTGACGGGTGCACTTTTTAAAACTATTTTTACTTTCACCCTCTCTCACTGCCCTTGAGAAAGGCATACATGCCCACTCTCCCAGAAGTTGTGGGAGGCTCCTGATTTTTCCGGGTAGCCCCCCGCACCCCGGAAGAGTCTGTGGATTCCCGCAGTGGGCAGGATGGGGTGATTATATGGGGAATTTGCGGGTCCATTCGGAGAGGCAGTAGCCGGCGCTAGGATCGACTAACATGATGTCAATTGTGTCATTTAGCCCTGACCCCTCCCCGCAGACCCAAGAATTGCAGCATTTTGCCGGTGCCAGAGTGGGGCCTAATGACGTGGAGAGCCCGGGCCCCGCTCCTGAAGCAGCCTAATCTCTTATGCGGGGTTCTCCCTAAGGAGCGTTATTCAAAGTAGGCAAGTATAGAGAACGGTGTTTATCTGACATAACCCAATAAGTAACTCTTGATGACAATGCTTTGGACTATTGATCATTATGAAAGTGCACTTGAGACATATGTTAGTGTGTGTGACTCTCCTTTGTGGCCTCTCTCTCTCTATGTATATGTGTGTATGTGTGTGTGTATAATATATATATATATATATATTAGGGGTGAGCGGGTTCGGATTTCTGAAATCCGAACCCCCCCGATCCGAGGCCGATCCGAGTCAGGCTCGACTTTTCCCGCCTGACTCGGATCTGAAATCGAGGCAAAACGTCATCATCCCGCCTTCCGGGTCTCGCGGGTTTTGGATCCTATATAAGGTACCCGCGTCAGCGCCATTTTCTCACTCGGCTGTGGACAGTGAAGAGGGAGGGTGGGCGTTAGGGCTGGCTGGGCTGTGTAGTGTAGTGTAGTGCAGAGTAGAGTAGAGTAGTGTTGTGCTGTGCTGCGCTGTGCTGCTGTTGTCCATAGGGGCTGTGTCCACTACTTCAAAGTCCATAGGGGCTGGCTGGACTGTGTTGTGCAGTCAGTTGTCCATAGGGGCTGTGTCCACTCCAAAGTCCTGTGCAGTGTCCCAGTCCTAAAGGGGTGCTGTAGTGTTGTCCAGGGGGTGCTCTGTCCGTCAGGGGTGCTCCCCCAAAGTGCTAAAAAATATATTTTTTTTCTGTGTTTGTGAATTGTGTGCGCAGTAGCCGCACGTACATAAACAAAGTAGTGCCAAGCGTGCGCCTGTGTCATAAGTAAAGGGCCGGCTGGATTGACCGTTAAAGGGTGCTGTAACCCCCAAAGTACACTCCAAACCAAATAAAAAAATATTTTCTGTGTTTGTGAATTGTGTGCGCAGTAGCCGCACGTGCATCAACAAAGTAGTGCCAAGCGTGCGCCTGTGTCATAAGTAAAGGGCCGGCTGGATTGACCATTAAAGGGTGCTGTAACCCCCAAAGTACACTCCAAACCAAATAAAAAAATATTTTCTGTGTTTGTGAATTGTGTGCACTGTGGCTGCACGTGCATCAACGAAGGAGCAGCGCCAAGCGTGCGCCTGTGTCCCATAAGTAAAAGGCCGGCTGGCTTGTCTGTTAAAGGGTGCTGTAACCCCCAAAGGGCACTCCAAACAAAATAAAAATATATATTTTTTTGTGTTTGTGAATTGTGTGCGCAGTACCCGCACGTGCATCAACAAAGTAGTGCAAAGCGTGCGCCTGTGTCCCATAAGTAAAAGGCCAGCTGGATTGACCGCTAAAGGGTGCTGTAACCCCCAAAGGGCACTCCAAACAAAATAAAAAAATATATTTTTTGTTTGTGAATTGTGTGCACTGTGGCTGCACGTGCATCAACGAAGGAGCAGCGCCAAGCGTGCGCCTGTGTCCCATAAGTAAAAGGCCGGCTGGCTTGTCTGTTAAAGGGTGCTGTAACCCCCAAAGGGCACTCCAAACAAAATAAAAAAATATATTTTTTTGTGTTTGTGAATTGTGTGCGCAGTAGCCGCACGTGCATCAACAAAGTAGTGCAAAGCGTGCGCCTGTGTCCCATAAGTAAAAGGCCGGCTGGATTGACCGCTAAAGGGTGCTGTAACCCCCAAAGGGCACTCCAAACAAAATAAAAAAATATATTTTTTGTTTGTGAATTGTGTGCGCAGTAGCCGCACGTGCATCAACAAAGTAGTGCCAAGCGTGCGCCTGTGTCATAAGTAAAGGGCCGGCTGGCTTGTCCGTTAAAGGGTGCTGTAACTCCCAAAGTACACTCCAAACAAAATGAAAAAATATTTTCTGTGTTTGTGAATTGTGTGCACTGTGGCTGCACGTGCATCAACAAAGGAGCAGCGCCAAGCGTGCGCCTGTGTCCCATAAGTAAAGAGCCGGCTGGCTCATTTCTTAAAGGGTGGTGTAACCCACAAAGTGCACTACTCTCCAGCAAAAATAAAAAAATATTTTCTGTGTTTGTGTGCGCCTTAGCCACACGTATATATCAATATAACATAAATGGAGGACCAAACTTTCTCCGATAAAAATAAAATAGGGAAAGATCAAGAACCACTTCCTTCTAGTGCTGAAGCTGCTGCCACTAGTCATGACATAGACGATAACATGCCGTCAACGTCGTCTGCCAAGGCCGATGCCCAATGTCATAGTAGAGGGCACATACAATCCCAAATGACAAAGTTCAGGAAAATGACCTTGAAAAAAACATTTAAATCATCTGAAGAGAAACGTAAACTTGCCAATATGCCATTTACGACACGGAGTGGCAAGGAACGGCTAAGGTCTTTCCCTATGTTCATGACTAGTGGTTCAGCTTCACATGACGATGGAAGCCCTCCTCCCGCTAAAAAAATCAAATGAGTTAAGCTGGCAAAAGCACAGCGAAGAACTGTGCGTTCTAAGAAGATATCACAAATCCCCAAGGAGAGTCCAAGTGTGGTGGCGGTTGCGATGCCTGACCTTCCCAGCACTCCTTCCCAGCACTGGACGGGAAGAGGTGGCTCTTTCCACCATTTGCACGCCCCCTGCAAGTGCTGAAAGGAGCACCCACAGTCCACTTGCTGATATGCAAATTGAAGATGTCACTGTTGAAGTACAACAGGATGTAGCTGGCACTGAGGAGGTAGCTGGCACTGAGGAGGAAGTTGGCGAGGAGGATTCTGATGGTGATGTGGTTTGTTTAAATCAGGCTCCGGGGGAGACAGTTGTTGTCCGTGGGATGAAAAAGCCCATCACGGTCATGCCTGGGCAGAAGACCAAACATTCCACCTCTTTGGTCTGGCAATATTTCTATCCAAATCCGGACAACAACTGTCTTGCCATATGTACCATATGTAAAGGTGAAATAAGTAGGGGTAGGGACGTTAACCACCTAGGAACTTCCTCCCTTATACGGCACCTGCAGCGCGTTCATAAAAAGTTACTGTCAAGTTCAGAAACTTTGGCTAAGACCGTAAGCAGTCCAGGGACACCTAAATCCCTTTTTCCTGTTTTATCCAAGGAATCGGTGGATGAGGATGAGGACGACATCTTGCCTCCGTAGAGCCAGTTTGTGCAGGGACACATTAATTGCCAGCTTGTTTTGTGGGGGCCCAAACGAACCAATCATTTCAGCCCCAGTCATGTGGCGGACCCTGGGGCTGAAATGATTGGTTTGTTAAAGTGTGCATGTCCTGTTTATACAACATAAGGGTGGGTGGGAGGGCCCAAGGACAATTCCATCTTGCATCTCTTTTTTTTCTTTGCAGTATGTACTGTTTGGGGCCTAGTTTTTCAAGCTGCCATCCTGTCTGCCACTGCAGTATCACGCCTAGATGGGTCACGTGTTTGTGCCGCCCACTCGTGTCGCTTAGCATAGTCATCCAGCTACCTTGGTGCAATCTTTTGGCCATAAAAACAATATTGTGAGGTGTTCAGAATAGACTGGAAATGACGGTTATTGAGGTTAATAATTGCATAGGAGCAGAAAAACCCACAAATTCTGTGATTTAAGCTGTTTTTATGCTTTTTTTCAAAAAAATACAGATCCAAAACACAAAACCCAGAACCCAAAACACGGAAGGGTGGTTTTGGCAAAACCAATCCAGATCCAAAACACGAAGAAAGATCCAGATCCAAAACACGAAAAGTGGCCGGTGCACACGCCTATTATATATATATATATATATATATATATATATACTGTATATATATATACATATATATATATATATATATATATACATACAGTATATATACAGTATATATACACACACACACATGGTTGCAGACATCGCTTATACACACCAGCTGACAGGGAGGCCAGCCCAGCAAAAGTATTACTCAGGAAGCCAAGAGTCATGACCTTTGGGTTCCTGAGAATGTTTTTCTTGAGTGGCGCCTCCCTTATAGTAGTGCAGGACTCCACTGGATGGACATCATCTATATATAAACTATAAATAGGAAGCAGCACATATTTTTTTATGCAAAAAACTATATATTGGAAGGTTAAAAAGAGTCTCATCAGCAGGTGTATGCGGAACAACATCGCAACACTTGAATGAAAAGACATAACTGCAGGAGTGATAACAAGAAATTAGATGAGCACAAAGCACCTGTCCCAGCTGGTGTCAGGGTGGTCTCTGGCATAACACTCCGCATATCTTCCTGAATCAGAATATAAAAATACTGAAAATACAAAGACTTCAAATAATGCTGCTGCTGTGTGTAATAAATTCTTCTGATCCATTCCCAGAGTGCCATCTGATTTTTCCCTATATTACTGCGGTGGTACTGGCATCGGAGATTGTTGTCTCAAATGGTGCCCATTTTGCTTAAATATAGATACCCATTATCTTGATAAATGTATTTTCTTTAGGTAGCAGGATTTCATCAAGAGACGTCTGAAAATCAAATTCAGGTATCCTCACCGTAACATTAGCGAAACCAGGGGTGGTCCCTGCCATAGGCGTAATTAGGGTTGATGGCTTTCAGGGTAAAAATAAAAATTGGCGCTTCTTGAAAACTTTTCTTTAAAATTCTGGCTGAATTCTTATTGGTAGTCAATTAAATACACACTGAATAGGCAAACTACTGTAGTTAAATGAGTCGGCAATGCAAAACATCAATACAACACAAATGAACACCTCATGCATATACGCTATTATTGAACAGGAATTTGAAGTGAATGCCCAGGGGCCTGTCGGACGCCTAGCCCCCCAGTAGCCTAAGAGATTTTGATAGTGTGGAACTTATTATTATTATTTTTTTGAATAACATTTTATTAGAGTGCCTCGGAGTAACAAAGCACATAATATGTCACCCAAAAAAGGGGGGAGCACATCAAGTCATATAATTACAAATCAGACAATATAATACAATATGAACACAGTAATATCATATTTTTTTTTAAATCCAATAATTTTTATTGTGTTTTTTTTTTTTTAAATGCATAATAAAGTTACATTGTACAAACATTGTAAATAATACAATAAAAAAAAAAAACTACGAAATACAAAAAAAGAAAAAGGGAAATGTGTGTGGTCTCACTTTCAGTATTTAAACAACAAGTGAATTATGGGGGTCATTCAGACCCACTCGCGAGCGGCTGTCCGCTCGCAAGTGGGTCGATGGTCCCCACTGCGCATGCGCATGACGGAGGGAGCTCCGTCGTGCGCATGCGCGAGACGCGATGAGCAAATGACTTTCCTTCGCTCGGAGTGTCTCATCAAAGGGGACGTGCTGTCGATGGTGACTGACAGCACGCCCCCTTTGGTGGGCGTGCCGGGGGCGTGCCTGCCAGACGGAGGCGTTCCCAAGGGAACGCCTACCGTCTGAAGCCGGCCCCACTGACATCACTAGTGATGTCAGTGGGAGTGATTTTGGCTCTGATAGAGCCAAAATCACTCCTGGCCTTGCGGTTGAAAAACCCAACCGCAGGCTTTTACTCGCAGTTCCGATGGTCGCGATGGTCAAGACCATCGCGACCATCATTTTGCACGCTCGTATATGCTGTGGGTGGTGACCCACAGCTATACGAGCGTCCAGGAGGACGCTCCATATTAATGGAGGTGGGCCCTGATTCAGAGCGAGCGCTCTGGTCAGAGCGTCCGGCTCTGAATCAGGGCCTATATTCCTTCCTTCACATGACTAGCAAACAGTAGATATATAACTTGACATATACATATATGGCAACGTCCCTTCACACAACAACATTCACGTACTATAATAACGTAAGTCCCTGGAGTTAAGCACTGAACAGGTTAGACACAGTCATCCTTGAACAACTATGTGGAGAATCGAGCCATCTTTCCCAGGTAGCATAGTATTTCTGCACTGCATTTCTGGCAGTATAAACATACTTTTCATGTGCAGCAACCGCCCCAACCAAGGATAGCCATGTTCCCAGGTTTGGCCCTGAAGTCGCCATCCACTCCCTTGCTATACATACTTTGGCAAGCGTACATAGATTAGTAGAGTATCGTATGGCATGTTTATCGATTGTGTCTGCATCAATCACAGCCAAAATGCATGTTGTAGGAGTAAGAATATCTTGAGGTATACCCGTAGAAATTATAACACGGAGTACCCCCTGCCAAAAGGAATTCACCAGAGGACATGACCATATTAAGTGCCAAAAGTTCCCTTCAGATGAATTACATTTAGGACATTTTGAATCCGTCCTGTCCCCTATTCTCATTAATCGGACGGGTGTCATATATACTCTGTGTATTATAAAGTATTGTATCTGCTGGTATCTAATGGACGTGGTAGCAAAACGAGGGCTAGCAAGAGCTGCTCTCCAATCATCCTCCTCCATTACTCCAACATCATTTTCCCATTGCAGTTTTAAAGATAATAACTCAGACTTATGATGCCTGCTCAACAAGTTAGAGTAAATCCCAGATATTAAGCGGTCAGAACCAGCAGATTGCAATAAAGTTTTAATGGGAGACTCTTGTAAAGATAAAGGAACTTCAGAGAACTGGGCATTGATGGCATGCCTAAGCTGGAGGTATCTAAAGAAGAAATGGTTGGGGACGTCAAACTCTAGACGCAACTGGTGAAAGGACTTCAACGTTTCTGCCTGAAATATCTGCCCAATAGAGACTATACCCCACTGGCCCCAGGCCTCACCTGAAGAGCAGAGAGCTCCCTGAGACAATTAGCATGAGCAAGGGGAGTGTCTGGATCTATGCCCTCCGCTTGTAAGAGACGTGAAACCAGTCTCCAGATAGTGATGGCCTGCCTAAATAAGGGCATATTAACTACATGTATATTATCACTCAGCAATAGTCGCAATGGAGATAGGCCTGTCTTATATACAGCCAGGACAAGGGAAGGCAAGGAATCACCAGTCTTGTTATTAATCCATTCCCATACATGTGACAATTGTGCAGCAAAATAATACCATTTAAAAAAGGGTAATGCCAAGCCACCCGAATCACGAGGCCTAGTTAAAGTATCTAATTTGATCCTGACTCTTTTTTTGGCCCACAGTAGAGAGGATAAAAGGCCATCAATCTGTTTCCGAGGGATGTACACCGGAGAATGACAAAGAATGTACAGGATCTTAGGTTGGAGAACCATTTTAACCAGGTTCACTCTTCCCGTTAAAGTTAGTGGCAGTTTACTCCAAATTGGGACACGAGATTTAAGATAAGCAATTTGCGGCAGTAAATTTAGTGACAAATATTGTTGAGGGGTATTAGAGATCCATATACCTAAATACTTAAATGAATTCACCCATTTCAAGGGAAGATTTGTAACAGGAACGTCAGGACAAGTCCCCCTGAAGGGAAGGATACATGATTTATCCCAATTAATTAATAAGCCAGAATATTTTCCAAATAAGTCAATAACCTCCAAGGCCTTAGGCATAGAGGTATCAAAGTGCGTGACAAAGAGTAGTATGTCATCCGCATACAGCGCAATTTTATCTTCCCTGGATCCTAGCTGAAACACATGTATGTCAGCGTGATTTCTAATCATACTGGCCAAGGGCTCAATGGCCAAAGCGAACAGGATGGGTGACAGGGGACATCCCTGCCTTGTTCCCCTATACAGAGAAAAGGATGTGGAAATAAAACCGTTCACCGATACCCTCGCCACAGGGTCCGAATATAAAAGTTTTATCCACTTAATAAAACCCGGACCAATACCAAAACGTTCCATAGTCTCCCAGTGAAATATCCATTCAATCGAATCGAAAGCCTTGGCGGCATCCAGTGACACGATAGTAGAGGTTTGTGGGTCCTCATGTTTTATCTGTAAGTGTGTAAATAACCGCCGTAAATTTATTGCCGTGGACTTACCGGGCATAAAGCCTGTCTGATCAGGGTGAATCAATTGGGTTATGACCCGATTAATCCTGGAGGCTAATATTTTTGCAAGGATTTTTACATCTGTAGTGAGGAGAGAAATGGGTCTGTATGATTCAGTCCTAGTAAGATCCTTGCCTGATTTAGGTAAGACAACTATCAGTGCCTCAGACATAGAATTTGGCAACATATTACTTACATAAATTTGATTAAATAGCTCCAATAGTTGAGGTATACATGTTTTGTTATGTTTTTTGTATAACTCCAAGGGGACCCCATCTAAGCCAGGGGCTTTACCATTTGGGAACGACTTGAGGGCCACCTCTACTTCCTCTAATGTCAATGGGGAATCAAGGGAATCCCTTGCCTCAGGGGAGAGTGTCGGGAGTGACACAGCAAACAGAAATTCACGCACCTCCTGTTGTGAATGGACCAACCTAGACCCGTAAAGGCCAGAGTAGTATTTAACAAATTCCTCAATAATATCTGGGGTGTGCACATATTCAACGTTATCTGACCCAACTAATTTTATCACTGTATTGGGTGACTTTTGTTCAATTCGGGCCAAGTTTGCTAGATAAGAACCGGGTCTATCACCTGATGCATACTGCAAGTGTGAATTAAAAAGTAACTTATATTGGGCCTTGTCCATCAAACAAACCTTCCACAATTTTTGGGCATCCCACCAAGCTTTTTTATTTAATTCTGAACTGTCAGCAATATAGGCTAACTCCAAGGATTTGCATGAAGCCTCCAAATCCATTTCAACTTTTTTATAGCAAAACTTCAAGCCAGCAACTTTACGAATAAGAGAGCCTCTGAGAAATGACTTAAAGGCGTCCCACAAAACCGAAACAGATGCTGTACCACTGTTTAATTCAAAAAATTATTTCCACTCCGCCTCCAGCTCGGCTCCAGATCCCATGCGTGACAGCCAAAACGGATTAAATTTCCAAAATTGTTGGCCCCTCTGACCCTCCAAGTCCAGACTGATTGTTATTGGGGAGTGGTCAGAAATCCCCCTGGTCTCATATGTTATCTTGTGGATTCTAGGCAACAAATCTGGTGTAGCTAAAGCCAGATCAATCCTGGAAAATGTTGAATGTGTGTATGAGAAGCAGGAATATTGTCTCACAGAGGGATACCTTATCCTCCAGGCATCAACTAGGCCCATTCCTCCAACCATATTCGAGAAACCTGTTCCCCTCCCCTGTGTAACTGGAGCAGACATTCTATGTCTATCTAACAGAGGGTCTAATGTGTTATTAAAGTCCCCCAAGCATAGAGCAGGTGTTCCCGGGAATAAGGCCAAGAATTCGGCGACCTTTTTGAGAACATCATGGGAGTACGGCGGTGGGATATATACTGACAATAATAATACGGATATAGAATTAATTTTACATTTTAAAAACACGTATCTACCCCATGCATCACACTGCACCTTTTCCAAAAGGAACTGAACAGATTTCCGCACTAGAATAGACACACCTCGTGACGCTGAAGTATGTGAGGAGTGATATGTCCATCCTATCCATGGCTTCTTTAACGACAACAATCTCCCACCCGTCACATGAGTCTCCGTTAGACAAATTATATCTGAAGCTTATTTTTTTACTTGTCTGAACACCAGCGATCTCTTAACCTTATCGTTCAAGCCCCTCACGTTCCAAGTGAGAACATTAATATTGTGTGAAATTGACATTCAGACAGTTACAAAAATATTTAAACAACCAAAGAATCATATGAAGAATAAGTACATGACACCGCACAAAATAGAAAGAAACCACTACAATTGAAAAGAAAAAAAAAAATAAACAAACTATCCCATACAACTAGCATGGACCCAACCCCTATACCACCCCCCACCCTGTATACCACACCCAACCTAGGCATACCTTATACCTGAACACCTCTATCCACGCTATTAATCTAAACTAAACAATGCAATAAAATATATTACCTTGCTTGCATAAGATAAGTGGAGCAAAATATATAATAACCAAAGAACAAAACACCTGGAGGCCTCCGAACACGGAGTCTTCCCCCGGGAACAAAAACATATTTTTAGAAACTGCAATATATATTATCCGGTATCTAACCAGCAGAGAAAACATATATGGATCTGACCATATACGACACAATGCTACTGCACACAAATACTATACATAAATATGAATATGTCTAAGAATATATAATGTTAGCATCAGACCCTTAGTGATATACGATAATTTGTCTACATAATAACAATACCGTTAGAGCATAAATCATATACACTATAACAGAAACACATTATGTGGCAAACTTGTAACCACGTATAATTGGTGTAACACAAGATAAAAAAGCAGGATATCAATCATTAGCCAGCGCTTCCCTAGCTGGCCTGCGGCGGTCCAGCCACAACGCCGCTTCCCTCGGAGTCGTGAAGAATTTGGTCTCACCATCAACAATGACACGAAGCTTGGATGGGTATAACATGGCGTATGAAATATTAAGATCGCGTAGACGCCTTTTAATTGGGAGAAATTGGGCCCTATCTTTTTGTATTTCCATAGCGAAATCTGGGAAAACAGAAACACGAGTCCCGTTCCATTGTAATGGACCGCTAGTGCGGGCCAATCTGAGAACAGAGTCACGATCACGGAAATGTAAGAACTTCGCTATTAGAGTACGTGGTGGTGCCCCAGGGGGCAGGGGTCTAAATGGCACCCGATGAGCTCTCTCAATTGTGAAGTATGATGAGAAAGAGGTAGAACCGAACGTATCAGACAGCCATTTTTCCAGGAATTTTTCAGGATTGGTTCCCTCCTCCTTCTCTGGCAAACCCACGAAACGGACATTATTACGCCTTAGGCGTCCCTCCATGTCGGACATTGTCCTCTGTATGGAAATAAGTTGTGAATCCATAGAGTCAACACGGACACTTAGAGGTGTTATTTTATCTTCCAAAGTGGAAGTGCGAGTCTCCACCTCACCAACTCTCTCCCGCACACAATGTAGGTCATGGTGTATAATTGAGAGATCAGACTGCACTTTCCCAATCTTTTCTGACAACCTAGTCTCGCACGCTGTCACCGCCTCAAGAACACGTTGAAGCGCAGCGTCAGACGACTCAACTGAGGTTGCTGATTCTGCAGGGGATGTAGGAGGGGATTTGTCTCCCTGTGCAGCAGAAGTGGATTGGGCAGGGGGTACTCTGGAAATCTTTTCCAGTTTAGCTGCCGCAGCCGAATTCTTCCCCATCATAACAATATATATAGGAGGAGCTGACTGTATATTACTGTATGAGGCAGGGTACAGTAGTGTATAGAATAGATATTGGCAACACCACTACCTTCGTACCTGCGCTTTATATATGAGGCACAGAAAGAGCAGTATTAATAATAGCTGCTGCCAGGAGGTGAGGTGCAGAGGAAGCTGGGTCCACATATATATCAGCAGGCAGGACCACAGGCACAGTCCTGCAATATGAGAAGCAGAGCTGAGCGCACACACAGGATAGTGAGGGGAACTCTCACCGTCAGCCACACAGGAAGCCCGCAGGGTGTTTCACAGCTCTGCCGCTGGCCGCCAGGAATCACCTCCTCCCGCCTCAGAGGAGCTGCTGCCAGGACGCTGCCCCGTCAGACAAGATGGCGCCGGCGGTGCAAGTGATCAGGCCCCGTCTCTCAAGTACAGCCCGCCGCTGGGTAAGTCAACCCCCGCAGCCGCACCAGCTCCGCTCCCCGCGTTCACCACACCCTCCGCCAGCCGCGCACCGGATTCAGGTCCCGGGGGAGCGATCAGGATAAGCAGGCAGGATGTAAGGGTCCGGAGAGCACACCAGATCGTGTACTACAGCATGCTCTCCATGGCCACGCCCCCCCACAGTAATATCATATTAGTATAGCTGTTGAACATATGCATCCGAAGCACAATTTTTACATAAGTAAAAAAAAAAAAAAGAATTGTTTAGAGGGGTAAGGGAGAGGAGGGTGGATGAGAGGTAAAGGGCTTCATACATCTTTACACCGCTGTGTACAGTTTTATGTAGCCAGCCAGTCCATGACAAAGTATTATTAGTATTAAAAAGAAATCTATTGTAGTTGCCGAAGCATGTACCAAGTAGTTGATTCAAAAACTTTGCATATATTACTCAGAGACTCTGTGGCCTAATCATCATCGAAAGCCGTATGGCCTCCAATGATGAAGTTTAGAACTCGCTACGAGGGATACTTTAGTATCCAACTTGCAGCGGGGGAAATGTGACACCAGAGCAATGATGAATTCATCATTGCTCCGCTGAGGGGACAACTGCTCCGAGGGGACATCCGGCTCTGGCTCCACATGTGTACACAAGTGGAGTGGCCCAGCAGCATCCTTTGCCTGTCTCCAGGCATTCATGCAGTGTTCGGTTGCAGACAGATGCTGGCCCCCAGGACTGAAATAGTACCGGCCCGGGGGGAGGATGGCACCCTGCCCCCCGGCTCAGCCAGCCCCGGTGTGAGATCATGCAAACTCGCATGTTTCTCACAACCCCACAACTCGCAATGGCAAAACTCGTATCCAGATGTTTTGCCATTGTGAGGATACAACTCGGCCAATGAAATAGAGTTTTTAACTTGCACACTATTACTGACCTACAACTCAGAAAATAATAGACCTGCTTCAGGATAGCGAGTCTATGCCAATGTTTTGAAAGAATTTTCTTTATGTGAAAATCTTGGTTGCTGTATTTGGTTATAAATAATAAAATGGGTTTCTTGGGCTCTTGTCCCTTGTTCTGAGGAGTTTGTCTTGTGTGGTCTTATCGAGTTCTTTGATACAATTATCAAGCAAGTTTGTGGGATAACCACGATCATTAAATTGCCCCATAGTTATATTTGTACCAGACAGGAGTGTGACAGCTTGATATTTGCTAGTCTCTATTCTTATGGTGACAGCACATATTTCCAAGTCTAGAAATATAGTTTTTTTTCTCTTTGGTTGTTTGAGCTTAGAAGAGTTTTACAGATGTCTACATCTTTGCTCCATACGCCATGTAGCGCACCCTGCTAGTCGCGCTGTGCTGTGGCATATATAGTCACATCGTAACACACTGAAGCGCTGGAAAAGCCGAAGAGTGTAATACAACTTTCTATCCACCAGATGTTTTTCCTAAACTGTACTGTGCATGAGTAAACAAAAAAAGAGAAAACAATGTCTGTAGTACCACCCGTTGATTGGCTGACTGAACCTCAGTCCGTGCGACATTGTTCTACAATGATGTGCTGCACTCACACAGTGATAACATACCCCTAGAAATGAACACAGTTGGGTTTTACAGGCACTGTATAAAACCATCACTGAACTAGAAGTCTCAGCTCAGAAAGAGGTGTGTCTGGATTACAAACTGACTGTGCGTTTTATGCAGCACACTTGTGGCAATGTCGGCACTGCTGTGCAGCTAGGAGTTTCTACATCAAGTCGCTAATCGGTACACATGAGTAAGTGCCTTCACTGCGGCACTGTAGAAAGTGGTGTGTGGTGCTCACATTGTCATGGCATGTCTTAGAATTTAGTAGTGGGGTCTGAACAGTGGGGTATAAAACCTTCACACTAGTTTCTAAGTCATGCTATCACTGTGTGAGCGCCGCACACCACTTTCTTTTTCAGACAGGACGCTGGTTCGAACTCAACCCACGACCCCAGCACTGTGAGGCAACAGTGCTAACCACATGCTAATAGACTGGAATGTACAAGCTTCTGATGAAGGTGGCGGCGGAGGAGGGGGACAGTCGTAGAGAGGGTACTCTTCCCTTACAGCCATGCATGGGATCTATTCTGGACATTTAAGCCCTTGTAACGAAAAAAAAAAAAGCTGAACAATTTCACAAATGGAGAATATGCTTTTAATGTCAGCTGTAAGTATAGGTACTGCACGGACTGACAGACTGACGGGCACAGAGGAAGTCTTATCATAAACCAAACGTGAATGTAACAGTCATTAGATACACCAATTATGAATATATTATTACATCAATATTGTAATTTACAGATGATTAGGGGCTCATTCTGATTCAGATGAAATGCCGACGTTCACTTAATTTGTACCTTTTTGCAAGTACGCATGCGTCTAAGTCTCTAAAAAGTCACATAGCGCATGAGACCCACGGCCTGATTGAGCCGCATGGACTCTGGGATAAATTGGGCGTTCATGGGCGGTAACTGGAAGGTGGCTAAACACGCGCACAAAGATATTCAGACCCGGACGCTTTATTGCGCATATTGGTGGCCACACTCTGCCAGAGATTGTGCACCGAGCATGGGGCTGGGTCAGGTCCACGACTGTATACCAGGGGAAGGGCTGACAGCAGCATTAGCAGATGCGACTATGGCAACAGATGCTAAACGCGGTTGCTGTGGCATCCAAATCAGAATGAGCCCCATTTTCTGAGCTGACAGACCTTAAAGGGCCAGGTCCTTGCAGGATGACGTGTTTGTCTGTTACACGTCATTGGTTGTTTGTCCATAGAAATGTAAATATATAATGTCTTCCATCACTTGGGATCCTAGGAGTTTCCTGCGTGGAGATCTTTCCCAGTGACGAGATAAAAGTCTCTTCTTTTACCTGTACGGTCGTGAAAGATGTAAAGATTATGATTTGCAAATGGATACAATAATTAATAATATTTAAAGTTGTCTGCTGACAAAATTCACCTCTATTCTCTGTACAGCGGCTGCATGCCAGTTTCTATGAATTTACTTTAACTGCAATTCATTGGGGCTCTGAATATAGTACTTGATGGGCTCCAAGATAATCATAAGAACTATAAGCCCTACTCCCATGGTTACCTACCTGCCTGTCCTCTGCTCCGGATCTTCCAGCCTGTCTTCATTGGCCTGCTTCCCTAATAGAGGCTGAGGACTATACTTCTTCTTACCATACCTGGCCTTCTATCTATTGGGAGCATTCCAGTATGTTCTATGGCCACCCAACATCGGATCTGGTCCATCCTCCCACTCAGGGTGTGCATGTGCAGAATGGGTCCTGAGATCTCGCATATAGTCCCCTCAAGCCCCTGCCTGACTGACAGGCAGAAGTGTTGGGGGAAAGGGGGCAGTGTGGGGGGTGGGGATGGCCTTAATTCCTGGAAATGGGTGCATCGCCCCCTGTTTTCTGGGAGTACCGAGGCCAGGGTCTGTGGGCATGGATGCAGACTCTCTGGCCTCGCAAGCAGCTGGCCGATGCCGCTGAACATCGTGATGTTGTTACAAGGCTGTGACCTTGGTGGCAGCGCTGGGATCGCAGATACTGACAGGAGGCTTCTCTTCAGGCGCCTTTTGTAGCATTAGTATTTTAGCTGGATGGTATTGCACAGCTGATTCTGTGCTGTTGTGCAATACCGGCCATCTCTGAACCAGGTCCTGAGTCCACCCAGTGGTGATCCTCATCGTCTGCTTCTAGTCTAAAGATCAGAGGTCTTTCCAACCTGGCCAAACAAGAGTGCACTCGTTTACTGAGCTGCCAGCTAAAGATAGGCCCTGTTACCGTAGAGTAACAACGTTAAATCCCACCGAGCATTACCTCTCACCTGGCACTGACTCTCCATCTGCCTCAAAGACGTCAGTTTACGTCATTGTATCCTGGAATTGGGATATAACCTGCAAAGAGATTAAGAACATAATGAAAATATGAACATCACAGTATATTACATGCTGTTTTTAGGGCCTGGCTCAGAGCCGCACGCAATTCCAACACAATGCAATTGTTCATGTAGTTGAGTAATTATTTGCAGCCGTGCATGCACGAAAAGTTCTGAAAACCCCTATGGCGCATGCGTTACATAGAGTGTAAGCACAATGATGGTGTTGCGATCGGGACAGATGTAATCAGAGATGGGGTGGTAAGATGATGGGTGTTCCTGGCCGGTGACTGGGAGGTGGCCTGAATGAACCCCAAAAAAAAGCCTGTCTCATGGGTGTGTTATGAGAGTGTCACGGTCGTGTTAGTGAAACAGCTGTGTGCCCAGATGCAGAACCACAGAGGCCATGTTCAGTGAGAGAAAATGCACCCGATGGAGCACGTGGTGGTGGTGCACCGATGGTGGCGACAAGATTTGTCTGCGGTGTCACAGTGTGCAGAGACATTGAAAGTGGGCATCTCAGTGCTTGGGGGAGGCTAAAACTAGCATTTGCTTATTATCGCAGTCGCAAGAGCAAGCGCACCAGCGTATAACCCTGAGCCAGGCCCTCAGTAGGAGGAAGGGAAACTCTTTTTTCTTTGGCACTCTTTGACAATTTTTTTATTTTTACTATTTTATTTATTAAAATGTTTATTTTATTTGTCTCTTTAAAAGAGTTCTGTACATATCTCTTAAATATTTAGACATACATAAATAAATAGAACAATTATAGTGAATATACGTTTTGATGTATCCTACGAAAAGTTCGCAGTTTTCAGCATTATCAATAATTCAATGAAATATGGGTATGATTGTAATGTCTGAGTGTTAGTAAATAAATACTGTAGATTACCCCCAAAATTGTACTAATTCTAATCTGGCCATAGACACATTTTAATATTTGCATTGCTGTATATCTGTATATAAGATTTCAAATTGTTGTGTGTTTAGGAAGCCAACTGAGAACGGTCAAAAATTCAATAGTGAGTCAATGGATCAATTTACGGAAAAGAAGAATATTCAACCAGCCGCTAATGTGTGACTGTTGGCCTGATTGAGAGATGTATGCTAACCAGATGGTTAGTGCACATCTCCGATTGTTAGAGGACTGCGCTTGCGCAGGATGTGTACTGTGCATGTGCAGCCCTCCATCTACTAGTCCGCTCATAGACAGGGTGCAGCATTTGGGAGGTGGAGAAGGGGGCGTTCCTGGGAAGTGTTCCCAGAAATGGGGGCGTCGCTCCCATTTGACGGGAGGCACGTGACCAGGGACTGTGTCAGTGAACACAGATTTCCTGACCTGGCAAGCTGGCAGGAACCGGTCAGGCTGCGGTAAACTTCAGCTACCTCAGCCTGGCCAAGGGGCAACCATCGCAATCTATGGTCGCGATGGTGATCCCAAGCTACAACCTCAGTCGCAGCGCACATACGGCAAGGAGGTGTCTGTTATCTACATACATCTCCTGCTGCATTAGCATTTTAGATGAACGGAATTGCACAGCACATTTAGGTCCAGTAATGAACGTTGAAAAAATACCCAGACGCTACTGCTAATGAATCAGTCAATAGGCTTGTGTGCACCCACATATAGAAAACGTCCTTTAGGTCAATGTGTAGTAATAACTGCAAGCAGTCTGTCTGTTGTTAGGCTCCTCATAGCTGATAGGAATAACACAAACACCCAGAGAGCGCTGTGATTAGTCACCAGCCTAGAAGCAAATGTTAGTGCAATGTGGCAATGGAACCTCAGCTAATAAAACAGATAGAATCCAAAAGTCAATGTTCAGTATGGGAGGACCTTCACAGGACCTTTAGCCCACTTGGATCAAGCATGATGAAATCCTCTTAGAGTCAACGGCTCATTCCCATGGATATTAGTTCAGCCAACAAAGTGGCCGCCTCCACTGTGATCAGGCGGGGGGGTTCACTTTCCGCTGAGGACAGACTTGCACATCTCCCACATAAATAGATGGAAAATAAACTATATCTTCCCTATATCCAAGTTATATTTTCTTACTTTTCTTGGCATTCTTCCAGCATACGACCCCTATGATGAGAAGGACGAGTCCTACACCGAAGGCCGCTGTGGAGACACCGATCTTAATTATCTGACTGGAGGTCAAACCAGCTTCTGTAGGAAGGAACAAGAGAGGATGGGTGAGATTATTGGTTATTATAGGCCCCTCATGTGGTGACTCGATAAAGTTGGAGAGACACAGGAACAGGCAGATGGAGCTTTTTTTGTTACAAACAAATGGCGGATTAGGTACCATTAGCTGCACAACTATCACAGAGAGGATTGTGGGAATAACACATGGTGTCCAGAGCATGGCTGTCATTTAGCCTAAAAAAGAAAAGAAAAAAACACAACACTGCATCTGTCAGTAAAAGTCAGAAGACACTTAAAGCAATAGATACAGCATTGTGGTCAACATCAAACGTTATTAGGTCACATAGAGATACCACAGAGTTCTAAAGAGATGTAAAAGGCTGTTAAAGTTGTTCCACCAGTTCATTGAAATTCTCTGTACAAAGGTGCACAGTGACCCCACTACCATTTTATTACTCTCTCCCTCCGATGTCTCTCTGTAACTGTCTGGTCCAGATTCCACTGCCCTAATAGTCATGCCATTACAGAAATCTAGTGTCTCACAGACACATACTGGGGGCAATCCAATTATCAGCTGTGAACATCTCATGGAGTGGAGCTTGAGTGGTGTAGGGTGTCCTGCAGGTAGTGGGTGCAGGATCACCAAACACGTTGGAAGGCAGGTAATCGCAGGTCTCTCAGGAGCCCACTGTGGAATTCTAACACAGTAGACAAGATGGCATCGTGCTTATGCAGTACTAGCCTCGACATCCATTTTGATAAAGGAAGCAAAGCCTCCCTGAAGGAGCAACATGGTGTCTGCACTGTAACGCTCTTCAAAAATGTAAAGATGGAAACTACAATTAACGCACTTTTGCACAAGCGTAGTCTTCCTAAAATCGGTATACATGGCGATGGGGGAAATAAAGGCAAAGGCTTTGATACTGGTACAACCCAATCCCCTCACTCACGCCAACTCTTCACCATTGGCTCGTCCAGGCTAACATGCTCTACCACACATGTGTAGTTGTCACCGGGATGGGAGTCTCTCAAGTCTAGCTTGGCCATGATCTGGTAGGTCCAGTCTCTGACCCGCACCCCTGCTGTATAGTTCTTGAGCGCGGCTTCATCATTTTTGATCCAAGTTACAATGATATCTTGGGGGTAAAAGCCCCACACATAGCATATCAGTACCGGCAGGCTTTCCACATTCACTTTTACCGGGGAGAAGACTTCCATGGTCGGTTTGACTACAGGGGGAGAAAAAATGAGATATTAGCGAAAGGCAGAAAGTGTGGGGCTAGAGACTTGAGAGTGAGTAATCATTTATTTTCAGAACAATTTGTGGCAATGTATTACGTTACATAATAATGTAAATTACATTATTTCTCCCCTTACAGCACTCTCTCAGAGCAAATAAAATGTAATTAATGAATATATTTTAAGTTTGATGCAATATTAAGGTCTAGGTTTTTTCCCCTGTCTTCTACAACTACAGGCCTGGAACTTATCTGGCATTTGGAATCCAGCATGGGGCAGAATTTCCTTTCTATACTGTACATACTTTATTTGATTCATATGTTGTTTTGGTGTATTTAGGGCTGTTAGAACATATTGATAAACAACCTTAACTCAAAGCATGAGAAAGTCCTATGTGTCTTTGATATGATAGCCACTTAAATACAAAACAAAACCCCAAACACCAAGAGATTTTGCTAGGAAGCAAAACACACTTAAAATAAAGTGTCCATTATTGTGATGACCATTTTGTCAAGTAAACCCAAACAGCAAGTAAACTTTTATTGAGAGTCCTGATCCCTAGTAGGCACAATGAGAGGAGGTTGGGGACCTACATGCTGGTGTTGGACATGCTTCACTGACATTTCAGGGCCTTCCTAAATATTCTGCAAGTGATTTTCCCCCTATGTCTACCCTGTAATTGGCTGCATTCCTTCTCCAAGCCACAAATGTTGTCTGACCCTATATTGCCTTGTGTATGTGGACCACTTAACATGTCCCTTTTATTTGTCAGTCTATGACAGCATCAAGATGGGTGTGTGGCCGTATGACCGGGTACCTAATCATCCAATCATCTGGATTGACCACCAAATAAAATTGTTCATTTTTATTCCATCCACGTGTGTAGTCAAATCACCCAAAAGCGCCCATGAGGTGAGTCCAGAAAATATGCTTTCTATGTGGGCACCATGTACACTGTCCCCTCTCACTCACCTCTCCTTTCCCCTGTGCTGTCCAAGAATGTCCTCACCTCCTCCCTGCCCCTATGTGGGCACCATGTACACTGTCCCCTCTCACTCACCTCTCCTTTCCAGTGTGCTGTCCCAGAATTTCCTCACCTCCTCCCTGCCCCTATGTGGGCACCATGTACACTGTCCTCTATCACTCACCTCTCCTTTCTACTGTGCTGTCCCAGAATGTCGTCCCTTCCTCCCTGCCCCTATGTGGGCATCATGTACAATGTCCCCTCTCACTCACCTCTCCTTTCCACTGTGCTGTCCCAGAATGTCCTCACCTCCTCCCTGCCCCTATATGGGCACCATGTACACTGTCCCCTATCATTCACCTCTCCTTTCCACTGTGCTGTCCCAGAATGTCCTCACCTGCACCCTGCCCCTATGTGGGCACCATGTACACTGTGCCCTCTCACTCACCTCTCCTTTCCACTGTGCTGTCCCAGAATGTATTCACCTCCTGCCTGCCCCTATGTGGGCACCATGTACACTGTCCCCTCTCACTCACCTCTCCTTTCCACTGTGCTGTCCCAGAATGTGCTCACCTCCTCCCTGCCCCTATATGGGCACCATGTACACTGTCCCCTATCACTCACCTCTCCTTTCCACTGTGCTGTCCCAGAATGTCCTCACCTGCTCCCTGCCCCTATGTGGGCACCATGTACACTGTGCCCTCTCACTCACCTCTCCTTTCCACTGTGCTGTCCCAGAATGTACTCACCTCCTCCCTGCCCCTATGTGGGCACCATGTACACTGTCCACTATCACTCACCTCTCCTTTCCACTGTGCTGTCCCAGAATGTCGTCCCTTCCTCCCTGCCCCTATGTGGGCACCATGTACACTGTCCCCTCTCACTCACGTCTCCTTTCCACTGTGCTATCCCAGAATGTCCTCACCTCCTCTCTGCCCCTACGTGGGCATCATGTACACTGTCCCCTATCACTCACCTCTCCTTTCCACTGTGCTGTCCCAGAATGCCCTCACCTCCTCCCTGCCCCTATGTGGGCACCATGTACACTGTCCCATATCACTCACCTCTCCTTTCTACTGTCCTGTCCCTGAATGTCCTCACCTCCTGCCTGCCCCTATGTGGGCACCATGTACACTGTCCCCTATCACTCACCTCTCCTTTCCACTGTGCTGTCCCAGAATGTCCTCCCCTCCTCCCTGCCCCTATGTGGGCACCATGTACACTGTCCCCTCTCATTCACCTCTCCTTTCCACTGTGCTGGCCCAGAATGTCCTCACCTCCTCCCTGCCCCTACGTGGGCACCATGTACACTGTCCTCTATCACTCACCTGTCCTTTCCACTGTGCTGTCCCAGAATGTCCTCCCCTCCTCCCTGTCCCTATGTGGGCACCATGTACACTGCCCTCTCACTCACCTCTCCTTTCCACTGTGCTGTCCCAGAATGTCCTCACATCCTCCCTGCCCCTATGTGGGCACCATGTACACTGTCCCCTATCACTCACCTCTCCTTTCCACTGTGCTGTCGCAGAATGTCCTCACCTCCTCCCTGCCCCTGTGTGGGCACCATGTACACTGTCCCCTATCACTCACCTCTCCTTTCCACTGTGCTGTCCCAGAATATCCTCACCTCCTCCCTGCCCCTATGTGGGCACCATGTACACTGTCCCCTATCACTCACCTCTCCTTTCCACTGTGCTGTCCCAGAATGTCCTCACCTCCTCTTTGCATCTTTTTTGTTCATTCTTCACATATTCTTTCATAGGTGTATAGACATTGAGCAGGTTGCAGAGTATCACGGATGTGCTGTTTAGAACGTTGAGGCAGTTATCACACGGAAGAAATTCATTATAATCGTCATCATATTCCGCCAGTAGTTGGCGATTGAATGTAATAAAATACTGGAATGTAATGTTCCCTTGCTTATTATCCCCATAGGTGCACATGGAGGTTTCCTGCATCACATAGCCTGCAGAAAGAAGTGACAGTTACTCATCTGAAAGATCATGTAACCTTATAGGACTATTGCTCAAAGAGCACAGGGGAATTCCACACTCCATGAAATGCTCTATGAGACATCACTGGGTGATATTGTTACTTTGGCCTCTAGGTGGCCCTGTTCTACTTTATCGATTAACAATATTTAGCCATTAATTAATGGTTTTTTCGTGTTGATATTCTGCAGAACACAGAATAATGTGTTAAATAATGTGGGACGGGTATATGGGGTGTAGTATTGATGGGACAGGTATATTGGGGTGTAGCGTTATTGGGACAGGTATATGGAGGTACATTGTTATTGGGACAGGTATATGGGGATGTAGTGTTGATGGGACAGGTATATGGGAGTGTAGTGTTGATGGGACAGGTATATGGGGTGTAGTATTGATGGGACAGGTAAATGGGGGTGTAGTGTTATTGGGACAGGTATATGGAGGTACATTGTTATTGGGACAGGTATATGGGGGTGTAGTGTTGATGGGACAGGTACATGAGGGTGTAGTGTTGGTGGGACAGGTATATGGGGGTGTAGTGTTGATGGGACACATGTACAATGGTGTAGTGTTGATGGGACAGGAATATGGAGGTGTAGTATTATTGGGACAGGTATATGGGGGTGTAGTGTTGATGGTACAGGTACACGAGGGTGTAGTGTTGATGGGACAGGTATATGGGGTGTAGTATTATTGGGACAGGTATATGGGGGTGTAGTGTTGATGGGACAGATATACGGGGGTGTAGTGTTGATGGGACAGGTATATGGGATGTAGTATTGATGGGACAGGTATATGGGGGTGTAGTGTTATTGGGACAGGTATATGGGGGTATATTGTTATTGGGACAGGTATATGGGGGTGTAGTGTTGAAGGGACACTTGTACAATGGTGTAGTGTTGATGGGACAGGTATATGGGGTGTAGTATTATTGGGACAGGTATATGGGGGTGTAGTGTTGATGGGACAGATATACGGGGGTGTAGTGTTGATGGGCCAGGTATATGGGGTGTAGTATTGATGGGACAGGTATATGGGGGTGTAGTGTTATTGGGACAGGTATATGGGGGTACATTATTGGGACAGGTATATGGGGGTGTAGTGTTGATGGGACAGGTATATGGGGTTGTAGTGTTGGTGGGACAGGTATATGGGGGTGTAGTGTTGATGGGACAGGTATATGGGGGTGTAGTGTTATTGGGACAGGTATATGGGGGTATATTGTTATTGGGACAGGTATATGGGGGTGTAGTGTTGAAGGGACACTTGTACAATGGTGTAGTGTTGATGGGACAGGTATATGGGGTGTAGTATTATTGGGACAGGTATATGGGGGTGTAGTGTTGATGGGACAGATATACGGGGGTGTAGTGTTGATGGGACAGGTATATGGGGTGTAGTATTGATGGGACAGGTATATGGGGGTGTAGTGTTATTGGGACAGGTATATGGGGGTACATTGTTATTGGGACAGGTATATGGGGGTGTAGTGTTGATGGGACAGGTATATGGTGGTGTAATATTGATGGGACAGGTATATTGAGGTACAATGTTATTGGGACAGGTATATGGGGGTGTAGTGTCGATGGGACAGGTATATGGGGGTGTAGTATTATTGGGACAGGTATCTGGGGGTGTAGTGTTGATGGGACAGGTATATGGGGGTGTAGTATTATTGGGGCAGGTATATGGGTGTGTAGTGTTGATGGGACACATGTACAATGGTGTAGTGTTGATGGGACAGGAATATGGAGGTGTAGTATTATTGGGACAGGTATATGGGGGTGTAGTGTTGATGGTACAGGTACACGAGGGTGTAGTGTTGATTGGACAGGTATATGGGGGTGTAGTATTATTGGGACAGGTATATGGAGGTGTAGTGTTGATGGGACACGTATACGGGTGTGTAGTGTTGATTGGACACGTATACGGGTGTGTAGTGTTGATTGGACAGGTATATGGGGGTGTAGTGTTGATGGGACAGGTATATGGGGTGTAGTATTGATGGGACAGGTAAATGGGGGTGTAGTGTTATTGGGACAGGTATATGGAGGTACATTGTTAATGGGACAGGTATATGGGGTGTAGTGTTGATGGGACAGGTATATGGGGGTGTAGTGTTGATGGGACAGGTATATGGGGGTGTAGTGTTGATGGGACAGGTATATGGGGGTGTAGTGTTGATGGGACAGGTATATGGGGGTGTAGTGTTATTGGGACAGGTATATGGGGGTCTAGTGTTATTGGGACAGGTATATGGGGGTGTCGTGTTGATGGGACAGGTATATGGTGGTGTAATATTGATGGGACAGGTATATGGAGGTACAGTGTTATTGGGACAGGTATATGGGGGTGTAGTGTTGATGGGACAGATATGAGGGTGTAGTATTATTGGGACAGGTATCTGGGGGTGTAGTGTTGATGGGACAGGTATATGGAGGTGTAGTAATATTGGGACAGGTATATGGGAGTGTAGTGTTGATGGGACACGTGTACAATGGTGTAGTGTTGATGGGACAGGTATATGGGGGTGTAGTATTATTGGGACAGGTATATGGTGGTGTAGTGTTAATGGGACAGGCATATGGGGGTGTAGTATTATTGGGACATGTATATGGGGATGTAGTGTTGATGGGACACATGTACAATGGTGTAGTGTTGATGGGACAGGTATATGGGGGTGTAGTATTATTGGGACAGGTATATGGTGGTGTAGTGTTGATGGGACAGATATACGGGGGTTTAGTCTTGATGGGACAGGTACACGAGGGTGTAGTGTATATGGGAGTGTAGTATAATTGGGACAGGTATATGGGGGTGTAGTGTTGATGGGACACGTATACGGGTGTGTAGTGTTGATTGGACAGGTATATGGGGGTGTAGTATTATTGGGACAGGTATATGGGGGTGTAGTGTTGATGGGACAGGTATACGGGGGTGTAGTGTTGATTGGACAGGTATATGGGGGTGTAGTATTATTGGGACAGGTATATGGGGGTGTAGTGTTGATGGGACAGGTATACGGGGGTGTAGTGTTGATTGGACAGGTATATGGGGGTGTAGTTTTATTGGGACAGGTATATGGGGGTGTAATGTTGATGGGACAGGTATATGGGGGTGTAGTGTTGATGGGACAGTTATTTTAAGCCTGCAGGCTGGAGCTATAGATGTTATTTGACAAACTTTTCAAAGTGGCTTAAATGACAGAAAAAATACCTTAGAGCCTAAAATCATCTGCAGTCTTTAAATTGCTGATAAACAATTTATTTCTATCATATTTTCACTGTTAGAAAAAAAAAGCAAAATCAACCATTTTAAGAGACCCAAATACTTTGCTTATGGCCTGTAATAGATGTTTATAATACTGTTATCCAATGTTCGTTGTCACTTTTTGGGGGGTACAGGGTGATTTCCACACTTTTCTTTTTTTCACACTCCCACACTGAACGCAGATAACACCAGGCAATATTATATTACCCATACCTGCCTACTTGTGAAAAAGCATTTCAGGAAGAGTGTGAAAGTAACACCTATGAGCGCGGTGGTAAAGTGGGTGTGTACTGCTACATGCAAATTTGTCAAAGTGACGCAACGGGAAGCAATCGCTCGCCAAGGCATAAGCACGCCGACCATGTCTTAACGAGCGGCCAGCGTATGCCCAATCGCACTGTCAGAGCCGCCCACCAGCACACGTCATCTCCAGGAATTAAAACATTGGTACATCGAGGACAATCAGAAGCGATCGCAGAGCTTGTGGTTGCCTTACCCTACCGCAAGCACTGCGAGGACTTCAGTGTAAAAAACAAGCATGTGACGTGTACTATGACGCTGCGTGTTAACTATGCACGCCTCTAAAACGGCATTGAAACACTCAGCCACGCCTGCGTTTGCACCTCCACTCCCCTGTTATTATTGTCCTGCCCCTGTTACCACCCACAAACGGTCTCTCCTGTCACTCATTTCACTGGGCTGTCTTTGCTGGGCGAGCGAGCGGCCTGCGATCGCACAGAGTAGTTCGCACATGCGCAGAACGAAGCGTGCGCATGCGCGTACGCAAACCATCGGGCCGCTTGCGAGCCACAGCGCTAGCGAGAGACTCTGAATGAGGTCCTGATACTTTTCAGTTCTTGCTCATGTATTGTGTTTTACAAGTGGTTCCATTAAGTGTCCACGAGGAACCTTATATGAAAATGCCTGTAGCCATAGGGATCATTGGGTCTCATTCAGAGCCGCTCGTAAGCGGCCGCTCGTTCATTCCGAGCGATGTTCGCACAACTGCGCATGCGTATGGGTTTTAGTACGCATGCGCGAACCAGTCAGTGTGCGGCCAGAATTCGATTGCTCCCAATATAGCGAATGCCTGCTAATTTGAGTGACAGGATGAGGCGTATGTGGGTGGTAATAGGGGAAGGTGCTTGAAAACGGGGAGTGGAAATCAGAATGCAGGCGTGCTTAAAGGTCAAAACGGGCGTTTTAAGGGTGTGCATAATTAATAAAGCAGCGTCATTGACCACGTCACTGGGTTGTATTTTAGCCAGAACTGCTCGCAAGATTGCGGTAGGAAAAACCAGCCACAAGAATAGCGAGCAGTTCATATGCTGTTCGATGTACTCGATTAATCTAATAAATAGCGGACATGACATATGATGCGAGCGGCCAGGGGGCGTTTTGTACAAAAAAAGGTCCGCATGTTTTGTTCGCTCGTTCAGACATGTAGGCGTCAACAGACCGCAAAGAGCGAACGGTTAATTTAAATAGCCACCCCCTTTTTCTGAACGAGCGAGCGCACATAGCGTCCGGCTCTGAATCAGACCCATTGTGCCTTATAACCAATGCAGGGAAATGGCTCTGATGATCCCATTTGAATGTATATATCTCTCTGATTTTTTTCCCCCCCCAAGTATATAACAGCTTCATAATGGGGGTAAGGTGCAATCAGGGAGATTACTACTATGTCAGGGAGAGTTGGGAAGTGTATCTATTACTGCATGAATTCAGGCATAAGCATTTAGAATTGAATAGCATGACTAGCGTAAGAGCGCATACACACGGCAAGTGATTTAAAGTAAGCCGCAGTAAACCGAGATTTTAGAACAGCTAATTTGAGTTTACTCCTTTATGTCCTTTTCATTCATGGATCAATAACAAAAATAAAGTCATTATATTGCAGCAGCCGGAAAGTGCAGACTGTCTAGTTGCCTGTAGCACATATCAGTATGTATAGGTAAATATGCGCTGTCTGTACCTGTCGCAGAGTAGTATATAGTGCTGTATATCAGTATGTATAGGTAAATATGCGCTGTCTGTACCTGTCGCAGAGTAGTATATATTGCTGTATATCAGTATGTATAGGTAAATATGCGCTGTCTGTACCTGTCGCAGAGTAGTATATATTGCAGTATATCAGTATGTATAGGTAAATATGCGCTGTCTGTACCTGTCGCAGAGTAGTATATAGTGCTGTATATCAGTATGTATAGGTAAATATACGCTGTCTGTACCTGTCGCAGAGTAGTATATAGTGCTGTATATCAGTATGTATAGGTAAATATGCGCTGTCTGTACCTGTCGCAGAGTAGTATATATTGCTGTATATCAGTATGTATAGGTAAATATGCGCTGTCTGTACCTGTCGCAGAGTAGTATATAGTGCTGTATATCAGTATGTATAGGTAAATATGCGCTGTCTGTACCTGTAGCAGAGTAGTATATATTGCTGTATATCAGTATGTATAGGTAAATATGCGCTGTCTGTACCTGTCGCAGAGTAGTATATAGTGCTGTATATCAGTATGTATAGGTAAATATGCGCTGTCTGTACCTGTCGCAGAGTAGTATATAGTGCTGTATATCAGTATGTATAGGTAAATATGCGCTGTCTGTACCTGTCGCAGAGTAGTATATATTGCTGTATATCAGTATGTATAGGTAAATATGCGCTGTCTGTACCTGTCGCAGAGTAGTATATAGTGCTGTATATCAGTATGTATAGGTAAATATACGCTGTCTGTACCTGTCGCAGAGTAGTATATTGCTGTATATCAGTATGTATAGGTAAATATACGCTGTCTGTACCTGTCGCAGAGTAGTATATAGTGCTGTATATCAGTATGTATAGGTAAATATGCGCTGTCTGTACCTGTCGCAGAGTAGTATATAGTGCTGTATATCAGTATGTATAGGTAAATATGCGCTGTCTGTACCTGTCGCAGTGTAGTATATAGTGCTGTATATCAGTATGTATAGGTAAATATACGCTGTCTGTACCTGTCGCAGAGTAGTATATAGTGCTGTATATCAGTATGTATAGGTAAATATGCGCTGTCTGTACCTGTCGCAGAGTAGTATAGTGCTGTATATCAGTATGTATAGGTAAATATACGCTGTCTGTACCTGTCGCAGAGTAGTATATATTGCTGTATATCAGTATGTATAGGTAAATATGCGCTGTCTGTACCTGTCGCAGTGTAGTATATAGTGCTGTATATCAGTATGTATAGGTAAATATGCGCTGTCTGTACCTGTCGCAGAGTAGTATAGTGCTGTATATCAGTATGTATAGGTAAATATACGCTGTCTGTACCTGTCGCAGAGTAGTATATATTGCTGTATATCAGTATGTATAGGTAAATATGCGCTGTCTGTACCTGTCGCAGAGTAGTATATAGTGCTGTATATCAGTATGTATAGGTAAATATACGCTGTCTGTACCTGTAGCAGAGTAGTATATAGTGCTGTATATCAGTATGTATAGGTAAATATGCGCTGTCTGTACCTGTCGCAGAGTAGTATATAGTGCTGTATATCAGTATGTATAGGTAAATATGCGCTGTCTGTACCTGTAGCAGAGTAGTATATAGTGCTGTATATCAGTATGTATAGGTAAATATACGCTGTCTGTACCTGTCGCAGAGTAGTATATAGTGCTGTATATCAGTATGTATAGGTAAATATACGCTGTCTGTACCTGTAGCAGAGTAGTATATAGTGCTGTATATCAGTATGTATAGGTAAATATGCGCTGTCTGTACCTGTAGCAGAGTAGTATATAGTGCTGTATATCAGTATGTATAGGTAAATATGCGCTGTCTGTACCTGTAGCAGAGTAGTATATAGTGCTGTATATCAGTATGTATAGGTAAATATGCGCTGTCTGTACCTGTAGCAGAGTAGTATATAGTGCTGTATATCAGTATGTATAGGTAAAAATATGCGCTGTCTGTACCTGTCGCAGAGTAGTATATATTGCTGTATATCAGTATGTATAGGTAAATATACGCTGTCTGTACCTGTAGCAGAGTAGTATATATTGCTGTATATCAGTATGTATAGGTAAATATGCGCTGTCTGTACCTGTCGCAGAGTAGTATATATTGCTGTATATCAGTATGTATAGGTAAATATACGCTGTCTGTACCTGTCGCAGAGTAGTATATATTGCTGTATATCAGTATGTATAGGTAAATATGCGCTGTCTGTACCTGTCGCAGAGTAGTATATAGTGCTGTATATCAGTATGTATAGGTAAATATGCGCTGTCTGTACCTGTAGCAGAGTAGTATATAGTGCTGTATATCAGTATGTATAGGTAAATATGCGCTGTCTGTACCTGTCGCAGAGTAGTATATATTGCTGTATATCAGTATGTATAGGCAAATATGCGCTGTCTGTACCTGTAGCAGAGTAGTATATATTGCTGTATATCAGTATGTATAGGTAAATATGCGCTGTCTGTACCTGTCGCAGAGTAGTATATATTGCTGTATATCAGTATGTATAGATAAATATGCGCTGTCTGTACCTGTAGCAGAGTAGTATATAGTGCTGTATATCAGTATGTATAGGTAAATATGCGCTGTCTGTACCTGTCGCAGAGTAGTATATAGTGCTGTATATCAGTATGTATAGGTAAATATGCGCTGTCTGTACCTGTCGCAGAGTAGTATATAGTGCTGTATATCAGTATGTATAGGTAAATATACGCTGTCTGTACCTGTCGCAGAGTAGTATATATTGCTGTATATCAGTATGTATAGGTAAATATGCCCTGTCTGTACCTGTCGCAGAGTAGTATATAGTGCTGTATATCAGTATGTATAGGTAAATATGCGCTGTCTGTACCTGTCGCAGAGTAGTATATAGTGCTGTATATCAGTATGTATAGGTAAATATGCGCTGTCTGTACCTGTAGCAGAGTAGTATATAGTGCTGTATATCAGTATGTATAGGTAAATATACGCTGTCTGTACCTGTCGCAGAGTAGTATATAGTGCTGTATATCAGTATGTATAGGTAAATATACGCTGTCTGTACCTGTCGCAGAGTAGTATCTAGTGCAGTATATCAGTATGTATAGGTAAATATGCGCTGTCTGTACCTGTCGCAGAGTAGTATATAGTGCTGTATATCAGTATGTATAGGTAAATATGCGCTGTCTGTACCTGTCGCAGAGTAGTATATATTGCTGTATATCAGTATATATAGGTAAATATACGCTGTCTGTACCTGTCGCAGAGTAGTATATAGTGCTGTATATCAGTATGTATAGGTAAATATACGCTGTCTGTACCTGTCGCAGAGTAGTATATATTGCTGTATATCAGTATGTATAGGTAAATATGCGCTGTCTGTACCTGTCGCAGAGTAGTATATAGTGCTGTATATCAGTATGTATAGGTAAATATGCGCTGTCTGTACCTGTAGCAGAGTAGTATATAGTGCTGTATATCAGTATGTATAGGTAAATATGCGCTGTCTGTACCTGTCGCAGAATAGTATATATTGCTGTATATCAGTATGTATAGGTAAATATGCGCTGTCTGTACCTGTCGCAGAGTAGTATATAGTGCTGTATATCAGTATGTATAGGTAAATATACGCTGTCTGTACCTGTCGCAGAGTAGTATATAGTGCTGTATATCAGTATGTATAGGTAAATATGCGCTGTCTGTACCTGTCGCAGAGTAGTATATATTGCTGTATATCAGTATGTATAGGTAAATATACGCTGTCTGTACCTGTCGCAGAGTAGTATATATTGCTGTATATCAGTATGTATAGGTAAATATGCGCTGTCTGTACCTGTAGCAGAGTAGTATATAGTGCTGTATATCAGTATGTATAGGTAAATATACGCTGTCTGTACCTGTCGCAGAGTAGTATATATTGCTGTATATCAGTATGTATAGGTAAATATGCGCTGTCTGTACCTGTCGCAGAGTAGTATATAGTGCTGTATATCAGTATGTATAGGTAAATATGCGCTGTCTGTACCTGTCGCAGAGTAGTATATAGTGCTGTATATCAGTATGTATAGGTAAATATGCGCTGTCTGTACCTGTCGCAGAGTAGTATATAGTGCTGTATATCAGTATGTATAGGTAAATATGCGCTGTCTGTACCTGTCGCAGAGTAGTATATAGTGCTGTATATCAGTATGTATAGGTAAATATACGCTGTCTGTACCTGTCGCAGAGTAGTATATAGTGCTGTATATCAGTATGTATAGGTAAATATACGCTGTCTGTACCTGTCGCAGAGTAGTATATAGTGCTGTATATCAGTATGCATAGGTAAATATGCGCTGTCTGTACCTGTCGCAGAGTAGTATATAGTGCTGTATATCAGTATGTATAGGTAAATATACGCTGTCTGTACCTGTCGCAGAGTAGTATATAGTGCTGTATATCAGTATGTATAGGTAAATATACGCTGTCTGTACCTGTCGCAGAGTAGTATATAGTGCTGTATATCAGTATGTATAGGTAAATATGCGCTGTCTGTACCTGTCGCAGAGTAGTATATAGTGCTGTATATCAGTATGTATAGGTAAATATGCGCTGTCTGTACCTGTCGCAGAGTAGTATATATTGCTGTATATCAGTATGTATAGGTAAATATGCGCTGTCTGTACCTGTAGCAGAGTAGTATATAGTGCTGTATATCAGTATGTATAGGTAAATATACGCTGTCTGTACCTGTAGCAGAGTAGTATATAGTGCTGTATATCAGTATGTATAGGTAAATATACGCTGTCTGTACCTGTCGCAGAGTAGTATATATTGCTGTATATCAGTATGTATAGGTAAATATACGCTGTCTGTACCTGTCGCAGAGTAGTATATAGTGCTGTATATCAGTATGTATAGGTAAATAATATGCGCTGTCTGTACCTGTCGCAGAGTAGTATATATTGCTGTATATCAGTATGTATAGGTAAATATGCGCTGTCTGTACCTGTCGCAGAGTAGTATATAGTGCTGTATATCAGTATGTATAGGTAAATATACGGTCTGTACCTGTCGCAGAGTAGTATATATTGCTGTATATCAGTATGTAAAGGTAAATATGCGCTGTCTGTACCTGTCGCAGAGTAGTATATAGTGCTGTATATCAGTATGTATAGGTAAATATACGCTGTCTGTACCTGTCGCAGAGTAGTATATATTGCTGTATATCAGTATGTATAGGTAAATATGCGCTGTCTGTACCTGTCGCAGAGTAGTATATATTGCTGTATATCAGTATGTATAGGTAAATATGCGCTGTCTGTACCTGTCGCAGAGTAGTATATATTGCTGTATATCAGTATATATAGGTAAATATACGCTGTCTGTACCTGTCGCAGAGTAGTATATAGTGCTGTATATCAGTATCTATAGGTAAATATGCGCTGTCTGTACCTGTCGCAGAGTAGTATATAGTGCTGTATATCAGTATGTATAGGTAAATATACGCTGTCTGTACCTGTTGCAGAGTAGTATATATTGCTGTATATCAGTATGTATAGGTAAATATACGCTGTCTGTACCTGTCGCAGAGTAGTATGTATTGCTGTATATCAGTATGTATAGGTAAATATGCGCTGTCTGTACCTGTCGCAGAGTAGTATATAGTGCTGTATATCAGTATGTATAGGTAAATATACGCTGTCTGTACCTGTCGCAGAGTAGTATATAGTGCTGTATATCAGTATGTATAGGTAAATATGCGCTGTCTGTACCTGTCGCAGAGTAGTATATAGTGCTGTATATCAGTATGTATAGGTAAATATGCGCTGTCTGTACCTGTCGCAGAGTAGTATATAGTGCTGTATATCAGTATGTATAGGTAAATATGCGCTGTCTGTACCTGTCGCAGAGTAGTATATATTGCTGTATATCAGTATATATAGGTAAATATGCGCTGTCTGTACCTGTCGCAGAGTAGTATATAGTGCTGTATATCAGTATGTATAGGTAAATATGCGCTGTCTGTACCTGTCGCAGAGTAGTATATAGTGCTGTATATCAGTATGTATAGGTAAATATGCGCTGTCTGTACCTGTCGCAGAGTAGTATATATTGCTGTATATCAGTATGTATAGGTAAATATACGCTGTCTGTACCTGTCGCAGAGTAGTATATAGTGCTGTATATCAGTATATATAGGTAAATATACGTTGTCTGTACCTGTCGCAGAGTAGTATATAGTGCTGTATATCAGTATGTATAGGTAAATATACGCTGTCTGTACCTGTCGCAGAGTAGTATATAGTGCTGTATATCATTATGTATAGGTAAATATGCGCTGTCTGTACCTGTAGCAGAGTAGTATATAGTGCTGTATATCAGTATGTATAGGTAAATATGCGCTGTCTGTACCTGTAGCAGAGTAGTATATTGCTGTATATCAGTATGTATATGTAAATATGCGCTGTCTGTACCTGTAGCAGAGTAGTATATAGTGCTGTATATCAGTATGTATAGGTAAATATGCGCTGTCTGTACCTGTAGCAGAGTAGTATATAGTGCTGTATATCAGTATGTAAAGGTAAATATGCGCTGTCTGTACCTGTCGCAGAGTAGTATATAGTGCTGTATATCAGTATGTATAGGTAAATATACGCTGTCTGTACCTGTCGCAGAGTAGTATATAGTGCTGTATATCAGTATGTATAGGTAAATATGCGCTGTCTGTACCTGTAGCAGAGTAGTATATAGTGCTGTATATCAGTATGTATAGGTAAATATGCGCTGTCTGTACCTGTAGCAGAGAAGTATGTAGTGCTGTATATCAGTATGTATAGGTAAATATACGCTGTCTGTACCTGTCGCAGAGTAGTATATAGTGCTGTATATCAGTATGTATAGGTAAATATGCGCTGTCTGTACCTGTAGCAGAGTAGTATATAGTGCTGTATATCAGTATGTATAGGTAAATATGCCCTGTCTGTACCTGTAACAGAGTAGTATATAGTGCTGTATATCAGTATGTATAGGTAAATATGCGCTGTCTGTACCTGTCGTAGAATAGTATATATTGCTGTATATCAGTAGGTATAGGTAAATATGCGCTGTCTGTACCTGTCGCAGAGTAGTATATAGTGCTGTATATCAGTATGTATAGGTAAATAAATATGCGCTGTCTGTACCTGTAGCAGAGTAGTATATATTGCTGTATATCAGTATGTATAGGTAAATATGCGCTGTCTGTACCTGTCGCAGAGTAGTATATAGTGCTGTATATCAGTATGTATAGGTAAATATGCCCTGTCTGTACCTGTCGCAGAGTAGTATATAGTGCTGTATATCAGTATGTATAGGTAAATATGCGCTGTCTGTACCTGTAGCAGAGTAGTATATAGTGCTGTATATCAGTATGTATAGGTAAATATGCGCTGTCTGTACCTGTAGCAGAGTAGTATATTGCTGTATATCAGTATGTATAGGTAAATATGCGCTGTCTGTACCTGTAGCAGAGTAGTATATAGTGCTGTATATCAGTATGTATAGGTAAATATGCGCTGTCTGTACCTGTAGCAGAGTAGTATATAGTGCTGTATATCAGTATGTAAAGGTAAATATGCGCTGTCTGTACCTGTCGCAGAGTAGTATATAGTGCTGTATATCAGTATGTATAGGTAAATATACGCTGTCTGTACCTGTCGCAGAGTAGTATATAGTGCTGTATATCAGTATGTATAGGTAAATATGCGCTGTCTGTACCTGTAGCAGAGTAGTATATAGTGCTGTATATCAGTATGTATAGGTAAATATGCGCTGTCTGTACCTGTAGCAGAGAAGTATGTAGTGCTGTATATCAGTATGTATAGGTAAATATACGCTGTCTGTACCTGTCGCAGAGTAGTATATAGTGCTGTATATCAGTATGTATAGGTAAATATGCGCTGTCTGTACCTGTAGCAGAGTAGTATATAGTGCTGTATATCAGTATGTATAGGTAAATATGCCCTGTCTGTACCTGTAACAGAGTAGTATATAGTGCTGTATATCAGTATGTATAGGTAAATATGCGCTGTCTGTACCTGTCGTAGAATAGTATATATTGCTGTATATCAGTAGGTATAGGTAAATATGCGCTGTCTGTACCTGTCGCAGAGTAGTATATAGTGCTGTATATCAGTATGTATAGGTAAATAAATATGCGCTGTCTGTACCTGTAGCAGAGTAGTATATATTGCTGTATATCAGTATGTATAGGTAAATATGCGCTGTCTGTACCTGTCGCAGAGTAGTATATAGTGCTGTATATCAGTATGTATAGGTAAATATGCCCTGTCTGTACCTGTCGCAGAGTAGTATATAGTGCTGTATATCAGTATGTATAGGTAAATATACGCTGTCTGTACCTGTAGCAGAGTAGTATATAGTGCTGTATATCAGTATGTATAGGTAAATATGCGCTGTCTGTACCTGTAGCAGAGTAGTATATAGTGCTGTATATCAGTATGTATAGGTAAATATGCGCTGTCTGTACCTGTAGCAGAGTAGTATATATTGCTGTATATCAGTATGTATAGGTAAATATGCGCTGTCTGTACCTGTCGCAGAGTAGTATATATTGCTGTATATCAGTATGTATAGGTAAATATGCGCTGTCTGTACCTGTCGCAGAGTAGTATATAGTGCTGTATATCAGTATGTATAGGTAAATATGCGCTGTCTGTACCTGTCGCAGAGTAGTATATAGTGCTGTATATCAGTATGTATGGATAAATATACGCTGTCTGTACCTGTAGCAGAGTAGTATATAGTGCTGTATATCAGTATGTATAGGTAAATATGCCCTGTCTGTACCTGTCGCAGAGTAGTATATATTGCTGTATATCAGTATGTATGGATAAATATACGCTGTCTGTACCTGTCGCAGAGTAGTATATAGTGCTGTATATCAGTATGTATAGGTAAATATGCGCTGTCTGTACCTGTCGCAGAGTAGTATATAGTGCTGTATATCAGTATGTATAGGTAAATATGCGCTGTCTGTACCTGTCGCAGAGTAGTATATATTGCTGTATATCAGTATGTATAGGTAAATATGCGCTGTCTGTACCTGTAGCAGAGTAGTATATATTGCTGTATATCAGTATGTATAGGTAAATATGCGCTGTCTGTACCTGTCGCAGAGTAGTATATATTGCTGTATATCAGTATGTATAGGTAAATATACGCTGTCTGTACCTGTAGCAGAGTAGTATATAGTGCTGTATATCAGTATGTATAGGTAAATATGCGCTGTCTGTACCTGTAGCAGAGTAGTATATAGTGCTGTATATCAGTATGTATAGGTAAATATGCGCTGTCTGTACCTGTCGCAGAGTAGTATATAGTGCTGTATATCAGTATGTATAGGTAAATATACGCTGTCTGTACCTGTCGCAGAGTAGTATATAGTGCTGTATATCAGTATGTATAGGTAAATATACGCTGTCTGTACCTGTCGCAGAGTAGTATATAGTGCTGTATATCAGTATGTATAGGTAAATATGCGCTGTCTGTACCTGTCGCAGAGTAGTATATTGCTGTATATCAGTATGTATAGGTAAATATGCGCTGTCTGTACCTGTCGCAGAGTAGTATATAGTGCTGTATATCAGTATGTATAGGTAAATATGCGCTGTCTGTACCTGTCGCAGAGTAGTATATAGTGCTGTATATCAGTATGTATAGGTAAATATGCGCTGTCTGTACCTGTCGCAGAGTAGTATATAGTGCTGTATATCAGTATGTATAGGTAAATATGCGCTGTCTGTACCTGTCGCAGAGTAGTATATATTGCTGTATATCAGTATGTATAGGTAAATATACGCTGTCTGTACCTGTCACAGAGTAGTATATATTGCTGTATATCAGTATGTATAGGTAAATATGCGCTGTCTGTACCTGTCGCAGAGTAGTATATATTGCTGTATATCAGTATGTATAGGTAAATATACGCTGTCTGTACCTGTAGCAGAGTAGTATATAGTGCTGTATATCAGTATGTATAGGTAAATATACGCTGTCTGTACCTGTCGCAGTGTAGTATATAGTGCTGTATATCAGTATGTATAGGTAAATATGCGCTGTCTGTACCTGTCGCAGAGTAGTATATATTGCTGTATATCAGTATGTATAGGTAAATATGCGTTGTCTGTACCTGTCGCAGAGTAGTATATAGTGCTGTATATCAGTATGTATAGGTAAATATACGCTGTCTGTACCTGTCGCAGAGTAGTATATAGTGCTGTATATCAGTATGTATAGGTAAATATGCGCTGTCTGTACCTGTAGCAGAGTAGTATATAGTGCTGTATATCAGTATGTATAGGTAAATATGCGCTGTCTGTACCTGTAGCAGAGTAGTATATAGTGCTGTATATCAGTATGTATAGGTAAATATACGCTGTCTGTACCTGTAGCAGAGTAGTATATAGTGCTGTATATCAGTATGTATAGGTAAATATACGCTGTCTGTACCTGTTGCAGAGTAGTATATATTGCTGTATATCAGTATGTATAGGTAAATATGCGCTGTCTGTACCTGTCGCAGAGTAGTATATAGTGCTGTATATCAGTATGTATATGTAAATATACGCTGTCTGTACCTGTCGCAGAGTAGTATATAGTGCTGTATATCAGTATGTATAGGTAAATATACGCTGTCTGTACCTGTCGCAGAGTAGTATATAGTGCTGTATATCAGTATGTATAGGTAAATATACGCTGTCTGTACCTGTCGCAGAGTAGTATATTGCTGTATATCAGTATGTATAGGTAAATATGCGCTGTCTGTACCTGTCGCAGAGTAGTATATATTGCTGTATATCAGTATGTATAGGTAAATATGCGCTGTCTGTACCTGTCGCAGAGTAGTATATAGTGCTGTATATCAGTATGTATAGGTAAATATACGCTGTCTGTACCTGTCGCAGAGTAGTATATAGTGCTGTATATCAGTATGTATAGGTAAATATACGCTGTCTGTACCTGTCGCAGAGTAGTATATAGTGCTGTATATCAGTATGTATAGGTAAATATACGCTGTCTGTACCTGTCGCAGAGTAGTATATTGCTGTATATCAGTATGTATAGGTAAATATGCGCTGTCTGTACCTGTCGCAGAGTAGTATATAGTGCTGTATATCAGTATGTATAGGTAAATATACGCTGTCTGTACCTGTCGCAGAGTAGTATATTGCTGTATATCAGTATGTATAGGTAAATATGCGCTGTCTGTACCTGTAGCAGAGTAGTATATAGTGCTGTATATCAGTATGTATAGGTAAATATGCGCTGTCTGTACCTGTCGCAGAGTAGTATATAGTGCTGTATATCAGTATGTATAGGTAAATATACGCTGTCTGTACCTGTCGCAGAGTAGTATATATTGCTGTATATCAGTATGTATAGGTAAATATACGCTGTCTGTACCTGTCGCAGAGTAGTATATAGTGCTGTATATCAGTATGTATAGGTAAATATGCGCTGTCTGTACCTGTCGCAGAGTAGTATATTGCTGTATATCAGTATGTATAGGTAAATATGCGCTGTCTGTACCTGTCGCAGAGTAGTATATAGTGCTGTATATCAGTATGTATAGGTAAATATGCGCTGTCTGTACCTGTCGCAGAGTAGTATATAGTGCTGTATATCAGTATGTATAGGTAAATATGCGCTGTCTGTACCTGTCGCAGAGTAGTATATATTGCTGTATATCAGTATGTATAGGTAAATATGCGCTGTCTGTACCTGTCGCAGAGTAGTATATATTGCTGTATATCAGTATGTATAGGTAAATATACGCTGTCTGTACCTGTCGCAGAGTAGTATATATTGCTGTATATCAGTATGTATAGGTAAATATGCGCTGTCTGTACCTGTCGCAGAGTAGTATATATTGCTGTATATCAGTATGTATAGGTAAATATTAGGGGTGTGCACCGGCCACTTTTCGTGTTTTGTGTTTTGGTTTTGGATCTGGATCTTTCTTCGTGTTTTGGATCTGGATTGGTTTTGCCAAAACCACCCTTCCGTGTTTTGGGTTCTGGGTTTTGTGTTTTGGATCTGTATTTTTTTTAAAAAAAGCATAAAAACAGCTAAAATCACAGAATTTGTTGGTTTCTCTGCTCCTATGCTATTATTAACCTCAATAACCTTAATTTCCACTCATTTCCAGTCTATTCTGAACACCTCACAATAGTGTTTTTATGTCCAAAAGGTTGCACCGAGGTAGCTGGATGACTATGCTAAGCGACACGAGTGGGCGGCACAAACACGTGACCCATCTAGGAGTGACACTGCAGTGGCAGACAGGATGGCAGTTAGAAAAACTAGGCCCCAAACTGTACATAATGCAAAGAAAAAAAAGAAGTGCAAGATGGAATTGTCCTTGGGCCCTCCCACCCACCCTTATGTTGTATAAACAGGACATGCACACTTTAACAAATCAATCATTTCAGCGCCAGGGTCTGCCACACAACTGTGGCTGAAATGATTGGTTCGTTTGGGCCCCCACAAAACAAGCTGGCAATTAATGTGTCCCTGCACAAACTGGCTCTACGGAGGCAAGATGTCATCCTCATCCTCCTCATCCACTGATTCCTCACCCTCTTCAGTGTGTACATCCTCATCCTCACAAAGTATTAACTCGTCCCCACTTGAATCCACCACCACAGGTCCCTCTGTACCTTCTGGAGGCTGGTCTCCCTGGAAGAGCTGATAATTCATTTTGATGAACATCATCTTCTCCACATTCTGTGGAAGCAACCTCCTACGCCTTTCGCTGACAAGGTTCCCGGCTGCACTAAACACTCTTTCGGAGTACACACTGGAGGGGGGGCAACTCAGGTAAAATAGAGCCAGCTTGTACAGGGGCCTCCAAATTGCCTCTTTTTCCTGCCAGTACAGGTATGGACTGTCTGACATGCCTACTTGGATGCTGTCACCGATGTAATCCTCCACCATTCTGTCAATGGTGACAGTATCATATGCAGTGACAGTAGACATGTCAGAAATTGTTGCCAGGTCCTTCAGTCCGGACCAGATGTCCAAACTTGGTCCTGCCTGCCCTGCATCACCGCCAGCGGGTTGCTTAGGATACCTAAGTTTTTTCCTGGCAGCCCCAGTTGCGGGAGAAAATGAAGAAGGAGCCATTGACGTGTCACGTTCCGCTTCAGCTGACAGTGTGTTCACCAGCAGGTCTTTGCACCTCTGCAGGCTTGTGTCGGCCGGAAAGAGAGACACCACATAGGCTTTAAACCTAGGATCAAGCACGGTGGCCAAAATGTAGTGGTCTGATTTCAACAGATTGACCACCCTGGAATCCTGGCAAAGCGAATGAAGGGCTTCATCCACAAGTCCCACATGCCGAGCGGAATCGCTCCGTCTTAGCTCCTCCTTCACTTTCTCCAGCTGCTTCTGCAAAAGCCTGATGAGGGGAATGACCTGACTCAAGCTGGCTGTGTCTGAACTGACTTCACGTGTGGCAAGTTCGAAGGGCTGGAGAACCTTGCACAACACGGAAATCATTCTCCACTGCGCTTGAGTCAGGTGCATACCCCCTCCTTTGCCTATGTAATAGGTGGATGTATAGGCTTGTATGGCCTTTTGCTGCTCCTCCATCCTCTGAAGCATATAGAGGGTTGAGTTCCACCGCGTCACAACCTCTTGCTTCAGGTGATGGCGGGGCAGGTTCAAGAGTGTTTGCTGGCGCTCCAGTCTTCGGCACGCAGTCGCTGAATGGCGAAAGTGGCCAGAAATTTTTCGGGCCACCCAAAGCGTCTCCTGCACGCCCCTGTCGCTTTTCAGAAAATTCTGCACCACCAAGTTTATTGTGTGAGCAAAACATGGGACGTGCTGGAATTTGCCCAGATGTAATGCCCGCACAATATTGGTGGCATTGTCAGATATCACAAATCCCCAGGAGAGTCTAAGTGGGGTAAGCCACTGGGCGATGATTTCCCTCAGTTTCTCTAAGAGGTTGTCGGCGGTGTGCCTCTTACTGAAACCGGTGATACACAGCGTAGCCTGCCTTGTAACGAGCTGGCGTTTCTGAGATGCTGCTACTGGTGACGCTGCTGCTGTTGCTGCGTAAGGTGATACATCTACCCAGTGGGCTGTCACAGTCATATAGTCCTTAGTCTGCCCTGTTCCACTTGTCCACATGTCCGTGGCTAAGTGGACATTGTGTACAACGGCATTTTTCAGGACACTGAGGACACTTTTTCTGACGTTTCTGTACAGTCTCGGTATCGCCTGCCTAGTGAAGTGGAATCTAGACGGGATTTGGAACCGGGGACACACTACCTCCATCAATTGTCTAAATCCCACTGCACTAATGGCGGATACCGGACGCACGTCTAACACCAACATAGCAGTCAAGGCCTCAGTTATACGTTTTGCTTCAGGATGACTGCTGTCGTACTTCATCCTCCTCGCTAAGGACTGTTGGAGGGTCAATTGTTTAGTAAAAGTAGTGGTGTTCCTACTTCCTCTCTGGGATGATGAACGACTCCCAGCAGCAGCAACAGCAGCAGCGGCAGCAGTAGGCGTAGCAATGCAGGATCCTCCAGAGGAATCCCGGATAGGAGAGTCAGTCATGCCAGTGACATGGCCTGCAGGACTACTTCCGATCCTGACTAAGGAGGAAATTGACGAGGAGGGAGTTGACGGTGTGGTTTGCAGGCGCTTGGATACAACAGGACAACGGGATTTAGGTGTCCCTGGACTGCTTACGGTCTTAGCCAAAGTTTCTGAACTTGACAGTAACTTTTTATGAACGCGCTGCAGGTGCCGTATAAGGGAGGATGTTCCTAGGTGGTTGACGTCCCTACCCCTACTTATTTCACCTTTACATATGGTACATATGGCAAGACAGTTGTTGTCCGGATTTGGATAGAAATATTGCCAGACCAAAGAGGTGGAATGTTTGGTCTTCTGCCCAGGCATGACCGTGATGGGCTTTTTCATCCCACGGACAACAACTGTCTCCCCCGGAGCCTGATTTAAACAAACCACATCACCATCAGAATCCTCCTCGCCAACTTCCTTCTCAGCGCCAGCTACACCAGTATCTTCATCCTGTTGTACTTCAACAGTGACATCTTCAATTTGCATATCAGCAAGTGGACTGTGGGTGCTCCTTTCAGCACTTGCAGGGGGCGTGCAAATGGTGGAAAGAGCCACCTCTTCCCGTCCAGTGCTGGGAAGGTCAGGCATCGCAACCACCACCACACTTGGACTCTCCTTGGGGATTTGTGATATCTTCTTAGAAAGCACAGTTCTTCGCTGTGCTTTTGCCAGCTTAACTCTTTTGATTTTTTTAGTGGGAGGAGGGCTTCCATCGTCATGTGAAGCTGAACCACTAGTCATGAACATACTAGGGATCGACCTTAGCCGTTCCTTGCCACTCCGTGTCGTAAATGGCATATTGGCAAGTTTACGTTTCTCTTCAGCTGATTTAAATGTCTTTTTCAAGGTCATTTTCCTGAACTTTGCCATTTGGGATTGTATGTGCCCTCTACTATGACATTGGGCATCGGCCTTGGCAGACGACGTTGATGGCATGTTATCGTCTATGTCATGACTAGTGGCAGCAGCTTCAGCACTAGGAGGAAGTGGTTCTTGATCGTTCTCTATTTTATTTTTATCGGAGAAAGTTTGGTCCTCCATTTATGTTATATCGATTTGATATATACGTGCGGCTAAACACAGAACATAATTTTTTTTTTGGTTTGGACTGGAGTGTACTTTCGGGGGTTACAGCACCCTTAACGGTCAAGCCAGCCGGCCCTTTACTTATGACACAGGCGCACGCTTGGCACTACTTTGTTGATGCACGTGCGGCTACTGCGCACACAATTCACAAACACAGAAAATAATTTTTTTTTTGGTTTGGACTGGAGTGTACTTTCGGGGGTTACAGCACCCTTTAACGGTCAAGCCAGCCGGCCCTTTACTTATGACACAGGCGCACGCTTGGCACTACTTTGTTGATGCACGTGCGGCTACTGCGCACACAATTCACAAACACAGAAAATAATTTTTTTTTTGGTTTGGACTGGAGTGTACTTTCGGGGGTTACAGCACCCTTAACGGTCAAGCCAGCCGGCCCTTTACTTAAGACACAGGCGCACGCTTGGCACTACTTTGTTGATGCACGTGCGGCTACTGCGCACACAATTCACAAACACAGAAAATAATTTTTTTTTTGGTTTGGACTGGAGTGTACTTTCGGGGGTTACAGCACCCTTTAACGGTCAAGCCAGCCGGCCCTTTACTTATGACACAGGTGCACGCTTGGCACTACTTTGTTGATGCACGTGCGGCTACTGCGCACACAATTCACAAACACAGAAAATAATTTTTTTTTTGGTTTGGACTGGAGTGTACTTTGGGGGTTACAGCACCCTTTAACGGTCAAGCCAGCCGGCCCTTTACTTATGACACAGGCGCACGCTTGGCACTACTTTGTTGATGCACGTGCGGCTACTGCGCACACAATTCACAAACACAGAAAATAATTTTTTTTTTGGTTTGGACTGGAGTGTACTTTGGGGGTTACAGCACCCTTTAACGGTCAAGCCAGCCGGCCCTTTACTTATGACACAGGCGCACGCTTGGCACTACTTTGTTGATGCACGTGCGGCTACTGCGCACACAATTCACAAACACAGAAAATAAATTTTTTTTTGGTTTGGACTGGAGTGTACTTTCGGGGGTTACAGCACCCTTAACGGTCAAGCCAGCCGGCCCTTTACTTATGACACAGGCGCACGCTTTGCACTACTTTGTTGATGCAGGTGCGGCTACTGCGCACACAATTCACAAACACAGAAAATATTTTTTTTTTTGGTTTGGACTGGAGTGTACTTTCGGGGGTTACAGCACCCTTTAACGGTCAAGCCAGCCGGCCCTTTACTTATGACACAGGCGCACGCTTGGCACTACTTTGTTGATGCACGTGCGGCTACTGCGCACACAATTCACAAACACAGAAAATAATTTTTTTTTTGGTTTGGACTGGAGTGTACTTTGGGGGTTACAGCACCCTTTAACGGTCAAGCCAGCCGGCCCTTTACTTATGACACAGGCGCACGCTTGGCACTACTTTGCTGATGCACGTGCGGCTACTGCGCACACAATTCACAAACACAGAAAATAATTTTTTTTTGGTTTGGACTGGAGTGTACTTTCGGGGGTTACAGCACCCTTTAACGGTCAAGCCAGCCGGCCCTTTACTTATGACACAGGTGCACGCTTGGCACTACTTTGTTGATGCACGTGCGGCTACTGCGCACACAATTCACAAACACAGAAAATAATTTTTTTTCGGGGGTTACAGCACCCTTTAACGGTCAAGCCAGCCGGCCCTTTACTTATGACACAGGCGCACGCTTGGCACTACTTTGTTGATGCACGTGCGGCTACTGCGCACACAATTCACAAACACAGAAAATATTTTTTTTTTTGGTTTGGACTGGAGTGTACCTTGGGGGTTACAGCACCCTTTAACGGTCAAGCCAGCCGGCCCTTTACTTATGACACAGGCGCACGCTTGGCACTACTTTGTTGATGCATGTGCGGCTACTGCGCACACAATTCACAAACACAGAAAATAATTTTTTTTTGGTTTGGACTGGAGTGTACTTTCGGGGGTTACAGCACCCTTAATGGTCAAGCCAGCCGGCCCTTTACTTATGACACAGGCGCACGCTTGGCACTACTTTGTTGATGCACGTGCGGCTACTGCGCACACAATTCACAAACACAGAAAATATATTATTTTTTTAGCACTTGGGTGGAGCACCCCTGATGGACAGAGCACCCCCTGGACAACACTACAGCACCCCTTTAGGACTGGGACACTGCACAGGACTTTGGAGTGGACACAGCCCCTATGGAGAACTGACTGCACAACACAGTCCAGCCAGCCCCTATGGACTTTGAAGTAGTGGACACAGCCCCTATTAACAACAGCAGCACAGCACAACACAGCCAGCCCCTATGGACTTTGAAGTAGTGGACAACAGCAGCACTACACTACACTACACTACACTACACAGCCCTAACTCCCACCCTCCCTCTTCACTGTCCACAGCCGAGTGAGAAAATGGCGCCGACGCGGGTACCTTATATAGGATCCAAAACCCGCGAGACTCGGAAGGCGGGATGATGACGTTTTGCCTCGATTTCAGATCCGAGTCAGGCGGGAAAAGTCGAGCCTGACTCGGATCTGCCTCGGATCGGGGGGGCTCGGGGGGGTTCGGATTTCAGAAATCCAAACCCGCTCACCCCTAATATATATATATATATATACACATACATATATATACATAGATACATACATAGATATATACATAGATACATACATATATATACATAGATACATACATATATATAAATATACGCTGTCTGTACCTGTAGCAGAGAAGTATATAGTGCTGTATATCAGTATGTATAGGTAAATATACGCTGTCTGTACCTGTCGCAGTGTAGTATATAGTGCTGTATATCAGTATGTATAGGTAAATATGCGCTGTCTGTACCTGTCGCAGAGTAGTATATATTGCTGTATATCAGTATGTATAGGTAAATATGCGCTGTCTGTACCTGTCGCAGAGTAGTATATATTGCTGTATATCAGTATGTATAGGTAAATATACGCTGTCTGTACCTGTCGCAGAGTAGTATATAGTGCTGTATATCAGTATGTATAGGTAAATATGCGCTGTCTGTACCTGTAGCAGAGTAGTATATAGTGCTGTATATCAGTATGTATAGGTAAATATGCGCTGTCTGTACCTGTCGCAGAGTAGTATATATTGCTGTATATCAGTATGTATAGGTAAATATACGCTGTCTGTACCTGTAGCAGAGTAGTATATATTGCTGTATATCAGTATGTATAGGTAAATATGCGCTGTCTGTACCTGTCGCAGAGTAGTATATATTGCTGTATATCAGTATGTATAGGTAAATATGCGCTGTCTGTACCTGTAGCAGAGTAGTATATAGTGCTGTATATCAGTATGTATAGGTAAATATGCGCTGTCTGTACCTGTCGCAGAGTAGTATATAGTGCTGTATATCAGTATATATAGGTAAATATGCGCTGTCTGTACCTGTAGCAGAGTAGTATATATTGCTGTATATCAGTATGTATAGGTAAATATGCGCTGTCTGTACCTGTCGCAGAGTAGTATATAGTGCTGTATATCAGTATGTATATGTAAATATACGCTGTCTGTACCTGTCGCAGAGTAGTATATAGTGCTGTATATCAGTATGTATAGGTAAATATACGCTGTCTGTACCTGTCGCAGAGTAGTATATAGTGCTGTATATCAGTATGTATAGGTAAATATACGCTGTCTGTACCTGTCGCAGAGTAGTATATAGTGCTGTATATCAGTATGTATAGGTAAATATACGCTGTCTGTACCTGTCGCAGAGTAGTATATTGCTGTATATCAGTATGTATAGGTAAATATGCGCTGTCTGTACCTGTCGCAGAGTAGTATACAGTGCTGTATATCAGTATGTATAGGTAAATATACGCTGTCTGTACCTGTCGCAGAGTAGTATATTGCTGTATATCAGTATGTATAGGTAAATATGCGCTGTCTGTACCTGTAGCAGAGTAGTATATAGTGCTGTATATCAGTATGTATAGGTAAATATGCGCTGTCTGTACCTGTCGCAGAGTAGTATATAGTGCTGTATATCAGTATGTATAGGTAAATATACGCTGTCTGTACCTGTCGCAGAGTAGTATATATTGCTGTATATCAGTATGTATAGGTAAATATACGCTGTCTGTACCTGTCGCAGAGTAGTATATAGTGCTGTATATCAGTATGTATAGGTAAATATGCGCTGTCTGTACCTGTCGCAGAGTAGTATATTGCTGTATATCAGTATGTATAGGTAAATATGCGCTGTCTGTACCTGTCGCAGAGTAGTATATAGTGCTGTATATCAGTATGTATAGGTAAATATGCGCTGTCTGTACCTGTCGCAGAGTAGTATATAGTGCTGTATATCAGTATGTATAGGTAAATATGCGCTGTCTGTACCTGTCGCAGAGTAGTATATATTGCTGTATATCAGTATGTATAGGTAAATATGCGCTGTCTGTACCTGTCGCAGAGTAGTATATATTGCTGTATATCAGTATGTATAGGTAAATATACGCTGTCTGTACCTGTCGCAGAGTAGTATATATTGCTGTATATCAGTATGTATAGGTAAATATGCGCTGTCTGTACCTGTCGCAGAGTAGTATATATTGCTGTATATCAGTATGTATAGGTAAATATACGCTGTCTGTACCTGTAGCAGAGAAGTATATAGTGCTGTATATCAGTATGTATAGGTAAATATACGCTGTCTGTACCTGTCGCAGTGTAGTATATAGTGCTGTATATCAGTATGTATAGGTAAATATGCGCTGTCTGTACCTGTCGCAGAGTAGTATATATTGCTGTATATCAGTATGTATAGGTAAATATGCGCTGTCTGTACCTGTCGCAGAGTAGTATATACTGCTGTATATCAGTATGTATAGGTAAATATACGCTGTCTGTACCTGTCGCAGAGTAGTATATAGTGCTGTATATCAGTATGTATAGGTAAATATGCGCTGTCTGTACCTGTAGCAGAGTAGTATATAGTGCTGTATATCAGTATGTATAGGTAAATATGCGCTGTCTGTACCTGTCGCAGAGTAGTATATATTGCTGTATATCAGTATGTATAGGTAAATATACGCTGTCTGTACCTGTAGCAGAGTAGTATATATTGCTGTATATCAGTATGTATAGGTAAATATGCGCTGTCTGTACCTGTCGCAGAGTAGTATATATTGCTGTATATCAGTATGTATAGGTAAATATGCGCTGTCTGTACCTGTAGCAGAGTAGTATATAGTGCTGTATATCAGTATGTATAGGTAAATATGCGCTGTCTGTACCTGTCGCAGAGTAGTATATAGTGCTGTATATCAGTATATATAGGTAAATATGCGCTGTCTGTACCTGTAGCAGAGTAGTATATATTGCTGTATATCAGTATGTATAGGTAAATATGCGCTGTCTGTACCTGTCGCAGAGTAGTATATAGTGCTGTATATCAGTATGTATAGGTAAATATGCGCTGTCTGTACCTGTCGCAGAGTAGTATATAGTGCTGTATATCAGTATGTATAGGTAAATATGCGCTGTCTGTACCTGTCGCAGAGTAGTATATAGTGCTGTATATCAGTATATATAGGTAAATATGCGCTGTCTGTACCTGTCGCAGAGTAGTATATAGTGCTGTATATCAGTATGTATAGGTAAATATGCGCTGTCTGTACCTGTCGCAGAGTAGTATATAGTGCTGTATATCAGTATGTATAGGTAAATATGCGCTGTCTGTACCTGTCGCAGAGTAGTATATAGTGCTGTATATCAGTATATATAGGTAAATATGCGCTGTCTGTACCTGTAGCAGAGTAGTATATATTGCTGTATATCAGTATGTATAGGTAAATATGCGCTGTCTGTACCTGTCGCAGAGTAGTATATAGTGCAGTATATCAGTATGTATAGGTAAATATGCGCTGTCTGTACCTGTCGCAGAGTAGTATATAGTGCTGTATATCAGTATGAATAGGTAAATATGCGCTGTCTGTACCTGTCGCAGAGTAGTATATAGTGCTGTATATCAGTATGTATAGGTAAATATACGCTGTCTGTACCTGTCGCAGAGTAGTATATATTGCTGTATATCAGTATGTATAGGTAAATATGCGCTGTCTGTACCTGTCGCAGAGTAGTATATAGTGCTGTATATCAGTATATATAGGTAAATATGCGCTGTCTGTACCTGTCGCAGAGTAGTATATAGTGCTGTATATCAGTATGTATAGGTAAATATGCGCTGTCTGTACCTGTCGCAGAGTAGTATATAGTGCTGTATATCAGTATGTATAGGTAAATATGCGCTGTCTGTACCTGTAGCAGAGTAGTATATATTGCTGTATATCAGTATGTATAGGTAAATATGCGCTGTCTGTACCTGTCGCAGAGTAGTATATATTGCTGTATATCAGTATGTATAGGTAAATATGCGCTGTCTGTACCTGTAGCAGAGTAGTATACAGTGCTGCATATCAGTATGTATAGGTAAATATACGCTGTCTGTACCTGTCGCAGAGTAGTATATAGTGCTGTATATCAGTATGTATAGGTAAATATACGCTGTCTGTACCTGTCGCAGAGTAGTATATAGTGCTGTATATCAGTATGTATAGGTAAATATGCGCTGTCTGTACCTGTAGCAGAGTAGTATATAGTGCTGTATATCAGTATGTATAGGTAAATATGCGCTGTCTGTACCTGTAGCAGAGTAGTATATAGTGCTGTATATCAGTATGTATAGGTAAATATGCGCTGTCTGTACCTGTCGCAGAGTAGTATATTGCTGTATATCAGTATGTATAGGTAAATATGCGCTGTCTGTACCTGTAGCAGAGTAGTATATAGTGCTGTATATCAGTATGTATAGGTAAATATGCGCTGTCTGTACCTGTAGCAGAGTAGTATATAGTGCTGTATATCAGTATGTATAGGTAAATATGCGCTGTCTGTACCTGTCGCAGAGTAGTATATAGTGCTGTATATCAGTATGTATAGGTAAATATACGCTGTCTGTACCTGTCGCAGAGTAGTATATATTGCTGTATATCAGTATGTATAGGTAAATATACGCTGTCTGTACCTGTAGCAGAGTAGTATATAGTGCTGTATATCAGTATGTATAGGTAAATATACGCTGTCTGTACCTGTTGCAGAGTAGTATATATTGCTGTATATCAGTATGTATAGGTAAATATGCGCTGTCTGTACCTGTCGCAGAGTAGTATATAGTGCTGTATATCAGTATGTATAGGTAAATATGCGCTGTCTGTACCTGTCGCAGAGTAGTATATAGTGCTGTATATCAGTATGTATAGGTAAATATGCGCTGTCTGTACCTGTCGCAGAGTAGTATATAGTGCTGTATATCAGTATGTATAGGTAAATATGCCCTGTCTGTACCTGTAGCAGAGTAGTATATAGTGCTGTATATCAGTATGTATAGGTAAATATACGCTGTCTGTACCTGTCGCAGAGTAGTATATAGTGCTGTATATCAGTATGTATAGGTAAATATACGCTGTCTGTACCTGTCGCAGAGTAGTATATAGTGCTGTATATCAGTATGTATAGGTAAATATGCGCTGTCTGTACCTGTTGCAGAGTAGAATATAGTGCTGTATATCAGTATGTATAGGTAAATATGCGCTGTCTGTACCTGTAGCAGAGTAGTATATATTGCTGTATATCAGTATGTATAGGTAAATATGCGCTGTCTGTACCTGTCGCAGAGTAGTATATATTGCTGTATATCAGTATGTATAGGTAAATATACGCTGTCTGTACCTGTAGCAGAGTAGTATATAGTGCTGTATATCAGTATGTATAGGTAAATATGCGCTGTCTGTACCTGTAGCAGAGTAGTATATAGTGCTGTATATCAGTATGTATAGGTAAATATGCGCTGTCTGTACCTGTCGCAGAGTAGTATATAGTGCTGTATATCAGTATGTATAGGTAAATATACGCTGTCTGTACCTGTCGCAGAGTAGTATATATTGCTGTATATCAGTATGTATAGGTAAATATACGCTGTCTGTACCTGTCGCAGAGTAGTATATAGTGCTGTATATCAGTATGTATAGGTAAATATGCACTGTCTGTACCTGTCGCAGAGTAGTATATTGCTGTATATCAGTATGTATAGGTAAATATGCGCTGTCTGTACCTGTCGCAGAGTAGTATATAGTGCTGTATATCAGTATGTATAGGTAAATATGCGCTGTCTGTACCTGTCGCAGAGTAGTATATAGTGCTGTATATCAGTATGTATAGGTAAATATGCGCTGTCTGTACCTGTCGCAGAGTAGTATATATTGCTGTATATCAGTATGTATAGGTAAATATACGCTGTCTGTACCTGTCGCAGAGTAGTATATATTGCTGTATATCAGTATGTATAGGTAAATATGCGCTGTCTGTACCTGTCGCAGAGTAGTATATATTGCTGTATATCATTATGTATATGTAAATATACGCTGTCTGTACCTGTAGCAGAGTAGTATATAGTGCTGTATATCAGTATGTATAGGTAAATATACGCTGTCTGTACCTGTAGCAGAGTAGTATATATTGCTGTATATCAGTATGTATAGGTAAATATGCGCTGTCTGTACCTGTCGCAGAGTAGTATATATTGCTGTATATCAGTATGTATAGGTAAATATACGCTGTCTGTACCTGTCGCAGAGTAGTATATAGTGCTGTATATCAGTATGTATAGGTAAATATGCGCTGTCTGTACCTGTAGCAGAGTAGTATATAGTGCTGTATATCAGTATGTATAGGTAAATATGCGCTGTCTGTACCTGTAGCAGAGTAGTATATAGTGCTGTATATCAGTATGTATAGGTAAATATACGCTGTCTGTACCTGTAGCAGAGTAGTATATAGTGCTGTATATCAGTATGTATAGGTAAATATGCGCTGTCTGTACCTGTTGCAGAGTAGAATATAGTGCTGTATATCAGTATGTATAGGTAAATATGCGCTGTCTGTACCTGTAGCAGAGTAGTATATATTGCTGTATATCAGTATGTATAGGTAAATATGCGCTGTCTGTACCTGTAGCAGAGTAGTATATATTGCTGTATATCAGTATGTATAGGTAAATATGCGCTGTCTGTACCTGTCGCAGAGTAGTATATATTGCTGTATATCAGTATGTATAGGTAAATATACGCTGTCTGTACCTGTAGCAGAGTAGTATATAGTGCTGTATATCAGTATGTATAGGTAAATATGCGCTGTCTGTACCTGTAGCAGAGTAGTATATAGTGCTGTATATCAGTATGTATAGGTAAATATGCGCTGTCTGTACCTGTCGCAGAGTAGTATATAGTGCTGTATATCAGTATGTATAGGTAAATATACGCTGTCTGTACCTGTCGCAGAGTAGTATATATTGCTGTATATCAGTATGTATAGGTAAATATACGCTGTCTGTACCTGTCGCAGAGTAGTATATAGTGCTGTATATCAGTATGTATAGGTAAATATGCGCTGTCTGTACCTGTCGCAGAGTAGTATATTGCTGTATATCAGTATGTATAGGTAAATATGCGCTGTCTGTACCTGTCGCAGAGTAGTATATAGTGCTGTATATCAGTATGTATAGGTAAATATGCGCTGTCTGTACCTGTCGCAGAGTAGTATATAGTGCTGTATATCAGTATGTATAGGTAATATGCGCTGTCTGTACCTGTCGCAGAGTAGTATATAGTGCTGTATATCAGTATGTATAGGTAAATATGCGCTGTCTGTACCTGTCGCAGAGTAGTATATATTGCTGTATATCAGTATGTATAGGTAAATATACGCTGTCTGTACCTGTCGCAGAGTAGTATATATTGCTGTATATCAGTATGTATAGGTAAATATGCGCTGTCTGTACCTGTCGCAGAGTAGTATATATTGCTGTATATCAGTATGTATAGGTAAATATGCGCTGTCTGTACCTGTAGCAGAGTAGTATATATTGCTGTATATCAGTATGTATAGGTAAATATGCGCTGTCTGTACCTGTAGCAGAGTAGTATATATTGCTGTATATCAGTATGTATAGGTAAATATGCGCTGTCTGTACCTGTCGCAGAGTAGTATATATTGCTGTATATCAGTATGTATAGGTAAATATACGCTGTCTGTACCTGTAGCAGAGTAGTATATAGTGCTGTATATCAGTATGTATAGGTAAATATGCGCTGTCTGTACCTGTAGCAGAGTAGTATATAGTGCTGTATATCAGTATGTATAGGTAAATATGCGCTGTCTGTACCTGTCGCAGAGTAGTATATAGTGCTGTATATCAGTATGTATAGGTAAATATACGCTGTCTGTACCTGTCGCAGAGTAGTATATATTGCTGTATATCAGTATGTATAGGTAAATATACGCTGTCTGTACCTGTCGCAGAGTAGTATATAGTGCTGTATATCAGTATGTATAGGTAAATATGCGCTGTCTGTACCTGTCGCAGAGTAGTATATTGCTGTATATCAGTATGTATAGGTAAACATGCGCTGTCTGTACCTGTCGCAGAGTAGTATATAGTGCTGTATATCAGTATGTATAGGTAAATATGCGCTGTCTGTACCTGTCGCAGAGTAGTATATAGTGCTGTATATCAGTATGTATAGGTAATATGCGCTGTCTGTACCTGTCGCAGAGTAGTATATAGTGCTGTATATCAGTATGTATAGGTAAATATGCGCTGTCTGTACCTGTCGCAGAGTAGTATATATTGCTGTATATCAGTATGTATAGGTAAATATACGCTGTCTGTACCTGTCGCAGAGTAGTATATATTGCTGTATATCAGTATGTATAGGTAAATATGCGCTGTCTGTACCTGTCGCAGAGTAGTATATATTGCTGTATATCAGTATGTATAGGTAAATATACGCTGTCTGTACCTGTAGCAGAGTAGTATATAGTGCTGTATATCAGTATGTATAGGTAAATATACGCTGTCTGTACCTGTCGCAGTGTAGTATATAGTGCTGTATATCAGTATGTATAGGTAAATATGCGCTGTCTGTACCTGTCGCAGAGTAGTATATATTGCTGTATATCAGTATGTATAGGTAAATATGCGCTGTCTGTACCTGTCGCAGAGTAGTATATAGTGCTGTATATCAGTATGTATAGGTAAATATACGCTGTCTGTACCTGTCGCAGAGTAGTATATAGTGCTGTATATCAGTATGTATAGGTAAATATGCGCTGTCTGTACCTGTAGCAGAGTAGTATATAGTGCTGTATATCAGTATGTATAGGTAAATATGCGCTGTCTGTACCTGTAGCAGAGTAGTATATAGTGCTGTATATCAGTATGTATAGGTAAATATACGCTGTCTGTACCTGTAGCAGAGTAGTATATAGTGCTGTATATCAGTATGTATAGGTAAATATACGCTGTCTGTACCTGTTGCAGAGTAGTATATATTGCTGTATATCAGTATGTATAGGTAAATATGCGCTGTCTGTACCTGTCGCAGAGTAGTATATAGTGCTGTATATCAGTATGTATATGTAAATATACGCTGTCTGTACCTGTCGCAGAGTAGTATATAGTGCTGTATATCAGTATGTATAGGTAAATATACGCTGTCTGTACCTGTCGCAGAGTAGTATATAGTGCTGTATATCAGTATGTATAGGTAAATATACGCTGTCTGTACCTGTCGCAGAGTAGTATATTGCTGTATATCAGTATGTATAGGTAAATATGCGCTGTCTGTACCTGTCGCAGAGTAGTATATATTGCTGTATATCAGTATGTATAGGTAAATATGCGCTGTCTGTACCTGTCGCAGAGTAGTATATAGTGCTGTATATCAGTATGTATAGGTAAATATACGCTGTCTGTACCTGTCGCAGAGTAGTATATAGTGCTGTATATCAGTATGTATAGGTAAATATACGCTGTCTGTACCTGTCGCAGAGTAGTATATAGTGCTGTATATCAGTATGTATAGGTAAATATACGCTGTCTGTACCTGTCGCAGAGTAGTATATTGCTGTATATCAGTATGTATAGGTAAATATGCGCTGTCTGTACCTGTCGCAGAGTAGTATATAGTGCTGTATATCAGTATGTATAGGTAAATATACGCTGTCTGTACCTGTCGCAGAGTAGTATATTGCTGTATATCAGTATGTATAGGTAAATATGCGCTGTCTGTACCTGTAGCAGAGTAGTATATAGTGCTGTATATCAGTATGTATAGGTAAATATGCGCTGTCTGTACCTGTCGCAGAGTAGTATATAGTGCTGTATATCAGTATGTATAGGTAAATATACGCTGTCTGTACCTGTCGCAGAGTAGTATATATTGCTGTATATCAGTATGTATAGGTAAATATACGCTGTCTGTACCTGTCGCAGAGTAGTATATAGTGCTGTATATCAGTATGTATAGGTAAATATGCGCTGTCTGTACCTGTCGCAGAGTAGTATATTGCTGTATATCAGTATGTATAGGTAAATATGCGCTGTCTGTACCTGTCGCAGAGTAGTATATAGTGCTGTATATCAGTATGTATAGGTAAATATGCGCTGTCTGTACCTGTCGCAGAGTAGTATATAGTGCTGTATATCAGTATGTATAGGTAAATATGCGCTGTCTGTACCTGTCGCAGAGTAGTATATATTGCTGTATATCAGTATGTATAGGTAAATATGCGCTGTCTGTACCTGTCGCAGAGTAGTATATATTGCTGTATATCAGTATGTATAGGTAAATATACGCTGTCTGTACCTGTCGCAGAGTAGTATATATTGCTGTATATCAGTATGTATAGGTAAATATGCGCTGTCTGTACCTGTCGCAGAGTAGTATATATTGCTGTATATCAGTATGTATAGGTAAATATACGCTGTCTGTACCTGTAGCAGAGTAGTATATAGTGCTGTATATCAGTATGTATAGGTAAATATACGCTGTCTGTACCTGTCGCAGTGTAGTATATAGTGCTGTATATCAGTATGTATAGGTAAATATGCGCTGTCTGTACCTGTCGCAGAGTAGTATATATTGCTGTATATCAGTATGTATAGGTAAATATGCGCTGTCTGTACCTGTCGCAGAGTAGTATATATTGCTGTATATCAGTATGTATAGGTAAATATACGCTGTCTGTACCTGTCGCAGAGTAGTATATAGTGCTGTATATCAGTATATATAGGTAAATATGCGCTGTCTGTACCTGTAGCAGAGTAGTATATAGTGCTGTATATCAGTATGTATAGGTAAATATGCGCTGTCTGTACCTGTCGCAGAGTAGTATATATTGCTGTATATCAGTATGTATAGGTAAATATACGCTGTCTGTACCTGTAGCAGAGTAGTATATATTGCTGTATATCAGTATGTATAGGTAAATATGCGCTGTCTGTACCTGTCGCAGAGTAGTATATATTGCTGTATATCAGTATGTATAGGTAAATATGCGCTGTCTGTACCTGTAGCAGAGTAGTATATAGTGCTGTATATCAGTATGTATAGGTAAATATGCGCTGTCTGTACCTGTCGCAGAGTAGTATATAGTGCTGTATATCAGTATATATAGGTAAATATGCGCTGTCTGTACCTGTAGCAGAGTAGTATATATTGCTGTATATCAGTATGTATAGGTAAATATGCGCTGTCTGTACCTGTCGCAGAGTAGTATATAGTGCTGTATATCAGTATGTATAGGTAAATATGCGCTGTCTGTACCTGTCGCAGAGTAGTATATAGTGCTGTATATCAGTATGTATAGGTAAATATACGCTGTCTGTACCTGTCGCAGAGTAGTATATATTGCTGTATATCAGTATGTATAGGTAAATATGCGCTGTCTGTACCTGTCGCAGAGTAGTATATAGTGCTGTATATCAGTATATATAGGTAAATATGCGCTGTCTGTACCTGTCGCAGAGTAGTATATAGTGCTGTATATCAGTATGTATAGGTAAATATGCGCTGTCTGTACCTGTCGCAGAGTAGTATATAGTGCTGTATATCAGTATGTATAGGTAAATATGCGCTGTCTGTACCTGTCGCAGAGTAGTATATAGTGCTGTATATCAGTATGTATAGGTAAATATGCGCTGTCTGTACCTGTAGCAGAGTAGTATATAGTGCTGTATATCAGTATGTATAGGTAAATATGCGCTGTCTGTACCTGTCGCAGAGTAGTATATTGCTGTATATCAGTATGTATAGGTAAATATGCGCTGTCTGTACCTGTAGCAGAGTAGTATATAGTGCTGTATATCAGTATGTATAGGTAAATATGCGCTGTCTGTACCTGTAGCAGAGTAGTATATAGTGCTGTATATCAGTATGTATAGGTAAATATGCGCTGTCTGTACCTGTCGCAGAGTAGTATATAGTGCTGTATATCAGTATGTATAGGTAAATATACGCTGTCTGTACCTGTCGCAGAGTAGTATATATTGCTGTATATCAGTATGTATAGGTAAATATACGCTGTCTGTACCTGTAGCAGAGTAGTATATAGTGCTGTATATCAGTATGTATAGGTAAATATACGCTGTCTGTACCTGTTGCAGAGTAGTATATATTGCTGTATATCAGTATGTATAGGTAAATATGCGCTGTCTGTACCTGTAGCAGAGTAGTATATATTGCTGTATATCAGTATGTATAGGTAAATATGCGCTGTCTGTACCTGTAGCAGAGTAGTATATATTGCTGTATATCAGTATGTATAGGTAAATATGCGCTGTCTGTACCTGTCGCAGAGTAGTATATAGTGCTGTATATCAGTATGTATAGGTAAATATGCGCTGTCTGTACCTGTCGCAGAGTAGTATATATTGCTGTATATCAGTATGTATAGGTAAATATACGCTGTCTGTACCTGTCGCAGAGTAGTATATATTGCTGTATATCAGTATGTATAGGTAAATATGCGCTGTCTGTACCTGTCGCAGAGTAGTATATATTGCTGTATATCAGTATGTATAGGTAAATATACGCTGTCTGTACCTGTAGCAGAGTAGTATATATTGCTGTATATCAGTATGTATAGGTAAATATACGCTGTCTGTACCTGTAGCAGAGTAGTATATAGTGCTGTATATCAGTATGTATAGGTAAATATGCGCTGTCTGTACCTGTCGCAGAGTAGTATATATTGCTGTATATCAGTATGTATAGGTAAATATGCGCTGTCTGTACCTGTCGCAGAGTAGTATATATTGCTGTATATCAGTATGTATAGGTAAATATGCGCTGTCTGTACCTGTCGCAGAGTAGTATATAATGCTGTATATCAGTATATATAGGTAAATATACGCTGTCTGTACCTGTCGCAGAGTAGTATATATTGCTGTATATCAGTATGTATAGGTAAATATGCGCTGTCTGTACCTGTTGCAGAGTAGAATATAGTGCTGTATATCAGTATGTATAGGTAAATATGCGCTGTCTGTACCTGTAGCAGAGTAGTATATATTGCTGTATATCAGTATGTATAGGTAAATATACGCTGTCTGTACCTGTCGCAGAGTAGTATATATTGCTGTATATCAGTATGTATAGGTAAATATGCGCTGTCTGTACCTGTCGCAGAGTAGTATATTGCTGTATATCAGTATGTATAGGTAAATATGCGCTGTCTGTACCTGTCGCAGAGTAGTATATATTGCTGTATATCAGTATGTATAGGTAAATATGCGCTGTCTGTACCTGTCGCAGAGTAGTATATAGTGCTGTATATCAGTATATATAGGTAAATATACGCTGTCTGTACCTGTCGCAGAGTAGTATATATTGCTGTATATCAGTATGTATAGGTAAATATGCGCTGTCTGTACCTGTTGCAGAGTAGAATATAGTGCTGTATATCAGTATGTATAGGTAAATATGCGCTGTCTGTACCTGTAGCAGAGTAGTATATATTGCTGTATATCAGTATGTATAGGTAAATATGCGCTGTCTGTACCTGTAGCAGAGTAGTATATATTGCTGTATATCAGTATGTATAGGTAAATATGCGCTGTCTGTACCTGTCGCAGAGTAGTATATAGTGCTGTATATCAGTATGTATAGGTAAATATACGCTGTCTGTACCTGTCGCAGAGTAGTATATAGTGCTGTATATCAGCAGCAGCAGACCAGCAGATAACCCTCTCATCTCTGCAGTCTCTCTCTCTCCAATATCCCGAGCCAGGTTTGCTAAAATCCCCAGTTTCCTGCTGGCCTGTAGTTTCCAGCCAGTAGGAAAATCTGAAGCCCCTAGCATCACTTGTTACTAAGGAGAACATTGTTCAAACTTATAAGGTACTTTTTGGTCTGTCAGAGTGAAACTAAAGTAGGAATACACGATGGAAGGGTCCGGATCCATCTTTTGGAATTCATACTGCTGTGCCCTCATACACTGTTGCTCGCGGCAAATATCCCTCTCAGGTCCTGAGCGACTCAGCCGTACTGAGCGTCTTTCTCACTCAAAATGTTCGTCTTATTCACATAAATAAAGCAACTGGGAGCGACAAAACTACGTTGCTAGATTACACTGACCAATTTGATGTGTGTCATTTGTACATCCATCTGCCAATGAGTCTGAATCTGTATCTGAAGTGCTATAATCATACCTGCCTACCCTCCCGAATTCAGCGGGAGCCTCCCGCTTTAAGGTGGGAGCTGTATCCTCTTCTCCCCCAGGCTGCCGGCCCAAGCTCATCCCATGTCCCCTGGACACCAGTGTGGGGCTTTTGATCAGCGTTGGACCAGCCTGCTTCCCTCCACTCTGTTTGCAGTGCGGAGTGAGCTGAGGACGGTTTGCACCAGGACTGGAGCATGGAAAAGGTGAGCCCACATTGCCAGACAGTGTCCCTGTCTGCTATATATATATATTTCAGTACACAAATCATTGTCATGCATGGCAAGCTGCTATTCAATAAGGTCAAGCCAACTACATATTGTATATATATATATATATATATAGGCAGTCCAGTGTAGATACCAATACATGTATTGTATACCATACAATAGGGGTGTAGATGGGTATCCCCCCAGGTGGATAGACACGCCCTTTTGGGCAGAGATGGCCACCCCACCTCAACGCCGTGCTACACGCGGCACATTCTACTACAATCTTATGTCTCCCTGAAACCAGTTTTCAAAAGTAGGTAAGTATGGCTATAATGCAGCGACCTCGGCTTTTTCTCCCACCAAGTTTCATTGTGCTTCATCTGTAACTTTGTACCTGTTTTTATACTAATTCCTGTGCGAATAAAGGCCCTGATTCAGAGCCGCTCGCTATTTGCGGTCGTTCGTTCCAAAACAAGGGGTGGCTATTCAAATGAACCGTTCGCTCATTGCGGTCTGTTCACGCCTCTAAGTCTGAACGAGCGAGCAAAACTTGCGGTTGTAATTTGGAAAAATACGCCCCCCTGGCCGCTCGCACCATACGTCATGTCCGCTATTTATTAGATTAATCGAGTACATCGAACAGCGTATGAACTGCTCGCTATTCTTGTGGTTGGTTTTTCCTACCACTATATTGCGAGCAGTTCTGACTATAAAATAACCCAGTGACGTGGTCAATGACGCTGCTGTATTAATTATGCACACCCATAAAACGCCCGTTTTGACCTTTAAGCACGCCTGCGTTCTGATCTCCACTCCCCGTTTTCAAGCACCTTCCTCTGTTACCACCCACATACGCCTCATTCTGTCACTCAAAATAGCAGGCATTCGCTATATAGCGAACAAACGATTTTAGGCCGCACTGACTGGTTCGCGCATGCGTATTAAAATCCGTACGCATGCGCAGATGGGCGAACATCGCTCGGAACGAGCGTACTGCCGCTTATGAGCGGCTCTGAATCAGGCCCAAAGTCCCATCCCAGAAAAGTACAGTACATTATACCTCTCAGAGCATCTCAGTCATGTCAGGGCTCTTGTACTGTATGGCATATAGACACTAGGGGGGATATTTACTAAGAATCGTCTTTGAAGTCGAACCTGAATCGCTGGACTTCGCCGGGACATTTTACGATCAAAAACCTACATTTACTAATCGGCGTATTTGACTATTTACGTTCAATGGTGATACCCAGCGATTTCTGTCGTGAGTGAGATCCGTCGACTCTGCTGTCAAATGAAAGCATGAATCCACTTTCCGCAAAACAGCGGGCGGTTTCTATGGCAGCACCCACTGATTGGCTGAGAGTGGTCTGACTCTTAGCCAATCGGTGCTATAGTGCAGTGTCCTATACTGTACAGCGTGCTGTACATGGATCTCTACATTGGCAAAAGGGCTGAGCACCGCCAAGGAGTAGGTGAGTATGAAGTGTGTGAGTGCGTGTAATAAAGGATTAAGGGGGTGATTCAGCTTAGGACGGAACTGCAAAGTTTCACGCAAGCAGCTTTGCAATTCCGTCCTTGCTAATATGCAAATGCAGCAGGAGGTTATGACACCTCCCTGCTGCATTTGCGATCCCAGCACTGCGACCGAGGACGTTAGCTGGGATCACCATCGTGACCATCGGTTCTTACTGCGCTGATATACCTTCACAGAATTAGGAACTATAGCAATCATTTTTAAATAAGTCAATTTATTAATATACACAATGAACATATAGAAAAAATAATGACAAGATATAAAATAAAAATAAATATATGGAATTAAAAAATACCTATATCACGTTCTTAAATGTCTTATGTCACAAACACAATAGCAACTCATACAATTAATGATGGATAGCAGTATTTAAAAATTGCACACAAAGGGACAATAAACCCCATGAGGATAATCCTAATAATTAATATACACAAACATTAAATAGCAGTATAGAATTCCATAAAAAAGAGCTGATCAGGCTCTAAACAAATATATAAAAGTGAACATTGGGCCTGATTCAGACCCACTCGCGAGCGGCTGTCCGCTCGCAAGTGGGTCGATGGTCTGCACTGCGCATGTGCACGACGGAGGGAGCTCCGTCGTGCGCATGTGCGAGACGCGATGAGCGAAGGACTTTCCTTCGCTCGTAGTGTCTGATCAAAGGGGGGTGCTGTCGATGTTGATTGACAGCACGCCCCCTTTGGTGGGCGTGCCGGGGGTGTGCCTGCGAGACGGAGGCGTTCCCAAGGGAACGCCTACCGTCAGAAGCCGGCCCCACTGACATCACTAGTGATGTCAGTGGGAGTGATTTTGGCTCTGATAGAGCCAAAATCACTCCTGGCCCTGCGGTTGAAAAACTCAACCGCAGGCTTCTGCTCGCAGTGGCGATGGTCACGACCATCGCGACCATCATCCTGCACGCTCGTATATGCTGAGGGTGCTGACCCACAGCTATACGAGCGTCCAGGAGGACGCTCCATATTTATGGAGGTGGGCCCTGATTCAGAGCGAGCGCTCTGGTCAGAGCGTCCGGCTCTGAATCAGGGCCATAGCGTGGTATTTGTGCTCAACTCAGCTGATTTCCTTATATAATCACATGATACTGTGTTGCTATGAGAGGATTGGAATGAACCTGAAATTCTAGATTCATAAGGCGCACATCTACTTGCCGATTTCAATGAGCGATTGAACAATAACGATATCGTTATCGTTCAATCGCTCATTAATCGTGCATGAATCGGGCACTAAAATGACGGAAACGACCAGCGATGAGTGCTCCCGCTGGTCGTTTCCGACATCAATCATCTCCCGAAACATGCAGGTTAATCTGCCGATAACAACAGATTGACCATGTTCGGGGATGAGGAAAGGTGCCTACACTGATCGACATATCGTTCAATGTAGGCACTGCAGGGGATGGGGAACGACGGTAGGATTATGATGTCGTAATCGTACTGTCTTCCCTGGGTCGGCAAGTGGATGTGCGCCAATACACTCCACTGATACACAATGGCAAATTAGAGTGTCTGGTTAAAAAGGATTTTTTCTAGCTGGAGATGTCTTTCAGAATACATGGACACAGTATATAATAGTGTTATTGTTAGATGGTAAATGAATGGGGCTTCCGCTGGCAGCTAAACATATATATGTGTGTACTTCTCGAGTTGATAGCCACACACATGCGGGCAGTGAGAAAAGCCACTTGCAGTCAAAGCTTACACCGGACCTCTGACCACTCGAGTCAGATCTGTAGTTACGTCACCTTTACTGGCAGCAAGTCCCGTACAGCCCAGCACCGTCCACCTAGTCCCCAGGAGTAAAATGTTATCCGGACTTGGTTGTATACAGAGCAAGGGCAACACATTTCGGGCTCCCACTGTGGCCTTTTTCAAACCTCAGCTTACGCAGGCTGACCGGCATGCAAGGCCAGGAAACTGCGTCTGTGGACACTGCATCTGGTCTTGCCACTCCCAGAAAATGTGGTGGACACGCCCCTGTTTGCTGGAACGTCGGCTGCCCCTGCACTGCCTCTTAAAAGCCTCTGCCCCTGGCCTTGCCATTCCTGGAAAATGGGGCCGACAAGCCCCCGTTTGGGGGAACACCGGACATCCGCACCCAGGCAGCGGCATAACAGGGGCTGCGTGCGATCATGTTGGACCTGTTCTGCACATTTGCAGAACGGTTACTGCGCATGCACAGATTCCCGATAATCGGGAATCTGCCTTCAGCATTGCACTTACGTGCAATGCTGAATCAGCCCCTAAATCAGTCAGTCCTAGGGCGAGATGCACTAAAACCTCGCAGTACTTGCCGCCAGATGCCACCTCACTGCTGATCGCATATGCACTAACATATGCGATCAGCAGCACAAAGGCCATCTCTTCCGATAAGAGCTGTCCTTTGCGATCTGCCCTGCGCCGTGGGCTTCCGGGTTTATGACCCGGGAGTCCATCTGTGCATGTGCAGAGTGACGAGGCGGCCGCAGGGCATGCTGGGAGGGATCCGATCCCTCATAGCAGCGCGATGCGGTAGAAGCCCATAGGCTTCTATAGGGTAATGCTAGCAAAAGCTGGCGTTACCCTCCGCATCGGAGCCCGGCGGCCAGGAGATTGATGCATACGGAAAATGTGGTAAACAGGGGTTTTACCGCATTTACCGTTTAGTGCATCCCGGCCCTACTATTGTTCATTTTATATTTTATTTACAGTGGAAGTAAAGATGCCAGCGGGCCCTAAATGATTGGACATTCTGGCATATGTGGTTATCCAATTGTCGTTGGACAATTGGATAACCAATCGGGGCCTCTTGTTACACTGTATAGAACAATATTAATTCTAAATTTTACACCAATAGCCTTGCTCCCAAAGCCTCCAGGGGTGGTTGTTTCTAGGGGACCACATTTAATTTTTTGGGTCCCCGCTTTCTGAAGATTTCCAACCGTGGGGACCAGTTTTGGACTGGTTATACCCCATGCTGTGTCTCTTCCTGCTATAGTACAAGCCCACAGGCTGGTTCCGACCGGTGATGGTTACTGGAAAATAAGGGGGACACCATGCCGGTTTTTCCCTCGATTTTCCATGACTAGACCAGGCTCAGAGGTCTGGGGCTAGTTATGCTTTGGTGGGGACCCCACACATTTTTTTTATTAACCCTTAATTTACTAATTTAAACACAATGGGGTCTATTTACTAAGCAGTGTTAGGAGACAGAGGGAAAAGTGATAAGGTGCCAGCCAATCAGCTCCCAACTGTCATTTTTCAAACACAGCCTGTGAGATGGCAGTTGGGAGCTGATTGGCTAGCACCTTATCACTTTCTTATCACTTTTCACTCTGTCTCCTAACCAGTGGCAGAACTAGAGAGTGGTGGGCCCAGGTGCAAGAATATGCTTTGGGCTCCCCCACCCCGCCCATTCCTGGCACCCCGCACAACCAACATTTTTCCACCACCCCTCACTTCCCCCAGTAATTAAATCCAGTGTCTGTCCTGCTGCCCAGCCTTGTTTTGTCACCACCCCTCACTGCCGCCCCAGTCAGTAAATCCAGTCTGTCCAGCCCCGGCATGTCAGCCTCATTCTCTCCCCCAGCCCCAGCGTGTGTCCCAGTCCCAGCGTGTCAGCCTCATTCTCTCCCCCCAGCGTGTCAGCCTCATTCTCTCCCCCAGCCCCAGCGTATCAGCCTCATTCTCTCCCCCAGCCCCAGCGTGTCAGTCTCATTCTCTCCCCCAGCCCAGCATATGTCCCAGCCCCAGCGTGTCTGCCTCATTCTCCCCCCCAGCCCCAGCATGTGTCCCAGCCCCAGCGTGTCAGCCTCCTTCTCTCCCCCCAGCCCCAGCGTGTCAGCCTCATTCTCTCCCCCAGCCCCAGCGTGTCAGCCTCATTCTCTCCCCCCACTCCCAGCATGTGTCCCAGCCCCAGCGTGTCAGCCTCGTTCTCCCCCTAAGCCCCATCGTGTCAGCCTCATTCTCTCCCCCAGCCCCAGCATGTCAGTCTCATCCTCTCCCCCAGCCCCAGCGTGTCAGCCTCAATCTATCCCCCAGCCCCAGCGTGTCAGCCTCATTCTCCCCCAGCCCCAGCGTGTCAGCCTCATTCTCTCCCCCAGGCCCAGCATGTCAGCCTCATTCTCTCCCCCCAGCCCCAGCGTGTCAGCCTCATTCTCTCCCCCAGCCCCAGCGTGTCAGCCTCCTTCTCTCCCTTCAGCCCCAGCGTGTCAGCCTCATTCTCTCCCCCAGCCCCAGCGTGTCAGCCTCATTCTCTCCCCCCAGCCCCAGCATGTGTCCCAGCCCCAGCGTGTCAGCCTCGTTCTCCCCCTAAGCCCCATCGTGTCAGCCTCATTCTCTCCCCCAGCCCCAGCGTGTCAGCCTCATTCTCTCCCCCAGCCCCAGCGTGTCAGCCTCATTCTCTCCCCCAGCCCCAGCGTGTCAGCCTCATTCTCTCCCCCAGCCCCAGCGTGTCAGCCTCATTCTCTCCCCCAGCCCCAGCCTGTCAGCCTCATTCTTTCCCCCCAGCCCCAGCGTGTCAGCCTCAATCTATCCCCCAGCCCCAGCGTGTCAGACTCATTCTCCCCCAGCCCCAGCGTGTCAGCCTCATTCTCTCCCCCAGGCCCAGCATGTCAGCCTCATTCTCTCCCCCCAGCCCCAGCGTGTCAGCCTCATTCTCTCCCCCAGCCCCAGCGTGTCAGCCTCCTTCTCTCCCTTCAGCCCCAGCGTGTCAGCCTCATTCTCTCCCCCAGCCCCAGCGTGTCAGCCTCATTCTCTCCCCCAGCCCCAGCGTGTCAGCCTCATTCTCTCCCCCCAGCCCCAGCATGTGTCCCAGCCCCAGCGTGTCAGCCTCGTTCTCCCCCTAAGCCCCATCGTGTCAGCCTCATTCTCTCCCCCAGCCCCAGCGTGTCAGCCTCATTCTCTCCCCCAGGCCCAGCATGTCAGCCTCATTCTCTCCCCCCAGCCCCAGCGTGTCAGCCTCATTCTCTCCCCCAGCCCCAGCGTGTCAGCCTCCTTCTCTCCCTTCAGCCCCAGCGTGTCAGCCTCATTCTCTCCCCCAGCCCCAGCGTGTCAGCCTCATTCTCTCCCCCAGCCCCAGCGTGTCAGCCTCATTCTCTCCCCCCAGCCCCAGCATGTGTCCCAGCCCCAGCGTGTCAGCCTCTTCTCCCCCTAAGCCCCATCGTGTCAGCCTCATTCTCTCCCCCAGCCCCAGCGTGTCAGCCTCATTCTCTCCCCCAGGCCCAGCATGTCAGCCTCATTCTCTCCCCCCAGCCCCAGCGTGTCAGCCTCATTCTCTCCCCCAGCCCCAGCGTGTCAGCCTCCTTCTCTCCCTTCAGCCCCAGCGTGTCAGCCTCATTCTCTCCCCCAGCCCCAGCGTGTCAGCCTCATTCTCTCCCCCAGCCCCAGCGTGTCAGCCTCATTCTCTCCCCCCAGCCCCAGCATGTGTCCCAGCCCCAGCGTGTCAGCCTCGTTCTCCCCCTAAGCCCCATCGTGTCAGCCTCATTCTCTCCCCCAGCCCCAGCGTGTCAGCCTCATTCTCTCCCCCAGCCCCAGCGTGTCAGCCTCATTCTCTCCCCCAGCCCCAGCGTGTCAGCCTCATTCTCTCCCCGAGCCCCAGCGTGTCAGCCTCATTCTCTCCCCCAGCCCCAGCGTGTCAGCCTCATTCTCTCCCCCAGCCCCAGCGTGTCAGCCTCATTCTTTCCCCCCAGCCCCAGCGTGTCAGCCTCATTCTCTCCCCCCAGCCCCAGCGTGTCAGCCTCATTCTCTCCCCCAGCCCCAGCGTGTCAGCCTCATTCTCTCCCCCAGCCCAGCATGTATCCCAGCCCCAGCGTGTCAGCCTCGTTCTCCCCCTAAGCCCCATCGTGTCAGCCTCATTCTCTCCCCCAGGCCCAGCGTGTCAGCCTCATTCTCTCCCCCAGCCCCAGTGTGTCAGCCTCATTCTCTCCCCCGGCCCCAGTGTGTCAGCCTCATTCTCTCCCCCGGCCCCAGCGTGTCAGCCTCATTCTCTCCCCCGGCCCCAGCGTGTCAGCCTCATTCTCTCCCCCAGCCCCAGCGTGTCAGCCTCATTCTCTCCCCTCAGCGTGTCAGCCTCATTCTCTCCCCCAGCCCCACCATGTCAGCCTCATTCTCTCCCCCAGCCCCAGCGTGTCTGCCTCATTCTCTCCCCCAGCCCCAGCGTGTCAGCCTCATTCTCTCCCCCAGCCCCAGCATGTGTCCCAGCCCCAGCGTGTCAGCCTCATTCTCTCCCCCAGCCCCAGCGTGTCAGCCTCATTCTCTCCCCCAGCCCCAGCGTGTCAGCCTCATTCTCTCCCCCAGACCCAGCATGTGTCCCAGCCCCAGCGTGTCAACCTCATTCTCTCCCCCCAGCCCCAGCGTGTCAGCCTCATTCTCTCCCCTCAGCGTGTCAGCCTCATTCTCTCCCCCAGCCCCAGCATGTCAGCCTCATTCTCTCCCCCAGCCCCAGCGTGTCAGCCTCATTCTCTCCCCCAGCCCCAGCATGTCAGCCTCATTCTCTCCCCCAGCCCCAGCATGTGTCCCAGCCCCAGTGTGTCAGCCTCAATCTCTCCCCCAGCCCCAGCGTGTCTGCCTCATTCTCTCCCCCCAGCCCCAGCATGTCAGCCTCATTCTCTCTCCATCCCCAGCGTGTCTCTGCCTCGTTCTTCCCCCCCAGCGTGTGTCCCAGCCTCAGCGTCTCAGCCTCTTCCCCCCAAGCCCCAGTGTGTGTCTCAGCCTCTTCCCCCTCCCAGCATGTGTGTCAGCCTCTTCCCCCCCCAATTACCACCGCCACTTACCTTATTTCCTTCTTCCTCTTCTGCTCCTCTCGATCCGTGGCTCCTCTCGATCCTCTTATTCCAGCAGCTCGGCCCCTTGTAATTACATGGCGCACATGATGTCATAACGTCACACATGCCGTGTCTTAACATGGGGCCAGGCCAAGGCGGGTATCTGTCATGTTGGAGCCAGAGCGGCCGAAGCGGGCCCAGCTCCGGCTCCAACCATTTACTTAATGGGAACCAGGTCGGTGGGCAGTGGCGCTGTTGGATGCAGGCGGCCATGGGCCACTGCACCACAGCGGGCCCCGGTGCAAGGCACCGGCTGCACCGCCGCTAGTTCCGCCCCTGCTCCTAACACTGCTTAGTAAAAAGACCCCCAAAACCTTCGGTTAAACACGCTGCTCACAGGCAGGTCTATTTATTTTGTGCACTGTGCTGTGATTTTGGGTCCTGCATCAGAGACGGAAGGTGCAAACGAGCGATTGTTAGCCATTGCACATGCGTATAAGCTGCACTGTACGTGCGCTGCGATCGCACTGCAATTACAGACGCACTTCAGAAAACATTGCACAGTAATTGACAGGAAGTCAGCGTTTGGGGTGGGTGACGGGATGTGGTGAGAAAAACGCAGGCGTGCCTGGCCGTTTTATCACCGTTTCATGGGTGTGTATAAATTAGCCACTGCGAGTGCATACGCAGCTCTGCGTGTCAGGAGAGATACCATGGCTGCGGCTGGTCAGACCTGCCGCAAAGGAAAAATGGCCGCCGATGAGCATCGATGATACCGATATTTACACTGGTGTGCGTCGTCGTATGCAGGTAAGAAGGCAGCAATGGACATCTTTATGCTTGGATGACCTGTGCTAACATATTTTCGCAGCTGCATTGCGTAAGAAATCGCAGCTGCGATCGCATTACCGCCCATCTCTGAATGAGGCCCTTGGTGTGATTTTGATTGATTTGACAAACACAATTCTTAGTAAATCCGTGATTCTTACTTGAGTCCAGGAGTGTATCTAGGGATCCGAGCACCCCTGGCAAGATAATGGACTGGCGCCCCCCTCCCCTCATAATTTCAGTAAGTACCCCCAGTACGAGTCCCCCCTATGCAGTGCCCCCAGTAGTAGTCCCCCTTATGTATTACCCCCAGTAATAGTCCCCCTTATACATTGCCCCCAGTAGTAGTAGTCCCTATACAGTGCCCCCAGTAGCGGCCATCCCCCCCTATAACGTGCCCCCAGTAGTGGCCCCCCTATACAGTGTCCCCTAGTAGCCACACTCCCTCCCTGTGCTGTGCCAGAAAAAAGCACACACACTCAGGAAAAAAAAAGCAACTCACCTGAGCCCCGCTCCTGCCGACGTCCGCCGCTGTCCACTCATCCGGGCCCGCTCTGGCTCTGCACTATGGGATGGGAGAGACATCATGACGTCTCTCCCATCACCCGCTGCAGGGGGAGCCGGAAGGCGGAGCTCATGAGTGAGCTCCAGCCGGCTCCATCCATGGAAGCAGCAGCCAATGAGAGTCTGTCTGACTCTCATTGGCTGGCTGCTATAACAAACACTGTTGCTGTGTAGGGCAGACCGCTCTCACTGCGGTCTGCCCTACACTTGTGGGGCCTGGGAGACTAGTGGGGCTAGTCCACCCATTGGCTTCTGGTGGCACTGCCGGGCGGCGCCCCTCCTTTGGCTGGTGCCCCTGGCGAGTGCCATCCTGGCCAATGGGTAGATACACCCCTGCTTGAGTCCATGTTATTGATACAATGTTTGGTCCGATGGTGTATTGTCTCCAATTCTTGTGTTAAGTCGTGTTTAACCTGCGAGTTGCCCTCAATTTGGGCTTTAGTAAACCTCAGGGATATTGCAGAAAAATCGACCCAAACTGAACTTTAGTAAATATCCCCCTAGCTGTATGAGGACACATCTGTACTTGCTGACTGTCCCAGAATGTCAGGAAGACTCCCTGAAATATTAGTGATCTCCCTGGGGGAGATGAAAGAGGAGGACGAGTGCTACAAGAAAATGGCTGCCACTTTCCAGCATACTGATACAGTAACTCATACTTACCAACACCTCCGGAATGGCTGGGAGGCTCCATAAAATCGGGTAGCACTCCCGGCTGCCCGGAAAAGTAGGTAAGTGTCCTGGACGTCCGCCTAAGCACGGATGACGTGATTCACGCTGAATCCCGTCATCGTGGCCCCACCCCCTGCTTCACAATGCCGGTATTCTCTGCATTATGTAGCAGAGGCGGTGCCACAATGGCGCAGTCACTTCCCCAATCCGCCCCAACGCTGTCAAGTCCCCGCCCTGCCCCCCTTATGCCGCGCCACACCCCATTGCCGTGCCACGCCTCATTGCCGTGCAACCAGAATGTCGGCAAGTATTATGTAGTAGTTACATGAGACCATGAAGATAAAAATCACATCGGCATGCCATCTGTAATGGCCACTTAGACATCTTTTCGGGATCAGTATCAAATATCTGTAAATATGGTCCATTTCAATTGTATCGTCATATGCGTGTGCTTTAGTATATGGATAATATTAAGATCTGTCACTATTATAGTTATTATTGCTTATTATTGGTGCTTTTAAATTACTAACATTTATTGTTATATATAATTTGTATAATCCTAAATGGAAAATACTTGCTGTCTAAGTGGGCCATTAGTGTATTTATCCACGGAGACGCTTTATATAAATGAAATATAAATAAGTAACAAGCTTGATGTGATTATCCCCTTATCTCCTAAGGATGAGTGGGACTGGGATGTCGAAATTGTAAATATCAACATCACAATGTTGACAGCTGGCATGACAACATTAAACATGTTGGCATATTCGCAATGTCAACATGTGTAATGGCAGCAAAGGGTAAGGCTACCAGAGAGGAGGGTTAGAGTTAGGCTACCGGAGGGTAGGGTTAGGCTCTAGGGGGAGGGTTAGGCTATGGTAGGGGAGGATAGGGCTAGGCACTAGGGGGAACGTTAGGGTTAGGCCATTGGAGGGGAGGTTAGGATTAGGTGCTAGGGGGAGGGTTAGGCACTAGGGGGTGGGTTAGGCAACGGTAGGGGAGGTTAGGCACTAGGGGGTGGGTTAGGCTATGGTAGGGGAGGTTAGGGTTAGGCACTAGGGGGAGGGTTAGGCTACGGTAGGGGAGGTTAGGGTTAGGCACTAGGGGGAGGGTTAGGCTACGGTAGGGGAGGTTAGGCACTAGGGGAAACATTAGGGATAGGCTATGGGAGGGGAGGTTATGGTTAGGCACTAGGGAGAGGGCTAGGCTGCAGGAGGGGAGGATAGGGTAAGGCACTAGGGGGAGGATAGGTATAGGTCATAGAAGGGGAGGATAGGGTTAGGCACTAGGGGGAGGATAGGTATAGGTCACAGGAGGGGAGGATAGGGTAAGGCTACAGGAAGGTAGGTTATTGTTAGGCACTAGGGGTAAGATAGGGTAAGGCCACAGGAGAGGAGGGTTAGGCACTAGGGGGAGGGCTAGGGGATAGGATTAGTCATACTTACCGCTGGAAGCCACGTAGGATCTACCGGAAGTCATTTTGGATCAAGCAGCTATCGCTGAAGCCACTGGACCCACCGTACTAGGTAAGTCACCACTAGACCACCAGGGACATACTGTTTACATTCTAATCATGTTGACATAATGAATGTCAACTTGCTGCATGTTGTAATTATAACCATGTAGACATTTTCCTGTTACCATAATGAATGTCACATGATGAATGCTGACAAACTTTACCACACCCGTGGGACTCATACTAAGCATTGCAGGGGTTGAATTGGGAGGGGAAGCTGTGACAGGTGATGCAAACAAAATGGCTGTGGTGCTGTTTTGCTGTTAAACTGTTCAGAGTACTTTTAATGTATATATTAGTGATTGTATTAATGTATTTAGAATGTTTTTCTATTCATTCAGCTATGCAGTTTGATACTAACATTTAATTATGTTTAGAGGTTGTCCTTTGATATGATTCTGAAAGAAATGTGCTGTAGTTATGTTATGACTAGTTGTATTGCTTAATGCAATGAGCCTTGAACATATAAATGTCAATGAAATTTGTTATATTTTGCCAATAACTATATTTGAGGCAATGCTACCCCCTATTGCTAATATTTATTTGAATATTATGACCATATAAGGTATATAGTATCCGGTCTTTGTTAGGAGCCCTATAATTAGGTGTGAAATGCGGAAGTCTGTAGCCTTAAATCCCGTCTCCCAGTCTCTGCAGAAAGTGCTGGATCTGATGTACCCATCTGGCCTATTGTGATAGGGCGAAGCTCCCGAGTGTGAATTGTGCTGTATTGGACCATTATCAGAATTAATTAGAAATCAAAATTAAGTACCAATAAATCCTATTAATTAATTAACTTAAACTGTGTGTGTATTGTGTCATTTATATCACTCTGTTGCTGTCTTCCTGAACCTTCCGTAACCAAAAAGTCCTCGCCTGGTGGTGTCGCTCAGACCATGGGCCCGATTCAGACATGGACGGTGTTGCCATCGCTGCTGTTACCAGGGAAGCTGCAGCGACAACTCTAATATGGTAATAACTGACAGTATTGTATTAATGTGATGTGAGGCTGTCTGAGCTGCATTTCCTCTGTGCTGCCAGCAACCACCTGCCCCCATCCTCTGTGCCCTGCTGCCAGGGCGTGTGTCAAAGATCACAGAGGAAGTGCTCCTTCTCCAGAGAAGGAACCGCAGGAGAGCTGAGGGGAACTGAGCCAAGAGAACAGACTGACGCAGAAGTGACCTGCCGCCCACATAGCTGACTATCTGCAGAATGTGCAACAAACGTGAGTATGCCGCACTCACACTTTCCCTGGCACCCAGCTATGCTGGGATTTCTAATTGGGGTGGTCCAAGGGGAAAGTGATAACACGATTAGGGTCATCATGGTCCTGACCGCTTCTGCGCAATACGTCATCGTACAGCTGGCAGTGGGGCCATCTCAACACAGTTTGCCTCAGACCCCGCCCACTACTGCATAATGCTGTCACCTTGCACTGGGCCCTGATTACGCAAACTGCGGCATCATGGCCCTGCTACTTCATCCAGACTTTACAAGAAAGACAAATGGGATCCGTGACCGTAGCCTGCCCCAAAGTGAGTCCATAAATCGGGAGTCTTACTGAACAGCAGGTAAGTATACAGTAAAAACGTTGCATTAGAAATGTATATGATGGTTTTGCCTTTAAGAAAATTGCTATTTTAAATATTGTGGATAAATCACTAAACTTTCCTCAGGGATAACAGACGGCGAGGAAAATGTCTCCCAGGTGCATCAGCACCCCATTCAGAAGACAATGGACCTCATTCAGACCCACTCACATGCACTTGAGCGCTCGCAAGCGGGTTGATGTTTGGCTGTGCACATGCGCAGCGACCGCACTGCGCGTGCGCAAGCCCCGGAGCGAGAGAGAAATTCTCTCGCTCCGGGGCTCACTACAAAAGGGGCGGCTGTCGATGATGATCGACAGCTCGACCCGTTTTGTAGGCATGGCGGGGGGGTGGCTTCACAAACGGAGGCGTTCCCAAGCGAACGCTTGCCATTTGTGGGAGGCCCCACTGACATCACCAGTGATGTCAGTGGGAGAGCTTCCGGCTCTATTAGAGCCGAAAGCTCTGGGGCTTGCGGCAGATGAGACCCTACCTCAAGGGTCTCGTCGCAAGCCCCGATGGTCGCGATGGTCTTGACCATCGCGACCATCATCCTGGCTGCTCGTTAAAGCTGTGGGTAGTAACCCACAGCCTAGCGAGCGGCCAGGAGGCCGGATCATTTTTCAGATGCGGCCGCCCTCATTCAGAGCGAGCGCTTGCATTTTGCGAGCGGCTCTGAATGAGGTCCAATGTCCATTGCTGATGATTTATTATTTATTTATTTTATTTATTACCAGTTATTTATATAGCGCACACATATTCCGCAGCGCTTTTACAGAGAATATTTGGCCATTCACATCAGTCCCTGCCCCAGTGGAGCTTACAATCTATATTCCCTATCACATGCACACACACATACACACTAGGGGTAATTTTGTTAGGAGCCAATTAACCTACCAGTATATTTTTGGAGTGTGGGAGGAAACCGGAGTACCCGGAGGAAACCCACGCAAGCACAGGGAGAATATACAAACTCCACACAGTTAGGGCCGTAGTGGGTATCGAACCAACGACCTCAGTGCTGTGAGGCAGTAATGCTACCATTACACCGTCTGTGCTGCCCAAGTGTGTCATCATGATGTCGAAAGTCAGGAGTCGTCTTCTAGCAACCAGGGGCGTAACTTGGAGGTGCAGTGAAATACAGTGAAAACACCATATATACATAAAACAAATATGCTAAAACACACAGAGCTGCAAAAATGTAAATAAATAACATGTTGCCCCATCGGTGCCTTTTTTCCTCCTGTTTCTCTTTTCTCCCACTGCATTTTCTCTCCCTTTCTTACACCATCTCTCTCTCTTGACCCTCCTGTTTATTTCTCTTATCAGCACTTGATTTTATTATATAGATTATTTATTTATTACCAGTTATTTATATAGCGCACACGTATTCCGCAGAGAATATTTGGCCATTCACATCAGTCCCTGCCCCAGTGGAGCTTACAATCTATGGCCCTCATTCAGACCCACTCGCAAGCGGGCGCACGTACGTTAGGCGTACGTACAAAAATATTTAAATTCAATGGCTCGCTCGTATTTTCGTTCGCATCTAAAATTCCTCCCTAAACTCTGACGACCCCTCCTCTAACTAACGAGCGTACGAAATAGCGAGCGTACATCCCCGAAATGGCTTGAAAGGAACGCACGCACACGTATAAACAGGAAGTGGCCTTGTCAGATGTCGATTACCTGCTCCTTTATTCTGCCTACCTCCATCAATCGTATCATGCCAATCAATGTATCAATTAGCTTAATTGTTTGTTTTTTTTCAACACAATGCAAGAAACTTTACTCTTGTCCGTGTTTGTGTTTACCCGCAGAATACGTACGGATGAAACATTCGCTTTTATTGTTCAAAAAACATGTGAACCACAATTAAACAATTGTACTATTGCTGTGGATCCCCGCATATTTCCCTGGGTTCATTTCTTTATTTAAATTTGCTTACGCATGTCACTGCATCAAGCCTATCCTAACTCTCCAGAGATTTCTGGCCCTGTCGAACACATGACTCATACACTAACCAATAAAATTGCTCCTGTTAATTTCCAAAATACATTAGCCAATCAGAAAATTTTTACACACTTTATCAAAAATGATTTTTAAGAAAAACACCATTGCCATCATGAGAGCCTCCGCATTCACCAGGCGTGAGCTGCTGGTGCTTACGGAGGTCATGGATCGCCGGATCACCAGCCAGCCTCAACCCATGACCAACCGGCAGAAGCGCTCCGCGTATGCGGAGGTACGGTCCCGCCTGCGGTCCTTCGGCTCACGCCGAAACATCGGGCAGCTGGAGCGCAGGTGGTCCGACCTGCAACGGCGAACGCCCCGCTTGCTGGCATGCTTTCGCATGCAGATCCTGGCAAGTAAGTGTTATGTATTGTGGTTTTCATGTTTGTGTTTGTGGGGCAAACTGCGTGTGCATGTTTTCCTGTCTGTTCTATTTATTATTTGTACTCATATCTGCGTGTGCATGTTTTCCTGTCTGTTCTATTTATTATTTGTACTCATATCTGCGTGTGCATGTTTTCCTGTCTGTTCTATTTATTATTTGTACTCATATCTGCGTGTGCATGTTTTCCTGTCTGTTCTATTTATTATTTGTACTCATATCTGCGTGTGCATGTTTTCCTGTCTGTTCTATTTATTATTTGTACTCATATCTGCGTGTGCATGTTTTCCTGTCTGTTCTATTTATTATTTGTGCTCATATCTGCGTGTGCATGTTTTCCTGTCTGTTCTATTTATTATTTGTACTCATATCTGCGTGTGCATGTTTTCCTGTCTGTTCTATTTATTATTTGTACTCATATCTGCGTGTGCATGTTTTCCTGTCTGTTCTATTTATTATTTGTACTCATATCTGCGTGTGCATGTTTTCCTGTCTGTTCTATTTATTATTTGTACTCATATCTGCGTCTGCATGTTTTCCTGTCTGTTCTATTTATTATTTGTACTCATATCTGCGTCTGCATGTTTTCCTGTCTGTTCTATTTATTATTGGTACTCATATCTGCGTCTGCATGTTTTCCTGTCTGTTCTATTTATTATTGGTACTCATATCTGCGTCTGCATGTTTCCCCTCTTTTTCAGAATTTTTAATTCTACTGCTATTTTTTTTGGTTTTATTTTTTATTATTTTTTTTTTTTTGTTTGTTTGCCCGGATTTGTCCATAAACTAAACGCAATTTATTTGACATATTTTAGGGGGACAGCCAAGACTCCGCCGTCAACGTCGGCGTTCCCGCCCACTCTCCCCAACCCCCAGCCAACACTCCACCCCAAATCTTTCCCCTATTCCCCACTCCTCCCCATCCTTCCCAGACCCTCTCCCGGAAATGTCGGGCCTCCTTCCCCTCCGTCCCACTTCCCCCTCTCCTCCACCCACCCCTCTTCCAATTACCCCCTCCCCGGAGTCCAGCATAACTCCGCCCCATTCTTTGGGGAATGACGGATCCTCCGAGGAGGATCATGGAGGTTTGGCCGGAGCTCCCGATTTGTTTCCCGGTATGTTTTTTTTTTTTTTTTTTTAAAGCACAAACTGTTTGTATGTAATCATGTGTCGTGCCTTTCTTCGTGTTTTTGTGGCTTGACTTTTGTTGATTGTGAAGGTTTGCCTTTACCTCTTCCTGGTGATTTAAGCATACACATATCATACCTGTGGGAATTTGTACCTAGGCCTTGTATTTTTGCCAGCCCACCCTTTTTATTTCAGTTTTTGGGTTTAGGAGTGATTTGGTTTTTTTTTTATGTTTTTCTGTGGAGTCCCTATTGTTGTATTAACCCACACACTTTTCTCACCCACAGAGGAACAGAGGCGTCGGCAAGAGGTGGCGGATGTTGTGGGGCAGATGCGCCACCATGTAATCGGCCTTCTGGTGGCCCTCGACCGGCTGTCTGGCCTCCTTCGGCATTAGATTATTTTTTTTTGTTCTATTTTCCAAATAAATTTATTAAGACAAATATACGTTGTGGCTCATTTTTAAAAACCAAAACCAAGATAGTTTAGCCTGACATAAGTTCCTGCAAGGATTTCCCTTTTTTAAAAGTTAGATTGTGTTTTGTCTTTGTATGTCAAACAGACACCAGAAACACATAACAGTAACAATGTCATTTCCCTTTTTGGGTGTAGTGTCAATTTCAGATTTCTACATTTTCCAGGTTCCTACTTGGTGCGCAAGCTGCTTAGGCCAATCTTACAAATCCCAAGGTTGGGCCAGGCTTCCTTTTGGTGTGGATTGGGAAGCTGAAAACATATTTCAGTTTTGCTCAACTGGCGTCAGTACTGGTTTACCCCTTAGTCAAATGTAACTTGTGTTAACCTGGTTACACTTGCTGTTAACGTCCCAAAAAAGGAAGACCATTTCACTCTTCAAACATTTATTGACAACATAACAGAGAAAACAAAGTGGTCACTCCCAAAGAAAATACACAGTGATAAATTCAAATACAACACATACCAAGAAATAATTAAATAAAAACACAAAATCAAGAACTGGTTGACGAAGGACCATGCCAACATGATTCCACAAACATGGCGTTGCGATATGGGTTCAAGAATATATGCCCAAAAGGACCAGATCCAGGTTTGGTAAGGGTAGCAGGAAGTAGTGAGCGTTGGAGTGCCAAAGATTATGTGAACAAACAGAAGATGGTGAGAAAATTAAAAATAAATTAGATGTTCGCCAAAAAACACAAACACATTAGGTATAAACACTGGAGTTTTGTTCAAACTTACCTAAAAAATCTGGCCACCACATCATCGCGTATGGCCCCCCCACATACTGACCTTCGACCAACCTCGGGGGGGCCATCCTCAGGTAAGGCATCCTCTGGCTGCATTGGGACACCACTCCTTATGGCAATGTTGTGAAATATCCCACACAGGACCACAATTTTCGACACCATATCCGGCACATACATGAGCTCGCCACCAGAGCGGTGGAGGCATCTGAATCGGCCTTTTAAAAGGCCGATACAGCGCTCCACCACTTGCCTGGTGGCTGTAAGTGCGGAATTATACGCACTTTGTGGCCCTGGTGTGGGAGCCAAATAAGGAGTGAGCAGCCAGGACATGCAAGGGTATCCACTGTCTCCTGTGAACAAAAATAGACCACATCAGGAACACTGTGTATCAAGCTTAACATTGTTAGGTACTAAAGGTCTCCACTTACCCAGAAGCCACGCATCACCAGCTTGTAGGTTGGTTAATTTCTGCCATATCCCTGATTGCCGGATGACGAAGGAGTCATGAGCACTTCCGGGTAATTTAGCATTCAGGGACAGGATCTGGAGGGAGGCATCACATACCACCATTACATTCAGGGAGTGATAGTGTTTCCTGTTTCTAAATATTGCCTCCAGCCGTGCTGGAGGCTGAAGTGGTATGTGAGTACCATCCACAACCCCTATGATGTGTGGGAAGCCAGCTATTTGGTAAAAATTGGCCTTGGCCACACTAAGGGCACCCATATCCAAAGGCATTTTAATAAAATGATGGAGGTGCTTGAAAAGTGCCTCCATCACTGCCCTCAGGATCCTGGAAAAGGAGGATTGGGAGATGCCCGCCACTATTCCCACCGTTGTTTGAAATGATCCTGAGGCACAGAAATGTAACACCGCCATAAATTGCGTCAGTGGTGGTATTGCTGTTGGACTGTCAATTTGCCGCTCAAGATCACTTTCTATTAATGAGAGAGTGTCTATGATGATTTTGGGAGGTAGACGGTAGCGTCTTAAAACCTCATCATCGGGCATTCCAAAAAGGGTGACACGTGTTCGAAATATCTGGGGCCTTGCATGCCTACGATGCCTACGCCTGGGACGAGTTTGAGGTTGGTCGTCTTCCGGGAGCAGGGCCAGAACAATTCGCCCCAGATATACCTGAAATTCAAAGTTTACAATGTAAGGCTTTTGACCCACCCCAAAAGTAAGAAAAAACAACTTAGCTTTCTGATACCATCCATAGCTGCTTACATGCCGGGGTATTGTCATGATACGTATAAACTGTAAAAAAGCCAACAATGAGACTTCAAAAATTTAGAGGGTGTTTTTTTTGTTTAAAAATTGTTGCAAGCCAACACAGAAAATAGCGGAAAAACACATTTGGCCATCGATGAAAACTACATTGCACACCGTACGTCAAATAGGGTTCAAATGGACCCAAAAAATGGAAAAGGGAAAAGCAAAACTGGATTATATGATGAATAAGCCGTCAAAAATGCGGTAAATAATTCGCAAATGCAAGTCACTACACCAACAGTCAAAAATGCGGTAATTAATTCGCAAATGCAAGTCACTACACCAACAGTCAAAAATGCGGTAATTAATTCGCAAATGCAAGTCACTACACCAACAGTCAAAAATGCGGTAATTAATTCGCAAATGCAAGTCACTACACCAACAGTCAAAAATGCGGTAATTAATTCGCAAATGCAAGTCACTATACCAACAGTCAAAAATGCGGTAATTAATTCGCAAATGCAAGTCACTACACCAACAGTCAAAAATGCGGTAATTAATTCGCAAATGCAAGTCACTACACCAACAGTCAAAAATGCGGTAATTAATTCGCAAATGCAAGTCACTACACCAACAGTCAAAAATGCGGTAATTAATTCGCAAATGCAAGTCACTACACCAACAGTCAAAAATGCGGTAATTAATTCGCAAATGCAAGACAAAAAATGGACTTACCCAACTCGAATATATAAGATTTCCACAAAAAACTTCTTTGGGTCCGAAAACCAAAAAAAACTAAAAAAGATGAAATGAGTGTTAAACAAATTAACGAACCACAAAACAGAAGAATACACCAATTGGCCACAAATTTGAATGCACAAAACTTACCAAATCAGGAAAGGATGTTGAAAAAATGAAAAAAATGCGAACGGAAAAACCAAAGAAATGTAGCAAAAACAAACAAAAAAACAACTCTGCAAAATCCTCCAAACGCAACCAACCAAATCCAAACCACTTAACCGACAACACTCCAACAACCCCACCTCGAATCCACACACACCAAGCCATAAATAGTGTTTATTTTCCCGCACAAATTAAGGATGAATCATAGGGACGCACAATCAATGATGCGGCCGCAAACTAAGGACGCATGTATAAATACGTCACGAAATCACATAGAATTTCTGGATGATTTCATGCTGGAAGCAGAGACATGGCTTCAAACCAGGGAAACAATGGTTAAAATTGCGGCGGTAAGGCCTTCATGCATTTTGTGTCAATGATTCTTTTAAAACATAATATTGTGCAAGTTGTGAAGTGGCTAAATCTGCATATTTACCCAAATAGGTGAGGAGGATGACATGGAAGAGACTGCTGGCCCCAGTCAACCCGCCAAAGCTGCCAAAAAAAAAAGGCAGCCACATTTCACAAGCAAGGAGATGGAGGTTTTGATCCAGAAGTGCGTTGACATCCTGCCCCAGGCAGCCAGGAATATGAGCCAAAGCCAGAAGTGGAGAATGTGGGAGGAGGTCGCCGTTGCTGTCAATAGGGTGGGTGATTATGTCCGTCTAGCCCGGGATGTCAAACGGCGGTAAGTAAACACTTTCCCATCCTATAAACAAACCCCATTGTAAAAAAAAGGATAATGGTTCCAAATTCATTCCACAGATGGGCAGACTTCAAATATCGTCTCAAACAAAAACTTGCCGACAGGGCTAGGCATGCAAGGGGGACAGGTGGGGGTCCCACCCCTGTGTCATTGGAGTTGACAGACTTAGAAGAGATGGCACAGGGGTGTGTGCAGGCTGTGGAGGTGTTTGGCGTGTCCAACATGGATACGGACATGCCAGACTTTGCGGCTCCTCATGTTGGCCAAGGTAAGTCTTGTGATGTCACCAACTCAGAAATGCTATTGTGCCAATATGTAGATTCTAATGTGAGTCTTTTCTCCAATTTCCTAACAGAGACAGAGGCGGATGAGTCTGCTCCAGAGGGGAGCCTTGGCCGCAGAATTTCTGCTGACTCTGCAGGGGAGGAACCAGTACATCCGGCTGAGGACCCTGCAGAAGCCAGTCCAGGGCGTGCCCCCTCGCAGGCAGTGGGCCTCCTCACAGAACTCAATTTTAAATCGGATTGCCATACGGAGATTCTGCAGAGGATGGACGCCAGTCTGATACGGGTGGCTGAGGCCCTGGAGCAAAATGCTGCGGCCAACGTGACCATTGGTCAGGCCCTGGCGGAAAATACCAGGGCCAACATCCGCATCGCCGATGCCCTGGAGCAGCTCGTTCGCCAGCACATGGTGGAGCCGACCTCCCTTCCTGCCGGAACATCCGGATCCTCCACCTCTGGCACAACATCAGCCAATCCTCCAAATGTGCCTAGCCCTGTGCCTAGTCCAGAGGCCACAACATCTGCCTCTGGACAGGCCAGCCCGATGGCATCCCGGACCCGGTCTGGCGCCCACCCTCACCCAGCCAAACGGGCGAGAAAACGGTGACAGCAATGGCGACTTTTCCCACACTCCTTCTGTGCTTGGCTCATATTCCTTTCTGGTCAAAACTTCCCTCTCCTTTCTTGTGAAATGTTTTTAAATTTTGTATTTACGCTTATGTTAGTAGTTATGTTATATTTTTTTTTGGATCAAATATCTTGGCCACAAAAAAAGGCAATACAATATTAGGCCAATTTGTTTGTGTGTAAACAATAAATTAAAAACAAAACACTGACATTGTATTGTGACATTATTGGACAAATGGGTTACATTTAATCCTGGCCTTAAACGCAAAAACTGACCTCTTTAAAAAAAAAAAAGGCCTCTTTAAGGAACGTTTAAAAAATCACATAGCGATGCAAATTCCACAGTAAACCAAAAAAAAGGGGAGCTAATTAAAAGATGATGACATTATTGTTACAATAGGCCATAACCACCAAATTGTGGCCAAAATAAAACCCCAAAAATGTACGCTAATTGATTGTGTAATCATGACATTAGCAGCTCTGATTTCCACCTGCGTACGCTTTTGTGCTATCCCAATAACCTGCTTTCCAAACACATACCAAGCCGGATTTCAATCCAACACTAATTACTTTACTGACCAGCCGCGATTAATCGCTGCACCATCGTGGAGTCCCGGGACGGAGGAGAAGGCCATCGCCAATGTGGTCGAGTAATCCTGACCCTAAGCTGTGCGAGCATTTTGAAGGGAAAGCGGATGTTCCAGTGACGTATGAGACGGTCCGAACACATTTGACGTTCGCATCTGCTAATGTATGTACGCCCCAAAAACGCCTCGCCACGCCTGCGTTTTTTCATCTCCACCCCCGTCAACACCCAAAAACGCCCTGTTCTGTCAATCACATTTGACATGTCACTTCCTGTACGCTATTTTAGGAACGAGAGAAAAAAAGCTCGCAATCTGCCGTACGCACATGCGCAGTGTAACACCGACGCATGCGCGGTTAGTCAACATCGGAACGCAACGAGCGTACTGTTGTTAACGTGCGGCTCTGAATGAGGGCCTATGTTCCTTATCACATGCTCACATGGGTGTAGTAGGTAATACCACCGACAGCGGAAGCCCGGCAGAGGTGAAGAGCCAGGTCGCTAATAAGGTAAGTATACTAACCCTATTTCCCCCCCTAACTCTCCCTTAGGGGTGCCTAACGCTAACCTGCCCCCCATGTGCCTAAACCTAACCCCCCCCGTCCCCGCAGCCTAAACTTAAGTCTCCCGGGGGGGTGCCTAACCCTAACCTCCCTCCGGGGGTGCCTAATCCACCCTTCCCCTAGCCTAACCCTCCAAGGGGGGTGCCTAACCCTGAGTCCCCCTGGGAGCCCTAAAACCTTACCCCCCCGCGCAGCTGTCCGCGCCCGGTCTACCTTCATTCGGTATGCCGGGTGTCGGGTTTTTGACGCCTGACATTAGTACTTAGCCGGGATTAGACAGTCAGGAAGCCGGCGGTCGGCATTTACATACGCGCTTGTACAGTTAAACGCTCCCTTACAACAATCTGCCCCAATCCACCATCCTGTCATAAGTCTCTGGAGACAGGTGTAACAAGAAATGATAAATCTGTACGGTCTTGTATACGTTTGCTCACAGTTGTGGTCATGCGCAGAGCAAATCTGGGCTCCGGCAACTGTTGTACTGCTCCCTCTGCATAAGCCCCCTTGTCGGGAATCCCCTTACGCTCTGCAACTATTGCAACATGAGTTGGTGACTTTGTGCAGCTGCTGTGACCATATACAGAGAATCACGGCATTTATAGTTTCTTTATTCAATATTAGACCTTTTTTGTGTTGTTTTGTTCCATGTTCTGTTGAAATATTAGTCAATAATTTTTTTTTTTAAATAAAACATTATTTGTTAATATTCTGTGATACAAAAAGACCATAAGGAAGACCAAGATAAGACGGAGTATGCTAAGACCAGGAAATTATAATAAATAATTCTATATAAAGCGCTTTTCTCCCAATAAGACTCAAACCACTTGGGCGTGGACAGCTGCTTTTCTAAGTAATCGTTCACCTCAGTCGCTGCTTCCTTCAAGTTTACAGTCTAAGCTCCTGATTTATAGCTGTACGCTGTTAGCATCAGTGCTGGCTCTTCGGACGCAGCAGCGATGTTAACATATGCTAGTGCCGCAGGAGGCGTCTTGTGTAAATAGACGCCTCCTTCCAGCTTCTGTGACCTGCTTCTGTGTCCAAGGAAGCAGCATCAGGTCACCAACGGCCATCTTAGTAAGCCTAAGCTTATTCAGAATGGCCGCTGGAGCTCCTCTGCCCCCGTTTCCTGTGACGCAGGGACCCAAATGGCTGCGGCTTCTCGGATACTGCGATGCAACATGCCCACTGCTGCTCCGGAACATGCCGAGACAGCCCACCATCGGGTTTGTGTACATCTCTGTATCAGGCCCTAAATTTCTGACCTCTTTTTGGGATACGGGAGGAAACCAGTGCACCCGATGGAAACCTGCGCTAACATGGACAGAGCATACAATCTCTACACAGATAGGGCCTTGGTTGGAACCCAACCCATGAACCCAGAACTGTGCATCAACAATGCGAACCAGTTTGCTGAAAGATCGGTAAAGTACAAATGGTGGTGGCGATGCTGCTTAAAGGTTAACTCTACTTTCATGGAGACCCTGCCATTTGGGGTTAAAATATTTTTAAAATTGTTTTTTTTTACATATAATCCCTATTGTATCTGTAAATGTTTTCTGTATACAGTCATACAGTCTGCAAGAATACCATCTTCAGGTAAACTTGGGGGGACAGCTGTAGAGAGTCCTCCGTCACCACATAATCTTGTCTACGCCATTGGATTTGACCACAGTAGCATGAAAATCTATTCCCATTACTCAGTTCAGTCTATATGATGTTAGGCCTGTGCTACAGATATCTTACATTAGGGATGGGGTCTATTGTGGACATTTAGCAGTTGATGTATCAAGCAGTGAAATGAGCAGAGAAGTGCACCAGTGAAGAAGTTGCCCATAGCAACAAATTGGCAGCGAGGTAACATTTATCAAGTACATAATATAAAATGATAGGCAGAAGCTGATTGGTTGCTATGGGCAACTTCTCACTACTTGATACATCAACCCATTAAACCCTAATAAAGAATCAAACCATTAACACCCTAATATAGAATTAAAAAAAATTCACAACAGAAGAATTTGCTCTTAAAGTCACTGGTGAGAACAGCTGCAGTACTGGCTAACAGACTCAAGGGGGCAGAGGAGGACTTATGTCACTGGTGAGAACAGCTGCCTGACTGACTGACAGACTCAAGGGGGAAGAGGAGGACTTATGTCACTGGTGAGAACAGCTGCAGTACTGAGTGACAGACTCAAGGGGGCAGATGATGACTTATAATATATCACACATGAAATATAACAACCCTGAGACACACTGAACTAACAACACTGTGAATTACAGTGTGAGCCCATAGCTGAACTTCATGAATATATAATTATATCAATATTGTGATTTGTGAATGGATGACACAGACTGCCCACAGCAAGCAGCAGTTATATCAGGTGACAGGCCCTAAGGGCCAGGTCGTTGCAGGACGAAGTCTTTCTCTGTTACACGTCATGGATTGTTCTTGTCCATAGAAATGTATATATATATATATATATATATATATATATATATATATATATATATATATATATAAAAAAATCTTCCGTCTCACGGATACCTAGGAGTGTCCTGCGCGGAGATCTTCATCTGTGACGAGAGAAAGTCTCTATTTTACCTGTAAGGTTCAGAGGAATAAAGACAGTGACTGTGATTGTTGAATGGATACAGAAACAATACAGAAATCTGTCATCTCTAGAGTAATTGGCTGCTGACAAAATTCACCTCTTTTCTCTGTAATGCAGATTACATGCCAGCCTTCATGACTGGGGTCAGTTCTGTCCATTTTAAAAGTGATTCAATGTTATTTTAGGCATAATGTCAGTGTAGGACTTGCAGGGATTTGAGGACCTGTGATGTGGGCTGTAAGCTATATTGTTATGTATCAAACCTAAGTGGGAGATGTATCAAACCTTTCAGATAACATGGAGAAGTTGCCCATAGCAACCAACTAGCTTCAACATAATCACACAAAGCTATTCTGCCTTGTGGGCGTCTCATGGGAGTCTCATGGACGTGTTGTGGGCATCTCATGGGCATGTTGTGGGCATGTCATGGGCGTGTTGTGGGCATTTCATGGGAGTGTTGTGGGTGCCTCATGGACGTGTCATGGGAGTCTCATGGGCGTGTTGTGGGAGTCTCACGGGTGTGTTGTGGGAGTCTCATGGGTGTGTTGAGGGCTTCTCATGGGCGTGTTGAGGGCATCTCATGGGAGTGATGTGGGAGTCTCATGGGCGTGTTGTGGGCATGTCATGGGCGTGTTGTGGGCATGTCATGGGCGTGTTGTGGGCATCTCATGGGAGTGTTGTGGGTGCCTCATGGACGTGTTGTGGGAGTCTCATGGGCGTGTTGTGGGAGTCTCACGGGTGTGTTGTGGGAGTCTCATGGGCGTGTTGATGGCTTCTCATGGGAGTGTTGAGGGCATCTCAAGGGAGTGTCGTGAGAGTCTCATGGGTGTGTTGTGGACATCTCATGGGCGTGTTGTGGGTGCCTCAAGGGCGTGTCATGTGAGTTTTGTGGGTATCTCATGGGCATGTCTTGGGTGCATTATGGGAGTGTTGTGGGAGTCTCATGGTGCCTTATGGGAGTGTTGTGGGAGTGTCATGGGTGTGTCCTGGGCACCTCATAGGAGTGTTGTGGGCATCTCATGGGTGCCTTATGGGAGTGTCGTGGGTGAGTAACTTGAGTTCCATGCTGCTCAGTCCTGCATATGGAGGAGAAAGACCTATATCTGATGGACCTCCTGCACCCGGCATAGGGCTGGTACAAGTGATGATAATAATGATGTGAGAAGTTTCCCATAGCAACCAACTAGCTTTAACATAATCTCATGGAGCTATTGTGCCTTGTGGGCGTCTCATGGGAGTCTCATGGGCGTGTTGTGGGCATCTCATGGGCATGTTGTGGGCATCTCATGGGAGTGTCATTGGAGTCTCATGGGCGTGTTGTGGGCATCTCATTGGCGCATTGTGGGCATCTCATGGGAGTGTCGTGGGAGTCTCATGGGCGTGTTGTGGGCGTCTCATGGGCGTGTTGTGGGCATCTCATGGGAGTGTTGTGGGTGCCTCATGGACGTGCCGTGGGAGTCTCATGGGCATCTTGTGGGAGTCTCATGGGTGTGTTGTGGGAGTCTCATGGGCATCTCATGGGCGTGTTGAGGGCATCTCATGGGAGTATTGAGGGCATCTCATGGGAGTGTCGTGGGAGTCTCATGGGCATGTTGTGGGCATCTCAAGGGAGTGTTGTGGGTGCCTCATGAATGTGTCGTGGACGTCTAATGGGCGTGTCATGTGAGTCTCATGGGCGTGTTGTGGGAGTGTCATGGGCATGTTGTGGGAGTATCATGGGCGCCTCATGGGCGTGTCATGCGAGTGTTGTGGGTATCTCATGGGCATGTCGTGAGTGCTATATGGGAGTGTTGTGGGAGTCTCATGGTGCCTTATGGGAGTGTCATGGGTGTGTCCTGGGCACCTCATAGGAGTGTTGTGGGCATCTCATGGGAGTGTCGTGGGTATCTCATGGGTGCCTTATGGGAGTGTCGTGGATGAGTAACTTGAGTTCCGTGTTGCTCTGAGTCCTGCATATGAAGGAGAAAGACCTATATCTGACGGACCTCCTGTACCCAGCATAGGGCTGGTACCAGTGGCGATAATAATGATGTGAGGTTTTATACTAAAACATCTCCAAAAGTGGAAACAGTAGCAGCACCTAGAGGAGGAGCTCAGGGGAGGTGTGTGAGCGTACAGGGGCTCAGTCACTCATTATGTACCGTACTTCTATGTGCAGTATAGTGATGTCCAGAAGAAGCACTTTTATACTGACAAGATTATATAGTGAGTGGGCTGCGCTTCAAGGTGTGGTGAAAAATTGGGGGGTAAGTCTAGTCAAAGGGGTGATGGTGGGAATGGGGGTGGGGAGGTGCTGCAACATACAGTAGGGGTACCTAATCCTACTAACAAATGGACGTATATAAGTAGAAAGTTACGTGCACTCCTGGGTTGTGGGTGTGGAGTTGGGTGGATATAGGGGGGGCTTAGAGGAGGGCACGTAACTTTCTACTTATGTACTTATATACTGACCTCTATTATTTATCTTTTCAGATGGACAAAACTTTCACTACAATTTTACCGACCACAACAACCACCCACAGATCCGTCGTCACCGCTCACCCTACACCAGGGCTGTCTTAACAGCAGTATGGGCCCTGGGCAAAGCAATGCGCTGGGGCCCCTACCCACCCATACAAGGGGGAATAAAATGTAAATGGTCAATAAAATTAAACCCTCCTGCATGCCCATCAGACCTCCCACACATGCAGAGAGACTCTGTCTGACTGGTCTGAAGCCGGTGGATTAAGTGAAACTGGGACTGAGGTGAGTACTCGTCACTGGGGGGGAGGGGGGTTTGATGGGGGGGGGAGGTTAGATCAGGATACAGTGCATCGGCGGCCGGCTTATAAGAATATCACAAATTTACCAACTAGCCATGGCTGTCGGGGGACTGGTTGGCGGGCCCCTACAAGCTTCGGGCCCTTGGGCAACTGCCCAACAAGCCCAATGGAAGAGATGGCCCTGCCCTACACTGATATAATCCCACCGACCTCACCTGACAATGACTCTCCTTCTACCTCCCAGGCCTCAGTTGGTGTCATTATATCCTGGAATTGGTGTATAACCTGCAGAGAGAGTAAGAACATACTGAACATCACAATCACATACCGCTTATACTCTGCATTGCCAGATGCTTCTTATGTCAACGCTCTCTGGTGTAACAGTGACTTTTCCACATGTTAACATTTACTGGTTTCAGTTAGACGGCCGACAACAAAAAAGTTGAAAAACATTTGGTTGACATGGAAGAAGGTCGACATAACAAAAAAGTTGATTGTTACAAAAGTAATAAAATTGTCGAGACAGAAATAATCAATAACTGTTAGGCACTTACTGGAGGGTAAGGTTTAGGCACCAAGGGGAACAGTTATGGTTAGGCACTTTGGGGAGAGTTAGGTTTAGAAAAACTATTTTCATGTCAACCTTTTGGTGTCAACCAAATGATTGTCGGCCTTTTCTTTCACACCCAATATTTACATAACACATGTTAAACTTACAGAATAAGAAAACACCTATTATACAGACTGTCACACCCTAATACTAATATACTATATTATATCATCTTGTTCGTACCTCTATTACATAAGGCACATTATATGTTAATTATGTATCCCTGTGAATTTGGGAATCTGGGAATTGCTGCCTATGTTGCATTAGGCTACGCAATATTTTCGAGCCGCAGAGCATATACACTGTCAGGACAGCGTCCCTTTAAACATCTTCTGTTTCTAATTGTTTTTTTTTTTTTAACAAATTCTGACGTTCAAACAAGTTTTTTCCCTTTTACATACTTAATGTTACCCCCCAATTAATAAAGACAAAAACAGATCAGGTGCGATCACTATGGGGCATATTTGCTAGAGAAATACAGTTTCTCCATAAAGAGTCTGAACCTGTGTTCTGTATTCTCTGCTAGTTGCCCGGTCTATAGGGGGTGACAGAGAGCGAGGCATTAGCACTGCAAGGCTGCTCTAACAGGAGCCATTCAGAACAATATAATAATAGCATCAGGATTTTTCTAACCATGCAAATGAAATGATACATTGACAGAAAGGAGACTATAAATAAAGTATTATACACTTGTGTTTACAGCCCCTTTACTACAGCAGAAATTATTCGAAATCCATTCTGTGCACTGAACAAAGGTATTTAAAAGCAGTAGATCCGCTGAAGGCCCTTGAGGTTATTGCAGGTGAGACCCATTTACTAAGAGGTCTCAGTTTTTATTGTCAATGCACCATATTATGGCCTTACCAGGAGCTTGTATAGCAGACAATGATGACCTGTGGGCCTCCAACTGCTTGCTGGGAGTTGTAGTTCCACATCAGCTGGAGGTCCACGGGTTGGCTACCTCCAGCAAAGAAAGGACAAGGCCCAATATTATAATTTTTTGTAAACTGCCACAGCAGCAACCTTAATCTTTACCTTTAAATAATGCCAAACCGGTTTTGAACAGGTTATTTCATAATGTTTGTGGGATTCCCAAGCCTGCAAAGGGCTGCCAGTAACACAGAATTGGGTTTACGGGATCTAAGAAAATCCTGTGTCTCGCTGAATGCAGGTTGCCATGACAACCAGACAAGCATCTTTGATTGACAGGTATCTGGGGAGATTTAGGATTAGCCGGAGCTTCTCTCCAGAACCCGGGGCTCATTCTGCATACAAGAGCATTAGCGCTGTATACTAAAATCGAATAAGCTTAAAAAGCAGTAATGAAAAGTAGATAAAGTGATATAGAATGTTCTTGCCAACTATTGATTATTACTAAATAAAATCATCAATCTTTTCCTGTTTAGGGACAGTCCAGGTGAAGAGTAAAACAGAGGTTGCCTGACCATTTTTTAAAAAAAGTCATGTTTTGTCAGTTACTCGCTTCCTTTTAGAAATGGCAGCCACCTTTAAATCATGGCGGACAGCAGTCTTCACATTTGTTGGCGTTTACGCAAATGCGAATATCTCAGGACTGGGAGGTGGTACAGCCTTGGGTAAATAAAAACATTGTTCTCAGCAAGGTTGGGGCTACATTTTTGTTCACAAATTATTTTCCTTATCTCATTTTATAGTGACTGAAAAGGAAGGCTCCATCAGAACAAATATATATGTGAAATTATGACATCACAGGGCATCACCATCTCAGCTTAAGGCGCACATCCACTAGCAGATTTTAATGAGCGATTACACGATTACAACATCGCAATCATTCAATCGCTCATTAATCGTGCACTATGATGTCGGAAACAAGCAGCGATGCGCTCTCCCGCTGGTCGTTTCCGACATCAATCATCGGCCGGTAACAACGGATTGGCCAAATTCAGGGATGATGGAGGGTGCCTACACTGAACGGGATGGGGAACGACGGTATGATTCCGATGTCATAATCGTACTGTCGTTACCCCATCGCCTAGTGGATGTGCGCCTTTAGACTGAGATCTCAGGTCTCAGTTTTTGTGGGAGATATAAATACACTAGTAATTTGGTGCAAGAAGAGCTGAGATCTGAGATTTTTGGCCAACTTTGAAACAAGGTTTCTTCAAAGTTGTAACTATTTGAGGCCTAAATATCAATTGTTGGCAACACAGGAACCATTTTATTTATGGCCCAAGTATATGATATTATTCTAGTGTGAAAATTAGAAGATTCAGACTGAAGTGGAACTAGATTTATGTACCAAACAAATACCTTTGTAACAAAATTATTACCCTAATCCTTAGTATTACAGGGTTATATCTGTTATAAGATCTATTTTTAATTGCAATTAAACAAAATTATTAAATTAATTTCTCCAAGATTTAAGTTTTCTATAAAAAAAAAAAAGAAAAGAAAAAATAATGTATTTAATTTTAGGTTGTTCTACTTGGGATTACCTTCATTTCCAAACATGACTGTAATTTGGGGCAATGTTTATTTGGCTGAGTAGAATACAATTTTGCTCATATACTAAAGCTGTTAGACAGAAGATTTTGTTTTATGCTATTTGAAAGTCAAATCGCCATTTTGTTGTGTATTTCCCTGTAACTAAGGGACTCACCAGTCAGCTGCCATAAATAGGGCACATTCTGCCCTGAATGAGATACTCAACCAACCCAGCTCACCGTCATTATCTCAGTTACTATTTAACTTACTCAAAGGGGTAAATTTATTAAAGTGAGAGTTTTTAGAAGTGAGTTTTAAAAGTGATGTTACCCATAGCAACCAATCAGATTTTAGCTATTATCTTCTAGAAGGTGCTAGTTAAATGTTAAGTAGAGTCTGATTGGTTGCTATGGGCAACATCACTTTTAAAACTCACTTCTAAAATCTCTCACTTTAGTAAATTTACCCCAAACAGTTTTAGGGATTGTATTAAAGTTACTGACAGTGAGTGCAGCCTGTGGAACTCCTGCTGAAGCTCTAGCTGATCCTAGTACGCCACTTGTTCACTTGTAGCAGCTGTAAAACCCCATCCCAGCTCAATCAGACAAGAGAAACATAACTCACCTTATACTCAAGCAAGAACCCATAGAAAATGCTTCCAACCCATAGAAAGACCTGGCCTTCTGCCATTTTGGATGTCTCTGGCTTTGTAGGTCTCTCCTGACAGTAACATTAAATAGGGACCCAGCATCTATAGATATCCTAAAGTCTCACAGCATATTTAGTGCACATCCCTGGTGCAAGGAAGGACTCTAGGTACTCAGCCCAGGAGGAATACACTTGAGAGTTCCCCCACAATCAGCTCCCCCTCCAGGGAGCATGACTGACTCTCCTCCCCAGTGCCTGGTAGTAGCATGGAAGCAGAGGCCACTTGGGGAGATTAGTTCGGGATCCTTCGCTGCTTAAAGAAACTGATGAAAGATGGCAAACGAGGGGCCAAGGAGACAAGAGCGGTAAATAAAGAGTGAAACACACAACCTATATCTCTCCGACGCTTATAGAACTACAAGTCCCAACATGCCGGGGATGGTGACCTCACAAAAAAAAAACATTTGTATTGTTTTTAATATAATTATTACAATAAGTTTGCCACCTGGCTGTTATTTTACTTGCATTGTCCATAACAATGGGTCTCAGCACCAATGGTATTAAAGGAAGAATAGTCTTTTATGTTTTCCAGCAAAGGTGCCAAACATCTGTACATATGGTTACATTTCCTTCTCATTGCTGTGAGTCATTCTTCATTATTAGTAACGGTGATACATATGGGCGTGTGCTACAACCAAAAGTAATCAGATATTCACTTTCATTTTCTAATGTCAGAATCTCAGCGGCGCCCATAAGTAACCCTACAAATGTCTGTATAGCCCCCTTTTATGTTTATATATGTAACTTTGCTACTAAAAATAAACTTAATTGTACAGAGTTGCACCAAACAGCAGATTCTCATCACAGTGGAGCTTTTAACCCTTTATTTTCCAGATTACACAGACTAAAGTGAACAGCTCATTTACCTACACCGGTCTACGGTTGGGTGTTAACAACAACATCTTATCAGTAAGGATCATTTATCTAGCAGTAAGCAGAATGTTTTTTGGGGTGCTTTTGTTTAGTCTTCTCTCTATAGTAACATTTTGTACTGGTTAGGGACTGTACAGAGCTATGTAGATTGTTGGTATTTTCTAAATGTTAGATGCTATTATTAATAGTAAAACTAATGGCTGCTAGCCAATTGTACTGTGCACCTCACTGATTTTCATTGAATAAGCCTGCAGCAGCTTTAATTGACCAGTAGGTGGCAATGCAGATTAACTGTTTAAAAGTGATTTGTGCACACACTTAAAGCCTATAAAACATGCTGGCTTGCACAATGTTCTGTATAGCAGGAAGACATTTATCCACTTACAGTTGGGACGTTTCTTAACGCAGTCGATTGGGGAAAAACTTTCCTACAACCTTTAAACATTTATGGTTATAGCTGCCACCATTTTTAGGGTTCCCCCTTACTTGTCTGAAACTATATCACCCCCACGCCCCTTCTTCCAGGGACCTTTAAGACTCCGCCTTTGTAGCCAGGCCCGCCAGAGCAGACATCCTGCGAGGAGAGAGCCTCCTGAAACCAAAGGCAGCATTCTCATGCCACAACAAAATGGCCGCCCCTGAGTATTTTAGGGGGCTCACTATCTTCTGAGGAGAGGGAGAGTGAGCGAAATTAAATGATATCTTTCCTTTTTCCATATTATATTTTCTTACCACTTTTCTTGGCATTCTTCCAGCATACGACCCCTATGATGAGAAGGACGAGTCCTACACAGAAGGCCGCTGTGGAGACACTGATCTTTATTATCTGACTGGAGGTCAGACCAGCTTCTGTAGGAAGGAACAGGAGAGGATGGTGAGGTTATTGGTTGTTATAGGCCCCTCATGTGGTGAGATAAAGCTGGAGAGACACAGGGACAGACAGTTGGAGCTTTTTTGTTACAGAAATGGCGGATCAGGTCCTGTTACTGAATGTGCTCAACTATCACAGAGAGGATTATGGGAATGAGCAGGGCTAAGACATGGCTGTCGATTAGAATCATGCCGTGTACACACTTGCCCATATTTTGAAGGATTGAACGAGAACGTCATCGTTCAAAATATTGGCAACTGTGTATGCAAAAAACAACCAGCGATGCGCTCTCCTGCCGGTCATTTACGATAACCCCAGTCGACATGCAGCCCAATCTGGGGATATCATGAGCGATGGCGATGACGGCACCCCCGGTGATGATATCGCCGCATACACACATGGTGTAGTGTGTATGCGGCTTCATGCCGCACATTCCGATATCCATTTTGTTGTTTCCCACCACAGCCACATACCACGGACTTGTTAGGGATTGCAGTTGCGGCAGTGTTCATTTGCACGATACTGCGTGGCGGGATGCATAGCGCGGCTCAGTTATATCGGTTTCCGGTCTCTTGCCTTTTTTCTCATATTAGCGTCTTTTTCACATTGCTATTAATATGCGAGTCCACTAGTGTATAGGGTACGGGGACCTTCGCAATAGCGGGGCGAAAAAGATGCAAAATTAGGAAATATTGAGTGAAAAAGACGCATGCCGCGGCTTTGTTGCATTTCTCATGGCGCACCTAATGGGACTATTTGGCGTGATCTGAGGACAGGTGTATGTGGACACAAATGTAACATAGACTTCTAAAGTGGTGCAAGAGTCTGTTATGTCATTAACTTTGTTGCACCAATCTGATTGGCACTGAGAAGCTCAGTACTAAAGTGCACAATGATAAGTGACCCCCGCACCATCGTACTGACCTCTCACCTGATGCCGGTACCATTTACAGTCACGTGGATGCACAAGGACAAAAGCATGAGTCCTCCAGCCACATGCCCAGGGTACTCCAGACGACTTTAGTTTATTGCTTTACACATTTTATTTTTAAAGTGTGTGCGTCTGTGCTTTCCAGCAGAGTATTAACATAATCATATGGAGTTGTTACATTTACAGCTTTAACCATGCTCCCTGTATTGGGTTACACACATGCCCATAACCAGTTCTGTTTCACGTACCATGGAAACCTAAATAAACAACTCTAGTGGATGATATAACAACATTGCTGAAAGGGGCAGAGTGAAGCTAGAAAGGCAATGTATTTAGTAAAAGTTGTCGGGTGGCAAATGTAAGTCATGAAAAGATGGAGACCACAGTTAGTGCACTTTTGCACATGTGTAGTCTTTGTAAACTTGATATACATGGTGATAAGGGAAGTAAGAGCAATAAGCAGGAGTATGGTGTGTAGTTAGATAGAAATAAAGAATTAAGAAAATGGTGAAGAGTAACACAAAGCTTTCGTAGTAGTGAGAACCCAACACAACCCAATCCCCTCACTCACGCCAACTCTTCATCATTGGTGCGTCCAGGCTAACATGCTCTACCACACATGTGTAGTTGTCACCAGGATGGGAGTCTCTCAAGTCTAGCTTGGCCATGATCTGGTAGGTCCAGTCCCCGACTCGCACCCCCGCTGTATAGTTCTTGATCACGGCTTCCTCATTTTTGATCCAAGTTACAATGATTTGTTGGGGGTAAAAGCCCCACACATAGCATATCAGTACCGGCAGGCTTTCCACGTTCACTTTTACCGGAGAGAAGACTTCCATAGATGGTTTGACTACAGGGGCAGATAAATAACACGTATTAGCAAAAGGCAAAAACAACTGTGCTACAGTCATGGAAGTCAGCGATAATTTATTGTGAAAACAATTTGTGCACATGTAAGATATGTAGCATGGAACTATTATATATGGGAATTACATTATTTCTCCCATTACAGAACTCTCTGACAGCAAAACAATCTTAATTCATAAAATATATTCATCTGAATCAATTTAAAGTTGTAGATTTTCTCGCCTGATATTCTGCACCCACAGCCTGGAACGTACTTGTTGTCGGAACTTGTACCAACTGCTACAAATCTGAGCGTGTCTAGCAAATGAGGGCACGAGGAACTTGTTCATATTGTAATCAAAACATTTAAGCTTTGCCGGCTGCGCCAAGGTCTACTCATTGTCTGCAAGTTCCTACGGGTATGCAGTCAGGATGCCGGCGGACCTAATCCCGACAGCCGGCTTCCCGACCGCTTAATCCCGGCGAGGGTTAAATGACAGGCATCTAAATCTAGACGCCTGTCATTTTACCGACGCCGGGAGACCGGCGCCCTGATGGAAGGGATGCCGGGCACGGATAGCCGCGGGGGGGGGGTCGGGTTAGGTTTAGGGTTCCCGGGGGGACTTAGGGTTAGGCGCCCCCCCCCGGGAGGTTACGGTTAGGCTAGGGGAAGGAGGGGTTAGGGTTAGGCACCCCCGGGGGGAGGTTAGGGTTAGGCACCCCCCCGGGGAAAGGTTTAGGCGGCGGGGAAGGGGGGGTTAGGTTTAGGCACTTAGAGGGGGGATTAGGGTTAGGCACTGGGGGGGGGAGGTTAGGGTTAGGCACCCCTAAGGGAGGGTTAAGGTTAGGGTGCAGAATTAGGTTAGTCAATACTTACCTTGGACAATCGGGATTTCCTCCTCTGCCGGGATGCCACTGTCGGGATTCCAATCGCCGGGCATGGGTCCGGCGGTAAATCATATTGATTCCGTTCCTACGCTATCAAAATACATGTTTTGATCGAAATTTGAACAAATTCCCCAAACTGTCATTTGCTAGAGTGACACAGATTTGCATTAGTGGTGACAACAATTATCTTTGTGTTTAGTATTCATACGTCATTAATATTTCCACGCAGCTGGTACCAGGTACAGAGGGGCTAATGCAATTCCGATTTGCGAATGTGCAGAATGGTTCTGTGTGATCGCACACAGCCCCCTCCTATGCCTCTGTCTGTGTGACAGGCAGAGGCATTTAAGGCCGGTGTGGGAACGGCCGGCGTTCCCAGAAACGCGGCGGATTCCAGGAGTGGCAAGGCCAGGGGCTGCTTCCACTGACGCAGTTCCCTGGCTTCTCAAGCCTGCCAGCCTGAGTAAGCTGAGGCTTACTGAACTGGCCAACGGCCCGGGGCCTTCGCAGGCTGGGACCAAGGTTGCAGTCCTGGGATCGTAAAAGCAGCAGTGGGTGTCATACAGGGGGTGTCATACAGGGGTGTCATACGCCTCCTGTTGCATTGTGCTGTCCCACAATGTCCTCACCTCCTCCCTGCCCCTATGTGGGCACCATGTACACTGTCCCCTATCACTCACCTCTCCTTTCCACTGTGCTGTCCCAGAATGTCCTCACCTGCTCCCTGCCCCTATGTGGGCACCATGTACACTGTCCCCTCTCACTCACCTCTCCTTTCCACTGTTCTGTCCCAGAATGTCCTCACCTCCTCCCTGCCCCTATGTGGGCACCATGTACACTGTCCTCTATCACTCACCTCTCCTTTCCACTGTGCTGTCCCAGAATGTCCTCACTTCCTCCCTGCCCCTACGTGGGCACCATGTACACTGTCCCCTCTCACTCATCTCTCCTTTCCACTGTGCTGTCCCAGAATGTCCTCACCTCCTCCCTGCCCCTACGTGGGCACCATGTACACTGTCCCTGCTCACTCCCCTCTCCTTTCCACTGTGCTGTCCCAGAATGTCCTCACCGCCTCCCTGCCCCTATGTGGGCACCATGTACACTGTCCCCTCTCACTCACCTCTCCTTTCTACTGTGCTGTCCCAGAATGTCCTCCCCTCCTCCCTGCCCCTATGTGGGCACCATGTACACTGTCCTCTATCACTCACCTCTCCTTTCCACTGTGCTGTCCCAGAATGTCCTCACCTCCTCCCTGCCCCTATGTGGGCACCATGTACACTGTCCCCTCTCACTCATCTCTCCTTTCCACTGTGCTGTCCCAGAATGTCCTCACCTCCTCCCTGCCCCTACGTGGGCACCATGTACACTGTCCCTGCTCACTCCCCTCTCCTTTCCACTGTGCTGTCCCAGAATGTCCTCACCGCCTCCCTGCCCCTATGTGGGCACCATGTACACTGTCCCCTCTCACTCACCTCTCCTTTCTACTGTGCTGTCCCAGAATGTCCTCCCCTCCTCCCTGCCCCTATGTGGGCACCATGTACACTGTCCTCTATCACTCACCTCTCCTTTCCACTGTGCTGTCCCAGAATGTCCTCACCTCCTCCCTGCCCCTATGTGGGCACCATGTACACTGTCCCCTATCACTCACCTCTCCTTTCCCCTGTGCTGTCCCAGAATGTCCTCACCTCCTCCCTGCCCCTATGTGGGCACCATGTACACTGTCCCCTCTCACTCACCTCTCCTTTCCCCTGTGCTGTCCCAGAATGTCCTCACCTCCTCCCTGCCCCTATGTGGGCACCATGTACACTGTCCCCTATCACTCACCTCTCCTTTCCCCTGTGCTGTCCCAGAATGTCCTCACCTCCTCCCTGCCCCTACGTGGGCACCATGTACACTGTCCTCTATCACTCACCTCTCCTTTCCCCTGTGCTGTCCCAGAATGTCCTCACCTCCTCCCTGCCCCTATGTGGGCACCATGTACACTGTCCTCTATCACTCACCTCTCCTTTCCCCTGTGCTGTCCCAGAATGTCCTCACCTCCTCCCTGCCCCATGTGGGCACCATGTACACTGTCCCCTATCACTCACCTCTCCTTTCCACTGTGCTGTCCCAGAATGTCCTCACCTCCTCCCTGCCCTATGTGGGCACCATGTACACTGTCCCCTATCACTCACCTCTCCTTTCCACTGTGCTGTCCCAGAATGTCCTCACCTCCTCCCTGCCCCATGTGGGCACCATGTACACTGTCCTCTATCACTCACCTCTCCTTTCCACTGTGCTGTCCTAGAAAGTCCTCACCTCCTCCCTGCCCCTATGTGGGCACCATGTACACTGTCCTCTATCACTCACCTCTCCTTTCCACTGTGCTGTCCCAGAATGTCCTCGCCTCCTCTTCGCACCTTTGCTTCTCATGCCTCACATACCTTGCCAATTCTGGATAAGAATTGAACTGGTCGCAAACTGCCGCAGCTAAGTTTTGTACTTCGGGGAGGCAGTAATAACATGGGAAAAAAATATCATTCTCCTCACTGTATCCTATCACTCCTTGGCGATTGAATGTAATAAAATATTGGAATGTAATGTTCCCTTGCTTGTTATCCCCGAAGGTGCACAAGGACGTTTCCTGCATCACATAGCCTGCAAAAAGAAGGGACAGTTACCTATCTGAAAGATCATGTAACCTTATAGATCTATTGCTAATAGTAAAAAGGGGGATTCCACTGGCAGATAGATTTTGTTTTTTCTCATGTTACTTTGCTCTCTAGGTGGCGCTGTTCCACTGATCATTTCACATGAGAAATATTGCTGCATAATCATTGTGGCAGCTCCTATCAATAACACATTCAGGTAAATAAGTGTTTCTGTGCAGAATAAGGATCTATCTGTTGCAGGTCTACTGGCTGTTGTTGAAATGTAACATTTAAATTAACTCTACTTATAAACAATGATCATTTTACTAAAGCCAATCAGCCACAAAAAGTGCCATCTGGCGAAAAGCGGAATGAATTTGCTTCGTTCGCCTGTTTTGACGCGATGGTTTCTCCATGATGCGCATCTCCGCTTTTCGCCCTATTCAATTGTAAAACAGGCGAAAATCCGGATACACAAAAGCGAAACAACGAAAGTACCTAAGATTTTGGGGAAAAGTGTCTGTACCCCAGAAAAAGCTGCACTAACACTAGAACTCAATATAGAAGTGTACTAATAGACCTAGTAAAGGGGATGTAGTCAGCATCCCGGCGTGGGGGATGCCGTCGGGCTTAGTACCGGCGCCGAAATCCCAACAGGTCGGAATCCCGGCACCAGTATCCCAACCGTCAGCATCACGAAGGTAAGTATCGGGGTGTTATGGGGAGGGTAGTGTTAGCTAGCGGGGTTAGGCACTAGGGAGACGTTTAGGGTTAGGCACCGGGGAGGGGGTGGTTAGGTTTAGGCACCAGGGGGGGTGGTTAGGTTTAGGCACCGGAAAAGGGGTCTTAGGTTTAGGGTGCGGGGAGGGGTTGGTTAGGTTTAGGCACTAGGAAGGGGGGGTAGGTTTAGGCATTGGGGAGGGAGGGTTAGGGTAGGGGTTTAGAAAAGTTCTTACCATAGCGTCCTATGGGTGTCGGTATTCGGGCTGTCGAGATATCATACACACCTCTAATAAAGTGTCAGAATTGCCTGTTATATGCATATATGCAGAAGTGCTGAAAAATTCTAGAAAGCTATTTTTTTTTTTTTAAATAAGTACCGAGGTCAAATTTAGGGGTACATGAAAATGGGTACTAGCATATTTTGATGTCTCTAAAGTGAAGATTTAAAATATCTTAAAAATACACCTGCTGCAGCGTCATGCAATCCCCAAAACACCTGTCCCATCCATATAGCCCCCCAAAGTACTAGGCCCCCCACTTTTTACTCATTTTCCAACACTTGTTACATTTTCTTTACTTTTTTTGATTGAATAGTCATTAGGGGGGTGTCCAAAGGGTTCTGGATCAAAACCCCACATTTGCACCGCAAAATAACGATTTTGCACTTCCAATTCGCCTGCCTATAGGTGGAGAAACTTTTTCGACTATTTTTCCATGTAAAGTTTTCGTGCAGGCAAAAACATCTTGGAGTTAAATACGGAAATAATCGAAAAGTCCAAGTCGGCGAAAACTTTTTCTCCATACAGCACTTTTCGCGGCCAATTGAATATGGCCCTAAAAGTTACATAATGATTGTAAAAAGTTCTACATGTCCTGTAACAAAAACAAAGCCATCATACACAGTACTGCAGCAGCCGGAAAGTGCAGACTGTCTACTTGTATGTATATCAGTATGTATAGGTAAATATGCGCGGTCTGTACCTGTTGCAGAGTAGTATGTAGTGCTGTATATCAGCAGCAGCAGCCCAGCAGATAACCCTCTCATCTCTGCAGTCTCTCTCCGATATCCCAAGGTAATGCTAGCGAGCCAGGCTTGCTAAAATTCACAGTCCCTGCTGGCCTGTAGTTTGCAGCCAATAGGAAAATCAGATGACTCAACGTCATTTGTTACCAAGGAGAACATTGTTCAAACTTGTAAGGTACTTTTCTTCTTCCCTGGTCCATAGGGGACACAGGGACTAAGCTGGGGTATAGGCTGACAGGTGGATTCTGGGCACCAGTTAATATCTTCAGAGAAGTGAAGCCCAGGCTCCTCCTCCCCTACACCCCACTCCCAGGGCCCCCAGCCCAGTCTAATGCTGGCCACACACACAGCGATATTTTACCCGATCTGGCCGATTCCGACACATTGGAACGACAGATCGTGTAAAATATGGCCAAATCGTGAGAAAACCGTGAGTCCCCACTCACGATGCGATGCGCGTCCCCACTGGTCGCACATCGCATCGTCAGATCTGCCGTGCAGTAGGGCAGATCTGACAATCTGGGACACAATGCACTGGAAAAAAAAAAAAAGTTAAGATGCACGATAGATCTTACGTCAGATTGGATGCTTTTTACTCCAAATCGTGTGTAGGAATGCTGGGGGAGAGTTCAGGGGAAATCGCACACATCGTGGGATTGTGTGCAGATCGCTATGTGTATGGGCACCTTAAGTTGGGCTGCTCTTATTCTTCATTTAATTTTTTTTTTTACTACTTTGAACAGGCAGTGCTTGGCGTCCTATAGGACGCCTGCGAAGCCGCTCCACCAACCCCCGGCGCCGGTGGCCGCGGTGCCGGTGAGTCGGTCGGCAACCTCGGTCGGGTGCTCACAGCACAGAGGCACGCAGCCGCAGCCGGACACCGGGGACAGTGATCAGATAAGAGTGGCTCCCAGCTACAGGGAGCCAAATCAGCGCGGCTGTCACCGCCTGTGTGGAGTCCATCGGTGGTGCTGACAAGCGGGGCGGCCGGGACGCCCGCAAGACCACCAGGGCACTTAGGCAGCGGGAAGTCTGCAGCGCTGGCGGCATCGCGGAAGTATAGTGGCCAGGGCCGGCTCCAGGGGTCTGAGCACCCTGTGCCGGCCCTGCGCGTGACTGAAATCGGGGGCGTGGCCTCATTTCCATAGGCCACGCCCCCTGCGTGACGTTATTTGGCGGCGTGCCCGCATGGCACGCCTACCAATAATGCCAGGCTGGGGGTAAAGCCCAGCCCTCCGTTACTGGCTGGGCTTCCCCAAGCCCTCTGCCGTCAGTGAATGGATGACGCGCGCGGCATCCATTCACACTCCGGGGGTCCGGGTCCCCAAGCTCCCGATTTGACTGAAATCGGAATGTTGGGAAGGGGTGCGCCCTCTATGGGTGGTACCCCTGTGCGACCGCACTGGTCGAACACTCCTAGAGCCAGCCATGATAGTGGCCGCCAGCGGGACACTGTAGGCGGCCATTGCCCGGGGGGATCTCTGTTAGCAGGGGGAGGTAGGCTCTCTCTCCCCATTAGTCCCTCCCCCGGTCCTTGATGTGTTCCCTCACGGAGGTTTCCCGCCACAGGGCTTACTCCTCCTCCTCTCTCCTCCTTCATGCAGATGCTGAGCGTCCATTTCAGTGTGGTGCTGGCTACAGTAGTCTCCGGAGAGGTTTGGCTCCTGCCTCCCTGTATTTCTTCCCTCGGGTCAGGTTATACAGTCTAGCTCCTTCCAGCCGACTGGGGTTGGATTGTTGAGCATTATCTGCCTATTATATTGCATTGAATGTAACTGTGCGCTTGTTTTCATATTTCACACTATTGTCTGTGTCTATTTTCATTGCTATAGCTGTGAAAGGGGTTAACTCCCCCTCTGTGGCCCCACTCATTGTCAATTTTGTGTGGCTCCTACATTCAGTGTACTCTTCCCTATTTCGCACCCCTGTTCTATAACAAGGTGTGTGGGACCTTTCTTGGAACACTGGAGCCGATTCAGACCCGCTCGCTAGGCTGCATTCACACGCAGTCGTCAGCCGCTAAAATATGCAAAAGCTCCGGTTGCATGGCATGACATTAATACGCCCACTATGTCTTAGCGTGCGGCGGCAGTGCGATCGCAAGCCAGTGTTATGACGCCCACTTTCCCTTCGCAGCACACGTCATCTCTAGGAATTGTATATAGCAATCGGTAACATCGAGAACCATCGGAGGCATACACAGTGCCTGTGGTTGACTCTATCCTACCGCAAGCACTGCGAGTGCTTCAGTGTTTAAAACAGCCAGGAGACGTGTACTATGACGCTCCATCTTAATTATCCATGCCCAAAAAACGCCATTTTGATGCTTAGACACGCCTGCGTTCACACCATTACTCCCCCCGTTTTCAAGGACCTTCCCCTGTCACCACCCACAAACGGCACATTCTGTCACTCAAAGTAGCGGGCAGTCTGTGTGTTCGGTGCGATCGCTTCCCGATCTCAATGACTGGCTCGCGCATGCGCATTTTGAAGCATACGTATGCACAGACAGTGACAATCGGCCAGCAGCGTGCAAATGCAGCCTAGCAAGTGGGTCTGAATCGGGGCCCTCAGTATAATGTCTTCCAGGAACAAAGCGCCCAAGGAGGTGGAGGCTCCTTTGCTGCGTACATGTAGACACTGTTCTGCTGGTCTTTCCCCACAGGATGTGGTCCATGATGGTCTCTGTATCCTGTGGTACTCAGACACACAGCGAGACGTCCCTTCTACTGCTTCCAACCAGGACACAACATGGGCCACTAACTTGTCGCAGGTAATGTCGCAGTTGGTGGATCACTTTACAGCTCCCATCGTTCCTACTTTGGGGGTCCAGGCCACCCCTCTTATGCAGCCTCAATTGCAGCTGCCTGCGCAGGAACCCCCATGGATGAGCACCTCCTCACAGTCAGTGGAGGGTTTAGCTCAGGTCTCTGCCTCTTTTCAGCATATGCTGGATAGGGACCGTACGCAGACGCAGACCATCCAGGCGAGAAATCTGTCCCCCAGATGGTTGACTTTTCTGAATCGGGGCTCTCCTCGGACCAGGAGGAGGATTTTTCCGGTGCCTCTGAGGATGAGGCCTCGTCTGTTCAGGAGGAGCCTCTCCCTCAAATAGATGTTGTTGCCTTAGTTAGGGCAGTCAGATCGGTCCTTTCTATTGAGGGCGAGGAACCGGCTCCTAGACCAAGGACTCTGGTTTTCAAGCATCAGAAGAAGATCTCAGTGGAGTTTCCTAAATCTGAACAGCTTGAGGAAATACTAGCGGAGGCTTGGACCGCTCCTAACAGGCGGTTTCAGGTCTCCAAGTGGATTGCGTCCTTTTACCCGCTCCCTGCCAAGGAGCATGGAAAATAGAAGTCTCCTCCTGTAGACGCGCATGTTGCTTGTCTCATCAAGAGTTCTACCCTTCCGATTTCCAATACGGCTTCCCTCAAGGATCCGACAGACAGGAATCTGGAAAATTTCCTCAAGGGAATTTATTCTCATGCGGGTGCTATCGCACGTCCGGCCATGGCATCTGCCTGGGTGGCCAAGGTGATTGGTGCTTGGGCGGATGCCCTGCAGGAGGGCCTTTCGTCAGGGGCCCATGACCACCACCTATTACCTCTGGTGGCACATATCAAGCAGGCTGCTTCCTATCTAGATGAAGCGGCTATTGACAATTGCGTATTAACTTCCAAGGTGTCAGCTTCTTTTGTGTCGGCCAGAAGGGCCCTCTGGCCTTGGTGCGCTGACTCTGACTCTAAGAAGGCCCTTCCTTATTCTGGAGACGTTCTATTTGGGCCAGAATTGGATAAAATTGTGGCCACTTAGGCGGCTTCCAAGACAGCATTTCTACCTTTGGCAGCAGCACCAAGACCCCAGGCGTCCTTCTTTCGCCCACAAGGAAAGGCCAAGGGGCAGTCCTTTTCAAGGTCCCAGAATTCTTCCGCTAAGACCTCCAAGCCCAGAAGCAAGCAGTCCTGGCCTACCAGACGCCCGGCGGCCAAACCAGCCGACAAGCCTACCGCTTGACGAGATGGGCCTCTCACTGCGGGTCCCCAGTGTGCAGTGTGGGAGGCCGGATTTTGCTTTTCTCCGATGTCTAGATGACAACCACATCAGATGCCTGGGTTCATGGGGCGTAGTCTCGCAGGGCTACGCTCTGACATTCAGCAGGCATCCTCCGGCACGTTTGTTTTCCACAGGAAATCCGGGAAAGGCAAAAGCACTGCGGGAGTCAATTCGCTCTGTACTAGCCACCACTGTAACAGTTCCTGTCCCTCAGGATCAGAGCGGCACTGGCTTCTACACCAATCTCTTCCTGGTTCAGAAGCCGAATGGCTTTTTGCGGGTGTTCAAATTCCGTATGGAGTCTTTGCGCTCCATCATTTTGGCCTTGGAACCCGGGGGATTTCATGGCCTCCTTGGATATCCAGGATGCTTATTTACATGTGCCTATTCGACTCAGGGCCTGATTCAGAGGCGAGTGCTCGCTCTGAATCAGGGCGGCCGCTTTTTATTTTTTGTCAGCCTCCTGGCCGCTTACAAAGCTGTGGGTGACCACCCACAGCTTTAGCGGGCGGCCAGGTGATGGTCGCGACCATCGGGCTTGCGATGAGACCCTTGTGGTAGGGTCTCATTCCCGCAAGCCCCAGTGAACTTCCTGCTCTAATAGAGCAGGAAGTTCACTACTGACATCACGGGGACGCCTCCGTTTGGCCAGCCACCCCCCCTCCCTGACTATAAAACGGGGCAAGCTGTCGATCAACATCGACAGTCGCCCGTTTGTAGCAAGCCTTGGAACGAGTGAAGTTCTTGCTCGCTCCGGGGCTCGCACGTGCGCACTGCCTGGCCATCGACCCGCTTGCGAGTGCAATGCGCTCATGAGCGGGTCTGAATCAGGTCCTCAGTCACCTGCATTTCCTCCGGTTTGCAGTCAAGAAGGAGCATTACCAGTTTCGGGCCTTGCCTTTTGGTCTTTCCATGGCTCTTCGTGTGTTCACGAAGTTCATGGCGGTTATGGCAGCTCACTTGCAGCACAAGGGTATCAGAATTCTCCCTTTTCTGGACAATCTTCTTATCCTGGACAGATCTCCGGAAATGCTCATGGAGCACCTTCGCCTCACAATAGATCTTCTACAATCGCACGGGTAGGTCATCTATTGGAAGAAGTCCTCCCTGACTCCGACCCAGGAGATGCTCCACTTGGGAGCCCTGTTGGACTCACAGATTCAAAGAGTATTTCTCCCAGTGGACAAGATACAGGATCTGCAAGACAGAATCAACGATTATTACTTCCTCACCGGGTGTCAATTCACACCTGCATGCAGATCTTGGGATCTCTGGTCTCCACCTTCGACATGGTGAAGTATGCCCAGTTTCATTCCAGACCTCTCCAGACAGAGATTCTGACTTGTTGGAATGGATCCCATTTCCAGATCAAGCTGCAGACAATTGTCCTGTCTCGGGAGGTTTGTATCTCCCCTGCGTGGTGGCTCCAGAGCTCTCACTTGGACAAGGGTCGCCCCTTTTGGATTCTGAACTGGGTCCTTCTCCACACGGATGCCAGTCTCCATGGTTGGGGAGCTTTGACCTGTCAGCAGTCCTTCCAGGGTCGATGGACGACTCAGGAGAGCCGTCTCACGATCAATGTCCTGGAACTTCGAGCTGTCTTCAGAGCTCTCTGTCAGGCTCAGCAATTCCTTCAGCATCACCCAGTCCAAGTACAATCAGACAATGCAACTGCCGTCACTTACATAAACCATCAGGGCAGCACTCACAGTCGTGGCACCATGAAAGAGGTCAGTCGCATACTTCATTGGGCGGAGCATCATGTTCCAGCTCTGTCGGTAGTTTCATTCCGGGGGTCCACAATTGGGAAGCAGACTTTCTAAGTCGTCAGGAAGTCCACTTCGGCGAGTGGGCCCTTCATCCAGATGTCTTTTAGCTTCTAGCTCATCGTTGGCGCCTGCCAAAAGTCGATCTGATGGCGTCTCGGTTCAACCGCCAGGTACCAAAATACAGATCTCGCACCAGAGATTCAGGGGCTCTTCTAGTGGATGCCTTGGCTCGGTGGGCTTTGATCTTATGTACATATTCCCTCCAATCTCACTTCTGTCAAGGGTTCTCCGCAAGTTCAAGGTGGAAGGCGGCTCCGTGATTCTGGTTGCTCCCGATTGGCCGCAGAGGGCTTGGTACGCAGATCTTCTCAGCTTCCGTTTGTTCCTCCGGTGGCACTGTGGGACTTGTCCCTGGTGCTTCGGGCTCTTCAAGCGCCTCCCTTTGAGCCTTTGATTTCGGTTGGCCTTCGTTGGCTCATGTGGAAAACCATTTTCCTCCTGGCTATTGCTGCGGCTCGGAGAGTGTCAGACTTGAGCGCTCTGTCGTGTCGCTCTCCTTTTTTGGTCTTTCACTAGGACCGGCCGTTCTTCGGACTCGACTAGGTTACCTTCCGAAAGTGGTTTCTAGATTCCACCTCAATCAGGAAATTGTAGTCCCAGCCTTTCAGTCTTCGGAGGATTCGAAGGATGACGCCTCTTTGGATGTTGTATGGGCCTTCCACATCTATGTGGATCGTACCAGGGATATCCAGAAGTTGGATTCCCTTTTCATACTCTATAGTTTCCACAAGCATGGTTGGCCGGCCAGGAACCAGACCTTAGCCAGGTGGCTCCGTCTAACCATCTGCCACGTGTACGTGGCGGCAGACCTTCCAGTCCCGGCTGTAGTGACTGCTCATTCCACAAGATCGGTTGGTTCCTCTTGTTGTCGTGGTGCCTCTGTGGAGCAGCTTTGTAAGGTGGCCATGTGGCCTTTTGTTCACACATTTATCCGCTTTTATGCGTTTGATACGTTCGCCTCCGTGGATGTGGCTTTTGGGCAACGGGTACTCAGTGCAGCTCAGGAGTGTCCTCTGCCTTATGGGGATTGCTTTGGGATGTCCCCAGTGTAGTCCCCAGTGTAGTCCCTGTGTTCCCTATGGACCAGTGAAGAAGAAAAGGAGAATTATGTCTTACCTGTTAAGTCCTTTTCTTCAAAATCCATAGGGGACGCACCTGACTGGTGGGGTTTCTCCTCTTTTTCTGGTTTCCCTGTCACTGTCCGTGTGTTTTTGTCTGTGTGTGTAACGGTCTTCCTTCTCCTGCTTCTTCCCGCTCCTGCCGTAGGCTTGCTAACTTGACTGGGCTGGGGATGGGGTGTAGGGGATTTTTGAGCCTGGGCTGCACTTCTCTGAAGAAATTAACTGTTTGGTGCCCAGACATATACCCCAGTGTAGTCCCTGTGTCCCCTATAGAGTTTGAAGAAAAAGGTAACAGGTAAGACATAAGTCTCCTTTTTGCTCTGTGTCAAAGTGACCTTAATGAAGAGTTTGTGCACAGATGCTTTAACTCTGCATGAAGCTGCTGCTGTTTGCATTATGTATTATTTTCTTGTGCAGTGTACTAGTAGTCACTGTACTGTACTTTTACATCTATGACCAATGATATGACCATTCACACTAGGGTTATATAAAACACAGTGGATAGGGCCATTTAATTTGGTAGCAACAAGTGACATAAATGAGGCATGAGGCACAACTTCCTAATGAATGTGTAGGCTCCAATAATCAATATTGGTTCAGCCCCCCTCCCAAATGGCTGCCTTCGCTGTGCATGGTGTATCTGCTTCATAATCGTCTACTCTGCTGGACTGTCCGGTAGTAGTTCTCCCTGACTCCCAAAAGAGCAGGAAGCCATCTCCTGCCCAGTCTGGTGGGGCAAGGGCTTGATAATATGGGGCCTGATTCAGCTAGGAATGCAGCCGTGGATTCGCACGCAGCTGGTCGATGCTTGCATTCTGCGCATGTGCGTATGCATCACACTGCGCGTGTGCGTGAACTAGCCACTGCGATCCTGAGTGAGGTCTGGTCAACCACTATTGTGCATATGGGTCCCATGGTTCTCCGATGCTACCGATGTTATCGCAGACTTGCGAGGTATTGTGGCTGTGAGTAAGGTAAGGGGGGCGGCTGTATGTAGGGCTGGACGTCTGCTTCTTGTGGTGCGGCGGCAGTGCGAATGCATTGATTAGCATATTTTTTCAGCGGCCCAATGCGTGCGATTGCAGCACTGCGTTCCGTGCTGAATCAGGACCATGATTCGCTGAAACTTGTGTCTTCGTGACACCCCCCCACCGACTCGGTGCCGTCATTATACTGTGAATGCGGGGCCATGTAATGCCAAACAGTTTGCCAGGCTACATGCACTTGTCACTTGAAGGTCCCCTCGTGATATCCCAAAGGGCAGGTCCTACAAATAAGAAAGTATAGTGTACTTTAATTTAATTGTGTTATCATATATGTTTTAGTCTATGGCAGGGGTATTCAACATGCTGCCCCCAGCTGCTGTGGAACTACACATCCCATGCCCTGCCACAGTTTTTTGCTTGCCCTGATAGCAAAATTGTGTCAGGGATTGCTGGGTTGTATTTTTTAAAATAGGGACATAAGAGACGCACCCAAATAAGGGCCATGGCCTCATGGGGAAGGGCCAGGGAAGAGATAGGGGAGGCCAGGAGATGCTGGGGATAAAAGAAGAGGAAGCTTCAAGTGAGAATGATAATAAACAGATAATTTACAGGCCAGAACAGCGCCCCCTGCCCTGCGGTGCCCTGTGCCATGGCACTGGTCGCACTACCCTAGTTACGGCCCTGCTACCAACCACAAGAATTCCGAGATATTGGTCGCGACAATTATTTGACCCCAATACAACAAGCAAATGTAAAGGGGGTGGGAACCGTGGGATCAGCGACAAATACATTTTAGAAATATTGGCAAAAAAACAGGAATTGCTCTTGTTATTCTTCATAACTGCGACTGACTTGTTTTTGTATGTAATTTTACTTTCTTTTCCTTCAAAGTGTTGGGACATATGGCTTCACTGCCTTTCTAGCACTGCACAGATACTTATAGCGACTCCTCATTACAGAGCAGTGTGATATGTACACTATCCCTGAGCAGGGCATACAATATGTACAGCGCAGTGTGATATGTACACTATCCCTGAGCAGGGCATATAATATGCACAGCGTAGTGTGATATGTACTCTATCCCTGGGCAGGGTATACAATATGTACAACGCAGTGTGATATGTACACTATCCCTGAGCAGGGTATACAATATGTACAGCGCAGTGTGATATGTACTCTATCCTTGAGCAGGGTATACAATATGTACAGCGCAGTGTGATATGTACTCTATCCCTGAGCAGGGTATACAATATGTACAGTGCAGTGTGATATGTACTCTATCCCTGAGCAGGGTATACAATATGTACAGCGCAGTGTGATATGTAGTATATCCCTGAGCAGGGCTTATAATATGTACAGCGCAGTGTGATATGTACACTATCCCTGAGCAGGGCATACAATATGTACAGCGCAGTGTGATATGTACACTATCCCTGGGCAGGGTATACAATATGTACAGCGCAGTGTGATATGTACTATATCCCTGGGCAGGGTATACAATATGTACAGCGCAGTGTGATATGTATTATATGCCTGGGCAGGGCATACAATATGTACAGTGCAGTGTGATATGTACTCTATCCCTGAGCAGGGTATACAATATGTACAGCGCAGTGTGATATGTAGTATATCCCTGAGCAGGGCTTATAATATGTACAGCGCAGTGTGATATGTACACTATCCCATAGCAGGGTATACAATATGTACAGGGCAGTGTGATATGTACACTATCCCTGAGCAGGGTATACAATATGTACAGCGCAGTGTGATATGTACACTATCCCTGAGCAGGGTATACAATATGTACACAGTGCAGTGTGATATGTACTCTATCCCTGTGCAGGGTATACAATATGTACAGCGCAGTGTGATATGTTCTCTATCCCTGAGCAGGGCATACAATATGTACAGGGCAGTGTGATATGTACACTATCCCTGGGCAGGGCATACAATATGTACAGGGCAGTGTGATATGTACACTATCCCTGGGCAGGGCATACAATATGTACAGCGCAGTGTGATATGTTCTCTATCCCTGAGCAGGGCATACAATATGTACAGGGCAGTGTGATATGTACACTATCCCTGAGCAGGGTATACAATATGTACAGGGCAGTGTGATATGTACACTATCCCTGAGCAGGGTATACAATATGTACAGCGCAGTGTGATATGTACACTATCCCTGGGCAGGGCATACAATATGTACAGCGCAGTGTGATATGTTCTCTATCCCTGAGCAGGGCATACAATATGTACAGTGCAGTGTGATATGTACTCTATCCCTGAGCAGGGTATACAATATGTACAGCGCAGTGTGATATGTAGTATATCCCTGAGCAGGGCTTATAATATGTACAGCGCAGTGTGATATGTACACTATCCCTGAGCAGGGTATACAATATGTACAGGGCAGTGTGATATGTACACTATCCCTGAGCAGGGTATACAATATGTACAGCGCAGTGTGATATGTACACTATCCCTGAGCAGGGTATACAATATGTACACAGTGCAGTGTGATATGTACTCTATCCCTGTGCAGGGTATACAATATGTACAGCGCAGTGTGATATGTTCTCTATCCCTGAGCAGGGCATACAATATGTACAGGGCAGTGTGATATGTACACTATCCCTGGGCAGGGCATACAATATGTACAGGGCAGTGTGATATGTACACTATCCCTGGGCAGGGCATACAATATGTACAGCGCAGTGTGATATGTTCTCTATCCCTGAGCAGGGCATACAATATGTACAGGGCAGTGTGATATGTACACTATCCCTGAGCAGGGTATACAATATGTACAGGGCAGTGTGATATGTACACTATCCCTGAGCAGGGTATACAATATGTACAGCGCAGTGTGATATGTACACTATCCCTGGGCAGGGCATACAATATGTACAGCGCAGTGTGATATGTTCTCTATCCCTGAGCAGGGCATACAATATGTACAGGGCAGTGTGATATGTACACTATCCCTGGGCAGGGCATACAATATGTACAGGGCAGTGTGATATGTACACTATCCCTGGGCAGGGCATACAATATGTACAGCGCAGTGTGATATGTTCTCTATCCCTGAGCAGGGCATACAATATGTACAGGGCAGTGTGATATGTACACTATCCCTGAGCAGGGTATACAATATGTACAGGGCAGTGTGATATGTACACTATCCCTGAGCAGGGTATACAATATGTACAGCGCAGTGTGATATGTACACTATCCCTGAGCAGGGTATACAATATGTACAAAGTGCAGTGTGATATGTACTCTATCCCTGTGCAGGGCATACAATATGTACAGGGCAGTGTGATATGTACACTATCCCTGGGCAGGGCATACAATATGTACAGGGCAGTGTGATATGTACACTATCCCTGGGCAGGGCATACAATATGTACAGCGCAGTGTGATATGTTCTCTATCCCTGAGCAGGGCATACAATATGTACAGGGCAGTGTGATATGTACACTATCCCTGGGCAGGGCATACAATATGTACAGCGCAGTGTGATATGTACTATATCCCTGGGCAGGGCATACAATATGTACAGCGCAGTGTGATATGTACTATATCCCTGGGCATGGCATACAATATGTACAATATTTATGTGCCTGGATCATGACTTAGTGATGAAACGCTCTGGCTGGATTTCCCCTCTGACTCATTCACTTCCTCTAACTCAGAAGTGGATTTGTCCAACTTTCACTGTTATCAGTACGGTTACATATCTTCCTGTTGTTCAAACCCCTGTAATACTATCACTGTACATTGCACATGCTGGCTGATCCTATAGAGGAATAGCAATCACACCTGACTGGCTGCATCACCTGGCCGTGATCACCAATGCATGATGAAGGCAACACACCGGCATATGGCTAGTCCCCTCCTCCCCCCCATTACAACCCAGAAACAGACAGCTATATTGCATGGTTCTGCATACAATTTTCATCTGCATCTTTGTGCAGTAAAACCATCGGGTAGACATGCTCGGACTGAAAACACGGACGTCATGCGTGCGGCAGCGACATTGCGTGCACCTCTGTATCATGAGATAGGGGGACTCCAAGACGTGGTAAGGGGCATTTATATGTTCAGTGTGCCTGACTGTCTGTGGGGCCCATAGTACAGATCATGCCAAGCCCCTATTTACAGTACGTTTTATTATAATATTAGTGTCAACCTATTGGTGAATGATGGAATAAACTAAAAGGGGTACAAGAAAGTAAGGTGATGTAGTTATGAGACCAGCGTCTGCGAGGCCACTGGTCTCAATCACGACACTGGAATCCCGACAAGGGAGTTAAGATAGGCATCAAAATACCGCCGCCTATCTTAATCCCGACGCCGGAATCCAGGAGGACGCGTAACTGAACGAAGGTAAGCCGGGGCGCCCTTAGCGTTAGCAGCGGGGGGGAGGGTTAGGTAAGTTAGCGGTGTTAGCGTTAGGTTTTGGGGGTGTTAGGGTTAGGCACCCCTAGGGGGGAGGGTTAGGGACAGCCACCACTGGGGAGGGGGGTTAGGTTTAGGCACTATGGGGGGATGGTTAGATTTAGGCACAAATGGGGGAGCCTTAGGTTTAGCACTAACAGGGAGGGGAGGGTTAGGCTACAAGAAGGGAGGGTTAGGGGGAGAAGGGGGAGGGTAGGTATACTTACCCGAACCCTATCGGTATACCAACCATCGGGTTTCCGCTGTCTGTATTGTGACAGGAGGCATCCCGACAGCCGGCATTATATACCCATTCCGAAAGTAAGTGCTGCCATGAGAAATCAATGTACATACAAGTGGTGAAAGCAAGATTTCAAATACAATATGCACAAACATACAGAACATATAAACACCATACAGATAGGACACCATGGGCCATAGTCAGGAACCTAACATGACCCTAGCACAATGAAGCAGCAATACTAACTACTGTGCTATTGTGGTATATATACAGTATGTTTGATAGAGGGGCCTACCCTCTTGTTATCCCCCTTAGAAGGCACAGAAACAGACAAATCTCAGGTGCACGACTCCAAATTACTGATAATATATAAATGCAATCAAATTTTGCAATCAATAGAGGTTTTTAGCATAATCTTGGCCAAGGTTATGGGCCTACCCACCATATCCAGGTAACCTCTTTAGGGTAGGTCCCTAACATACAAGGGTTCAAATCCAGAGCGCAGGACACCCCCAAACTGGCCCAGCTAAGCTGCCCCAGGGCACCGCTATAATAAGAAAAGTGTAGTGTAAAAGAGATAGTTAAGAGCAGCCGCAGCTGCATATAAAGAATGAAAATAAAAAAGTGAAATACATGTATAATAAACAAACAGTGAAGGGTTAAAATGTGTTATAAAAGAAAAATGTGTTATAATGCGGTGCCCTGAAACAGATCAACCAAAGCAATCCAGGGGGACCCACGCCCCAAAAATTGTGCCTGCAATTAGTCTCATCAGGTAGCACCTCCCATTATATATATTCAGGTTGTGCAGTCCAGGAATCTTTCCCATATACTCCATTTAATGTGCTTTATTGCACACTTGAGGGAAAGGAGACGCCCTCAGTCTGGATTAGCACCCTTCCTTATTGGTTTAAAAGCATGGAGGCCCTCATTCAGAGTCAGTCGTAAGCGGCCACTCGGTCGTACGCCTAACGATCAAGAATCTAAAAAAAAGCAATCGCACAGCCGGGCGATCGCAACCAAAGTGACGCCCATACATGAACAAAGCACCTCCTCTAGCTAATGAGTGATAGCAGCTAGCGATCGAGTCGATCGTTGTCAATCGTTGTCTGTCGCTGTATATTAATTTTCTTCTGATGGTTGCGGCCACTTGATGCCCACATGTCATGTTTGCATACGTTATCGATCATCTTGTTAGTAGCTTGTTTTCAATTATGTTATTAGTGTTCTAAAGTGTTGTTTATTAATTTATTTGTCTTTATAATTTTTACTTATTTTGGCATGTTCACCAATGCTTTTCAAAAAATTATATATATTCGTGTTCAAAAAATCAGCAAAAAAAAGCATATAAAAAGCCATCACCATGACATTAATTTATTCTTATTATTCGCTAATGCAAACGCAACTGAATCAATTACAAGCCAATTAGCAGTGTTAATAGCTACAACAATCGATTAATAGCCGATTGCATTGTGTGGCACAAAATAGAAACATCAAACATATCATCAGTCACATTCGATAGTATCGATTGTGCGCTGGGGCTTGAGAGAGCACATACCCAACCTCAAGCTGTACGATCAGCCAGGCCTCTAACCTGCTCGCAGAGTGACGTTTTACTACTTCCGGCCTTCTATGTCGGTCGTAGCAGGTAAATTATGTACGCCCCTAAAACGGTGAGGAATGCCTGCGTTTTTAGACCACCACCCCCGTCAACACCCACAAACGGCCTTTCATGTCAATCAACTCTCGTAAGCCGTACGCTCGATAGCATTTTGGATCGCAAGGTCTCATACGCACATGCGCACAACTAACCGCATGCGTGGTTTGGAAACATCAGATGCGTACGACCGAGCGGGCGCTTACGACCGACTCTGAATGAGGTCCGGAGTCTGGTAGAGTATATGCACACTGGTATTAGGCACAATTCTAGGTAAGTCCTACAAGTTATATACTGTAGTGCAACTTTGGTTCATTTTTGGGGCGTGGGTCCCTCTGGATTGCTTTGGTTGATCTGTTTCAGGGCACCGCATTATAACACATTTTTCTTTCATAACACATTTTAACCCTTCACTTTGTTTATTATACATGTATTTCACTTTGTTATTTTCATTCTTTATATGCAGCTGCTCCTCTTTACACTGCACTTTTCTTACTATGGTGGTGCCCTGGGGCAACTTAGCTGGGCCAGTTTGGGGGTGTCCTGCGCTCAGAATTTGAACCCTTGTATGTTAGGGACCTACCCTAAAGAGGTTACCTGGATATGGTGGGTAGGCCCATAACCTTGGCCATGATTATGCTAAAAACCTCTATTGATTGCAAAAATGTATTGCATTTATATATTATCAATAATTTGGAGTTGTGCCCCTGAGATTTGTCTGTTTCTGTGCCTGCAATTAGTCTCATCATGTAGCACCTCCCATTATATATATAGTCAGGTTGTGCAGTCCAGGAATCTTTCCCATATTCCCCTTAGTAGGCATAGTATTTGTTGATCACTTGTGAATACAGATGGGGCCGTAGAGAGTGGTCACTGTAGGGGGCGTGGCCTAATTGTGGAGGCGTGGCCATATCACCTACAAGAAAAAAATATCTAAAAAAAATTATGAGTGGCGCCACAGAGCTCCACCGTGCACTGCACAGGGGGGAGCAGTGCGCCCCTCAGCCAGGAATGAGAGTTGGGGATTAGTGCGATCGTTGTTCCCCTCACATTATGGAGGGAGAGAGAGGAGAGTGCTGCTGCCGAGCAGGATAATTATTTACATTAGAAACAAACTGGATTCATGAACTTAAGAGGAAAACAGTCGGGAAGCCGGCGAACGCAATGCCGACCACCGGCTCTCCGACTGCTTAATCCCAGCAAGGGTTAAATGACAGGCGTCGAAATCTCGATGCCTGTCATTTTACCTAAGCCGGGAGACCGGCGCCCGGCATCCCGATCGAAGGGATGCCGGGCGCGGACAGCCGCAGGGGGAGAGGGTTAGGTTTAGGGTTGGGCACCACCCCTGGGAGGTTAGGGTCAGGCTAGGGGAAGGGGTGGTTAGGGTTAGGCACCCCCGTGGGGAGGTTAGGGTTAGGCACCCCCCCCCCCCCGGGGGACTTAGGTTTAGGCGGCGGGGAAGGGGGGTTAGGTTTAGGCACTTAGAGGGGGGATTAGGGTTAGGCACTTGGGGGGGAGGTTAGGGTTAGGCACCCATAAAGGAAGGTTAGGGGGTAGAATAGGTTAGTTTATACTTACCTTCCGACTTTCAGGATTTCAACCTGCGTCGGGCTGCCGCTGCCGGGATTTGCGGCCGACGGTAAATCATACCAATTCCACTTAAGTATATTGCACTAAGTGGCCTTAATGAAAACATTTCCTGAAATATTTTTCATTAATTATTACACTCTTATTCCTATCCATACCTATGTTGAATTTAGTTATTTATATTGCAGCTCATATTGATGTTATATTGGGCTACATAATATGCTATTAATGTTTTCCATGTTTCATATTATATTAATCTCCACTGCAACTGCGATCATATTATGTCTGATCTGTGGCGATTTCATTTGTGTAAAGGCCCCCATACATCAGCAATTGATGGCAGCAATCGTGCAATTCGCAATCGATTGTGTATAAAAATCTTTCCCTTTTTCAATCGATTGTGGCATCTCTGCAATCGATTGAAAAAGGGAAAGATTTTTATACACAATCGATTGCAAATTGTACGATTGCTGCAATCAATTGCTGATGTATGGGGGCCTTAAGCTTTGCTTTACCTTCATACTGCTACATTGTTTGTAACTGCACTTTATTGTATCCAATAGATTCTGAGGGCCTGATCCAGCAAGGATCGCAGTTGCTAATACGCACGCAATCGGACGATTGTTGCGTTCTGCACATGCGTATGCATCGTAGTGCGCGTGCAGGAACTAGCTATTGCGATCGGGACTGCGGTCACAGAGGCTACGCATGACCCCTCGCAGAGTGATTGACAGGAAGCACCGTTTGTGGGTGCGACAGGGAAGGGAGGTCAGACGAACGCAGGCGTGCCAGTGCGTTTGCACACCTTTGCAGGGGCGTGCATAAATTATCACTGCAATCCAGTGGCGGGCTGGGCCGGGGGGCAGGGTGCCATGTGCCCCCCGGGCCGCAGCGTCATGCGGGCCGCGGGCCGGGGCAGTCTGTGTCACTGTGACACAGACTGCACCGCGTGTGTAGCGCTGACCGGACGGAGTTCGGTCAGCGCTACACACAGGGCCGCCATCAGGGGGGGACTGCCGGGACTGGAGTCCCGGGCCCGCCCATCCGCTGCAGCCCAAGCCCAGGAAAGTCCTCCTGCTCTGCACCCTAACAGCCGCGGCCAGACACTCTGGGGGCCCGCCTGCTGCTAAGCCCTGCTGCTGCACAAGCCATGGCGGCAGCCGGACACTTTGGGGACCCTGCCCGCGGCGCTCCTAGTACTGCCGGCAGCTCTCCCACGCCATACATGCATCACTATTATTAACTGTGTCAGAGCAGGAACTGCCGCTGCGCTGCCGAGTTATATGGTCTTGCTCGGCAGCGCAGCGGCAGTTCCTGCTGTGACACAGTTCCTCCTACCTGAAGGACTGCTGGGAGCGCGACGCTGACCTTGTGACGTCACGTCGCGCTCCCTGCTGAAGAGAGGAGCCGCCGGCCGCGTGGGTCTGAGACCCGGACCAGCTAATGGAGGATCATGTAAAAGGTAAGAGAAGGGACATAGGCTGGGAAAACAAGGGGGTGGAAAGGGTGCAGGAGGCTGGAAAAGGGACAGAAGGCTGGACAAACGGGGGTGGAAAGGGGCTGAAGGCTGGAAAAGGGGGCAGAAGGCTGGACAAACGGGGGTGGAAAGGGGGCTGAAGGCTGGAATGGGGGCTGAAGGCTGGAAAGGGGACAGAAGGCTGGAAAGGGGGCAGAAGGCTGGAAAATGGGGGTGGAAAGGGGGCAGAAGGCTGGAAAGGGGGCAGAAGGCTGGAAAGGGGAAGAAGGCTGGAAAAAAGGGGGTGGAAAGGGGGCACAAGGATGTAAAAAACGGTGGTGGACAGGGGGTCGGAGGCTGGAAAAACGGGTGGAAAGGGGCAGAAGGCTGGAAAGGGGACAGAAGGCTGGACAAACGGGGGTGGAAAGGGGGCTGAAGGCTGGAAAGGTGACAGAAGGCTGGAAAGGGGGCAGAAGGCTGGAAAGGGGGCAGAAGGCTGGACAAACGGGGGGGGGAAAGAGAGCTGAAGGCTGGAAAGGTGACAGAAGGTTGGAAAGGGGGCAGAAGGCTGGAAAAACGGTGGTGGACAGGGGACCAGAGGCTGGAAAAACAGGCGTGGAAAGGGGGCAGAAGGCTGGGAAAACGGGGGTGTAAAGGGGGCAGAAGGCTGGAAAAACGGGTGGAAAGGGGGCAGGAGGCTTGAAAGACAAAGGGGTGGCAGGCTGGAAAGACAAGGGGGTAGGTGGCTTGAAAGACGGGGAGGAAAGTGGGCAGAAAGCTGGAATGGCGCAGGGATCTGGAGATGACACAGGGCAGAGAGGTTTGAATGACAGGGATCTGGAGGGGAGACGGGACAGGAATCTGGAATGTTGCAGTGATCTGGAGGTGACATAGGGAGCAGGAGGCTGGAGATAACATGGGGTATGTAGCTGGAAAGACAAGGGGATAGATAGGACATGGAGCAGGAGGCTGGAGTGACACATGGGCAGCAGGCCAGAGGAGACACAGGTGGCGAGTCTGGTTGAACCTTTGTTGTATGACAATGACATTAGTTATATTCCTACACAAACAGGCATTTTCCTACATGAATAGTGAATACCGACTGAAGACACCATCTGCCCAGGGAGGATCAATTTCTTCAGAGGTTCCCCATCACAGAGAAACCACCATACAGGTAAGGTCAGGTGTATTTTTTATTTCATATGCACATGCTGTGTCTGTGCCAAATATATTAGAATTGCACATTGTACATGTGCCGGATTTTGGAATTGTAGAGAGAGAGTCCAATGAGCTGCAAAACAAAAGATGTGGAAAAGCAGTTCTACAGATTACACATTTTGTTGTGCAGATCATTGCTCTGTTGTCTCTGCCTTTCCAAAACCCCAGCACATGTACCATGTGCAATTCTATTTGGCTCAGGTACTATGCAAACAGTCCAGTCACAGTGATCCCCCTTCTCATCCTGTCCAGTGCACCCCCATTCAGCCCAGTGTCCCCCACCATCTCACTGACTACCCCATCCCAGTGTCTACCCCCTTCCCTCCCCAACCAGCCCACTGCCTCCATCTAACTGCCCCTCAGCAAGAACCCCAGCCAGGCTAGTCAGTGTTCCGCCATCATCCAGCCCAGGGTTCCCCTTCTAAATCCTAGTGTTCCCCCCTCCCACCACCATCTCACTGCCCTCTTTCCATCCAGCCCAGTGTCCCCCTATATCTCACCCACTGCCTCTCCCCATTATTCTCTACCTGTCACCCACTGCCTTTCACCTGTTACCTGGCATCACCCACTGCCTTTCCTTTTCTCCCTCTACCTGGCGTCACCCATTGCCTCTCCCTGTCACCCACTGCCTGTCACCCTACCACCGGCGTCACCCACTACCTCTCCCTGACACTATCCCTGGCGTCACCCACTGCCTTTCCCTGTCACCTTGTCCCTGGCATCACCAACTGCCTATCCCCTTCACCCTCTCCTGTCACCCACTACCTTTCAATCTCACACTATATCTACCAGTCACCTATCTCTCCTGTCAGCCACTGCCTCTCCCCGAGGAGCCACAGCATGTGAGGACTGGGGAGCAGCTAGAACTTAATAATAAGAAGAGTGTGGTAACTTAGTTAAGTGTCTGGGGTTGTGGGAAGGGGGGGGGGCCCTGCCTATTTTGGTAGTCCCGGGCCCCATAATTTCTGATGGCAGCCCTGGCTGCACAAGTGACAAAGACGTCTCTCCCATAATGCAGAGCGGCCCGGCCCGGGAAGGACAGACGGAGGAGCGGATGGCGACGGCGTGAGCGGGGATTCAGGTAAGTGGCTTTTTTTTTTTTTTTTCCACTACGTGTGTCTACTGGGGGGGGAGGCTGGCACTACAAGGGGGGAGACCACTACTGGGGGCACCACAAGGGGGGAACCACTACTGGAGGCGCTGCAAGGGGGGGACTACTACTAATGGGGGCAATACAAGGGGGGGACTACTACTACTGGGGGCACTACAAGGGGGGGACTACTGGGGGCACTACAAGAGGGAGGGACTACTACTGGGGGCACTACAAGAGGGAGACCACTACTAGGGGTTACTACAATGGGGGAGATCAATACTGGGGGCACTACAGGGGGGGCACTACAAGAGGGGACCACTAGGGATTATAACTGGGGGCACTTCAAGGGGGGGGACTACTACTGGGGGCACTACAAGGGGGGGGACTACTACTACAAGGGAGGGACTACTACTACTATGGGCACTACAAGGGGAGGGGACAACTACTAGGGGCACTGCAGACTGGGGAGAAGACTACTACTAGGGGCACTGCATCGAGGGACCACTGCTGGGTGCTCTATATAAAGAGCAATACTGGGGGTACTGCATAGGGGGGAGATTACAACTGGGGCCACTATTTAAGGGGCACTGCATAAGGGTTACCACTATTGGGGGTACTGCATGGGGTGTGGACTGCTACTGGGGGCACTATATAAGGAGCACTGCATAGGGGGTACCACTACTGGGGGCACTATATAAGGGGCTTACTACTGGGGGCACAAGGGTCACTGCACAGGGGGGACCACTACTGGGGGCACTGTATAAGGGGCACTGCATAGGGGGGATCACTACTGGGGGCAATACTGGAGGCCTGCATAAGGGGATCCTCTCCTGGGCACAGGGGGGCACTGCATATGGGCACCACGATGGGGCTGTCCCTAATCTTTATTTTTACTTTACAATAATCCCATATGGCCAGCCTCCTCCCTGGAACACTTGAGGGGGGGGGGGGCGTAGCACGCACGTTCTTCGGTCACCCTGGCTACATGCTACTCCTCTGCCAGGGCCGCCTGCATGCATTTGCCCCCCAGACTAAAAGTTGCCAGCCAGCCCCTGCTGCAATCCCATACGCAGTGTGAGGTCTCATAGCGTGCGAGGTTGTTAGCAATTTCTGAGTAAGGTCAGGGCTTGTGCAAGGGTGCATGAGGCTGCGATGGTAATCGATTGTACCGATGGTTTCATTATTCTGCTAAACATTGCAGATGTGTGTAAGGTAAAGTGGGCGTCCTTATGTGGTGCTGAGTTTACATTGCGATCGCAGTGGATTCGCTTGCTATCGTAGTTGAACTGCGTGCGTATGCAGTATTGCGATCTGTAGTGAATCAGGCTCTGACACCACAGGTGGGGCTATATTATTTATATATATATATAAAGCCTACTAAGCTGTATTCTTTGCAAGCTGCCACTTCTCATCGCATTTAGGGCCTGATTCAGAGCTGAACGCTCTGACCAGAGCGCTCGCTCTGAATCAGGACCCTCCTACCTTTTTTTGGAGCGTCCTCATGGAGCGTCCATGATGATGGTCGCGATGGTCTTGACCATCGCGACCATTGGGCTTGCGACGGAGACCCTGCGGTAGGGTCTCGCTGCCGCAAGCCCTGGAGTGATTTTGGCTCTATCAGAGCCAAAATCACTCCCACTGACATCACTAGTGATGTCAGTGGGGCCGGCTTGAGACGGTAGGTGTTCCCATGGGAACGTCTCCGTCTGGCAGGCACGCCCCTGGCACGCCCACCAAAGGGGGCGTGCTGTCAATCAACATCGACAGCACGCCCCCTTTGGTGCGAGACCCGGAGCGATGGAGAGCCCGTCGCTCTCCGGGTCTCGCGCAAGCGCACGACGGAGCTCCCTCCGTCGTGCGCATGCGCAGTGGGGGACATCGACCCGCTTGCGAGCGTACTGCCGCTCACGAGCGGGTCTGAATGACCCCCTTAACCCAGAAATGTGAAACTGCAATGGTATTAACAGCAAAAACAAATTAAATGTACCCCTTGATCTCTCCCACCTTGGCTCCTATTGTCATTGGGGTATTTCACTTTTATGTAATGGTTTGTAATTTGTGTAGTGTTTGGTGAACCCCAGATAATATAATTCAATATGCATAGTAACATAGCAATAAAATACCCTAAAGTTCTGGGTACAGAGGTCCTCCTGGTACTTCCTATGCTAAGTCAGTCCATACAAAGGGGACCCCATTCTTTTTAGAAGACCATCAGGCATCTCTGCTATGTTACATTGTACAAATGGTTATTTGGTAGATGTATGAATGTGATTTTTATTTTTTACAACTCTGCGAACTTCTAGAATCTCCTGTGCAGTCCAGTCTGGCGTTGTAAGTGAGAGAAATAGACCAATCAGCTCTTACCTATTATTTTATAGACTATACTTGATAAATACTACTTCAAAGTTGGGCCCTCATTCAGAGCCGCTCGCTAGCGGCAGTACGCTCGTTCCGAGCGATGTTCGCACATCTGCGCATGCGTACGGTTTTTAGTACGCATGCGCGAACCAGTCAGTGCGGCCGAAAATCGTTTGTACGCTATATAGCGAGTGCCTGCTATTTTGAGTGACAGAATGAGGCGTATGTGGGGGGTAACAGGGGAAGGTGCTTGAAAACGGGGGAGTGGAATTCGAACGCAGGCGTGCTTAAAGGTCAAAATGGGCGTTTTAAGGGAGTGCATAATTAATACAGCAGCGTCATTGACCACGTCACTTGGTTTTTTTTAACTCAGAACTGCTCGCAAAATAGCGGTTGAAAAAACCAACCACAAGAATAGCGAGCAGTTCATACGCTGTACGATGTACTCGATTAATCTAATAAATAGCAGACATGACGTATGGTGCGAGCGGCCAGGGGGCGTTTTTATCAAATAAACGAGCGTATGTTTTGCGTGCTCGTTCAGACTTAGAGGTGGGAACAGACTGCAATTTGCGAAGGGATCATTTGAATAGCCACCCCTTGTTTTTGAACGAACGACCGCAAATAGCGAACGGCTCTGAATCAGGCCCTTGGTTGGTTGCTATGGGAAACTTATCCATTGGTCCACTGCTCCCCTAAATGTGATGAGTAAGGATGTCTAGTAATTTAGATGGCGTGCCTTGTGGGCCCATCATTATCACCCTTACACATTTTATGCATTATACGTAAAAAAGTGCAAATGACCAAAAGAAATAAAAATTTGTCTCATCATTTTCGAAAGTGATTTTATTAGGAAAACCTGTCTGTATAATTCAAATGTTGCTGCTTTGGAGAAGTAAATTGGTACCAACCCTGTGACAAGCAATAGAATGTATCTACAAAGTACATCATGTACACAATGGTTTCACTATCTTGCCATTTTAATAGAAAACAAAAATACCTTTTTGTTAATGTATACAAAATAATAAGGTTCCACTTGTGTGGCCACTACCCAGAGAAACGTGAAACTTGGTGTGGGAATGTGATCCGCCAAAATGGGCTCAGAGCAGGGGTGAGAGACAGCCTCAGCAGCGAAAGGGTTAAACGGAAGAAATCATTCTCCTGTGCTTCCTGATTCATTTATTCATATCAGATTTCAGCCAATCATCTCTTACTTGCGTGTTTAGAGATTATTGTATTGTTTCACGTTCACTGAAATGCAGCAAAAGCTGAGCAATGTAAATACTAAGAGACTCCAATGGGAATTTACTCACTAAGGGGCCTATTCATGATGTTAATTATCGGGGTCCGAACGGACCCCGATAATTAACACCCCAATTCGCTGCGGCCACCGGAGCAATTCATCATTGCTCCGGCGTGGTGGCAGCTGATGTGAAATCAGCTGCCCCCGCGAGAGGCTTCATTGCTCCTTTTCGGATCAGTGAATCTTTTCACTGCTCCTTTCGGAGCAGTGAAGGCGGTGCACATGCGCGACCCACAGGTCACGCATGCGCACTAGAGTACCCAAATGTCCGCGTTGAAGAAGCCGGACAGGGGCGGAGGGATCCGAAAGGATCCCTTCTCGCAAGTCAGACCCTCTTCCCATAGGGAAGAGTGGGCGGCGAAGAACAAGCGGGGGTATTCGCCATCTGAAGATGCCACCGCAGTCAAGCTTCGAAAATATAATATTTTCGGAGCTTGATGAATTCTGTCCCCATACTAGTGTATGGGGACAGCGGGCCATTCCGAAAACAGAAGGTAAGTATAAGATATCTGTGATACCAGTGTATGGGGACAGCGGGCCATTCCGAAAACAGAAGGTAAGTAGGCGATATCTGTGATACTAGTGTATGGGGACAGCGGGCCATTCCGAAAACAGAAGGTAAGTAGGCAATATCTGTGGTACTAGTGTATGGGGACAGCGGGCCATTTCGCAAACAGAAGGTAAGTATAAGATATCTGTGATACTAGTGTATGGGGATAGCGGGCCATTCCACAAACAGAAGGTAAGTAGGAGATATCTGTGATACTAGTGTATGGGGACAGCGGGCCATTTCGCAAACAGAAGGTAAGTATAAGATATCTGTGATACTAGTGTATGGGGATAGCGGGCCATTCCACAAACAGAAGGTAAGTAGGAGATATCTGTGATACTAGTGTATGGGGACAGCGGGCCATTCCACAAACAGAAGGTAAGTAGGAGATATCTGTGATACTAGTGTATGGGGACAGCGGGCCATTCCACAAACAGAAGGTAAGTAGGAGATATCTGTGATACTAGTGTATGGGGACAGCGGGCCATTCCGCAAACAGAAGGTAAGCAGGAGATATCTGTGATACTAGTGTATGGGGACAGCGGCCATTCCGCAAACAGAAGGTAAGTAGGAGATATCTGTGATACTAGTGTATGGGGACAGCGGGCCATTCCGCAAACAGAAGGTAAGTAGGAGGTATCTGTGATACTAGTGTATGGGGACAGCGGGCCATTCCGCAAACAGAAGGTAAGTAGGCGATATCTGTGATACTAGTGTATGGGGACAGCGGCCATTCCGCAAACAGAAGGTAAGTAGTAGATATCTGTGATACTAGTGTATGAGGACAGCGGGCCATTCCGCAAACAGAAGGTAAGCAGGAGATATCTGTGATACTAGTGTATGGGGACAGCGGCCATTCCGCAAACAGAAGGTAAGTAGGAGATATCTGTGATACTAGTGTATGAGGACAGCGGGCCATTCCGCAAACAGCAGGTAAGCAGGAGATATCTGTGATACTAGTGTATGGGGACAGCGGTCATTCCGCAAACAGAAGGTAAGTAGGAGATATCTGTGATACTAGTGTATGAGGACAGCGGGCCATTTCGCAAACAGAAGGTAAGTAGGCGATATCTGTGATACTAGTGTATGGGGACAGCGGCCATTCCGCAAACAGAAGGTAAGTAGGAGATATCTGTGATACTATTGTATGAGGACAGCGGGCCATTCCGCAAACAGAAGGTAAGTAGGAGATATCTGTGATACTAGTGTATGAGGACAGCGGGCCATTTCGCAAACAGAAGGTAAGTAGGCGATATCTGTGATACTAGTGTATGGGGACAGTGGCCATTCCGGAAACAGAAGGTAAGTAGGCGATATCTGTGATACTAGTGTATGGGGACAGCGGGCCATTCCGCAAACAGAAGGTAAGTAGGAGATATCTGTGATATTAGTGTATGGGGTTTATATCTGTGATATCTCCTGCTTCACCTTCTTAATGAATGGCTCGAATACTTAATTTTAACAATTGCAGGTGAAAATGTGCAGTTTCACCTGCTTTTGTCAAAATTAAGTGATGATGAATAGGCCCCTATGTATGATGCTGTTTAGTGTCACATCCGTGTACAGACATTTATCTACAAGTCTAATGCATAGAAAGAATTGGGTACGTGGTATTAAGCTGAGCACTTCAGATAAGCAGCCAGTATAACAGCAGTGTCTAATCTACCACTGTAGGAGCCCAATCATCAGCTGTGTCACCCGGCGCTGAGGTGGGATCCGGCCATAACAACACTTTGCTGTCCCAGGACACTGCCATAATAACACTTTACTGTCCCAGAACACTGCCATGATAACACTTTACTGTCCCAGAACACTGCCATAATAACACTTTACTGTCCCAGAACACTGCCATAATAACACTTTACTGTCCCAGGACACTGCCATAACAACACTTTACTGTCCCAGGACACTGCCATAACAACACTTTGCTGTCCCAGGACACTGCCATAATAACACTTTACTGTCCCAGAACACTGCCATGATAACACTTTACTGTCCCAGAACACTGCCATAATAACACTTTACTGTCCCAGAACACTGCCATAATAACACTTTACTGTCCCAGGACACTGCCATAATAACAACACTTTACTGTCCCAGGACACTGCCATAACAACAATTTACTGTCCCAGGACACTGCCATAACAACACTTTACTGTCCCAGGACACTGCCATAATAACAACACTTTACTGTCCCAGGACACTGCCATAATAACAACACTTTACTGTCCCAGGACACTGCCATAATAACAACACTTTACTGTCCCAGGACACTGCCATAACAACACTTTACTGTCCCAGGACACTGCCATAACAACACTTTACTGTCCCAGGACACTGCCATAACAACACTTTACTGTCCCAGGACACTGCCATAACAACACTTTACTGTCCCAGGACAGTGCCATAACAACACTTTACTGTCCCAGGACACTGCCATAACAACACTTTAGGGTCCCAGGACACTGCCATAACAACACTTTAGGGTCCCAGGACACTGCCATAACAACACTTTAGGGTCCCAGGACACTGCCATAACAACACTTTACTGTCCCAGGACACTGCCACAATGACATTTGGGGGTCCTAGAACACTGCCATAATGACATTTGGGGGTCCCAGAACACTGCCACAATGACATTTGGGGGTCCCAGAACACTGCCACAATGACATTTGGGGGTCCTAGAACACTGCCATAATGACATTTGGGGGTCCCACAACACTGATATAATGACATTTGGGGGTCCTAGAACACTGCCATAACAACATTTGGGGGTCCCAGAACACTGCCACAATGACACTCGGGGATCCCAGAACACTGCCATAATGACACTCGGGATCCCAGAACACTGCCATAATGACATTTGGGGGTCCCAGAACACTGCCATAACATTTGGGGGTCCCAGAACACTGTCACAATGACACTTGGGGGTCCCAGAACACTGTCACAATGACACTTGGGGGTCCCAGAACACTGCCACAATGACATTTGGGGGTCCCAGAACACTGCCATAATGACAGTTGGGAGTCCCAGAACACTGCCATAACATTTGGGGGTCCCAGAACACTGCCACAATGACACTTGGGGGTCCCAGAACACTTCCACAATGACACTCTAGGGGGTCCCTGGACAATGTCATAACATTTTGGGGTCCCAAAGCAATGACACAATGACATCCGAGGGTACCAGAACTCTAGAAGGTCCCAAAACAATACAATAACAACACTCGGGGGGGCCCTAGAACAATGCCATAATGACACTTGGGGGCCTCAGAACACTGCCATAATGACACTTGGGGGCCTCAGAACACTGCCATAATGACACTTGGGGTCCCAGAAAAGTGCCATAATGACATTTGGGGGTCCCAGAACACTGCCATAATGACATTTGGGGGTCTCAGAACACTGCCACACTTGCCCTTGAGGGCTCTGGTAAAATAACAAGGTGTGAGAAGCACAGGTACAGTCACATGATCTGTATTACCCTATCCCATCCCTGCTTCTGGTGCCTTTAAATAAATGCTGGAAGCACCGAATCCATATCTTTGGCTGAATACGGAGCCCTTTTACCAAAGATTATAACGAATGCCTAAGAAGATGTATACTTCATTGTGCATCATGATAATAAGAGTGGGGGGAGCTAAATTATATAAAAACAATTCTTTGAATGTTTAACACTAAAATTGTCAGGAAACCAAGAAAAGAAGATGCGAAGCGAATCTTCCATATAAAATAAATATTTGATGCATCATAGGATTAACCCCCGATTTCTTGCTCCAGTTTCTGTGCTTTATAAAAGAACTGACAGCAGCTGAGAATCGCTCTCCTGACTCTCTGTTATGCTCCTCAGGGACTTATTTCTAGGAGTCTCCCGCAGTCCAGCTCCCTGCAGGGACTGTTCTTGTGCTACTCAGTTATAATAAATCAAATGTACTCATGTATAAGAAGATATTGTTAGTAATGTAAGTATCCCTGCAAAGCAAACGCAGAAAACAGTTAGCGGTTCATTAACAAACAGGTATTATGAGTTCTCCATTAAACTCATTGAGAAGTCTCACACCAGCAATGATTGGTCAGAAGTGTCTACATTAGCGGCAAATACACCAAATCAGACGATCCATCCACTGGTTACTATCAGCCCGGTCCGGATCCTGCACTGATGAAACCACACGATGCCCAAATTCCATCCTCCGTGTCAGAAGATCCACTGACCACAGGGTTACTGATGTTGGAGATCTATTGCCAGTGATGGACTGCAGCTGTCACACAGGTGTCAGTCTGGGAGGTTTACTATGGAGTGACCCAACGTTCTAAAGGTGCCACATTGCCGGAAGAAATTAGCTTATAATGCATTTAGGCTGGAGCTGTCTGGTGCTTGTAAACCAGCTACAGTCTGTGCATTCAGGAAATAAGGAAATGACACATTGAGCAACGTAAAAAAAATAACACTTCCTATTATGTCCATTTCTGCAAAAACATTCTAGGGGTCTTTTTGAGGTTTGACAGAGGCAAAGCACAAGGGCAGCGTTACCCTGGCTGAGCGTAAAGGCACATAAGCAAATGATGTATTTCGTTAGAGTATGAGAGGTCGGACAATCACGTCACATAAGGCTGCCATCAGGTCCTGAATCACAGTCCAGGCACTGCAGTAGATGGGTTACTACAGTCCATCTTTAGTATTCACAGAAGATGATGGGAAGGGATGCAGCGTCCAACTGGCTCAGTCTGTAGGGTACAAAACGGGGGAGACGGGTGAGGGATAAATGCTTGATTTAAATTTCATAAACTTCAAGACAAACTTTAAATCGAGGCAGCAAAGTAACAGGGAACAGATGCCAGTAAAGAATGGAAACTCCTGAGGACTGAGGCATTTGTACACAATTTATGTGGGCACCTTCATTAATAAATGTACAGTGCATTATGGGCCTCATTCAGGTTGGTTCGCAAGTCTGCAATCGCACGCACCCCCTCGTTGCGAATTTATGCAAATGATTGCAATCGCAGCACTATCCCAAGATGCCCACAGGCTTATAAAGACACCCACTGCCCCTTACATACATCCGCAAGTCAGCGAAAACATCGGTAACATCGGACCCATACGCACCGTTGTGGTTGAGCTTGACCTGACTTACAATCTGCGAAGCTTCCTGTCGCTATCTATACCTATGCTGTCGCAGGGGCTTAATTATGCACGCCCCTGTAATGGCATTCAAATGCCCAGGCACGCCTGCGTTCCTTCGACCACCCCCCTCTCCACCCACAAACAGCACTTCCTGTCAATCATTTCTCGGTGGCTCTGCGTATCTGCTTCATTCGCTTTTGCGATCGCAGTGTTTGGTTCGCGCACGCCCACTGCGGTGCATACCCATGTGCAGAATGCAAACATCGTCCGGGTGCGTGCGAACGCAGACGTGCGATCCAAGCTGAATGAGGCCCTATGTCTTTTTAAACCAGGTTATTTGCTTCAGAGCAACGGAAACTCTGAAATCATCTCTCATGTATCTTATTGTCTTTCATAGTAGAATTATACAGATGTGTTCTGTTATACGATTGCTTCAATCGCGACAAATAGCCCCTCTCTGCGCACCAGATCCCGCCGTGTGGTTTTTTTTGCTAAAAATGTGCGTTATTCACATAATTAGAGCACATAGAAGTGACCAAACTACAGATGTGTCCTCCTGCATCTATCCTCAATACGCCAGGCAGCGTGACATGCCTGGCGTGAGCGAGCAGCAAGGTCCATTGCAACTCTGCTAGCGTCGGGGCGAATGCAATGCAAGTAGAATGCGTCAGGAGACTGCGCTGATTAATTGTATATGCGACACTTGTATATCTGTGAGCGACTGAGACTTAAAACGGAACTTGGCGTGGAAAAAAACTGCGTCTGCTGCATGTAGCACTTCGTATTCAGAGACTCAGTTTCACACAGATATACAAATGGTGCATATCAAATTAATCAGCACAGGCTCCTGGTGCGTCCTTAGTTGCATCGCATTGTGACTTAAGACGCATTTTTGGTGAAAAAGAGGCCCGGCGCTAGCATGACCTGGCGTGCCAAGAGGGGCAGCAAAGATGTGTAAGGACACATCTGTACATTGTTAGCGTACACTGATCAATGGGGTGTGCGACGTGTACATCTGTGTGCGACGGAGCCTGAATCTGCGAATAAAGGGCTCTGATGCGGCGGCCGCAGCTTTTCCTCAAGTTCCATTGTGATTCATCTATGATTATGTACGTGTGTAAAACCTATTCATGTGCGGTTAAAGTCTCAGCCCAGCGTCTCTGGTACACTGTGGGCATTTTTTCGCTGCGTCTGTGATGCAACTATGGGCCTTATTCAATTAGATAATTCGGAAAAGTTTTGCCTGTCCGACCTTCCACCTACATCGCGTGTTTTTGGCGAAATCACTTTTCATGCGCGCCCCCGCTTTTCACCCTATTCAATTCCAAAGGACGCGAAAACGCAACCCGGAGAAACTCAAACAGGCGGAAAGTGCTGTAAAAAAATGGGGAAACAGCCTGACACCCCCCAAAAGATGCAGTAAACATTGGGGATCAATATAGGTACCCCCGAATAGCCCTACTGAAGATATTTGGGGTACTTAAGTTGTGACAATAACTTCTAATTCGTTTCTTTACACTAGTGGTGAAGAATGGCATTAAGCAGTATTTTTTTGTGAAAATAAGTAGTCCTGTCATATTTGGGGTACATGAAAATGGGTGCTAGCATATTTTGAAGTCCTTAAAGTGAAGTTTTAAAATACATGAAAAAGACACCTGCTGCAGGTCCTGCAATCAAAAAACACCTGTCCCATACTTGGGGACCACCCAGAAGTCTATTTCGCTACTTTTTATGTGGACTTTCTCGCCCCATCTTCAAAGTCATTTTTTGCGGTGTTCCTCACTATTTTCCAGGATTTTTTACGCATTTAGCCTTCGGGGGGCTGTCCCAAGGCTGCACAGTGGTTTTCCGATGTTTGCACCCCAAAACCCCAATTCTGCATTTTTTCCCACCTGCTATTCATAGGTGCAACTTTTCCGCATACGCAAAAAAGTCTTTGGAATTGAATACGGAGATTAGTTTCCGCCTGGCGAAATGACGTCACCCGCGATACTTTTCAGCGGATTCGGACTTATCGCGGCTAATTGAATACGGCCCTAAGACACAAAAGAATAAGAAGTATGTGGTGCGCTACTCTTCTCAGAGGGGTATATTTACTAAAGTGAGAGTTTTTAGAATTGGAGATGTTGCCCATAGCAACCAATCAGATTTATTATTTAACATTTAACGAGCACCTTCTAGAAGATCATAGCTAGAATCTGATTGGTTGCTATGGGTAACATCTCCAATTCTAAAAACACTTCCTTCCTTTCCGTACGTCTCGCATGAGGACACATTTGCATGTATTTCCTGTAATTTACAATATTTTATCAAAACAAATGTAAATATTAAAGCAGGGAATCCATACTTCAGGGTAGAGTTACTAAAAATCGATTTTAAATGATTTAAAATCGAACATCTAAATCGATCAACATCATTGTTGTGTTTCTGGGGCTTAAATTAGATATTTACTAACAGACAACTTTTGATTTGGTTTTGTAGGTGTTAGTAAATGTTTAGTTTATTCCCAGAAACGGGATGTAGTTAAGTTACCGGCGTCCGGAAAGCCGGCTGCCAGAATCCTGACGTGGAAAGCCCAATTTGGGATTAAAGATAGGCATTGAAATACCAACAGCCGGCATCCCCAATTAATGTAAGCAGGGACAGGATAGCGTTAGCCACGGGGGGATAAGGTTAGGTTTGGGGACCCCCGGGGGAGATTAGGGTTAAGCACCACTAAGGGGGGGTTAGGGTTAGGTTACTTACCAGCCCCATCCGCCGGCATTACATACTGATTCCCCAGAAACACATCAATGTTGATTGATTTAGATTATGAAATCAATTAAAACCGACCTTTAGTAAATTTACCCCTTAGATGGTAAGCTCTTCTCAGGGAAGACCTAATTCCTGTTGTGTCTCCGTGATTTGTAAGATAGTGACCTGCAGGCTTATTTATTGCTTTGTATCTATAGAATAATTACGCTAATAATGATGGTAACATAACAAAACACGTACCCCCTTGCCCCATCATTATTCTCCACACCAGTGATTGCAGCATCAGGACATAAAATCCTCCTCCCGGAATGACATTGTTCTCTGTCACATGACAGAGTAACACGATAGCAGGAGCACATCACTGTAATTAAATGAATGACTAATTGTCTGCAAATGGAGCTCAGGAAACACCTAACTTACCAGTGTTCAGCAGCCTCCGAGCCAAATAGAGGAACACGAAACCCAGGAGGAGGAAGACGATGCCGAGAGCAAAAGCTAAACCACACACGGCGTTCATCCATAGATCAGAGGGAACAGGGTAGTCTGGAACTAAAAGGAATCAGTAGTAAGTTATTATATATTTATATATATATATATATATATATCTGTCTGTGCATCTGGGCGCACGCTGTAGATATGTATATATACGACAGTTCTTCACAGGAGTAAAACATACACACAGGGGATAACTTTTTTGTTATTTAATATGTCTTTGTCGTTTTTTTTTTTAAGTGTTAAAAACATAAAAAAATTAAATTATCAATTTCTCGATAGCTTCTGGGACCCCCATGCACCCGGCAATTACGTATCCATTATATATGACTATGGGGGCTATTCATTAAACCTAAAAATTCTCTAGAGATAATTAGGTTTAGAACTCGCATGGAGTTCTACCTAATTATAGGAGGAATTCATCATTCCACCTCTCCATAAGTATCTATTCCGAAAAGCTGTCATTTTTTCGGGAAATAGATACTTTTCCCTGCCTACACTACCTTATCGCATCTGGAAACAGTGCTGCGCATGCACTGTTACATCTGTAAAACCAGCGCATGCGCAGCACTGCCTACAGATGCGTTAAGTTTGTGTACCCCCCCGACCCCCTCCGCTCACCTCCCCCCCCCCCGACTTACCTGTCCGCGCAGCAGCCTCCGGCTCCGTCCTGCTGGTCTGTCATGTGGTTTCCCAGCAGACCACATGACAGATTAGAAAAAAAAACAAAAACTTTTTTTTCTTTTTCTTTTTCTAAACTTTCTTGTGCTCTGCTGGGGAGCACACATGTCCGACCAGCCTCCGGAGCCTGAGGACGGAGCAGAGCGCTGGAGGGACTCGTCGGGGGACCTGCACACGCGGATACATGTAAGTCGATTCTGCTATTCGCCACCTCACGAATAGTAACTGCATCAAATTCCGAAAATTCATAATTTTCGGAATTTGATGAATACCACAATTTGCACATCCCCATACTAATGTACTAATGTATGGGGAGTGTGGAAATTAACGCAGGGGAACTTAGCAAGGAGATATCTGTGACATCTCCTGTGCTAAGTCTGTTCATGAATACCAAAATAACGTTATTTAAGGAAAATGTCCTTAAAAACGTTATTTTAGTGTTGATGAATAGGCCCCATAGGGCCTAAAATAACGTTTTTAAGGACATTTTCCTTAAATAACGTTATTTTGGTATTCATGAACAGACTTAGCACAGGAGATATCACAGATATCTCCTTGCTAAGTTGCCCTGCGTTAAAAGAAGTGTAAATAGTGGAGTGGACCAGTGGAGAGGTTGCCCAATAGCACCCAAACAGCTTCTAGCTATCATCATTTTATAGTATGTACTTGATAAATGCTACTGCATGATTGGTTCCCATGTGCAATTTCCCCACTAGTCCACTACTTGATACATAAACCAACCCCATAAACCCCAACCCATCTCACAACCTATGGGGTGACAAGGCCACTCATTTGAAGTTCCTCTTTCATTATCTGGCCAGGGTCTGTGAACACCTTTAATACCATCCTCCTGTTTGGAGGACTCATCTTCCATGCACCTTTGTCTCTTTTCTGTTGGGGCCTTGGGAACATGGCACAGGTGTAATAACTTATCCACAAGCCAAACTGCTGAGCCAACTACAGCTGCAACTTAGTCTGGTTGGTGCTTTTTCTCTCCCCAGCTAACGTCATACTTGGGAGCTGTAACTCCAGCTCTGGTTCTTCTTGTATCTTCGCTTTACTTTCCGTAATTTTCCACACCCTCAATAAGCCACGGCTCATTTTCTCAGACAGACTTCCTCCATCTCTTCCAATTCTTCTCTCTTTACAAGTTTCTCCCATGATCCCAGTGAGATTGTCTGTATTTTGTGGCTGGTATATCTTCTTGCTGGGCATTTTGCAGATCCATAGTTCATTCTTTTATTTATATTTTTTAAAGCATCGATGTTTCTTTCTTCCTTATTCCCCCCACCGTGTTGCCAGATTTTCTTGTTTCGTTCTCTCGTGCAGAGTTTCTCTGCTTCCCTCTTGGAAGCTTTGATCTCTGTAATAATTGCAGCATGGTCACAGTGCTCTCTTGACCAGACTACCACTTTCTTTCACAGACAAATTAGACATTTTATCTGCCTTCTTATAGGCCGTGTTCCTCTGCATGTCACCGTACGCACTGTCACACTCCTGCGCCATGGTGTCTTTTCCCTCCTCTGCTTTCTAGACCTTCAGCTCCGTCTGTTTTTTCATTACATGTTTCTTTCATGACTACTTTTGGAGACTCTTCCCAACGAAGAACTTATTATCCAACTTAGAAAGTTCTGCATTCAGGAATGTGAGCAGGTAACTAGTGTGGAGGAGAAGTGCAGATCTTGGGCAGAGCGGAGAGGTTCGAGATGGGGCATATTTTGAGATAAGAGAAGAGGGGGATCGGAGATTACAGTGCTGCATGGATCCAACACAGCAGCCTCTGCATGACAGCCTCCTAGCTTTCCAGGATGCAAAGCATTACACAAGTGTAGAGGATCCACACTGGAGACTACCAGGACCCCCCTAGATTTAGGTAAGCCATGCATGCAGGAGCTTCTGGTCATCAGTTTAATTCTGTATAAGAGAGACCTGCTCGGAGCATCAAACAGACTCTCATTGCACAAAGCACCTTTAGATTACTTTTCCAAGGCCTGCAGACTTGCCAATCTTTTTAGTCATTTGTTTATTGTTTTTAGTTATTTTTTATACGGTTTTCAAGATATCCTTTACTGTCATGCACGTTCAGATTGAACAGATTTATTAAATGATATGTTTTACATTTTACACAACCTGTGAACTGAACCACATCTTTTTAACGTATTTCAGTTGTTATATTGTAATACTGTGCATATTTATCTAACAGGTTTGTATACCATTGTTTACAATGCTATTAGAGGTACTTCCTTTTGAAAAGCATTTTAAACTACTACATACAATTTTCTGTGTTAATATCATTCTCACTACACATTTAACTTTATGGGCGGGATGCACTAAATGGAAAATGCAATAAAAATGCTGTTATCGGGGTTTTACCGCATCTACTATATGCACTATTGTGTGGCCACCGGGGCTCCGACACAGAGGGTAACGCCAGCTTTTCCTGGCGTTACCCTATAGAAGCCTATGGGCTTCTACCGCATTGCGCTGGTTTGACGGATCCCTCCCAACATTCCCCGCCGCGTCACTCTGCGCATGCGAAGATGGACTCCCGGGTCCTAAACCCAGAAGTCCGGCGCATCGCAGATCACAATGGACAGCTCTTATTGGAAGAACTGTCCTTTGCTGTACCAATCGCATATGTTAGTGTATATGCGATCAGTACGAATGCTATGCCTGGCGGTATGTACCGCGCAATGTTAGTACATCCTGCCCTATGCTATTAATGCTAATAAATTGTATGATCATAGACTCATACTTTCACAGCACAGACGGTGTAATGGTTAGCGTTACTGCCTCACAGCACTGAGGTCGGGGGTTCAATTCCCACCATGGCCCTAACTGTGCAGAGTTTGTATATTCTCCCTGTGCTTACGTGGGTTTCCTCCGGGTACTCCGGTTTCCTCCCACACTCCAAAAATATACTGGTAGGTTAATTGGCTCCCAGCAAAAATTAACCCTAGTGTGTGTTTATGTGTGTGAGCGTGTGATAGGGAATATAGAGTGTAAGCTCTACTGGGGCAGGGACTGATGTGAATGGCCAAATATTCTCTGTAAAGCGCTGCGGAATATGTGTGTGCTATATAAATAACTGGTAATAAATAAATAAATGATACTTTCCATACCACTCTACGCAGTATATACAGCCCCTTCCCAGGACATAATACGCACCTCTAAGAGACTTCTTTGCACCACGGAAACCATCTCTTTTCATCGCTTCTGTTGATTTGTGGGAATATTATTGCCTCAGTTTTTGAAAGATTACATATCAGGTGGTTAGGGGGGATCCAAGATGAAATGGGAGAGAGACATTCAGTTACGTAGGCCAGTCACAGATGATGAGCGATTCGGAGAGGATAGACTTGGGTATCAGCAACATAAAAATTATGCTGAAATCCAAAGGATCTTGTTGGTGTTCCAAAAGAGGTGGTACAGACAGAAGAGGTGGTCTGCAACTGAGCGAGGAACCAGAGAGGATGTGGATAGAGTGAAATGAACACTGAAGAGGAGTGTTGATGAGTAGGATGAAAACCAGGATACTACCGGGTCCTGAAGACCTATGGACTGCAGTGTTTGAATGAAGAGCGGTCAGCTGTGTCACATGCAGCAGTGAGGACCAATAGAATTAGAATCAGTCAATCGCCTTTCGAATTTATCGGTTATCAAATCATTGAGCACCTTAGTTATCGCAGTCTCTGTGGAATGTTGGGAACAAAAACCTGTATTTGTACCTGTGTTACACCAGGAGAGAACAGTAGCATATGTACCTGGGTTACACCAGGAGAGTACAGTAGTATATGTGCCTGGGTTACACCAGGAGAGAACAGTAGTATATGTGCCTGGGTTACACCAGGAGAGAACAGTAGTATATGTGCCTGGGTCACACCAGGAGAGAATAGTAGTTTATGTACCTGTGTTACACCAGGAGAGAACAGTAGTATATGTGCCTGGGTTACACCAGGAGAGAACAGTAGTATATGTGCCTGGGTTACACCAGGGGAGAACAGTAGTATATGTGCCTGGGTTACACCAGGGGAGAACAGTAGTATATGTGCCTGGGTTACACCAGGAGAGAACAGTAGTATATGTGCCTGGGTTACACCAGGGGAGAACAGTAGTATATGTGCCTGGGTTACACCAGGAGAGAACAGTAGTATATGTGCCTGGGTTACACCAGGGGAGAACAGTAGTATATGTGCCTGGGTTACACCAGGAGAGAACAGTAGTATATGTGCCTGGGTTACACCAGGAGAGAACAGTAGTATATGTGCCTGGGTTACACCAGGGGAGAACAGTAGTATATGTGCCTGGGTTACACCAGGGGAGAACAGTAGTATATGTGCCTGGGTTACACCAGGAGAGAACAGTAGTATATGTGCCTGGGTTACACCAGGGGAGAACAGTAGTATATGTGCCTGGGTTACACCAGGAGAGAACAGTAGTATATGTGCCTGGGTTACACCAGGGGAGAACAGTAGTATATGTGCCTGGGTTACACCAGGAGAGAACAGTAGTATATGTGCCTGGGTTACACCAGGAGAGAACAGTAGTATATGTGCCTGGGTTACACCAGGGGAGAACAGTAGTATATGTGCCTGGGTTACACCAGGGGAGAACAGTAGTATATGTGCCTGGGTTACACCAGGAGAGAACAGTAGTATATGTGCCTGGGTTACACCAGGGGAGAACAGTAGTATATGTGCCTGGGTTACACCAGGAGAGAACAGTAGTATATGTGCCTGGGTTACACCAGGAGAGAACAGTAGTAAATGTGCCTGGGTTACACCAGGAGAGAACAGTAGTATATGTGCCTGGGTTACACCAGGTGAGAACAGTAGTATATGTGCCTGGGTTACACCAGGAGAGAACAGTAGTATATGTGCCTGGGTTACACCAGGAGAGAACAGTAGTAAATGTGCCTGGGTTACACCAGGAGAGAGCAGTAATATATGTGCCTGGGTTACACCAGGAGAGAGCAGTAGTATATGTGCCTGGGTTACACCAGGAGAGAACAGTAGTAAATGTGCCTGGGTTACACCAGGAGAGAACAGTAATATATGTGTCTGGGTTACACCAGGAGAGAGCAGTAGTATATGTGCCTGGGTTACACCAGGAGAGAACAGTAGTATATGTGCCTGGGTTACACCAGGAGAGAGCAGTAGTATATGTGCCTGGGTTACACCAGGAGAGAACAGTAGTAAATGTGCCTGGGTTACACCAGGAGAGAACAGTAATATATGTGTCTGGGTTACACCAGGTGAGAACAGTAGTATATGTGCCTGGGTTACACCAGGAGAGAACAGTAGTATATGTGCCTGGGTTACACCAGGAGAGAACAGTAGTATATGTGCCTGGGTTACACCAGGAGAGAACAGTAGTATATGTGCCTGGGTTACACCAGGAGAGAACAGTAGTATATGTGCCTGGGTTACACCAGGAGAGAGCAGTAGTTTATGTACCTGTGTTACACCAGGAGAGAACAGTAGTATATGTGCCAGAGTTACACCAGGAGAGAAAAGTAGTATATGTGCCAGAGTTACACCAGGAGAGAACAGTAGTATATGTGCCTGGGTTATACCAGGAGAGAACAGTAGTATATGTACCTGGGTTACATATTAAGCTCTGCCATGCCACCATAGCTTTCCCTCATACCTCCTGAGTCATTTCACCTTTCCTTCATGTCTCTCATGTTTTCCTTCATCCTCCCCCCATTGCACCTTCTGCATTACCCCCACTTGCCAGGCGGAAGTGGGCAATCCAGAGGGGGGCTGATAATGCGATTGGCACTGAATCTCGTCATCGTAGCTCCACCCCCTGCTTTACAATGCCGGTAATCTCGGAATTGTATAGTGGGGCGGGGCCACGATGACGCACTCGCCCGGCCACACCCCATACCGCCCACTCAGAGGGGGCCGCCAGAAAGTTGGCAAGTATGGACAAAAAAATTGTACCATTCAAATAATGGCTGTTTCTACCATAACTGATAAAGCAATGGGCAGTAGGATAGCATTGGACAGGAAATCTTGTCCCAGTCCTTCCTCTATAGAATAGTGCGGTACTTACCCCAGTATGACACAATAGTCCTGTTATCGCCTGACACTTGTACGTCACAGGAGAACACATCTTTATACTGGGGAGTGACATTGAGATAGGAGAACGCTTGGAAGGTCTGATCAACCATAGCGACGTATCCATAGGAGTTTAGCTCTCTAGACAACACCACGGCATTCTTCCTCCAGGTGATGGTCAGCGCAGGCGGGTACACATCATTAATGTGACAGATCAATGTGTTGGGAGTACCCATGCTGAGGGGGTATGCAGTAAAGACAGTCACCTGTGTACCACCTAAACATAGGAAGACAAATGTTGTATTATGCTTAGCTTTACTGGAATAATAGCAATAATATCAATGATGGACAACAGGCAGCCCTCCAAGCAGTTACCTGCGGCCCCCAGCTACTTCTTGCTTTAGTGTCAGATTTGTTTGTTATAGCTTGTAACACTTGTTTTAAATGCCGGCTAATATGTTATTATAGGTTGGTGTCTCTTTACTTGATTAAGGGTATTGATGTTATGCATTATTATGGTTGAGGATAGCGTGCAGCACTTTGAAGATTAGAGAGCTGCATATGCAGCCCCTGTAGTGTATCACGTTGCGTATGACTGGTTTAAATGCAACTTGATTACTGCCCTTCTAGTAATAACAATATATAAGTCTTGTCATTCTTTGTTCATGTTACTATTACCTCTAATACTTATTATTTAATACTACCACACAGCAGCGGCAGCCCCCCTCTTTCTGGTCTGGCCATGGCCGGCCGGGTCTCGGCACCTGCACAGTGAATCTGTCAGGCACCGGGACCGGCACATGCGCATAACACCAGACCAGCTTCTTGGGGCTGCATTGGTTGCAGCCCCGAGAAGCCCTGTAGGGCTTCCCGAAAGGCAGAGCAGCGGCTTCCACTGGAAGCCGTTCTCTGCTAATCGCAGCCTGGACTGGCAGTCCCAGGGGGAGGAGACACCTGCGGGGTCCCTGCAGCATGTGTACGGGCGATCGGCAGGTCGCCCGTACACACCAGCACATGCACAAATATATCTTTCAGACACATCAGCAATGGCTGTGCTGCGGGGCCGATCCGATAGGTCTATAAATTACGTCGTTCACAGACATATCGGGTGTACACACCTGCTGATAAACTATAAATATATGGTCCGTTCAATGGGACAACAGGTCTTTAAAATATTGAATAATTACGCCATTATGAATGTTTTTGCAGAATATAAAACAGCAATACTATTCAGTGCAAAAACACACCTGGCTTCACTCTTAATAGTGTTACTGTTTTAAATTCTGCAGCCAATAATCGATGGCTTTGAAAAGCTGCCGTTTAGTAAATAAGCCCCCATGAGTGTTCACGCTTCTCTACGCTGATTAATGATTCCTATTTATGAAACCTGTTTCCTGTAGCAGATATAGGAAATTCAGTGTCCTGGTTGTTTTCTCAGCAATTAGAATCTCCTGTAATTACAACCCAATTGTGCTTTGCTATTTTCTATTTGTATTTACAATTATAAGCTGTATGCTCTTCTGGCAAACCTATCAGCTCTTTCAGATTTCAGTATCATCTGTATGCGGATGACACTCACATCTACCTATCCTCCCCAGATCTGTCACCATCTGTATTGCTCCGTGTTACTGAATGTCTGTCTGCCATTTCATATTGGATGTCGCCACCTCAGGCTTAATCTTTCCAAAACAGAATTAATAATATTTCTACTGGCCAATAGTAGTTACCAAACTGATATCTCTATCCATGGTTATAATACGACAACCAACCCTACCCCACAAGCTTGCTGCCTAGGTGTCATCCTTGACTCTGGACTGTCCTTTGTGCCCCACATTCAATTTGTTTCCAAATCCTGGGACATGTATTTAAAAAACATATCTAGAATACGCCCATATCTTACACAAGACACTGCAAAACCTCTAATTCATGCACTCATTATCTCTTGCATTGATTACTGCAATACCCATCTTACTGGTCTTCCCCAAAACTCTCCATTTTGAATGCAGCTGCGAAGATGATCTTCCTCTCAGACCATTCATCATCTGCTGATCTGCTCAATTTCATCCCCTCTATACAGTCCACACATAACCTCCATAAGCTATCCTACCCAATTACATCCCCTCTATACATCCAATACATAACCCCCATAAGCTATCCTACCCAATTACATCCCCACAATACAGCCCACACACATAACCTCCATAAGCTATCCTACCCAATTACATCCCCTCTATACAGCCAACACATAACCTCCATAAGCTATCCTACCCAATTACATCCCCTCTATACAGCACACATAACCTCCATAAGCTATCCTACCCAATTACATCCCCTCTATACAGCCAACACATATCCTCCATAAGCTATCCTACCCAATTACATCCCCTCTATACAGCACACATAACCTCCATAAGCTATCCTACCCAATTACATCCCCACTATACAGCACACACATAACCTCCATAAGCTATCCTACCCAATTACATCCCCTCTATACATCCAATACATAACCCCCATAAGCTATCCTACCCAATTACATCCCCACTATACAGCACACACATATCCTCCATAAGCTATCCTACCCAATTACATCCCCTCTATACAGCACACACATAACCTCCATAAGCTATCCTACCCAATTACATCCCATCTATACAGCCCACACATATCCTCCATAAGCTATCCTACCCAATTACATCCCCTCTATACAGCCCACACATATCCTCCATAAGCTATCCTACCCAATTACATCCCCTCTATACAGCCCACACATATCCTCCATAAGCTATCCTACCCAATTACATCCCATCTATACAGCCCACACATATCCTCCATAAGCTATCCTACCCAATTACATCCCCTCTATACAGCCCACACATATCCTCCATAAGCTATCCTACCCAATTACATCCCCTCTATACAGCACACACATATCCTCCATAAGCTATCCTACCCAATTACATCCCCTCTATACATCCAATACATAACCCCCATAAGCTATCCTACCCAATTACATCCCCACAATACAGCCCACACACATATCCTCCATAAGCTATCCTACCCAATTACATCCCCTCTATACAGCACACACATATCCTCCATAAGCTATCCTACCCAATTACATCCCCTCTATACAGCACACACACATAACCTCCATAAGCTATCCTACCCAATTACATCCCCACTATACAGCACACACATATCCTCCATAAGCTATCCTACCCAATTACATCCCCACTATACAGCCCACACATATCCTCCATAAGCTATCCTACCCAATTACATCCCATCTATACAGCCCACACATATCCTCCATAAGCTATCCTACCCAATTACATCCCCTCTATACAGCACACACATATCCTCCATAAGCTATCCTACCCAATTACATCCCCTCTATACAGCCAACACATAACCTCCATAAGCTATCCTACCCAATTACATCCCCACTATACAGCCCACACATAACCTCCATAAGCTATCCTACCCAATTACATCCCCTCTATACAGCACACACATATCCTCCATAAGCTAACCTACCCAATTACATCCCCTCTATACAGCACACACATATCCTCCATAAGCTATCCTACCCAAATACATCCCCTCTATACAGCACACACATAACCTCCATAAGCTATCCTACCCAATTACATCCCCACAATACAGCCCACACACATAACCTCCATAAGCTATCCTACCCAATTACATCCCCTCTATACAGCCAACACATAACCTCCATAAGCTATCCTACCCAATTACATCCCCACAATACAGCCCACACACATAACCTCCATAAGCTATCCTACCCAATTACATCCCCTCTATACATCCAATACATAACCCCCATAAGCTATCCTACCCAATTACATCCCCTCTATACAGCACACACATAACCTCCATAAGCTATCCTACCCAATTACATCCCCTCTATACAGCACACACATAACCTCCATAAGCTATCCTACCCAATTACATCCCCTCTATACAGCACACACATAACCTCCATAAGCTATCCTACCCAATTACATCCCCTCTATACAGCACACACATATCCTCCATAAGCTAACCTACCCAATTACATCCCCTCTATACAGCACACACATATCCTCCATAAGCTATCCTACCCAATTACATCCCCTCTATACAGCACACACATATCCTCCATAAGCTATCCTACCCAATTACATCCCCTCTATACAGCACACACATATCCTCCATAAGCTAACCTACCCAATTACATCCCCTCTATACATCCAATACATAACCCCCATAAGCTATCCTACCCAATTACATCCCCACTATACAGCACACACATAACCTCCATAAGCCATCCTACCCAATTACATCCCCTCTATACATCTAACACATAACCTCCATAGCTATCCTACCCAATTACATCCCCTCTATACAGCTCACACATAACCTCCATAGCTATCCTACCCAATTACATCCCCTCTATACAGCACACACATAACCTCCATAAGCCATCCTACCCAATTACATCCCCACAATACAGCCCACATATATCCTCCATAAGCTATCCTACCCAATTACATCCCCTCTATACCGCACACACATAACTTCCATAAGCTATCCTACCCAATTACATCCCCTCTATACAGCACACACATAACCTCCATAAGCTATCCTACCCAATTACATCCCCTCTGTACAGCACAAACATATCCTCCATAAGCTATCCTACCCAATTACATCCCCTCTATACAGCCCACACATAACCTCCATAAGCTATCCTACCCAATTACATCCCCTCTATACCGCACACATATCCTCCATAAGCTATCCTACCCAATTACATCCCCTCTATACAGCCCACACATATCCTCCATAAGCTATAATACCCACTTACATCCCCACTACATAGCCCACACACATAACTTCCCATTTCTTCACTTGCACATCCCCCCGACCAGAGGCCAGCATTGCTGTGTGACTGGATGATACAGCTCACCAAGAGCCTCTGCAATCTGGCTGTACCAATAGGCAATATGTAGCACTGATCCTGATGTATCAATGTTTATTTCCCTATAGAATGTAGGCTAACGAGCAGGGCCCTCTTGCCTTTATGTCTGTCTTTTAGTACTCAGCCTTGTTTTTTTACTGTTCTGTTACTGTTTTGTTCCCAATTGTTTAGTGCAACAGAATTTGCTGATGCTATAAAAGTCAATGTTAGTAATAATAGTTAGAATAATAATGATAAAAAATCCCATTCAGCAATATATTGGTGCCATTTTATCTGCATATATTACCCACATACAGTTTTAACCCATAAGGAATCTACATTTCATTTGTCTCACAGATCTCTTGCATGGGCTAGATCCTTAAATCCTTATACATGATTTAATATACAATTATAATGCTATTCACAAATCACGTTTCTCCCAATAGGACGCATGCTTTACTTTTGCATTTAAAAAACACAACATACAAAATAAAACTTAACAGAATATAGAGCTGAGCGTATGGGTGTGTTTTGTGGGTGTATTTTTTAGGAACTAAAGGGACATTAATATATAAAACAAAGCCCTCTCCGTTTATCCTTCCGAGACATGCAACACCCTCCTCTATTCACTTCGCAGCCACGTGTCTCATCCGGTCATGTTTGTTACGCCCGTTACGTCACATCCATTCTCCTAGCGTTAGTTACCATTTCATGTTTCATCCCTCAGACTCAGGTGAAGCATTTCCTTATTTTCTCTACTAGATGTAAAGCCCTTCCTACTTCTGTTACCATTTGTACCATCCCGACCAAGACCACTGGGTGCTCCCCGCCTTTCCCAACAATCTATTGGTTCAATCTGCACCAAGGAGTCACAGTCACAGGGGCGTAACTGTCCTAGACCCGATAACTATAATTTACCATCACCGCTATTCGTGGGGGTAAGAAAGTAACGATCGTCAGGCTGTATTAAAATACACAATGGGAATTGATCGTTGATGCCATTTCATTTCTATATCGGTACCCCGTAGAGCACTTCTGTGCATGCGTGGTCTGATGACCGCACATATGTGGCAGCCATTGCCGGTTAGGGATCCAGTAATTAATGCATTGTGTAACACCAAGATGGTGTTAGCTGCCCAGGCCAATCTCTGGAATGCAAAGGATTCTGGAACTTGGTAAATCAGAGAGACTAGTAGCTGGGGCCGTAGGGGCTGCTTATGCTGTCAGAGACGGAGGGGCAGCCAGCAGATATCGGATAATAGTCTGAGAATATTATTTGATATATAGGCCCAGAGCCGTAACTAGACTTTTTGGTGCCCTGTGCCAGAAAGAGCATTGGCGCCCCCCTCATTTTTCAATGGGGAAGGGTCAGGGAAGAGATAGGAGAGGCCAGGAGATGCTGGGGATGAAATAAGAGGAAGCTACAAGCAAGAATGATAATAAACAGACATTTGACAGACCCAAACAGCGCCCCCTGCCCTGTGGTGCCCTGTGCCATGGCACCGCCTGCACTACCCTAGCTACGGCCCTGTATAGGCCCCTATATGAGGGTCTGTGTCACTATGAACTCTATATACAGATCTCACAGTGGGGTGCAGCAGCGCGTCGTGGAAGGGTGCGTGACCTCTCACCTCGGTTTTCCGGCACAATGTTTTCCAGCTCTTTGGTAAAAGCGCGCAGAATGCTGCTGCAGAGTTGCGCATGGAACGATATGTTTGAGTGGTTGGGGAAAGCTTCGCCTGTCCACTTATCAAACTGTCTGATCCGGGGGGCAGTGGAGCCAGCACTGAAGTTGTAACTGAACATCTGATCTTCACCAAACACCTTCAGCAGCCCCGAGGCCGGGTCGCTCGGCTGGCAGAACTGCACCTGAGCTAGTACGTGGTCGTCATCTGAGAAGACAGGAGAGCATGGTGAGATGGGGATAGACGTGAGGTCTAAGGGCCGGGGGGGACGTGTGAAGGGGTCAGAGGGAAATAATCATGCAGGGAAGATAAATGATAGAAATTATTTACAATTCTCAGAATTTACATAAATACTATTTCTAGGTTAATATAAATGCAACACCAGTAATACACTGCTCACACTCAGCATGTGTATAATGTAGCTTTTATCCTTGTCGTGGTCTGTACCTGAGTTTAATAGAATAACATTACATGTACTTTTTTTTTTTATTATACAGCTATTTTGTAACAAATGACTTGAATATTGAGATAATTACCAGATTGAACCTGCACTGCCAGCAGGGGGAGCAGTAGCACCAGCACAGCACAGAGATGTGACACAGGCTGCCTGGGGTCCGGGACGTGCATGGTTCTGTGCCCTCCAAGTGCAGAATGAGAACTATAAGGTGCTACTTAGTGTCTATGTCACACAACATGCGGTTAGCTTCTATATCCCCATGTAAGGATAACATTAATCTGTAAGAGAAGTGAAGAAATCATGGACTGTGCAGAACAGTGAGCTATATATATTTATGTAATCGGTTACAATATAACATACCAACCTTCTGTCTGCCTCCTGGGGTCCATCTCATTCCTATGTACAGATCACAAGTTCAGGAATACAGCTATAACCCTCTATAAACCAGGTCCAAACCATATGTATATATAATAACTCCGGTTCCTCTATCCTTACTTATGTACATATGTGCAGCAGTCTTCTGTAGGCACCGGCTTTTTCAGTAATACTCCTGCTCGGTTATACAGTAAATGTATATCCAGTGGATAGTCTGACTGTGACAATCTGTAATGCACTACAAAAAACCACCAATCACATTTCACCTGGGAAAATCCTCCCAATGGCAGCGCTCCTATTTATCATTGTCACTTGTTGCTAGGTAAGCTCCTCTCCCAACCTAAAGTATTTCTCCATCCTAGCATTAGTAAAAGGCCAGCTGTCATTCTTATTGGCCAATACTGTGCAATTAATCCAAGGTCACACCTTGCAGATTGGACAAAAACACCTGGAACAAAAGTATTCACTAATAAGATTGTGTGACAGTCCCATAAAAGCTGCATTTTTATTCGGGCAGGGGCCTACGCAATAATTAAATGTTGTAATCATGACCTTATATTGATTTAAACTTGAGATTGCCATTTTATATATTAATTCCTCTCTTCCTCTTAGAGGCCCAGGTGTCTGCAGCTTTTTCATAATCGAAGTCTGTAGGGTCTCTCCCCCAAGTGAAATCAGCATAAGATTATCATCATGCGATTCCTTAAACAGGTTTTAGTTCGTTTTAGAGTAGAAAATCCTCTTAAAGCGGCCCAGATACTGTACACTTGCTTTTTGTACACAAAAACATTTTTAACAGCTGACCAGATATTGCCCACTTGATTTGTGGGCTCATATAGATTTTAGAGGGGTCTCAGATAATGCCCAGTTGCTTTATGGACACAAAACATTTTTTAAGAGCAGACCAGATACTGCCCACTTGCTTTTTGAATACAGATAGATAGTCCCACTCTCTGGCACAGATGGCAACGCTGCCCAGATATTGCCCACTTCCTTTTTGGACACGCAAGATGGTGATGATGATATCATCATGCAAGACCAGTAGCTCCGCATCAGTGAGGTGTGCACTAACTACTAGGAAGGAGCACATACAGTCCGGCACTGATTCGTCCTATGACTGGACCGGATAACCCCCCTCCAACCCCCCCCCAAATTCTGCATGGCGGTGTAATGAAAATAATATAAAAAGCAGTGAAGAAAAAAATTAATTGTGGGTACTGCTGTGCTCTGGGTCCCCTGGCATGCCTGGCTCTGGTAAGTAGTACCCAGTTCCCCACCCTCTTGGCGCCCCTGATTATAGGAATGTTCTGTGAATGGATGACCCCTGCTGCAGCTGATCACTTCATACATCCGGAGACACGACACCTTTTTCAGGAGAGCCATTTCTGCCAAATAGAGGCTAATGGCTATCTTGCACTTTCCGGCAACTCGAAAGTCCCTGGCAGATCTCAAAGGGCTGAATTCAATTCAATGCAAAGATGAATAGCCGCGGGAGGAAGCTCCCGCAGCTATTCAATACACCGCGCTGTTTGGTCGGGCTAAAGGATTTCTTCTCACACCCCCCTGGGGATGCAAGGAAAAATCCGACAAAAGTGCCAGACGCGCAGCTGTTTGCCGGCTTTGTGCGGCGCATACAGCCGTGCGGCCGGCCCTTTAGTCGGAGAATGCCAGTTCTCACGTCTAAACACCCAGGTTAAATCGCAAGAACCAGCATTCTCTGACTTAACCAATTCCCGACCAGGCACACAGCGCAGTGTATTGAATAGCTGCGGGAGCTCCCTTCCACGGCTATTCATCTTCGCATTGAATTGAATTCGGCCCAAAGTCAGCCCGCTCATCTCACCGCCAGCTTTGGGTCTGATCATACCTGAAACGTACCAAACCATCATACAGGTGCTCAAAGATCAATATTTAAAGATGAGCAAAAAATTTGTATAAATATATGTGAAAACTATTTTTTTTTTTTTAATTAAAATAACTTTAAAATTCTAATAACCATAAAATTAACATTGACTAAACCTTTCAATACACATACACAAATGTCTAAGTATATCATACATAACATTTATCTCACACATTAAATTTACAAATTTAAAAATATAAATATATAATAGAAACAAATATATAACATCTAATCTCTATCTAAATCTATATACATTTTAGTAATAACATTTACAGATGTTTATAAGTGTACAATTGGTGTGGTGACCAGCTTGGCACATCATTGGTTTCACATTCACGACATCACTAAGGGGCCCCCTATACTCTTTAGTAAAGTAGTTGTACATTTATGTCATCACTAAGCGCCATTTTTCTTTTCTGTCCTATTATGGCCACATTAACAAGGAGTATTTCCCTCTCACATTGCACTACTACTAATATATCCCCTGGGCGGACCACACCCTCACAACACTGGTCACACCTCCCGCATCCCTAGTCACACCCCCTGCGGCGGCACACAAAAGGCCTTTCATAGATGTCAGCCCCCCTGCCCACATAGACCTTTATCGGGCCCTGGGTAAAGCAATGTCACTGTATAGTGGAGCCCCTTTTGTTTTGGTCCCTACAACATGACCCATTCCACCAGGTACAACATTTCTCTCTCCTGCACTGGCCGTTTAATTCCTGATGGCCGTTACCTGTGTTGAAACACTATTGTCATCCATGAACTACTTCAGCAGTGGTGACTGCAATCAGAAATTATATGGGAAACGGGTGATGTATAAACATTAGTAAGACTCCTGCACTAAGGGGCAAATCTAAAGTGATGTGGGAGGTGACAGGTGCATGTAAAACAGTCACATCACACTCAGCAGGTGACATAATGTCACTGTCATTGAATATAATGTTACTTGCACGGTACTCACTGGAGGTATAAACAGAAGACATGGGAACCTGCACCTTTGGCAGGTGCAGATTACCCTTCTGAACATGGCCTCTGTGATCGGATCTGCATCTATGAACGCAACCACTATCAGCAACGTGGCCATAAGACGCAAAATCTCTGTGCTTCCCCCCCATTACCCCCCAGTAACAATCAAGGAGTTGCCAATATATTTCAGATGCCGTGCGTCCAAATCTGCGCTGCGTCTCTGTACGAAGACCATCGGGAAGCATGCGTACTCAGACATCGCCGCTGCGTCTGACTCAGAACATAACGATTGCTACTTCACACACAAGAACGCAGAAGTCACAACATTACAGATTTTAATACGGAGGCCCACAAAGAGGACATTTGAACATGAACAATTGGCATGTCGGACAGATGATTAGGAATGTGTACACGCTACATTCTCGGCACGATAACTGCTCATGGTTTCCGATAGTCGCCCACGAGGGATGTGTACACAATCAGACATTAGCGGACAGAACTGATGAAAATCGACTGTTCGGCTGGATTATTGGATAGTGTGTACCTAGCTTTAGTTATGTGCAACTTTTTTTATTTTTTATTCAAATAACATGTTGGTTATCTCATTATAAAATGTTAATTATTTCAAGAAAAGGAAAAATCACCATCCGCACAGAAATGAAAGTCCCGAAAATGGTAACCGCAAGGTTGACATCTATTAACCTTGTGGTTCCCATCATAGGCTACAATGTAGCGATTCCCACCATAGACTTCAATGGTGCTTTCCCAACATTGAAGTCTATGGGGAAAAGTGTGAGCCAATCCACGGACAGCTCCTAAGGAGAAGCCTGCTGATTGGCTGGTGGCTCCTGCAATGACAGGACTCAGATGGCTCCCGATCATTCGCATGGAGGAAGATGGTCAGATTACTCTTTTTTTTAATGTTGTATTTTCATTTCCATGTGACGGATTCAATTAGCCATGGTGATTAAGCCTGAGGGAGGCTCGAACAGAAATCCACAGTAAGTGCCCATCTCACAGGTGCCACAGACCCCTGAAGCCACAGCTCCGGGCACTTATTCCGGAATCTATGGGAAAACCACATTAGCTGTGGATTTGCCACGCGAGAAAAAAGACTTCTAAATTGTATAGCATCTGGCGTAAAAGTCCGGGGCTACTAGCACTTTTTCTTGCGTAGTAATTTTCGCAGCTAATTGAATCTGACCCCATATATCATCACTGAGGGTTTTTTAGTTTGCAGTTTTAATTAAATGATAATAATAGTTATATATTAGCCATGCTGATAATGAGAGCCCCAACAAAGATTGCTCTTCTTCTTTTTACTAAAATGTATACGAAAATAAAAGTAGTAACATCTAAAGGACAAAATAGGTGGAGGAATGTAAATACAGGGTTTATAACAATTTCATACACTAAAACTAATGGTACAGCTGTGTTCTTACACACCTAGCTTCATACGCCATGCGCACGAGACACCTGTTGCGAGTGAGCTGCGCCGAGAGGTGTAGCATTTTTTACATTTTTTTTTTAAATCAAGTGTAGTTTATTGTTTTTAATAAAGAAAAATACAAAGAAATATATACAAGAACATGATATATGTACGGTTATGCAGCAGTATACACATACATATTGATAAACATACACACATACATAGAGACATATATGCAAAACATATCACTAGCAAAATAATAGTAAAGCAGTGTGGCAGCAAATAAAACAATACAAGAACAAGTGCTGGCAACCCCTCCCAAATCAGCCAGTGTCAGATGGTAAGAATGTGCCACCCCTTCGACCATAGATAGATGTGTACCATGGTGACCATATTTTGAAAAATTTGGGGAGAGTCAGAAATCTCTCGTGATTTACAGTGTCATTGACCAGGGAGATCCAGCTATGAAAAGGAGGAGGATCCACCCCCCGCCATGCCCGTGCTATAATAACCTTGGCCAGAGATAACAGTTTAAAAACATACTGATAGATTATAAATTTAAATGATTCTTCAAGGGAAGAAACCAAAAAGACAAATAAGTGGGTCAAGGGGGGCTAAGCAGGTAAAGTAGCACAGACACAATCCCACATCTGGTTCCAAAAAAAGGTGCACAGCCTGGCATTCCCAAAGGAGATGCCAGAAAGTCGCCTCCTTCGTGCCACATCTACAGCATGAGGAATCTTCTCGAAGCCCCATATTAAAGAGACTACTCGTAGCATAATATATTCTATGAAAAATGTATCTGTTGGTAGCGAATACAGGCAGTAGCCTCCCGAGTGCCACCAAGTGTCCACTTTTCATCCGATAGAGTCCCCAAGTCAGCCTCCCATCTAGGCCTCAGAGACTTCTCGAGGGGAGTAAAGGAAGAACATGCATTTAATGTAGAGTAAAGAGCAGACACCACTCTACAGTTATCTATGGAGAGCAATATTTTTTTAACAGGAAGGGGAGACTCCAAACTGGGCACCCAAGGCATGATGTAACTGCAGGTAACGAAAAAAGGCAGAGTTAGGGACCCCAAGATCAGATTTAATCTGATCGAAGGTTTTAAGCAAGGTGTCCAGATATATGTGACCTAAGGAGGCCACCCCAAAACGGGGTCAAAAAGTCTTACCATCAAAACTGCCGAGCTCAGGGAATCCCCTATTATCCCACAGTGGCAAATCAGGGTCATATCCCTGTGGATAAAGTAGGCCATTTGCAGCCCTCCATATCTCAGCTGCCTGATTCAAAATGGGGGCATAGGTCCCAACAAGGAGAAACTGCAGCGGGGTTAGTTCAGTTTCGGTTTGCCCACCTAAAAGGCCTAAGAGAGACCCTCTACCATTACATTTAATCCAATTAACTAAATGGGCTAGTTGAGCTGGCAGATAATATAAGCGAAGATCAGGCAAGGCCAAACCACCATCACTCTTGGGCCTACAGAGAGTGGAAAGTTTCATTCTAGCCTTCCTACCACCCCAAACAATGGAGGAGAGCAGGGCATTAGTAACCTGGAACAGCAGAATTTGTGCATTAGTTGCAATGCGATGTGTCAAAACCGCTTCAGGAGACTGCACTGATTAATGTGATATGCAACACTTCAGTCTGAACCTGTATACAAAGCACAGCGGAACTTGGCATGAAAAAAAGCTGCGGCCTCGGCATCGCAGCACTTCACATACAGATTCAGACTCACAGGGTGACACATATCACATGAATCAGTTCAGTCGTCTGAAGCGGTCTTCTTGCGTCTCATCTAAGATGCAAATTCAGGCGAAAAATACATGAAAAAGACGCTCAGTGCAAACCGAGTCGCACGGGACCTGGCAAATGCAGCAACAGTGACTAAGGACACTTCTATATAATAATTTGTACACTGTGTTATATCTATACACTAACCCCCTTCTGATGGTAAATGTGTGAGACAAAACCCCAAGTACAGCAAATATGTGTATAACTGTCAAGACTTTAATGTACCATACTGGCCTACTTATAACAAAGCATTTCAGGGAGAGTGTGAAAGCAACACCTATGAGCGTGGCGGTAAAGTGGACATGCACTGCTACATCTGAGAGGCGTGTCATATACCTGACTTACATCCAAATGTAAATGAGCCCCAAAGCAGTTACTAAGATCTACTTGTTGATGAAAACACATTAAAAGGTGCGTATCCACATACCGATGGGGTAACGACAGTACGATTACAACACTGTAATCGTACAGTTGTTCCCCATCCCCTGTAGTGCCTACACTGAACGCCCGATTTGTGAACGATTAATGAGCGATTGAACGATAACGATGTCGTTGTCGTCCAATCGCTCTGTTTAATCGGCAAGTGGATACGCGGCTTAATACATCATTGTGCCTCATAACCAATGCAAGGAAATGGCACTGATGATCCCATTTGAATGTATATATATGTATCTTATTCCCTTTTTTTTCCCAAGTATATAGCAGCTACATAATGGGGGTTAGGTGCAATCAGGGAGATTGCTAGACTCTCAGGGAGTCAGGGAGACTGCTACTAATTCAGGGAGACAATTAGGGAAAGTTGGCGAGTATGCTTTAATGTTTATCAAGCAGTCCCTTATGGGTTTGAATGTTTAATAAATATTTATATTATCCACTAATAAGGGTTCTGAATTAAAACAAAATAATAATAGCAATGTCTCCACATCAGAAAGTATTTAGCTCTAATATGTTACATCTATTCCAGAGACACAGTAGTGAAAGTGGATGTACAGTATGTTAGGGAAATTCCAGGGCCATAAATAATAGGTGATTTCCAAAACAAAGAGTTCCTGAAACAATCTATAGTAAGTACTGTATCTGTGTGTGTGTGTGTGTGTGTATATATATATATATATATATATATATGTGTGTGTCTAATCACTTTAGGGAAACGGAGTGTTTTGCACCAGATCTTTCACTGCAGGCAGACTGCTGCTCCCCAATGTATGGGTATCCTGACAGTGGTGTCTCTCCCTGGGGTGACACCTGGTGTGGGGCCGGTCTTAGTCACTCTGGGGGTCCCAGAGATGTGGACTGCCCCCGGGGACCAGTCTATGTGCAGTGCCCGGCTCCTGTCACTCAGGAGGAGTTGGCACTGGTGTCAACCCTCGGAGGGTGACGCCCGCATCCCCTTGTGACGCCACTGTATCCCGGGATCTCACGGGGTAAAGTTGAATCTAGCAAAAGACACAAAGGGGGCGCCCCATAGTGCACATCAATTGTTTTCACAATAAAAGCCTTTCTGTAGTAAAACCAGTAAGATATTGCTCGTACCAAGCATATAAACACTGTGGGCTTGATACCACATGATATGAAATACTGCACTGGGGCAATCTCCACCTCTCCAGACCGTGCCTGTATCAGTCAGGACCTCACACGGCACCACTGACCAACTCCTCAGTTCCAAAGTATTGCAATCATTGGTCAAGCTGATCAACCACGTCACGGTCTCCCCTTCTGGTCAGTCCCTACACTGACTCTCAAAAATATGAGCAATGCTCTGCATCATTAGGCTTCAGGTATCACAGATTTTAAATGCACATTATGCTTCTTCCATGGGTTTAGGTACTGGCTCACATACCACAGGCACCGCAGATATTTGAGTGCCGTGGATCAAATTTTTGTGGCCAACCTTTCTCTTGCACCTCAATTTCCCATATGTAAGTCATGTTATCCCCCAGGTGCCCATTAATGAATATGCTTGGGTGTGGTTCTGTCTCTTTAAACCAGTGAGCCAGTACCTAAACCCATGGCAGAAGCATAATGTGTATTTAAAATCTGTGTAATACCTGGAGCCTAATGATGCAGAGCATTGCTCATATTTTTGAAAGTCAGTGTAGGGACTGACAAGAAGGGAAGACCAAACCGTAGCTGGTCAGCTTGACAAATGATTGCAATACTTTGGAACTAACATTCCCTGGAATTAAATGAAGTACAATTTGGAAGGTAATGGTGAGTGCTGAGTATGTATGATTTTTTTCATTTAAATGGTGTGGTCACATACCACAGGCACTACAGATGTTTAAATGCCATGTATCAAAGCCAATTGTTTATATATATATATATATATATATATACACACACATATACATATGTATACTGAGGTTGCACACGGGTGTTGAGAGGGGGTGGGAGAGGTTATCCTCCAGCAAGCCCAGGTCCGCAGCTCCACTCCCCCTCTTACTCCAAGGTTGTTTTGCCTCAAAATTAGGGGCAAAGCTATGCTTTCTTTCACCCTGCCCAATACTTGCTGCTATAAAACATCCCTATGTGCCCCTTACTTGCCATCAGACATCCCACATGCCCTTTACATGCCATCAGACCACACTTGGCACTTACATACCATTACACATCCCCACATGCTCCTTACATGCCATCAGACATTCCCACATGCCCCATACATGCCTTCAAATATCCACCTTATTTTTCATCAGATATCCCACATGCCACTTACAAACCATCAGACACCCCCACATATCACTTATATGCCATCAGGCATACCCGCATGCTCCTTACATGCCATTAAACCTGCCCATATGGCCTTAACATGTCCTTCAGACTCCCACACATGCAATGAGAACCTCCATACATGCCATCAGTTCCCCCCACATGCCCATCAGACCCCACCACATGACATCGATTATTCTCCATAAGTAAAACTAGTGACTGCATTTTTTTAATCTCACCTCACAATATTCCCGTTTTGTATTGGGATTCCTGCAAGGGTTAGTAGAAGGTCTATAGGTTCACATTCTCCAGTAGACAACCTCAGATGAGATCATTCCCATGGGTCCGCTGAGCACCAGTTGTCAGAGGTGCATGTTATGAGTTCCTCCAATCAGTGCTCAGCACATGTTCCTCTGACCCCCTTGTGCTGAGTTTAAATGGGACTGTCTCTGTTTCATTTGTGAGCTGCAGAAAACTATTTTGACTATAGAATACTCAGTACCAGTAGTATTCCCACAAGCTAAGGTGAGCTGGATCAATATAAAACTAGTGAGCAGGAATTAAGCTGGCTTCCTGGCTATGGGAAGCTGCAAAGCATTTGAGGTGTAGGATGCATGTAAATGGCTGAGGCTCTCATATCACCCAGCAACTGCTGTTTACTTGGAATAATTTAGAAAATTAGTCCCCCCTCCCAAAAAAATAGGGTTAGTCAAGATGGATGTGTTATACATTAAAGTATAATTTTAGTCAAAATGTAAAGATAGTGAAATAAATAAACTAGTACTAAAAAAGTGAAGTTAGGGGATGCCAAAGGAAAGTGAAGTAATGGTTATATACTTTTATCTTTCTGTAGAAAAGAAATGTGCTATGTTTGGCCTCTATCAGGGTGGTACCTACAATTACACAAAATAAGATGCTGGGGGAAATGTATTAGGGTCCAAATTTCCAAAACAACCAGTTTCTTGCCTTACCAAAAAGTTTCCCAATATTAAATCCTACATCAGAATCGCAGAAAAAAAAAACACTTTTGCAAAAATTGGACCCTAATTACAGTTTCCTCACTGTGACAGATAACAGATTCCGGGGGTGACTGATCAGCAAAATGGTCAGATTTATGAAATTGGAAAAAAAAGAGAAATCTCACATATTCTTGTTGCATAAGTCCACATGATTTGTTCCCAACTTGTAAAAATAATACATTTATGATGTTTGTCTCTCATACAGTCAGTGGTTACTGAGAAAACTGATCAATGATCTTCCCAAATCCTCATTCTTTTCTCTTCTGTCTGATACGGTTGACTACCTCTTGCTTCTAACACTTCTACAGGCACCGCTGGGTGATGCTGCCCTCTCCTGGTTATCATACTGCTGACTGACTTCTCATCCAGGGGTTTTTAAGAAAAATTAGCATTTCCGTATTGCCCATGCGCACAAAAAAGACTTACGCCTGTGTCTGTATGCAGATTCGCTTACAACTCCCAACGCTGGCAAATGTAGGCCAAGTACAGTAACACTGTCACAATTTTGCAATTATTGGTAATGTATATGCAATAAAAGGCTGCGTCTTTCACCAACTTTCTGTCTATGTGATTTATTTAAAGTAAAAGGAATGTCAGAGGTGATACATAAGGCTAACATGACCTCAGTATCCTCAGGACTGTGAAGAGCTGGTACAATCGTCATTGCTAAGGTGCATGGGCGTGGGTGGGTGCAGTTAAACTTGGTTGAGGGTAATAAGCAGAACGTGCCCTCATTTTGCATCAAAAGACGGCGTGGCCGTGCCATTCTGGGGGCATGGTAATATCTCCCCAGCATTCCTAGCTATCTAGAGAGCCCAGGGCTGAAGGTACTTTGTCCTTGCCCACCAGCTCAATCTGTACATCCCTGGGTCTACTCATAGTGGGCCTAATTCTGTGTGGCATGTAACGCGGTCGCAATTCCGGACACCTACAACAAAATCAATTAGGGATGGCTATCGGTGTGTTAACCATCGATGGCAAAATAGCAACTAGTCATCCCCGTTTTTTGACTGACTAGCCTGTGGGCCAATCAGAACCTGGGGGCGGAGCTATGCTCAGTGTACCGGTACCTTGTAAAAAAAAATAAATAAAAATTTGGTTATGCTTCGACATTGATGGAGGGAAACCATCTGGTTCTCCCCCATCGATGGCATCGACATCCCTGAGACACATGCACAGTATGCTAACAACACATTAGATGTGGCCACATTCAAACATGTGCAACTCAGATTCCTGCCCACAGTGTCTACACTTCATGTTTCTTTCTGTGTTTGGAAGTTACACACTATAGTTTAGGTTGCATCTGTGTCGGATTTTATCAATTATTCAGATTTTCCTAGAAGCCATACTTGGGAGCTTCCACTACATTGTATCAACAAGCAAAGGACTATTTTGAGAACATTTCTTTCACTATGGGACACTGGTAAAGGCATCACTCCCATCATTTGGCGCTGGCCTTGTTCTGTTATCTCATTGATCTAATGGGGTGTGGTATAACAGATAGACAGTAAAAAGGTCGACAGTGTCTACATAGACAACAGATGTTAGACAGTCAATAGGTCGACAGGGACAAAAGGTCGACACACTAAAGGTAGACATGTTATAATTTGACATGTACAAATGGTCAACAGAGTTAAGATACAGAAATGGTCGACACATGATTTTTTTTTCTAGCCCTAATCTACACCATAACCCTTCCCTTGGTGCCTAACCTTGACTCTCCCTCCTGGTGCCTAACCCCAACCGTCGGGGTGGGTGCCTGACCTTAACCGTCCCTTCTAGTGCCTAACCCTCCGGTAAGTGCCTAACCTAACCCTCCTTCCTGGTGCCTAACCCTAACCATCTGGGTAAGTGCGTAATCCTAACCGTTGGACTAAGTGCCTGACACTAACCCTCCGGTAAGTGCCTAACCTTATCCCACAAAAAAATTAACGTGTTAACCATTTTTGTGATTACTTTTTGACCATGTCGACCATTTGTACATGTCAACCTTCTTCCATGTTAACCTTTAGTGTGTTGACCTTTTGTCCCTGTCGACCTATTGTCTGTCTAATATCTGGTGTCCACCTAAACATTGTCGACCTTTTTACTGTCTATCTAAAGTCCGGAACCTGATATAATGCATGACAATGGCAGGCGCTGTACAACAGGAAATTAATAGGAGTAATTCATCACTGTACAGAAAGACTCTGGGGAAAAAAACACACACACACGCTGCAGGAAGAGTTTCCAATAACACATTAGACTTCATGGTCAGTTCATACAGGTGCTGAGATCCAGCTAGTTTTAGACACATCTCACCCCCACCTCTATATATTAGACATATCTGTATTTGTTATATAGGCATACACCAAGAGTGCATCATATTTAACTGAGGAAAGCGTTTACGCTTGGAAATCCAAATACAATCTCTCTCTGGATCAGCTGTGGATAACATAACATTTTTCTGAGACTTCACAAGTGCTCAGGGAACCTCTTGGTGGGAGAGTGCTGATTTTGTAGGGCTGTCCTGCAATGGGGACATTTATTCCAACTTGCAGATGGTCAGGAGTTGTTCCCCTGCTGCACGTGGCGGAGGCAGGAGTCTACGGAAGAAAAAGAAAATGGCGTCTTCCTGAAGATGCCTACACGGGGAGCGGGCATGCAGATAGCATTCCGAGGCCAGGCCATGGGTCCGCTATGTAGATCATCAATGTTGGTAGGGATGCACAGGGTCATACATTACTCCATTACATTTACAGAGAAGCATAAGATCACATTATTTGATTACAGCACAATGATTGTAGACTGTTGCTTAAGGCTAGCTACTTAAAAGCATGAGAAGAAAACATCACATCCAATCCCTGTCATGTGACTGCAGAGCGCTCACATAAGATCAGTAGGAAAGGAACTGATCAATGATTATAATCCATTTAAACACTGAATAAGTGAAATCACGAGGTATGCAAACTGGGACGATTGCCTCTGTTGCTCTGACCCAGGCTTTCAGTTTCACTTAACAAAAATAATTAAAAACAAACTGGACGTCGGTTTAGTAATACACAGGTGAAGTTTAAAGGGAGGAAAGACTTCCAATACAGGCTTCATGAAAGCAATCCAAGGTCTCCATCCTGCCAAGTGTAAAATGCGGTAAATAATTATTTTTCGGCCAAGGAGACTATGGGGTTTATTTACTAAGCAGTGTTAGGAGACAGAGTGAAAAGTGATAAGAAAGTGATAAGGTGCCAGCCAATCAGCTCCCAACTGTCATTTTTCAAACACAGCCTGTGAGATGGCAGTTGGGAGCTGATTGGCTGGCACCTTATTACTTTCTTATCACTTTTCACTCTGTCTCCTAACACTGCTTAGTAACTAGACCCCTATGAGCGGTGGTTATACAGTGGGAGAGAATGCCAGGGATGCAAGGTGGAGTTGGATCTGCAGATCATTGTGGCCACTGCTATAAAAAAGGGAACAATCGCAGAACGCAACCAAAAATATATATTCTGGGGATCTCAGGGAAAATGGCGCCCGTACCTTACTCCCGGGGATATCTCTACTGCGCTTGCGCAAGTCACCAGGAAAATGGCTGCCGCCATTTTACCTGTGATAGTTGCTGCTTTGCAGTGCCGGGCTGACGCTGCAGAGAAGGACTCTGGAGGCTGCGGCGAGGTAACTATAACTATATATGGGTGCAGGGTGGGCCCATGTGCACTGCACACCCTGCACCTATTATAGATACACCATTGGGAAGCCCCAGGTTTTAGAACCCAATGCTTAGTAAATAAACCCCTGAGACTGCAGGAAAAAAGCAAAGTACATTCAGGTTCAAGGTTGGGGAAACATAATTTGTTATGTGGGAAGATTATAAATAGGCTTGTTTATAAGAGAAACTCTGTAAGCTATCTATTACACCTGAAGTCACTCACTTAAAAAAAAAATCTTGATAGAAATCTGCTATTTACCTATTGTTAACGATCTGATTGGTTGGTACTGCGCTTAATAATTTGAACAATACAGCACGGCTGAATAAATATGAGGTACACTAAAATGTATATAATCACAAATATAGTTTATTGCCGTCACCAACAAATAAAACCCATGATTAGCAATCAGTTATCATTATATAAAAAGATCATTAAAAATATATTAATAAACAGTGCAAAAAACAAGAGATATGGTAAGAACTTACCTTTGTTATCTCTGTTTCTACGAAGTCCATAGGGTCCACAGGGTTGACCTTGGGGTATAGGTTGGGAACCAAATCCGGGCACCACGCAGTTAAAGCTTTTAGCTCCCAGGATGCACTTGGGTCCACTCTCCCTATAACCCCACCCCCAGCCAGAGGCACCTCAGTTTGTAAGTAGCCAAAGGCCGGAGTAGGAGAGAAAAAGAGAGAGAAAACAGGAACACTCAATAACCATACTCACAGAAATGGGAGACGGAAAACCGGTGACCAGCCACACAGCCCATTTGAAGCCAGGTGCGTCAGGGCGGGCGCCCTGTGGACCCTATGGACTTCGTAGAAACAGAGATAACAAAGGTAAGTTCTTACCATATCTCTTGTTTTCTACTTCAGGGTCCACAGGGTTGACCTTGGAGATGTCCCAAAGCAGTTCAACCAAGGGTGGGGACGCTCCTGTGCTGAGAGGAGAATCCGTCGCCAAAAAGAAAGCATCCTGAGAGGCAAAGGAAACCAATGCCTAGAACCTTAAAAAAAGGTGTGGACAGAAGACCACGTGGCCACCTAGTAAGGCAACACAGCCAAGGCGCCACAGCGAGTCACCCACTAGGGTTACATGGCCCAAGAAAAAACAAGCATCAACAACAGAAAGGCCTACCCAAGGGAGGCCCCTGAAGAAGACATACGAGGGCATCCAGCCAACATCTGGCTATAGGCCGGCCATCCTTTCCTGTTAAAACCAGAAATCTCAGACCACCAATAAGGAGTCTGATTTCCGTAAGGAACCTGAACGGATCACATAAATCCACAGAGGCCGGACTACAATCAATGAGGCCACACCAGTCGAGAGGACTGGGGACTGAATGGCCGTACCATAAGTTCCAGAATAATATGGAACCTAAAAATCACTAAGAAGAAACACAGGGTGAGAGCAACTCACACCCTGACATGATGCCCTCTAGAAGAGGGAGCCACCTGAGAACGCTCCCAATTCCGACACTCTGAGAGAAAGAGAGAGCGCCAAAGCAATAGACCATGTAATGGCTATCACAACCAGCGGTTCCATGGACTGTCCTCGAAGGGAACGAAGAACCACTACTAACTCCCAAGGAGTCCCTAGGGAGGACAAATGGAGGCATAATCCAGAAAACACTCCAAAGGATGAACTGGATACCAGAGCGGAGCAATGCCATATCTTAATCATACTGACAGTGTAGAGATCCGCACTGACAGGAAGGCCAGGCCGAGGGGGCAACCCAAGCCAGCCGGAAGGAACGCCAGAATATCAGGAAATCCTGGACACCGGAGGATTGTATCGACAGGTACAATACCCTAAAAATTATGGCTGCCACAGTTTGTGGTAGGTCCCAGCAAAAGCTGATCCATGTGCTCTAAACATTCCAACGATGACAAAGCCAGGGAAGCCGTAAGACCACTATAGGGACGCAGTCAAAGACAAACGACCCAGGTCCAAGGCAAAACCAAGGACCATGAGATAACAGGTCCGGGCAGTGAAGCATCAGGAATGGAGTATCGATGAAGAGACTCCGAAAATCCAAGTACCCCTGACATCTGGGGCAATGAGGAGCCACCAGCAGGAAAGCATCTCCGTCACGATTGAAACACTTCCCTCGAGGAAGAAGGGAGACAGGAGAACACAGGTACTCAAATTGGAAGGACCACTTCACCGACAAAGAGTCACTGAAGGTTGCTTCAGAATCCCCAGAGTTGGAGTGTAACACCATAGTGTGATAAAGTCAGAAGGCCAGGAGGGTCACCTCAGGGGGTCCCCCCTGCTCACCAGGAGATGAAACCTCTCTTGGGGAAGAGACCTGAGGACTTGAAATGAACGCTGCCGAGATGGTCAGGAGGAGACCCTCGGACTATGTCCGAATGTGTGACATACCTGTCATTGCCACCCAACGAACAGTGTTGCTAAAAAAGGAAGCCACTGCCCTGACCCTGTTGGACTGAACTTTTTCAGGTTCACCGGGAAACAAGAGTTATGCCAGAGTGAAGGCCCAAGACAGGCTAAAGTTCCAACAAGTTAATTGACAGGGTGGAATCGACAGACGTCCAACTGCACTGAAATGGATGTGAACCAGACACTGTCCTTAGCAAAGAATACCCTGGACGAGATGACCATAGCCACCCGGAAAGGGACCGACTTGCCTCCGGAGAGAGCATCATCGTTTGAACAGTGATCCGACAGAAAAAACTTGTTCCATCTGGAGATAAGCCAATTATGGAAAGGCCTGGAATGGTACTGAGCCCATTCCACCCTTCCAAAGGCAGACACTGAATAGTGGACCATGCATCCCAGAGTGTAAAGACATATGTCGACTGCGTAGACATCCATGTACTCCTAATGGAAGAGTGGAGATGCCGTCTTACGCCAGAAGAATTCTCAGATTCTGAAAATCTAGCAGGGCTCATAGGTGAAGAATACCCAGAGAGGGATGCAGGGAGGACTTTTTCCCCGTTGATTAAACGTCTGCACCCTGAAGAAGCCACGGTCATCCTGACCTGGCTGTAAAGTACCCCGGCGATCCTGCTAAGAGCAGGAGGCCGTCCAGGTACAGGAGCATTGGGATATACTGAACAGGAGAACTGTCAGAAAATCCAAAACGCTGGTAAACCCCTGTGGGGCTGAGGACAGTCCCAACAGGCAGAGCCCGAAAAATTGTAAGTGCTGTGATACAGCAAACCTCAGTCCATGCTGAGGCAAGGTCTCTGTAAGTACCCGTAAGCACGCGTCCTGTGTATCTAGTGATACCATAAAGTCCCCAGGTTCCAAACATAGTATGATGGAGCCTAGGGATTGCCTCCTGAGCCCAGGTAGCCTTAGGAACTGGTTCAGGGAAGTGAGACAGAGAATAGGCCAAAGAGGACCCTTCAGCCACCGCACCAGAAAGAAAACAACCAGTCCCTCGCTGAGAAAGTGGGGATGGCCTAATGAGCTCCGCTTACCGCAACAACTGTATAGCTTTCTGGATACGTAAGGCCCTGTTCGGGCCTGGAAAGAGTCCGCCTGAGCAAAAAGAGGGCGTACCCTCCTACCCACGTAGCCGCGGCAACTTGACACTAGTACCGGGCGAACTGAGAAAATCGCCATCTCCCAGTGGTAGGCCTGTCTCGTCAGGCTGAAGAGATATCCGTAGGTTCAGAAGCAGGATCGGCTGGCAGTCCAGGCCTGCTCGGTACTGGATATGTCGGCCCTCGTAGAGGCTGACAGCCTATGAAGAAACAGACCTTTAGACTGACCCAGAGGACAAAAAGACTTAACAGACTTAGTCTAAGGCCTTGTAGTGGGCATAGCTGAAGGCGGTAAACTTGTCGTTAGTAATACTGTCAAAGTTACTACAATCCTGTCAAGGTCAGGACCAAACAAGATCTACCCTATAGATGGTATCTGCACCTCTGCATTCCCAGAGCGCAGCCATAGGGTATTACGGAGGATACAGTCGCAGCCGGAACTCTGAAAGCTAGGAGACTGATATCCAATATAGGCATTTCCACCTATGACAACTGCATATATTACGTGAGCGACCAAATACATTTGAAACCCAGACGTGTTGGAGGGGAAAAAACATTACAAATGCATCAGCTCAGTATGCAATAGTATTAACCAACCATGCTATAACCATGGTAGGAAGGGTAACAAGCCCTGAAAGCGAGTATACTGACTTCAGGCAGAGTTACCCCCTACGGATCCGAAGAATCCGACCACGCAGGAATGGGAGGCGTCAACGTCTGAAATCAGATGAGTAACACGCCCATCCACCCCAGGAGGGACTCGTGAGGACCCTCAGGGAATTTGGGACAGGAGGCCAAACACTGTTGCCATACCTCCTATCTGGCAACAGCCAGAGTCCCGCCATGCGATCCACCCGAAGCAACAGGGAACCCGAAGGCACGTAAGACTGAGGGTGTATGATACAAGTGCAGGTCAACATTCACTCTAACCAGAATGGACCTGCTACCAGCCACAAAGCAGGGATAATAATACCTGAAATAGGCTTCCCCCCGTGTAAGAGGGAAAGAGCCCAAAACAGTATCCAGTTCACGCAGAGCCAACTGGGAAGTAACCACAGGGCGTCAACCACGCCACTTTGCGTTTCGTAGAAAATGACATCCACCCAGGGTGGCTTTGGGAATCCCTGCAAGGGGAATGACAGACTATGGTGGCACCAGGGGGAATTCATATACTGCGAAAGACCCCTGCAGGGAGCGGTAGTCTGTGTCACAGGGGAAGAGTGCAAGAAACTGCGAGATACCCTGAGATGAAAAGGGCAGTATGGTGAAGTAACCCCCAGGTGAGGTACAACAATGGGGCCCACCCGGCGATCCGCAATTGAGAGGATCCCGAGAAAACAAACCGCCCAAGGGGGTCGTGAAAGGGGCCGGCACCAGATGACGCCACACACAGAACCCTTTATGAAACAAATCCTCCGCACTAACACCTGCAGCACATGACTTGCAGGATAGCAAAAATGGGTGCCGTATAACGCTCTATCTCCTGGTCAAACATATCTGACCAATCTTGGTGGAAATATCAAGCAGCGCTATACTGGTCCTGACTGATGCCAAAATTAGCCGCAGGGACCCATTTTCAGCGTATGCAACACACAGTTCCAACGAAAATGTGGCAACGTGCAGCACGCAACAGTATGTGACAAACCTCACAAATATCAACGAGTATATAAATGTGAGGTCTCAGAACCACCCTAAGTACAGCTGTATTAGGGCAAATAAAGAAAAGGGATAGATATACACTGACAGGTGAGAGAATTAAATACAGACAGTCAGCACTAGCATAAGTCACATACCATGCAGATATATACATATATACATAAACATGTCATATAATATACTGCACTATTACACTGCATTCAACTTACCCAGATTCAGTGTCTGGGAAGGCTACAGCGCTGTGTACACTGACCTGATGGTGAGGTACGCAGGGGGACTGGACTCATTGCCATCTCCGGAGCTCTGCTGCTGCACCACAAGAAAATGGCCACTGGAGACCTCAGAAGAAGCGTGGCCCGCGGAGGAAGCAGCTCAGCGACGCCAGACTATACATACTGAAGGGCGCGCTGAGCTGAGGGGAGGAGCCGCTGTAACAGGGAAAGCTTCCTCCCCTGGCCGGCTATTAACCTCCCGGGACGCCGGCTCCCAGCGCCGATCAGTAAGTCCCTGGTGGTCTAGTGGACACACGGGGTATGGGGGGGCCCGCCGCCACTGCCGGCGCCTCCGGTCTGTCCCCAGAGACCGGAGGCACAGGACTGCATATTAAATGCGCGGATCACCGCAAGCGGTGATCCGCGACCTTACCTGCTCCCCGTAGATCCGGCAGCAGTCCTGGGCGCCCGCAGAGTCCGGCTAGTACAGACTCTGGGGTCCCGCTGAGATCCCCAGATCTGTACTGGCGTCTCAGCGCCGGCGGGGTGACGGAGCGGCAGCTTAGATGTCCTATGGACAGTCCGACGCTGCCGCTCTGAAAGTCCAAAGTAAAAATAAAAAACTCTGTTCTTAGAAAAAAATATATAGCTTAGGGGCTGTTAATCAGCTCCCCACTGCACTAAACGGTGACCCGACTCCGGCCGGGCACCAACTTAAACTGAGGTGCCTCTGGCTGGGGGTGGGGTTATAGGGAGAGTGGACCCAAGTGCATCCTGGGAGCTAAAAGCTTTAACTGCGTGGTGCCCGGATTTGGTTCCCAACCTATACCCCAAGGTCAACCCTGTGGACCCCCTATGGACCCTGAAGTAGAAAAGCTTGTTAATATGTCATATTACAATTGATTGCTGTATTGTTCAACCAATCGATCGTTAATTCATAGAAGAGAAATAGTTGTCCTTAATTTGGATAGCCCATTCTCCCAATACATAGGTGCCTGGTCACCCGTGCACCTGGGTGTCTGCAGCTGTTTATATATTTCCTGTTACATACCTCCCAACATTTGATTCTTGTGAGTAGGGACACAGGCGCGCGCCCGAAAATAGGGTTTGTGGCCTATCGACAAGGGACGTGGCCATGGGGTGTATTAAGAGCGGAGGGGGGCCGTTTGCATTCCCATTCCGGGGCCACCTCCTCTCTCCCCGGCAGCAGACTGATGCGGCTGACCGGTGACCACAGCATCAGTAGACTCTGGGCACTAGTCTGTGCCCAGAGTCTACTGCGCATGCGCAAAGCACCCGAAAAATGGACGTGGCAGCCATTTGCCAGAGTTTTGTGCAGGGCTGAGACACCTGACATGGAACCTCGGAGAGATAAGTGTTAGATAACCTGCACCAACTATAGATACGCCGCTGGGCAAGCCACGCCCCCATTTTCGGCATGCTGGGGGCTCATCCAGTGCTCTGGGAGCTGCTGGATAGTCCCCCAGCCTTTTCCAGAGTCGGCAATGAGTATATGGATGACGCGCGCATCACTCATTCACCACTGCTCAGTTATGCAGATCAGCGGTGTGAGGGTGTCCTCTCCAACTTTCCCCCGCCCGCGGGACACTGTGGGCCACGGGTGTCACAGTGCCTGTAAAATGGGACTGTCCCGCTGAAATCGGGACAGTTGGGAGGTGAGCTGTTATGACTTATTTGGCTTTTATGCATTCATTATTAGCGCCTGAATAGATAGGTGAGTTAATTTGCCTCTGGTTACTAACAATTAAGAGAAGAAAAGGAGGTGTGACAGATGAAGGGCTTCTGAACAGTGATAGGGATGGACATCAGAAGCCCACCATCAAAGGGTGGCTGGGCTACCGCCATCAAAACTTACATTGCGATTGTAACTAACCATCGCATCAAAAGAATTAGATGAAAAAGAAAAACATTGCGATGGTTCGCGCATGCACTAAAAAAAACATGTATGCTCACGTGCAACAGCAAACTGTGGCCGGTCTTGTTGTTAAACAGCTGAATTCTGCTATTCGATGCCAGCTGCCTTTGGAAAGCCACAATCAAATGGTTAAAACACTACCATCGGAAGAAAGACATCAGTGGCGTTGAACCATCAAGCATCGATGTCCATCCCTACAGTGGAACACAAGTCCACTACAGACATCATTTTAGCCCATTCTTCACTATTTTGCCATTATCTTTATCTTTTCCAAGAAGCACTGGGAAGAAGGCTGTCGTGTCAAGTAGAGGTTTTGATCCGAATAAAAGATTTTGTATGTGTGATTTTGGAAGGGTTTCACATAATCGTTATTGCTATGGCATTTTGCTGACAGGACCACGTTTTATTCAAGAATGATGCATGAAGCATTATATTATAATCAGGGCCGTAACTAGGGTGGTGCGGCCGGTGCCGTGGCACAGGGCACCGCTGGGCAGGGGGCGCTGTTTGGGCCTGTCAATTTTCCTGTCTATTATCATTGTCACTTGTAGCCCCCTCTTCTTTTATCCCCAGCATCTCCTGGCCTCCCGTGTCCCTGGCCCATCCCGATGAGGCCATGGCACTTTTTCAGGTGCACTATCTTATGTTCCTATTTTTAAAAAATGGGGAGAGAGGGGGGGGGGGGGGAAGGGGCACATGCTCTCTCTATCACAGGGCACCAAAAAGTCTAGTTACGGCTCTGAATATAACCATTCCACGTGTGCTACTTACTACACTATTTACTGTATATATATTTTTTTCATTTTGATTTTCATGGTTCATCCATTTCGAAAGAGTCGTTACACCAAAACAACTTCATAAAAAAATCAAGAAACTCTTTGCATCTTTGATTGTTTTTTTATTTCTTACAAAGGATAGACAGATGCTCTGCTAAAAGGACAGCTATTTTTTTTTTAAAATGTGTATTTTATTGATTCAAAAGCATCTTTGACAAAAAAAAAAAATCAATACAATATAGAATGTCATAAATAGACATAGATACAGATAAGGAACATAAATGTATCCAACAAATATCACATAATAAACAAATGACAAGACATTTTTTAAATCAAAACAAATCTAAAATAAAACTTATATACAGTATATATATTATAAAACGAAAAAAAAACTTGAAATCATACAAAAAAAACCAAAAGCAAATAAAAAGAAAAAAGCATAAACTTAGGCATAATAACAGTGCCGTGCAGACTAGGGAACCCCCAACAGTGATATAGAAGGGACAAAGGACAGCTATTTATTATTATGAGAAAACAAAATGCAGACAGACTATACAGCACTTGATCCCTGGTACTGTGGACCTGGAATCAGTGGTTCTGCCTGGTGAGTAAGAGCAGCTGCTGTTTAGTTCAGACCAGGCCATTACTTACACATTAAGGATTTACATGAAGCATTCTCATATCAGGATACCACCCAATCCTATACTTGCCTACCCTCCCCAGTGCCGCTCCCGGCCACCCAGAAAGGCAGGCAAGCCTCCCGGTGGCTGCCGACCCTCGGTTACAAGAGAAACCCTCACAGCGGGGTGGCCGATGACACGATTCACGCTGAATCACATCATTTTGGTCCTGCCCCCTGCTTCACAATGCCGGTAATCTCAGCACTGTGTAGCGGCGACAGGGCCAAAATGATGCGATCACGTGGCCACTCCCCCAGCTCTGTCCACAAAGATATGAATGATTTTTAAAATAGTTATCGTTCAGATCTGAATTAAAATCTAACCGTGTGTATGCACCATATGTCCGGCCATGCCCCACTGCTATGCCGATCTGGCTGCTCCCTCCGGGAAGGGGCAGCTAGAATGTCGGCAAGCATGACCCAATCCACAGCATACCCCTTTTACACCAACATAAAAATCCTAGATTGATGCACATGAACGTGCATCAACCCAGGATTTTTGGCAGTGTAAACGGATCCACCCGTGTCAGCCTGCAGTGTAGACGGCGCAATCCGGGTCATGATGATCCGGATTGTGGCGCATGCTGTCCGATTGGCCGGCTTCAGTGGCGCTTGGAAATTACAACATCACCAGAACAGCCGGGTCACTTCAGAACGACGCCAACTTTGGAATATCCTGGGTCGGCGCCGCAGTATGAAAGAGTTATGATCCGGGTTGGAACCATGGTGTAAAGGTGTTATAAATCTTCAGGCAACCAGGAGCAGCACTGTTCAAACTACTCAGACACCAGCTCTTCCTACTATGTATATACCACATTAAACTGGACTCAGAACCATTGGTTGTAATGTCTAAAAAATGGATGGTAAAAGCAGCCGATATTACCAGTTCCTATGTGAATATAGACTAGAGGTAGACTTCTACCTTCTGATGAAACCGGGAGTGGTACTGACCTGGAGAAACGTGTCAAGGATTGTACACAGCTCTGTGTCCGATTCTCTGCTCAGTGCCTACTTTGGGAGCAGTGTTTCAATCCCCCTGTGAACTGTACACACTTTACAGAAACTCCTGTGCTTTATACACCCATGCCTATGGATAAGGACGCACAGTGGAGTCTGGCCGCGATATAACTGGAACGGAGGGATAACCAAACTTTCTGACTTATTGCTGCCACCTGACGCATATCTGGACTGAATACCAGAGTGCAGGTGAGGTCTCTGTTCGGAAAAGTACTATAGTGGATCTCCTTCCCAGCGGCTGTTTCACCTTTCTCTGCACTTCTCCTTGCCAATCATAGGAACTATCAGCGAGTACTGCAGCCTCTGACCACTGAGGTCTGTATCATACAGGGGTGAGTGTATTGGAAGAACTGTCCATTAAGACTATCTATATCTATACCCATTGGATATACTGTGTCCCATTCCCTTTGAACATGACCATTGAACACTACATCTGTTCTATTTTAATAATATAGGGACTGTTAATATCTAACAGCATATCATAGCTTGTGATGTAATGTTTTGCGGAGCAATTTGCCAATGAGAACCATATGTCTATTTTATTACATGCTCTTTATTGTGCACATTGTGTGTTTTAGGTTAATGCATGAATTGTGTTATCAATTGATGTTATCTGAGGCCTTTTAAAGAACTCCCAACTGGTATAATAAAATACTAAATTCTGTACGGCCCTACACTTTTCCTTTTTTCTAAGTTACATACCTTCATGAAATTAGACATCAGAGGGGTGTATAATCTGGTCAGAGTAAGGGAGAATTTGCTACGGAAATGTTTAATATTGTTAATCCCTTTTGGTCTTTGCAACACTAAGGCCACTTTCCAACTCTTTATCAATAATGTATTCAAAGACCTACTGGATGAGTTTGTAGTAATCTATTCAGACAACATTCTGATCTATTCTTAAAATTTATATACACAGAAGATGCATCCAGATCATTTTGTCATCTATATACCAAAAATAGTAAAGTGTGGTTTTGAGAAGAGTAATGCCTAGTAGTTAAAGTTGAATTCAAAACCAAGGACATTGATTAGTGGCCAGTGCTCACCTATGTTAAAGTCATTCAGTGTTTTGTGAGTTTCACCAAATGCAGAAATTCTCCCATCCCTGAGGTTCTTATATGCAGTTAGCTGCCCGTAAAGCCTCACTATATGAAAAACAAAAGGCTTTTATGTCAGCATTCATGTTGGAAGTTTATGTATCAGATATGGCCATTAGGGGCTGTCCCATCCCAGCAGGGAGGGGACAAAATGACCTTCTGATTTTGTGACGTTTTCTCCATCTACATCCTACCAGCAGAATGCAACATTAGTATTGCTATGAAAATGTATTTTTCCAAATTGTGACATTTGAAGGGTCATGCATATCATTTACATGGACTATATAAAAACATTGAGTATTTGAAGATAAGCAAGGAAATTAACCCTCTCAACAAGCTAGATGGGCATTGTCCTGCTGCTGTGTCAACTTCAACTTTCAGGTTAGCAATCAAACTGGTTCTGAAAATGGAAAGGCTGATGCCATCTCCAGACAAGAAGCAAATTCAATGTCACTAACACCTCAAAAAACCGTTCTACCAGCACAAACAGAAATTAGTTCCCAAATAGTATGCACGAGAGTGGCAATGGCCACACGCAAGAGATGACGAAGTGGACACCAAGAATGGTGATTCAGGGAGACGGCTGTTTACCCTATAAAGCTAAGCTTCTACTCATCCAAAAAAAGATATTACAATGCTATCATGACACTTGGAGTTCAAGAAACACTTTAAAAACCTTCTATGACTTCATTCAACAAGTGCCTGCCCGAATTAAAACAACGCCCTTTTTGACGTTTGAAACCACTATCAGTTCCCCAAGGGTCATGGTGTTCCATACATACACATATTCCTCTCCTCTTTAAGGACTAACCACAGCTCCATAACCTGCCCAAATACTCCTAAATTCGATTTACTGATGGCACTGGGCCTAATTGCAATGTGAATGGTAGTGTTCCCGCTAGGCTGTTTTAGCAAGACGCCGTGTCCTCTCAGATTTCAAAAGGGCAGAATGATGATACCACTATGGAATGGACATTTCTTTATTTACAAATAGCTCATTATTGTATAAGGAGGATTGCCCAACAAAGACATTATAACATTTTATTTAAAATACCCTAGTTAGCGCCGAATAAATAACGTATTGCTATTGAAATTCAGAGGGGTTGTTGGGAAGCACCTATTTTTCTCCTTGGCTGCAAAGTAATATAATTTCTTTCATTAGTGGCGCCAGTCACTAACCTCTCTCTGTTCCTTAGATCATCAATTTGGTGCATTACAGTGGCTTATTATCAATTGCAGGGCATTACAGTATGGTATATAATCAATTTGGTATATAATAAATTACAGTGGATTATCCATTGAGGGCATTATATTATTAATTGGTGGCACTATGAGGCATATTATGCATTCGGGGGCACTACAGTGTGGCGTATTATGAATTGTGGGCACTACTGTGTGTCATTATACTGTATATCTCATCGCAGTTAGCAAAATTTTAATCTAAAAATATTTATCAGTTTTAGTGGAGTTTTTTTTTGCAATAAGACTCAGCAAAGAACTCTTTGCTGAGTCTTTTGCAATAAGACTCAGCAAAGAACCCTTAACTAATTTTGTGGTCCTCCATCTGTGGCAATTTTTTGGGTAAATCTCCACTCATTTCATTCATTAAATGTGCCAGATTTTACTCCATTGACTGTTAGTAAAGTTGGGCCACTGTTATGATATTTTAAGAAAAAGCTCAGGAGCACTATGATACTGCAATTTCTAATATTCCAAACAAGTTGCTGAAATGTCAATTTTCCCAACTACACCGTAGCAAGATGAAGAGGTGATTTGGCAAATGATAAGGCTATATCTGAAAAGGAGTATTTTTTTTCCCCCAATGTATTTATTTAAAATTTTTATGAAAAGTACAGAAAAACAGTATATGCAATGGCAAAAACAATATTTAGAATACACCAAAACAAAATACGTGGAGTTGCATACACACATAAAAATATAGATCTAACAATAAAATTGATCTAAAAGCAAATATACAGAAAAAAAGAACGATTAAGTGCCAAAACACATATTAAAATAAATATATAACAATACAGAACATAAAGTGAGAACAAAAACAAACAAGAGAAAGAAGGAAGAAATAGGAGGTAGAAGAGGAAGGGAAGAGAAAGATGTAAAGGGGGACAGGGAAAATAGAGAAGAGGCCTAGTTTGGGTCAATGTTACAAATTAGGGGAGTGTAAGCAAAAATCCCTAAATTGAGAAAAGGGGAAATCACCATGGTAGAATGGGGAAGTGGTAACATCAGAGCAGGAGGTCCGAAAAGCCAGAGGGTAGGGTCCCATGTGGCCTGGTTTTACTATATAGAAACCAGTCGCCCCAAACCATAAGAAAGTTATGGGAGGTGTTGTGAAGGTAAGCTGATATTTTTTCCATGGCTGCCACATGCAAGATTTTATTTATGAGTTGCTGACAAGGAGGATCAATGCACTTCCATTGTCTTGCAATTAAGCATCGTGCCACATTTAAAATATGTAAAGAGAGCTTATCGGCTTGCTTGGCAAGGCCCTCAAGTGGGCAGCCAAGGCGAAAAGACCAAGGGAACTTAGTCAAAGGTACCTTAAGAACTTCCGACAGAAGATTGGTAACCCCATCCCAGATTAGAACTATTTTAGGGCAAGACCACCATATACGTAAGTACCCACCTCTCTGCAACACTGATTTGAGGCAGAGTTATACATTCTGTGTAAATGGGCAGGTACCATCTATAACATATCTTGTATGCGTTTTCCTTCATTGAGGAAATAGAGGAGTATTCCCGTACTACAGACCATGTGTCCGCATTAATTGGGCTGCCTAAATCATTTTCCCACTGGAATGTCTGGTAATTTAACATTAAGCAAGAGATTGTAAAGAACAGATATGATAACCTTCATAAAAGGGATTATGGAGGCACATAGACTCAACTGGAGTTAAGGATCTGGAGTATTTATTTATTTATTTTTTAAAGCTGTACATTTTTCCTATTCTTCACCTAGAAGCAAGCATAAACTTCACCTATATGTTACTCCTCAAACATTCTCTGCTCAGCCATGTGCAAATACAGTAAAACCACTAGTTGCTAGCAACCATGGCTGTCCTTCATCATTTCCCATTACTGACCTTGTCTTCTCTGCTTGTTCTGGGGAAGGATCTTGCTTGTGTACTCCACAGGTACTCTTATAGCTGCCTGTCCTTTTCGGGTAACTGTGTGGTGCCAAGTGTTCTTCTTAAGCGTCATGGTCACTGCTGAAAAATGAACCAGTACAGTTGCTTCTCAATCTGTTCTTTGGCAGCTGCTGCGACCAGAGAGGAATCAAGATAGCAATGGCAAAGTTCCCATTAGCGACCGCCAAACTCATTGGGTCCATCAGCTGTGCGGAGATGGTACTCAGATGTTTTAAACAACCCTATCTTTGGTGTGAAGACTCTTTGGCACCATCCACGATCCTCATAAATTCTTAGATGTTTATATTTGTGGAAATATGATTGTACAGGAGGCTAAGCACAGAGCAGACTTAGAGCCATTTTCAAATGCCTGCTCCCATTAATGGTTACAGGCCTTTTTTTGGGCTGAAGCCATTCTCTGGAATGTCCTACCATACACACACAACAAGACAAGATTTCCAGAACTTCAATCTATGTCAGCCCTGATACTTGGACACTGGTATCTGGTGTTCCTTGCGGCTAGACTCCTGTATCCAGTTCCCTTGCACAGGGTTTCAGGTGTCACATCCTTCCAAGTACATTCCTCATTTCAATCAGACTATCCTGTGTGCCTCATACACCTTTTCCATCTGTCCCTATCTCCCATTCACATCTGGTACTCACAGAGGGACTCCGAGACATGCGTGGTGCCAGCAGCAAAGAAAAACCTTCTGGTAAATATCTGTGCCACTTTACACTCTCCACTTTTGTATAGAGTAGTGACACACCAGACTGGCCATATCAGATTGGAAGGGAATCAGAATGATTTACCGCCAGCCGCATTGCCGGCGGTTCAAATCCCGACAGCGTCTGCTAGACACATCCTGATCATCTAGAGAGGTAAGTATAACTAATCTAATTCCCCCCCCTAACCCTCCTTTAGGGTGCCTAACCCTAACCTCCCCCCAGTGCCTAACCCTAAACCCCCCTCTAACTGCCTAAACCTAACCCCCCCTTACCCGCCGCCTAAACCTAAGTCCCCCGGGGGGTGCCTAAACCTAACCTTTCCCCGGGCGTGCCTAACCCTAACCTCACGGGGGGGCCTAACCCTAAGTCCCCCCCGGGAGCCCTAAACCTACCCCCCCCCCCTGCGTGGCGGCGCTCGGCATCCCTTTGATCGTGATGCCGGGCGCTGGTCTCCCGGCATAGGTAAAATGACAGGCGTCGGGATTTCGACGCCTGTCATTTAACCCTTGCCGGGATTAAGCAGTCGGGAAGCCGGCGGTCGGCATTGCGTCCACCGGCTTCCCGATTGGTAGAACCCTATAGTAAGTTCTGGCCAAACTTGGCTCTCACAGGAGATTCGAAGCAGAGATCTGCTCCAAAATGTCACTGGTAAGATATAGTGACAAGGCTACTCAGTCACAGTTTATGGAAATTCTGCAAGACTCTGGACCCATTTGAATGCCATCCTGGAAGCTTTAATGAGCCAAGTGCCTCTTTTGCAGCCAGTAGTGTGCCTCGGCTCCTTCAGGGTATTCAGACAGGGTGTCAGTATGTGGTGCAATTTCGCATGCTTGCACTGAAGCTACGTACAGTTGAACAAAAGGTCTCTTCCAACATTCTGGCATGGTATTTTAGATTGAATTAAAGAGGAACTAACCTTAATTATCAATTCCCATTAGATGACTTAATAGCCTTGTGCATGGAAGATGGCATTCTGCCCAAATCAGAACCTTTATCACTTCCTTCATGGCTGCATAACTTCTTGTGCCTCTCTGATGATTGAGGTAGGCCACTGTAGTCGTATTGTCGGACTGGATCTGGACGGGCCTGCCCTGGAGCATGTCCTGTGCCATGATCAGTGCTCTGTATACTGTTCGCAGTTCCAGAATGTGTATTGGCAGATGACTTTCTTGATTTGTCCATCTTCCCTGAAAAGTGTGATGACCTGTCACTGCCCCCCCCATCCGCGAAGGCTGACATCTGTTGTGAGAAGCACCTAATTTGCAATCCAGACCGGTTACCCTTTATTTAGATGATCCTTTCTCAGCCACCACAGGAGAGAGTTGCGAACCTCTAGAGTGAGAAAAATCCTCTGAGACCTTATAAGATGATGCTGTCCGTTCCACCTGGAGAGAATCAATCTTTGTAGAGGCCTGGCATGGAACGGAGCATACCCCAACATGTCAAAGGTGGATACCATTGATCCCAGGTCCTGCATTGCTAACAGAATGGATACCCTTTGCTTGTGTATTCACAATGATAGATCCACAATCTTGTCCTCTGGCAGAAACACCCTTTGTGCCCGAAAATCCAGAAACGCTCCCAGATGTGCTATCTGCTGTGTTGGAGAAAGTGATGATTTCTTCCAATTGATTATCCAGCTGTGCCTTTGTAGGCAGGCTATGGTCATCTGAAGATGGTTTTGTAACATAACCGGAGTCTGCGCCAATATCAGGTGGTCATCCAGATATGGCAAAATTCTGACTCCCTGACGCCTGTTTTGGTAAATACCCGGGGAGCCATGGATAGGCCAAAAGGGTAATGTTGCTGAAGGACAGCAAACCGTAAGAATTGTTGGTGGGATGGTATAATGGGAACATGCAGATATGCATCTTGAATGTCCAGAGAAACCATGTAATCCCCCGGCTCAATTACCAAAATAATTGACCGGAGAGTTTCCATACGAAACTTGGGTATATGGATAAACCTGTTGAGGGTTTTTAAATTTAGTATAGGGTGATAAACCCCATACTGTTTCTGAACCAGAAACAGATTGGAATAATAACCCCTTCCCTGTTGAGACACAGGAACCGGGATTATTAACCCTACCTGCAGCAGTGAACGAATGGCTTCCTGAAGGGCCAAGGCCTTGACCGCATCTGATGGAGGATCTGTGCAAAAAAACTTCTGGTGGGGATGTCTCCTGAAATTGAAGGCATACCCCTGAAAGACCACTTCTCGGACCCAGGCATCTGTAGTTGTCTGATGCCAATAATCCGCAAACTAAAAAAGTCGGCCTCCCACCCTGGGATCCCCCGGGAGGCCCGCTCTATAAGACCAGGGCTTGTTGCCCGGCTTAGAAGCTGTACGTCTTGCCGGGCCAGACCTCCTAGTTTGTTGCTTAGACTTGCGGAAACTAGTTGGCCTGGAAGAAGACTGTTCCTTTGCTCATCCCTGAGGACGCAAGGATTGAAAAGCAACCTGCCTGGATCTAGTTTTTGATGTAGTTGGCAGACCTGCAGATTTTGAAGCAGTCAGAGTAGTGATTATGTTATCCAACTCTTCTCCAAAAAGGACCTTTCGATAGAAAGGTAAGACTTCCAGCACCCTCTTAGATCCTGTATCAGCTTTCCAAGATCTTAACCAAAGGGCCCTGCGTGCCACTATTGATGCTGCTGATGCCCTAGAAGCTAAAATTCCAGCATCTACTGCAGCCCCTCCCAGATAGGAATCTGCTTCCCTCACGTGGGAGATATTCATCATCTGTTCTCTGGTAGCATTTGTAACGATCTTCCAATGCCCCTATCCATTCTTCAACAGCTTTGGCTACCCAGGTTCCAGCCATAGCTGGAGGAGTAACCACTCCAGATGACAAAAATATATTTTTAAGACAGGCTTCGATCTTTTTATCTATGGAATCCTTCAGTGAAGATGCTGATGGAATATGCAATGTTGCATTTTCTGATTAAATGTGTTACATGAGCATCCACAGTAGGAGGTACCTCCCACTTAGTACATACAGAAGGTGAGAACGGATAAAATTAATGTTATTCTTTTAAATCACATAAAATCATTTAATCAGGGTTACCCCATGCCTCCTTGATAAGCTGTTATCAGATACAGGGAACTCCGTTTTGATCACCTTCCGGTGGTGATTAAACATTGGAGCCTTCTTACTATGAGCCGGTTCATCATCCTGAATATCATATCTGGGACTAATTTAACCACCCTCAACAAATAAGGAACATCCACCGGATGATCCTCCTCCTATCAATACCCCTAAATCTATATACCCAAAAACACAAAACGTTATATTACAATAAAAAAAGAAAGTTACACGCTTAGATATAACACAATTAGCGCCAAAGCAAGTAAATACAAAGGTACAAACCGATACATACGCGTGTGCACTGGCCCAGTATGCAGTATTTCAATCCTGAATCTGCGGTCACCTTCACCCAAGAATATAGAGAAATGACTGCCTACTGCCCCAGCTCACAAGCCTTTATTCGGTACAGGTTTCAGAGACAACAAAGGCACAGAATAACAGATGCTCATTGGTTCTAGCTTCAGGTCACTCCGTTCATTTGTTAGTTCATATGGTGTCATCAGAGGTATGGATCAGCTTTCCAACTGCTTCTTTGTGTAGGTTTCCCTCCGAAGAACTAATAAAAAATAACACTACATACAGAGATACATTCTAACCTAGAACTCGAACGCATGCTGCGATCTCCTTGCGGGTCGAACCGGAAATCTGCAAATAAACAGTGATTTAGAATGGTACCAAATATGATATGTCTACTAGCTTATGTACCTTAAATATTGTATACATTACATTTCACAACATAATTATTTGCTAATAAAACCTCTAATATCACGTTTAATGTGAAGGACCCTTTTTATGTTATTGTATGTGTGTGAGAATATTGTGTAGTTTCGCTAGTTTGCGTTGCGCGTATGTGAGGGTTTGTGCGCACTTCGAAGGTACGTGCATATGTGTATGCATGTAAGTCTATGTGTGTGTTATGTAATTCAGTGTATTTGTGATGGATTAATATATATATTATCCATTTCTGACATTTTAATATTTAGACATTGCCTGAACCAAATTCTAAGTTGTAAATAAAGGTGTATTTCTAAGCAGGGGCAGACCCCCAGTTGTTTGCCGTTGCCACCCTGTCTGGTAGCCTGTGACAGGCCTTTCTTCACTTGACTAGGGTGTAGGTGTCAGTTCCTATGAACCAAAACAGTATTGAACAAAAAGGCACACAATTGCTAACGACCTGCAGGCCTCTGACAATGATTCCCAACCTTGCATTCAGACTGTGCTACATTTTTAATTATTTCTCACAGGCATATTGTATTAGCATGCAGAGTCTCTCAAAACACTCACAGAAATACACATCAAAACCTGTCTTCCAACTAAACCTTGTAGTAATATAAACATATATTTGTGCGCATCGGAATTGCGCTGACAGAGCAGCATCCAAGCAATTCGTCATCAGAGCATGGACGACTAAATCGTCAGTTAACAATTGCAAGCGATCATATCCAATTATCTGACTTCGACACTCCCCAGAGATAGATCCTGGAGAGGAACCCTGTGAATCATCCAATTCCCCTAATGATGCGTCTGAACCCATATGTTGGGCAGACTGATAAAAAGATAACTTGCGCTTAGGCACTTTGGTTACCGGTCTGTTAACATTAGATGGTGCCATACTCTGACTAGAATGGCCAGAAATATCCTTCCATGTAGTATGCATAGGAGGTGCAAACATAGTATACTGTGGACACCCCATCCAAGAAGGCATCGTAGAAGCAGCCATACGATTCATAACCTTCATCATAAACTGGGACAAAGAGGAAACCCAAGAACACTCCTGTCCAGGGACAGGCAAACTGGATTGGTGAGGTGACTCTTTATTACAGACAACACACAAACCATCCATTATGTCCTGAGAGGACAAATTAGCCGTACATGACTTATATGGGAACGGCACAGGCTGCACCCCCTCCTGTTTCCCTTTATCTTTTGACATGGTCAATAAAGGCAATAATTGCAATGTTATGTGACAGCCTTCACAAAACTCAATTGAATGTGAAGTACTCAGAAAGAAACTTCCACCCCAAGAGGATGGAGAGAAACCAGTGATAGGTATAATTGACAGATTTAGAAAATAAGAGACACAGTGTCAATCAGCAGCCACAAACAATAAATATGTAATATAATTACAATCGGCTCTAAATTAATTACAGGAACGCAAAAGGAATGGTAGGACAAAAATCACTATATACCTTAACCAAGGGAGAGGTATACAGGGAGACTGACCCAGACCCTCCTGAGACCACAGCTACAGGGTGCATTAAGCATAGACCATGAGTGTCTCATATAGACATGGAGGGTAGGTGGAGCAACCCAGACACGCAAAACCCTTGGTAGGGACTGCATCTGGGTCGGAGCTGCCGAGGGAGCGCCTACCTCCCATGCGCTGGCCTTATGGTCCCCGGCGTAAGATAAGGCCCTGCCTGGTGTAATGAGGACGCGAACAATTCCAGGCCCTGAGAGCATTGGCTGCTGGTGAGTCTCTGACACCAGAAGCAAGTACTGCCACGAGCGATTCCTCGTAAGCGAGGACTTGCCTTACCTGACATCTCCAAGTATCTGGTGCAGTCCAGGTCGCAACATTGCTGCTAGCTAAGCTCAGCCATGACTCGCCAAAATCACCAGCACAATTACTGATGTTGCGGCCCGGCGGAGGTAGATGGAGTCGCATATCTGCATCTTAATACAGTACTGCGGACTCAAACATAAGAAAATAAAACATAAAATAAAAGCTTAGGACTGCCAGAGCAGTCCCGTTACAAAGGTGCATCTTGATCCTGCCGCACCAAACAAACAACTGAAGACCTATGGCTAGGGGCGGGGTATATATGGTGGAGGACCCTGGGCATTCTGGGAGCAGAAGATTTAACTGTTTTGTGCCTGGTCTTCCAACCATAATATCCCCATGGTACCCCTGTGGATCCCTATGGACCCCGAAGAATTTTTTTTTTCTGGTTCAAGAGAGACCAAGTTAGGTACTACCTCCCACTTTCCTGCTTCTGGTTATGATGACTGTTCCATCGCCATTAACCTTAGCTGTCCCTTTGAATCCATCTCTCTCTACACTTTTAAGCTGGGCACACACTATACGAAGAATCGTAGTATATATCGTTCTGACGCGGATTGCAACAATATATCGTACACATCATATAGTGTGTACGTCTGAACAGTCATTTATCACATCGTCCCATCTGCTGTCCTGCATGGCAGATGGAATGATGCAATGAATGACGCAGTATAGTTACATGCATCATGTAACGATACAGCTCCATCATACACTGGATCATGCAGTGTATACGGCGTGTGTGATGAATTGTTACATTGGTCGCCGCGTCATTGTATAGTGTGTACTCAGCTTTAGACTCTGGTGCACTTCGTCAGTGATAGTAACCAAGTTAGCTTTGCCTCTTTAAATTACCATGTCTCTAACTGCCATTCATAGCAGTAGGATTCTTAGTGGTATAATTCAAACTGCTGCTTTGACTCTCCAGGCAGGGGGCTACATAAAGATACAACCGCTTTCTGAGTAATTCCTCACATCACGAGTTCAGGTTCTCTATGCATTCCTTGGCTCCAAATGCATTCACCACCATCCAGACTGGACATCTGCTCAGATACTCACTTAGGGCCCCTCATAGCAAGATCACTTTTTCCACAAAAGAGTGCAGCCTCAAGATTTGGCAGGGCTATTACTGTGAATTTGGCCATCTCACCACAATATTAAAGTGTCACGATCCAGTACAAGGAGTTCCTCTGTGGAGGACAGGGAGCCAGGATGGCTAGGAGAACGCTAAAGGAGTGATAGTACTAGTGTCCTCAATAAAGGTCAAACCAGGTGTTGGCTAGACCTAAGCAGAGGCGCAGAGTCTAACCCACTCGGTGGTCTTCACCAGTGACCCCTCCTATTGGGATTGGGATTTCGCCGCACCGAGTGAGCAGGTTGCGGCCCTCTGGTTAGGTACCTGGGAATGACAAGGAGTCTAGGGAATTACACTAATACAATGAATAGAATGATGTACTGGTTTGATCGTTGCAGGATTCAGAGGTAGGATACACCAGGAAGTGACACAGGAGATCCAGGCACAGACCGGTTGTGTGTGACGAGGAATAATGAAAGGTTAGATACTGGTTGCTTTGGATAACTCGGATGCAGAATAGGGTAATGAAAGTTCAGTAATCAGACACAGAGAGACATTGGGTGTACAGTGAACCCAGACGCAGGGTAGTGTATAGACCAGGGGTTCCCAACCACGGTCCTCAAGGCACACTAACAGTCCAGGTTTTAAGGAGAGACATACTTGAGCACAGGTGACTTAATTAGTACCTCAGTTATTTTGATTTAACCATCTGTGCTTAAGCATGGATATCACTAAAACCAGGACTGTTGGTGTGCCTTGAGGACAGAGGTTGTGAATCACTGGTATAGACACTATAGATCCAGTTGCAGAATGGAGATAACGGTGCAGGGAACTCAGGCGCAGGTTAGTGAACTTGATACACTGTAGATTCAGTCACGGAATACAAATAACCGTGCAGGAAACTCAGACGATGGTTAGTGAACCCGATACAGTGTAGATAGTCGTGGGGGTAACGGAAGGCGCTTCATGAATCCAGGCACAGGGAAAGCTACTGAAATTAGTGCTTGGGAATGGTACAGGAGGAGGCACAGAAAACTGGTAAATGAGCCAGAGCTGGGTAAACACGAGGATTAACTGAAGCGAAACTTGAGGTTAAACAAAAGAAGTCACTAGGAATCCACATGCGGATATGCTCGGGATGGCACAGGTGATAGAAACGCGATCTGGCTCCAATAGTACTAAAGAGCCTGTTGCAGACTAGCTGTGGGATTCGCTATGAAAGTAACCTAGATGCCTGGAGAAAATACTGGCATCTTAGTCACTGGGAAAGCCAAGTTGAACAGCAGCTTCCTGTTCCTGGAGTCAGACTAAATACTCCTAGGTAGTTGGTCATTGGATCAAAAGATCAGCTGAGTGACCGCAGGACTACCATTGGGAGAGACTAGTCAGGTGATATGGACCAACATTGCTGAACCCCAGCCTGCCACCACGGGAACCAGGATGCACGCATGGAAACCCTAGCAGACCCCTGGGAGAATACTCAGCCACCACTCACCTCCACTCCTGGTGACTGAACACCTAAGCCCAAGGACGCCGGCGCGTACGTGAGCAGCGGCCGATCCCAGGCCGCAAACGGACATCAAATTTCCAAGATGTATTAAGCAAAACAATAATAATCCAAAGATCTTCCATCCAGTTGGGTTTGGGAGTGCTCCATTGACCTACACCAGTATTCCTCAAAATCTCTAACAGTTCACATTTTCCAGACCACCCAGCTGGGTACAGGTGTATTACCAACTCTAACAACAACAAATAATTGTTGTAGTATGTGCTACCATTACTCATTCATTTAAGGCAGTAGTAATAAAAAAAAACGATCAATATTGGACAGTGTTTTTTCTTTTTAACCCACGTTTTTCTACCTATAGCACTTAAATCTACCTATATCGATCCACTAGAATAAATGTATTTTCATAAAAGTTATATTTTAATTGAATACACAAGTGCACCACATTTTAAAGATCCACAGGTGACCTGGAAAACATGAACTGTTTGTCCTCAGGACTCAAGAGTTTGAGAACCACTCATGGTGTATGAAGCCCATCCTCTTTTCCAAAATGTTCTTTTCTACCACCATCTGTGGATTCTCTACTTTGTAACTTTTGAAATACCTTGCCTGTCACGGAAAAAGTATAAGCAAAAAAAAAAAAGAAATCCTCTTGTAATCGTAATTAGTTATACAGCATGAAATTTGTGCTTAATTATGAGGGTCAATTTTATATTTTACAAGCAATAAACCCAGTGGCCTATATACTTAAGTGACCTCCGTTTGCATCCCCAACGTCTTCCAAATATCTGTTGAAACCACCGATTCTAAATCATTTAACAATAAGAGATCCTAGCGCCAATGGGGAGTGTATTTTAAATAAAAGTCTCAAGTGACTATAGCTGCTCACCTATAGAGAAGTTATGCCAACCCTCTCACACCATACAAAAACTTCTCAAAACTGAAAACAAGAAATTCTTTGATTATTGGATTCCCAAGAAAATATTAACTTTTTGGTCGCATACCTACACCACGTTAGACTCCACACGTTTGTAGGGAGTAGCACAAAATGAGACTGTCTGTATTGGACAAGGTATATCTTTGGTAGTTCCTGATGCTGTGTAAAAATTAACACTCCAACAAAGACAAAGTCAGATCTGATTGTCTTTCTGACCTCCCTAAACATGTACAAAAAATGCTCAGCAACACAATGTAAGACTCATCCATTGAATTGTAGACTAGTTACAAGTTTTGTTTTAAAAAGAATCTAATTAGGTATGCATTGGGCAATTAGCTGTCTCTTTGTAATGATCCCATTCTGATCTTTTCAGACAATAAGGGGGATTAGGTAGAGCACTTGTCACAGAGTCAAATAAAACTGAAAGGACACCTCAAATGAAATTAGATTGAACAGTTTGACTACAAAGCTACTTGAATTTCAGATGTTTCAAGAGAAACAATTTCTACAGAAATTCTTAAGATCATCCTAAATTCTACATTTCCCACAGCACCGAAGTTTCATACGGGTAGAAATGGAAGATAGGCCCCAATATAAATGGAATCCTTATTCTGATTATAGTATAAAAACTGACCTGTGTTAGTCCAACTACGTGTGCGAGAATATTGTCTCCTGAACACTGAGCAACAGATAAAATTTTCCAATCGGTCTACACATGGTTGGCCAAATTGCATTAGCTATATCCATTCTGTGCATAGACAGTTCGACCAAAGCACTTCCAGAGAAAATAGGATCACACAGTGAGTTTAGAAGTTGACTTATGTCAGGTACACAGTAGATGTATGTACCAGTCCGATGCACGATGCGATGAAAGACATATCGACACTGCACAATCTGGTGAACAACCACACAATGTGTTGTTCTGCAGCCACAATCACAAGCATGGGGCCGTTCAACAAGTTGACAGATTGAGCAGCATGTAGTGTGTACCCAGAATTAGGCTAGTAACCATTAAATTTAGTTTATCATGGTTCAATTGCTGAATGTTGGTAGGACAGACTTGAATTGAGGCTCTCTTGCTCCTCTCTGTTGTCATAGGATATTCTGTTGACAATAGTGACAAGATTTACTTTTATTGGTGCATACACACGGTCAATCTGTCAGATGAATGATTAAACAATTTTTCATAAGATTTGAACGATTTTACAAACGATTTGAACGATTTCTGACTGCATTAAAAGGAATGAAATCGACCAAATCTGACTGCAAACACATTGGATGTCAGAAATCGTTATCTGACAATCGGGAACTCGCATCGTTCATCGTTGCAGGCTCACGTCAGATTTTCTTTCAGATATGAATGATTTTTTAAATAGTTATCGCTCAGATCTGACAGAAAATCTGACCGTGTGTATGCACCATTAGATGTATAACAATATAGCACTTTCACAACAAAACAATTTCCAACTTCCATATACCACCCGAAATGGTTCTTTTTAAACCCTAGGACATCCAAACAGCATTTGGGCTTGGGATTCTGTTATATAGAAAAAAACACTCACCACCCACGTTAAATGCACAACAGTCATCTTCTGTTTTTAAGAAGTTGTTAAAATCTGGATTACCCAACCAATGTGCCATATCAGATGGGTGTGCAGTCTAGCAGACCACAAAAGATTGCAATCTAGGTAGGCACCATATGCCCAACACTATAGAGCAAAAGAATGAAGCACAAGACTGAATGCAGGTGTACCAGGTGAGGCAGCTATCTTAGGCGCACTACGAAGGTTACAGTGTGCAAGATATCATACAAGGAACAAAAATGGGTCACTGAAACGTGTGGTGTGATATGTACTGCATGAATAGATCCACAAGTTGCTCATCCTGCCAATGTCAGGACCATTTGAGGCAACCATCTTGGGTGCACTACATGGGTTACATCTGGCAGAATGTGCAACCTGTAGAAGTATAACATCCAGAGGAAAAAAACAAGAAAAGCTGACTACAGAGGCAAAATTGGCAGTATTAATACAAGGGTGAGGAGTAATAATATTTATGGAAAGATTAATCTATAGAGCAAAATTGCACCAAGCCTTATTTGGTGACCCCAACCCAAGGTCCATTTGAGGGGTCACCTTGCTGCATCATTCAGTATGGCACAGTTGGAGTGGATAAGCAGATTGCACAGGGAGATCAACCAGGAGTGGTTCAGGACTGCGGGCAGCATTGGGGATCCAGGAGCAAGCACAATCCATATGCATGGTGGTAACATGGTGGTAGATGAAAACAGTCCTTAATAGCAGTAGTTGATGTTTGATTTTTTTTCATTCTGTTATCCTCCTGTTTAACTCCTGAATAACTCCGGCTTCAATTTAAAAATTCTAATTACACTTTAAACTAAGCACTTAAAATCTCTTGTTGGTGCAGGCTCGGCTATAGCAGCCTAACGTAACTTACCAGCTTCAAATGTTCTTTGTTTTGAAACCACATTGTACATCTTGACATAGCTCTGCTGAAGGTGCAGCAACTATCCAGGATATGATTACTGAAATTTAGCATATGATCATTTGCTTAATATAAATGTAAGAGCTACAGCCAATCAGGGGACAAATTTGGGTAAGGATTGAAGAACTGTAAAATATTCTCCAGAGGTATAGTTTCCTCAGTCCACAAACAGTGCAAGGGCTCGATTACATTTGGTCTCCTTTCAGTTCTCTGGCTTCTCCGTTCCAATTACAGGTCAACATCTACTCTCCTGTCCTGACTGACCATCACCACTACTCTTTACGGTGCCCACAAACTGGGGGATTTTAGGCTCCATTTGCACAAAAACGACACATCTACATTGTTTAAAAACTTGCAAATCGTCCAGCTTTTAGGAACGATAACGATCCGATGCGGGGTCCCGCAGCTAGTCTGTTGTATTTTCAGATCTTACCTACTGCAGGTAAGAACTGGCAATTTCCTTAACGATGCACTAGAAAGGACGCACGATAGGGCGTTAGTCACGATGCACAGTTTAGCAAGATATCGTCTGTCCAGGAGTGCCGGTGATTTGCCCGGGGAGTTCAAGGAAAATCGTTGACATTGCATCTTTTGCGAGTCGTCCAGTGTGTGGGAACCTACAGATGTCACAACTCCCTACACCAATACTTCATAACTATAAAATCACTCATTACACTAAAGAGGGAAACTCAGTTCCCAGTGATGAGCCGTGCGGCATTCAAATGCACACATTGCCGATAATTACAGTAGCTCAACATAACTAAGTTTCCAAACCGCCTCTATGGGGTATGAGAGAAAATTGGTGAGGTTGGTGGCCAAGAGAGGTCAGCGCTCCAGACGCACTTTGTGGACCTCATCCCCTTAAAACATAATGCATATCACGAGCAATCTTCTGAAAATACTGCAAGCAGCATGATCACTGATCCCCAAGCAGGCACAACTGAGCTTGTTCACTTTGGGCATCACTGTAATCTATGCAAATGAGCAAAAACCATCACAAAATCATTCATGACTGAATTCAGGACCTAAGCAGAAGAAACCTGTGTATATTCACTGCTTATCCATACAGAGCTAAACATATGAGGGACAATTTGGATGGAAAGAATGTATAGGGATTTGACCTATAGGAATTGTACAAAACCCAACAAAAATATGCACCCACTGGTGTTCAACACCTTTGTACTTAGAGGGGACTAAGGGACATTATAGAAATCTCCTGCAAAAGGCTGAATTAGTGCTTCAATATTGTGGTCTTTATGGTGCTTGGCCCTGAAGCAGTTATGGAGTTATGAAGGCATTTTCACTGGAGAGCACAGCCTCGGCCATGGAGTTTCAGAAACTGAAACCATGCGCAGTGTCAGAAATTGTGTACATGTCTTTTGAAACCACGAAAGACTCCTCCAATGTGCGGGGCAATCATTCACAGGGACAGCACTTTATCAAAAGTACTGTCTCTGTAGACAGTCATTTTTAATACATAGTAGAGATAATCATGTATTAAAAAAAAATAAAGTGTATTCCCACCGCAATTAGTATCATTAATAATCGTGGCACTGAGGTACCGATTCAGACCCGTTAACAAAGCTGCGTTCACACGCAGCCGTCAAAGTATACAAATCCCGTGATCGCTAGCAAAACATTAACACGCCCACTGTTTTGCCATGCGATCGCGGTATGTAACTAGACGCACACCAGCCTGACAAAAGACGCCCACTTGCCCTTCGTAACATACATCATCTCCAGGAAGTGTTTTAAACCTTCGGCCAACATCGGACCCATACGCAGCATTTGTGGTTGGCTTTACACTACTGCAAGCACTGCAAACGCTACCGTCTTTATTTCAGCAGTGTGACGTGTAAGCTGATGATGCGTCTTAATTATGCACAGCCCTGAAACTGCACCACCATACCCACGTTACCATCGACCTCCCCGTAACCACCCACAAACTGCACATTCTGTCACTCAAACTTGCGTCTGTGTATTCGCTGCAATCGTTGCCCGATCGCAGCGACTGGTTCGCGCACTGCGTCTTATACGCATGCCCAGATTGCGACTATCTACCAGCAGAGTGCGAACGGGTCTAAATCGGGTGCTGAAACTTACCAAAAAGGAAGAAAGCTGTATCCAGAAAAAAAATACAATGGCAACACCAGTTAGAACAGCATGCGGGTATGGTAACACTGGCAGTGATTGTTAGTGTCAGATCTACCTACATATTTAAAAAAAAATATATATATATATATATATATTTAAAACAATAAGCATTCGTGAACCTCACTGCTACTAACTACACTGACTTTCTCAGTGTGACATGCCTCAGAGAGGATATACATACTATAGTTGTCTGATACCGACAACAAGGAGCCTCTGTGAGGCAGGGGGAGCAACAGAGCCTGCTGCAACAAGCTACCATTGTACATCCAAAGTCAGGACGTTGTATTATATAATAGCAGGAGGGGCTCAAAGTAGACCAAAAAAATAAAATAAAAAAATGCCCCCTTTTCAGGCTGTGCCAAACGCGGCCTCATGCGCTTTCCTTACACTGGTATCTTCTGCCTTTTCACACCGTGACTGTACATGAAGGTTAGAAATCGTGGCGGAATCAGGACAGAGAACATGGAGTATTGCCAGGCTGACTACACATAGTTAGTACATAGCCGGTGCCACGTATGACGCGTTATTTGTACAAGGGGGCGATAATGAGGAGACCGACTAAAGATGGAATCGGCGTGGGGAGTCGTGATGCGGTTTTTAGGAGATGGACGAGATTCTGTCGCCTTTCATTTTGGTGTGTTTGGGGGGAGGGGGGAGAAAGCACACACAGAACAATGACCGGCCGCCATTTTACAGCAATGACTGTGCACTTAGCAGAGGAGGAGGGAGGTGGATGTGTGTGTGGAGCGAAGGGAGAGGAAATAATAATAATGCTGCCGCCAGTAGGTGGCGGAAAGGATCTAGCATCCGGGGGCCGGGGCGTCCCAGTAGCTGCGGGAGAGCGGGCAGCAGCAGGGGGAGAAGAGAGCCAGAGGAAGGAGAAGCACAGGCGCTGCTGCCGCCTCAGCTCCTGACAACAAAATGGCGGCGGCTCTGAGCAGGCGGGGGCGGCGTGTGCCGGCGGGGACAGGGAGAGACCCTCCGGCTCTAGAAACCAGCGGGATTCGGCCCCTTTTGCCAGGCGCATTCGGATGTACCGGGGCAGCAGAGTCCTTTCCCTGCAGGCGGCTTATTCGTCGAAGAAAAGGCGTCGAATTGCGATGCACGGTTCTGGGAGTGCCCTGACTGGAATGGAGCCGGTGCAGCCTACGCTGAGGAGAAAACATATAATGGTTCGACAACTACTTGTGGTTCGAAGGGTTCTGGAGCCTGTCTTCCCGCCCAAGGTTTGTTCAGTACCTCAGCTAGGTTTAGGGACGATGCCTGAACTGTGGTGACCTATGGCTGGGAGAGTGCAGGTTGGCAGGCCGTGGATATTGTGTTTTATATTGGTTTTATGTCTTCTGGGATTTATTAAGGCTTCGACACAAAATGGCGGAGGGCTTACACACAGCCGCATGAACAGAGAGCATTTACAACTGCACAACAAGATGGCGCCGTCTCCTTCAGGGCTGCAGAGAGGAGAAGACAACAACGGCCACGTCACGCGACACGGGAGGACCGCCCAGTCTGAGCTCGGCTGCCTAGTGACAGCCAATGGAACAACGTTGGGCAGCAGACTTCTGCTTGGCTCCAGCCAATGACGATGGAGGTTTTCTTTGGGTGACGTGGAGGCAGCGCTGAGTCACTTGTCCTGGAGTCCTGCTAAGGAAAGGGCGCGTCCTCGCTCGCTGCTGCAGTGGCCGTGCCCCGCTCGGCCGCCGGGGGGCGCCCGAACAACGGGAGGCATGGCGACCAATAGGAGAAGGTCTCAGAAGGAGTGGGCGGATGGCGTCATAATGGATGGGCGCGGCGGCCAATGGGAGCGCCGCGACTCCCGAGGAGGTGGTCTCGCTCCGGCCAATCGTCAGCGGCTGTTGTATTTATATAAGACCGGCCTCGGCTGCCGAGGCGCCATTTCGCTGAAGCGGAGAGCAAGGGTCGGAACGGGAGAGGCTGCGGTGGTTTGAGCCAAAGAGACCGCTACGCCCTCGCTCCGAGAGCGGGCTTCCACACAATCCGCGTCCATCCGCATGGAGACAGCCCTAAACCCAGCGTTTAAAAGGTACCGGTGCTTAGCGGACCTTCCCTGCACTAGTCCTAGACCGTTATTGTTGCATAAAACCGCATTTTTATTCATATCGCCGGCTCCCGCAGTCAGCCCCCCCTTTCCCCGGCCTTGCCTCCATGGAGATGGCGTCTCCTCATCCCTATCAATCCCTCCTAACACAATCCAACTCCATCCGCCTCGCCCCGTCCTCCGACTGCCGCGGTAGCTGCTGATACACCCGCAGCCGGCACTTGTCTCCTCCTCTAGTCATATTGCGCAGGGGGACCGCTGTCGGGGTCTCTCCCGGAGGGTTTCTCAGCTGCGCCCTACTAACTGCGGCGCCGCCATTTTCTTCTGGCTGCCCAGACTTCTATATCCCCCGGGGGAGGAGACGCTGCGTTACCAGGCAACGAGGGGGGAGACCCTGCAAGGTCCATTCATGTACCCCCGGGCCGGAACAATATCCCGGATGTCTCACCTGCGGCTCATCTGCACCTGTATGCGGTTGATAGTGTTCCAGTGGTTGCTTAGCAGCAGCGTTTGTTTATTGCTTATATAGACATCCGTTACATGGGGTTACCCATTTGTTTTTATTAGAGGAGTCTGGTTCTGTGTCCTATTAAGCGTGAGCAGCGATTTCTGCATGATTGAATGGAGTATTGTTCTGTTCCACTTCTAGTAACCTCCATCTGGTCAGCCTGTTTATATTTTATACTATGGATTAAATTTATAAGGTTTTTAAAGGGCCTTATAAGAATGGGATTTTTTTTTTTATTTCCTACTATTTTACACATTTGTAACCTGTCTAATCGGTGATCTGTGTTCTGTCTGAGTCTGGTCTGCTGTGGAATCCAGTGTCACTCCTGTTCTACTTTGTAAAATATCCAACATTTTCTGGCATCCCTGTTATGTAGTAAAGGTGACCAAGCAAATGTTTGCTAACTTTATACAAGATTGGGTGCTCCATTGATACCTGTCCCTATGGCAGTACTGTACACAGTGTTTTCTATATAGTACAGTATAGTGAGCATAGATACAGTATATAAGCGTATAATGTATGCATTAGATGTCCAGTTACGATGTCTTCCTATGTTAGTGCTTGGTCAGTGTTTTGGTACCATGCATGGATATTGATATCCGTGCAGGTTAGGTTGATGTAATGTTTATATATGAAGGGATCACAAGGTGTGAGGTCACTGCTTTATACACAGCACTGTTTGTGTCTAATGGTTGTGCTGGGCAGGGTGAGTCAACACTTCCTGGTTGGTGAGTGGTGTGTCAGAGGGTTTAATATGATCACTTTCACTGGAGTCATTCGATGTGATGATCAGCTGCAGCATTTGCCAGGGGCTATGCCACTGGGTCTGGGTGGTTTTAGTGTCACACGCAAATCATCCTCAGAACTTCAAATAGTTTTAGAATCTATTGATGCTTCTGTTTTGTGGTCACCTGCCTCTGATTTATCTATATAGAATGCAGGTCAGGTTAAATTTATATAATTTATTTAATCTGTTGTCCTGGGTCACCCTGTGGACTATGATCTGGTTTTTTGTATTCGTAAACTTCCCGGATAATCTATTTACCTATAAATTGGCACAAGGGTGGGAAATCCCTGGGCAGAGCTGTTTTATACAAGTGTGATTGTCTGCAATCACCTAGTGTTTCTGACCAGCTCTTAATTGGTACAATTCTAAAAAGAGCTGCTGCCATAGAGTAGCCCAGTTACAATAAGGTGATTACTTGATCAATGCTGATTTGTGTCACCTGAGTGTCCTACATTTTGTGACCTTTTTAATGTTAATTTGGCCACTGGGGGCACTGTTGCATTAGCAATGGGTAACACTTTACTATGAGCAAGCAATACTGCACCCATATGAATCCATAAATCAGCTGTGTAGATAAATTACTTTTCCTAGTATTTGATTATAAACGTAATTTATGACTATTACGTTTATATGTTCAATGTCTTGATTATTCAGTTTGCTTTGTAAATATTAATATTTGAAGGTCATCTCGTAGTTTGCCATCAATAAGCATGGCTGAATTGTAGCAGTAGGACATGCTAAACTGTCCCTGACTAAATTTTCTCTCCTACCTGCAGGCCTCCTCTGGATTTAAATCATGGTATGATGGGCCAGTCTGTGGAGGGAACACCAGGCAAACGTATTCGCAAGCCTTCTCTTTTGTACGAAGACTTTGAGGGCCCCAACATGACATCCAGTGTTTTTAATCACACGCCACAAGTCAACCCCCCACCTCCTGAGGTCAGCAATCCCAAAAAGCCTGGCCGCTCAACGAATCAGCTGCAGTACTTGCACAAAGTGGTCATGAAGTCTCTATGGAAGCACCAGTTCTCTTGGCCCTTCCGCCAGCCTGTGGATGCTGTAAAGCTGGGTTTACCGGTACGTTTATAGGGTTGTTTTGTTGACTTGGGAATGACAAAGTTTGCATTTAATAACTGACACAAATACACAACAGGGAATCGGACACTTGAGGTCTAGTTATACTTGACACCAGCTATCGTCTGCTTCAGCAGATTACACCACTTTTAGTTCCAGCAGCATTCTCAGCATGTCTGCCATTATGTTTTCCCCGGCACAAACACAAGTTTTATTTTCACTTTAGCGACAGATTGCTTACACAACCTGATGACAGCTCTGGGTTTGAGGCGTCTGGTGCTGCCGGGCTCAGGGCAACTTGCTTGACATTGTATTATTGATGGACTGTGTCTCGCCTTTGCTCTAACTTTGTGCTAAAGTATAGAGCAGAATGCCTAAGATTGGGGTTGTGGGTTAATTATTATTTTTCCTTCCCCCATCTTATTTAGTTTCTACATAAAGGCTAGATAAACACCTTTCGTTCAGCTTTTTCTTCATACCTTGCACTCCACTGCCCCTTCCCATCCATCCCTACAAATGTATGGATGTCTTGATGCACGCTGCGTAGTTAAAGCTTCTTTTGATATAGTCGCCTCCCTATATTTTGTGAACTGGTTGATTTACTTTGAAATGCAAATTTCCAATTGATACGTTTTGCAGATCTGCACATCCATGAATTTGTACAGGAACCCAAGTGTGAAAGTATTTAACGCTACACATACTGAGATGTCTTGGATTAGAAGTATGAAGGTACATTAAACTGGTAGGTGTCCTATTATTTAGCTTCTAGAATACAGTCATACTCTGCCCTGCACCACCTAACCATCTTGTCATTCTGCTACGTTTGGCAAATCTGTCTTCCATCAAACGTTCGTAGTAGCTCCAGTCCTCCAGCATGACCCCCCCCACGTGCTGCAGAGCAGGCCAGAACTTGGCCTGCTGTCTTGTTGCTGGACCCTAACATTTGTTTAAACTTGTAATATGGTTGTATCATGTCAGGGATGAAATAAGGTGCCTATACCGTTAGTTTCTATTGTTTTATCCGCTTGTGTAAGTTTTCAATCCTCTAAATGTCCCAGAGCTGTCATCAGGTCCTATGTACACAGAAGCAGTCATTGCTGGGTTAGCGTTCAGTCCAGGGTCTGTTGTACACTGTGGGGAAGATGCAGCTGTTTTTGGGATGTAACAAGCTTTTATTTTTTCTAAAGAGTTTTATTGTATAACACGAAAATGTGTACATTGTGTTTTATGGTTGTGATCTTACTGTGAACACTCTTTGAATTGTATAACTACCTTATAATAGTATTGAGAGTGTTATGATGGAGCTCACCATTGCTCTTGCTTTTTCTCCATCTCTGGTGGGCGTGCTGTCTACAGGACTATCATAAGATCATCAAGCAACCTATGGACATGGGGACCATCAAGAAGAGATTAGAGAACAACTATTACTGGAGTGCATTGGAGTGTATGCAGGACTTTAACACTCTGTTCACTAACTGCTACATTTACAACAAGGTGAGACAGCATCTCCCTGTATTTGCGTTATTCCTAGTTTTTGAAGTTGCAAAATTTGTTGTTTTGGAATAACCAGGTGTGCTCCCATTGTATTAATAATGATGTCTTTTTATATTAAAGCCCACTGATGACATTGTACTAATGGCCCAAAGCCTGGAGAAGATGTTCCTTCAGAAAGTAGCACAGATGCCACAGGAAGAGCAAGAGATCCCCAACACAGCTACCAAAATCAAACCTGTAAAAAGCCCCAAGCCTCCAGGTAAGTTGCATTTTTTTTTTTCTTACCATTGCTGGGAGATGGGACTCATGCTGTTAAGTATCTGATTTTATAATTCATTTTTCTTCCCCAGGTGGCATCACAACTGCCCATCAAGTGCCAGCCATTTCCTCAATGTCACAGTCTTCACTGTACCCAAGTTCTCCAGAAGTTCCCACCACCATTATTAATTTACCACATCCACCAGTCCTCTCTAATCCAATACTGAAATCCATGCCCTCTTCTCAGACTCTCTCCGTTATCCCAGGGACCACACAACCAAGTTCAAAGGTATACATTTAAAATGCTACACTTCTGCATTCATGTTTTCTTTGTGTTGCTTGCCTTTTTGTCCTGGTATGCTTCACATTTTGTGGTAACATCAGATGGGTAACAACTTTTAATGGCGAGGGCTAATATGTGTTTGACCTTCCGAGTTGACTGATGTGTTCTCCTAACAGAAGAAGGGTGTGAAGAGGAAAGCAGACACTACTACTCCGACCACCACGGCTATTATTGCCACCAGTACAGATTCCTTCCCCCTAACGCCAACCGAAAACAAACCTTGTAAGATCCCAGCCCGCAGGGAAAGTGGCCGGCCCATCAAGCCACCTCGTAAAGACTTGCCCGACTCCCAGCAACACCAAACGTCCAAGAAGGGCAAACTGTCTGAACAACTGAAATACTGCAATGGTATTCTAAAAGAACTTCTCTCCAAGAAACATGCAGCTTATGCATGGCCATTCTACAAACCTGTGGATGCCTCTTCTCTGGGACTGCACGATTACCATGATATCATCAAACATCCCATGGACCTCAGTACTATTAAGGTGAGGCTATGAGCAAACAAATCTTATTGCATCAGATATGTTTTATTGTAAGGCTGGCCAGGGTATCCTGTTCTACTTGAAACCCATTAAATACTTATATTTTAGTTGAAGTAAAGGGTCAGACTTTGACCATCTCTGTGGGACAGTCTTTATGGGAAAAATGTACAAGTCAGAAATGTGTCTTAAATTAAGGCAATTATGGGTGATAATCATACTCCTTCGCCTCTATCCATGTACAGAAAAAGATGGAAAATAGAGAATTCCGTGATGCTCAAGAGTTTGCTGCGGATGTCAGACTGATGTTCTCCAACTGTTACAAGTATAACCCTCCAGATCATGATGTTGTGGCTATGGCTAGAAAGTTGCAGGTGAGAATTCTTCTGCATTCTTGTCACTTCTGTCACCTTATTGTAGCTACTGTGTGCTCATGAGTGTTTGGTCTGCTTTCCAGGATGTGTTTGAGTTCCGTTATGCGAAGATGCCAGATGAGCCTATTGCAGTTAATCCTCCCACCACCTCCACACAAATGCCCCCCTCCGACTCCAAATCCTCCTCTGATTCCTCCAGCGAGAGCAGCAGTGAGAGTTCGGATGACAGCGAGAGCTCTGACGACTCTGAGGAGGAGAGGGCAAATAGACTGGCAGAGCTTCAGGAGCAGGTATGCATTGCTTGCTCCAGTTTAGTTAAACTAAAGAACTGGAACATTTTTCACTAGTAATGATATATTAATTATCTCTAAAGCTGGGTACACACAAGAAAGATATATCTACAGATGATGGTGGTTCATACACACTGAACAACCATCACTGCAGTCCTGCTGGACAGGTGTTGCGACCCCCACCCCGTCTGCCCCTGCAGCAAGTCTATGGGCGGTCAGCTGACCTCCCGTACACATAGCACGATGAGCAAATATATTTGCTATCGCCTGTGCTGCACAGCTGACGCAATGTCTGTGGACATCTGTACACATGATATATCGGCCATTCAATTGAACAGCCGATTTGTCGGCCAGTATGTACACCTTAAATACACCTAATGTGAGGTGCTATGTAGGTAACAGATCAGGGTGCATCTTAGACAACTGGTAAAAGTCTCTTCTGGTTGTTTTTGAATATTGGCTTGGACTTTTTTTTTTTTTTTTTCAGCATCATTGTCTTTGTTATAATGTAGTACAAAGACCATTAAGTTGTTTGTTATGTATAAAAACCTTTTCATGCATGTTATTTTCAGCTCCGAGCAGTACATGAGCAGCTGGCTGCGCTCTCCCAGGGCCCGATCTCCAAGCCTAAAAAGAAGCGCGAGAAAAAGGAAAAGAAGAAAAAGAAAAAATCGGATAAGCGAAAAGGGAAAGATGATGACGAGTGGAGGTGTGGCAAATCCCGGCCGTCCCAGAATAAAAAATCCTCCAAAAAGTCTAGTTCTGGCGGTGGGACCACTAGCACAAGCAGCAGCTCCACCACCCCTGCTTTCTCAAAGTGAGTTTTAAGTGGCATTGTTTAATAAGGGACGGTCCACAGAGGTTTACAAGTTACTCGGACCATATTGTTCAGCTACTCAGTATTCCACTTTTTTGTTTGTTGTTTGCTCCATGGAGGTTTATTAACTGATTTAATTTTTTTAGGAGCTCGAAGAAAACTGTAAAGTCACTGCCCCCACCTCCACCTGTATTGTACGACTCTGATGAAGAGGAGGAATGCAAGCCCATGACTTATGACGAGAAGCGTCAGCTGAGCTTGGATATTAACAAGTTGCCTGGAGAGAAGCTGGGTCGTGTAGTACATATCATCCAGTCACGGGAGCCTTCTTTGCGGGATTCCAACCCTGAAGAAATAGAGATAGACTTTGAGACTTTAAAACCTTCCACACTCCGTGAGCTGGAGAGATATGTGATGTCCTGTCTCCGAAAGAAGCCCAGGAAGCCCTATGGTGCGTATTGACTCCTTATGACGAAAAGCACAGCTCTTGCAGTTGTTCATTATTGCAAACTCCAAGTTTATATACAGTGAGAAAGATGGGACAACACTCGTAATGTGGAGCATCTTAATGTCCAAGTTGAATCATTCATGGACAAGTGTGAGGTGATCTAAGGGATGGCTGGGTATAGCGCTTCCCAGCTCCTAATGAATGTCTATTTGTACTGTCCCAAGTTGAGAGAACCATGATTCCTGTGGCCAGATAGCCAGGTAGTAGTGATACCGCTGTGCTCTGGTTGCTGAGCACTAGATCATGGGTGATATATACTACCATAATCTTATTGTGAAGTCCAGCACAATTTTCAGCTATTGTCACATGAAGTCTTGGCAAGAAGTTAAATGGTAAATAGTCAAATGTTACGGTAATCCGTTGTAGTCTGTGCTTTACAGACCAGAATAATTTTAAGGTAAAAGTTAATGGAAGCACCATATATGTATACTTTCTGTTGCTAATGAGGTTTGTGTTTCGAGGTAACAATGTCCCTGTTTGTGCTTTCCTCAGCGCCCCTTAACTCAGCGCTCTCTGCAGCACTGAAGAAGACAGTGGGGAAAACTAAGGAGGAGATTGCACTGGAGAAGAAAAGGGAGCTGGAGAAGAGGCTGCAGGATGTTAGCGGACAACTGAACTCCACCAAGAAGCCACCCAAAAAAGGTCAGTGTCCCCTGATTTTCTAAATAGAGGTAATAAAATGTACATAGGGGGCGTTGTCAGAGCTGCTTCTCATAATGTAGCCTGTTGATTGGTACGTGGAGACCATACCCATTAAAGGGTGCAATGTTATGGAGAACCGATGCTACAGTCCATGGAGCATAACCCGTACTAATTTGTGTTTTAGGGGTACATGAACTTAGATGTGCAGGTTCGGCTTTGTCCCGCCAAAAATCGGGTCTCGGAAAGGGGCAAAATGTCATCTTTCATGGACTTTTGTCCAGGAATAATGATGATTGTCCATGAAAGATGACATTTTGCCTCTTTCTGAGACCCGTTTTTTGGCGGGAAAATCCGAACTAATCCGTGCCTGCACTTCCCTAGAACTTAGCACATTTTTACGTGTAAAACTTTGAAAACTATAAAAATATAATGAAGAATCAGGACGTTCTTTAAAACTCTGTACACAAGTCCTTTATTAATGTCCGTTGCTCATGTACTGTATAAGAAGTTAACACTTGTGTTTGTTTCACAGCCCACGAGAAAGTGGAATCTGCTCAGCCGGTCTCCGTCTCCCGACTCAGTGCTTCCAGCTCCAGTTCAGACTCTGACAGTAGCAGCAGCTCTACTTCCAGCTCTTCAGATACCAGTGACTCAGATTCTGGCTGAGGGATGGGTGTAAAATATATATATTTAGGGACTTTACTTTCCACTGGAGCAGAGTAGGAAGGTTGGATTTTTGCTTCATAAGTGGTTCTAAAAAGGATCTGCAGGATCAGAACCTTAATGAACCAGACTTGGCACCCTTTGGGGAGGGGGGAAAACAAACTGAGGCCTTTGGTGTTTAGAGAACTCTGCCTACCCCGCAGCTACACATAAGCACAGCTGGGGGAACTCCTGGAACATGAGGCATCACCCTTAATATCGGACTTGTGGCTCCTGTGTGGAATACACAAACAAGGCATAATTGAGGGTGGGAGGGGATGTGGTGGAAATGATGCAGTGTGTCCTTTTATTTTATCCTGTTTACAAGTTCTCATGGAGCGTACAGACAACCTGGAAGAGGTAGAGTTCGGCTTGTCAAGGGCAGGTGTCTCATGCCCACTGATGTAGGTGTTGCTCAGTGCAGTGTTAAAGTTGATTCTCCTTATCTCCTTCCCACTGTTGTCTATGGTATGATGCTCACAGACTCTTGAGATCATTGCTCCATTGCCAGAGTCTTGGAATATTGCTGAGAAGTGTCGGGATTTTTTGCTTTTTAAGGGAGCTTTAAACCCATGCATAGAGCCTGCACAAGGGTCCAGAAAACATTCGCCTTCATATATATATATATATATATATATATATATATATATATATATATATATATATATATATATAATTTCAATGGCACTTGAAAGAGTTTTTATTCATGTTACTGGTGGACAAAGTTCTGAAGAGCCCTACAGCCCTTTTACTGCATGTGGTGTCAGGCAACGGCTAGTTCTCCCTGGACACGATACATCTGTAACGAGCATCCCACCTCCAGAACGCCTACGCAGCCTTTGTTTTTTCTTTATTTATTTTTTTAAAAAGCAAAAGAAGGAAAACAAAAACAAACTTTATTCTTTGTTTTATATTGTAAAATAATTTCAGAGGGTACCCTGTTGACACAGGGGCCAGTGTAGATGTAAGATTTTATAAGCCTGTATATATACGTGTGTGTATATTATTCCAAGTTGCACAAGCGGCATGTTTCTCAATGTAAAGGGTGACTTTTTATTTTTTACCTGGGGGGGAAAAAGTTATTTTCTTCCTAACCATTCTTTTGTTTGTTGCTATGTATAAATCTGTCTCTATTCCTTTGTCTCTTGTATTTGTTGAAACCCTTTTAGTTTGGAAACATGTAAATAAAGAAAATATACTTCCGATCTTTGTTACATCGATTATTGTAGAACTAGGAGGAGAGATGAGCTATTTGTGACAGTCTTGGGGGGTATGTATACCAAGTAACATTTCAAAGCTGTGGCATCTAACAGCGCAATAATGAGTACCAGAGACACAATGATAGCGCTAAGGTCTGGCAAGGTAGTATAAACCTATTCAGAGTGTTTAATTAAAACAAAATGTGTTGCGAAGATGAATATGTAAATTTACAAATATACATATTAGCACATAACCTACACAATACATAATTCAATTGTTTAGCATCCCCTGTTGGGCGTCTATACGAATAGGTGCCAGGCGAACCAATACAATTTTTTATTGTTTTTTTCTGTTTGGACGCCTATTAGTATTTAAAGTGCCTAAAAGCATTGGGTTTAGCTGTGTAAAGCGACTAAACCATCCTAAAGAAGTGGTTTGGGCACCCAAATTGCCGTTATGGCGTCCAAACAAAGGGACTTTGTACACATTACTTCTAGCAACCCCCCCCCCCACTCCCAGCTTTATGTGACCGGATGGAGCTTAAATTGAAGCCTGGAACAAGTAATGTAAGAAGTTACAGCTGTTTTGTTGCAATAAAGAGGCCGTCTGGGCCATTGAGCATCTGGAGACTGGAAGAGAAGGATTTATAAACTGGTGACCTTGGGGTATAGGTGGCTGACGCAGGCGTCGGCACCATATAGTTAAATTCTTTCCCCCAGGATGCACTGGTCCCCCTCCATACCCCGCCTCCCAGCCAGGGCATTACTCAGTTTAGTGTGGTGCCCCGGCAGGAGAAGGTTGGGGAGCACCACGTATCAAAGGGGGGGGGGGGGCTATCAAAGAAGAGCTCCTGAAGTTTGGATCAGCTGACTACAGTCAGCGGGATTGAGCGGCAGCCCTGACAGTCCAGTGGAAGTCAGGACCGCCGCTCCTACACCCCCGGCGGAGCCGCGTCCCGGTACAGAGCTGTGAGTCTCGGCAGGGAGTGGCGTGTCCCTGCCAGCGGGACACGCTGGCTCCCAGGGCTGCAGCGGCGGGGGGTGGGAAGTTTGTTAAAGAAACCGTGCGGTATCCCTGGATGGAAACCGCCGCAGGCAGCCTGTTGGTGCCGGGTAGGGGACGCCCGGCGCCGGTCAGCAGTGGCGCTCGGCCCCCCATACCACGGCGTCCACTAGGCCACCAGGGACACAACCGCCGGGCTCTGGAGGAGGGAGGAAGGGCCCGGCACAGCAATCGGCCCCCCCCCCCCCCCACACTCAGCGCGCCTTTGCTCCGCTCTCAGGCCATGCTGAAGTGGACTCCTCCTGCAGGCACCACCCCTAAACACCCACCCCCCCAAGTGTTTGGTGGCCAATTTCTGACTCCCAGGCAATGGTGAGTAGCTGGTGTCCTGTGTCCCCCTACATACTCTGATTCCTGGATCTGGTATGTAGTTGCAGCCTTCATTAACCCTTTTAGTTTTGAAGTTGATTTGCAGCACTTAACCCTTTCAGTCTTCTTTGACTTTAAGATTGGTTTAAAGTGCCAGGTAGTGCGGAGTTTTTCTCCTGCGTTTGTGACTGTTTGCTAGCATCTGAATGTGTCTGCTTTACTTTCTATTAAAAATATTACTGCACACTGTTTTTACGTTTAACCTCTGACTTGCTGTCCAGGTCTGGTTAGGTCACAAACAGTTTCTGTGTATAGTGTTACTTGTACCCCAATTTACACACCTATATATAATCCTTTCACCATGTCCAGCGGTGAGGATAATTCCTGGGTGTCTATCCCCGCATTGCAGTCTTGTGTGCGTTGTGCTACTGGCATTGGGGAGACGGATGTGCTGCGTGAGGGTTTATGCGGCAGGTGTTATGCCCCTCCAGGTCCTCCTTCGGTCCTTGGGACTGCGCAAGAACCCCCGTGGGCGTGCTTTGCTCAGTCACAGCAGACGCTTATTGTTCGCTTGGCTGTACCCCCTATGCTCCCCCAAGTGGGGTCCTCACAGCAACCGTTGGTTCTGGCTCCTATGCCACAGATCCAGTTGGCACCGCAGGTGGTTAATGTACCACAATGGTCTTGGGTCAACCTGTCTGCCCTGGTTCACTATCTAGGATCCCTAGGGTGCTGGCAAAAAGGCCATCTGTGTCTCCTCACCATCCCTTTGTGGATGAGGATAACGGGTCGAGGACGATGGGGTACTTCCAGAGTCTGACTCGGAACTATCCCCAAGGGATGAGCAGCACAAGTCCAGTATTTACATTACGGGCTTGGTCCGAGCAGTAAAAGAGGTGTTGGTCATTGAGGAGGAAGATACTCCTCCAGCTGTTAAATCTAAACACCCTTTGTTTAAGAGGGTTAAAAGTTCTTCAGCCATTTTCCCTCTCAGATCACCTAGTGGATCATCTGGATGAGGAGTGGAATGCTCCAGTGAGGCGGTTCCAGCCGCAAAAGCGTCTGGTCAATGCATACCCCTTTCCTGAGGAGTACTTCAAGAAATGGGTTTCACCTGTAGTGGTCTCCCATGTAACCCGCTTGTCAGAAGTGCGACCTTACCTATGCCTTCCATTGCGTCCTTAAAGGACTCAACTGACCGGATGGTGGAAAACTGCCTAAAGTCCATTTACTCCTTGTCAGCAGTGGCCAGACCTTCTATGGCTATCTCTTGGGTAGCTAGGGCCGTGGAATCCTGGGCAGCTCTGTTGGAGTAGTCCCTGTCTCCTGATGCTTCAGAGGACCAGCTGTCCCTGGTGGGCAAGATACGTGACTCGGCTACCTATATGAATGAGGCAGCTCTGGATGTTAGCTTGTTATCCTCCAGAGTGTCAGCCGCGGCTGTCACAGCGCGCAGGTCCTTATGGCTCAGTTTCTGGAGGGTGGATGCAGACTCTAAGAAAGGACTGGAAGTTTTTCCTACAACGGGAAGGTATTGTTTGGCCCAGATCTAGATAAGATCATGGACACTTTAGCAGCGGCCAAGTCAGCTCGTGTGCCATCAGCCTCGGTACCCTCTGGTTCCCGAACTCCCTCCTTTCGGCCCTACAGAGCACAGACTAGGCTAAAAAGCCAGTAATTTCCCAACCAGACGGCTGTCTGGAAGACTAACAGACCCAAAAAGCTAGCTTGGAGTACAAGGCGTCCAGCCTCTAAACCGGACGACAAGTCCACAGCATGACGGAACGGGCCTCCCTTTGGGGGACCCCACAGTGGGAGGCCGACTTCTTCAGTTTACCCAGTGCTGGCATCAGACCACAACGGATGCCTGGGTAAGAGCCAGGTGGGGAGTTTGACTGGGGCGGTACACCTGTCAAACCGTAACGCAGGTGTCCTAAGGCGAGCTCAGGGTGGACAGAAACCTCCCGTGGAGCAGAAGGGCAAGTGGTCTCTCGGGGTTATGCCCTTTCGTTTCTCAGCCGACCCCCCTCACCAATTCTTCCACTTGGACGTCTCCAACAAGGGCAAAGCCTTACTGATAACAGGAGGCGGTATCTTCCCTGCGCAAGGCAGGAGTGATTGTCCCAGTACCGGAGCCCCAGCGGGGCATGGGGTTTTATTCCTACTTTTTTTTGGTGCAAAAACCCAATAGGACCTACCGCCCTATCCTGAACCTCAAAGGCCTAAACAGGTTCCTCTTTCCGGATGGAGACGGTACGTACTATCATACTGGCTAAGAAACCGGGGGTTTTCATGGTATCCCTGGACATCCGAGATGCCTATCTGCATATCCCTATTGCGGCTTCACATCAACGTTTTCTCAGGTTGGCTGTGCAACAGCAACATTTCCAGTTCCAGGCGTTACCCTTTGGCCTATCCACGGCCCCTCGGTTATTTACAAAAAATTATGGCAGTAATGGCGTCCCATCTGTGACTGCAGGGGATCCGCCTATTACCATATCTGGACGATCTGTTGCTCCTGGCAGGATCTCCAGAGGTTCTTCTCCATCACCTCCAGATGACCATCACGGTGATTCAGTCGCATGGATGGGTCATAAATTGGGAGAAGTCGTCTCTAACTCCGTCGCAGAGGATGCTGCATCTAGGTGCTCTGTTGGATTCACAACAGCAAAGGATCTTCCTAACATCAGACACGGGTACGCAGATGTCTTCACAGTCGCCGGGTCTCTGTGCATGCAGCAATGCAATTGCTGGGGTCAATGGTGTCAACGTTCGACATGGTGGAGTATGCACAATTTCATTCGAGGCCTCTACAGACATTGATCCTTGTCCGTTGGGACAGATCACCTCGGAAATTGAAGGCACGGACAATTGTGCTCTCCCCGGAAGTCAGGTTGTCTCTGACTTGGTGGCTGCAAACTCAGCATCTCACCCAGGGACGCCCCTTTTGGATACCGGACTGGACTCTACTTACAACGGATGGCAGTATGCGGGGTTGGATCGCAGTGCCAGGTCCCCACTCATTTCAGGGTCGGCGGACTCTAGAAGAAACCGTCTTCCAATCAATATATTGTAACTAAGGGCAGTCTTCCTGGCTCTCACAAGAGCAAGACACATCCTACAATGAAGTCCTGTGCAGTTGCGGTCAGACAACGCCACGACGGCATACATCCACCACCATGGAGGGACTCGAAGTCAGGCGGCCATGCAAGAGGTGTCACGCATCCTGACATGGGTGTTTCAACTCCTGGTGGACAGATGGGGCCTTCCGGGCGTGGACCTAATGGCCTCCCGACACAATTGCACTACCGGAGTACGGATCGAGGACAAGAGACGCAGGCGCTCTACTAGTAGATGCTCTGTCGGTCAGGTGGACCTTTCGGTTCGCGTACCTCTTTCCTCCGGTGTCCCTTCCTCGCGTACTCAAAGTTCAAGCAGGAAGGAGGCAAGCTCCTACTGGTGGCTCCAGTGTGGCCACTGAGGTATTGGTACTCAGACCTTCAGAGTCTGTCAATAGAAACTCTGTGGTTGTTACCCCAACGTCGGGTCCTGTTGTCACAGGGTCCCCGCATTCACCCGGATCTGGGTCGATTGGCTTTGACGGCATGGCTCTTGAGGCATCCCTCTTAAGGTCAAAGGGCTTCTCTGGTGCAGTGGTTAACACCTTGATGAGTGCACGGAAGCCAGCCTCTGCCAGGATTTATCAGAGTGTGGCACTCCTACTTTCAGTGGTGCACCCCTAGAGGGTATGATCCTCGGACGTTTAGGATTTCCAGGATACTGGCTTTCCTCCAGGCAGGCCTGGACCTAAGACTGCCTGGCTTCACTGAAAGTACAGGTCTTGACCCTGTCTGTCTGTGTGGTTTCAGCCACGGATTGCGACTCTGCAGGATGTGCGCACCTTTTTACAAGGTGTGCTGCGGATTCAGCCTCCCTCTGTGCCTCCGGTGGAGCCTTGGGATTTGCAGGGCCCGCCTTTTGAACCACTGGAATTAGTGGATTTGAAATGGCTTATGTTTAAGAACGTCTTCCTTCTGGCCATTGCTTCGGCTAGACGAGTGTCAGATTTGGGGGCTCTTTCGTGTCGCTCTTCATTTCTGGTGTTCCACCAGGACAGGGCAGTTCTTCGTACTCGCCCTGGTTTCCTTCCTAAGGTGGTGAAAAAGTTTCCACATTGATGAAATTGTGGTTCCGGCTTTTCTTGGGTCGGGTCTTTCAGCAGATGAGGCCTCTTTGGATGTGGTGCGAGCCCTCAGAATTTATGTGGACCTTTCCCGGTCATACAGAAAGTCAGACTCTTTGTCCTTTTCAGGTTCCATAAAAAGGGTTGGCCTGCCATGAAGCAGACTTTGGCACGATGGCTTTGTCTGACAATTTCGGAGGCCTACTCTAGGGAGGGCCTTCCAGCTCCGCCTTCTGTATCTGCTCATTCTACGAGGTCTGTGGGCAGCTCGGCGTGGTGCCTCGGCTGTTCAGCTTTGTAAGGTGGCCACCTGGTCTTCAGTTCAGACCTTTGTGAGGTATTATTCATTTGATACCTTCGCCTCTCAGGATGCTTCCTTTGGGCGGCGGGTCCTCCTTTCTGTACAGGAGCGTACCCACCCTTAAGGAGAACTGCTTTGGGATATCCCCAAGATCACCTGTGGACCCTAAGGAACCCGAAGTAGAAAAGGGAGGATATGGTAAGAACTTACCTTTTGTTATCTCCCTTTCTACGAGGTCCTTAGAGTCCACAGGGCACCCGCCCTTACGCCCTGTACTGTAGCTATGGTGTTGTCTGGTCTACAGTCTGTCTCCTTCCTGGTGAGAATGTGATTCTTGTATGTTCCAGACTTCCTTCTCTCTCTCACAGTACTCTCCTCCAGCCTCTGACTTGGTACTAAACTGAGTAATGCCCTGGCTGGGAGGCGGGGTATGGAGGGGGACCAGTGCATCCTGGGGGAAAGAATTTAACTATATGGTGCCCGATGCCTGCGTCATCCACCTATACCCCAAGATCACCTGTGGACTCTAAGGACCTCGTAGAACGTAGAAAGGGAGATAACAAAGGTAAGTTCTTACCATATCTCCTCTTTTTACTATAAGCTGTTGCTTCCTGGTGTGTTTAAGCCCAAAATGTAAAAAAGGCAATGCTTTTAATAGGAAAAACAACAGATATGGCAAGAACTTACCTTTTGTTATCTCTTTCTGCGAAGTCCATAGGGTCCACCACAGGGTGACCTTGGGGTATAGGTGATTATGGGAGTCATCCGGGCACCACGCAGTTAATTTTTTTTTCTTCCCAGGATGCACTGGGTCCCTCTCCTATACCATTGGCAAGAGGCACCTCCGTTTCGTAGCAAGCCAAAGGCCGGAGAAGGATAAAAGAGAAGAAAGTCTAAAACACTCAAGAATTCACATTCTCACACAGATGGAGACGGAAAACCGGTGACCAGAGCGAAGCCCAACTGAAGCACAGGTGCGACAGGGTGGGTGCCCTGTGGACCCTATGGACGTTGTAGAAAGAGATAACAAAGGTAAGTTCTTACCATATCTCTTATTTTCTACTTCAGGGTCCACAGGGTGACCTTGGGGATATCCCAAAGCAGTACCCTCAAGGGTGGGGACATTCCTGTGCAGAGAAGAGAATCCGAAGGATGCATCCTGAGAGGCAAAGGTATCAATAGCATAATACCTTAGAAAGGTCTGGACAGAAGACAACGTGGCTGCCTTACAAAGCTGAACAGCTGAGGCGCCACGGCGAGCTGCCCACAAAGGACCCACAGACTGAGTAGAATGAGCAGTAACAGAGTGGCACTGGAAGGCCCTCGTGAGTTTAAGCCTCAGATCACCCTGCGAAGCCACCTAGCCAAAGTTTGCTTATTGGCTGGCCATCCCGTCTTGTGAAAGCCGTAGAGGACAAACAAGGAGTCTGACTTCCAAAGGGAACAGGTATGGTCCACATAAATCCTGATGGCACGTACCACATCCAAAAAGGCCTCACCTGCCAAGAGGTCTGGGCAATTAAAGGCCGGCACAATAATTTCCTCATTAATGTGGAAACTAGAGACCACCTTAGGAAGGAAACCAGGGCGAGTCCAAAGCACCGCCCTGTCCTGGTGAAAAAACAGAAATGGTGAACGACGAGAGAGCCCCCAGATCTGACACTCTTCTGGCAGAAGCAATAACCTCTGGGACGGAACCGGTCAAAGTAGGTATGCCACTGGTAAATCCTGGCAGAGGCAGGTTTCCGTGCTCTCAGCATGGTGTTAACCACAGAGCCGGAAAAACCCTTGGACCTTAGGAGGGATGTCTCAAGAGCCACGCTGTCAAAGACAGACGACCCGGGTAAAGGCAAGGACCTTGAGACAACAGGTCTGGACGTTGAGGCAATGGAGTGTCGAAGGAGAGACTATGAAGATCTGAGTACCAGTGACGTCTGGGCCATGCTGGAGCCACCAGCAGGACAGTTAACTTCCGAAGCACTCGAGGAAGAAGGAAGATTGGGCGGAAGAGGTACGCAAACTGGAAGGTCCACTTGAGTGACAGAGTGTCTACCAAGAGAGCCTTGGCGTCTCTTGTCCTGGACCCGTACAGTGGCAGTTTGTGATTCTGTCGAGAGGCCATGAGGTCCACATCGGGAAGGCCCCACCAGTCCACTAGAAACTGAGAGAGACCATTCCCCGGGATGTACGTTGTGACGGCTGAGGAAGTCCGCTTCTCAATTGAGAACTCCTGGAATGAACTTCCGATTATGGCTGGTAGATGACCTTCCGCCCATGTCGTGATGCGTGACACCTCTGACATAGCTGCTGGACTTCGAGTCCCTCCTTGATGGTTTATGTAAGCCACGGTCGTGGCGTTGTCTGACTGAGCTTGCACAGGTTTTCCGTGAAGTATGAGTTAGGCTTGTTGTAGGGTCCTAAAAACTGCCCGAAGTTCCAATATGTTGATTGGTAGATCAGACTCCTCCGTCCACCATCCCTGGAAGGAGTGTGGACCCGTTACTGCACCCTAACCCCGGAGACTGGTGTCTATCAGAAGGACCCAGTACAGAATCCAAAAAGGGTGCCCCTTGGTGAGGTTGGCCGACTGCAGCCAATAAGTCAGAAGTAGACGCCCCTCGGACAAAGTACCATCATTTGTGTCCTTATCCGATGTAAACCCGGCCTCTGCAAAAATTGATCCTCTCCCAGGTAGGGACACCTGGAGAGGATCAATTTCTGCAGAGGCCGGGAATGAAACTGGGCATGTTCCACCATGTCGAACGTCTACACCATGGATCCCAGTAACTGCATGGCTGAGTGTATGGACGCTCAGCGACTATGGGGGCATCTGCGAACTCGCGTCTGCAAAGTGGAAATTTTGTCTGTGGTTAGAAAAATCCTCTGCTGATGAGAATCCAACAGAGCTCCCAGCTGGAGCATCCTTTGAGGTGGGATCAGGGATGACTTCTTCCAGTTGATCAACCACCCGTGCATCTGTAGTACAGATATTGTCAGCTGTAGGTGGTGGTGAAGTACCTCTGGAGACCCTGCCAACAGCAAGAGGTCGTCCAGGTATGGTAACAGGTGAACCCCCCTGTAGCCTCAGATGGGCTGCCATTACCGCCATAATTTTCGCAAACACCCGAGGTGCAGTAGAGAGGCCAAACGGCAGGGCCTGAAACTGGAAATGCAGTTCTGACACCACAAACCTGCGAAAACGCGGGTGAGTTGAAGCAATCTGAATATACAGGTATGTATCCTGAATATCCAGAGACACCATAAAATCCCCAGGTTCCATAGCCAGTATAATGGAACGTAGAGTTTCCATCCTGAACCGACGTACCCGAGGAACTTGTTTAGTGACTTGAGATTGAGGATAGGTTGGTGGGATCCGTTTGGTTTTTGAACCAGAAAAAGGCTGGAATAATAACCCGTTCTCCTCTGAGATAACTGGACCGGTACAATGACCCTTGCCTGAAGCATGGATTGTACTGCCTTTTGAATAGCCAAGGCCTTGTTGGACAGGAGGCCTGTGCAGTAGAACTGATGGGGAGGCCCTCTGCGGAAGCAGAGGGCGTACCCCCAAGAGACTACTTCTCTCACCCAGGTGTCTGTGGTAGTCTGACACCAGTGGAAAGGTAAAGAGAAAGGACTCCATAAAATGAGGCACACCCCGGGCAAAAAAAAGGGAGAAAGAAAGCAGCAATAACAAAATATGTGTAAAGAGATCAATTGAGTGAAATAAAACTAACAAACCTTTAATAGTTAATCTAAAATAAAAGTCTGACACCAGCGCTGGGTGAATTGAAGAAGTCGGCCTCCCACCCTGGGATCCCCCTGGGGGAGGCTTGCCCCGTCAGTCTGAGGGCTTGTCGTCAGGCTTGGCAGCTGGAAGTCTTGCACTACAGGCTTGTTTCTTAGGCTTGGTCGTTTTCTTGGGGGTAGATGGCCTAGGAAAGGACTGGGTTCTAGCCTTACCTGGGGCCCAGGGCCGGATTTACCGCTAGGCAACCTAGGCGGCCGCCTAGGGCCCTGCGGGTCCCTCCAGTAATCTGGCCCTGGAGAGAACCTGCAGTGCTGCTCTGAGCTTTGAGCGCACCATCCGGGGCCCGATGAGGAAGCAGTCTGATCAATCCTGGATTAAAGGGTGGGGGGGTGGTCATTGGAGGCAAGTCCTCCCGGGCCCCCCCGCCTGCAGATCGGATCCGATCCCGCGATCCGCAGCCACTGAAGTAGTATTCACAGAGTCCCTGCCGGCGCCGCAGAGCAGTGCTAAATTGCCGGGCCGGCGGTGGACCAATCAGATGTCGAGTAGCAGCCTGCGGCTCCCAGTGACTGGTTGGCGCGCAGGCTGCAGGGAAGAGTGGGCACACAGCCACAGAAGAGAAGGTGGAAGCTGGAACATGCCACGATGCAGCTGAGGGCGGTTGTGACTGAGCCAGTGTGTCACACAGTCTGTCAGCATCATCATATATATATATGTATAATGTATAATATGTGTGTATATATATATATATATATATATATATATATAGTCATTTATGTCCTGCACTCACACCTTAGAGAGTCTTTTTTACTAGGGTGCTCCTCCTTTGGACTTAAGCCAAATATTCATACATCCATATGTGCTACATACCAAAGTGCATAGACACAAGGGCACTCACCAGATTTCTTCATAAACAGTGGGCCTGATGCAGACCCGCTCGCGAGCGAAGGACGCTCGCAAGCGGGTCGATGGTGCGCATGGAATTCGTCGCTCGGGGTCTCGCACCAAAGGGGGCGTGCTGTCGATGGTGAGTGACAGCACGCACCCTTCGGTGGGCATGCCGGGGGCATGGCTGCCAGACGGAGGCGTTCCCATGGGAACGCCTACCGTCTGAGTCCGGCCCCACTGACATCACTAGTGATGTCAGTGGGAGTGATTTTGGCTCTGATAGAGCCAAAATCACTCCAGGGCTTGTGGTCACCGAGACCCTACCGCAGGGTCTCGACGCAAGCCCGATGGTCGCGATGGTCTTGACCATTGCGACCATCATCATGGATGCTCGCATAGCTGTGGGTGGTAACTAGGGGTGTGCACCGGCCACTTTTCGTGTTTTGTGTTTTGGTTTTGGATCTGGATCTTTCTTCGTGTTTTGGATCTGGATTGGTTTTGCCAAAACCACCCTTCCGTGTTTTGGGTTCTGGGTTTTGTGTTTTGGATCTGTATTTTTTTTAAAAAAAGCATAAAAACAGCTAAAATCACAGAATTTGTTGGTTTCTCTGCTCCTATGCTATTATTAACCTCAATAACCTTAATTTCCACTCATTTCCAGTCTATTCTGAACACCTCACACCTCACAATAGTGTTTTCATGTCCAAAAGGTTGCACCGAGGTAGCTGGATGACTATGCTAAGCGACACGAGTGGGCGGCACAAACACGTGACCCATCTAGGAGTGACACTGCAGTGGCAGACAGGATGGCAGTTAGAAAAACTAGGTCCCAAACTGTACATAATGCAAAGAAAAAAAAGAAGTGCAAGATGGAATTGTCCTTGGGCCCTCCCACCCACCCTTATGTTGTATAAACAGGACATGCACACTTTAACAAATCAATCATTTCAGCGCCAGGGTCTGCCACACAACTGTGGCTGAAATGATTGGTTCGTTTGGGCCCCCACAAAACAAGCTGGCAATTAATGTGTCCCTGCACAAACTGGCTCTACGGAGGCAAGATGTCATCCTCATCCTCCTCATCCACCGATTCCTCACCCTCTTCAGTGTGTACATCCTCATCCTCACAGAGTATTAATTCGTCCCTGCTGGAACCACAGGTCCCTCTGTACGTTCTGGAGGCTGGTCTCCCTGGAAGAGTTGATAATTCATTTTATGAACATCATCTTCTCCACATTTTGTGGAAGCAACCTCCTACGCCTTTTGCTGACAAGGTTCCCGGCTGCACTAAACACTCTTTCGGAGTACACACTGGAGGGGGGGCAACTCAGGTAAAATAGAGCCAGTTTGTACAGGGACCTCCAAATTGCTTCTTTTTCCTGCCAGTACAGGTACGGACTGTCTGACATGCCTACTTGGATGCTGTCACCGATGTAATCCTTTAACAGACAGACGCACGCTTGTCGCTGCTGCTTTGAGGATTCAAGTGCGGCTACAGCCCACACAATTCACAAAGACAGAAAAAAAAAAAGAATATTTTTATTGTTTGTGGAGCACACTTTGAGGGTTACACCACCCTTTAACAGACAGACGCACGCTTGTCGCTGCTGCTTTGAGGATGCAAGTGCGGCTACAGCCCACACAATTCACAAAGACAGAAAAAAGAAGAAGAATATTTTAATTGTTTGTGTAGAACACTTTGAGGTGTCACCACCCTTTAACAGACAGACGCACGCTTGTCGCTGCTGCTTTAAGGATGCAGGTGCGGCTACAGCCCACACATTTCACAAAGACCGAAAAAAAAAAGAACAATATTTTAATTGTTTGTGTAGAACACTTTGAGGTGTCATCACCCTTTAACAGACAGACGCACGCTTGTCGCTGCTACTTTAAGGATGCAGGTGCGGCTACAGCCCACACAATTCACATAGACAGAAAAAAAAAGAACAATATTTTAATTGTTTCTGTAGCACACTTTGAGGGTGTCACCACCCTTTAACAGACAGACGCACGCTTGTCGCTGCTGCTTTGAGGATGCAAGTGTGGCTACATCGCACACAAGTCACAAACACATTAAAAAAATAGTTTTTTATTTTTTGGAACACTTTGAGAGTTACACCACCCTTTAACAGACAGACGCACGCTTGTCGCTGCTGCTTTAAGGATGCAGGTGCGGCTACAGCCCACACATTTCACAAAGACCGAAAAAAAAGAACAATATTTTAATTGTTTGTGTAGAACACTTTGAGGGTGTCACCACCCTTTAACAGACAGACGCACGCTTGTCGCTGCTGCTTTAAGGATGCAGGTGCGGCTACAGCCCACACATTTCACAAAGACCAAAAAAAAAAGAACAATATTTTAATTGTTTGTGTAGCACACTTTGAGGGTGTCACCACCCTTTAACAGACAGACGCACGCTTGTCGCTGCTGCTTTAAGGATGCAGGTGCGGCTACAGCCCACACAATTCACAAAGACAGAAAAAAGAACAATATTTTAATTGTTTGTGTAGCACACTTTGAGGGTGTCACCACCCTTTAACAGACAGACGCACGCTTGTCGCTGCTGCTTTAAGGATGCAGGTGCGGCTACAGCCCACACAATTCACAAAGACAGAAAAAAGAACAATATTTTAATTGTTTGTGTAGCACACTTTGAGGGTGTCACCACCCTTTAACAGACAGACGCACGCTTGTCGCTGCTGCTTTGAGGATGCAAGTGTGGCTACATCGCACACAAGTCACAAACACATTAAAAAAATAGTTTTTTATTTTTTGGAACACTTTGAGAGTTACACCACCCTTTAACAGACAGACGCACGCTTGTCGCTGCTGCTTTAAGGATGCAGGTGAGGCTACAGCCCACACATTTCACAAAGACCGAAAAAAAAAGAACAATATTTTAATTGTTTGTGTAGAACACTTTGAGGGTGTCACCACCCTTTAACAGACAGACGCACGCTTGTCGCTGCTGCTTTAAGGATGCAGGTGCGGCTACAGCCCACACATTTCACAAAGACCAAAAAAAAAAGAACAATATTTTAATTGTTTGTGTAGCACACTTTGAGGGTGTCACCACCCTTTAACAGACAGACGCACGCTTGTCGCTGCTGCTTTAAGGATGCAGGTGCGGCTACAGCCCACACAATTCACAAAGACAGAAAAAAGAACAATATTTTAATTGTTTGTGTAGCACACTTTGAGGGTGTCACCACCCTTTAACAGACAGACGCACGCTTGTCGCTGCTGCTTTAAGGATGCAGGTGCGGCTACAGCCCACACAATTCACAAAGACAGAAAAAAGAACAATATTTTAATTGTTTGTGTAGCACACTTTGAGGGTGTCACCACCCTTTAACAGACAGACGCACGCTTGTCGCTGCTGCTTTAAGGATGCAGGTGTGGCTACAGCCCACACATTTCACAAAGACCCAAAAAAAAAGAACAATATTTTAATTGTTTGTGTAGCACACTTTGAGGGTGTCACCACCCTTTAACAGACAGACGCACGCTTGTCGCTGCTGCTTTGAGGATGCAAGTGTGGCTACATCGCACACAAGTCACAAACACATAAAAAAAATAGTTTTTTATTTTTTGGAACACTTTGAGAGTTACACCACCCTTTAACAGACAGACGCACGCTTGTCGCTGCTGCTTTGAGGATGCAGGTGGAATCTAGACGGGATTTGGAACCGAGGACACACTACCTCCATCAATTGTCTAAATCCCACTGCACTAATGTCGGATACCGGACGCACGTCTAACACCAACATAGCAGTCAAGGCCTCAGTTATACGTTTTGCTTCAGGATGACTGCTGTCGTACTTCATCCTCATCGCTAGGGACTGTTGGAGGGTCAATTGTTTAGTAAAAGTAGTGATGTTCCTACTTCCTCTCTGGGATGATGAACAACTCCCAGCAGCAGCAACAGCACTAGGAGGAAGAGGTTCTTGATCTTTCCCTATTTTATTTTTATCGGAGAAAGTTTGGTCCTCCATTTATGTTATATTGATATATATACGTGCGGCTAAAGCGCACACAAACACAGAAAATATTATTTTATTTTTGCTGGAGAGTAGTGCACTTTGTGGGTTACACCACCCTTTAAGAAATGAGCCAGCCGGCTCTTTACTTATGGGACACAGGCGCACGCTTGGCGCTGCTCCTTTGTTGATGCACGTGCAGCCACAGTGCACACAATTCACAAACACAGAAAATATTTTTTTTTTTGGTTTGGACTGGAGTGTACTTTCGGGGGTTACAGCACCCTTAACGGTCAAGCCAGCCGGCCCTTTACTTATGACACAGGCGCACGCTTGGCACTACTTTGTTGATGCACGTGCGGCTACTGCGCACACAATTCACAAACACAGAAAATAATTTTTTTTTTGGTTTGGACTGGAGTGTACTTTCGGGGGTTACAGCACCCTTAACGGTCAAGCCAGCCGGCCCTTTACTTATGACACAGGCGCACGCTTGGCACTACTTTGTTGATGCACGTGCGGCTACTGCGCACACAATTCACAAACACAGAAAATAATTTTTTTTTTGGTTTGGACTGGAGTGTACTTTCGGGGGTTACAGCACCCTTAACGGTCAAGCCAGCCGGCCCTTTACTTATGACACAGGCGCACGCTTGGCACTACTTTGTTGATGCACGTGCGGCTACTGCGCACACAATTCACAAACACAGAAAATAATTTTTTTTTTGGTTTGGACTGGAGTGTACTTTCGGGGGTTACAGCACCCTTAACGGTCAAGCCAGCCGGCCCTTTACTTATGACACAGGCGCACGCTTGGCACTACTTTGTTGATGCACGTGCGGCTACTGCGCACACAATTCACAAACACAGAAAATAATTTTTTTTTTGGTTTGGACTGGAGTGTACTTTCGGGGGTTACAGCACCCTTAACGGTCAAGCCAGCCGGCCCTTTACTTATGACACAGGCGCACGCTTGGCACTACTTTGTTGATGCACGTGCGGCTACTGCGCACACAATTCACAAACACAGAAAATAATTTTTTTTTGGTTTGGACTGGAGTGTACTTTCGGGGGTTACAGCACCCTTTAACGGTCAAGCCAGCCGGCCCTTTACTTATGACACAGGCGCACGCTTGGCACTACTTTGTTGATGCACGTGCGGCTACTGCGCACACAATTCACAAACACAGAAAATATATTATTTTTTTAGCACTTGGGGGGAGCACCCCTGATGGACAGAGCACCCCCTGGACAACACTACAGCACTCCTTTAGGACTGGGACACTGCACAGGACTTTGGAGTGGACACAGCCCCTATGGAGAACTGACTGCACAACACAGTCCAGCCAGCCCCTATGGACTTTGAAGTAGTGGACACAGCCCCTATTAACAACAGCAGCACAGCACAACACAGCCAGCCCCTATGGACTTTGAAGTAGTGGACAACAGCAGCACTACACTACACTACACTACACAGCACTAACTCCCACCCTCCCTCTTCACTGTCCACAGCCGAGTGAGAAAATGGCGCCGACGCGGGTACCTTATATAGGATCCAAAACCCGCGAGACTCGGAAGGCGGGATGATGACGTTTTGCCTCGATTTCAGATCCGAGTCAGGCGGGAAAAGTCGAGCCTGATTCGGATCGGACTCGGATCGGGGGGGCTCGGGGGGGTTCGGATTTCAGAAATCCGAACCCGCTCACCCCTAGTGGTAACCCACAGCTATGCGAGCGTTCAAGAGGCTGCTCCATTTTTAGGGAGGAGGGCCCTGATTCAGAGCGAGCGCTCTGGTCAGAGCGTTCGGCTCTGAATCAGGCCCAGTGTTCAAGAATTTATTTCACATCTGTGAGAACAAATCATTCCAGGTTGCATTCAAATAACTCCAACGTTTCGGTCTAGAAACTGACCTTTTTCAAGGCTGGCAATCCATGTTTAAATACATTAAACTCGCAAAAGATCAATTCAACCGTCCAATACAGCAACAATCACCAACCGCATTAGGCCAGGTCCCGCACACAAATACCCAATTCCAATTACAAATACCAGTAAAGCAGAAAACCCGGACAGTAATCCGCTTCTTAATACCAACACATCCTGCATTTACTTCCAGCTAAGGTGCTGCATGCCCCTCCGGCTTCCATCTCTGCCACCCTCATTCCTAAAAGAGCATCAGCTGCTATAATCCACCCAGCGCTCGCAGCATCAGAGCCCGGCGCCACATTCCTGAACCACCGGGCCCCGATTGCCACTCTAGCAACCGAGTCACACAATCCACGGCCGCTGCGAATGCGCAATAGCCAAGCGCCCCATTCCTGGCGCGCTGACCAAACAGTGGGATCACTGTTACAGTGAGGTTTACATCCACTGTGAATTTAACTGAGATACATTTCTTGATGTAACTATCTTTAAATCTGAAGGAAAACTATTATCGAAGTTATTCCGAAAGCAAACGGATCGAAATACCATTCTACACGCACAAAGTTACCATCCCCCAGCACTAAAAAACAGTCTCCCGAAGTCACAGTTTCTTCGAGTACTTTGGAACAATTCAGACTGTAAGATTGCAGATAAACAACTTAGCGAGATAAGTGAGCAGTTTATGGAGCGGGATTATACGCGGAATGAGATCAAAAGAAGTCTTGAAAGTGCCAGGACAGCCTTTATGTCACCAGTCGCTCAGAGATCAGTGAAGGGTCAACCGGATGGACGTATTATCTTCTCAACTAAATATAATGATAGAGCTAACCCATTGAGGAGGACATTAAAAGATAAGTGGCCTCTATTAACTACTGACACCATGTTAAGAATGAAAGAGGTACCACCGCCAATGGTGGCGTTTAAGAGAAATCCTAACTTAAAGCAGCTATTGTTAAGACCGATGGCTAGTCCGGATCCACCACGGGGGGTTGATTGGCTATTACAGAAGAAGTTGGGATGTGTCAGTTGTGGCAACTGCATAACTTGCAGGAGTTTACTCCAGGGATCATCTTTTCCACATCCGCATACGGGAAAACAGATTAAAATGAGATATCGCCTACATTGTCTGATAGATCATGTTATTTATGTTTTAGTATGCCCATGTAGTCTCCACTATGTGGGGTTGACATCACACCCATTTAGAGAATGGCGAATCATAGGGCATCTATTCGGGCTGCCCTAACGTCACGGGTGACTGATAAACCAGTTGCCCGACATTTTGTTGAGAAGGACCATCAGGTATCAACGCTCAAGTGTAGGATCATTGATTGGGTACCCCCCTTGGTAAGAGGCGGTGATCGTTTAAAGAAACTGCACCAATTAGAAAGCAGATGGATTAGTCGTTTGGACACTGTTTCACCTAGAGGTCTTAATGAACTCAATCTCCTCTCGTTTTTTTTTTTTACCTTAGATAGGGATATATGTTCATACTCGTGGGTTTAATATTTTGTCTTGTAGATGAAATTATATATGTCATACAGGTGCCTGATGGATATTAGTAGGTACAGTTCACTTACTATATAAATATGATATATGTGCATTAGTTTAGCTGATTTTAACGTTTAAGGTATATTGCACATGTGTGATGCATAATTATGGCTGGGTCCCAAGACATAAATTATCCCAGGAGTATACAGTTACTATTATTTTTATTTAATATCCCTGTTACTTTAGGTGATGGTGTGTGCAGCCCCGGGTATCCTGCCTGTGTCTTCATGAGATGGCTGTAATATAATGATTAGTTGTATGCTGCGCACGCATGTCCTGTGGCCTGCGTCCCAGGAGTGGGACCTATGGTCACTGCGCATGCGCGGCAGCGATGAGCCACTGGTATGAAGCACGGACTGCATCGGGCATGACGTTTGGTCAGCGCGCCAGGAATGGGGCGCTTGGCTATTGCGCATTCGCAGCGGCCGTGGATTGTGTGACTAGGGTGCTAGAGTGGCAATCGGGGCCCGGTGGTTCAGGAATGTGGCGCCGGGCTCTGATGCTGCGAGCGCTGGGTGGATTATAGCAGCTGATGCTCTTTTAGGAATGAGGGTGGCAGAGATGGAAGCCGGAGGGGCATGCAGCACCTTAGCTGGAAGTAAGTGTAGGATGTGTTGGTATTAAGAAGCGGATTACTCTCGGCGTGGCTTGGCAGCCATTTGAGAAAGCTGGGCTTCCCTGCAGCTCCCGAGGAATATACTGCTGTCCGGCTGCTGGTGACACTCTAGGGGGCCATAAATGATGTACCACTGCCTATAATAACCCCCTCAGACTATTCTGCGTGTCCGGTGCCGTGGTCGCGGAATCGGGGAGTTGCTGGACGCTCCCGCGGATTACGGCCTGGTCCTTCCACAGAAGCCGGGGCCTCGATTTATGGCCTGAAGTCCGGAGGTGTGGCCGCGGCTAGATTTCGGCGCTTGATCGCCTGTATACGGGAGCGTGGTCCCCCCTGCCTTCTCTGCTGTCACTCTCCCTGACTGTCCTGCCGGAGGGAGAGAGGTTGTTGCCGCCTGCTGTCCGGCTGTCAGCGCCGTTGGGACTCACCGCCCGGAGGTGTGTGGTAAGAGCTGTATATATCCACACACTCTTATAACCTGCCTGACTGAGGATGTTAATCTGCCCTTTCTGACCCAGATTACTCTTCTTGCCATCATACTCCGCTCCACGGCCCACTAGCTGCCTGGACTGTGAAGTAATTAAGGAACATAACTTACCAGCCCTCAGCAGGGAGCCATTTTCTAATTAAGTTTCTGATGGTACAAGCCGGATGCAGCTGCAATTATAGATCCATCTATATATATAACTGCAATAATCTACAATCATCTATAACACTCATTATTTTTTATTTTTTTATTTTTTTTACTTACTATAATTTAGTGAGTGTTAACTGATTATAATCTATTGGAGAATCTCATTTTCATCTCCTACAAGGTGGAATTACAGCGCCATCTAATGCTGCTTTCATATATTGCCTTATAGATGGATATACCATTAGCCGACTTTCTTCTTTTTATCTAGTCATGACTCTCCAGATGTTTTTTCTTCTATAAATCATGCTGTGACCTGCGATTGCTCCAGAGAATTCATTGCACTGTTCGGCTAGCATTCGCCAATGTTCCCCTCCCTCATCTTTGGAAATCTCGGCACACTTGTTGATTGAATAATCCGTTTTTGTCATTCCAATATGTCACAAAAAAGTCGCAAAAACTCTGCCGCTCCTAAGCCTAGCATACTCAGAGCATGGGAAAAATCTGGTTCTCTGACTCGACAAACGCCGATTGCAGACATTGTTTCCGACGTTGAGGAAGATACCTCTGCGGATGCCGTTCTGACAACTAAAGTCATTATAGCTATTGTTACTAAAACTATCCAGTCAGAAATGAGGTCGGTGCTCACAGAATTTAAAACTGAATTAGCAGATCTTGGTTCCCGCACAGATGTTCTGGAACAGAAGATGGACGAAGTCTGTCAGTACCAAAGCGTAGTGGAGCAAGAGCTTGCTGATCTGCACTCGGAATTTGATACGTATAAAGATCACCTGGAGGACTTAGAGAACCGGAACCGACGGAACAATATCCGAATCCGCAACATTCCTGAAGACATAACGGCAGATACTCTTCCTGGGTTCTTGGAAGGACTTTTTTTTCACTTGCTACCAGATATATCAAAAGATATGCTCCACTTGGATAGGGCGCATAGGGCATTGCGGCCGAAACCCCCTCTGAATCAACCCCCGAGGGATGTTATCTTAAGATTTCATTATTATAAAACAAAAGACCGGTTCATGCATTCTGTCCGTGGCTTATCTACAATCTCCTATTCAGAGTATCAACTTCAAGTGTTCCAAGACCTAGCTCCGTCTACTCTTAAGAAACGCCGGGACCTTATCAATATAACCAAAACATTGCGAAATCATTCTATTCGATATAAATGGGGTTTTCCTTTTCAACTCCAAATCACAAGGAATGGAGGCACATATATTGTTAAAACCCCTACACAAGGCTACGAGCTTCTTAAAACTTTTGGTCTTATCGATGATCTTCCTGAATCCATCCGTAAACAAATTGCCTCACCACAGCAAAGCCCTTCAGTACCATCCCCCAAATGGTCTCAGGCCTAACTGATGTTGTTTATTTCAAATTGGCATCGTGTCAATATCCTATTTTTGTGTTTTCTAAATGCTTTCTTCTTAGGAGAAGTCACTGTTAGTTAAATTGGTATCATCCCGGGTTATTCATTCTTCTGAAAGTATAATGTCTGTATGTTTATTGTTGTTAATAAGATGTCATAGTTCATCTGTTATGTTAGCTAAATTTTAGGATGGTTCGGGTTCTCAAGTAGAACCATCCTTTCCTAAGTTGGAACGTTAATGAGTACCCTTCTATCGTATCTACAGTGATTCTACATTTATTATTATGTTTTTTATTGTTATTCTTCGCTCACGATGTCTACAGTATTCTCCTTATGTCTGTTACCTCTAACACTTTCTCTGGACAAATGGTCACAGCTTCTATACTGTCCTAGTACACATGTACTATACATCTTTAGTTCTTCTACTTTTTATTTTCTTTCTTTGTCATGCCCCCCGCCAAAGGGAAGGTATTTGTAATGCCTTCTCTTTCAAATTTAGGCCTGTCCTTTGTGTTGGTCAAGGTCTTTTCTTTTCTACTACCTTGGTAGTTCCTGATCTCTTTCCTTTCTCCCCTAATCTGTCCTCTTTTTTTCCCTGGATCTCTAACCAGTCAATATGTCCAATTCATATACTACGGAATTATCTAGATACATATCCACCATGAAGTTAAAGGTTCTTACGTTAAATGTCAACGGGTTAAATTCCCCCACTAAAAGGGCCATGGCCATCCAGTTTTTCCATCGTCGTAGACCAGATGTTGTTTTCTTGCAGGAGACGCATCTTAAAGCCCCTCATCCATCTCTAGCAAGCAAAATATACTCACAGGTTTACTATTCGAATATGTCAGCTAAGCGTAGAGGCACGGCAATTATGCTACATAGGGACTTCCCTATCAATATAGACAAAGTGATATCTGATGACCAGGGCCGGTATATCATCATATCAGGGACGTATAGTAACTCACCGATTGTTTTAGCATCGGTATATGCCCCGGCAATGCAGCAGGCATCCCTATTTACTAGCCTCTTCAATCATATATCCCAACTCCCACAGGGCCTCATTATAATTGGGGGGGATCTTAACACCATCTCAAATAACATTCTAGACAGATCTCGTCCCGTCTCAATCTATTCCACTCAAGCTAAACTCACCAAACGACTGCATTCTCACATGTCACTTAACGATCTTTATGACGCATGGAGAACTCTTTATCCCTCAGCTAGAGGTTATACACATTATTCCCCGCCACATAATATTCATACACGAATCGATAATTTTTTAGTTGACCGGGCATCCACCCAAAGGCTCTTGGGGGCACAGACCTTACCTATCCCTTGGTCAGATCATTTAGCTATCGAGATGGAGCTTTTGGTTACAAGCCCGACGCCCTTGACCCGTTGTTGGCGCTTAAATGAGTCTTTATTAATGAAACAGGCTCATATAGCACAAATTACATCTGCTTTAAAAGATTTTTACGCCACTAATCTCACTCCGGATATCTCCCCCTCAATACTTTGGGAAGCCCATAAGTCCACACTGCGAGGTTTTTTCATCAGCCTATCTTCTGCTCAGAGAAAGGCGGAACTCACGCGTATAAATGAACTGGAATCTTTATTATCCTCCCTCACGCAGCTCCATCAACGTTTTCCCAAAAAACGCACGTATCTAAAAATTTTATCTGTAAAGGGTCAGCTATCTCAGATTCTCTCTAAAAAAGCGGCGAATGCCTTATTGTGGACACGCCAGAGATTTTATGAGAAATCTAACAAGGCAGACACATTATTGGCCCGCCAACTAAGAGCCAAACGTACTCGTAACAGGATTATCTCCTTAAGAGACTCGAACGGCTCACCAACTCATGACCCCAAGGCTATGACTAATCTATTTCGGGAATACTATTCATCTTTATATAACCTCCCACCTGTAGACATAAATACCCCCCACACTCTTAATGGAATACGCCAATATTTGGAATCTTGTCAATTACCTAAACTCTCTGAATCACATATTGCCTTACTTAATGCCCCTATCACTGAAGAGGAGATTATAGCAGCTATAAAGCATCTACGTAGGTCAGCTGCCCCTGGTCCTGATGGATTTTCCGCTCTCTATTATAGAAAATTTACTATAACCCTACTTCCTATGCTTAAGCTACTATTTAATTCTTTGTTGGAGGGTAAATCGCTTGATGCGGCCACCACCAGGGCCAATATAGTTGTCATTCCTAAGCCTGATCGAGACCCCCTGGAGTTGAAAAATTATAGACCAATCTCACTTCTGAATGTAGACCTGAAGTTATTGGCTAAGATCCTAGCTATTCGGTTAGCCCCAATTTTACCCCACCTAGTTCATTCGGACCAGGTGGGCTTTATCTCCAATAGACAGGCCTCAGACAATACGAGACGTCTGATTGATCTAATACAAATTGCTCAGGGCAGATCAGACCCGACCCTGGTGGTGGCTCTCGATGCTGAGAAGGCCTTCGACCGTGTGGCTTGGCCCTTTATTCAGCAAACTTTGCTTAACATGGGGTTCTCGGGTGCGTTTTTTAATGGATTATTCTCATTATATCATAATCCATCAGCTTCCGTTTTAGTTAATGGCCTTTCTTCCGACCCTTTTTCCATCTATAACGGCACCCGTCAGGGCTGCCCCCTTTCCCCTCTTATATTTGCGTTGGTGATGGAACCCCTAGCCTCAAAGATTAGATCGAGTTTGAATATCTCTGGTATTCGAGTTGGCAATACTGACCACAAGATCGCTTTATACGCTGATGATGTGATTCTAACTTTAACTGACCCCCATTCATCCCTCCCAAATCTTTTTTTCGAGATAGATAAATATAGCACACTCTCTAATTTTAAAATTAATACAGATAAGACGGAGATCTTAGACTTACAGACCCCCCCTGCTGACCTTCGCATTCTTCAAGCTGCATTCCCTGTCCGCTGGCAAACGGATAAGATAAAATACTTAGGGGTTTATTTAACTAAGACGTATTCCTCCTTATACGCAGCCAATTTTCCTAGACTATTGGCCTCCATTAAGTCCGACCTTCATACATGGAATAGATCTATAATCTCTTGGATAGGACGTATGGCTTCAATTAAAATGAACATTCTTCCTCGGCTGCTATATATGTGGCAGACTCTCCCGATACATATTCCAATCACAATCCTGAAAAATATTCAAGTAGAGATCTCACATTATATATGGGCTGGGAGACGACCCAGAGTAAAGATGCGCTTGTTACAAAGACCTCGTAGTGATGGAGGGCTGGGTATTCCTGATCTAATCAAATATTATCGGGCAACCCACTTAGTCTCGTGTGTTCTCTGGCACGCTCCGCCTAGCCAGAGAGTTTGGACATCTATCGAAGCCGGAGCATTATCTGTTTATTCTCCCTATTCTTTCCTTTGGTGCCCTGCCCTCTCACGATCACCTAAGCTAAACATACTTTCCACTGTTCGATTTACGATTTCGATTTGGAACCAATGCTCCCGTCTCTATAATATTCGCTCATCTCATCCCTTAATGGTCCCTCTATGGAACAATCCTGAATTTGTCCCAGGTACACAATATAAATCCTTTCGCCAATGGACTAAATCTGATATCTTATTTTTATTTGATTTAGCTCCCTTGCAGACTTTCCCGGAATTTGTTGAATTGCAATCTCAATTCTCCCTACCCAATAACGTTTTTTTTCAGTACCTCCAATTACGCCATCTTTTTCATTCCCAGACGCAAACCTCTATAATAGCTGATAAAACTACACTTGAATCACTCTGTCTACATCCTCACTCAACTAAGGGTCTTATTTCCACAATTTATCAATCATTAATCCAACATAATCAACCCGTAAAAGAAGCCCATGAGGAGGCCTGGGAGAGAGAGGCGGGCGAGATATTAACACCTGAGGAATGGTCAGATATAAGGAATGAGATTGCAAAGAGCTCTATTTCAGTCCGCATACAGGAAAACTCCTACAAAGTTTACTATAGATGGTACCTGGTCCCCACTCGACTTCATGCTATTTACCCCTCTTCCCCTAATTTGTGCTGGAGGCTCTGTGGCCAGGTGGGATCCATGCTGCATATCTGGTGGTCCTGTCCTAGTATTCAGAGGTATTGGGTGGATATACATAAATTGATTAAGGATGTAGTCCAAATACTCCTTTATATACCCTCCTTTCTCGGCCTATTCCAAATACCACACGAGCCGAACTGAAATTAATCAAACATATTTTGAATGCAGCTAAATGTACGATTGCCTCCCTTTGGAAGTCATCCACTCCCCCTTCTGTTTTAGCTACTATTAACGCCATATGGCACACCTATAAAATGGAACGAATTACAACTGTCCTACATGACACTCCAGATCACTTTGTTAAAACATGGTCCCCATGGACCGCACATTTTTCAGCTGAACCACCCCTGACAACGATTTAGCTCTGTCTTATTTGGACATAATTTGTCTCAGCGATTTTGCTCTCTAATTGACTGGTACCCCCCCCCACCCTCTTCCCTTCTCTTTTTCCTAATTTTTACTATTCTGTATAACCTATTCTTTTGCATATTTGTATTCAATGTTTATATATATGTTTCTGTATCTATATACAATGTATTCCTTTTTTGTGATATATCTTGTGATATATGTTTCTTAATTCTAATGTTATTGTAGTTCACAGAGTTTTTTCTGTGATTATGTTATTTTATTTTCTGTGTCAATTATGGTAATGTTACTATTTTAAATGGAATGGAATATAAAAAACGATTCAATAAAAATATTTCTCAAAAAAAAAAAAAGAAGCGGATTACTGACCGGGTTTTCTGCTTTACTGGTATTTGTAATTGGAATTTGGGTATTTGTGTGCGGGACCTGGCCTAATGCGGTTGGTGATGGTCGCTGTATTGGACGGTTGAATTGATCTTTTGCGAGTTTAATGTATTTAAACATGGATTGCCAGCCTTGAAAAAGGTGTTTCTAGACCGAAACGTTGGAGTTATTTGAATGGAACCTGGAATGATTTGTTCTCACAGATGTGAAATAAATTCTTGAACACTGTTTATGAAGAAATCTGGTGAGTGCCCTTGTGTCTATGCACTTTGGTATGTAGCAAATATGGATGTATATATATATATATGTGTGTGTGTAAGGTGCGGCACTCGTCCCAAAAGAATCATCCGCATCAGGTATTCAGGGGTGAAGTGTTTATAAGGTATTGTTATTTCTTTTGTATCCTGGAGATAATGTATTAAAAACACTGAAATGTCGATAACATTATACCTGACTCGGATGATTCTTTTGGGACGAGTGCCGCACCTTACATATGTATACTGGACTCTTTGTGGGGGCACCATATAATTTATGTGTGTGTGTATCTATCTATCTATCTATCTATCTATCTATCTATCTATCTATCTATCTATCACAAAGGTTACTGGTACTCATACTTGATCCAAGCTAACGGGTTGCTTGCTGAGGTGCTCACCCTGGGGAAATATACCCCTCCACATATACAAACAAGAAAAAGGCGGCACACCCAGACTGAAAAAAAACACATTAATAGCCGGTGCTTTACTCATCAACGTTTCGGGGTCAGCCCCCCGTCATCTGTAAAGCACCAGCTATTATTTTGTTTTTTTTTTAATCTGGGTGTGCCGCCTTTTTCTTGTTTGTTTGTGTGTGTGTGTGTATGTATGTGTGTATGTATGTGTGTATATATATATATATGTATACATATACTGTCGGAGAGGAGGTCACCTGAGCAACGTTAGCCACTACACAGTGTTAGTGCCGAAGAACATATGGTGGCGTTACCCTCTGGGACGAGGTGCTTAGTACATAAAGAAAATGTGGTAATACCCCCGTTTATGGTGTTTTACAGCATTTTCCCATTTAGTACATCCCGGCCAATGTGTGAAGTTTGGCACTCAGGAAAAGAAACAGTAATCCGGGCTGCCCTCCTACTTTAGTAGAAGCATATTGGTATCCTGTAGATAGAAAGAAGCATCACTCCACATACTTTTATATTAGTGTAAATCTGTCCCCTGAGGAAAAGACTGATAGAGATCTTGAAATATCGGTAACTATTAATACAGATTTAAACTATTTTAAAAGTTTGTGGAGTGCAGCCGCTTCCTTTCTACAGGATACCTATATGCTATATATAATATTAATAATCACCAAATAATTGTACCATACGGTAATTCTTTCTCTAGTGATTGATGACACTATGATTTTCATTTTAGACTTTAGGGCCCCCCTGCCTTAAGTGCTCCAGGCCCTCCAAAGTCTTAATGCAACTATGAGTCTGATAGCAGCAGCACGGGGGAGGAGGAGGCAAGGTTGCAGGCCTGGGCCGGCGCGGCTCTATCATTATGTGTAGAGCGCCGGTGAGTAACTCACTTGGACCCCCTCTCCCTGCGTATTCAGGAGGCTTGCCCTGCTCAGTTATACGACATGATGTCATCATGTCACATCACAATTATACTGTCTAGGAAGCAGAGGATGAGCCACTCGAGGAGCCATGCAGATCCGCGGCACAAATACAAGTGTTCCCGGCAGATACGTTTGGCTGGGGGTTTGGAGAAAGGTGCTGTGAGGAGATGGGAGTGGGGTCTGTGCTGTGAGGGCAGAGGAGGGGTCTGTGCTGTGAGGGCAAAGGGGGGGTGTGTTCTGTGATGGCAGAGGGGGGAGTCTGTGCTGAGAGGGGTCTGTGCTGAAAGGGCAGAGTGGGGATCTGTGCTGTGAGGGGAGAGGGGGGTTGAGCTGAGAGGGGAGAGCGGTCTGTGCTGTGAGTAGAGAGGGGTGCTTAGAGGTAAAAGGGGTCTGTGCTGTAAGTAGAAAGGGGTGCTGTGAAGGGAAAGGGGTGCTGTGAAGGGAGAGGGGTTTGTGTGTGAGGGCAGAGGGTCTGTGCTGAGTGGGTTCTGTGCTCTGAGGTGACAGGGCTTTTGTGCTGTGAGGGGAGAGGGGTTCTGTGCTGTGAGACAGGAAATTAATGGAGTAGTATGTAGTTCTGTGAGGGGGCAGTGAAGGGGGTAGTATGTAGTGCTGTGAAGTGGGCAGTAACTGGGTCAGTGTGTGCATTGGGGGGTCGATGTGCTATGGGGGGAAACAAGTTAGTGGGGATGAAGGTCAGTGTGCTGAATGAGTGATCGCTGTGAGAGGGCAGTGAGTCAGTGTGATATGGACTGGCAGTGAGAGCTATAGAGGGGGCAATCAGTGGGGCCAAACTCTGAAAAGCTTAGCAAAAATCAGGTGTATTTATACTAGGGGTGAGCGGGTTCGGATTTACTCGGTTCTTATCGCCACTTTACCGCAATTTCGGATTAGTTCGGATTTATTTTATTGGCTATCCAAAACAAGTGATAGTCGATAGCCAATAAAATGCCATGCTGAGATCCGAGTAAAACTGAGTAAATCCGAGTAAATCCGAACCCGCTCAACCCTAATTTATACATACATAGCCGACATTTCAAGGCCGTGGCGCACCAGGGTGCTGTACAGCAGCATGATTTTGGAATGAAAGTATAGTGCTATGGATTGCTTGGGGGAGGGAGGCCCCAAAACCCGGGTCTTGCCTAGGGCCCCATGAGGTCTAAATCCGGCCCTGCTGGGGCCCGATAGGTCCGTAAGGACGAAGCCCACGACCCCGAGGGAGCAGATGGCAGACAAGCTGACTTAGCTGCTGCCAGTGTATCCACAATTTTGTGCAAATCCGGGCCGAACAGGACCTTACCATTAAGGGTAAACACTCCAAGCCCCTCTTAGAGACTGCATCTGCCCTCCAAGAGCGAAGCCACAGGCAGCTGCGAGCCGCAATAGCTGCAGTGGAGATCCTGTCTTTCAATAAGCTGGCATCCAAGGCCGCCTCATTTATATTAGTAACTGAATCTCGCAGGTTGTCCACAAGATTCAACTGCTCCCTGGTCGCATCTGAAGACGAGGATCCCTCCAGTTTGCCCAATATTCCATAACCCGAGCCACCCAGCAGATACCCATAGCTGATCTGCACGTGGCACCTGAAAGGGAATAAATTAACTTCAGGCAAACCTCCACCATCTGTGGTATCCTTCAGGCATAGGGAGAGTCGCGCTTTTAACCAAGCGTGTGACGTGGGAATCCATCGGCGGTGAAGTTTTCCCATTCTGAAAAATAGTCCTCAGCGAAGGGATAAGCATGGGCCAGACGCTTCTGCGGCTGGTAACGCTTCCCAGGATTTTCCCATGCCACCTCCAGATGGTCTACCAGCTGGTCGGACAAAGGAAATATCGCCACGGCCACCTTTACAGGCTTAAAAAGGGCATGTCTGGACTTAGGTGCTGGAGGTTCGTCCTCTATGATAAAAGCTGCATGGACAGCTTGTATCAGACCCGGAATATATATCTTAGACACTGACTTCGACTCCTCTACACAGGAAAGGGAGTTCGAGTCATCCGGGATCGCCCCATCTTCAGTTGAGACCTCTTCGTCATCATCTAGAGTAGATTGGGACAACGGCAAAAATCTTTTAGCTGGTCTGCCCTGAGGGGCCTCCTCCTGTCGCACTTCTGCTACATTTTGCAATGCAGTTGGAACTGTATTAACCCACTGGGGGGATAGCACTTGCATGGGTGCAGCCGCCTGAAGCAAGCTCTGAGAGGGTATAAACTGCTGCCGTGTGAACCCCAGGGGGGAAAACACAGGAGGGGCAGCTAAACGTCCCGCACTGGCTGTTAGTGCTTGTGCAAAGCATGCCCACGGAGGCTCCTGCGGAGTGGCAGAGAGGCACCTGGAGGGGCATAACACCTCAGACATAATCCTTAAAGTATCATGTCTCCGACCCCTAACTCCGCTGTACCCGGGCTACGCACTGCTTGCTGCAATCTGCGACTGTTAGCCAGGAGAAAATGGCCACCGGAGATCTCTGAGGGGCGGATCCTGAGGAGGGAAGCTGCCACAGCTCAGCCAGACCGCGGTGGAAAGGCGCGCTGTGGAGGAGTTGGCCGTTGGACAGGGAAGGCTGCCTCCCCTGGCCAGCGTTTAACCCCTGGGATGCTGGAGCATTCCGCAGAACTCCAGCCCAATGTCCCTGGTGGCCTAGTGCCTGGCCCCACTTGCTGTCATCCCCAGGGAGTCCCCAGCCCTGGGGGAAAAGACTGCGACTTGGTGCGCACCACTGCAGTGATGCGCTGCTTACCTGCGTCCCCGTAGCGTCCGGCCGCAGTCCAGGGAGCCTCCGGGGTCCCTGCTAGCCAAGACCCCGGAGGCCCGCCGACATCCACGAATCAGTACCGGCATCTCGCCGCCAGCGGGGTAACGTAGCGGCAGAGCAGACGTCCCCTGGACTGTCTACGCTGCCACTATTCTGAAGAAATCTTTTGAAAACCAAAAAAATCTTCAGGGGCTGTGTTAACAGCCCCCCTGCGCGTCAGTGACCCGACTCCGGCCGGGCACCCTACGAAACTGAGGTGCCTCTGGCCCGGGGGTGGGGTATAGGAGAGGGACCCAGTGCATCCTGGGAAGAAAAAATAAACTGCGTGGTGCCCGGATGACTCCCATCATCACATATACCCAAGGTCACCCTATGGACCCTGAAGTAGAAACACCCCATGTTTTGCAATTAAAAGCATTGACCTTTTACATTTTGGGAAGCTTGCTGCCGCTTTGTAAATAATCCCCTGTGTCCCCAACTGTCAATCATGGAGGAGGAAACATGATGGTCTGGGGCTCTTGCTGCATCCCTAGTCCGGTGACTAGTAAGGAGTGATTTGGACTTTGAAACAAAGGGATACCCACTTTCTTCTTCATGCACCATCTGGGACTACGCTGGGGTATAGGCTGGCGGGTAGAGTCTGGGCACTAAAGAAAATCTTCACACTCTGGCAGCCCAGGCTCCTCCTCCCCTATACCCAAGCCCCAGGCAGGCCAGTCTAGAGGCCCCCCACACACAGTATGATTTGCATCAAATACAGGGAACCCCCTACGTCTTTTGTCCCCTGTACTTTGGCAACCAGGGCTGGCTCAGGAAAGCCTGGGGCTGGTTGTGCTTAAATACAAGGGACCCCTATGTCGTTTGTACCCTGTATTTCTCCTTCATCCACAAGGGGACACTGGAGGTTTCATGACAGTGGGGTATAGATGCATGCTAAGTGGGAGCTGGCACTTAAATTTTAGAAGTGTGACTAGCTCCTCCCCCTCTATGCCCCCCTACAAGCCCAGTCTTAGTTTGTGCCCAAGGGGAGCTGGTAGAGTTTTTACACTTCTCAGGGTCTTTGATTTAGTGTAGTAAGAACGCTGCTGCGCTGAAGAAGAATACATATGAGGAACAGACAGGCAGCAGCTGTACTGCCTGTCTGCATTGTTGGAGCTGACGGGGGGACCCGCTTGCAGTTCGCCTGGGGTCCCCGACTACAGAGACCACTGTCTCAAAAAGGGGGTTCTGCATGCCGCATAGAGGTCCCCCATTAGTCACACCGGCAGCGGCGTGAGTTTTCCCTGGCTCCCTGACTAGTGGGGTAGCCAGGTTAACATAAAAGGCGATATTTTCAGCAGCAGGCGGAGCAGCCAAGCGGCATATACTCTGTGTGAGGTCTCCCTCACACAGCACTCTTACAGATTCAAGTTAAGTGCCATAGCGGGGCGGAGGGGGGGGGGAGTATTGCTTCTTCCTCCCAGCGGCCTCAGCGCTTCACTCGAAGTGTGCTGGTGGCCATTACACGGAGGGACACTGACTGCTGCATTAAGCAAAGCTGCTGCATGAAACTGTTAGCCCGACCTAGACTGTAAGTAGACAGTGGGGTTTAGGCTGGTCAGGAGAGAATTTAAGGCAGATATTAACTACTTTTACTTATCAGTGGTTACTTCTATGCCTAGCGGTTTTTAGCACTGCTAGGAGCGCTATTATTGCAAGTGTGGCTTTCTCCTGCCTCTCTGTATCCCATTTTCTACCTTGACCTATTTCACTACACTTTACTGTTGTTTGTGTGGGGTCTGTATGTATCATGGCTGGAAGGGCTCTAAGGCGTCTCAAAGGTCATTTACCTGCACAAAGTGTGCTGGAAAGTTTACACAGGGGCAGTCATCTAACTCCCCTGAACAACAATCATCAGAGATGTCAGATCTGCCGTCTTGGACGGCGCGGGTTGCATCTGTTATGTCCCATCTCTCTGCTGAGCTGGAGGCTTCCAGGTCAGCTGCTCTAGAGGAACCAGCATGGGCACGGTCCTTAGCAAAATCTATGGATGGGATCACAAAAGCCATGGCTCTTTCCCGTACCACGAGGATTCGCATGAAGAGCTCCAGGAGGAGCCTGAGCTGGTGTCCGATGGGATAGAGGCTTTAATTTCTGCAATCCTCCAGGTATTGCAGATAAAGGAGGAGGACTGCACGACAGCCTTTCTTTTTAAAGGATCAAAGACAAGCTATTGCATTTCCAATTTCAGAAGAGCTGGATTATATTCTGATTTCAGCTTGGGAACATCCGGGTAAAATAATTTCAGATGTCCTGGCGGTTATTATCCTTTCTTCTTCTTCAGGGTCCATAGGCTCCACAGGGAGACCTTGGGGTATAGGTGATGGGAACCAAATCCACGCAGTTAAAGCTTTCAGCTCCCAGGATGCATTGGTTCCACTCTCCCCATACCCTGCCCTCGAGCCAGAGGCACCTCAGTTTTGGTTGGTGCCCGGCCCGGATCCGGGTCACTGTTTTAACGCAGCGGGGCTGCTTAGCAGCCCCTCAAGCTATTTTATTTTATGATTTGGTAGTTTCTGAACTATCTTCAGAGCGCGCAGCAACAGACTGTCCATTGGACGTCTGTGCTGTCGCTCCGTCACCCCGCTGGCATCGTGATGCCAGTATCGATCTGGGGATCTCAGCGGGACCCCGGGGTCCATGCTAGCCGGGTCCCGCGGACTTCCCAGACTGCGGCCGGACGCACGGGGACAAGGTAAGGCAGGTCACCACTTGCGGTGACCCGATTATTATCAGTCATTGCCTCCAGTCTCAGCAGACAGACCGGACATGCTGAGGTGGACGCAGGTCCCCCATACCCTGCGTTTCTACTAGACCACCAGGGACAGTATAGGCGCGGGAAGCCAGCGTCGCAGTGGTTAATATTCAGCCAGGGGAGACAGCCTTCCCTGTTGTAGCAGCTTCTCCCCTCAGCTCAGCGCACCTTTCCACTGCGGTCTGGCTTTGCTGAGCGGCTCCTTCCTATGGCCACGCCCCGTTTGAGGTCTCCGGTGGCCATTTTCTTGTATGTTGCATCGCAGATCTCCTAGGACAGGGTTTGGCCAGTGCCCCTGTGTATCTCTCCTTTGGGTTAGTGTACACAGCACTATAACCAGTGGCGGAACTGTGGGAGACAATGGAGTCTTATGCCGCCGGGCGCCATCCCTGAAGGGGGCACCTCCATTCCTCCATTGTTCCCCGTTCCATGTCCTCCTGCTGCAGTGCTATAACAGAGGTGAGTGCCAATCATGAATCTACCAGGCCGGTTGACACTGCCTGTCAGCCCAGGCAGATTCATGTGTCTGCAGTACAAGGGCCGGCTGCTGCGCTTCCAGAATTTGCGTTCCACTGGGGAACGCAAACTGGAAACTCCCGGCTCCTGTCCATGTCCACCACACTCCCTGCCTCAATAGATATTATAGTGGGTGCCCCACAAAAGCAGAGCAACAGGGCACGTCTCCTCTCCTTCCCGTTATGTCCACCAGCACTGCCTGTGCACCAGCAATCAAAACATGACGTCAGCCCCTTACAGAGCAGCACTAGGTGGTGTCAGCAGCCAGTCCCTGGTGGCCGGGGCAGTCTCCCTGCTGCTGCACTGGACTCTGTACAGTACATTAACCCCTCACCCTCAGCAGTCAGTAGACACCTCAGGACCCAGGAGCTGCGTAGAGGACTTCTTCCCGGTGAGTTCCTTCCCACTACTCCTATCCTGCCCCCTACTTCCCACTACAACTCCTATCATGCCCCCCTGCTTCCCACTACTCCTATCCTGCCCCTACTTCCCACTACTCCTATCCTGCCCCCTGCTTCCCACTACTACTCCCATTCCCCCCCTACTTCCCACTACTCCTCCTATCCTGCCCCCTGCTTCCCACTACTCCTCCTATCCTGCCCCCAGCTTTCCACTACTCCTATCCTGCCCTATTTTTCCCATGTCTATTAATCTCATCCTGCCCCCTGCTTCTCACTACTACTCCCATTCTCCCCTCTGCTTCCCACTACTCCGCCTATCCTGACCTCCTGCTTCCCACTACTACTCCCATCCTGCCCCGTTTCCCATGTCTATTACTCCCATCCTGCCCGCTGTTTCCCCCATACTGCCCACAGCGGCCTCGGAGTGAATGGAGCTTGTGCTCCAAGTGATAGCCATGTTGGGGGTAATAGGCTAACCGATCCTATCCCCTAGCCCACCCTAACCACTACCCCGACTACAGAACATACCTGTAACCCGTCGTACCACCCCCCCGGCCCCCTATACATACACTACCCACCCCCTCACTGACCACCCCACACCCCAGCCCCTGTTACACACACTATCCACTCTACGACACCCCCACCCCCATAGCTAGGGACATACACTTCCTACCCTACCTCCCCCAGCCCCCTAGACACAGCACCTCCAACCCAGGGACATACATTATCCACACTATCCCAGCCAATTTTCTTGTTTTAATTTTTTTCCTGTGGGGGGGGGGCAATGTTTTTTATATTTTCCTGTGGGGGCCAAAGTGCTTTTTTATTCCCTGTTGGGGTCAATGTGTTTGATTTGTTTTTTCTTTTCAGTTGGGGGCCAACGTGTTTTATTTTTTCTTGTGGAGGCTAATGTATGTGTTTTTTTTTCCTATGGAGGCCAATGTGTCTTTTTGTTCCTTTCACCTGCAAAAGAAAGCCAAGGGACAGCTCTCTTCTAGGTTCCAGAGTTCTTCCTCCAAGCCCAGAAGCAAGCAGTCCTGGCCTACCAGAAGCCCATCTGCTAAGCTAGCCGATTGACTGGGCAGGCCTATCCCTGGGGACCCCGGCGTGGGAGGCCCATGAAGGATGCCTGGCTATGCGGTATAGTCTCGCAGGGCTACGCTCTAACCTTCCAGAAGCATCCTTTGGCAAGGTTTATTTCCACAGGTCTTCCAGGGGATGCGGGAAAAGCAAAAGCACTATGGGAGTCCATTCATTTTCTGCTGGCCTCCAAGGTAATAGTTTCTGTCCACCTAGCTCAGAGGGGATCTGGCTTCTACGCCAAACTTTTGGTTCAGAAGCCGAACGGTTCCTTACGACCAATTCTCAAGTCCCGCAACAAGTATCTATGGGTTCCCAGCTTCTGCATGGAGTCTCAGCATTCCATCCTGGTGCTGGAATTTCATGGACTCCTCTGACATCCAGGATGCCTATTTACATGTTCCTATCTGGCTCCGTCACCAACACTTCCTCTGATTTGCGGTCCGGGGGGAACACTACCAGTTTTGGGCATTGCCTTTTGGTCTTTCCACGGCTCCTCACGTTTTCTCGAAAGTCATGGCAGCTAACTTACGGTGCAGAGGTGTCAGGATTCTTCCTTGCCTGAATGATCTTATCCTGGCCCAATCTCCGGCCATGTCTCCCTGTATACCTCCTCCTCTGAGGTCAGGTTATATATCAAGCTCCTTCCCGCCGAGTGTGGTTTGGATTGTTGAGCATTAACTGCCCATTGTTATAGCATTGAATGTTTCTGTGTGCATGTATTTGTTTTTAGGATTGCCGCTTTTTTCTCACCTGTTCTCTCATTTTTTGTCTACCTTAATTCTTTTTGACATATCTTAGAGCGATTTAGTAAACCTTCGTCTGTAAAGCCCCACTTATGGTGGTGAGGTCACATTTATTGCACTTCCCCTTTTATTGCACACACTAGTTACTCATCTGGAGAGTGGGGATTGCCCTGGATTGCGGTACCATGTCTTCCAAGGCCAAGGAAACCAGGTATAAGGGTGCTTCAGTGTTGCGTAACTGCAGGACTTGTACCACTATATGGAAAACATAGACAGCGCTGGAGGAGGAAACATATAACTTAAATGAAAATAGATGAGCCCATATAAATAATAAGGTACAATAGCATTTAATAGATAATAAATTACTAATCTGCTAAAACATATGAAAATACAATTTACATAAAAAAGGAAACACAACTTTTATATAATTCTACATATATTCAATATAATACATCAAGAGAAATTTGAATGTGCAAATAAAGAAAAAATTAGATAACCACAACAGTATTCCTAAAAAAGGATTTATAACATCCAGCGCTGTCTGTTTTCCATATTGTAGTTTTTCATTGGTTTGCCATCTGATTTTGACAGCTGCGTGAGGGTCATTCATTTATTTTATTATATTTTTATTTTCACTCCAATCAGCGCTATTTTGGCTATTTTCACAGGACTTGTACCACTGTAGTTTCTTCTCAGGCTCCAGACCACGATGGACTCTGTGGTGTTTCGCAGATTCGCAACCACAAGATCAGTCAGCCATGACTTCCACCTGGAATCAGCTTGGGCTACCTCTCTTACAGGTAATGTTGCAGTTGACTAACAGACTGGCAACTCCAGGTCCCGCTCCCCCTACTAGTATCCCTACAGGGGACCAGTGGCCCCCAGTTGTAACATCTCATGGTACCTTACAGCATACTGCCTTGGATGCAGTTCTCGCATTTAGCTCAAGTGTCTGCATCTTTCCAGCACATGCTAGACAGGGACCGCACTTCAGACGCAGACCCTCCAGTTGAGGTAGTTCCACCCACACTGTCCGGTTATGATTTGAACTCGGGTTTCCTCAGCTCGAAAGGACATTATGTCCAATTTCTTCTTCAGGGTCCATAGGTCTCCACAGGGAGACCTTACGGTGTAGGTGGTGTTTGAGGACCGGGCACCACACAGTTAAAGCTTTCAGCTCCCAGGATGCACTGGTCCAGCCCCCTATACCCCGCCCCCGAGCCAGAGGCACTTAGGCAGCCCAAACAGCTTTCTTTTACAATTTGTTTTATCTATTTTTTGTTCTGATGGGCGTGCAGCAGCAGACTGTCCAAAGGACATTTGCGCTGGCGCTCCGTCACCCCTCCGGGCACCGCAATGCCAGTTTCGGCTAGGGATTTCGGCGGGCATCCCTGGGTCTTCGCTAGCCGGCCCCGCGCACGGCGCCAGACTGCAACCCGGGCGCAAGGAGACAGGTAAGGTGGGTCATCGTTCGCGGTGGCCCGCGTATTGGCAGTCATAGCTGCGGTCTCAGGGGACAAACTGGAGGCGCTGTGTGTGAACACAGGCTCCTTCCAATGTGATCCACTAGACCACCAGGGTACATATGGAGCGGAAATCCAGCATCCCGGTGGTTAAATAATCAGCATGGGGAGGTCAGCTTTCCCCATTAAAGCAGCCCCTCCCCTCAGCTCAGGGCGCCATTCCTCTGAGGTCTCACTTCCCTGAGCTGCTCTCCTCCTCAGACCACGCCCCCTCAGAGGTCTCCGGTGACCATTTTTTCCAGGCTCAGCCACAGCTCTCTCAGGGAAACGCAGGGTCCGGTCACCCTACATACCTCTCCCTGGAGTCAGTGTATGTAGTGCTCTAGCCTACCAGACACAGAGTCTGTGTAGATGATTGTAGTGCCATTCTACAGTTATGGTATTTCTGCATTGTATGTAACTTATGTTAGCGCTGCCTGTCTGTTTCTCTCTCTATACTGTCAATATATATCTTTCCCTTTTTTTTTTACTTTGCCCTAATATACAGGTGTATTCAGGGTTTCTCCTGTTCCTCACATTTCTAAAACAAATGTATTTGTGAGGGTTGTCACATACAGTTGGTTACTGCACTGTGCCATATTTGTGCTGTGTGCTCCTGCAGCTTGCCCAAGCATAAGACAGGATCAGTATATTGCATTCCTACTTGTATCCTACATACCCAGTGGTTGCATTATACCCAGTGCCATATTGTGTGCTATACTACTCTGCAGCTACTGTATATCTAGCAAGGGCAAGGGTAACAAGCAGGCATCTGCTCCCATACTGCTATCATGCAAGTTGGGTTATGTGTTAAGTGTTATACACCACCAGGCCCATCAGAACCCCCAGCGCCTGCACTTCCCCCCTGGGCTTCCTTTTCTCAGGTGCTTGCTACTATTGCGGACCGCCTAGCATTGCCGGCTGTAATTGCCGGACGGTGGCGTGATGGCGTGATGTAAATGTGTATATAGAAGCAGCAACATGTGATGCCCCGACCCACAGACCCCCGCGCCGGGACCAGAGACCGCTGCGCCGGGGACACCGGGACCCAGAGGCCTGTGTGTCTGGGATCTCCAGAACTTCTAAGGAATTCTCTCTTCCCTACAAAATCCAGTCACCAGGTCTGTAAACTGGGATTTGTCGAGCTCTGTGGTAAGAGGTTTCAGCCCCAAAAAGGTCTGACCTCCTGTTACCCATTTCCTGTAGCTCATTGTTCTAAATGGGAAACCCCCCTCCTGCGGTTGATTCACATGTTATGCGTTTAATGAAAAGCGCTATGTTGCCTATCCCTACTGTAACCTCTTTGAAGGATCCTACGGATAGAAAGGTGGAATCTTGGAAAAACACCCTAGACTACACACCCTGAATATATATAATGGGAGGTGCTTCTTGTTGAGACTATTATTGTAGACAAAAAAAGACAAATTACAAGTGCACAACTCCAAATTACTAATTATATACAATACATTTGCAATACATTTTTGCAATAAATAGAGGTTTTAGCATAATCATGGCCATGTAAGTCTGTAATAAGCAGTGTGCGTGCACGCTGTTCCTCACTGCCCGGTACACTGAAGAGAAGGGGGGGTTACCAAGGCGTTTCACCCGTACAATGGGGTCGGGCCGTTGTCAGGGCTGTGGGTTGAGTACTGGGAGTCTCCTTAAATCTGTGCTTTGGCTCCTCCCACTTGTTGCGGGGATTAGTTGTCATCTTGTTTAATTAAAACAGTATTGTCTGTCTTTCAGTGGCAACATAGTTTCTTTTGTCTGTGTTCACTTTGAACAACTTGTAAATTTATAAAAGGGAAAGTTTCCTTTTTGCAGGAAGAATATTGCAGGATCTTTAGACATATTAAGAAAAACGTTGGGGAGAGATCCCATATCTATGATTAAAAATGGATCTACGTGTTGCTTATGTAAAAATAATTTATATGCAGCAGTTTAGTGTTTCATTACATAATCCTTTTGAAATATGGAGGAGGGAGGTAGGAAATGAAAAAAATTATGGGACTGTGTATATTATTTCACCAATATACACGGTCCCATTATTATTTCCATTTCCTACCTCCCTCCTCCATATTTGCAAGTTGTTCAAAGTTGTTAAGATCATCAGCTCAATTGGACCCTTATCGGCGACTTTTTTTAGCAAAGTAGGTGGCCTTCAATCAGCGGCACTGTAGTTTTATCATTGCCTCTGGTTTTTCAGTGTTGTGGAACTACATAGCACAGCCAGAGGGCAAGCTGGTACTTGTGTTTCCAAAATAGCTGAAGAGCCATTGTTTGCACTGGTTAACAGTTACATAATACACTGTAGGTGGAACGTCCATCATAATTATGTTACCTAAAACCACCGTAAGAGATGGGCCGCTGCTCGTGCACTATGGGCCAGTGCTGTGTGCTTGCCATCAGGCTACAATTTGTCAGTCAGTCCTTGGAGACCGGACCGAGATTGTGCTTTGTAGTTGCCTAATTCTAGCTATCCTCCTCTAGCCTCTTTGTGTGCCTCTACCATTGCATTTCACCTAGTAGCCCCTTCCTGCCCAAGCACAACACTGCTGCTGCTACTTATTTATTGTTCAGCTTGCACCCAAGCACTGGCCAATCAACTACCCCAGGCACATTTCAGTACAGGGGGCACCATAACATGTGCTTGCTTCTAGCATCATGGCTCCAAGTTTCGGCTGTATGCATACCTGCTGTTCTCAGAGATGGTAACATCTAACACAGTGGGCGGAATTCAATTCTTTTCATCCCCTATCGCGCCCGACGGAGTTATTCTATTCTTGCTCCTGTCGGGCACGATCAGCTGCCAAGTGCTACATTTCAGCTCGCAGCCCCTGGGGGATGAGAGCTGAAATGTGCGAAAAGTGACATGTTTGGGCGCCCAAACATCACTTTTCGCGATCGCGACCAGCACTTTGGTCGGGTTTAGCTGCTTTACGCGGCTAAACCCGACCACTTTGGGTGCGATCAGCGTGAAAAGCTGGCGCAATTGAATAGCGGCCCGCAATCTCCTGTCACTTTAGACGGGAGATGCGGGCCGCGAAAACAATTTAATTCCGCCCAATGATGGAAAATCTGACATGCTTTAAGGGCCACCAACCCTCAAAAAGGGATGAACATATCTGTGGCTGGAGGCCAGCCACACGTGTGTAAAATAACTGCTGCGCCACTAAAGGGGTTAACCCTCATACTGCGGTGCCATTTTTTAAAAGGACTGCAAATGTATAGGTAATATTGTATTTTACCATGTTGTGCGCAGTTGTTAAATTGGGGGAAACATGTTTGAATGTACAGACTATGCACTTATGGGGAATGTATAAGGTATTTTGGGCCTGATTCAGAGCCGGACGCTCTGACCAGAGCGCTCGCTCTGAATCAGTGCCCTCCTACCTAAATGGAGCGGCCTCTTGGACGCTCGCATAGCTGTGGGTTACCACCCACAGCTATAGCGAGCGTCCATGATGATGGCCGCGATGGTCAAGACCATTGCGACCATCGGGCTTGCGACGAGACCCTGCGGTAGGCTCTCGCTGCCGCAAGCCCTGGAGCGATTTTGGCTCTATCAGAGCCAAAATCACTCCCACTGACTTCACTACTGATGTCAGTGGGGCCGGACCCAGACGGTAGGCGTTCCCATGGGAACGCCTCCGTCTGGCAGCCACGCCCCCGGCACGCCCACCAAAGGGGGCGTGCTGTCAATCACCATCGATAGCACGCCCCCTTTGGTGCAAGACCCCGAGCGACGGATTCCCCGTCGCTCACCAGGTCTCGCGCATGCAGCGCTCGCAAGCGGGTCAGAATCAGGCCCTTTGTTCTAAAGGGTATTGACATTTGGCGACATTGACAAATTGCTCTTTAGACATCCTCGCATAGGAAGTGATAATGGTGAACTGGACAAGCCTTTCTTTGAAATGCACAGTAAGTGTTCTCCTGTGTGCCATGGTATGAAATGTCCCCGCAGGTTTGGAGAGAAGACAATTGTTGTTCTTCAGAATCTCCTATTGGGACCCATTTATCAAAGTATATTTCAGGTATAATCCCCAAAAACACAGATTTTCGGGGCTTTACCTCAAATATTACGTATCCCCCAGATGTATTAAGGAGGGACCACAGCAGGTATCTCCGATACCTGCTGTGATCCCTCCTTTGCCGCTGGAAGCCGCCTCCCCCATAGTTTTCTATGGGGCATGCGATGCTGCCAAATTAACCAATATCCGGAATGCGATGTATTCCAGATATTGGCCCACGCAGCTAACGTCGTCTGAAGATGATGTTAGCTGCTGTAGCCTATGGGCTACACAGCACATAATTAGCCGGCGGAGGTATCCACCGGAACCCTCCCTGGCTATGGTGGCTGTGCATATGCAGACCGCGGGACTGCCCATGCGCACCACCCCCTGCACTGGCCGGCAGCTCTCTGGAGCCCCTGTCCCTGCATGTCCCGGGTAATAAATGCAGCCGCTATGATCGCATTTTGCAATGTGATCATGGGCGGTTCTGTCATGCCCTGATTGCGTTGCAAAACTGATCATTAATAAATGGGGGCCATTGTGTGGAACTTCCTAAGAACTGAAGGTTTTAAGACTGGGAAAGCAAAACTGATTTTATGTATAGGTACTCATATATAAAGACAAATGCAATTGAAATTTGAGTTATACAGTGCATCCAGAAAGTATTCACAACTTTTACCACATTTTGTTATATTACAGCCTTATTCCAAAATGGAATAAATTCATTGTTGTCCTCAAGATTCTACACACAATACCCCAGAATGACAATGTGTAAAAAGTTTTTTGGAGATTTTTGCAAATGTAATAAAAAAAAAAAAACACTAAGAAATCACATGTACATAAGTATTCACATCCTTTGCCATGAAGCTCAAAATTGAGCTCAGGTGCATCCTGTTTCCACTGATCATCCTTGAGATGTTCCAACAGCTTAATTGGAGTCCACCTGTGGTAAATTCAGTTGATTGAACATGATTTTGAAAGGCATGCACCTGTCTATATAAGGTCTCACACTTGACAGTGCATGTCAGAGCACAAACCAAGCATGAAGTCCAAGGAATTGTCTGTAGACCTCCGAGACAGGATTGTCTTGAGGCATAAATCTGGGGAAGGGTATAGAAAAATATCTGCTGCTTTGAAAGTCCCAATGAGCACAGTGGCCTCCATCATCCGTAAATGGAAGAAGTTCGGAACCACCAGGAATCTTCCTAGGGTTGGTCGGCCGTCTAAACTGAGCGATCGTGGGAGAAGGGCCCTAGTCAGGGTGGTGACCAAGAACCCGATGGTCACTCTGTCAGAGCTACAGCATTCCTCTGTGGATAGAAGAGACCTTCCAGAAGGACAACCATCTCTGCAGCAATCCACCAATCAGGCCTGTATGGTCCTGCAGACCTCAGGAGCCGGGAAGTGTGTGGCCGGTGACCCTGGAGGAATCCGCCCTGTGCGGAGGCACCGGCCGCACCACCCTCCCTACGGCCCTGGCCACACCTTAGTAAAAAGAACACGGCAGCCCTCCTGGAGTTTGCCAAAATGAACCTGAAGGACTCTCAGACCATGAGAAACAAAATTCTCTGGTCTGATGAGACAAAGATTGAACACTTTGGCATGAATGCCAGGCGTTATGTTTGGAGGAAACCAGGCACCGCTCATCACCATGCCAATACCATCCCTACAGTGAAGCATGGTGGTGGCAGCATCATGCTGTGGGGATGTTTTTCAGCAGCAGGAACTGGGAGACTAGTCAGGATAGAGGGAAAGATGAATGCAGCAATGTACAGAGACATCCTGGATGAAAACCTGCTCCAAAGTACTCTTGACAACGACCCTAAGCACACAGCCAAGATAATAAAGGAGTGGCTTCAGGACAACTCTGTGAATGTCCTTGAGTGGCACCAGCCAGAGCCCAGACTTGAATCCAATTGAACATCTCTGGAGAGAAGCTGTGCACCAACGCTTCCCATCCAACCTGATGGAGCTTGAGAGTTGCTGCAAAGAGGAATGGGCGAAACTGCCCAAAGATAGGTGTGCCAAGCTTGTGGCATCATATTCAAAAAGACTTGTGGCTGTAATTACTGCCAAAGGTGCATCAACAAAGTATTGAGCAAAGGCTGTGAATACTTACGTACGTGTGATTTCTTAGTTGTTGTTTTTTTTCCAATCAATTTGCAAAAATCTCAAAAAAACTTATTAAACGTTGTCATTCTGGGGTATTGTGTGTAGAATTATGAGGACAAAAATTAATTATTCCATTTTGGAATAAGGCTGTAACATAACAAAATGTGGAAAAAGTGAAGCGCTGTGAATACTTTCCGGATACACTGTATATACCTATTGCGAGACAGTATATGCCAGCTCAGTTTGTGCTTTAGGAAAGTCAACTGCTTTTGTGTGGTAACAAGAAAGTATGGTTAGTGCCTTTGAAATTTAAGATGTGTTTATTATTTATATTTTATGAGATAGCATGATTGGTTAAAAGGAACATAGGGCGGAATCACTTACTGTAGTATTGTGTGCAAGAATGGGACATAAAGAGGGCATGGGAGCCCTGTGTGTATCTTTTTTGACATCAAGAAGGAATGAACTGCTGTAACATCTGTATGCAGTGATACTCCCAAGGGGAAGAGTCTTGATGAAGACTTTTTGAGCAATAAACATCTTGCCTCTAAGACTGCATCCAATTCCTGTGACAACAGAATTGCGCCAAACGCTATTCCAGCTGTTCTGGATTGAGCCCAGTGTCTCCAAGCTCAAGCCCTCTGCCAGCTACCGAACAGGGCATGGTCCATTGTGAGGGATCAGGAGGTATCAGGCGACACCAATCAGGTGCGGCTGCAGCTTGGCGACCTATATGCCCAAGCTCCAACGCCGGCGGTTCCATGTGCAGGCGTTGGAGCCTGGGAGAAGTGGTTCCAGGTGTTAGTTTAGGAGTCTGGATGAAATTAAGCGGTTCCAAGTGCCGGTGTAGGAGCCTGGGTGGAAATAAGCGGTTCCAAGTGCCGGTGTAGGAGCTTGGTGGAGGGAGCATAGTTACACACCAACAGTGCAGTGGGCAAAGGGCCTGATTCCGACCCGGTCGCTATCCGCAGTGCGCTCGCTATTGGCGATGGTTGCTAATCTGCGCATGTGTATGCATCGCAGTGCACGTGCGCAAACTACACAGTGTGATCACTGATCCCTCGCTCGCCCAGCAAAGCCAGCCCAGCAGAGTGAGTGACAGGAGAGGCCATTTGTGGGTGGGGACAGGGGCAGTCCAGTAAAAACGGGGGAGTGGAGGTGCGAATGCAGGCGTGCCTGAGTGTTTCAACGCCGTTTTAGAGACATGCATAATTAACAGGCAGCGTCATAGTACACGTCACCAGCCATTTTTTACTCTGTTTTCCTCGCAATGCTTGTGGTAGAAAAAAGCTACCACAAGCACTGCGTTCACATCCCATAGTGGTCGATGTACCAATGTTTTCACAAACTTCCTGGAGATGACGTGGGGCAGTGGGCGTCTCTGCATTCGCTAAGGGGAGTCTGCATACACAAAGCGAACGCTCGTACAGGTAAGATGGGCGTGGTTATGCCTTGGCGAGCAATTGCTCCCCGCCGCATCACTTTCAAATATTTGCATATGCTTCGAGCGAGCATACGCTCATAGCGACCGGGTCTGAATCAGGCCCTTAGTCAGTAATAGTCAGTTACTGACAGGGAGAGGGATTCCCTAATACCCCAAGATCCAGTTGGATTACAACAATCTGTGGCTGCTTGGTGGGAGAGAGGTCATCCTATCACAATTACCCATAATGTTAAGGAAAAAAAAACCAGCCCCAAAATGATATGACATCAGCAGCCGCACATAACTTATCACAAAATGCCCCCACATGGTGCCAAAATTCTGCCAAAAACCCTCAGATCCCACAAGAGCAAAACGCTCCCACCTGCACCTCAGACATGCCCCGCTGGCCACTTACACCACATGCGACACCCCATATTTTACTCGGACCCCCCCATTTTACTTGCCTCCACACAAGCTTGCATATGCCCCACAAACCTCCTTAAATGCCCCTCAGATTTCCCTGAATGCAACTGAGACCTTTCCACAAGCCCCCAACTTTGTCACATGCCATTTAGACATTTCCGCATGCCACTCACATACCTCCCAACGTTTCTAAAGACAAAAATTTGGACATTAGCAGCCCCAATCCTCTCCCATGTAAGCTCCGCCTACTTTGATGGCTGCAAACATGTCCCTCACACCTTCCCCTTAATCTGATTTCACTCATGCCCCTCACTCAGAGAGAAATACAAATATACACCTTCCCAGCCCACATAGGAAGGGAAAGCGTCCTGTATGTCCTCGTGATCCGATGTGCTCCATGTTACTGCCGTGTGCAGAGGACGTCACATGATACAGAAGCCAGCGTCTCCCGTTAAGACATTCTCTGCTTTACAAAGAAAACAGGGAGTGTCAGGAGCAGAGTTGGGGACCACAGCTGGCGGCTGTCACAAATTAATCGCAGGTGTTGCTATCAAGGCATCAGTCACTTGTAATATGATTAATTGTGGGCATTCAAAACCATCTGTCTGGTCACTGAGATCCTAGGGTTTGCATTTGTATAATGTCCACAGAAATTTGATGTATGATATAGTTATAAAGTTTATAGTGTTCACTCTAGCTCCGGCGGCAGGCAGGGCGCCGGAGCTAGAGAAGGGCAACTTTGTGCGCGCGCCCTAAAAGGGGGCATGGTCATGAAAAGGGGGCATGTCTATAAGACGCGTCCCCTTTTCGTCTGACTTGGGGGCGTGCCCGGCACTTACGGACACGCCGGGCAGCCCCCAACCGCTGCAGACAGGGAGAATAGATGCTGGGCACATGCGCCCGGCGTCTATTCTCCGGCGGTGACCGGGTCACCGCACATTTCTCCACCCGCGGGACACTGTGTCCCGCGGGTGAAGACGGCACCCGCAGGCTGTGAGGGCAGGGCCCTTTTTACCCTCCTTCTGGAGGGCAGGGCACCGTGCCCTGCTAAAACAGCCTAGCGGGAACGCTAAGTTTACACAATTACAAAGTTGCTTAGGTTGATAAAAGACATATGTCCACCAAAATTACGTTTCATTTCTTCCTATCATCCGACGCTGACACAGAAGAATTAATGGAGTCTCAGAATGAGCATGTGTAAGTTTTAAGACTAGGGCGTACATTTACTAACGCTTCTAAAAATTAAAAGTGGTGGCGTTTCCTATTACAGCCAATCAGATTTTAGCTATCATTTCTCTTTTGCGTCCTAGAAAATGATAGACAGAATCTGATTGGTTGCTATGGAAAACACCACCACTTGTGTGTTTTAGATGCTTTAGTAAATCTACCCCTTGGGGAGAGTTACTAACCTGCAGCTTGTTCAAACCACAGGTTCTCTGGCAGTTTGTAAACTTAGAGACTTACTAGAGGCCACACCGCACATCACAGTACATCAATGAAATGCGCCAGGTCTAAGCCTACATTACCAATTGGCAGGAAACCAGCGGATTTGTTAAGCAGTGGTTTTCCAAACCGCTTGGCAGATGTGGATCCCACAAGCAGGATAACTGTATGCTATTTAAGGTATCTTGATAATTTTTCAATAAACCACCATGACTTGTGTGAATAATACAATGTAGTGCTATAGGGACAATCCTCATACCAGATAATAGTGTTAGGAAGACTTAAACTTGAACATAGGGTTAGCTGATCAAACACAGAATGGAGGTGGTTCATTTCACTATTTACATTGTGTCACTATGAAATGTCATGTTTTTATTACCTATATATATGTAAACGAGTTGTTTAGTCTCACAGGATGATCATGTGACAGGTTGTGATAATAGATGCACCTATATAAGAAGTGCAATTCTGAACTAGACCATGCACACCGGAAGACCAAGGCCAACTGAAAAAATTCTCATCAGATGAAACGCGCCAGTGTCTCCTGTTTTCGGCATGTGGAGCATTGTGTGTGCACCCAGTCAGATTCCAGGTATTTTCTTCTAGAAGGTGCTAGTTAAATGTCAAGTAGAATCTGATTGGTTGCTATGGGCAACATCTCCACTACTAATAACTCTCACTTTAGTAAATATACCCCTGACCACCAGGTGAGAGAGTCCCCATCCACATAATACTTTAATCATCAATTCTATTGAATAAAATTCATAATCACTCGTCATCACTGAATACAATTCATAATCACTCAGCAATGACGAGTAGGCACTGCTAGTAACTAATACAGCTCAGTGCTAGAGGCATACACTTCTGTCAGATGAGGGTTATTTTCTACTAACATACATAGAGCCTCCATTTCCTTATCAGAGAACTAGTATGTGTAACATTTAATTATTACATTAATTATTACATACATTGTAAATATCATTGTACCTCAGAGGTGACAAAGGACTGTGGTACGCAGGGGAGCGTGGAGAGTGGCGCACATGCCACACGGGAATCATTACTCTCATTACCTCGTGCGCAAGCCCTAACCCTGCCCCATCTCCCAGCAGGCAAGCCCTTTCCCTATAAGGCTTCACAAAGTGATCGGGAGGAGGATGATATGGGGGAAAGAGTTGCAGTGCAATCACTTTGTAATCCGTATTACTCAGAATTTATCCAATTTTAGTCGCCTGGTCCATGGGTCCCAATTGCTAGGCATACTAAGCCAGTGGCGTATCTATATTGGGCGCAGCGTGTGCGGGGCACACCCTGCGCCCATATTATTTTAAACTCACCTGTCCGTGGTCTCGCGTCGGGTGTCAGCGCTGCTCAGAACACCGGAAAATGGGCGTCGTGGCCATTTTTCTGGCGTTATGCGCAATAGACTCCAGACACACTATAGTGCCGGAGTCTACTAATGCTCCGGTGGCTGGCCAGCAGCATCAGACGGCTGCCGGCCGTCAGGGAGAGGAGGGGGCCACGCACGAGGAGTGCACACGGGCCCCCTCCATACGGCAGGGTGGGAGGGGCATGGCTGGGACAAGGGGGAGTGGCCAGGCGGGCGACGGACATTTGTGGACGTGGCGGGGGCACGTCATTTTGCTTCCGCCCCCGCTACACAATGCCGATAATACAGGCATTGTGGAGCAGGTGGCGGGGCCAAAAAGACGTGATTCAGTGTGAATCGGCACCCTCCGCTGCGGGGATTTAACTATTAATCGCGAGGGGGGGTCGGGGGGATCGGTGGCTGCTGGGAAGCTTGCCTGCCTTTCTGGGGGGCCGGGAGCTGCACCCGATTTTCAGGAGACTCCCGGCAAACTCGGGAGGGTAGGCAAGCTTGGCCCCCTCTGTTCTTAAGACGCCCCTGTACTAAGCGATAATCATCCTTTGCTATAACCAAATACCTCCAGAAATAATACCTGCAGTAATGTTTGTGGTTTCATGAGGCTGGAACAAGATCAATGTAAAGGCAAATCGTATCCGTATCAGCAGCATTTGTTAAAGCAATCAACTCAGAACATTTTTTTGTACACCATCCAAAAACACACTTAAAAATGTTGTATACACTAGTGATGGTTTCATGATTTTCAGGGAAGCATGATGAGTGCTCAGGGAAGCGCTAAAGGCTTGTCCAGATCAGGTGATGCCTACGTCTTGTTGGTGTAATGAGGAGAGAGCAGGAGTTCTGTTAATATCAAACCTCAGTAGGAAACATAATTAGGAATCGTAGGTGTATAACTATTAATGGTCTTGAACGGCAGCTGAATAATTATACATAGAACTTTGTTGAACCCATTCCAAAAAGAGCAATGATTGTCAGAGAGGTTGTGTTGTACAGTCGGGGCTTGTTCATACTAAACTATTTGCCCAGGGTCAAACTAGACAAAGGGCCCACCATTAAATTCCTTGTGATGGCTAATTAAAAGGAAAATCAGCCACAAGAAGTGTCCTAAGAAGGCTAGAGACCATCGTGTCTGAGATAGCAGAGTCTCCGCCGTCAGCTCAGTCACTGCTTGGCCACGATGATTCTATCATCTCCTGGCTCAAATTAAAAATAGAAAAGAGTAATCTGGGTGGTGAGGACAATGGAAGAGCGATACAGTTACCTCCGGAACTCAGAACAGCCTTCCCTTCCCTTCCGGATTCCATCTATTCTATGTCCTGCCACTGTGATGGTACATCTTTAGTAATAGCGTATTTAATCCTATTTAATGTTTGTTATTGTGCTCCTAAAGCTTCAATCTCCATCCTAGGCTACTTCTTTAAATTGTAAGTAATTGTTATTCCCTGTCTCTATACTCTTTATGGAGCCTTTAAGTCATTCCTATCAAACATATCTCCAGTACTAAGGGAATACTATGGGGTAGGGTTGAGAATAAGGGCTTCATTCAGAGGCGGCCGTACGGTCTACGACCGCACGGCCGCCTCGATGTTTGTCCAGTGCGCATGCGCACGAGGGAGCCGGCTCCTTCGTGCGCATGCGTGAGACCCGCTACGACAGACAGCGCCGGTCGTAGTGGGTCTCTTTCCAAAGGGGGCGAGCTGTTGATGTTGATTAACAGCTCGCCCCATTTGGAAGGCGGGCCGGGGGGGTGGCAGCCCAAACGGAGGCGTTCCCATGGGAACGCCTGCCGTTTGGGGGAGGCCCCACTGACATCACTAGTGATGTCAGTGGAGAGCTACCGGCTCTGACAGAGCCAGAAGCTCTCCGGGGCTTACGACAAGTGAGACCCTACCCTAGGGTCTCGTCGTAAACCCCGATGGTCGCGATGGTCTATGACCATCGCGACCATCACCCTAGCGGTTGTTAGAGCTGTGGGTGTAAACCCACAGCCTAACGACCGAAACAGAGGCTGCCGGTCAGAATGCAAGCGGCCGCTCCAGTTTCTGAGCGACCGCTTGCATCCTCCGACCGCCTCTGAATGAGGGCCTAAATGCTGCCTATTCACAGATAATAACTTGCTGTCTATGTCTCCTCTCCCCTTACATCACCAAATGTACAGATGTCTCCAGTTTGCGTTCACATTGCTCAATGCCGGAAGCCGGACAACGCTCCATGGGCCTGATTCATTACAGATCGCAAATGCAACAGCGTACGCAGATCGGCCGATGGTGCGTATTACGCATGCACCGTAGTGTGAGCGAGTGAGTTAGCCTTGTGAACGTTCTGCAGATCACTCACCTAGATACAAAGCCATCGCAGATGGTGGGACGGGTCATCAGCGTTTGGGGTGTTGACAGGGGAGTGCCTGTCCTTTTGAACGCCGTTACTTGAGCGTGCATAAATTAGCCACTGCGACGGCATACGCAGATGAGTGCTCACTGCGTGTGACAAGGCCTGACCTATTGTAAATGTGCGCGAGGGACTGATGTTCTCGAAGTATATGTAAAATTGCAAAGAATTACGGATGTGCGAAAAGAGTAGTGGGCTTCTCTATGCTGGCTTTGGGCGTCTCTGTACTGTCTTTGCAATTGCAGCCATTAGCATATTTGCGCAGCAGATCTGCGTGAGTATTCGCAGCTGCGATCGCAATAGCGGTCCGTAGCCAATCAGGCCCTATGTCTGATGACGAAGTCGAACTTTTGAAATTAACTTTTTGATTTTGAAATGGGTCCTAGGTGCTCTTAATAACCATGATTGATAACCCTTACAAAGCCAGTTATGCCCCTCTCCATTTTCAGATAAGACTAGGGGCCATATATATCAATATTTTGTTTTCACACCCTTTTCATATTATTTTCGTATCACTGAAAAGTATTGAAGGGCATTTGGAATAGTTTTCCAGAAAAACTACTCCAATACCTTTAATTTGCATTTGTTTAGCAAGCAGATCGCATTTCCCTTACCTGTAAAAATACCGGGTGGGAGCCCTGCTGCAACAACGCCATCTGGAGATAGCTTTAAGTATGGTTCCCCCTGGACCCCGCCTCCTACTCCACTATATCACGCGGAGCAAATCCGGGAGCAGGCCCCTGTGATTAGCTTTGTGGTCTTAATAGACCACAAGCTGATTACTGTTTAAAAAAATAAAATCAACCACTTATCTGCACCCACGTGTCCGCTGATCGGTGATTGGTCAGCTCTCTCCTCCAGACCTGTTAAAGAAGACAAGAGGACAAGTTACCAATCAGCTTCTAGCTATCATTAATCTAGTACATTCTATAAAATGATAGCTAGAATTTGATTGGTTGCTATGTTCAACTCCTCCTGATCTGCTAGAGGTCAGCATAATATTTAAATTCTCAATAATTGCTCTTCCCCACATTATGTGGCAGCCTGGGATATAAATTTAGGTTATGAGAAACCGAAAGATTGCGTAAGAAAAGAGGTGTGTTAAACCTCTATGATGGGGGCAGGCATGTATGCAAATTACTTGTTGGAGTTAGCCTATGGCAAGCAGGGGCGGGTTTGTAACAGGAACATTATATAATGGGCTAGAAGTGTGGGCCAAAGCCTCTTTGGCCCTCATTCAGAGCCGCTCGTTAGCGGCAGTACGCTCGTTCCGAGCGATGTTTGCACATCTGCGCATGCGTACGCTTTTTAGTACGCATGCGCGAACCAGTCAGTGCGGCCGAAAATCGTTTGTACGCTATATAGCGAGTGCCTGCTATTTTGAGTGACAGAATGAGGCGTATGTGGGTGGTAACAGGGGAAGGTGCTTGAAAATGGGGAGTGGAGATCCGAACGCAGGCGTGCTTAAAGGTCAAAACGGGCGTTTTATGGGTGTGTATATTTAAAACAGCAGCGTCAATGACCACGTCACTGGGTTATTTTATAGCCAGAACTGCTCGCAAATTTGTGGTAGCAAACACCAACCACAAGAATAGCGAGCAGTTCATACGCTGGTCGATGTACTCGATTAATCTAATAAATAGCGGACATGACGTATGGTGCGAGCGGCCAGGGGGCGTTTTTAACAGATAAACGAGCGTATGTTTTGCTCGTTCGTTCAGGCTTAGAGGTGTGAACAGACTGCAATGTGCGTACGGATCATTTGAATAGCCACCCCTTGTTTTTAAACGAACGACCGCAAATAGCGAACGGCTCTGAATGAGGGCCTTTGTTCCAGATTCCTCCAGGACAGGGAAGTGCATTTTGTCAGTTGTCATTTTCCTTAATAAAACTCTCTTAGTGCTTCTCCTTCTCTTCTTCTCTCCTCCTTTTCCTTATTGTATTTAGTCATTATTTTCATTTACTTCATATCATTGCTTTTACTTTTCCTTTCTGTCCTCAATCACTGTCTTTTCTGATTTCTTGTTCTGCTGGGGGAGGTGTAGCTATGCCATGCCTAGTAATGAGCATCCCCAGACCCTGGTCCCTGGCTCCACAGTGCCCCCATGTTATTAGGGGCTGCAGGTGTGGTTCCCCTATTGATAGTTCTATCCCCCCTCAGGCACCATAGGCAAATGCAGGAGGGGTTTATGAGTGCCTTGCCTGAACCCCCCCCCCCCCCTCAGCCCACACCATGATGACTACAATAGAAATAGCATATAATACTAAAGTTGCGTGTTTTTAAGGATCCCCTCAGTGTCACAAATGAAATAACTAGCACTACAGTCCCTGTTGATCTTTTAAATGTGTCAGCCAGTAGAAAAAGTTAAAAAGCCAGTAATGAATATTGTTGTGCACCAACTAGGAGATCTGGAAAACATGCACTGTTCGGGGTGCACTGATATGGACCGCCTATTGGATCAATTATTAATACTGGATAATACACCATCCAGTACATAAGGGGACCAATCTGTACATCTATGTCCAGGGCAGTGCACGGTTTCTTTTTCTGCCCTCCCCCAGATTCCCCAACTTGCTCAAATGATCTGTAAAGGAGCCTGCACATGAAATAAAAAGATTCAGCTCAGACAGGATGGCTCTACTTCTACATATAATTGCTTACTGTGTTTGCTGGTCCTGTATATGCCAGAATTATTTCATTCAGTACAATAGTATGATGTATTTTATAGCTGGTCTAAGTGCTGATTATGCCCTCTTACTGGTAGAAAACAGTTGCAGCAAACAGTGTCAGTATTATGCTGGGCATTGAGGTCCCATTGGGGGAATAGAATGCTTTAGTGATGCGTTATCTGACAGTAAGGGGTAATGGCTTTGACACTGCTTTATTTATGTATAGCACCTAAGATCTAGCTTTTATCTCCTTTGAATCATTATTATCAGTCAATAGAGGAGATTGTATTATATACTGTATTCTGAGCATTTAACTTACAATATAGACAGAATACATGTGCTACAGTGAATTTCTACAGGGTGCACAGCTTATTATTGCAATCACTGCCCCAAGCAGCTATCACCGGGAAGCTCCATTCTCAGCTATACTCCTACTTCGACAAATATACATTGCTGGAGGTCACGCAGCCTTCGCGTCCTGCCTATGAGGGGTACAACGCAAGCAAAGCAGCTAGTTCAGTTCGTCAGGGCTAACAGCAGGCGTCTGGGGGAAAATGCTTCGCCTTTAATAATTCCACCTGTACGCAGGGACGAAAATGGCGTTTTCGTCACCTCTGCTTGCGATGTGGTGGCAACCACCCAGTTGCCAAGTGTTTCAAGGTGGGTGCCCAGCAGCAGCCTGCACAGCCAGCAAAAGGCACAAGTGCTAAGTAAAGCTCCATCCCCTGTCCGTGTAACAGCGATAGCAAAATGGTTGAGTTGGTACCCGGTTCTGCAGGACGCAGAATTTTCGTTAAAAGGCTTCAGTTTTGGTTTTCGTTTACCTATTTGCAGGGATGTCGACACATATTCGCCTAGAAATTTGAAGTCTGCCTTTGAATTGCCTCACATTCTTAGGGAAAAAGTGGCTGGCGAGGTTAGCGTCAGGCGCATGGCAGGGCCTTTTGCAGAACCCCCATTAGGGATCTTGTGAATTCCCCGGTGGGAGTGGTTCCCAAGAAAATTCCAGGAAAATACAGGCTCATGCAACATCTGTCTTATCCACCAGGCTCGTCAGTAAATTATGCCATGCCAGTTGAGGTGTCCTCGGTGGTGTACCAGTCTTTTGACGATGCTTTGGACGTCATTAGGTGTTATGGTCCGGGTGCACTAGTGGCTAAGATAGATGTTGAGTCAGCTTTTCGTCTACTTCCTTTGCACCCAGAGTCATTCCGGTTTATGGGTTTTTCGCTTGGACAACGGATATTACATAGACAAATGCTTGCCTATGGGGTGTACTGTGTCCTGTGCGTTTTTCGAGCGTTTTAGCACCTTCCTACACTTTTGCGCGGAATTTATTTATTTAATTTTTGCGGTAGTCATGGGATAGCCCACTATCTCGATGACTTTCTGTGTGTCGGCCCTTCCGGTTCAGGCTGATGCAGTTATCTTTTGTTTTTTTTACGAGCGCTGTTTTTTAATTTGGAGTTCCCGTTGCTGCGGACAAAACGGAGGGCCCTTCCTCTTGCTTGTCATTCCTGGGTATCGAGATCTGTACCTCAGCGGGTTCTTGTCGCATTCCTCTCGATAAGCCTGTCAAGTTGTGTAATGCCATAGCGGAATGCACGGCTTCCAGTAGAATTACCCTGCGTCAGGCGCAATCCCTCCTGGGCCTGTAAAGTAATTCCAATGGGCAGAGTTTTTTTCACGTAAATTGGAAAGGGCCACGGCTGGTGTCACTAACCGAGACATTTGCTACGTTTATCCTCAGAGATTAAGCAGGACCTCTCTGTCTGGGTCTCATTTCTTCGGGATTTTAATGGCGTTCGCTTGTGGATGTCTCCAGCCGCTGACAATTTGCACGGGGTTCGGATGTTACCTTGATGGCTCCTGGTGCGTTGGCCGTTGGCTGGAAGAATGGGTGGGAAAGGGTTTGACTAAGGACTTACTCCTTCTCAAACTCTTTCCCATAATGGTTTCCTTGGAAATCTGGGGGGAATGGTTACGCAATCGCAGCATCATTATCGGGTGTGACAACCTGGGCGTGGTCCATGCGATACAATCAGCAACGTGCGGCTTCCCTGCTGGTTTTGCGCTTGCTAGCGCAGCTGTGCTCACATGTTTGCGCTGTAACATCATGTTTAAGGCAAGACACGTTCCTGGGGTGGAGAATGAGATAGCCGATGCGTATCACGTTTCCAGTGGGCTAGGTTCCGATCTGTGGCCCCTGGTGCTGACGTTGTGCTTTGCCCCTCTTATGTTTGGCAGGTGATCGAGCCGGCATGGAAGGCTTAGCAGAACAGTCTCTAGCCCCCTCCACGTTGCGAGCATATCGGCAGGCATGGAATGAATGGGAAGATTATTCCCGTAGCAGCAAACAGGCAGGTAAGAGTCAGTATCGTTCGATGATTTCTTTTATTTGGAGTCTCCGTTTGGCTGGCAGATCCAGGGCTTCTGTTGCGCGCTCTTTGGGGGGCATTGCATTTTATTGTAAATTGAAGGGCCAACCTGACTTTACTAAAAGTTTTCTGACTGTGAAGGCTTTAAAGGGTTGGGCACGGGTCTCCCGGCCAGTAGCTGACTGTAGGAGACCTGTGGACGCTCATCTGCTTCCGGCAGTATTAGGGGCGGTTCACGGAGTGGCTCTTACTGCGTATGAGGCGGTCCTGATTCAAGTGGTGTTTTCGGAGGCTTTTCACGGCACCTTGAGGGTATCGGAGCTGGTGGCATCATCCAAATGGGTTGATGCCGCCATGCTCCTCTCGGATATCCTGGTCAGTGAGAGGTCTGTTCTCTGTAGGATTCGGCGGTCGAAGACCGACCAGACTGGTAGGGGTAGGTGGATCTCGTTGGGTCCATCTAGGGACGAATAGATCTGCCCCGTGGCACTAGCTATGCGGTATGAGTTATTGCGGCCGGATGTTCCTGGTTCATGACTCATGCATATGGACAGGACTCCGCTTACCAAATACCAGTTTGGTTGGTTTTTGAAGAGGTGTGTATCAGTTTTAGGCCTCCCGTCTCAAGATTTTGGAACACACTCGTTTCGGATCGGAGCAGCAACTTCGGCGGCAGCTGCGGGTTGCTCGGCATCAGAAATTAAGGCCCTAGGACGTTGGAAATCGGATAGTTATAAAGGTTACATTCGACCTAGGCGTTAAGGCCCTTTGTTTAAAGTCATTTCACAGTCTGTTCTGGTTACGTTTATATTTTATGCTTGCCTGGTTTTTGTCTTGTCTCATGTACTGTCCTGTCTTGTCTTGTCTGTTACCCCTGTCCGTCCTACTCAGGATTAGCTACTCGCCATTGCTGGCAATGGGAGTCTTGAGGGATTTTACAATTTTTACCTGAACTGATGGATTCAATTCGGCTATTCTCAATCATTTAATTAGGCCATAGTCCATCCCTCAGCAGGTTTTTATTTTACCTCTTGCCGAGTTCACCTGTTTTTTCCCAATTCCCCCCCACCCATTCTTCCCCTTTGTGTCTTCTGTTTGTCTCAGCCACTTTAAATAGCAAAGTCGGCGACCAATAGAAAATTTTTCTTTTTGGCAGATACTCACTTATGTTCTATCAGATCCCACTAATACACCATAAAATTTTATTGTTTTATGACAATTACTAATTTTTTATTTACTGCTTTCCTCCACCTTTAGGATTGCTCTTTGACACGCAGGACATTTGGGTTATAGGCCACTCATATATTTTCTGGGCTGCTAGGTTTTTGAGTTCAGATCAAGCTCCAATTTTTGAATATTCAGCTAGGGTCCGTTGGATAGGTTCCAGAGGTATGAGATGGCATTCCTTCTGTCCTACACTGTTAGAGTATGCAAGGCTTTTTGGTAGGCCACGTATTTTGGTGGCTTATTTAGGAGGCAACGACTTAGGGCAGAGCTCCACTGTAGAATTACGAGTTGATATTGTCTTCGATTTGGCGAGGGTGCTATCGGCCTGGCCCTTGTGTAAATTAATTTGGTCTTGCATTGTACCTCGACAGGTCTGGCGTGGGGTTAGGAGTTTTCCTGCTAATGACGAAGCTAGGAAGAAACGTAATTTCGCAGTTGCCAAATTTGTGATGGCCAATTATGGCCGTGTCATTTACCATAAGAACATTCAATTTCGATTTAGTTATATGTATAGACCTGATGGAGTTCATTTAACAGTGGAGGGTTTGTCATTGTTTATTGGGGATCTTTTTGAGGAGTTGACGTTATTGGGGTAGTACTTGGTATGGTGGCGGTGCGGCGGTTCCCAGTCCGGGTGCAATTATGATTTAAGGGCGCTCCCTTCGTTGACTGGTAGTTGGCTGTACCAACCTAACGGGGGGCAGTATCACCACCTAAACGGGTGGGAAGTCAAGATGGGGGTGAGCGTTACCTTTTGTTGTTGACATGATTTACATGGTTATGTGTATGCACTCTGGGCGATCTACGCCTGCTATGCCTTTTGTTGTTGTGTGTTGGCATAGCAGATTTGGCTGATTTCTGGCCGTCCTTTCTTTGCCACCATACATCCTTAAATAAATAATAATTATTATTGCTCCAATAAATCGCCATCAAGTTATCTGCCAAATTCACGTCTCAGTGTCTTTATTTTATGTTAGTATGATAAGTGGTTTGCACACATGACAACACCTCATCCGATAGAAGGTTTAACACTAACCCCCAGACTGTTTGTAGAATATGGCTTAACTACATACTTAACCACTTCTTGCTGCACCTTGCCGGGAGGGGACCTGGCTGCTGTCATCTTTGGGGGGGCGGAGCCTGACTATAGCCGTCTTTAGGCCCGCCCGCTTTACAGGAAAGCTCCGCGATTTGCGGGTCCGTAAGGAGGGGGCAGGGCTAAATGCTGCGATTCGCGTCATGTAGCCCCGTCCCCTCCCTACGGACCTGCAAATTGCTTGGAAAATCTCCCCATCCTGCCTGCTTCACTAGGAAGTGGGCGGGATGCGGGAGATTTGCCTACTCTTTCGGGGGTGCGAAAAATCTTCAGCCTCCCGCGACACTCGGGAGAGTAGGCAAGTATGCTTAACTATTTTTTTTTTTAAAAGTTAAAATTAAGTGCCTCCCTCTTATAGATTGCGTGCAGAGTGACAATAAAGGGATACATACGGTTTGCTCATCTATAGCTTTTGTGTTTGGTCAGCATCCCTCTTAAACTCAGTGACAATGCCATATCTAGGGGTCCGGGGGCCCATGGCAAAGGGAAGTACTAGGCGCTCCCCGATTGTTTAAACAATTTTTGCTGTAAAAGTAGATTACTACAGAAACGGGTTGGGTACGGGAGACCCTCCCTTCCTGCTTCCTAACCCACCCCATTAGTGCCTAAACCTAACCCTCCCCCCGGCTGAAGCCTAACCCTAACCTCCCAAACCCTGCAGCTTAACCCTAACCCTCCGTGGTGCAAAAACCTAACACCCCCCCCCCCTCCTGCGGCTAAAAGCTAACCCGGCCCGCTACGTTCAGGATGCCATCTGTCAGGATTCCGGCGCCGCCATCTCAACTGATGTCAAGATTCCGGCGCCGGTGTTCTGCCCATGGGTCGGTATTCTGGCGCGGGGATTTTCGACCGCTGGCATCCCATGCGGCGGACAACTAACTACATCTATACAGAAACATAGCAGTTGCCTATTCATACAAATACATTAAAACACATAAAACATGATGCTGCCTATGTATCAAGCTGTTTTTAACATAAAATTATGTAGAAAATGCAGTTTCTGCATAAATTTATGTATTGTAACTATGGCAGTGGCGGAACTTGTGAGGGGTGGGCCCAGGTGTAAAAATTTGCTTTGGGCCCCCCTCCTCCGCCCTACTCCAAGTTCAAAGTGCAGTGGGTGAGAGTGACAGGAAGAGGCATCTGTTCTCCTCCTGCACACCCGCTTCTCTGCTATGTAGAGCAGCAGTTTGTGCTCTCCCCAACTTCCCCCCCTACCGCAAGACACTGCGGCCCGTGGGTGGGACAGCGGGACAGTCCCAGAAAAACGGGACTGTCCCGCTGGATGCGGGACAGTTGGGAGGTATGCTTCTACAATTTGCCAGGGACATAACTTGCAGGGACAGCAGTCAGTGGCGTCCCTCTCAGTGGTGACACCCGGTGCGCCGGCAAAAGGGGGCGTGATCTCTCATTTATGGGCATGTCCACATGGGTAGGGGGGCGTGGCCGCACACCCCAAACCCCCGTTTCATTCACTCCGGGGGGCAATTCAGAGATTTCATAATCCAAAACAAAGTTATGACCGGCAAGAGTGGAAATCTGCTATAAGTCCTAAAGATAGCATCAAGGAGCTCATTCAGACCCGTTCGCAGCGCACTATCGCAGCCGACAGGGGCTGGGAATGCAAATTTCGCGATCGCACGGCCAGGCTTAAGGACGCGACGGCAGAGTGAGCGCACGCCGGTGTAAAGACGCACACTTTTCTTTATTAGCACACGTCACCTCCAGGAAATGTATGATTAATCAGTAATATCCACCATCAGAACCATCAGAGCTGGACGCAGCCCTTGAGGTAGACCCAGGGCCGTTTCTACCATTACGCATGGTACGCAGCAGTAGGGCGCCACATAGTGGAAGGCGCCTCAGCTGCATACCATGCGGGCCGTGGGCAGTCTGTGTCTCTGTGACACAGCTGACCGCGTGTATAGCGCTGACCGGACAGAGTTCGGTCAGCACTACACACGGCCAAATACACAGCCGCCGGTGCCAGCAGCTGTGTGTTTGTTTTAATTAGCAGCCAATGAGAGTCTGTCAGACTCTCATCGGCTGCTGCGCCCACTGCCAGAGCCATCTTCCAGCTCCCGCAGTGGGTAATGGGAGAGACGTCACAACGTCTCTCCCATACTGCAAAGCGGCCTGGATGGACGGACGGAGGAGCTGATAGCGGCGGCGGGACCAGGATCGCGGATTCAGGTAAGTGTTTTTTTTATTTTTTTATTACGTGTGTGTCTACTGGGGGGGGGGGGGGACTACCATTGGGGGGGACTACAAGGGGGCTCTACTACTGGGAGCACTACAAGGGGGGCTACTACTGGGGGCACTACAAGTAGGTCTACTACTGGGGGGACTACTACTGGGGGCACTACAAAGGGGGGCTACTACTGGGAGCACTACAAGGGGGGGCTACTACTGGGGGCACTACAAGGGGGGGCTACTACTGGGAGCACAAGGGGGGGCTACTACTGGGGGCACTACAAGGGGGGGCTACTACTGGGGGCACTACAAGGGGGACTACTACTTGGGGCACTACAAGGGGGGGCTACTACTGGGAGCACTACAAGGGGGGGCTACTACTGGGAGCACTACAAGGGGGGGCTACTACTGGGGGCACTACAAGGGGGGGCTACTACTGGGGGCACTACAAGGGGGACTACTACTTGGGGCACTACAAGGGGGGGCTACTACTGGGAGCACTACAAGGGGGGCTAATACTGGGGGCACTACAAGTAGGTCTACTACTGGGGGCACTACAAGGGAGGACTACTACTGGGGGCACTACAAAGGGGGACTACTACTGGGGGCAATACAAGGGGGGCTACTACTGGGGGCTCTACAAGGGGGCTACTACTGGGGGCTCTACAAGGGGGGGTTACTACTGGGGGCACTACAAGGGGGGACTACTGGGAGTGCTATAAGGGGGGACTACTACTGGAGGCACTACAAGGGGGGGCAACTACTGGGAGCACTACAAGGGGGGCTACTACTGGGAGCACTACAAGGGGGGCTACTACTGGGGGCACTACAAGGGGGGGCAACTACTGGGGGCACTTTATAAGGGGCTTACTACTGGGGGCACAAGGTGCACTGCACAGGGGGGACCACTACCGGGGGCACTGCATAGGGGATGCCAAGAAATATACTTGCTTACCAAAAAATTTGGGCTAGGGCCGACCCTGGGTAGACCCAACCCCGCCACAAGCACTGCGATCACTGCAGGCTGATATATACCCAGGTGACATGTACAATGATGCTGCCATGCTAATTTTGCACGCCCAAAGAACGGCGTTTTGACGCTCAGACACACCTGCGTTCACACATTCACTCCCCCGGTTTCCTGGACCTTCCCGTGTTACCACCCACAAACGGCACTATCTGTCATTCAAAGTAGCGCTCCGTCTTTGTGCCTATGAGCGCACGATTCTGGATCACAGTGACTGGTTCGTGCACTGCGACTTATACGCATGCGCAGTTTGCAACAATCGCCCGGCTGCGAGCAATCGCAGCCTAGCGGATGGGTCTGAGTCAGCCCCCAAGTGCCCAAGCGACATAAAAGCATCAGCAGTTCTGTGTCCAACTGCAATTGGAGAAGTAGAAGAAGATAAACTTGCAGTTTCCTTACCTACTGCTGTTGGGACAAAGGGCCCGATTCAGACCCGCTCGCTAGATGTGTTCGCACGCAGCCGTCAGCTGCTAATATATGCAAAAGCCACGATCGCACGGCAAGACATTAGTCCCCCACTATGTCTTAGCGTGCCCACTTTCCCTTCACACTACATGTAATCTCCAGGAAGTGTATGTAACCATCGGTAACATCGAGAACCATCGGAGGCATACGCAGTGCTTGTGATTGAGCCTACCTTACCACAAGCAATGAGGCCCTCATTCAGAGGCGGTCGGAGGATGCAAGCGGTCGCTCAGAAACTGGGCGGCCGCTTGCATCCTGACCGTCCGCCTCTGTTTCGGTCGTTAGGCTGTGGGTTTACACCCACAGCTCTAACGACCGCTAGGGTGATGGTCGCGATGGTCATAGACCATCGGGGCTTACGATGAGACCCTAGGGTAGGGTCTCACTTGTTGTAAGCTCTGGAGAGCTTCTGGCTCTGTCAGAGCCAGAAGCTTTCCACTGACATTACTAGTGATGTCAGTGGGGCCTCCCCCAAATGGCAGGCGTTCCCATGGGAACGCCTCCGTTTGGGCTGCCACCCCCCCGGCCCGCCTTCCAAACGGGGCGAGCTGTCAATCAACATCGACAGCTCGCCCCCTTTGGAAAGAGACCCGCTACGACCGGCGCTGTCGGTCGTAGCGGGTCTCACGTATGCGCACGAAGGAGCCGGCGCACTCGACAAACATCGAGGCGACCGTGCGGTCGTAGACCGTACCGCCGCCTCTGAATGAAGCCCTGAGAGTGCTTCATTGTTTTAAACAGCCAGGTGACGTGTACAATGACGCTGCCTTTTAATTACGCACGCCTTAGAAATGGCGCTTTGACGCTCAGACACGCCTGCGTTCGCATCACCACTTCCCCGTTTTCATGGATCTTCCCCTGTCACCACCCACAAATGGCACATTCTGTCACTCAGACTAGCGGTCCGGCTGTGTGTTCTGGGCGATCGCTTCCCGATCACAATGACTGACCCGCGCAGTGCGTCGCATACTCATGCGCAGATAGCGAAAATCACCCAGCAGCGTGCGAACGCAGCCTAGCGAACAGGTCTGAATCGGGCCCTAAGTGTGACTTAGACATTTCTAATTTTGAGAAAATCATTAACATTGCTACCAAACATTCATTTATCATGGAGCTGGTAGACAATGCTTCAGTTAGTGAGTTGTATATGTCCAGTGAAAACCGTGTTGCCGACATGTTGATGAATAGCTTACAGGAATGTGGACTAGATTGTAACAAGAAGGGGGTGATTCCGCACAGAACCTTTTAGTTTTCAATCGGTACAGGCCAAGAATATTGTATTTATCTATCCTAATGGAGCATAAATATCTGTTGGCAGTGCTCCCAAAGCCCAAAAAAAATTTGTATGACCCATAAAGAAGAGAAAAGTAGGGCTTGTTGTTGGGACACTCTTTAGTAATTGTTTAATACAAGAATTTTTAAAATATAACTTTTAATGGATACACATAAAATTACAAAGGGACCCGTGCTACACACAATAGTTCATAGCAATACATTAATACATTTTCAATAAATATGTATAAATCGGTTATAGAAGGTGAAAATATTAGAAAAAGAGAGTACCTTAGTCCTACAAACTATAAGTTAAATCTATATATCACATTAAATGAATGTGGGACTGGCATTATGTTATGTTATTCCACAGTGTCTCTGATTCACATAGCATAATTTTCTCCTCATAGTTGATTTATTGTGCACATTTATGTAACCTGACATCCTCCTTATGTGATTCAGAGACAATGTGGAATAATGAATAAGAGAGAAAAAAATATATATATATATATATATATATATATATATATATATATATATATATATATATCTACCAGTCTTCTAATTTCCAATAGATCTCTAATAAATAAACATGCAGCCACCTGTGGAATTTCTTTGCATTTCTAAACTACATTATATGTGAATATATGATATCATCTGTGACATATATATGATATTATTTTTGTAACCATTGTGATGTTTATTCTGTGTTTATTATGCTTGTGTAATACTTTCTTTGTTATATGTAACTTTTTAACAAAGTGGACTCTTTCAAAAAAGACAGTCCTACAAACCATATTGCTTTGTGCTCACCTGGGCATTCACACTTTCCATAAGCGATTATGTACCTACAGCCATACCGTACAGGATGTGCCCAAACTCGTTCAATCTTGGAAGCTATACAGTATTGAGCCTGGTTAGTACTTGGATGGGAGACCACCTGGGAACACCAGGTACTGTAGGTCTACATATAAGGGAATTGATTTGGCAAGAGTGGTGACACAGCAAATTTTCATACTAATCTGTTCCCATACATCCATCTGGTTTAAGATATTAGATAATCACGACTCATGTACAATATTAGGGTTACAACAAGGGTACCTACCTCCTAATGCCAGTCCCACATTCATTTAATGTGATATATAGATTTAACTTATAGTTTGTAGGACTAAGGTACTCTCTTTTTCTAATATTTTCGCCTTCTATAACCAATTTATACATATTTTTTGAAAATGTATAAATGTATTGCTATGAACTATTGTGTGTAGCACGCGTCCCTTTGTAATTTTATGTGCATCCATTAAAAGTTATATTTTAAAACTTTATATTCTTGTATTAAACAATTACTAAAGAGTGCCCCAACAACAAGCCCTACTTTTCTCTTCTTTATGGGTCATAGGAATGTGGACTAGAGCATATTTGAAATGCTAATATTTTCTCACTGAGCCATGTTACTTAACCCTTCCTTCCTTTGTCTCTCATTGCAGGTGGGGCGTCTCATATTGCGGGATGCTCATTGATTTGTATTGTGATGAGATGCAGTCTTGAGTGAGGGGGTGTGTTGGATAAGGAGCGCTCCAAATGGCTGTCTCTAGGACCCACCGTGGCTCAGCAGGAGGCCTGACCTCTAACGTGCACATGTGCATGCCTTGTTCTCGTGTCTTTCTTCCCCAGTGTTCCAGGAGACTGGATGTGCCCTCCTACACTCCCAGTGCCAAAAGCCATATAGAGCCTTTACGAGTACCACAAGTACCCTGTACCACCATTGCTATTAATAAGGGGCATAGCACCACTAACCACCGGGCATACACTATCCTGCCATCTGGCACACTACAACACCCAGCAATACCCTTACACTCCAGATGCACTGCTCCTTCGCGGTGCGATCGTTCCAGTGATATTCAGTGAGATTGCGCATGCGCACAAGAGGGCAAAGGCTCTGGCACTGGGAAGATGGCACCGTAGAGGAGGTAGGACCAGCTTTCCAGAGCAAAGTAAATATACTTTGGATGCAAGGTGTGCAGTGCAGTGCCCATGTAGCGGGCGCTGATTTCCTGTGACCCACGTGCTGTAGAGTGACAGGCATATGGGTCACAGCCAATCAGCAGCCACTACATGTAGAGCGGCCTCCGATTGGCTGGCGGAGAGTGAGAATTTCAGAAGAGTAGCATCTTCTGTCATACCACGAAGTATAAGTGATAATAACACATATACCTATGCTTGTCTGAGCTGGAACGGGCCACTCGTTTTTTTGTTTTAACGAGACCCATTGAAGCCTACTGGAGAAGGGGACGGAATCTACGCCAGGACGGAGGTGAGTATAGGGATTTGGTTTACAGTTAACCCATTGGATTTCTACATGGAGAAGGTCACAGAACATCTGGCAGCAAGTAAGTATGTGTGAATGTGGTAGGTATGTAATAAAATTGTACAATCTACGGTGTGTGTGTCTTGTGGTTTTTTTGACTATTTTTTTTAAAGTGGGGGTACGGGTGCCGGCCGGTAGGCACGCTGGCACCTGTAGTTGCACTGTAAAAAACAATAGTTTAATTTTATTTTCAACACTGCCCAGGGGTGCAGGGAAGAGCCCCGGGCCTCAAGTTAAGCCTGGGGTGCTCGGGAGAGGGGGGGAGCCCTTTACACTGATCTGTGTATTTTTCAGCAAAGCGCGCAGCTCAGGAGGTAGTCTATTTGAAACTTCTATTTAGCTTCGAGTTTGCTACAATTACACCCGTGATTATAATTACGATTCTTGGTAAATTAGCAAGTTGTATAATATTAAGTAAAGTACTTTCGAGTTTGGCCGATGGTGTATTTAATCGTGTTTGCAATCTCACCTGAGTTCTCGTGTGTCAGAAGAAAAAACATTACCGAGTTTGTCTTTAGTAAATTTGTGAGTTGAAAAAAATTGCCTAAACACTCCCGAGATTGCAATCTCAACCAAACATGATTCTTAGTACATTTACCCCTAAGGATCAGTTTAATAAAATACAAAATAAAATACTGGTTCTTTTAAACTTGATGTGTTTGCGTAAAAACCTGCATTGTTCCCTAACATGTCTTAAATATGAACCAACCCCAAGTCTACCACTACTATTCACCTTGGGGGAGATTACTCAAACCTTGGAGAGATATAAAGTACTAACCAATCAGCTCCTGTCATATTTCAAACACAGTCTGTAACATCATAGTTAGGAGCTGATTGGTTGGTACTTTACCTCTCTCCACTTTATCTCTCTCCATGCTTTGATAAATCTCACCCCAAGGGGAATAGAAATATAAATCTTTATGTTTAGGGTGTCTTGCCACCCTAAACATGAACAATGCATTTTGATTGTTCTCTCGCAAATTTTATTACATTTTACATTAGGAGCACAAATCTGTGATCTTCAGGTTTTACATATAGCAAATCTAATGCCAGCCATAGACGGTGCGATGAGGCGATGGGGGATCCAACATCCGACATATCGAGCAGTCCGCACACACTGTGCGATATACATGGGATCGCACATCGCATGCCGTGATCACCTGATTCTGCAGTGCGATCAGTGGATGTGATGTACGACCCCACGGGAGCGCATTTTGTGCGACATCAGGTGCATACATGGTGCGATATCGTACCAATCCGTCGGATCGGCTACTTTATCACACCGTGTATGGGCCGCATAAGTTCTCTTATGACCAGTTATAACTGCAATATAGCAGGTTATATCATAAAAACTGGTGACTTAATATCTAATGTAACTGAACTAAATAAAGCCACGAATTTGGGAGTTTTACTTATAGGATTTACAAAAATTTAATAAAACCTAAGTTACTTCATTGTCAGTGTGATTTTGAAATCTATAAAATAATCTTACCTTATACTCTGTGCTGGCACAGGACTAAACACTGGATAGGTATACATTACATACCTACATGCAGGCAGGTGACTGTTCTGTGCCCAGCACTAACTGTTATACAGAACTCAGTGACATCACAAACGTTATCTGTGATGTAAGTCAGTCACATGATCAGCCCATCAAGTTGTTAAAGGACAACTATAGAGATATCGAAAAACATATAACAGCTTTATTATAGGAATATATATATATATATATTTTTAATGTGGTTACTGTTCAGGGCCGGATTAAGGTCTGTGGGGGCCCCTAACAGTGATCACAGTATGTGTGTATATATATATATATATATATATATATAATATATATATATATACACACACACACACACAGAGTGTCCCCCCCAACCCCACAACCAGCCCACCAGCAGCACCACACTTTAAGATAAAAATACATTAATTAACTCACCCTCCGGGCTAAGGCAACAGCCAGTGACCCAAGGTAGCGCCTGCAGCTCCTGTCTTCAGTACACCTTCGCTGGCTCCAGTCCAGACGTGCCTGTTGAGGGGGTGGGCTGGTGTGGGGCTGCGCAGCGTGACCTCTGACGTCATGCCTGCATGCTGTACAGTCCCACTGCACAGCCTGCCCGCCGGTCGGCCAGAGCAGCGCAGCGCTCTGAGCCCAAGTGCTCAGCGAGCGCTGCACGGCTGAAGTGACAGGGGACCGCAGCGGAGACAGCTAAATGCTGTACTCCGCCGGTCTCAGTATTGGCAGGGGACAGGGTGTGGGGGCCCCCTATGTGTGGGGGCCCAGGGACGACCGCCCCTGTCGCCCTGCCTATAATCCGGCCCTGTTACTGTTTAATATCTCAGAGGGGACTGGATGTATCATGCTTTGGAGAGAGATACAGTGCAGATGTTTCCCTGATGAACCAATCAGCTTCTAACTCTCATTTCAAAAACTGTGTATAGGCGGGTATCCACTAGACGATAAATTGGACGATTCGTATGAGATGCGCGCTCCCGCTGGTCTAAGACGACATCTTTCATCGCTTGTACTTGCAGGGCAACCTGATGATATCGTCAGGTTCTGCAAGTACGGAAATGAGGGAGAGTGCCGGCACTGAACGAGATCGTTAATTATATCGTTCAGTGTGGAAGCTCAATGTCGTTAACGACATTGAGCCCAGCACTGCAGGGCAAACACTAGACGATATCGCTCATGGAGCACAGGCCCGCCAAGAGCCGCGCTGGGCCTGGGTTAAAAAGGGGGCGTGACCTAATCGTGAGAGGTGTGGCCACGCCCCCTTAGGTATAAAAAAAAAAAACAGTTTTGCAGCGCCGCTGGCTAGGGGGGCGCAGTGAGCCCACTCAGCCCGGCGCATAACCAGTGGGGGGTGCGATCAGCTTGATCGCTCCCCTCACAGGCGTAGGAGACTGCTGTGGCTATTTCATAGCAGCCGCGAGCAGTCTCCCAGTGCAGCCCAGCACACAGCAGCGCGTGCTGGGCTGCTGTGATGAAAGATGGGGGGGCGGGGCCGGACCTCCAACAAGCCTGGGCCCGGGTAATTAGTACCTGCTCCTCCCCCCTCTCGGCGCCCCCTGTTGGAGCACATTGACTAGTGGATACCCGCCAGATACAGGCGGTTATATATATATATAGTAATAGATGAAATATCAGTGGCATATATAAGTCCATTCTTGAATGTATAAAATGGAGACACTTCGAACAGAGATTATGCAATAATAACCTTCTTACACTCCCCTGTTTTTATAAAAATGGGGGTCTGTTCTATCACAATATGGTGTCAGTTGTGTTCTGCCACCAATGCAAATTTTCAGTAAATGAAATTGATATAGACCGCCTGAAAGTGCTAAGTGCTGTGTAACAATTAATAAATAAACAAATATATAGTATAAGAATATAATTCAAATGAAACACTCCTTAAGTAAAAACAAAGTGTATATTTGCAGAAAAAGTAGAATGTTCATTAAAATAAATTTCTCATGTACCAATTTAAATAAAATATGCCAACATTTTTTTAATGAAAGTGTTATCAGTGCAGATAAGGAAATATGTATGTATTTATAAAAAACAAAAACACAAGTGTTAGCTATATAATAAATACACAATTTATTTAACAAATAAGAAAGTGACTGTGCAATAATGGTTTGCACAGTAAAAATGCACATAGACAATACATAAAAGTAGATAAAATAAAATATAACAAATGGATAGATAAGGTACATCCAAGCAGCAATTAGGTCTCACTTTCAGGTTAGGAAGGTTCAGGATAGCAGAATATATATAAATAAAATATATATGTATAAAACTGCTACTGGTTCTTCAATTTCCTTCCAGCTGTCCTTTAAATCTGCCAGTACATTGTTGCTAAATGGAGGATAATTACACATCTGCTTATACCATTTCTCTGGGCATTATCACTGTTTGGTAGATATTAGTTGATATTTAATCCCAGCTTGTGTTCTCATCAATGACTGTTGTGAAGCCAGATGTGTTTTTAAAGGCTCGTGATTTATGTGGGTTTGTCTCTTCCGAGTTATTCTATCAGTGGAAATGAAAAAAAAAATATAAAAATATGATTGACTTGGACGGTTCTAGTGAGTAAATACAATTCTATGTGTTATAGTTACAGGTGACCCTTTTTTGCTTTGCGAATAGGAATTAGGCCCTGCGAATGAGATCTTTGTAACCTGAGGGATCAGTTATCTATCAATGTCAAATGTGAGTTATTACATCAATCTCTCGTGCAATGAGCTCTCAGGTGAACAATGGAGAAACTATTACAAGTGTTAATGAATTGTTAGCGGAAAAATTCATCCTGGCAGAGCCACAGAACAGGTGCATGGTGGGAAAGTGTCACGGTGCTAGTTGCTCTAAAAAAAATTTGTGAACCACTTGACAGGGTGATCCAGGCCGCTTAGTCCTGAGAGGATGTGTCGTGAGAGTTAAGGTTATGGCATGGGCAGTGCTATGATATTATCATACATCAGCGGGACTGGCACAATTAGAGGACTCTTTTCCACCTTCCCATTTCCAAACGGTTACGATCAGCCTTGCAATTGGGGAGTTATTTTTCATTCACTGTTGCTCTGCATAGAGGGAGGCTTGGACAGTGTTTAGACAGGGTATGGAATAAGCCCGCGACAAAGTATGGAGAAATTGATTTAATTATTGATACAAAAAGTACAAAAATATAAATTATATGATGTAGGATAAAAACTATGCAGATGAACTGAGTGATCAATTGCAATATGAACTATGCCCACTAGGAGGAGACATGCCCCTTCTATTCTATGGTAACCAATCTAGTAAACTGGAGAGGAAACAACTTTGTTAGTGAAACATGCGGCCTTCTGAGATGGATGTAACATATATGAAATGAGCCTTAAGCTGGATGCTCTATAAGAAAGTGTTTTATAATCGACGAACAATACAACAATTATACAAATCATTTAATTGCAAAACAATTATTGTTTATGATAGGATTATATACTCTTCATAAATATAATTTTTAATGCATAGGTCTGAATGCTCAGAAAGCTATATAGCAACATGGCATGAAGTTATTATCATATCTGTTCTATCTCACAACACTGGGGTCATGTGTTCTATTCCAACCATGGTATGTTTGTGTGGAGTTTGTATGTTCTTCCAGTGTTTGCATGGCTTTCATCCAGGTGCTCCGGTTTCCTCCCACACTCCAAAAACATACTGGTAGCAATAAATAATATTAGTGTTGTCATGTCACAATATTCGAATTAGGCAGAAGAATAGAATGAATATGTGCATTATGAATTATCACCACTAGGAGGAGCCATACCCCATCTTAGGTTGGTCCTAAAGTAAACTAGAACCTGGGAGGAAACAAACATTAAATATATTTTTTGCTGAAACATGTAGCTGAATTAAATAAGCGTAACATAAGCGAAATGAGCCTTAGTTAAACTGCTACTTGGATGCTCTGTAAGAAGATGTTTCACAATTCATGTATATGGGACAATCATTCATATTATTTCATGGTCAAACAATTTCTATTTATAGCAGGATTATGTTACTCCTGTTGATTTGAAGGCTATACAACAACATGGCATACTGTAAGCGGTGCTAAGTCATGATGTAGCTGCGGACTATGGCCCAAGCACATCAGGTTGGCAGGCTGACATTTAATACCAGCCTTATATGGAATACAGAAGCTGAATAGTTACCTAGCTAGTACTCAGTCCCGATACTTGCTGGACTGGGTACTAGGCTGGAGAATCGTATGGCATAGATTCCGATTATACAATTATTTTAAGAATTTGTTTTCCATATATGGTTGGAAAAAAATGGGTAATAGGCAGGTCTGGTGACAAGAGGGTACAAGGGGCACACTTGTACCAGGCCCTGATGTTCCAAGGGGCCCTGGCCATTCAAGGGCCCACAGATAAAACCATCTACTCCTGATAAATTTGATTAATTTCTAATGGGAGACAGGGAGCCCTGTCATTTAATCTTCTGACAATGGCAGCCAGCTAAATAAAGTTTTTTTGTTTATTGTGGCACAGCAAGCGTAAAGTCATGATGTCACACCAGACTGCACCACTGAAAGGTAGAGGAGCCATGGTACAAAGAAGAGCCACGGCACAAAGAGGAGCAGCCAGAAGACACAGAAAAAGGTAAGGGACTGTGGGCTGGAGCCGGAGGGATGCAGGGGGCTTGAGCTCTAAAGACACTAGGGGGTTGTTGACACACAAGGTGCTGTAGCCAGAGAGACACTGGGAGGGGTACAGAGATGGAAGAGATCTGGAGAGACACTGACTTGGGGTTTAGAGACACAAGGAGACTGGAGCTGGAGAGGCAAAAGGGGGATGGAACTAGAGACACCCTGGGGGAATGAAGAGACACAAGGAGGCTGTAATTGGAGAAACAGGGGTGGCAGGAAAGACACAAGGGGGCTAAAGCTGGGGATACACTGAGGGCTGGAGAGACACTGGGGGCTGGCCTGGATAGATAAAAGTCTGGAGCTGGAGAGACACTGTGGGACTGAAGAGAGTGAAGGGGACTGCAGCAGTAGAGACACTGGGAGGCTTGGCTGGAGATACATAAGGTGGCTGGAGCTAAAAAGACAGAAGGGGGCTGGAGCTGGAGAGATACTGGGAAGCTGGAGTGACATAGGGGAGTGAGGCTGGAGAGGAACGGGGGTGAGGCTGGAGAGGCACAGGGGGTGAGGCTGGAGAGGCATAGGTGTCTGGAACTGGACAGACACTGGGGGGCTGAAGAGATACAGGCAGAAATAAGGCTGGGAAAGCACAGGAGTTGAGGCTGGAGACAAGAAGGCTGGAGCTGGAGAGACACGGGGTAAGTCTGTAGAAACACAGGGAGGCTGGAGAGACACAAGGGGGATGAGGCTGAAAAGAGGAAGTGGCTGGAGATTATCCACATGTTATTGTCTTGATTACAGGGAGAAGGTGTCACGCTTGTGTTTGTTTGTAGACCGGGATCAGGTAGATGTCTGTATGAGAAGTGGGAGGTGTGTACGCAAAGCTGGCAGGCCTGGGGAGACCTCTTGACATGTGAGTAGATGCTTCCCTGATGGGAATCGAACCCTGGTCTTGGCAGAGAGATGCCGTATGGTACCCACTAGACCACCAGGTACGTCGGTGTCGTTGATGGTATGATGTATGTAGCAGAGAAGAGTGTAGCAGTAGATTACCAGGCTGAACTGGGTTGTTGTTACTTGATGATAATAATAAATCACTCGTCTTACTTAGTTCTGTAGTCCAGGACACTGAGTGGCAGATCTTGGCAGAAGGATTTACCAGGCTTGGACTGGGTTTTCTCTGTAGTCTGGGAGCACTCTAAGATGACAGGACCAGACACAGGGCTTGATTCAGACCCGCTCGCTAAGCCGCGATCGCTCGCTATAGGTGATTCTCGTCCGTCTGCGCATACGCATGCGCGAACCAATCTTTGTTATCGGGAAGTGATCGCTCGTAGCCTGCAGACGGAGCACTAATTTGAGTGACAGATAGTGCCGTTGTGGGTGGTAACAGGGGAAGGTCCTGAAAAACGGGTGAGTGGATGTGTGAACGCAGGCATGTCTGAGCATCAAAACACCGTTCTTTGGGCATGCATAATTAGCATGGCAGCGTCATTGTACATGTCACCTGGGTGTATTTCAGCCTGCAAAGATCGCAGTGCTTGCGGTGGGGTAGGGTCTACTTCAAGGGCTGCGAGCAGCTCCGATGGGTCTCGATGCTACTGATTAATCATACACTTCCTGGAGATGACGTGTGCTCAGAAAGAAAAATGGGTGTCTTTACACCGGCATGCGATCACTCTGCCGTCGCACACTAAGACATAGAGGGCGCCCTTAAGCCAGGCTGTGTGATCGCGGAATTTCCTTCCCTGGCCCGTCGGCTGCGAGCGATCGCAACCTAGCGAACAGGTCTCAATCGCCCCAATAGACTGAACACCGGAATGGATGGTGGTTGTGGAATAATCTGACACGGAACCAGGGAAGCCGGAACAGCTGATATACCTGAGCAGACACGTGGATGATTTGCACAGGTGTAGCCCAGGTTCAGCACACTGGAACAAGCTGGAATTACTGGTGCTGATTACACAGGAGAAGAATGACATGGAAAGCTAGTGCAGCAAATATAAACAGAACTGCACCAGCAGGGTAACAAACAAATGTAACCGAAGCACAGTTGAGCTTCACTCAGAAGGGACTGAGCTAGACATTGTACTGGCAATGACTGAGAGCCAAAAGCTAGAATATACACCCCGGGGTTAGCCAGGCTTGGGTGAGCAGCGTCAGATAGTCCTGGCTGACTCAGACTGGATAGAGATTGGCCAGGTCGATCAGGTGATCGGGGCAGTAGTACTCTGGGGCTGGCTACATGTGAGCTGCAGCCTAGCAGGCCGGAAACAATGTAGCCTGCGCCTCACTGGGATGACAGTGGACGCACGAACCGGGTTCAGGGAGCGAGCTGGCTGGCCACAGGAGCGGTGAGTGACCCAAGGGTAATAAGCCCGGGTTGTGACAGAAGGCAGGGGACAATAATCTTCATTAAGGTTCCAATTCTAAAGAAACCATATTACTGATACAAATAGTACCAAATTAACGGATATAGGGCCTGATTCAGAGCCGCTCGCAAGCGCAGTGTGCTCGCAAGCGGCCCGATGTTCATGCACTGCGCATGCACCGCGTTCGGCGTGCGCGAGTCCCGCCGAGCGACTGAAGTTCAGTCGCTACAGGGCTCGCAACAAGACGGGGTGGCTGTCGATGGTGAGTGACAGTTCACCCCGTTTTGTGGGCGGGTAGGGGGGGGTGGCTGGACAAATGCAGGCGTTCCCTTAGGAACGCCTGGCGTTTGTAGGGAGGTCTTACTGACATCACTACTGATATCAGTAGTGGACTTCCTGCTCTGTTAGAGCAGGAAGTCCACTCGGCCTTGCGGCAGCCTAGACTCTACCGTAGAGTCTCGTCGCAAAGTCGATGGTCGTGATTATCGCGATGGTCTCCTGGCCGCTCGCACAAGCTGTGGGTGGGCTCCCACAGCTTTGCAAGCGGCCGGAGAACAACAAAAAAAAATGCCCACAATCCCAACGTGCGGGCAGTGGCAGCGAGCGGCCCTTAATCAGGGCCATAGTTTAATAATATAAAATTGTTTGATCAGAGACATTCTTATTTTGTCATGTGTAATGAAGTCATGCGTTGCGACGTCCAGGGGCGGATTGGGATGGAAAATCAGCCCGGGAAATTTCTGGAAGCAGCCCTTATGGGGGGCGGGTCTGTTGAGGGGGTGGGTCTGTTGAGGGGGCGAGGTCTGTGGAGGAGGGCAGGATACTCCCTCCTCTTAGGGCCTAGAGGGCCTTTTGCAAGCCACTGAGGGTTGCAGGGTCGGCAACAGAAATCTTGGTGAATGATAAACTCTTTTTGGGGACCCCCATCCCTCTGAACTAGGTACAGGCCAGTCAGTTTGGAAGTCTCTTTTCTTACCTATACTGTGTTTTCTCTGCAACTGGGAAACTCTGACGAATTTGAGCCTCTCTGGGCAGCGTCTTCAGCCGGTATTCACTATTCATGTAGATCACACTGTCTGGAAGATGCCTGTTTACATAGAAATATAACCAATGTCATCATCATAACCAGATAATGTATAGTAACAGAAGATCTTGTGCAGGGAAAAACATGAATTACCCTGATCAAAGACTTTGTGTCTTTCCAGGCCCCAGTGTTACTCCAGACCCCCTTACATCTCTCCATCCTCAGGCCCCATGTGGTTCTCCAGACTCTCTGTGTCTCTCCATCTCCAGGCCTCCATGTCTCTCTCCAGGACCCCATATGTCTCTTAGGACCCCCTGCGCCTCCCCATACCCAGGCCCACCTGTAGCTTTCAGCCTCATTCCCCCCAGCCCCAGTGTGTCTCAACCCCATTCCCCAATCCCAGTGTGTGTCAGCCTCATTCCCCCCAGCCCCAGTGTGTCTCAACCCCATTCCCCAATCCCAGTGTGTGTCAGCTTCATTCCCCCCAGCTCCAGTGTGTCTCAACCCCAGTGTGTCAGCATGTGTCCCAGCCCCAGTGTGCGTCTCAGCCCCAGTGTGTCAGCATGTGTCCCAGCCCCAGTGTGTGTGTCAGCCCCAGTGTGTCAGCACATGTCCCAGCCCCAGTGTGTGTGTCAGCCCCAGTGTGTCAGCACGTGTACCAGCCCCAGTGTGTGTGTCAGCCCCAGTGTGCGTCTCAGCCCCAGTGTGTGTCAGCCCCAGTGTGTGTGTCCGCCCCAGTGTGTGTGTCAGCCCCAGTGTGTCAGCACATGTCCCAGCCCCAGTGTGTGTGTCAGCCCCAGTGTGCGTCTCAGCCCCAGTGTGTGTCAGCCCCAGTGTGTGTGTCAGCCCCAGTGTGTCAGCACGTGTCCCAGCCCAAGTGTGTGTGTCAGCCCCAGTGTGTCAGCACGTGTCCCAGCCCCAGTGTGTGTGTCAGCACGTGTCCCAGCCCCAGTGTGTGTGTCAGCCCCAGTGTGCGTCTCAGGCCGTGTGTGTGTCAGCCCCAGTGTGCGTCTCAGCCCCAGTGTGTGTCTCAGCCCCAGTGTGCGTGTCAGCCCCAGTGTGTGTGTCAGCCCCAGTGTGTGTGTCAGCCCCAGTGTGCGTCTCAGCCCCAGTGTGCGTCTCAGCCCCAGTGTGTGTGTCAGCCCCAGTGTGCGTGTCAGCCCCAGTGTGTGTGTCAGCCCCAGTGTGTGTGTCTCAGCCCCAGTGTGTGTGTCAGCCCCAGTGTGCATCTCAGCCCCAGTGTGTGTGTCAGCCCCAGTGTGTGTGTCAGCCCCAGTGTGCATCTCAGCCCCAGTGTGTGTGTCAGCCACAGTGTGTGTGTCAGCCCCAGTGTGTGTGTCAGCCCCAGTGTGCGTCTCAGCCCCAGTGTGTGTGTCAGCCCCAGTGTGCGTCTCAGCCCCAGTGTGCGTGTCAGCCCCAGTGTGTCTCAGTCTCATTCCCCCCAGCCCATGTGTGTCTCAGCAGCACCCGTGTGCCCCAGCCCGTGTGTCAGGCTCATTCTTAACAGCCCCAGTGTGTGTGTTACCCCCAGTGTGTGTGTCAGCCCCAGTGTGCATCTCAGCCCCAGTGTGTGTGTCAGCCACAGTGTGTGTGTCAGCCCCAGTGTGTGTGTCAGCCCCAGTGTGCGTCTCAGCCCCAGTGTGTGTGTCAGCCCCAGTGTGCGTCTCAGCCCCAGTGTGTGTGTCAGCCCCAGTGTGTCTCAGTCTCATTCCCCCCAGCCCATGTGTGTCTCAGCAGCACCCGTGTGCCCCAGCCCGTGTGTCAGGCTCATTCTCAACAGCCCCAGTGTGTGTGTTACCCCCAGTGTGTCTCAGTCTCATGTATGCCCAGCGCGTGTGTCAGGTTCATTCCCAACAGCCCCAGTGTTCTCTTAACCTTGCCCCCCCCATTCCCCCGTGCAGCCACCACCGCCGCCACTTACTTACAGACAGTTCCTCAGTCTGCCGGCAGCTTGACTCGGTCGCGTGGCGTCACTGTGCTGCTGTGCGGCTGCTGCTTGGAATGGGGGAGCCGGGCCGCAAAAGGGCTGAATGGAGGTGGAGCTGTCAGTGGTGACTGACAGGCTCCGCAAAGGCTTGTGGGAGGAGTTGCTGCGGCTGCCTTTTTTTTCCCCCCCATCAGCTCAGCAGCGTTTGCGCATGTGTTGAAGAACTATAGCGCTGCCCGATCGGAGCTGCAGCAGCGTGGGGTGGGCAAGTGCCGGCCACTGAGGGGACAGGCCCAGCGGGAACCAGCCCGGTTTCCCGGCAGCCCAATCCACCCCTGTATATATATATATATACATGATATATATGTATAACTATTTATATATATATATATATATATATATATATACGTGTTATATATGAGATTATATATATCTTTCAGACTCTATATATATCACTATATATAGATATCAATATCATATATAGTTATCATATATAATATATAATAATAATAATAATAATAATTGTATTTATATAGCGCTTTTCTACCGCAGGACTCAAAGTCGCTTTACAGAAAACATGGTACATTGTTCAAGGATTAGGTATTGCAGAAAATAGAAAACCACACAGAGATAAATAAAAACAACCAGAAACTAAAGAGCACAATAAACATATTGCATGGTTGGTGCAGATATTTTGAGAAATAACTTCCACGGGTTATATATTTCACCAACAAAGGTACCAGATGAGGCAGCCGTCTTGGGCGCACTACATAGGATTACCCTGGGTGGAATAGGTTATGCCGAGAAGAGATGACACAAAGTGAGTGGTTGCAGCGTCCTAACGCTAGGAGTAGGGTCTCACCATAATCGTCAGGTCTATGTATTTTTCATCCCATCCACGAGTGGGATGATCCCATCCAGCCATGTTGGGTGCACTACGAAGGTTACAATGTGGAAGATAAGCCATACAAGGTCCCAAGGCATATATGGGAAAACTGACATGTGTGTGGCAGTATGATATACCCTGTATGAATAGATCCATGTGAAGTACATACTGCCTAAGGAGGATGCACTACATTGGAGGTATAGCACGCAGGCATATCATACAGTGAGGTGGAAGTACATGGTACAAAACAGGGAATAGCAAATACTGCAAACAGTGATGCAGTTTGGGCATGATGTATATGGGTGACTGAAACATTAGTAATATAATACACCCTGACTGAATAGATCCATGTGTTTGTTCATCCTGCTAAGAAATAACCATCCAGGCAGCCATCTGGGGCGCAATGTGTAGGTTACATCTGGCAGGGTGTGCAAGTAGCGGAAGTATAACATCCAGGCGTAGAGAAACTACAAATAATGAATGAGAGGCTAAATACAAAGGTATAAAAAGGCCATCTTAAAAGAATAGCGACAGCATTATAAGGTAAAAACCATGTTCAAATTAATTAGAAATTAAAAATAACGGTGTAAACTGTAACAGGTTAACATGATTGCATCAAGTATTTCCCTCGTTCGAGTGTGAGAGCCTGTCGCATCCAGAAGTTTGTTGAGTGCGATTGGGATGCAGCATGAGGCTGCCCCCAAATATATATATAGATCTGTATATATATATATATATATATATATATATATACAATATATATATATATATATACACAGTATATCATGAATCTAAAATATACACTTACTTTAAATAATATTATTTCTCTGCTGGTGACGCAGCAAAATTAGTTTCCATGCCAGCCCAATCACCACCATCCCCTCGCCTGCTTTTGTGTAGCAGCTGCGTCTGCAGCCTGTGTCCCTGACTCCCTGTGGCAGGAGGCGGGGCCGTCAGAATTGACTGACGTCCCCGGGCTCCGCAAAGGCTTATGGGAGAAGCTGCTGCGGCTGGGCATGCGCAGCAGCTCCCCCGTCGGCCATATATATATATTTTTTTTAAAAGCCAGTCACACTGGCTTGAAGACTTCTGCACTTGCGCAGAAGGTGCACAGTGCAGCTGCCCGATCGGAGCCTAGCTCCGATCGCGGCAGCGGGACAGACGGGGAAGGAGTGAAGTGACTGCGCGGTAGGTGGGGTTAGACAGGGCCGAGCTGTTTAGCTGCCCGATCGGAACTAAGCTCCAATCGCGGCAGCGAGACGGCCGGGGAAGAGGAGTCTGCGCGGGATGTGGGGCCGGCATTAGAATGTGGAAGTGCCGGGCAGCCGCCATGTTAAAGTTCAGCTGCCCGATCGGAACTGATCGCGCAGCGCGATGGGAGAGAGCCGGAGCTGGGTCATTGAAGGGTGCAGGCCGGGTGGGCAGGGCGGCCGCCGGCCACCAAGGTGACCGGGCCAGCGGTAACTAGCCATCGGGCTTGCGACGAGACCCTTGTGGTAGGGTCTCATCCACCGTAAGCCCCAGTGAGCTTCCTGCACTAATAGAGCAGGAAGCTCACTACTGACATCACGGGTGATGTCAGCAGGGCCGCCCACAAATGGCAGGCATTCCTTCAGGAACGCCTCTGTTTGTCCAGCCACCCCCCCTGCACAGTGGCAAACGCAGGATTTCTAGAGGGAGGTTTCCAAATGCTTGATTTTAGAGTGAGTGTGGCCAGTCCATGAAGAGGATAGAATTAGCATTTAACCAGCTTTAATATGCATCATACAAAGTATGTTGTGTGTCATAATTCGAGCATATACAGGACCAGTGATCACAGTAACCCATTAGATGGGGCAGTAGGGCCATCCTGCCTGAGCTGAATGTTTTTATTTTAGACGTTGGCACCATTCCAGAGTATTAGAGCAAGTCCAGGAGTCTGGGAGCAGCAGAATGACCTAGCACTGCCCTGGACATATATGCACATATTGGGCTCTATAGCAGCACATCCCTAACAGTGAATGTTTTCCAGATCTCCTAGTTGGTGCACAGGTTATTTATTACTGACTGATACATGTTAAAAGATCCGCAGGTGGTGCTATTTATGTCATTTGTGATACTGAGAAGGACATGCAGCACTAGTAAAATTCTATTATATTACTAGTTCTATTGTGGTCATGGTGTGGGCTGGGGAGGGGGGTTTCCAGGCAGACAGAAACCCCCCCTGCGTTTGCCTATGCTGCATGCATACAAAATGGGGCGAGCTGTCTTGTAGTGAGTCCCACAGCGAGTGAAAATTCACTCGCTACGGGGCTCGCGCACGTGCGTGCGCACTGCACAGCCATCGACCCACTTGCGAGCGCTATGCGTTCGCGAGTGGGTCTGAATCAGGCCCATAGTTCACAGACATATCAGATCAGCCCTGCAGCACAGCAGATGCCGTACCTCTGGCCGGCAGTTCAAATCCCGTCCGTGGCAGGCCGACAGAAGCAGAGATCCCGGCAGCGGAAGCCCGACAGCGCTGGAAATCCCGATCGTCCGTAGGTAAGTAAAAACTAACCTAACCTAACCCCCTAACCCTCCTTAGGGGTGCCTAACCCTAACCTCCTCCCCCAAGTGTCTAAACCTAATCCCCCCTGTAAGTGCCTAACCCTAACCCCCCCTTCCCCGCTGCCTAAAACCTAAGTCCCTCGGGGGGGTGCCTAACCCTGTCCCCCCGGAGGTGCCTAACCCTATTCCTCCCTCCACCTACTCTAACCCTCCCGGGGGGGTGTCTAACCCTAAGTCCCCCCCGGGTGCCCTAAACCTAACCCTCCCCCCCGCGGCTGTCCGCTCGCGGCGCCCGGCATCCCTTCGATTGGGATACCAGGCGCCTGTCTCCTGGCATTGGGAAAATGACAGGCGTCTAGATATACGCTTGTTATTTAACCCTCGCCGGGATAAAGCAGTCGGGAAGCCGGCTGTCGGGATTAAAATAGCCGGTTTCCTGATTGCATCCCAAACAGATGGCCAAAACATCTGAAAAATATATTGATCATCTGCTGATGTGTACAGACGACCCACCAATCGCCTGTACACATGCTGCAGGGACCCGCCAATGAGTGACAGCACTTACCAATCGGCCTAGTGTGTACCCAGCTTAAATTGAGAGATTGGGCCTCCATGGTCCAGATGCTCGATTGGATTAAGATCTGGGAAATGTGGAGGCCAAGTCAGCACCTTGATCTCTGTTCCTCAAACCATTTTGCAGTGTGGCAGGGCACATACCATTGCCATGTGGGAAACATGGTCTGCGACAATGTTCAAGTAGGTGGTACGATTCAAAGCAACATCCATGTAAATGGCAGGGCCCAAGGGTTACTAGCAGAAAATTGCCCAGTGCATCACACTGCCTCCGCCGGCTTGCGTTCTTCCCATAGTGCACTTCTTCCCCAGGTAACCAACACACACTCAACAATTTTTTTTTTTATTAAATCATGTTGGATAAGTTATATATAGATGTTCTTGACCTAAGTAGATTGCAAAAATAAAAAACATTATGAGTGGTTTTTGGAAAAAATATTAGCCAGTTAATAGGTTAAGGCAGTGGTTCCCAAACTTTTTTGAATCACGGCGCCCTAGAGTATCAGCATTGATTTCATGGCACCCCTAAGCCAAATGTTTGTTATTGAGAAATTCAGAAAAAATTGTAGTAAAGTAAATTGTGCTGACCTGTCACCTTTAGGGTCAGTTATATGGTGGTGGACAGGTTTGCGCTTCTGTTTGTCCACATATTGAAATTACATTGCCTATAAATAATGATTTTGTGCTAGACCACCAACCTGAGGCACCCCTGCAAGTGTCCCGAGGCACCCCAGGGTGTCTATTCACACAGTTTGGGAACCACTGGGTTAAGAATACCCTGTAATATTCCTTATAGTTGATGTCATTTGTATCTTAACCACAAGATGACAGTGTTGTATCATGGATCTTCAATCATTATTACTTATTGTAATCTATATAATAAGCGAGAAAGTGTGTGTTTGTGTTTGTCTGTCGTTAATGCACGCCCAGAGTTTTGTACCTAGCTCCACCACATTTGCCATGGTGGTGTAGTTTGACCAGGATTAGGTTTTTGGTATGTTTGAAGTTCGTCAGGCCCATGGATGTCTACACTGTGCCCACCAAGTAGGCTGTGGAGTCTCTGATTTGAAATTTTTCTTTAAGCCAGTTTGCTCAGGATGTCTTCTAGTGCCTAGAACTGCACTGACTGAAGGCAAAGGCTGATATGTACCAGTGGAGGCAGGCAGAGCTCCAAGGGAAGAGCAGTGAGATGGAGGATCAACTGCCACACTGCACCTGCACTGACAGTTACTGATCTCCTTCAAGCACATTCTCATATGCCATGCTCTCCAATGTTGGTCTGCAGAGATTTGTGCTCATTAATGATTTCTGTTCTGCAGTGATTTCTGAAACCGCAGTGATTTAGGAAGCTATACTGATTTTCGTCTTGTAAATTAAGGCGGTAGATGGACTTCAAGGTCCATTCTTCAACCATGGCAATGCCGGCTATCCCAGCTACTTTATTTATATAACACCAAGACCTGTTCGAAAGAAAGGAATCTATTTGCTTCTCAGATAAAGTAAATCCATGCTCTAAAGCTACAGTAGGTACACACTATACAATTATTTGGTCGATTTGCTAATAAGCGGATGTTCGGCCTCATTTATTGTATAGTGTGTATGAACAAGTGTTTCAGAGTTTCACTGGTAAAACGGTTAGAAAACACCCACAAACGCATTCCTTCCATTATCTGATCGGTCGGTTTAAGATCGAAAATCTTGGCCTCAATCTCCCGATATCGAGCAGTGGGGATACAACTATCGGACGCACATCAGTTGATAATCGGCCATCTGAGCAACCCTATGGCCACGCAGAATGGCTGTGTGAAATGAGACACCGGAGCAATTTTTACTGTGTACGGGATCGCAATCGCAGTCTGCAGTATACCCTGAAAACGATTGTATTGAGCTGCCACGGCGATTACCTCCAGCAAACACTCCCTGACTGTCAATCCCACTGCGGCCAAATCCTATCTATGGTACAGTAAATGTTTATTTTACATATCATTTTTAAAAGGCAGCACGCAGGCAGGTAGCACGCAGGCAGCACACAGGCAGCACGCAGGCAGCACGCAGGCAGCACACAGGCAGCACGCAGGCAGCACATAGGCAGCATGCAGGTAGCACACAGGCAGCACGCAGGAAGCACATAGGCAGCACGCAGGTAGCACACAGGCAGCACATAGGCAGCACGCAGGTAGCACACAGGCAGCACATAGGTAGCACGCAGGTAGCACATAGGCAGCATGCAGGTAGCACACAGGCAGCACGCAGGTAGCACACAGGCAGCTTTGCAATTCCGTCCTTGCTAATATGCAAATGTAGTAGGAGGTGTATTACACCCCCTGCTGCATTTACGGTCCCAGCTCTGCGACCGTGGTCACAGCCTGGGATCACCATTGCGACCATCAGTGGTCGCGATGGTGGACGGCGCCAGCCAGCTGAGTAAGCCTAAGCTTACTCAGGCTGGCGGGCTTGCGAGGCCAGGAAACTGCATCTGACAAGGCAGTCCCTGGCTTTGTCTCTCCCAGGAAAACGGGATGGACACTCCCCATTTCTGAGAATGCTGACAACCCCTGCACCCGCACCACCCCTTAAATGTTTCTGACTGTAAATCAGGGCAATTACTCAGGACCCATTAAGCACACTCGCAGCATGGGTCCTGCGCACGCACAGATTACTAATAGTTGGGAAGCATTGCACGCTGAATCAGCCCCACTGTCCTCCAATAACTATCATCATCTTGCGATGGCGATATTGATGAGGAATGTATGCAAAAATGGTTTATTAATAAAATAAAACATTTTGTCTTCATTAAAACAAATCTATAATTTTTCCAAATGTAATATTTTTTTCTTTGCTTAATTCTCACTGCATATGCACCGAATAGCCCAAGACTGAGCTTCCAGTGCAACAGGCCATTGTGACCCAAAAATAGCAGGTGAAACATGTGCAGAAGGAGCCCCGACTGGTCGGTAATGTGGTTAATCTCTGCTTACTGCTGCCGGTCAGTATTGTCAGACAGCTGAGCATCACTTTGTTATGAAATATAAAATTGGATCCACAAAGCAGCATTTACACTGGGCAGCAGTGGATCCTGAACACTGCCTGCAGCAGGCACCAGTCCGTCTGGACTGCAGCCAGACTGCGTGGCTGGGGGCATTACCTGGCATTATGGGTAGTGTAGGGGGTGCATGACCACGTGGTCGCATCATCATGGAACCCGCCCCTGCTTCACAATGCAGAGAACTGAGATTACCGACATTGTGAAGCAGGGGGCGGGGCCATGATGGCGCGATTCACCACGAATCGCATCAATTGCAGGTGTGTGTGGGGGGGTCTGGGGTATGCCAGTATACTTGCAATCCAGGCGGCCGGGAGCGCCGCCACATGATTTTCAGGAGCCGTCCAGCCGTTCCGGGAGAATAACCAAGTATGCTATACGTATACATCTATAAACTGTAAATCAGTAAAACATATGACATCCTCCCACTCTACTAACCTGCACACATAAGGCAACAAAACAATAATGTGACTGCGATCTCCCCATTCTATTTCTTGTTTTGCATTGGTGACATTAAACATTTAATTGTTGAAACATTTTGATACTACATTACAATTTACCAGAAATAACTGTTTTGTAAAAATGTCTATAAAACATACCTCATAGGGATAGCAAATATTAACCTGCTCTGAAAGCAGAATCACCAAGGCCAGCAAATATCAACTCTAATGGTGCGTATCCACTAGCAGATAGCGGAACGACAGTAACATTGTAATCATACATTCGTTCCTCTTCCCCTGCAGTGCCTACACTGAACGATATATCACTCAGTGCAGGCGCCCTCCCTCATCCCTGAACATGGTCAATCTGTCGTTATCGGTAGATTGACAAGCATGTTAATGTGGTGATTCATGTCGGAAACAATCAGCGTTTCCGACATTATAGTGCATGATTTGTGCACGATTAATGAGCAACTGAACGATAACGATGTCGATATCGTTCAATCGCTCATTAATATCGCCTAGTGGATGTAATAAAATAAACATCAGACACTTTCTACGTACATGAGACAGTTGTCTGAATCTCACCACTGATCCATTGGAGCAAATACACTTTTCGTCTCTCTGGTCTGGTCCCTTACCCAGCAACAAGTGACTGCCATAAAATAAATTTCCCCATTGGCTCCCAGCTTCCTGCTCAGTAGCGTGGCTGGGAATGTGATCATTGTGTTTATTTGTGGAACTAGTTTCTGTGCTCTCTGCCAGGGACTTTCCACATCAGAAATCTCTTCCATTACAGCCAGCCACAACCCAGACAGTGCCGCTCTCCATTCTGTATTATACAACTCTGAATTTAATGTACATGATATGTACACAGAGGGCTCAGTCCAATTAAGTGAAAATTCCCTTGCGGCTCATGTAAATGCTGAATGCTGCACTTACAGACCTTCCAACATGACCCCTTCCATGAGGTGCAACATGCTCTGCTCCTAGACTTCCCACTTCACTTATGATTGCAGTCACCTGTGTTGAACTAGTTAATTGATGAGACAGGTGTTTCAGCACAGGTGGCTGCAATCCTAAATTAAGAGGGAAATCCTGGAGCAGAGCATTTTGTACCTGATGGAAGGGGTCATGCTGTGGGGTCTGCATATATACAGTCCTGGACTGCATACAAAAAAGTGTTAGTCTGGGGAGAGATCAGACCACGAGGGGGGTGAATTGCGGTGCCATTACCAACGTTTTGTACACCGTTGTAATGGCAACGTGCCCCCTTTGTGGCTAATTGGATTGAGCCCAGAGTTCGCGTATCAAGTTAAACAGTGCACCCAACGCGATTATACTGAGGCAGTTATACACTAGTACATGGTGGCTTTACAGGACTCCTGCCTTCAGTCGCTATATGCAGCCATTTTGTTAACGCTCTGCTGTTCCTGTAATATTAACACTTATTAACATTTATACAGCGCACACATATCCCACAGCGTTTTACAGAGAATAATAACACTCGGAAATGTAGTTAACCAAAATTAAGTGGCCTTGTAGGAGGGGTAATGGTGCATACACACGGTACAATCTGTACCACCAACGACTAAAAAGATATCTTTCAGTGAAGTCCTCCTGCCACATCTCTGAGCCGGCAAAGTTGATGACATCGTCCAAGTTGGCCTGCATGTATGGACGGTGAAAGATATCTTTATCGTCCATGCCGCAACGCACATCGTTGGGAACGATATGAATGATAACGATATCGTTATCGTTTGTATCGTTCATGAAAGTCGTACCGTGTGTGTACGCACCTTAAGATTGTGGCTTATGATTGGTCATCCCGCTCACCCAGCCCCTGTTTCCAACTATGAATATTTCTGCTTGCATTTTAATAAAGTAGGGCCCCTGGGACTGAGCCCTGTCCTCATTCTAGTGACTACAATACAGTACTCTCTGGTGACACGTGTACAAAGCATACTTACCGACATTTTGGCAGCCCCCTCCGGAAGGGGGCTGCAAGGTCAGTGCAGCAAGGAGGGTAGGGGCGGTTTATGGAGGGGGAGCGGGGCGATGCGTTTGCGTCATCGCGGCCCCTTTACCTTCTTTATAATGCAGATATTACCGGCATTATAAAGCAGGGGGCGGTGCTACGATGACGTGATTCATCGTGAATTACGCCATCACACCCCCGGACCACCCACTTTCGAGGGAGGCCGTCAATCCGGGGGACTTGCCTGTTCTTGCGGGGTGCCAGGAGTGGCACCCGATTTTTGTGAGGCTCTCGGCAGTCCCGGGAGAGTATGATACAAAGCATGGCTGACCCTAGTGGTAGCTATACAATGCTGAGCCAGATCTGTTGGATAGCATACAAGCCAGTTTATTTTGGTGAATAGTATAATAGTATAATATAGTATAGTATAGTATACACAGCATAGTTAATATTGCTGGCAATTGTACCTTAAAGCTACACTTGTACCTAGTAAATAGTGACAGTGCAGGACTCCTTCCCTTCAGTCGCTACATGCAGCCATTTTTTTCAGTGCTCTGTTGTTCCTGTAATTCTAAAGGTGCGTACACACGGGTCGATTTTTTTTGATAACTGAACGATAACGACATCGTTATCGTTCAGTTATCCAAAAAAATTGTCCAGTTTCTGCCCCAAAACGATGAACGATAACTACCAATGTGCGCTCCCGTTTGCAGATGGTAGTTGCCGTTCATCGCCTGAACCTCCTGTCCAACCTGACGATATTGTCAGGCTGAACATGTTCAGGGATGAGGGAGGGAGCCCAGCACTGAACGAAATTGTTATTGATTTCATTCAGTGTTTAGTGCTCAGTGTCGTTAAGAACACTGAGCAACACCCCTGCCAGGGACACACAGGACGATTCCGTTTGGGGAGAAAATCGTCCTGTGTGTACGCACCGTAAGGGGGATATTTATCAAAAAAGAGAATAACAGCACTGCAAGTATACCAATGAGTCCCATGTACAAACCAAACCTGAATAATAAAAGTATATAATAATTATTTAGTATAAAAAATATTATAATGCTGCAATTTTGTATATGTAATTTATTTTATATAACAAATGTTTTTACAAATTTGTCTAATTATGACTGATAAGTAAAATGGTGTATTTTTAGATATTTTTTATTTATTCTTTGTTCACTATATATTTTGTCTGAAATATGTATATATATATATATATATATATATATAATTTTTTAACGTACCTGCAGCATCATTATAATATCATTTTGTATACTGAACAACTAATATATACATTTAATATTCAGATTTGATTTGCACATTGGACTCATTGGTATACTCCTAGAGCCGGAGTTTATTTTTTATTTTTGGACATTTATCAAAGTTTGGAGAGAGATAAAATTGTGAGAGATAAATTACCAATCAATCAGCTCCTAACTCAGAAATGTATTGGAAATGTGCTGGGCGTTCCCGGGCGGTGACTGGGCGGTGGCTATGCAGAGATGCACTTTCTTCTTGTTGTGGGAGTGTTGGGGGCATATCGGGGAGACGGGTGCAAACTCAGACGCGTTTTCACCTACATTGGCGGCCATACTCTGCTGGAGATACTGCACCTAGCATGGGGTCGGTGCAAGTTTCGATGTTGCATGCAATGGTTGCGTCCAAAGATGCACCAAATGGGAGCCTCAGCCCTTGCACATTCAGACCCAAGGACATACACCAGGCAAGGTCTTATACTAATATTTAGCATAAAGTCGCAGACACTAGTGCAGCAAAAGGCGCACACACGGACAACGGTAAAATGCGGGTTTTTAGAAGTGGTGATGTTGCCCATAGCAACCAATCAGATTCTAAGTATTCCGCAGGGGTGGGCAATAAGCGGCCCTCCAGCTGTTGTTGAACTACAAACCCCAGCATGCTTTGCAACATTTTTAGCATGGCCAAATAGCAAAACTGTTGCAGGGCATTCTGGGATGTGTAGTTTTACACATGGAGGGGCACTTATTGCCCACCCTAATCTAACGGGTGCTAGATAAATGATAAGAAGAATCTGATTGGTTGCTATGGGCAACAGCTCCACTTCTAAAAACCCGCACTTTAGTAAATATACCCCTCAGTATCAGCCCCTATAAGCGACTTTTGGATGTGAATTAGATGATAATTTCCGAAATAAAAACTAAAGTCCTGGAATTGTCATGCGGGGCGGAGGATAAAAGTCACATCACGCACCTCGCGCAGGGCCAGAGTAAAGCTTGTGGGGGCCCCATAGCAACTAAGTTGTGGGTTCCTCCTTCAAGCCATATGGAGCCTGCACCCCCCTCCCCCACCACATGGAGCCCTCCAAGACTCCCCCCAAACCTACTGCATCCATCCCCAACCCTGATTACTCACCTATCATCCTCCTGATTCCGGCAAAGCTGCTCCCTAGTCCCCTCATCAGCGTCACTGACGTTATGTGCTACGTGACTAGCGGAGTCAGTCGGGACGGGAGCCGCTCTGCGCTGCATGCAGTAAGAACACAGCCACGGCAGCTGAGCCCCCATCCAAGAACAGGTGCTACTGGGCACCTGTTCCCGGCAGGGTCACACCGACCCTGTGTGGGGGCCCATCTGTGTGTGGGGACCCCGGGGCTGCCGCCCCTCCCTTAAGGGTCTATTTACAAAGCCTTGGATGGAGATATAGTGAACGGAGATAAGGTACCAGCCAATCAGCTCCTAACTGCCATGTCATAGGCTGTGTTTGAAAAATGACAGTTAGAAGCTGGTTGCTTGGTAACTTATCTCGGTCAACTTTATCTCCATCCAAACCTTAGTAAATAGACTCATTTATCCGGCCCTGACCTCATGCCATATGGCGCAAACAGAATAGGTGTATGAGGACACATTTGTATATATAAACTGACCTGTAATAATCTTTGGGTTACAGAAAAACTAATATAAAAAAGACGGAACTTTAAATTATATTATACTACTTGCAATAGGTGTAGTGTGTTTATGAATCAGAGTCCAGTATTACCCTAATTTGCTGTCCCTAAGTTAGGTGTTAGTGGTGAGCAAAGAGAATCCACGTTTTGAGGCCGGTGAGGGAATGTGGGCGTTAGCTGTAACATGGTAGAGCACACGAGTGTGATCATTACTTCCTGGTATGGGAGCATGGGAGGCTCAAAAAGGTAGGAGTCAATGGTAGAATCCAATGCGTTTCGTCCACATGCCTGACTTTATCAAGAACGGGTTTATGTAGAAAAGAGACTTCTCCTATAGGATTCAGAATAAATAAAAATGAAACACTTGTTCTGCTACTTAATGTATAATTGTTCCTGCATGAATTATTCTTGTAATTTGTATGTGACATATTATTATTATGTTTGTGTTTGTGCGCTATATATGCTGGCACTGCGGATCTGTGCCGCCTTACAAATGATAATGACTGTGCGTAAATGATGGGTCATCATATTATCTGAGAGAGATAAACATTATGTAAAGTCAATAACAATGTTATATTTTAAATATCTTATTTTTAATAAATAAATATTTAAAAATACAAATAAATAATGGAAAAAGAAGAACTAGAGTGAATTCTTCAAACTATTAAAAAAATATAACCCGTGTGTCCTGTGGTATATTGTGCACAGAGACAGTGAAGGAAAGTATTCACCATTTTAATCAAAATGGCAGACATGGGAGTGGTAATGACCAGAAAGGAGGAGGAGCTAATACAATATCATCATATCAGGTATTTATGACTGTAGTGCGTAGAGACAGTCTGCAAGTCCATGGGCCTCATTTACAAATTGCACTGGATGTCTTGGCTTCGCTCCTGAGTGGCTAGACGATCGAAGGTGAAAGCAAACTATCCACTTTCGGGAGATGTCTCTGCAACCTAGAAGGTTTGCCAGGAGGTAAAATTCCCTGAAGAAATGCATTGTACAAAAGTTTGAACCGCACATCAAATCCAGTGTCCTACCACGTACTACCCAAAATAACAACCAGCTTCCTGCTCTCACAGTTACATATGTTCTGATATGCTGTAACCCATAGCAACCAATAAGAATCTTCTAAATAAACTAGAAAACATCATTTAGAATCTTATTGCGACAAACATGCGGCAGCCTGCACTGGTTCTCAATGGATCCCACTGCCAGAAGTGCAGCAGTGGCGGCAGCATTGTGGGGAAATGTGTCCGGCCGGCCTGTGCTGGGACGGAGCACCGGGTCACGGGCCTGAGGAAGATGCAGCGTCCTTTTAAATTTGGCGCCGGCATGAGCTAGTTGCAGGAAGTGGACTGGCGGCCATTAAACATCAGTTTAGTTGGCTTAGGGCCTGATTCAGACCCACTCGCGAGCGGCTGTCCGCTCGCAAGTGGGTCGATGGTCTGCACTGAGCATGCGCACGACGGAGGGAGCTCCGTCGTGCGCATGCGCCAGACACGACGAGCGAAGGACTTTCCTTCGCTCGTTGTGTCCGATCAAAGGGGGCGTGCTGTCAATGTTGATTGACAGCACGCCCCCTTTGGTGGGCGTGCCGGGGGCGTGCCTCCCTGACGGGGGCGTTCCCACGGGAATGCCTCCCGTCAGAAGCCGGCCCACTGACATCACTAGTGATGTCAGTGGGAGTGATTTTGGCTCTGATAGAGCCAAAATCACTCCGGAGCTTGCGGTTGAGAACCTCAACCGCAGGCTCCGGCTCGCAATTTCGATGGTCGCGATGGTCACGACCATCGCGGCCATCAAAATGCACGCTCGTATAGCCTGTGGGTGGTGACCCACAGCTATACGAGCGTCCAGGAGGACGCTCCATGAAAATGGAGCCCGGCCCTCATGCAGAGCGTACGCTCTGCTCAGAGCGTACGGCTCTGAATGAGGGCCTTAGTTCCAAATTGACTCACTTTGCTCACTGCATGGGTGATGTCAGGATGAGTCCCAATACTTGTGTACATTTGGTGTCCGATGGCTTTTTGATATGGGACATTCTACATGTGCTCTTTTTCATCCTTAGGTGACATATCCTTGGTCAACTTTTTTACCTTTCTCAATGGGTGTGTGCAGAGCCATAGCTAGACATTTTGGTGTCCTGTGCCAGAAAGTGCTTTGGTGTACCCCCCCCCCATAGTAAAAAGAGGCAGTGCGTGCCGCAGGCGTGCGGGACAAAAAAGGGGTGTGGTCTCGTAGGGAAAGGGCATAACCACAATATAGTATCCCCAATTCACATTACGCCACAATTAGTGCCCCTTATTCACATTAGCACCCTCATATTATCCCCAGTACACACAGCACTGTCATATTACCCCCAGTACACACAGTACCCCCATATTACCCCCTCAGTACACACAATGCCCACATGTTGCCCCCAGTACACATAGTACCCCCATATTACACCAGTAGACACAGCACCCCCATTTCACCCCAAGTACACACATCGCCTCCATATTACCCCCCCAGTAAACATAATGCCCTCATATTACCCTCCAGTACACACAGTGCCCACATATTACCCCCCAATACACCCAGTACCCCATGGTACCTGTTGTTGGTTTTTTTTTCTTTCCTCCTGTTAAAACCACAGTGACTCTGTCAAGGAGTAGGTCATCAGGAAGTGGCGGGCTGATATGCGCAGCCCACTTTGATATGCCCTGATATGTGTAGTGTGGTGCCCTGTGCCCTCTACTGGCTGGAATTAATTACTGCCGGACCCCTGGCCGGCGGTTCGAATCCTGACAGCGGCTGGTCGACAGAGGAGGAAATCCTGATCGTCCCTAGGTAAGTATAAAGTAAACTAACCTATTTTTCCCCCTAACCTTCCTTTAGGGTGCCTAACCCTAACCTCCCCCCCGTGCCTAATCCTAATCCCCCCTCTAAGTGCCTAAACCTAACCCCCCCTTCCCCGCCGCCTAAACCTAAATCCCCCGGGGGGGTGCCTAACCCTCCCTCCCCCTAGCCTAACACTAACCTCCCGGGGGGTGCCTAACCCTAAATCCCCCAAACCTAACCCCTCCCCCCCCGCGTGGCTGTCCGCTGCGGCGCCCAGCATCCGCTCGATCGGGATGCCGGTCTCCCAGCGTCGGTAAAATGGAATAGATTTAGACGCCTGTCATTCGTCCCTCGTCGGGATTAAATTGTCTGGAAGCCGGCGGTCGGCATTCCGTCCGCCAGCTTCCTAACCATATACCCCACTGGCTGGATTATTTTTTTTTCATATGTAAGCAGCACAAGCTTTTACACCTGTGCTACATTGCCGCCATGGAGGAGGAGCGTGTCCCGCAGCACAGCATTTTGACAGAGCTGCATTTATTTTGAGAAGTTAATGAAGCCACCAGTTATAAAGGTAAGGGGGTGGGGCCATGAGCGATGGCCATAGAGATGAGCTGTGCTGCACCGCAGCGATGCCGTCAGTCAACCTCGCCAGGCCTCACCTCCAGTCCCTGCTAAGAAGAGAGGAAGCCAGATGAGCGTTGGCCCAATCTGCCCCTCCCAGCCCCGGAAGACACTACAACAGACGGGGAGGACCACACTGGGCAGGCAGCTGCAGCGCTGCCCGCTGTATTGTGTCTTAGTAGCAGTGCACCCAGCAGAGAAGGAGCCAGGCACACTGCTACTATTATACATTGCAGCAGTCGGCAGATAAGAGGGGGTAATCTCGAGTGGAGGGGGCCGGTTCCGCCCACAGTGCATGTGCGCTCTGTGCGAGCGCACCGGCCGCACCACCCTAGTTAGGGCCCTGGGTGTGCTTATCAGTTTGGCATGTGACATCCCATATTTCTCGAGTGTATTTTCAACGTAAATTTGTTGGTCGACAGATATGATACCTTTCACAAGGTCTTGACTGATCCTTAGGCCAAGTAATGCTGGACCCAGGTCTTTCATCTTAACGTTCTGTCCAAGTAGCCCCTTTACCTCTTTAATGTGCTCTTCTTGGCCTCCCAATAGCAAGTCATCACCATATAGGACAGTGAGGAAGAGCTTCTTCTGTATGTGTTGGTGGTAAAGACAGTGATCCGTCTTTGATCGTTCAAAGCCCATTACTTGTAATACAGCTTCTAATTTTATATACCAGCATTGACCATTCTGCTTTAGAGCATATAAGGCATTTTTAAGTAGGCAGACTACCCTTTCCTAGAAGATTTTGCACTATATAGCTCTGGCGGCTCCATATATATTCCTACCATCAGTTCAACATCTAGGAAAGCTAAATCAAAGTCCAGCTGGTACAGCAACGTATTCTGTAGAGCTGATATAGCCATAACCAGGTAGAAGGTACTGTATTTTGCTCCCGAAGAAGAAGTCTCACTGTAATCAGTTCTGATTTTTTGGGGTGAAGCCTTTTGCAACCAATCGAGCCTTGTAGCAATGCTCTTATCTGTCTTCACTTTTTTGACAGAACACTTACTTTTGACTGTCTTGAGCAAGATATATGCTGAAGATGCAAGCCTAGACAAACAGTTTTGGGTGGAAATCATTTCCACAGCAGTCTATATCAAAAGTTGTTCTCACATATGCCCTAAAACACCTATTGAAGCCTGGTCAAAGAGAAAACCAAGTGTAAAGCATCTCAGAACTTTTGGAAGTACTGCTTATGTACACCTACCAAAGGCAAGAAGATGCAAGCTGGATTCAAAATCAGTAAAGTGCATCATGCTTGGGTATTGCCATGAAAGCAGAGGCTACAGATTATGGAATCCAAGTACCAAACAGTGTGTCAAATACAGAAATGTTATATGTAAGTAAACAACACAAGTTGTAGAAGAGCTGGAATTTGACATGCAGAACAAATATGTGTCACTGGACATGCCAACAGCTGGAGATGTATTTGAATCAGAAGCTACCAGCGTGGAAGTTCAACCACAGAAAATATCTTCTGCAAGATCAAATATCAGCAGACCACGTAAAAAAGGTATGATAAGGAATTTGCAAACATTGCATTCGGTGAGCCTCAGGATATTCGAGAAGCACACTCAAGATCCGATTAGAATGAGTGGAAGTCAGCGATAGATAAGAAAATGGAGTCACTTGATGACAACAACATATGGATCATGGTTCAAAGGCCAGCGAAAGTGTGTGAAGGGCAGGGTATTGGAGAATGAAGGGGCAGTAGGTTAAAGCATTGGTTAGGGCAAAGGGAAACTTCATAAAACACATTGGAGTAGTTTAAATTAGGAATGCGCAGGCTCGGATAAGTTCGAGTTTGCACGCCGAGTTCTGATTTTTCCCTCCAAAAAACGGGACTCAGAAAGAGGCAAAATGTCATCTTGCATGGACAAACATCATCATTCCAGGACTTTTGTCCAGGAATGATGATGTTTGTCCATGCAAGATGACGTTTTGCCTTTTTCTGAGTCCCGTTTTTTTGAGGGAAAAATCCAAACTCGGCTTGCAAACTCGAACCTATCCGAGCCTGCACATCCCTAGTTTAAATTAAAAAAATCCAATTTACCAGTCTACGAATTTTTCTGAAAATTATTCATCTAATCTGGAGACTTGCAAGCAATACTGCAATGACAAACATGTGATAATCCCAGTGACCAGATGTGCAAATGCGGAAGGAAACTTATCCAAATAGCCTGAAAGCTGTAAGCCGCGACTAGAGGGATGCAAGCAGTGCCATTGCCCAGGGTGCAGGGCCCTCCGGGGAGGTACTGTTGCTGCCCACGGCACCTGCATTTGGTTTGCACAGTGCCTGGAATGACACCCTGCAGCCAGTGGTGATTTGGACACTCCAGCAATGCACCCTGCGTCCTGTAGAGCCGCCCAGAGCACCCTAGGGACACTACAGGCAGGGTTAGGTCTAGACTTTGCAGCGCTGATGGACCTGTGATGTCACACCCACGTGACCCGGCCTGAAAGGGGGAGGGGCGGGATGCTAACGGGGGACCAAAAAGTGTCCTCTCGCGGGCTCGCTGCGCTCGCCACAAATATTTGTTCCCCCTCTGTGCCCTAGTGGATGGTAACGCAGGAGCGGTCCAGCCTCCTGCAGCGGTCACGTGGTGGATACGTCACAGAGGTCCTTTAGCCCTATAGGAAATAGCAACAACCCTACAGGCAGTACTCTACTACCTGGTGTTGGCTGATCCACCCCTCAGCATGATGTCATGACATCACATGTTAGGGGGCACAGGGCTGGCACCGGGCTACATAGAGCCCTGCTCCAGCACTGAGAAGAAAAACAAGGAGGTTGAAAATGTATATACAGTAGTACATTGAGATTTTTTTTTAATAATGTACAAAACACATTAGTTGCTGTTTTTCTTTGGACTAGCAAAGTATTTTGTGTTCATCAATGGTGAGAATTCCCAAACACATCCATTTTGATATCAGGAAGTAAAGTGCCACCTATACATATACATCTATAAGCTGTCAGTAAAATATATGACACCTACCAATCTGTGCCCATAATGCAACAGAACAATAATGTGTAATTCTATTTCTGAGTTTTTGTATTGCATTGGTGCCATTTAAAAATTTTTGTTTTTTCGTACATTTGGATACTTCATTAGAACATACTTGCCTACTCTCCCGAAATGGCCGGGAGCCTTCCGAACCCCCGGAAGAGTGACCAAGTCTCCCGGCCAGCACCACTTTACTGGAGCAGATACACTTCTCGTCTGCCTGGTCTGGTCCCTTACCCAGCAACAAATGACTGCCATAAAAGAAATTTCCCCATTGGCTCCCAGAGTCCTGCTCAGTAACGTGCCTGGTGAATGTGATCACTGGGTTTATTTATGGAACTGGTTACTGTGCTCTCTGTCAGGGACTTTCTACCTCCAGAAACCCCTTCCTTTACAGCAGCCACAACCCAGACTGTGCCGCTCTCAATTCTGTATTGTGCAACTCTGAATTTTTTTATTTTTTTATTTTTTTTTTATTGACAGGTATTTAGCACAAGGTACATAGTACACAACCAAAGTACAGCAACACAACAATCATGTTGCAACGAAGTAGAAAAAACAATTGTCTCCGTATAGATATTCACACCGTGGTATTGAAAACATTCATGTTAAATATAAGCGGAGTATATCATATAAGCATCAATAAACCTTCATAGATAATATTTAGACAGAATAAATGAAGAGACAATTCTTAAGACAATTCAAAAAGGGGCCCCAGAACTGAGTATTTCCATATTATTATACCATGATGTGCAAACAAAACATTTCCTTAAGGCCTCCCTTAATGTGGCTGATAAGGTGTGTATATATGGGAGCCATATTTAAAAAAACTTTCTTGCTAGTTTCTCTTTCTGTAATGTGGTGTTAGTCCAATCCATTGAAAACAGGAATGAGAGCCTAGGATACATTAGTGAGATAGGGACCGGATCGGGGGTGGTACACTGAGAAAGTATGGTTTTCTTTGTGACTGCAGCTAGTTTATTAAGTAATATACAATTACCTTTTGTCAAAGTATTCGAGCGTGTGTTGGGATAAATTCCAAAAGGTCAGGATTTATCAATAATAAACTGAATTTTTAACGCTATAGTAATATAGGTTTGAAGCGAATTCCATAGTGTCTGTACTTATGGGTAAGTCCACAAACAATGGACCTGATTCAGAGCCGGACTCTATTTGCGGACGCTCGTTCATAAAAAGGGGCTGGCTATTTAAATTAAGAGCTCGCTCTTTGCGGTCTGTTGACGCCTCTATGTCTGAACGAGTGAACAAAACATGCGCTCACTATTTAGGAAAAAACGCCCCCTGGCCGCTCTCATCCTACGTCATCTCCGCTATTTATTTGATTAATCGAGTACATCGAAAGGCGTCTGAACTGCTCGCAGTGCTTGTGGTTGGATTTTCCTACCGCAATCATGCGAGCAGTTCAGGCTAAAAAACAACCAAGTGACGTGGTCGATGACGCTGCTTTGTTAATTATGCACACCCTTAAAACGCCCGTTTTGACCGTTTGGCATGCCTGCGTTCGGATCTCCACTCCCCGTTTTAAGCACCTTCCCCTATTACCACCCACAAACGCCTCATTCTGTCACTCAAATTAGCAGGCATTCGCTATTTTGCGAGCACACGATTTTCGACCGCACTAACTGGTTCGCGCATGCGTACTAAAACCCATACGCATGCGCAGATGTGCGAACATCGCTCGGAGCGAACGAGCGGCCGCTTACGTGCGGCTCTGAATGAGACCCTCTGTACAATGTCCGCCTCTGGTGATCCGCAGTTAGAATTAGGGGCATCTCCAATAAAGAATTTCAATTTGGGTGTGAAATAGGATCTGTGTAGAATTTTTTTGATAGACACCAGTTGTTTGTCTAGTTTGGTGTTAGCCTCCAGATTATCGTTTATTGTGAGTTCAGGGAAATCCGATTGCCATCTCAACAGTCCCACATTACCAGACTTTAAGTTAAGCAATGGGCGGGAATGAGTATAGATAAGAGAGGTGGTAAGGGAAGCCCCCGATTTACGTCGCACCATCCCATCTAAACAACGAACCCCATCCCCGTCAGTCAAGGATGAAAGAATAGTTGAAATATAACTACCGTATATACTCGAGTATAAGTCGACCCGAATATAAGCCGAGGTACCTAATTTTACCACAAAAAACTGGGAAAACTTATTGACTCGAGTATAAGCCTAGGGTGGGAAATGCAGCAGCTACTGGTAGTAATCCCCCCTCTGGTACTGTCCCCAGTAGTAATCCCCCCCTGGTAGTGCCCCCAGTAGTAATCCCCCCCTGGTAGTGCCCCCAATAGTAATATCCCCCCCTGGTAGTGCCCCCAGTAGTAATACCCCCCCTGGTAGTGCCCCCAGTAGCAATATCCCCCCCTGGTAGTGCCCCCAGTATTAATCCCCCCCCTGGTAGTGCCCCCAGTAGCAATATCCCCCCCTAGTAGTGCCCCCAGTAGTAATATCCCCCCCTGGTAGTGCCCCCAGTAGTAATATCCCCCCTGGTAGTGCCCCCAGTAGTAATACCCCCCCTGGTAGTGCCCCCAGTAGCAATATCCCCCCCTGGTAGTGCCCCCAGTATTAATCCCCCCCCTGGTAGTGCCCCCAGTAGCAATATCCCCCCCTGGTAGTGCCCCCAGTATTAACCCCCCCTGGTAGTGCCCCCAGTAGCAACATCCCCCCTGGTAGTGCCCCCAGTATTCCCCCCCTCCCTGGTAGTGCCCCCAGTAGCAACATCCCCCCCCTGGTAGTTCCCCCATTATTAATCCCCCCCCCTCTGGTAGTGCCCCCAGTAGCGATATCCCCCCCTGGTAGTACCCCCCGGTAGTAGCCCCCCCAGTAGAAAGAAATGTAAAAAAAAAAAACACTTACCTGTAACCCCGCTCCTGGTCCCGACGCTGCTACAGGCTCCTCCGCCGCTTTGCATAATGGGAGAGACGTCGTCATGACAACGTCTCTCCCATTACCCACTGCGGGAGCCGGAAGATGGCTCCCGCAGTGGGAGCAGCAGTAGCCGCTGAGAGTCTGACAGACAGACTCTCAGCGGGTGCTGATTACACCAAACACATAGCTGCCGGCTCCGGCGGCTGTGTGTTTAGCAGTGTGTAGCGCTGACCGAACTCCGTCCGGTCAGCGCTACACACGCGGTGCAGGCTGTGTCACAGTGACACAGTCTGCACCGCGGCCCGCATGGTACGCTACTCAGCAGCGTACCATGCGGGCATGACTCTAGTATAAGCCGAGGGGGTGCTTTTTCAGCACAAAAAATGTGCTGAAAAACTCGGCTTATACTCGAGTATATACGGTACTAGCTTGTAAGAATCGGAACAGAGGGATAGCTAGTGAGGGATATTTCTCCTGTATCTGAGAATGGGTAAGGAGAGTCAAAGTCTCATTTTGTAAAAATTGGTAGACATAACGAAGACCCCCATTATACCATATCTGAAATATTGGAGAAGATTTGTGTGGGTCAAATTTAGGATTATCCCATAATGGCAGGAAAAATAGAGGAATATCTTGATACCTTTAATTTTTAGGCGAACCGCTCGCCATGCTATGCAGGTAGTTGACAATAACACATTGTTTTTAACAATTTCTGGGATGGCCTGTGGGGGTGTATGTAAGAGTGATACTAAGTCCAGTGTGGTAGAAAGGTTTGTTCCAAATTCTTTGTTGTATATGTGTTACATCCTCTTATCCAATCTAGTGCGATTCTGTAGTTAGTTGCCAATGCAAAAATGCGTATACAGGGTACATTAAGGCCTCCCAAATCTCTTGATTGTTGCAGTTATGCAACCTCTGAATTTAATGTACGATATGTACACAGAGGGCTCAGTCCAATTAGGTGCAAATTCCCTTGTGGTGCAGGTAGGTGCGGCTGGATGCTGCACTAACAGGACTTCTGGACTTGCGGATTTTTGTTTGCAGCCCCATAGCGCTGAATACAAAAGAAAAAAGTGTGATACCTGGGTGAGATCGGGTCATGAGAGGGTCGAATTGCGGTGCCATTGCCGGTGTTTCGATGCCATTGCAATGGGAACTCACCTCCATTGTGGCTAACTGAATTGAGCCCAGAGTATCAAATTAAACAATATAACAGAAAAGTGTTGCGCTAATTCAGACAGAGATGAATAGTAGATAGCTGGCAGCTGACACAAGGGGATTCCTGCCTAAATTCCCCCGAAACAAAACAGAAAATAAAGAATATGTCTATGCGCATGGGACTACTAAATAAATATAACAACTATAAACGATCAGCTGTTGGCTGTTTAATTCAAAGTATCAAAGAACAACAATGTATAAAAATATATAAAATACACAGAACTGCAGTTCCTGAAATAAATGCCAAGTTTGTTACATAGCATGCAGAATGTAGCACAAATTAAAAGCAACAATATGGACCTGGTGTTAATCTCATAGAGGAAAAGGCTGGTGAAAAATCGATTTGTCAGCGCAGAGGAAGTCCCATAAGAAAAGTGTAAATGATAATAAAAATATTCCTTACACGACGGGCGTTATTGTCAGAGGTGGCCATGATGCCGAATGCAGCATGGACGCCGCTGTTGCTCCCGGCATCGGCAAGTGTGTCCTGCTATAAACAACATTGCGCTGGGTACACATCCTTTAGTGTGTACCCAGCTTTAGCCTTCTTATATACCACTTTGTCTCAGATGAATCGGAACTTCCGTACACCGAGAGGTGTGCACAGCCGAAAAAGGGGCGTGGTCTGATAGTAAAGTGGGCTTGGTCTGATGGCACCCCCCATTTACAACACTAAGGGGCTGGGCTGCTCCCGGGCTTTCCCCTGTACTGTGAATAAATGCTGTGCACATGCGCACTGCATCTATTCTCACTCTGCATACCCGCTGCTATGCAGGGCAGCGGTGTGTGCTCTCCCCAACTTCCCCCCCACCGCGGGACACTGCGGCCCACGGGTGGGACACTCCCAGATTAATGGGACTGTCCCGCTGAATGACAGTTGGGACGTATGCAGTATACACAGCATGGCCACATGGTTGTCCATAAATTCTAGGTATTCAAATTATATTTCTATTTTTCTCACAAAATGATGCAATTTTCCTATTTTTTACATAAGTAGGGAGACATTGGAGGTGAGATGTATCAAGCCTTGGGGTGAGATAAAGTGTAGAAGTTGTCCAAAGTATCCAATCAGGTTCTGTCATTTATTTAATAGAGTCTATGAAATGATAGTTAGAAGGTGATTGGTTGCTATGGTTAATTTTATCTCTCTCAAAGGTTTCATACACCTCTCCAGAGGCTGATAATGTAGGGGGCGTACACGCCCACACAGCACTGGCCACACCCACACAGCACTGGCCACACCCACATAGCACTGGTCACACCCACACGGCACTGGCCACACCCACACAGCACTGGTCACAGCGTCTCACAATTAGCCCTTGATCATTTTCAGCCTTTAATACAGCCCTGAGCAGACCCCAATATCTGGCGGCCAGCAGTGTACAGCAAGTTTCCAGTCTCCGGTTGATCAGTGTCCATCAGGCATCCAGACTTTGGTGGCCAGTGTATTGCAGACCTCCAATCCGTGGTGGCCATTGTATAACAGTGTATTGTGTCATACACTCTTCATTATCTACAGCCAGGGAAATCCATCATGCAATAAAAATGTTGATGTTGCCTATATAATGTTTGCAGTTGCTATAAAGGATAATAAATACAAGTGTATTCAACATGCACATGAGGGAGCATCATAGACAAGATAAGACAGTATTCGGTGAGCTTGATGCCAGCAGGGCTGTGATTGAGATGGCAATAATAGATCATGCGGAAATAAATTAGTAGATGCCAATTAACTACCTTAAGGGCATTTGCAGCCAATTGGTGCAGGTATCACAAGTTCTGTGGGTCCACAGTGGCTGTCGGCTCAGGTTGCACCTCTATTAGGGCATTGCACAATAGCTCCACTGCCCAAGGATTTCTAATGCCACTGTCACAGGCTGTGCCCTTGCCTCATGCCATGCAGTCTGCGCTGCAGCTGTGCAGCCTCTACTCAGTGAGCCACAGGACCAGTTTACGATTTGCAGCTGCTTTGTCAATACCATTATAATTGTGCAAAACTAGAACCCGTGGATCTACGCTACGCTACTTTATTATTATTATTATTATTAGCATCCTTTATTTATATGGCACCACAAAGGTTCCACAGCGCCTTACACAGTACATGAATGAGCTACTTTATGAACATTTGGTTTTCTGTGGCTTATTTATCCTGCTCACACCCGTTATGTATATTCAGTACTAAAGGCACAAAGACATTTCTGCTTTTATGCATTGTTTATGTTGTGGATGTCAGTGCCTCAGAGACATTCGGCAAGCCCAGGTACCGCTGGGCATGGCTACAGGAGCCCCCTTTTTTAGTATGTACGTGTGCGCTGTCATTCTCACACTGGGGGAGTGTTTATGGCATCACAAGGGTTATGCTGTTCCTGCACCCACAGGCCCTACAGAGGTCTGCGCCTGTGTAATCTGTACCCACCCCGCACCCCATATTATTTTCAAGAATTTGCAAACCTAAAAAAAAAAATTTTTCGACCTGCCATTGGGGTCCACCCCTAAAAACACCAGAGAACAGAAAATCCACACAATTTTTAATACCTATTAACCAACTGGTAACAGTGATTATTATTAACGTTTCTGCTACTTTCTGGTGAAAAGAAAACATTCGCTCAGTGGCCTCCTGTCATACACCTGTACACCTACTTATCAATGCAATAATCTAATCAGCTAATGAGGTGGCAGCAACTCGATGCATTCAGATAGTATCAGGAGATGTTGTTCAGAGATTTATGCATGGGTAATAAATGGGATCTAAGTGACTTTGAACACTGAATAATTGTAGCTGAACAGGGGTAGATTTAGATGAAAAACAGCAGCCCTAATGAGGATGGGTCTGAGGAGGAGGGTGGGACACTTCTTCCTCATCAGCCTCTAAATAGCAACCTCCCTGCAGCATACTATAGCATAAATAAATATATATATGTATATATATAATTGGGATGTGCAGGCTCGGTTCTACTCGGTTCCGTTCGTTTTTTTTTACCGAATCTTATTGGCTATCCAAAACTTGTGACAGCTGAAACCCAATAAGATTCGGGAAAAAAAAACGAACGGAACCGAGTAGAACCGAGCCTGCACATCCCTAATATATAATATATATATATACAGTAAGGTGTATAAATATTGGGACATTGACAGAATTTTCATATTTTGTCCTCTATTCACCACCACAATGGCTTTGAAATGAAACAAACAAGATGTGCTTTAACTGCAGACTTTCAGATTTAATTTGAGGGTAATTACATCCAAATAAGGTGAACGGTGTAGGAATTACAACGGTTTCTATATGTGCCTCCCACTTTTTAAGGGGCCAAAAGTAATGGGACAAACTAAACAATCCTAAATCTAACTTTCACTTTTTAATACTTTGTTGGAAATCCTTTGCAGGCAATTACAGCCTGAAGTCTGGAATGCATAGACATCACCAGACGCTGGGTTTCATCCCTGGTGATGCTCTGCCAGGCCTCTACTGCAATGTCTTCAGTTCCTGCTTGTTCTTGGGGCATTTTCCCTTCAGTTTTGTCTTCATCAAGTGAAATGCATGCTCAATCGGATTCAGGTCAGGGGATTGACTTGGCCATTGCATAACATTCCACTTTTTAGCCTTAAAAAACTCTTTGGTTGCTTTTGCAGTATGCTTCGGGTAATTGTCCATCTGCACTGTGAAGCGCCGTCCAATGAGTTCTGAAGCATTTGACTGAATATGAGCATATAATATTGCCCGAAACACTTCAGAATTCATTCTACTGCTTTTGTCAGCAGTCACATCATCAATATATACAAGGGAATCAGTTCCATTGGCAGCCATACATGCCCACGCCATGACACTACCACCACCATGCTTCACTGATGAGGTGGTATGTTTTGGATCATGAGCAGTTCCTTTCCTTCTCCATACTCTTCTTTTCCCATCACTCTGGTACAAGTTGATCTTTGTCTCATCTGTCCATAGGATGTTGTTCCAGAACTGTAATGGCTTTTTTAGATGTTGTTTGGCAAACTCTAATCTGGTCTTCCTGTTTTTGTGGCTCACCAATGGTTTACATCTTGTGGTGAACCCTCTATATTCACTCTTGTGAAGTCTTCTCTTGATTGTTGACTTTGACACATATACACCTACCTCCTGGAGAGTGTTCTTGATTTGGCCAACTGTTGTGAAGGGGTTTTTCTTCACCAGGGAAATAATTCTTCTGTCATCCACCACAGTTGTTTTCCGTGGTCTTCCGGGTCTTTTGGTGTTGCTGAGCTCTCCGGTGTGTTTTTTCTTTTTAAGAATGTTCCAAACAGTTGATTTAGCCACACCTAATGTTTTTGCTATCTCTCTGATGGGTTTGTTTTGATTTTTCAGCCTAATGATGGCTTGCTTCACTGATAGTGACAGCTCTTTGGATCTCATATTGAAAGTCGACAGCAACTGATTCCAAATGCAAATGTCACACCTAGAATCAACTCCAGACCTTTTACCTGCTTAATTGATAATGAAATAGTGAGGGAATAGCCCACACCTGTCCATGACATAGCTTTTGAGTTGATAGTCCCATTACATTTGGCCCCTTAAAAAGTGGGAGGCACATATAGAAACCGTTGTAATTCCTACACCGTTCACCTAATTTGGATGTAATTACCCTCAAATTAAATCTGAAAGTCTGCAGTTAAAGCACATCTTGTTTGTTTCATTTCAAAGCCATTGTGGTGGGGAATAGTGGCCAAAATATGAAAATTCTGTCAATGTCCCAATATTTATGCATCTGACTGTATATATATATATATATATATACAGGGGCATTATAAGAGAGGAGGGGGCCCCTTGTGCAGACCCGCTCTCTCTCTGGCGGTGCTGTGGTGCAGTAGATTCTGGCTTAGTGCCAGAATCTACTACGCATGCGCGGGTCTCCAGAAAAATGGCACCTGCACTGTTTTCCCGGGGACAGTAGTACTGCACATGCGCGAGCCACTTTTTTCCCAGTGATTTTTGCTGCTCTGCACAATTTCTTACTGCGGTATGTACCTAGAATATCGCAAAGGACATATCTCCAGATAAGATCTGTATCGCGTCATCGTGGCCCCACCCCCTGCTTCACAATGCTGTTTATCTCAGGGGGAGATGGGAGGCTACCGATTGGATCCCTTTCAGGGGAGGTGTCGTGACAAGAAGCCAATAGGTTCTATTGGGTAACGCACACAAAATCTCTTATTGTATATTCTGACACACAGTATAGGGCCTTGATTGCGCGTTGGACGCTGCAATTCATGTAAATGGTCAATATTTTTCAGTTGTGCATGCGTCTCATGGTGTGTGTACAGAGTTGCAGTACCGGTTGAGAATGATGCACAGTCTTCGATATGTATTGGAAGTATGCTGGGTGAGTGACCAAGGCCAGCAAATACCTACAGTAACTCACAGTCTTTCCACATCGAATAAAAATGTATCAGACACTTTCTATGTACATGAGACAGTTGTCTGCTGCACCTCACCACTAATGTATTGGAGCAGATACGCTTCTCCTCTCCCTGGTCTGGTCCCTTACCCGGCAACAAGTGACTGCCAGAAGATAAATTTCCCTATTGGCTCCCAGAGTCCTGCTCAGTAACGTGCCTGGGAATGTGGTTTATTTGTGGAACTAGTTTCTGTGCTCTCTGCCAGGGACTTTCCACCTCAGAAATCTCTTCCCTTACAGCCAGCCACAACCCAGACGGTGTCGCTCTCCATTCTGTATTATACAACTCTGCATTTAATGTACATGATATGTACACAGAGTATCACCTTAAACAGTGCACCCATCAGGATTATACTGAGGCAGTTACCTGTGCACCTTAAAGCTACACTAGGACCTAGTAAGTGGTGGCAGGGCAGGACTCCTGCCCCCTAGTCGCTACATGCAGCCATTTTTTTTGGTGCTCTGCTGTTCCTGTAATACTGACACTTATTTATTAACATTTATACAGCACAGAGATTAACACTTGGAAATAAATGTTGTTAACTAAAATTAAGTGGCAGGGGTAAGATTGTGTCTTGTGATTGGTCCTCCCACTCACCCGGCCCCCCTTTTCCAACCATGCATTTTAAAAAAGTTGGTGCTCCAGAACAGAGCCCTTCCCTCATTATAGTAACTACAGTACAGTACTCTCTAGGGGTCTAGTTGTAGGTATACAGGAATATATACAGGAGTCCGGCAGTCAGTATGTCGGCAGTCAGAAGACCAACAGCGGCATCCCGATGCTCAGAATCCCGACAGAGGCTTGGCAGGGCCGTAACTAGGGTAGTGCCATCTGTGCCATGGCACAGGGCACCACAGGGCAGGGAGTGCTATTTGGGACTGTCAATTTTCCTGTTCATTATCATTCTCACTTATAGTTTCCTCTTCTTTTATCCCCAGCATCTCCTGGCCTCCCCTATCTCTTCCCTGGCCCTTCCCCATGAGGCCATGGCCCTTTTTCAGGTGCACTATCTTATGTCCCTATTTAAAAAAATGGGGGGCGCCAATGCTCTATCTGTTACAGCTCTGGGGCTCGGTTGGTATCCTAACCCTACACCCTTTGCCCCCTTAGGATGCCGACCGCTAGCATCTTAACTGCATCCCGGTATACAGAGCAGAGCTGACCCTAGTGGTAGCTATACAATTCTGAACCAGATCTGTTGGAAAGCATACAAACCAGTTTATTATAGTGAATAGTATAATTTAGTACAGAATACACAGCATAGTTCATTCTGATATCAATTGTACAACTCACCCCATCTAGTGTCTAGTATATAAAGCAGGAGCTATTGTATATAATGATGGCTAGTATATGAAGCAGCTCCAACTTGGTGGCTAGGCTAGAGCAGGTCACAGAGCTCTGGTGCTCACTTATAGCAGATCTTCACTATCTTGATGCAAATGTATAGCAGAACCAGGGCCAAACAGTATTTACATTGCGGTGGATGAGACTACAGCCCCAGGCCCTCACATAAAAATAGTCCTGTAATCACAACAGAATGATGATGACCAGCCGCCCACTCAGTTGGTCATAGGTAATAAAATTATATTTCTATTTTTCTCACAAAATGATGCAATTTCCCTAATTTTACATAAGTAGGGAGACATTGGAGGGGAGATGTACCAGGCCTTGGGGAGAGATAAAGTGGAAAAGTTACCCAATAGCAGCTGAGCAAGGAGGCAAAAGACGCACACACTGAAGCCCATGTAATAGACTATGGATTCAGCTACCATGTGAATAAGACGATAAATTCAGAAATAAATACTAAAGTCATAGAATTGACAGGCGTGGCGGAGGGTAAAAGTTGCGTCATGTGCCTCGCGCCATATGGCACAAAGAGAATAGGTGTATGAGGACACATTGGTATATAATATATAAACTGACCTGTAACAATCTTTGGGTTTGCTGTCCCTAAGTTAGTTGCTGGTGGTGAGCAAAGAGAATCCACATGGTGAGGCGGGTGAGGGAATGTGGGAGTTAGCTGGAACATGGTAGAACACATGAGTGTGATCACCACTTCCTGGTATGGGAGCATGGGAGGCTCAAAAAGGTAGGAGTCAATGGAAGAATCCAATGCATTTCTTCCAGATGTCTGACTTTTCCAAGGATGGATTTATGTAGCAAAGAGACTTCTCTTAAAGGATTCAGAATTAAACACTCGTTCTACTACTTAAATTTGTACCTGTATGATTCATACTTGTAATTTGAATCTGTGCCGCCTTACATATAAATGCTAATGACCGTGCATAAATTATGGGTCACAATATTTTCTGAGATAAACATTATGTAAAGTGAATGTTATGTTTAAATCTTATAAATAAATACAAATGGAAAAAGGAAAACTAAAGTGAATTCTTCAAACTGTTAAAAAATATAACCCATATACCCTGTGGTATATTTTGCAGAGAGACAGTGTCACGCATCTGCCGGCCGATCCTCCAGATACGCCAATCTGAGAATCGCCGTCCGTGATTCTTCCAGGTCACCTCAGCACGTGTGGTTAAATAAACCGGGTAAATGCCACCTGCAAAGGGGAACTTTAGTATTAAATACAGGGTAAGCCTTTGCTCTTACCTGCTATATGATTATGCGCACTTAGTAAAATAGGTAACATGGGACAAATGAGGCATTGGGTCATAAAATTACAGTTCCAGAACTAGAATTAATGTTTTAATTCAAAAATATCTTCAAAGCTTAGTTACAAAAAGTTACAAGATTATAATAATATTAAAATAAAAGGGTTCACATAATTACTTACAAGTTCCAAGAAATAAAAGAAAATAACAAATTTGGAGAAACGAACCACACCATTGACTTAAGTGGTCCGGGGATGAGGCAATCCCAATGATGAACTTTAGATCATCTGTACCTTACGATAGCCCCTCTCAGAATGAACACTGAATTACTAGTATGTTACATTTTTATGCCTGCTTCACCAGCATCCCCCCTCACCCCCCTCACTGGGGTGATTTTAACCCTTGTCAGCGCAGAGTGTATTGTCCCTCTAGCTGGAGCCCCAGGTTCTCTCGGACATTTGGGCAGGGGTTATTTCAGTACCTTCAGTTCTTTTGTGTAGCTTGGGCCCCTAGGCTTATGTCAATAAACATACACACTGATTAAGTGAGGGAATCCACACCTCTAGGGACTGAGTGTCTCTGGTATAGCAATCCTACTTTGGTTTCTGTTCATGAACAGTACACAAAGCTCTTACTGACTTATGTTAGCAGAGCCTGGTGAGATGTCTTGTAATTTCAAGGGACATCTTTCTTATGTGCCATATACCATTTGGACAATATGGCTAGCAGGGAAACAGAATTTCCTATAACCTTTCGTTAAACCTTTGCTGGTCATCTTCAAAGGCTTGTCATTTCCTATACACAAATAACATTACATGCACATTTACAAGGGTCAGTTACGGATTTGCTGGCGCAATCATGTGCAGTCATGCCCATGCGGACGCAAAATCCGCTTTTTCGCTACAGACAGTGTTGGAAAGTATTCGCTATTGTAATCAAAATTGCAGAAATGGGAGTGATAAAGACCAGAAAGGAGGAGGGGCCAATAAATATCATCACATCAGGTGTTTATGACTGTAGGCACGGAAGGGAAGGGGGGTGGTGATGGGTACTAATTACCTGGTTAGCAGCCTAGCACACACTGCTATGTGCTGGGCTGCAGTGGGTCTAAGGAGGCTGCTGCCGCTGAGCTCTGCAACAGTCTCCTCTGCCTGGACCTGATGTGCGGAGGGGGTAAGTAATCGTACTGATCACAAGCCCCTACTGGATCTGCCCCTGGCTGAGGGAACCCCGGCACCCCTCTGTGTGACACCAATTAATATGTTTCTTATGTTTTTTGTAGGTGGCATGGCTAAGCCTCTACAATTAGGTCATGCCCACTACAGTACCCCGGCTTGGCACCGCTCTCTATGACCCTGAGTGCATAGAAACAGTCTGCTTCTCAGGGGGCATCATTTCTTGGATTCGCTGCTGAGTGGCTAGACCAGGGGTCTTCGATCTAGAAAAAGCTCCAAGAAGGGAGCGAAATGCGTTGAAGGGGTTAACACACAGTGATCAGTGTTCTGCAACTCTAAATGCATCTTGCCGCTCACCGCGACCACCCACATACATGCAGTGAGGCGTGAGCTCCAATTCGGACTGGAGTAACACTTGCCGGAAGCTGGGACGTGGAGCAGTCCGGCGAAGGTACTCTTGCTGGCAGAAACAGGAGACCGCCTATTAGACCGCTGTGTTGGACAGACATTTGTTTTACACTACTGCCTTGTGGGGACTTTACCGCCTATCCCATTGCTGAGTGCAGCGCCGCCCTGCCGGACTCTCAGATACATTCAGCGCTCCTTTTAGCATTCATCTTTACCAGGGAGCTCCTGCGCACTACAAGTACCAGCTGGACGCTGACATATACTAAGGAATTTGCTGGACATTCAAACATCCTTATGTGGTAACAAGCGGTGAGCTTTTGAACTTTATTACCCACAATCTGACCCAAGTCAAGACCCTTTTCTCTCATGGGGATTTAACATATAAATTGATACATTCCAATAACTTATGAGTTGTTGCAACAACTGTATCATTGTGATGAAAACACTCTAAGAGTTACATTTTATGATATTTTACATTGTGTGTGCAATGAATAAATGTTATTTTTTATGATTCAGAGAGGCTATTTTTGATCAATCAAGCACATCTGATTACACAGTCATAGCAGCACAACTTTTTTCTTTTTCATATGGTTGTAGTTTTGTTTGTCAGATTGGCAACTAACATTAAGTTTTGCAGCGCTTTGCGCTGTGGAGGACATAGATTTCAATTTATTATTTATTTATATTATTTTTCTTTAATACATGTGTTTTTCATTTTTAATTTTCAATTATAACTATTCCATGCATAGTCTGAGGACGTCAGATATTCTGACTAGCCTCGGTTTATTTAGTTTGTTGTAGATCCTATCACTTCCTGACAGCAGAGACTTTAGGTTCGTTAACCCCTTCAGCACCAGCGTCCCCGCCACCAATCTCTGCCCCCCAATCCCTTCAGCATTAGTGTCCCTGCCACCAATCTCTGCCTCCCAACCCCTTCAGCATTAGTGTCCCTGCCACCAATCTCTGCCCCCCCCCCAGCCACCTGCACATATACTACCTGTTTAAGGAACTTCAGGCCTAATTCAGACCTTGCTCGCGAGCGCTCGCAAGCGGGTCGATGTTAGCCCAGTGCGCATGCGCACGACGGATGGGGCTCCATCGTGCGCATGCGCGAGACCCGAATAGCGACGGCCAAGCCGTCGCTATGGGTCTCGCACCAAAGGGGGCGTGCTGTCGATGGTGAGTGACAGCACGCCCCCTTTGGTGGGCGTGCCGGGGGCGTTGCTGCCCAGACGGAGGCGTTCCCATGGGAACGCCTACCATCTGGGGCCGGCCCCACTGACATCACAAGTGATGTCAGTGGGAGTGCTTTTGGCTCTGATAGAGCCAAAAGCACTCCAGGGCTTGCGGCCACGAGACCCTACTGCAAGGGTCTCGTCGCAAGCCCGATGGTCACGATGGTCTTGACCATCGCAACCATCTTTTTGGCCGCTCGCATAAGCTGTGGGTGGTCACCCACAGCTATGCGAGCGGCTCAGAGGCCACTCCAATATTAGGAAGGACGGCCCTGATTCAGAGCGAGCGCTCTGTCAGAGCGTCCGGCTCTGAATCAGGGCCTCTGTCTCCCAGCGTTCCGGTCCGCAGCAATGGTGATCAGTCCACCCCGTGTCCAGTGACACTCAATGTTGCAGCGGCTTAGCATAACAACCTGGTCAAGTAAAGCCACGCTGTGCTGTGTGGTCCCAGTGGCTGATAGGACAGAGCTGCGCTGCAGTGTGATGCCACTGGCTGGGGGTGAGGAGGTGTGTGGTAACAGCTGACAGTGTGAAACAATCAGCTACTTCCCGGTCTGAGGGCCATGGGAAACAGCTCCAAGGTGCCCCAGGTGGCAGGCTACGGGGAATAGCTCCACAGACGGCCGGCCATGGGTTGAAGACCCCTGGGCTAGACGATCTGTCAAGGTGCACGCAAACTCTCCACTCTCGGCAGATGTCTCTGCAAACTAGAAGGCTCCCAGGTTTGCCAGGAGACAGAAATCCCTGGAGCCTGGTCAAAGAGAAACCCAAGTGTAAGACATCTCAGAACATTTGGAAGTACTGCTTACCGTATGTACACATACTAAAGGAAAGAAGACACAAGCTGGATTCAAAATCAGTAAAGTGAATCATGCTTGGCTACTGCCATGGACAGTGGTCGAAGTGAAAAATTTGAAGTGGGAGTATGGAGGCACTCAGAGGCGGCACAAAAGATGGGTGTGGCCACATGTCACAAGGGAAGTGGCTTCTCAAAATGGGGGGGTGTCAGCCTCCATCTATAACCCTTTTCACCTCTCACTCCCTCCCCTCTCCTTGTAACCTTCTGCATCATCTTCTTTTCTCATGGGTAACTTTAGACGCCACCCAGAAAATGTTAATTTCCCCCAATAGGCTTTGCATGAAAAAAAAACCCACACACATAAGCTTTGCATGAAAAAAAAAAACACACACATAGGCTTTGCATGAAAAAAAACCCCACACACATAAGCTTTGCATGAAAAAACAAAACACACACATAGGCTTTGCATGAAAAAAAACCCCACACACATAAGCTTTGCATGAAAAAACAAAACACACACATAGGCTTTGCATGAAAAAAAAATGCACACATTGGCACCAATAATAAAATTTAGAAATACATAGGTCCCCACAGGAAAAGAAATTAAAACATTTAGGGTGGGATGTACTAAGCATCGCCTCCTCGATGCAGTACATCCCCCCTGACTTCGCGTACATACCGCGGTTCATTACCGCGGTATGTACCAAGGATTTCACAAAGGATAGCTCTCTCGATAAGAGCTGTCCTTTGCGATGCTGCCAGGCAGAGGGACTTCCAAGTTGAACACCCAGAAGTTCTTCTGCACATGCACAGAAGGCCGCGGGGGCTCATGGGAGGATCCCCCCCAGCCAGGAGTGTCGCTTTAAGAAGCCTATAGGCTTCTATTGGATAACGCCACCGAAGGTGGCATTACCTAGGGACGGGAATCATTCTGCTGCTTAGTACATTTGGGGAAAGCGGTAAACCCCTGAAAACGGTATTTTCGGGGGTTTTACCGCATTTTCCCCTTTAGTACATCCCGTCCATAGGCTTTATATATATATAAAAAGAAACAACACATACACATTGACACCAATAGGAAAATGTGGGGTACACGGAGGTGGTGGGGTGCACAGGGGTGGTGAGTAACACAGGGGTGATGGGATACACAGAGGTAATGGGATACATAGATGTAATGAGGATTCAAAGGGGAGGTGAGGCATACAGAGATAATGAGGCACACAGAGGTAATGAGGTACACAGGGGTGGTGGGGTACACCAAGGTGGTGAGGGACACAGAGGAGGTGAGAGACACAGAAGGTGGTAAGGGACACCAAGGAGGCGAGGGACACAGGGGTGGTGGGATACAGAGAGGAGGTGAGGAACACCGAGGAGGCAAGGGACATCTGGGTGGTGGGGTACACAGAGGAGGTAAGGGACACCGAGGAGGCGAGGGACACCGGGGTGGCAGAGTACACAGAGGAGGTGAAGGACACAGAGGAGATAAGGGACACAGGGGTGGCAGGGTACACAAAGGAAGTGAGAGACACAGAAGTGGTGAGGGACACTGAGGAGGCGAGGGACACCAGGGTGGCGGGGTACACTGAGGTGGCAGGGTACACCGAAGAGATGAGGGTCATAGAGGTGTGGAGGGACACAGGGTGGTGGGGTGCACTCTGCAGAGGGACAATAACTGTGTAACTGTGAATCCTGGTATTATACTCACCAGTTGCTTCCATACAGAGCTGAGGAGGCTGACTGACTGTGAATGAGGGTTGTAAAGGTGGAGTGTAGAGGGATCCATCTGGAGGAGTGATGAGGACTCGGAGGGAAGCAGAAAGCAGTACAGGAAACAGTGACTGAGTGGCAGCAAATGCTGTACTGGGGAGGGGGGGGCAGCCCAATCAATTAAGTGTCCCCAGGGCTCAGCCAGCCACACCAACACTGCTCCGGAGCCCTGCTGTGCTGCCCCGTCCCACGCTACACTGGCAGCCTCTCATACAGCCCACCACGGCACCTGGCTAAGGCTCTCTCAGCTCACTCTTGCTATGCTGCGGAGCCCTTCATGGTACCGCCGCAGGCCTGTGTCTGCCTGTTTCCCCCCTGAAAAGTCTCTGCCTCACACCCACTCTGGGGAGCCATACATGTGCAGTGTGCAGCAGCCCGATGCGGAGCCCTCCACTGTGCTGCCTACCTGTGTGTATTGGCAGACCACCTAGGAAGCAACTGGACATAGAAATAGGCAAATTAAATTAGACTGCTCATGAATCCCATTATAACTTCTGGATCTCACACAGAGTTGAGAAAACAGAAAAATAAAAACTGCTTGATCTTCTCTCATCACCAAATGCCATTCATGCTCTCTCATCGATGACCCAATGTATTTTTACACCTCCAGCTTTATGCTTTCACTCCGCCCACCATGAGCAGCAGTTCCTATTGATCCAGCACAGGCTTCCATTCTTATATCCCTTGGCATTTTCAAAAAAACTCAACGGGGCAGTCGTGGGAAGCGAAGACAAAAATCTCTTATCCGCTGTAACCACGTAAGTTCCTTGCCTTCATGTTCACCAGTTTCATATAGGAGACAAATAGAAGGGGAGCTATCAAACGGCCCTGTGCTTGGAAGAATAGACCTGTAAACTCTCGCTCTGTGACTAACATCCCCAGAGCCCCCACACTCAATATAAAGAAAACTACGGGCCCTCTGGTATGCCCAATCAGGTCCGTCCTTTGTAATGCCAGAGCTATAAGAAGCAAGACTGCTACAATTGCTGACCTTATTGAATCTTCAGATCTTGCCTGTATTACAGAGACTGGGCTAGACGAAAATGCAGCTCCTATTTTGGAAGCTGCAGTTTCAACAAATTACTATGTCATTCACAACCCAAGACTTAACCGCAGGGGAGGGGGGAGTGGCAATCTCCCAATGAAAATTACTCACTCATTTGAGTGCATTGCTGCTCGGAGTTCTACAGACATAGGATTTAGAGTACTTCTCATTTACCGCCCCCCTGGAGATGGAAATATATTTCTACAAGAATTTGTAGATATTGTTGCTGGACTAGTTCTGGAGCATCAAAGATGGCTGATCCTTGGGGATTTTAATGCATGGGTTGATGATGAGCTCTCTCACCTTGGCCAAGATCTCCTGTGCACAATGAATGCTCTGTGCCTCACACAAGTCAACCCTTCAGCTACTCATATAAGTGGTCACACTCTTGATCTTGTCTTCCAGATTGGATTAGAAGTCTCTGACCTAAATATAAACCCAGTCATGTGGTCAGACCACCACTCAATTTGCTTCTCAGTTGCAACCCCTCAAAATAGAACTTTACCAATGGAGTTGACAAGGTTTCATCCAAGGAGGGGCATGACCCCCCAGGCTCTTGCAGCAAACCTGGATCTTTCTGCGGTAATGGGGGCCTGTGAAGATCCTTTTTCTCTAGTCCATTACTATAACAGAGATGTGACAGCTGCAATGGATATTATCGCCCCTGTGCGTATACGACCCTGCATACCACACCGTCAAGCCCCTTGGTTTAACAATAGTGTTAGTGAATTCAAGAAAAGGGAGCGTAGACTTGAAAGACGATGGAGGAAGACTAACCTGGTAAAGGATAAGTTAACACTAATCAAACATATTGGATAATATCAATCAACAATCACCCGTAAAAAAACAGAGGACCTAAATTCAGAGTTGATCGTTGCGGCCGCACAGTCGTAAGGTAAAAGGGTCTGGATATGCAAATGAAGCGCTCGCAAGTTGCGTCGTTAAGATGGGATCGTTAGCTGGACGAGCGAGGGGAGGATGCGGCCGTAAGACTAAAAATACGCCCCCTTCTCGTTCGCATTACACGTCATCTCCGGGCATATAAGGGTTAATCGAGACCATCGGGAACCATCGGAGCTGTTCGTAGAGCATATGGCTGACCATACCCTCTCTTAAGCACTACGATCAAGTCAGTGTAAAAACCTCCCATGTCACATGTGCCATGACACTACTTAGTTAATTATGCACTCCCATAAAACGCCGTTTGCATAGTCAGGCACACCTGCGTTCGGTTCTCCACTTCCCCGTTCACAAGCACCTTCCTCTGTTACCACCCACAAACGCCTCATCCTGTCACTCAAACTAATGACCTGGCTGTGTTCAAGGAGATAGCAATTTCTGATCGCAATAGTTAGTTTGCACACGCGCATTGCGAATTTTACGCATGCGCAGTTTAGCGAACATCGGTGGCGTACGACCGTGCGGCCGCAACGACCGACTCTGAATGAGGTCCAGAGTTCCTTTCAAATGAGATCAAGGCAGCAAACAATAGGCCAGCTCAGCTTTTCCGTACAGTGGAGATGCTTTGCAAACCAGCATGCCTGCAGCTTGATGAAACCCTCTCCCAGTCAAGATGCAATGAGTTTCCAAAATTCTTTGTAGATGAAGTATCCTCCATCCGGGCTGGAATCCCCACAGTGCCATCAAAGGATTGCCAAACTACCAAGCCTGCTAAGGTAAGCCACCCGTCTCCCTGGAACAGCTTTGACATAATGGATGTATCAGAATGTTGTGACCCACCACCTGTGATCTGGACCCTGCCTCAACCAAGTTTCTTATAGGGTGTATGGACATGATTGGCCCTGTAATTGCAAATATAGTTCAATGCTCTTTGCAAACAGGCATTTTTCCAGAATCACTAAAGGAAGCAATTGTTAGACCACTTCTTAAAAAACCTAATTTAGACCCCCGACTGCATGACCAACTATAGACCAGTGTCAAACCTTTCTTTTCTAAGAAAGGTCATTGAGAAAGTGGTGGTAATGCAACTGGAAACCCGCCTGTCTACCCATGATATTTATGATCCATTCCAGTCAGGATTCAGGAGAAGACATAGCATTGAAACAGCTCTAGTATGTGTGCTTAATGATCTTCTGATGGCAAGAGACAGAGGTGATTGTTCAGTCTTAATCCTTTTGGATCTCTCAGCAGCATTTGATACTGTGGACCACAGGATTCTAATTGAGCGTCTGAAAAATTTCTGTGAACTGGATGGCACAGTCCTTAGCTGGTTGAAATAATTTCTGACCGGCAGGTCACAGAGAGTTTTTTCTGGAGTAAACTCTTCATCACCAGTGCCACTTCCATGCGGTGTCCCACAGGGTTCTATACTATCTCCCATGCTTTTTGCAGTATACATGCTACCATTGGGTGAAATTATCAGACGTCATGGCCTGGTCAATCACTACTATGCAGATGATACACAACTGGACCTGTCCTTTGCTCCAGGTACAAAGGACCCCAAAACAACCCTAAATGGCTGCCTAGCTGAGCTTCAGGAGTGGATGATGCCAGTTGGCTGCGACTGAACCCTGATAAAACAGAGGTCCTTATGATAGGTCACAAGTCAGGGCTACAGCATAGCCAACCAACAGGACTTACACTTGGGGGATCAGGATTACAAAACACTGAACATGTGCGGAATCTTGGTGTTGTCCTGGATAGTGGCTTGACACTTAAACATCAGGTATCAGCCACAATCAAATCCTCATTCTTTCATCTGAGGAACATTGCCAGAATCAAGCACTTAGGGACTGATTCAGAGCCGGACGCTATTTGCGCTCACTCGTCCAGAAAAAGGGGCTGGCTATTTAAATTGACCGTTCGCTCTTTGCGGTCTGTTGACGCCTCTATGTCTGAACGAGCGAACAAAACATGCGGTCGTTATTTTGTAAAAAACGCCCCCTGGCCGCTCGCATCATACGTCATCTCCGCTATTTATTAGATTAATTGAGTACATCGAACGGCGTATGAACTGCTCGCTATTCTTGTGGTTGCATTTTCTTACCGCAATCATGCGAGCAGTTCTGGCTAAAAGACACCCAACTGATGTGGTCGATGACGCTGCTTTGTTAATTATGCACACCCTTAAAACGCCCGTTTTGACCGTTTGGCACGCCTGCGTTCGGATCTCCACTCCCGTTTTCAAGCACCGTCCCCTGTTACCACCCACAAACGCCTCATTCTGTCACTCAAATTAGCAGGCATTCGCTATTTTGCGAGCACACAATATTTTCGACCGCACTGACTGGTTCGCGCATGCATACTAAAACCCATATGCATGCGCAGATGTGCGAACATCACTCGGAACGAACGAGCGGCCGCTTACGAGCGGCTCTGAATGAGGTCCTTAATTCCCTCAGAAGAACTGCCTAAAGTCATACATGCATTTATATCATCACGCCTAGACTACTGCAATACCCTCTACCTTGGGCTCCCAGCAAAAGAATTGCACCGCTTGCAGATGGTACAAAACGCAGCTGCCAGACTATTAACCAACCAGCCCCGTTCCAGCCACATAACACCTACTCTCTGCTCCCTTCACTGGCTGCCTGTCAGATGGCGAATTGTTTTCAAGATTGGCTTACTAACTTACAAAACCCTACATGACGATGGCCCAAGGTACCTAAAGCAGCTTCTGATTCCTTACCGTCCCACTTGATTACTGCGATCCATTGACAAAGGACTATTAACAGTACCTAGAATGTCCCGAAATTTGTTTGGGGGTTAAGCTTTCAGTTTTGGGGCTCCAACCTTATGGAACTCACTACCCCGCACAGTTCGAGAGGCCTCCACTCTAGAATCCTTCAAAAATAGACTCAAGACTTATTTCTTCACCCAAGCATTTCACTAATGTCCCTTGTTTAAGCTTGTTTTGTATTTTGTACTGTAAATGTAAAGCACTTTAGGAGAAAAGCGCTATATAAATAAAATTATTATTATTATTAATTATTATTACTGGGCCTGAGTCAGCTTGGATCGCAGTCGCTAATACGCACGCAGTCGGCTGATTGTTGCACTCTGCGCATGTGTACACATCACAGTGCGCGTGCGCGAACCAGTCACTGCAATTGAGACTACGATCTCAGAGGCTATGCAGGCCCATCGCAGAGTGACTGACAAGAAGTGCCGTTTGTGGGTGTTAATGGGGGGGAGAGGGTGGTCGGGCGATGGCAGGTATAAATTTTCCACTGCGAAGCCATACGCAGCCTGAGGTCTCAGGGCTTTTGCAAGTGTGCCTATGTGTCCGATGGTACTCGATTGTACCGATGGTTTAACTATTCTGCTAAGTATTATTATTAAATTTTATTTATAGGACGCCACAAGTGGTCCGCAGCACCGTACATACAGTATAGGGTACAGAACATTACAGTACAGTAACCAAAATATAAAGAGCAAAAGTAGCAACACAATTCTTCATACACAGTACAGCTCTGAAGGTGATGGCTGTCATTGAAGTGCTAGAGAAGAAGGAAACAGTAGGGAGGAGGACCCTACTCCTAGGAGCTTACAATCTAGGGGAGACCCTACTCCTAGGAGCTTACAATCTAGGGGAGACCCTACTCCTAGGAGCTTACAATCATACGGATGTGCGTATGAAAAAGTGGGCATCCTTATGTAGTGCTGAGTTTGCATTGCGATCGCAGTGGAGTGCCTTGCTATTGCAGTTGAACTATGTGCGTATTGCGATCCCTAGCGAATCAGGCCCTGTGACAACAATCCTGGGTTCGTGAGCCAAGAGACTGTTGTTATTGCCCATGCTGTCAGTGAGGGGACTCTTGCTAATATATCTACCAAGAAGGCCAAACTAAAGTACTGTGATATGTTGATGCTTTTTTATGTGTTTAACCCTGTTTCTCTTTCAGGTTGCTTCAGAAAAGCTAAAATTGATTGTTTGTGCATCATGGAAAAGCTTGTAACGAGGGGGAGTGTTGATAAGGGAGTGCGCTATTGTGGATACTCCATTTTGTTCCTCCAGGGAGGTTTCATTCCCTATTCCAAGATTTCACCAGGGTTAGTAATGATCATGTGCAGATACATCTTCTCCTTACTGTAATAGAGTGACACGGGATGCGGTGAGCATCCCGGCAAGCAAGATGCCGTCTGCCAGAACCCTGGCTTCGGAATCCCGAACGCCGACACAACACCGGTGCCGAAATCCCGACATGACTTGGGATGCCAACGTTGGGATTCCTGCAGACGGCATCCCAATCGGAAGAACACCGCGAAAAGGTGAGTATCAGCCGCAGGGGACGACGACTTAGGTTAGGCATCCCGGGGGGTGTTAGCATTAGGCTGCAGGAGGGGGGAGGTTAGGGTTAGGCTCCGGGCAGGGGGGGTTAGGATCAGGCACCACCGGTGGGTTTAGGGTGAGGCACTAAGGGGGGACAGTTAGGCACTAAGGGGAAGGGTTAGGTTTAGGCACTTACCGGGGGGATTAAGGTGTGGGGTAGGGAGAGTTAGTATTAGGGTACAGGAAAGAAAGGTGTTAGGGGGTAAATAGGACAAGGGAACAGTACTCACCGTTCCCCTGTCGGGATTTGAACCTTCGGGATGCCGCTGTCAATATACTGACAGCCGGCATCCCGTCCATCAGTATTTCATACCGATTCCGATTGACACAGTGGGAGATGGACGTCTCCCACTTAGCTCTGAGAGACTCGGCGTATTATCCTGCAATTACCGCTGTTCCAGAAACCTGCACTGCTACTGACAAGATATATATAGTCACCGGCTGGTGATCTGTATCACACCCTGCTCCACTCAAGCTTTGCTCCATCATCATAACCAGTGTGTCACAGTGAATATGGTTGTACATCACATATCTTTCAATAAACCATCCTACTGATTAAGCAGCTGAGTTATGTGAATAAGATGCACATTTTGAGCGAGAAAGAAGCCAGGTGTGACTGAGTCCCCCAGGACTTGGCGCCCCGAAAGAGGCTGTTTGGCGCAACTGAAACCACAGTGTATGAGGGCACACCTGTATGCTGGGCTCTCTGGGGGTCATTCAGACCCGCTCGTGAGCAAAGGACGCTGGCAAGCGGGTCGATGTTTGCCGAATGCGCATTCGCACGACGGAGGGAGCTCCGTCGTGTGCATGCGCGAGACCCGGCGAGCGACGAGGAATACGTCGCTCGGGGTCTCGCACCAAAGGGGGCGTGCTGTCGATGGTGACTGACAGCATGCCCCCTTTGATGGGCGTGCCAGGGGCGTGGCTGCCAGACGGAGGCGTTCTGATAGAGCCAAAATCACTCCTGGGCTTGCGGCAGCGAGACCCTACCGCAGGGTCTCGTCGCAAGCCCGATGGTCGCGATGGTCAAAGACCATCGCGACCATCTTTTTGGCCGCTCGCATATGCTATGGGTGGTCACCCACAGCTATGCGAGCGGCCAGGAGGCTGCTCCATTTTCAGGTAGGAGGGCACTGATTCAGAGCGAGCGCTCTGGACAGAGCGTTCAGCTCTGAATCAGGCCCTCTGTCTGTCACACATTTGTCTGCCCATAGTACCCAGTTTCCTCACTCTGCTGAGATTACTGCCCAGTGTCTTGATTGCCTAAATATTATTACCTTTGGCAGGAGCAGCTAGGAAACCAGCAGTGAGTCACAGAAAGGGGAACTCCTCTAACATCTACCAGTCACTGCTAGCCCAAATACACTAATACTAATTGCAGCATTATAGTAACCCTCTGCCGTCTTATACACCATTATTTTATTTCTTTCTTGTCTTTTCAACCCACACCGGACAACAGACCTGATAGTAGGCGGCACACAGATTGGGAGCACCATAACCTTTATTGTTACTGGTGTAGAGATAAAGGGGTCTATTTTCTAAGCAGTGTTAGGAGACCATGGGCTCTATTTACTACAATCCGCATATTGAATGCGGATTGTAGTGTGATATTACCGAGTGAATTTGCATTGCGAATTCAGGCAATATCACAGGGATTTACTATAAATCCCTTGCAGGGACAGAGCTTGCGATAAAGCTCTGTCCCTGCGGATCCCATCCGCACTCTAGTCGCGGTATTTTCTGAAAAAATACCGCGACTAAGAGCCCGCGCATGCGCCGACCGACCACCGCTACTACCCCCCCACCGACGCTAAGCCCCGCCCCCCAGTGCTAAGCCCCGCCCCCGCGATAGCGGACCCCCCCTCCCTTTATTACACTTACCTGCATCCTCCTGGCCTCCGGTGATCTCCCATACTGCACTGGGGCCCGATCACCTGATGACCGGGCCCCAGTGTACTATGGGAGACCAGCTGACCGGAGAGGAGCCATCACCAGAGGCCCGATCACCGGTCCCTGGATTCAGGTAAGTGAAAAAAAAAAATGTTTAATTTTTTTTTTCTTTTTTCTACAGCAATCAGCTTGCGGTCTGCTTAGACCACACAGCTGATTACTGGTACCGGCTCCCGCCTCTGCTCTCCCCGTTAGAGCAGAGTGGGAGCCCGGTAACCGGGGGAGACCCTGGATAACGCCACCTCCAGGTGGCGTTATTATCACAGGGCTTCCCCCGGTATTTTTTTACAATTTATTTTTAGTAACTTAGGTCGGATCACATTTCCCATTACAATTATGGGAAATGCGATCTGCTTTACTAAAAATAAGTGATACTGGGGGTTGGAGTAGAATTTTACTAATTCTACTCCAATTGCCCTGTAATAACTACAGGTGATACTAAAATAATGTGAAAAGGGTGTGAAAACACCCTTTTTCACTTTATTTTAGTAAAAATAATGTTAATAAATAGAGCCCAAAGTGAAAAGAGATAAGGTACCAGCCAACCAGCTCCTAACTGTAATTTTTCAAACAGCCTGTGACATGGCAGTTAGGAGCTGATTGGCTGGTACCAGTGGCGTCACAAGGGGGGTGCGGGCCTCACACCCAGGTGTCACCCGCCGAGGGGTGACACCAAGGTGCAGACTCCCCCTCAGTGACAGGAGCCGGGTGCGGCACTGTAGTATTAAGTGACATTGTGAGGGAGCCGGCACTGTAACCACAAGGCAGTCCGCACCTCCCATCCTGCACACTGTGACCCGACTTCCCCCACCGGTAAGAAGACCACAGGGTTTGGGCTGCGAAGCCACGCCACGTCCTGCAAGGCCACGCCCCATCCCATGAGACCACGCCCCTTTTCGGAGGCGCACAGCGTCCCTCCCCACCCCAGGTGACACCGCGGGGAGGGACGCCACTAGCTGGTACCTTATCTCATTTCACTTTGGGGTCTATTTACTAAGGGGTCTATTTACTAAGACTCCACATCATACTTGCCTACTTTTGAAAATGACTTTGAGGGAGATTGTAGATGGCTGCAGAATGCGACGCGCCGTTGTAGGGGCGTGGTCTGCTCCACCCAAAGGGCGTGTCTAACTCCACCTATGGGCGTATATATTCCTATAAGCTGACGCCCTAGCTCCCCCACTGACATTATTACATCTCTACCCTGCCATATTGACATTAATAGATTCCCCCCCAGACGCACACATTCATTTATATGAATAGATTCACACACACACACACACACACACACACACACACACACACACACACACACACACACACACACACACACACACACACACACACATCCTATGAATAGATTTATACACAGGGGCCCATTTATCAAAGTGCATTTGAGGTAAATTCCCCGAAAACACCTGTTTTCGGGGGTTTACCTCAGATACTTAGTATCCCCCGAATGTATGAAGGAGGGACCGCAGCAGGTATTGGAGATACCTGCTGCGATCCCTCCATTGCCGCCGGCAGCCGCCTCCCCCATAGGTTTCTATGGGGGATGCGATGCTGCCAAATGTATCAATATCAGGAATGTGAAGCATTCCCGATATTGGCCCCAGCAGCTAACGCTATCTAAAGATAGCGTTAGCCGCTGTTTCCTATGGGCACTTACCGCATATCAGCTGGCGGAGGGATCTGCCAGATCCCTCCGCCGGCAATCGGCGCCGCTCATGTGCAGTCCGCACATGAGCCCGTCTCCCTGCATGTCCCGGATAATACATCCGGCAGATAGGGGTGATACTGCATGCCGTGATCGCATTGCAAAATGCGATCAATAAATGGGCCCCACAGTCACACACAGACAGTCTCAGCACATCCCATGAATAGATTCACACACACACAGTCTCTCACACACAGACACCCAGTCAGTCACACACATCATATGAAGATTTCACCTCCCCCCACACACACACACACATCACATTACTACACACACACACACACATAACATCACTACACACACACACACATCACATTACTACACATACATCACATCACTACACACACACACATCACATTACTACACATACATCACATTACTACACATACATCACATTACTACACACACACACATCACATTACTACACATACATACATCACATTACTACACACACATACATCACATTACTACACATACATCACATCACTACACACACACACATCACATTACTACACACACATCACATTACTACACATACATCACATTACTACACATACATCACATTACTACACACACATCACATTACTACACACACATTACTACACATACATCACATTACTACACATACATCACATCACTACACACACACACATCACATTACTACACATACATCACATTACTACACACACATCACATTACTACACATACATCACATCACTACACACACACACATCACATTACTACACATACAACACATTACTACACACACATACATTACATTACTACACACACATCACATTACTACACACACATTACTACACATACATCACATTACTACACACACACACACACATCACATTACTACACATACATCACATTACTACACACACATACATCACATTACTACACACACACATCACATTACTACACACACACACATCACATTACTACACATACATCACATTACTACACACACATCACATTACTACACATACACACATCACATTACTACACATACATCACATTACTACACACACACACATCACATTACTACACACACACACATCACATTACTACACACACATCACATTACTACACACACACACATCACATTACTACACACACATACATCACATTACTACACACACATACATCACATTACTACACATCACATTACTACACACACATTACTACACACACATCACATTACTACACACACATACATCACATTACTACACACACATCACATTACTACACACACACACATCACATTACTACACACACACACATCACATTACTACACATCACATTACTACACACACATTACTACACACACATCACATTACTACACACACACACATCACATTACTACACACACACACATCACATTACTACACATACATCACATCACTACACACACACACATCACATTACTACACATACATCACATTACTACACATACATCACATTACTACACACACACATCACATTACTACACATACATACATCACATTACTACACACACATACATCACATTACTACACATACATCACATCACTACACACACACACATCACATTACTACACACACATCACATTACTACACATACATCACATTACTACACACACATCACATTACTACACACACATTACTACACATACATCACATCACTACACACACACACATCACATTACTACACATACATCACATTACTACACACACATACATTACATTACTACACACACATCACATTACTACACACACATTACTACACATACATCACATTACTACACACACACACACATCACATTACTACACATACATCACATTACTACACACACATACATCACATTACTACACACACACACATCACATTACTACACACACACACATCACATTACCACACATACATCACATTACTACACACACATCACATTACTACACATACACACATCACATTACTACACATACATCACATTACTACACACACACACATCACATTACTACACACACATACATCACATTACTACACATACATCACATTACTACACACACATCACATTACTACACATACACACATCACATTACTACACATCACATTACTACACACACATCACATTACTACACATACATCACATTACTACACACACACACATCACATTACTACACACACATACATCACATTACTACACACACACACATCACATTACTACACACACACACATCACATTACTACACATACATACATCACATTACTACACATACATCACATTACTACACATACATCACATTACTACACATACACACATCACATTACTACACATACATCACATTACTACACACACACACATCACATTACTACACACACACACATCACATTACTACACACACACACATCACATTACTACACATACATCACATTACTACACACACATCACATTACTACACATACACACATCACATTACTACACATCACATTACTACACACACATCACATTACTACACATACATCACATTACTACACACACACACATCACATTACTACACACACATACATCACATTACTACACACACATCACATTACTACACACACATCACATTACTACACATACATCACATTACTACACACACATACATCACATTACTACACACACACACATCACATTACTACACACACATCACATTACTACACACACACATCACATTACTACACACACACACACATCACATTACTACACACACACACATCACATTACTACACACACATCACATTACTACACACACACACATCACATTACTACACACACACACATCACATTACTACACATCACATTACTACACACACATCACATTACTACACATACATCACATTACTACACACACACACATCACATTACTACACACACATACATCACATTACTACACACACATCACATTACTACACACACATCACATTACTACACACACATCACATTACTACACACACACACATCACATTACTACACACACACACACATCACATTACTACACACACACACATCACATTACTACACACACACACATCACATTACTACACACACATACATCACATTACTACACATCACATTACTACACACACATTACTACACACACATCACATTACTACACACACACACATCACATTACTACACACACACATCACATTACTACACACACATACATCACATTACTACACACACACATCACATTACTACACACACACATCACATTACTACACACACATACATCACATTACTACACACACACACATCACATTACTACACATACATCACATTACTACACCCACACATACTGTACATCACATTACTACACATACATCACATTACTACACATACATCACATTACTACACACACACACATCACATTACTACACACACACATCACATTACTACACACACACACATCACATTACTACACATACATCACATTACTACACACACACACATCACATTACTACACACACATCACATTACTACACACACATCACATTACTACACATACACACATCACATTACTACACATCACATTACTACACACACATCACATTACTACACATACATCACATTACTACACACACACACATCACATTACTACACACACATACATCACATTACTACACACACATCACATTACTACACACACATCACATTACTACACATACATCACATTACTACACACACATACATCACATTACTACACACACACACATCACATTACTACACACACATCACATTACTACACACACACACATCACATTACTACACACACACACATCACATTACTACACACACACACATCACATTACTACACACACATCACATTACTACACACACACATCACATTACTACACACACACACATCACATTACTACACATCACATTACTACACACACATCACATTACTACACATACATCACATTACTACACACACACACATCACATTACTACACACACATACATCACATTACTACACACACATCACATTACTACACACACATCACATTACTACACACACACACATCACATTACTACACACACACACACATCACATTACTACACACACACACATCACATTACTACACACACACACACATCACATTACTACACATACACACATCACATTACTACACATCACATTACTACACACACATCACATTACTACACATACATCACATTACTACACACACACACATCACATTACTACACACACATCACATTACTACACACACATCACATTACTACACACACATACATCACATTACTACACACACACACATCACATTACTACACACACATCACATTACTACACACACACACATCACATTACTACACACACACACACACACATCACATTACTACACACACACACATCACATTACTACACACACATCACATTACTACACACACACATCACATTACTACACACACACATCACATTACTACACACACACACATCACATTACTACACACACACACACACATCACATTACTACACACACACACATCACATTACTACACACACATCACATTACTACACACACACATCACATTACTACACACACATACATCACATTACTACACACACATCACATTACTACACACACATCACATTACTACACACACACACATCACATTACTACACACACACACATCACATTACTACACACACACACACATCACATTACTACACACACACACATCACATTACTACACACACACACATCACATTACTACACACACATCACATTACTACACACACACACATCACATTACTACACACACATACATCACATTACTACACATCACATTACTACACACACATTACTACACACACATCACATTACTACACACACACACATCACATTACTACACACACATACATCACATTACTACACACACACACATCACATTACTACACACACACACATCACATTACTACACCCACACATACTGTACATCACATTACTACACATACATCACATTACTACACACACATCACATTACTACACACACATACATCACATTACTACACACACACACATCACATTACTACACACACACACACATCACATTACTACACCCACACATACTGTACATCACATTACTACACATACATCACATTACTACACACACATCACATTACTACACACACACACATCACATTACTACACACACACACATCACATTACTACACACACACACATCACATTACTACACATCACATTACTACACACACATCACATTACTACACATACATCACATTACTACACACACACACATCACATTACTACACACACATACATCACATTACTACACACACATCACATTACTACACACACATCACATTACTACACACACACACATCACATTACTACACACACACACACATCACATTACTACACACACACACATCACATTACTACACACACACACACATCACATTACTACACATACACACATCACATTACTACACATCACATTACTACACACACATCACATTACTACACATACATCACATTACTACACACACACACATCACATTACTACACACACATCACATTACTACACACACATCACATTACTACACACACATACATCACATTACTACACACACACACATCACATTACTACACACACATCACATTACTACACACACACACATCACATTACTACACACACACACACACATCACATTACTACACACACACACATCACATTACTACACACACATCACATTACTACACACACACATCACATTACTACACACACACACATCACATTACTACACATCACATTACTACACACACATCACATTACTACACATACATCACATTACTACACACACACACATCACATTACTACACACACATACATCACATTACTACACACACATCACATTACTACACACACATCACATTACTACACACACACACATCACATTACTACACACACACACATCACATTACTACACACACACACACATCACATTACTACACACACACACATCACATTACTACACACACACACACACATTACTACACACACATCACATTACTACACACACACACATCACATTACTACACACACATACATCACATTACTACACATCACATTACTACACACACATTACTACACACACATCACATTACTACACACACACACATCACATTACTACACACACATACATCACATTACTACACACACACACATCACATTACTACACACACACACATCACATTACTACACCCACACATACTGTACATCACATTACTACACACACATCACATTACTACACACACACACATCACATTACTACACACACACACATCACATTACTACACACACACACATCACATTACTACACACACACACATCACATTACTACACACACACACATCACATTACTACACCCACACATACTGTACATCACATTACTACACATACATCACATTACTACACACACATCACATTACTACACACACACACACACATAGAATTACACAGTAATAGATCGCCCTCCCTCCCCCCCGGCACTGACATGAGTTATACATGTGCAGGGGCTGCAGTGACCTCTACACTCACAGTCTCAGGCAGCTCCTCTGTCTCTGTCTTCAGTGTCCTCCGGCGTCGGCTCCTCCCCCCTCTGACATCACAGGCTGGCCAGGGAATGCTGGGAGCAGCAGTCTGTGAGCAGGGGAAGGCGTGCCCAGGAGACCTCACAGCAGCCACTCTCCTGCCTCCCTGCACCCGGTGAGTGCGCCCCTGCGTCTTAAGCTCGGGCCCCGCCCCCTTTACCTCCGGACTCGCGCATGCGCAGTCCGGATTTTTAGACAGGGCAGAGGGAATGCGGGGGATTCAACTTACTTTACGGGGTTGCGGGAGCTCCCACCTTTATTCGGGAAACTCCCGCGAAAATCGGGAGGGTAGGCAACTCTGCTCCACATACCATGGAGTGCCACTCCTCCTTCGCCTGCTATCGCTGCGAAGCAGGAGCTGGCTACCACAGGTATTACTAATAATAGACCCGCCGAGGAGGGTGAACGCTAAGTCTCCCCCTCAGCGGTGTAAGCAGCACAGTAAAGAGACACTGGAGTCACCATCAACAGGTCTCCGTGCAACAGAGTTTTCTTTTTTCAACAAATTTTATTAACAAACGACCAACCTGACAAAACTCAAGTCCTGCTTCTCCAGTGAGGAGAAGCAGATAGCGGCAGCTACAGGAGGCGATATCAGCACTGGAGAAGTCAGCAGACAGTAAGTGACCTCTCCTCTTAGTAATACCTGGGACACTTAGTGCTGCCCTAGATATTGTAGCCTGCACTTAGCACTGGCAGGCTACAGGCAGAGATAATCCCTTTAGTACATACTGAGAAGCGCTATGTACAGGGATTTTCTATGCCTTTAGCATTTTTACACCTTTTCTCCCCTTAGTAAATAGACCCCTTTGTCTCCTAACACTGCTTAGTAAATAGACTCCAGAAGCTATTTATATACTTGTATTGCTGAAACAATGACCAGTGTCCACTGATCACCCTATTTGTACAGTAGAATCATGTTTATTGGACATTGAATTATTGTGAGAGAGCCCATAACTACAGTTGCCACCTGTCCTGTTACTGAATTATATAGAATTGTCCCGTATTGATTCCTTATGGGATGCAGTTTGTCCAGTTTTCAGGTTTGGTCTGGCACGGTGCGTGTAGTGGTGCCGCACTGTCATCCCCCGGCGGTGACTGTGTGAGGCAGAGTAGAGAGCTCCTTCTCCAAGTGCAGAGTGGACAGATGCTCTTAGTCTATGCACATAGGGGTCTATTCACTAAGCCTTGGAGAAAGATAAAATGGAGAAAGATAAGTCCCAGCCAATTCAGCTCCTAACCAGCAGCTCCTGCACTCTTACTTGAGGGGGCTGCTGCTGCTGCTGGCCTGGGTCACGACGCCTGCACAATGAATCTGGCAGGCAGCGGGTCCGGCGCATCCACATGAGCGGCAGTGGCGCCGTGCATACGCACGCATAACCCCAGCTTCTCGGGGCTGCATCGGTTGCAGCCCCGAGAAGCCCTGTAGGCAGAGCAGCGCCTTCCACTGCTGATCACAGCAGGACTGGCAGTCCCAGGGGGAGGAGACACTTCCCCCTGGAGCTGCCCCTGTCTTCAGAGTTACTGGCAGGTGAGGCTTCAAATAGGAAGCCACCACCAGTCACAGTGGAGCCAGTGCCGTCACATGTCTGATTTTACTTGGGGGGGGGGGAACTGCAGCCTCGCAGCCCAAAGGTGAAATCCGACACTGCTCCTAACTGTCATCTTTCTCCATTTTATCTCTCTCCAAGGGGCCTATTCATCAACACTAAAATAACGTTTTTAAGGACATTTTCCTTAATTACCGTTATTTTAGTATTCATGAAGACACTTAACACAGGAGATATCACTATCTCATGGTTAAGTCCGCCTGGGTTAATTTCCACACTCCCCATACATTAATACATTAGTACACTAGTATGGGGATATGGAAATTATGCTATTCGTCAAATTCCGAAAATTATGTATTTTCGGAATGTGATGGTGTTACTATCCGCCACTGTGAGGTGGTGTATAGCAGGTGACACTAACCTGCTGTCAGCGAGGGCAGGTCCTCCGCCGGCTCCCTCCGTCGCTCTGGCCGCTTCTCAGGCTTCGTCTGCTGTGCTGACATGTTCTCCCGGCAGAACACAGTAAGGTGTAGAAAAAAAAAAAGTAGTTTTTTTTTCTAAACTTTACTGTGCTCTGCTTGGAGAACACAGTGTCAGCACAGCAAACACCGGAGATGGAGGCAGCTACAGCGGCCAGGTAAGTGGGGGACAGGGGGGAGGTGAGCGGAGGGGAGGGTTGGGGGGGACAGAATTACCGCAGCTGTAGGCAGTGCTGCGCATGCACTGCTTTTACGGATGTAACGGTGCATGTACAGCGCTGATTACAGCTGCGGTAACTTAGAGTAGATAGGGAAAAGTATCAATTCCAGAAAAGCTGTTATCGAAAACATAACAGCTTTTCAGAATAGATAGTTATGGAGAGGACAAATGATGAATTCCTCCGGTAATTAGGTAGAACTCCATGCGAGTTTTAAACCTAATTACTGTACTTACAGATAATTTTTAGTGTTAATGAATAGGCCCCCAAGGCTTAAAAGATAGACCCCATAATGCTGCATGCAGGCAGCGGAGGAGAGTGCCTTTCCCTACTACCCCCATGAGACAGACGGACCTCTGGCTGCCATAAAGGTGGCATTTGGATCATCACACACACTTAATTTTCCTGGCCCAAAGATCTGACACTTTATTTTGGGGAAATGCCCTTATTGATCTACATGGCCCATGTGCAGTACTGGGTGGCTGTGACCGATACCTGCCTATAGTGCAGGGAGAGCCAGAATGCTGCAGAATGCTGCAGGGTCTGTCTGCCACTTCTGTGTGTGCCATGGTGAGAGCGGCTGGGAGCGCACGGCCCGGTATTTATATGCAGAGTACTGTATCCAAAGCTCTTCTGTGCATGGATGCGGCTACCATCTGTGTTACCATAGCACCATAGCATTGCTTTTCTCGCTCAGTGGTGTGAATTTATAAGCTCCCGTTTGCAGTGTATTTTTTTTATTTTCTTTTGGATGGGACGTGGCAACGCCTCCCCAATTTGGTCGCGCTCCTTCCCCTTCCAGTATTTTGCCAGAACAAAGGTGGCAACCCTATACATACATATCTCATGTTAGTGTTCTAGAGCAGGTATCTTCAATTTATAACAGATCAACAGTGCTCTCAGTGGGGCCAATTCTGAGTTGGATATAAAGTAGCTGTGTTTTTGCGTGACGCCGCGGAATTCAGATTTCCTATTCAATTAGCTGCGATAAGCCGTTTTCGGGGAAAAGTTTTCACCAGTGACGTAATTTCTCCAGGCGAAATCTTATCTCCGTATTCAATAGCAAAGACTTTTCGCCGGTGCGGAAAGTCAATGCATTGGAATGGGCGGAAAAGATTCGCCTCTGAAAGCGGGCGAAAAAAAGTGCAGTTTTGGGGTGCAAACTTGTGGGAACCCCACTGCAGCCTAGGGACAGCCCCCCAAAGGAAACTGTGTAAAAAAAAGTTTTGAAAAAAACTGTAGGACACCCCAAAAAATGACTTTGAAAAAGGGGACCAAAAAGTACACAATTGGGGACATACTTAAAAACTAGCGAAATAGACTCCAGGGGGTCCCCAAGTACGCCCCAGGTGTTTTTAAGATTGCAAGTACTTGCGGAAGGTGGATTTTTTAAGTTTTTTTAAAACTTCACTTTAGCAACTTTAAAATATGCTAGCACCGATTTTCATGTACCCCAAATTTGCCAGGAGTAATTATTTTCACACAAAAAAACTGCTAAAACCCATTCTTCACCACTTGTGCAAAGACGCTAAATAGCAACTATTGAGAGCATTTAAGTACCCCAAATACCATCAGTGGGGCTATCCTGGGGTATCTATAGTGATCCCCAATGTTAGTGCATCTTTTGGGGAGTGTCAGGCTGATTTCCCCAAATCTGACAGCACTTTTTGCCTGTTTGTGTTTCGCCGGGTCCAATTTTCACATAATTTCCGATTGAATAGGGTGAAAAGCAGCCGCGGGCACGAAAAGTCTTTTCTCCAAAAACCTACGATGTAGGCGGAAACTCCGGCAGGCGAAACTTTTCCGACTTTTCGCGGCTAATTGAATATGCCCCTTAATGCGAGTTTACGTAGGGTTAATGGGAGGATCCATAGGGTTAATGAGAGGATCTATACTGTTTCAAAATGGAAGCCGCTCTGCCCACTGTTTTTCCATCCACAGACACAACCCTCATCATTAGTACTGCCAGATGCACCAGCCGCATACTGGATGCAAGAGAACCGTCTGAGGCTTCTCGTCTACATACACGTGACTCAGGATCACATGGAACTCGCAAAGAGAGAACCAGCCAAGATCCATCTGACTTAAGCTGCATACACACGTAAAGATATTCTGTCCAACCATCCAACTAGTTGATTGGTTGGAATAAAAATCTGGTAACGTATGGGAGTAAATGACGATCAGCAATTTGCTCCTAAATGCCAGAAAACAGATGAAAATGGCCGTCAGACAAGTTTGTTAAATGTTTGATCTAAACAATTTGTTCAAACAGTTTTTGTCCATTTTCCGGCGTTTGGGAGCAAATTGCTGATTGTCATTTGCTTTCATACCTTACCAGATTTTCATTCCAACCAATCAACTAGTTAGATGATTGGACAGAAAATCTTTACGTGTGTATGCAGCTTAAGAATCAGCTGGGGATATCAGAATCGGTCTCACTGAGCAGAGACAAAATGAGGTTTCATTGTGCGAAGGGAGATTGTTGAAATGAGGGGGAATGTAATCAGCGACATAGTATAAATATTTCTGTCTGATCGCACATGTACATGCCCTTTTCCACACCGTAAAAGGACTTGCTCTTTGCACCAGCTTTGGGCTGGCAGAGATTGGGTCTCATCCTGTAATTTTATTGCGGCGCATTTTAACCTTTGCAGCGGAGTCGGCTTCCAAGTGAAGACATTTTGCATCTTCCGCTATTCTCGATACTGTTATCTTCTAGTTTATTTACATATATTTATTCTTTACTCCAACTATGCACTTTATAACAAAACATTTAGTAACCATGACTACAGTTTCCTGTGTACAGTATAGAGAATAAACTTTAATTTCTACAGTTGTGCAATAAGGAACTGAGAGCTGCACATTATAATAGGTTGTGGCTTGCTGGGAGGAAAGTAATTGCTGAGGCATGAGATCTCAGCAATAGGTTCCACAAACAGAAGCAGCGATCACATTCCCAGCCACGCTGCTGGGCCCATGTGTTGTAGTGATTGTTGTCTATGTACAGCAGAGTCTGTGTTGGCCTTTACTTTGTGAAATAACATATCTAACGCTTCCCCCATCAGAATGGTCCATTGATGATCATCTGCGCTTGTTAGTACATTCACCCCTCCTTATGTAGCAGAACATTCTGCTAAATTAAAGTATGTAGTCTATGATCAAATGGTGATATACAGGGCTGGCCGTAGGCCCACTATCCTTGGAGTATATTTACTAAGTGAGAGTTTTTAGAAGTGGAGATGATGCCCAATGTGACCAATCAGATTCTAGTTAACATTTATCTAGCACTTTCTAGAAGATAATAGCTAGAATATGATTGGTTGCTATGGGCAACAACTCCACTTCTGAAAACCTGCACTTTAGTAAATATACCCCCTGAAGTCTATGTAGCAGGATAGTGTGTGTTTAGGTGGTAATCAGGCCCGGTCGACAGGGGGGTACAAAGGGGACACTTGTACCGGGCCCCGACACTCAAACGGGCCCTGTTCATGTGTCCCCCCTGTCCCTTGCCTCTGCCGGTGGCCTGCTGCTGTAAACGGCAACAGGTACAAAGAAGCCGGGGCCATCGGCCCGGCAAAGAGCAGAGAAGCCAGCGGCCCGGCGCAGAGCAGAGAAGCTGGGCAGACAGGTGGGGCAGCCCGCCGCAGCGCGCGTGACGTCATGACATCACACCCTGGAACAGAGAGGAGCTGGAGCCGGGTGTGAGCTGACCACCCTGGAAGAAGAATGGCACAGCAGGACAGGCAGCTGCCGTAGGTAAGTGTGGGCTGGGCTAGAGAAATTTGGGCGGGCAATGGAGGTATACTGGTGAAGGGGGGAGATGGAGCTGAGGGAATATGGGCGGAGACACACTGGGGAGACACACAGTTAAATGTCTTTAAATTACAAAAGATACCATTATTATGATAAAAAAAATCCAGAATCCCACCCAGGGCACATTTTGCACTGTACTAGTTAGCCAAATAATAAAACTTTTATTATTTTGCTAATAACTCAGTTTTGCTATAACAAAATTTATATTGCATTAATAGAGCAAATAGCCCTTCTTTCTATTTACATTTGTGTGGTGCTAGCAATACACCTGTAATAGTACATACAGTCAGGTCCATAAATATTGGGACATTGACAGAATTTTTATATTTTGGCCTCTATTCACCACCACAATGGCTTTGAAATGAAACAAACAAGATGTGCTTTACCTGCAGACTTTCAGATTTAATTTGAGGGTAATTACATCCAAATCAGGTGAACGGTGTAGGAATTACAACGGTTTCTATATGTGCCTCCCACTTTTTAAGGGGCCAAAAGTAATGGGACTATCAACTCAAAAGCTATTTCATGAACAGGTGTGGGCTATTCCCTCGTTATTTCATTATCAATTAAGCAGGTAAAAGGTCTGGAGTTGATTCTAGGTGTGACATTTGCATTTGGAATCAGTTGCTGTCGACTTTCAATATGAGATCCAAAGAGCTGTCACTATCAGTGAAGCAAGCCATCATTAGGCTGAAAAATCAAAACAAACCCATCAGAGAGATAGCAAAAACATTAGGTGTGGCCAAATCAACTGTTCGGAACATTCTAAAAAGAAAAAACACACCGAAGAGCTCAGCAACACCAAAAGACCCGGAAGACCACGGAAAACAACTGTGGTGGATGACAGAAGAATTATTTCCCTGGTGAAGAAAAACCCCTTCACAACAGTTGGCCAAATCAAGAACACTCTCCAGGAGGTAGGTGTATATGTGTCAAAGTCAACAATCAATAGAAGACTTCACAAGAGTGAATATAGAGAGTTCACCACAATATGTAAACCATTGGTGAGCCACAAAAACAGGAAGACCAGATTAGAGTTTGCCAAACATTATCTAAAAAAGCCATTACAGTTCTGGAACAACATCCTATGGACAGATGAGACAAAGATCAACTTGTACCAGAGTGATGGGAAAAGAAGAGTATGGAGAAGGAAAGGAACTGCTCATGATCCAAAACATATCACCTCATCAGTGAAGCATGGTGGTGGTAGTGTCATGGTGTGGGCATGTATGGCTGCCAAAGAAACTGGTTCCCTTGTATTTATTGATGATGTGACTACTGACAAAAGCAGCAGAATGAATTCTGAAGTGTTTCAGGCAATATTATATGCTCATATTCAGTCAAATGCTTCAGAACTCATTGGACGGCGCTTCACAGTGCAGATGGACAATGACCCGAAGCATACTGCAAAAGCAACCAAAGAGTTTTTTAGGGCTAAAAAGTGGAATGTTATGCAATGGCCAAGTCAATCCCCTGACCTGAATCCGATTGAGCATGCATTTCACTTGATGAAGACAAAACTGAAGGGAAAATGCCCCAAGAACAAGCAGGAACTGAAGACATTTGCAGTAGAGGCCTGGCAGAGCATCACCAGGGATGAAACCCAGCGTCTGGTGATGTCTATGCGTTCCAGACCAGGCTGTAATTGCCTGCAAAGGTTTTGCCACCAAAGTATTAAAAAGTGAAAGTTAGATTTAGGATTGTTTAGTTTGTCCCATTACTTTTGGCCTCTTAAAAAGTGGGAGTCACATATAGAAACTGTTGTAATTCCTACACCGTTCATCTGATTTGTATGTAATAACCCTCAAATTAAATCTGAAAGTCTGTAGTTAAAGTACATCTTGTTTGTTTCATTTCAAAGCCATTGTGGTAGTGAATAGAGGCCAAAATATGAAAATTCTGTCAATGTCCCAATATTTATGGACCTGACTGTATACTGTATTACCATTGATTGTGGTGGTAAAGTACCAAGCTGCACCCCCATTCTCTTCAAACCTATCCACAACACGATACCTCCATCTTGACTTCCACCCCTCCCACAGACAGACACATCTACATACACACACTACAGGGCTTCTCAGCTCTTCCTCTTCTCCCAGATTTTCTTCTCCTTACTATCTCCTCCACTGTCCCTGATTCCACTCCCCTAGGGTTTCTCCACTGTGGGCAGGCAAGCTCTTGGTTCCTCTAGTGGAACTCCGTAGCCAGCACCTTCTCATCTGTTTGGCGCGTGGAGCTTGCGCTCCACCAGAGACACCCTCCCTACACCCCTGCGTGCATATATGTACTGGGTTGGGATCAGGGGGCCCCTGAAAAATGAGTGTGCCGGGCCCCAGGATTTCTCTTGCCGGTCCTGATTTTGATATCATAGAGTGAGCACTGTGCAATCATGCAATCATCATCTTCTCTTTTAACTTATCCCTCACCCCTTCTCGACCTCTGCCTTCCATGGCCACCATCACTAAGCATAACCTTGAGGCTATTGACACCTTAGCCTTATTTTCTCTGCTCAACTCACTTCTCTCGCTCATTGTCCCTCTCCTGCCCTGACCAAGCTGTTTGCTTATACAATGACTGCCTTACTTCTGTTCTTGACTCTGGCGATCACTAATCCACATCTTAACCTGGCCATTCCATATACACAAGATACCTGCAAAAGTGTTCACATACTACTAAGCATTGCACTTCAATGCAGACTTCCATTTCAAATGTATGCTCTCAACCTAAGGTGCTGCCCTTTCCCTCTCTAAAAAGGATGTGATATCAGGACATCACATCCCACCAGGCCCTCAGCACCCCACACCTTTTTTCCCACCCTTCCTCTCCCCATTCTCCCTATCCATGTTACAAAGACTGACATCTTCTCCCCAGTAACTGGAGATGAAATCATGGCCCTAATCCAGTCCTCACCTCCTTCCACCTCCTCCTTGACCCCATACCCTCCTGCCTCCTCCACACTTTTTCTCCTGCTGTCTGTTCCCATTTTGCCCATCTTTTCAATCTCTACCTCTCATCAGGCACTGTCCCCTCTGCATTCAAGCATGCCCTTGTCACCACATTCTTAAAAAAAATCCACCCATGTTCATCTCGACATTCTCTAGCTACCGCCTCATCTCTCTCCTTCCCTTTGTCTCCAAACTCCTTGAGTGTAATGTCGACAACTGCCTCACCGCCTTTCTTTCCTTCCACTCCCTGTTTGACCCTTTTCAGTCTGGCTTTTGTCCTCTTCACTCCACAGAAACTGCTCTCACCTGGTCTGCCTACTGTGTCTCATGGCTGTCATTCTACAGCTCTGACCCTTCTTTCTCAGTCTCCTCTCATGACTCCGCTTCCCCCCCACTTCCTTTACCAGTAGGTGTCCCCCAAGGCTTTTTCTTGGACCTTTGCTATTCTCCATTTATACTTCCTCTTTGGATGAGTTCATCAGCTTTTTTGGTTTCCAATATATTTCTATGCTGGCACTCAAATCTACCTCTCCTCTCCTGACCAGGTTGGGTATGAGTTCCCAGTGGTCGGGATGCCGCTGGTCAGAATACCGACAGCTGTAGGTAAGTACGCTACCACTAACCCCTACTACCCTCCCTCCCCGGTGTCTAAACCTAACTTCCCCCCTAGTGCCTAAACCTACCCCCTAACCCTCCCCTAACCCAATACTTACCTTTGGAATGCCGGTGGTCAGGACACTGAAGTCGGGATCCTGACACTGTCTGGATTCTGGTGCCGGTATTTAGACCGTTGGCATCTTGCATGCTGGGATGCTGACTACATCCCTCGTGACCTTTATCCTTCTCTACTCACAAGTATCTCCAAATGTCTTATCTATTTCCTCCTGGACGTCTCAGTGCTTTCTTAAACGTAACATGTCTAAGACTGAGCTGATCATCTTCCCACCTTCCTGAATACCCTCACCTCCCACAATTTCTCTACCTACAATATTAACAGCACCACCATGTTCTATAGCCCGCAAGTGCGCTATCTTGGAGTTATCCTTGACTCCTTCCACTTTTTCAAACCACACTTCCAGTACCTTTCGTTTTAAAATATCTCCAGGATCAGACCTTTTCTCACCCTGGAGGACACTCATTCACTCACTGGTCATATCCTGACTGGACTACTGTAACCTCCTCCTATCTGGTCTCCCTGACTCCCTCCTCTCTCCATTACAAACTGTCCTCAATGCTGCTTAGCTCATCTTCCTCTCCAAATGCACTACCTCTGCCTCCACAATTCTACAAGCCCTACAGGCCCTTCAGAACTCAATTCAAACTTCTCACACTCACTTACAGCCCCCACCCAATCCTCTACCATTTACATCTCTGACCTGATCTCCCTCCACACTCCCTGGTGAGCAAAAGACTAATCTATGGTCACCCCTTCAGGCAGAAGCCGATCACCGGAGGTGCGCAGAGTTCCTGGTGCTTCAGGTAATACTGCCCCTATGTGTTAGGGTCAGTCCACTTCCACTCCATTACTCAGACCACATGCAAAACACTGCTCATACTACTTTCTTATGCCATCCACCTGCTTTTTACACTCTATCTACATGCATGTATGGATTGCTCAAAGCTCAACCTCAGTTGCAGGTGGTTTATTAATTTCACAGGATGGCACCAGCCAGCGACCAACCAAGCAGACTTTGTGATGGGAATTACTGGTACACGATGAAGGTCTTTATAGTGCATGCTGAGAAAATGTGTTGGCCGCTGCTGGCACATGCTGGACAAACATGTCTAAGGATTTTAATACATCACCCTCTGAATGGCAAATAGCACAAGTTATTTTCTTACAAAATCGTTGGTTCCTAATATTTGGAAGACTTTGCCCAGCCTTACTGTGTGACGGAAATGAATGTGTAAATGTACACATAAACCAACACTCTGAGAGCAGCATATATTAGTCTTGTACATCCATCAGGAAAAAAAACGTTTATTAGTAGAGACAGAGATAAACAGAGAACATCTCATTGCAGTGGTACAAATTGTACTTAGCATTATAGCACTGAGAGTCTGCAACAATTTACAAAGCAACAAGGAGGACGGAATGCACAATGGTGACAGAATTTATATCTCCATTTTCTATTATCTGTAGCATAAGCACATGGTGAGGAACAGTTATAGGTAACACACAAAATTAGGTTCTGAGTTATGAAGCTGCCTTTAGCAATATAATAGTTTCCAGCAAGTTATTCTGAGTTGTCCTCTGAGATTTCTCTTCTTTTTGGAAACCGAATCAACCAAGCAAATGTAAAAACAATGATAATAACACAACAGTCCTCTGACCATATGATATAAGAAATAGGCCGTAGAGTCAGGTTTCCTGCAGATAAGGGAGTCAGCCAGGAGCCAATCAGATCCCATAAACTGACGCTCAGGTTACATAGCAATTGGGACTATTTTAGCCATCAGGAAAATGCAGTCCAGGAGCATCAAACAGTGCTGAAACCTGTAACAGAAATGAGATATATCACACATGTGCCACCATACTATAACTCTATACCATCATAGGTATGAAACATTGGCAGAGCATTCCTGGACTGTCCTATGCAGTCTAAACTCCTAGCAAGATAAACTAATTATTTATTACCAGTTATTTATATAGTGCCCACACATTCTGCTGCACTGTACAGAGAATATTTGGCCATTCACATCAGCACCTGCCAGGGGCGGATTGGGATGGAAAACCAGCCGGGGAAATTTTTGGACGCAGCCCTTATGGGGGGGCGGGCTTTGTTGAGAAGGCGGGGTCTGCTGAGGGAATAGGATACTCCCACTTTACAGGGCCTGATTCTAAATTGGACGCAGTTGTGGCTACTACTAATCCCTTGCATGATGCACAGCCAGTACACACTAAACGATATGTCATCCGATCCGAACTCTGTTATGATTTGCAACATTCATTGTTATGATATTGTGTGATATGTGGTAGAGCGCGATGAGGGGGGTATCTCTTTTTTGCTGTTTACATACACACACACACATATATATATATATACACAAATACACAGTATATAGCAAGTGTATGGGCAGCACTTTAGTTGTGTGTGTATATACATGTATATATAGTATATATATGTGTGTCTACTGTATATATATATATATATATATATATATATATATACATGAAGTGGGGCAAAAAAAGTATTTGGACAGCCACAGATTGTGCAAGTTGTTGCACTTTAAAAGATGAGAGAGGTCTGTAATTTCCATCATATTTCAATCACTTTAACTGTGAGAGACAGAATCAGAACAAAAAATTATGGAAATCACATTGTATGATTTATAAACAATTTTTTTGTATATTCTTGCGGAAAAAAATATTTGGACAATCAAAAAGTTTAACTCAATACTTTGTAAAGTAACCTCGGTTGGAAGGTGTAATGCTGCACGATCGGTGGTGAGCTCCGATCGCGGCAGCTTGCAGTTTGGCCGGCAGAGAGGTGGGTGAGGGAAGAGCCGACGCCAGCCCCTAAAGTCATAATAAGGGACCGGCCCAGCGGGAAACGGCCCAGCATCCCAATCCGCCCCTGGCACCTGCCCCAGTGGAGCTTACAAGTCCTGATGGTGACAGCGAGACAGAGCTCTCCAATAGGGGCAGTCTCACTTGAATAGTGAGGAATGCAATATATATGATGGGGGAACAGGATGATAAAATGTGCAACTGGATCTCATGCTGTAATTGTTTGCAAATGGGGCACATGTGGTGTAATAATATGATACTCATAGTAATGTGTGATGCTATATAACATGTGGTGTAATAATATGATTCTCAGAGTAATGTGTGATGCTATATAATATGTGGTGTAATAATATGATTCTCATAGTAATGTCTGATGCTATATAATATGTGGTGTAATAATATGGTACTCGTAGTAATGTGTGATACTATATAATATGTGGTGTAATAAAATGGTACTCATAGCAATGTATGATGCTATGACATGTGGTGTAATAATATGATACTCACAATAACGGTGTAATAATATGGTACTCATAGCAATGTATGATGCTATGACATGTGGAGTAATAATATGGTACTTATAACAATGTATGATGCTATGACATGTGGTGTAATAATATGGTACTCACAGTAATGTATGATGCTACGACGTGTAGTGTAATAACATGGTACTTATAGCAATGTATGATGCTATTACATGTGGAGTAATAATATGGTACTCATAGCAATGTATGATACTATGACATGTGGAGTAATAATATGGTACTCATAGCAATGTATGATGCTATGACATGTGGTGTAATAATATGGTAATCATAGTAACGGTGTAATAATATGGTACTCATAGCAAGGTATGATGCTATGAGATGTGGTGTAATAATATGGTACTCATAGTAACGGTGTAATAATATGGTAATCATAGCAATGTATGAAGCTATGACATGTGCAGTAATAATATGGTACTCATAGCAATGTATGATGCTATGACATGTGGTGTAATAATATGGTACTCATAGTAACGGTGTAATAATATGGTACTCATAGCAATGTATGATGCTATGACATGTGGTGTAATAATATGGTACTCACAGTAATGTATGATGCTATAACCTGTGGTGTAATAACATGGTACTTATAGCAATGTATGATGCTATGACATGTGGTGTAATAATATGGTACTCGTAGTAATGTGTGATACTATATAATATGTGCTGTAATAATATGGTACTCATAGCAATGTATGATGCTATGACATGTGGAGTAATAATATGGTACTCACAGTAATGGTGTAATAATATGGTACTCATAGCAATGTATGATGCTATGACATGTGGAGTAATAATATGGTACTTATAACAATGTATGATGCTATGACATGTGGTGTAATAATATGGTACTCACAGTAATGTATGATGCTACGACATGTAGTGTAATAACATGGTACTTATAGCAATGTATGATGCTATGACATGTGGTGTAATAATATGGTAATCATAGCAATGTATGATGCTATGACATGTGGTGTAATAATATGGTACTCATAGTAACGGTGTAATAATATGGTAATCATAGCAATGTATGATGCTATGAGATGTGGTGTAATAATATGGTACTCATAGTAACGGTGTAATAATATGGTACTCATAGCAATGTATGATGCTATGACCTGTGGTGTAATAACATGGTACTTATAGCAATGTATGATGCTATGACATGTGGAGTAATAATATGGTACTCATAGCAATGTATGATGCTATGACATGTGGTGTAATAATATGGTACTCACAGTAATGGTGTAATAATATGGTACTCATAGCAATGTATGATGCTATGACATGTGGTGTAATAATATGGTACTCGTAGTAATGTGTGATACTATATAATATGTGGTGTAATAATATGGTACTCATAACGGTGTAATAATATGGTAATCATAGCAATGTATGATGCTATGAGATGTGGTGTAATAATATGGTACTCATAGTAACGGTGTAATAATATGGTAATCAAAGCAATGTATGAAGCTATGACATGTGGAGTAATAATATGGTACTCATAGCAATGTATGATGCTATGACATGTAGAGTAATAATATGGTACTCATAGCAATGTATGATGCTATGACATGTGGTGTAATAATATGGTACTCATAGTAACGGTGTAATAATATGGTATTTATAGCAATGTATGATGCTATGACATGTGGTGTAATAATATGGTACTCATAGCAATGTATGATGCTATGACATGTGGTGTAATAATATGGTACTCACAGTAATGTATGATGCTATGACCTGTGGTGTAATAACATGGTACTTATAGCTATGTATAATGCTATGACATGTGGTGTAATAATATGGTACTTATCGTAATGTATGATGCTATGACATGTGGTGTAATAATATGGTACTTATAGCAATGTATGATGCTATGACATGTGGTGTAATAATATGGTACTTATCGTAATGTATGATGCTATGACATGTGGTGTAATAATATGGTACTTATCGTAATGTATGATGCTATGACATGTGGTGTAATAATATGGTACTTATAGCAATGTATGATGCTATGACATGTGGTGTAATAATATGGTACTTATAGCAATGCATGATGCTATGACATGTGGTGTAATAATATGGTACTTATAGCAATGTATGATGCTATGACATGTGGTGTAATAATATGGTACTTATCGTAATGTATGATGCTATGACATGTGGTGTAATAATATGGTACTTATAGCAATGTATGATGCTATGACATGTGGTGTAATAATATGGTACTTATAGCAATGCATGATGCTATGACATGTGGAGTAATAATATGGTACTCATAGCAATGTATGATGCTATGACATGTGGTGTAATAATATGGTACTCATAGCAATGTATGATGCTATGACGTGTGGTGTAATAATATGGTACTTATAGCAATGTATGATGCTATGACATGTGGTGTAATAATATGGTACTTATAGCAATGTATGATGCTATGACGTGTGGTGTAATAATATGGTACTTATAGCAATGTATGATGCTATGACATGTGGTGTAATAATATGGTACTTATAGCAATGTATGATGCTATGACATGTGGTGTAATAATATGGTACTTATCGTAATGTATGATGCTATGACATGTGGTGTAATAATATGGTACTTATAGCAATGTATGATGCTATGACATGTGGTGTAATATTATGGTACTTATAGCAATGTATGATGCTATGACATGTGGTGTAATAATATGGTACTTATAGCAATGTATGATGCTATGACGTGTGGTGTAATAATATGGTACTTATAGCAATGTATGATGCTATGACATGTGGTGTAATAATATGGTACTTATAGCAATGTATGATGCTATGACGTGTGGTGTAATAATATGGTACTTATAGCAATGTATGATGCTATGACATGTGGTGTAATAATATGGTACTTATAGCAATGTATGATGCTATGACGTGTGGTGTAATAATATGGTACTTATAGCAATGTATGATGCTATGACGTGTGGTGTAATAATATGGTACTTATAGCAATGTATGATGCTATGACATGTGGTGTAATAATATGGTACTTATAGCAATGTATGATGCTATGACATGTGGTGTAATAATATGGTACTTATAGCAATGTATGATGCTATGACATGTGGTGTAATAATATGGTACTTATAGCAATGTATGATGCTATGACGTGTGGTGTAATAATATGGTACTTATAGCAATGTATGATGCTATGACATGTGGTGTAATAATATGGTACTTATAGCAATGTATGATGCTATGACATGTGGTGTAATAATATGGTACTTATAGCAATGTATGATGCTATGACATGTGGTGTAATAATATGGTACTTATAGCAATGTATGATGCTATGACATGTGGTGTAATAATATGGTACTTATAGCAATGTATGATGCTATGACATGTGGTGTAATAATATGGTACTTATAGCAATGTATGATGCTATGACGTGTGGTGTAATAATATGGTACTTATAGCAATGTATGATGCTATGACATGTGGTGTAATAATATGGTACTTATAGCAATGTATGATGCTATGACATGTGGTGTAATAATATGGTACTTATAGCAATGTATGATGCTATGACATGTGGTGTAATAATATGGTACTTATAGCAATGTATGATGCTATGACATGTGGTGTAATAATATGTTGACCAAGCCGCCAGAATCTCTACAACTTCAAGACACAGTTGCAGACAGAGATATGGAGCTGGGCCGACATATTGGGCCGTATTATGCAGTGTGTACTGACTGCCCGATATATCATGCGGTCGGGTGTCGCATCGCTGGGTACCCACATTGGCAAGTGTGTACCCAGCTGAAGAATAGACAGCAGCACCTCAATGACACGATTATAGGGTGAATCTCATGCACTTCAGCAATCCCTTCAAAAAATCTGTGTGAATGAGTCCTTAATGTTTACATGGTCACAACTCTGGTAGAATATATTAACCAGCATACAGGTACATAGGTATTCTACAAGTCATTTCAACACCAAGTAACCAAGCCGGGGAGTCAGTGCCAAAAAGTGGTTCTAAGTGCAGGAATATATGTAAACTCGACAATTCACAACTGAAGGTCAGGGGTGGCAATACTGTAACTGGGGTGTGAATTAAACAATCCATATGAAAGCCCTGTGTTAGTAAGGGTGTAATTAGTGATGCTAATATATGTATACATTCCTGGGAATAAAATGTGTCACAGCAGGGACTATGGAAAACATGCACTGTTAGGGTCCCCCAAGGACTGGAGTTTAGAAACACTGCTTTATATTACAGAATTCCTTAGTTACTTATAATAGCCTTATAATTACAGTACAGGGTTTATTATCTCATATAAAACTTCATTCTACCTAAATGACTAGCATGTATCAGTCAGTTGGAGTGAAACGTGTGTCATACCTGCAAGTCAGTGACCTCTTCCCACATTAATGTTCTTCTTCCCCTTACAAATGAGCGCAATTCCAGCAATGATTCCGCATATTCCATAAGCCAGGCCGAAGCCACACAGTATATTATGAGACGTCTCTGAAGCATGACGGGGGGCCTCTGGTCCTGTCATATGTAAAAGACAATAAACAATAATGTTAATAAAAATTAATATATAGAGATCAGGAAAAAGCTGCACAATGCAGTACACAGTCACATACACACCTATATCAGTGTAATGCTGGTTATACGCTGTACTATAATCATTCACAATCTGATGACGGCTGACAAATGGTCTGGATCTATCCGATCAACTTGACTGCTGTTCAGCCAAGTTCATGTTGTGAATGCTGATCATCGGCGCTGTGCGCCCTGTGCTGGTCCTTTCTCCCCTGAGCGCATGACATCATGAAGTTGCTCCGTGGGGGCAGGGCCTCCAGCACTGGGAAGTACAGCACTGCCCAGAGTGTCCAGTACAGGCTGCAGGGTGCAATGCCAGAGTTAGACAGATGCAGGAGCAGTCAGGCAGCCGCAGTGCCGCCCCAAGGGCTCTGCATCCTGTGGGAAGGCACCGCTCGCACATCCCTAGTTAGTGCAGATCACCTTCATACATCTTGCACTGTATGGTGGGGCGCTGATTACTGGCCCCTCGCTCCTCCCCTCCCAGGTGTCTGCTGCACTATCATGCAGTCTATTGCCAGCTTACATCTTGATCAAACCAGCCAAACTTAGGGGTAAATTTACTAAGATGGGAGTTCTATTCAGAAGTGATGTTGCCCATAGCAACCAATCAGATTCTACTTCTCATTTATCTAGCACCTTCTAGAAGATAATACCTGGAATCTGTTTGGTTGCTATGGGCAATATCACTTCTGAACAGAACTCCCATCTTAGTAAATTTACCCCTTTAGTTTTCTGTTCTGGATGTAACTACTGAATGCATTGGAGTTTTTCCCAAGAGGGATCCAAGAGGATCCCTCCCAGGGTCTCTCACGGTTAGCACATATGCTGGCCAACAGCTGCGCATTCGCAGAAGGACTCCCGGGTCATAAACCCTGAAGTCCCTACACCGCAAAGGACGGCTCTAATCTGGAGAGCTGTCCTTTGCTTAAATCTTCATGCATATGGTGTTACTAAACGCCGGTATGCATGCGATCATTGGCGGGATGCAGCACATCTAACATGCGATGCTTGATGCATCCCACCCTCAATGTGAGAAATAGTTCAGTTCAGTTGAGCACGTTTATACTGTTTTGGGCCTATTTGTTAAATTCATTTTTGACAGGGACTGCTGTTACTAGATGTACTAAGCTCTGGAAAGTGATAAAGTAGAGAGTGATAAACGACCAACCAATCAGCTCCTAACTGTCATTTTTCAAACACAGCCTGTAACATGACATTTTGGAGCTGATTGGTTGGTACTTTATCTCTCTCCAATTTATCACTTTCCAGAGCTTAGTACATCTGCCTAGCATCAGTATTTATAATGACATGACTTATATGTCAGTATTTCACTGATTCATGGATACGCGAACATTTTTCAGACTTTAAGATACTTTCTTTATATATTTCCCTGTTAGGTATACAGCATGATCAGATAGTGGTCTTTTTGCTTTGTGGTGTATATACCCTAGTTAGAATGACCAGAACACTATTGTACCCTAACCTTACCTGCAGCCCATCCCAAACCTCATATGGTCATACATAATGTTGACATTAAGAACATATTGACATAGGTCTACATTTGGAATGCCGACATATTAACTACATATTACCCTGTGTAAGGCTAACTTCAAAACCTAGGAGTACCCGCAGAAATGGACACGGAAGCTGGTCTTACACTGCACTTAGGCAGCTTTACAACTTGTCAGTGACCCCCGCTTAGTGCAACATGAGCTGCTTGCCTTGGTCAGATGGGAGCTCAAAAGTTATTTTATTGGGGTGCAGGGAGGGGTTTGAAATACTAGAGTCTCCAGGGGAAATCAGGCACATTCCCATAACTACACTTTCACACTTTCTTAAAAGAAGCCCACTGCATTCTACAGTTCACAGTGTTCTGTTGAAATTAAGTAAAACAATGAGGGGCCTATTAATCATACGATAAATGCCCTGGTAACCATCCGGAAAGCTAGTTTCCGCATATTTAGGTTACCGGGCTATTCATCATTAGGGGTCCGATAGGACCCCCCGGTACTCAGCAAACTCAGAAAACGGAAAGTTTTCAGAGTTTGCTGCCGAGAACAAGCGCCATCTTCCGACAGCGCTTGTTCTTGGATCACTTCTCCTTCCTATGGGAAGGAGTTCCGGGGACGCGAAGAGGGATCCGAGCGGATCCCTCCGCCACCTCCTCACTCCCTCCCGGCGGCTTTGCGCCGGCGGGGAGCAGGTACGTAACGCAGCTACAGAAGTAGCTGCGATACTTTTCACGGGGACAACTGCTTTTCGGAACATTTGTTCCCTCTCCGGAGCAATGATGAATTGCTCCAGTGTCACGCTTCCCTGGCTACGAGTTGGATACTAAAGTATCCCTCGCAGCGAGTTAATTCCTTCATAATCGGAGGCCATACGGACTTTGATGATGAATAGGCCCCTGATTCTTATAATACAGTATAAATCAGCTCATTCCCTTAGAGTATCAATAGTGACACATACCACACAGTAACACATCAAACGGGTAAAGTAATGGTGCTACTTACTCCAGAACTTGTTGGTGGGATTCACGGTTAGTCCGCCATGCTCCACAGAACAGGTATACACATCCCCCTGTTTCGGTATCACGCCCAAATACAGGAATTTACTGAAGGAACCGTCTGGTGCAGGGTAGAAGTCTGTCTCTGACACTCCGTCCGTCACAGGCTCATTATTCTTCAGCCAGCTCATCCTGATCACCGGGGGAAAGAACTTGGTAGTAAGACAGATCACTGTAGCAGGTTGACCTAGAACCACAGGCTCCTCTGTGAATACATGCAATTGCGGGCCAACTGCAGGAAGACAAGATCACAGTATTATGACCTAAATGAGTTTTATCTGATACTTTGTCATTTGTGTCATCTTAAAATTGTTTCAAAATATTTTGGTGGACTTATTTTTTGTCTATGTAATTAAATCTTATAGGCCTTCTTCTTAATTAGGTCTTAAGGGCAAATTTTCATATCAGTCCCTCTGGCTATTGGTTGGTTAGATACACTCTATATAGAATGTATCTAATGGTACAGTACCATCAGCTGTAGACTGCTCATACACGTAGGAAGATTTGTGTGCAGACTTCTGAATTTTTCCAGCCACCCACCGCTGTATCATCTACCGACATTGCAATTCATGGTACACACTCAAAGAGTGTCGTGGTGTAGCTTGGACACATGCAGGGGATAAATAGATTTATTGAGTAGAAAGATTTTACATGTTACTGGAGTTAATAAAACAAATAAAGCCTAATAGGTCCTCTTCAGTACCCTTCCTACTGTATTACAATTAGCATCATCGATGTATCTGTGTCACATGATCATTTCCAAAAAGGAATTATTGGTCCAAAGGCTCTTATTTTCCCAGTAAGTTACAAACATTTTTGTCTGTAGCATACATCCTTAAACTAGAAATACAGCTGTGTCCTTACACACAAGGGCGCCGAGAGGGGGGGGGGGGGGGGAGCGGGTACTGTTTACCTGGACCCGGGCTTCCTGAGGGGCCTGGGTCCGGCGCTGCCCCCCCTCCCTTCTCTAACTCACAGCAGCCACAGCAGTCTCCTTTGTCTGTGGGGGTGGAGCGATCACACTGATTGTGCCCCCCCCTGGCTTTGCGCCAGGCTGAGGTGCTTACAGCGCCCCGCTTTGCGGCGCTGCAAAAGGGGTTTTTTTTGCTCGAGGGGGCATGGCCACGCCTCCCACGATTAGGCCATGCCCCCTCTGTACCTGGGCCCGCCAGGGCTCTCTACGGCCCTGCTTACACATCTTTGCTGCAGTCATTCTACATAGCGGCAGGTCCTGTGAGACTCTGATAGCTTTGGGCGTCTTTTTTTGCCGAAAATGCATCTAAGTCGCAACGCGGTGCATCCAGGACAAAAAAAAAGACGCCCGACGCTAGCATAGTAGCACGGGACCTGGTGGCTCACTCACGCCAGGCAAGTCACTCGGTGTGGCGTATTGAGGCTGGATGTAGGAGGACACATCTGCAGCTGTGGTATAGTATGAAGGTGATTGCTTGTGTGAGAACGGAGATGTGCGGTTGTGCAATGTTGGATTCAGCAATGAAGATGTTTTCTATGGATTTGCAGTCCCATGTCTGGTCAGGAACTTTGTATAACGAGGTGACATCACAGGTCATCATTATGTAAGGCTCTTACCATTTAATATTCAGGATATGGAGAATCTGGAATCTGGCTTCACTACTAAGGGCTGAAGAAGTCTATGGGGCATATTTGCTAATGTTCTTTTGTGAGAAATCCCCCACAAACAGCTGTTTTGGGGGATCCCTGCAAAAGGTAAAAGTATCCCCTAGATGTAACATGGAGAGATCATAGAATATATCTCTGATATCTGTCGTGGTCCCTCCTTTTCTGATTACAAAAGCAGCTCCCATAGACTCCCATAGATTACTCAATTGGTGCATTTACCATTCTGGAGCTTGGCCCCAGCAAGTAATGCTATCTCCTGATGTCGTTAGTCTTTGTAGCATATGGGCTACATTATGCAAAACGTACCAGGACAGGGGTCCATAGGCTCCATGACACTCCACACTCACACGTGCGCAGTCAGCAGACCACACATGCACAGTAGTGCGCTGGGTTCCAGACACAATGTAAAGTGATCGCATCACCAAACGCTGTTGAAGGCCCTGAATGTGATTTTTAGTACATATGTGTGATCTATAATTTCTTATTATAAGTCTAAAGAGAGAAAGACTTGCTGCGTGTTATTAGTGATAATCCATTTTTGAAGTGTCCTGGTGTAGCTCACTTAATAATGTACTAACAACTGATATACATTATAAGATCATCTCTAAATGGTACCACAGCCCGAGCACACTTTCAAAAATGTTACCAGGGGACCCTGCAGGTTGCTGGAGGTGTGCGGCCTCTTTGGTGACTCCTCTGCACATTTGGTGGCTGTGTACCACCTTAAAAGCCTTCTGGGATGGGGTGATGTTCTGTGGCACGGGAGATCTTAGGAGATGATGTTCCGTACGACCCAGAATTCTGGCTCCTGATTCCAATGCCTTTATTGGCAAATAAAACATCTAAATTCAGGTCCCTCAGCAATACACCATGGTCTCACTTCTCCCCTTTTCATAACCCTCCCAGACCCTATTGGGTTTATCTCTATCCTATCCCACTTTTTTCTTTCCTTTTCCTTCTTGCTTGTGCTCTATACACCCAAGGGTCTATCACATTGTTCTATTCATCCTTTCTATGCAATCTACCATATTTTTAACTGTGGTCCATGTCTTATAGCATCATATATCTTGAGTTACATCTCCGTGTTCATGCAAGTGTTTTATTCATCTTGTTTAATGTACTTGGTTTCACATGTCGGTTAGACCCACCCCCCCTTCTGTCACAATGCACCTGCAACTTTTGTATAATGTTTGTAAAATCCCAATAAAAACTACTTGTATAAAAAAAGCACAATCCTATGGGTCACAGAAGTCCAAGGGCCTGATTCAGATTTGGGAATAGAGTAATAAAGAGCAAGTAAAGGTGCCCATCCACTAGATGATTAAGTTGAGCGATTGAACGATAACGATTGTTCAATCATTCATAAATCGTTTGCAAAAACGTCTAAAACGACCAGCGATGTGCGTGCCCGCTGGTCGTTTAGACATCTATCATCGTGCAAACAAGCTGGTCAAACTGACGATAACGTCAGGTTGAGCATGTTTGCAGATGATTGATGACCCTGCACTGAACGACTGCTCACTCAGTGCAGGCTCATCACAGACTGACAAACGACTGCACGATTACAATGTCGTAATCGTGCTGTCGTTTTCATGTCTGCTAGTCCATGGGCAGCTTAACTGTGGACCTTGGTAAAACCAGGCTGCACTGCAGGTGGGGGCAGATGTAACGTGCAGAGAGAGTTAGATTTGGGCGGGGTCTGGCCAAACAGACATTTAAAGTGCAGTGTAATAATAAAGCTGTGCAATATTTGTGGGCTACATGCAAAAGCAGCCAGTATTTACCCTGCATGTAAAATAATGTATGTATTTACACCCCTTGCATTGCAACATGGTTTGTCCAGGTACACAGTTACCTGCTCTTTCTTACTCTATTCCCAAAGCTGAATCAGGCCCAGAGTCACTAGCTGGGGTATAATGGGCCCGATTCAGAGATGGACAGAATTGCAGAGCAGTACGCAAGCGCACACAAGCGGATGTGCAATTCCGTCCATTTAAAATGCAAATACAGGTGTCACAGACCTCCTTGCTGCATTTGCGTAATCCCAGCACTGCGACCGAGGTTGCAGTCTCAAGCCACCATCGGTTGCGATTGTTGTCGATGTTCCTTTGGCCAGGCTGCGGGAGCTAAAGCTTCCCGCAGCCTGGCTGGGTCCTGGCAACTTGCGAGGCCAGGAAGTCTGTGTGCACCCACACATGACTCTGGCCTCGTCCCTCCTGGAAAACATTTCTGGGAACGCTGCCAGGGAACGCCCCCACCTCCCAAATGCCGCAGCCTGCTGGGAGACACTGCGAGCAGACTTGCAGTTGGGGGGCTGCACATGTGCAGTCACATCCTGCGCATGCGCAGTCCTCCTACCATCGGAGAAGATGCGCTAACCATCGGGTTAGCATACATCTCTGAATCAGGCCCAATATTCCTTGTGATTTACAAGTGTCCCACAGCTGTCTAGCATCATTGTTTTGAAGCAATTGCAGTAAATACAAAGAAGTTTGTAGCAGATTCAGGGCCTCATTTATCAACGAGTGAATCACTCAAAACGAGTGATAAATGTCACTGTGTATGATAAATGATGATCCAGCCAATCAGCTCCCAACTGTCATTTTTTCTAACAGTTGACAGTTGGGCGCTGATTGGCTGGAGCACCATTATCATACACAGTGACATTTATCACTAGTTTTGAGTGATAAACTCGTTGATAAATGAGGCTCTCAGTGATATAAGAGGAATTATGTCAAACCTTCTAAAGTGGACCAGTGGAGAAATTGGCCATAGAAACCAATCAGCTTCTACAGATGGGTTCACATACATCTAGCCTCTTTACGCGATAAACAGCCCTTCTAGTCGAGCCATGCCATAGCGTGACTCGGTAGCGCCGAGCGTCTTTTTACCTTCAAATTCATCTTATTTACACAACTATGCGACTAGATAGCACAAGCAGCTTCTGCTGATTAGAATGATATGCAGCGGCATAGCGGCAGCCTGACGTGGGTGAAATTCCCGACTGCACTAAAGTAAGTATAAACTAACCTATCCGCCCTTCCCTAACCCTCCCTTAGGGGTGCCTAACCCTAACCTACCCCCCAGTGCCTAAACCTAACCCCCCTTTCCCCGCTGCCTAAACCTAAGTCTCGGGAGGGGGGGGGGGTGCCTAACCCTATCCTCCCCCTGGGGGTGCCTAACCCTAATCCCCCCTTCCCCTAGCCTAAACCTAACCCTCCCGGTGGGGTGCCTAACCCTAAGTCCCCTGCCGGAGTGCTGGATCTAACCCTCCGCCCCTGCAGCTGTCCGCGCCCGGCGCCCTGCTTACCTTCGATTGGGATGCCGGGCTCCCGGCGTAGGTAAAATGACAGGCGTCGGATTTCGACGCCTGTCATTTAACCCTTGCTGGGATTAGACAGTCGGGAAGCCGGCGGTCGGGATTCCCTCCGTCAGCTTACCGTAATACATGTACCGCCAACAACCAACATCATAACATGGGGGTAATACACATACCGCTGACAACCAATCACAACATCTAACTTGGGGATAATACACGTACTGCCAACAACCAACATCATAACATGGGGGTAATACACTTACCGCTGACAACCAACATCACTCACAACATCTAACTTGGGAGCAATACACATACTGCCGACAACTAACATACCATGATATATTAGCATGACACCTGTAGAGGGAAAGGTAAAACTCTATGGAAGTAGTAATGACCCTCACTGCTCACGTATCACAACCACTTGTGTTATACACCCATTGTACATTTGTGCATCAATGATCATTTCTTACCATATGTCGCTTTTGTGTTATTTGACCGTTTTATATACATTTCAAGATTATGTTTCAGCACCTCTATATTCTGCAACGATGCAGCTGCCTCAAAAGTAGCTACTTTCCCAAACTCCGGGAGTTTCCATTTGGTCTCCTTCTTTCCCAAATCCACGTAAAAGATCTCATCCTCGTCCAGCTGAAACATGAACTCCCCTTTAGGCTCCGATGTCTGGTAGAAGACTGACTGAGTAAACACATTGTCCACTGCAGAAGAGACAGGTAATACCAATTAATAGATGCACAATGTGACTATTAGATATATAATATACAGCAGATAAAACCGGTTACAGTTTGATTCAGTAATATACTGTATACCACTTTCATTGACTCCATAATGTATTTTATTACACGCTGAAAACTTACCTAACAGAATACAAAAAGGTTTGTATTAGGCACACTAGGGGGGAAATCTTTTATTCCCAGGGGTTTTGCTGCGGTTTACCGGTTGTATTGTATCCCGCAGCTTTACTAAGCTCAAACCCACAGCAAAGCTGCAGAGAGATTACACTGTAGAATAAAATATTAATTAACCATTAATGTTTTTACAATTGCAAATATAGAAACCCCAGATTTACTAATCTGCAGCTTTAGAAACTGCCCCAAACCCACCAACAAACCCGCCGAAAAAATATATAACGTGGCTGTGATTGGCGAGATAGCTCAATGGCTGCTGTACGAACAATCTGGATAAGGAGAGGAATCACAATTCACTTACAGTGAAGACAAAAATAACCGAGGTGCGCATAGAACGGAGGGCATATAAACCTCTAGGCAGGGATGGATGGGGTTAATAAAGTGATAGGTGTGGTAATTGAGGATTGACAGTTGTTAAGTCACAGGGATAGGTTGTTTGTTGTTAGGGGGGAGTGGTTACTGGACTTATCAGTAATAGCTGTAGGATGTTCAGCCTCTTTGATTCTGATCTCCCACCCTCCCTTCCCTATTGTGTCTTGTGTCGGCTTTATTTCATGGTGGGGGAAGACCGGCAATCTGTAAAGCGTCCATATTATTGCAGTAGGAGCGGTGCACACCCGTTCAATGCACTGGTTAGGCTGGTTTCACCCTACTGGGGTCAGCAGTGCCTCTCACCCGGGAAAATGGTGTATCGGTATGGGTGTTGGATACTGCTCACTTGCTAGAAAGGGATAGTTGGCCCTTGCAAGTACTTTATATTGGCATGGGTGTCTTACTTGCTCAGAAAGGGAGAGTTGGCCCTTGCAAGTATCTCACTTACCATTAAGGGATAGTTGGCCCTGGTAAGTTGTGTGACATCTTTTGCCATTTGCCTAAGTCAAGCTGGTGCCGGTGGTTTTGCCGTTCTTCCCTCTGCCACCATACTCATTATTGTAATAAATAAAGCTGACCTATTAGTTTACACGGCATTAACTTGGTCTGTGTCTTTATTTCAGAAAATATGGTTTGAAAAGAACTTGTGGTTACATACATCATCTGACAATAGAGAGTTTATTATTATATATGGAATAAGCAGGTATATAACATTGATAATTCTCATATAGCGAAAATACTATTTTATTAATATATCAGTGAGATAATTGTAGTATTTCATTTGATAAAGAGAGCAGTTTAAATAATTATTTATATTAAAGGGGCAATATTAATTTATTAGTTAATTGGTGTTTAAAAAATGTTTTTATGACGGGCCAACATTGTATTATTTTATAACTGCATAAATGGTGCTCACATCATAAAGTAGTCATGCTGCCCCGTCATTGAAAATATTTTTAAAGACCAATTAACAAGCTCCTTTAATATAATTAATAAATAAATAAATACTAATCTCGTAATCAAATGAAACAATAATTTCCCACTAATATATTAATAAAATAGTATATCCCTCATAAGACAATTCTCAATGTTACAGTATCTGCCTCCCTATTCAATATACAATACAAGATAATCTCCGCCGTTGGCGTTAGTGTATATAAGTGTAACTGCGTAAACACCTTGAATGTGGGTAAAAAAAATACCCCGAATGACCAGGACTTTGTCTGTCCAATGAACAATATCCTTTTTTACTTACTTTACGTGGTTGCCCATTAGCGCATGCGCAGGATCTGTTCTGCGACGTTGCCACTGCATGACTGACGTGGCCATTTGGAGCACACTTGCCAACTCTCCCTCATTGTCAGGGAGACTCCCTGAAACAGTAGCAATCTCCCTGTCTCCCTGAAGAGCCTAGCAATCTCCCTGATTTTACCTTGCTCCCATTATGAATGTTACATATAAAAATAAACAGAGATATATACATCCAAATGGGATGATTAGTATAATTTCCCTGCATTGGTTATAAGGCACAGTGATCCCTATGGCTACATGCATTTTCTGTAATGTATCAGTGTGTTTTCATCAAAAATTAGATCTTACTGACTGCTTTTGGGCTCGTTTACATTTGGATGTAAGTCAGCATTATGACACGCCCCCCAGATGTAGCAGTACACGCCTCTCAGATGTAGCAGTACACGCCTCTCAGATGTAGCAGTACACGCCCCCCAGATGTAGCAGTACACGCCCCTCAGATGTAGCAGGACACGCCCCCCAGATGTAGCAGTACACGCCCCTCAGATTTAGCAGGACACGCCCCTTAGATGTAGCAGGACACGCCCACTGTAACACGCGCTCATAGGTGCTGCTTTCACAATCTCCCTGACATGCTTTTTCAAAAGTAGGCAAGTATGATTTGGAGGCGGTGACATCCAGCGTCCCAGAAAATGGGGGCGTTTCTTGGGTGTGACGGGGCCAGTGTCTGCGTCTTCTGATGCAGCCTCAGTGACCTCGGAAGCGTGAAATACACAGTCAGTCATCCTGAGTAATTGATAATCACAGAAATGATCTGATGGATTACAGAAGCCGGGAGGAGATCTCTATTCACACAAGACCCCTCCTGCCGCATTAGCACTTTATTGCACAGCCAATAGGTACAAAGTCGCAGCGGCTGCGCCATACCGTGCAGCTCTGACTAAGGCCTTATGTTCACACTTCTGTTGGGTAGATCCCCAGTTAGGTTTAGATGCTTGTTTTACAGTATTATAGCACCAATATAGGGAGTTACTTTCTTGTGATGGGGAGTTTACATGGACAGTCTCCTGCTATGGATGACTTGTGAAAACCCTAAGTAAATTGTAAATATGATGATTTTACTTGTACTTGCATTCTGCAGATGGGTGTAGTAGGTATTACTGCCGGCAGCATGGCCAGCGGTTCAAATACCGACAGCGGCACCCCGGCAAGGGTGAAAATCCCGATTGTCAAAAGGTAAGTAACGCTAACCTAATTCTACCCCCTAACCCTCCCTTAGGGGTGCCTAACCCTAACCTCCCCCCCAAGTGCCTAAGCCTAAACCCCGCCCTAAGTCCTAAACCTAACCCCCCCTTCCCCGCAGCCTAAACCTAAGTCTCCCAAGGGGGTGCCTAACCCTAACCTCCCTACCCCTAGCCGAAACCTAACCCTCCCAGGGGGTGCCTGACCCTAAGTCCCCCTGGGAGCCCTAAACCTAACCCTCCCCCCCCACGCGGCTGTCCGCGCCCGGCTTACCTCCGTTCGGTATGCCGGGCATCGGGCTCCCGGTGTATGGATATTGACAGGCGTTGAGTTTTCGATGCCTGTCATTAGTACCACGCCGGGATTAGAGAGTCGGGAAGCTCGCGGTCGGCATTTAGACCGTCGGCTTCCTGACTACATCCCCTGCAGATGAATCAGTAAAAGATTCTCTAAAATATATATATATTTTTTAAAGTTCTAGTAGAACTTTGGTGGAAGTCCCTTCCTGTGTACCCCCATCATTACTTGTAAGTAGCTGGATCCCAACACTTGATGGGGGATGTAGGAAAGGCATTGGTTCCTTATAGTGCACTGTTGTATCGTGTATTAACTAGCATTTTAGACCTGGCATTTGCCCGGGTGCTAGCTGTTGTGCAGAGTTTTTCCTCTCCCGTCTGCCCCAGTTCTTGTCACTAAATATCTCCAGCTTCCCCGTATTCTTGCCTCTACTCCTCTCATCTCCCCTAGGGCTCTATTTACTACAATCCGCATTTGTAATGCAGATTGTAGTGTGATATTACCGACTGAATTCGAGAAAGCTCTGTCCTTGCGAATCCCCTCAGCACACTAGTCACGGTATTTTCGCAAAAAATACCTACCATGACAAAGTGCCCGCGCATGCGCGGACAGGCCGCTGCTACACCCCCGGCGCTAAGCCCCACCCCCATCATTAAACCCCGCCCCCGCGATTGCGGACCACCCGGCGACCCCCCCCCTCCCTTAATAGCACTTACCTGCAATCATCGGTGCTCCGGTGATGTATGCCATGCCTACGATCAGCTGATATCACATACTGCACCGGGACCTGACCACCTGATCACGGGGCCACAGTACAGCATGGGAGACCAGCTGACCAGAGGGAGGACATCACTCGGAGCCCCGAGCCAGGTAAGTGAATTTTTTTTTTTCCACTTCTTTTTTTTAGCAGAGATCAGCTTGCGGTCTGTTTAGACCACACAGCTTATCACTGGGGCCGGCTCCGGGCTCTGCCTTTTAGAGCAGAGTAGGAGCCCGGTAACCGGGGAAGACCCTGGATAACGCCACCTCCAGGTGGCGTTATTATCACAGGGCTTTCCCCGGTATTTTTTTACAATTTATTTTTAGTAACTCTGGTCGGATCACATTTCCCATTACAGTTATAGGAGATGCGATCTGCTTACTAAAAATAAGTGATACTTAGGGGTTGGAGTCGAATTTTTACGAATTCTACTCCAATTGCCCTGTAATAACTATAGGTGATACTAAAATAATGTGAAAAGGGTGTGAAAACACAAAACACCCTTTTTCACTTTATTTTAGTAAAAATAATGTTAATAAATAGAGCCCCTAGTCTCCTCCCCTGCCCCTATTCTTCCCCAGGCCAATAGTGAGTTGTGCCGGCCTGGGTACTTTTGGGGGCGTGGCCTAATGTGAGAAGGCGTGGCCCCATCTTACAAAAAAAAAATTTGAACAAAGGATTTGCTGTGCCGCAAAGGTGCGAATCATGCTCCACGGTGAGGTGGATTGTGTGGTGGGGTTGGCGCCTTGTGTCCCTCATCCAGAGGCAAATCCAGGGGAGGGGGGGAGGGTCAGAGTGCGAACAGGGCCTGTTCTAGACATTGTGGAGCTCAGGGCGAAAGTTTACAGCTGTGCCCCCCCCCCCTAAAAAAGTTCTTACAGATGGCGTGGTTCAAAGGGGGCGTGACCAATCGGGAAGGGGGGTGTCCTTGCCACCCACAATTTATCACACTTTGAGGCGTGCCTAGCACTTACGGAGGTGCTGGGCTTTCCTCCAAGCTCTCCCCTCACAAAGAATTATTTCAGTAATGCACCTTACACAGTAATGCCCGGGCCTTTATAACACATTATGCCACATGCAGTAATGCCCTTTATAATACAATGTAGGAGCCAGACTTCAGTAGTATCTGGGTATGTGAATGAGACTGCCTCCAGTAGTCAGTATCAGTCTCTAGTGGTGAGTGGTACCTGGGTATGTGTAGGAGCCTGTCTCTATTGGTAAGTGGTACCTGGGTGTGTGTAGGAGCCTGTATCTATTGGTAAGTGGTACCTGGGTATGTGTAGGAGCCTGTCTCTATTGGTAAGTGGTACCTGGGTATGTGTAGGAGCCTGTCACTATTGGTAAGTGGTACCTGGGTATGTGTAGGAGCCTGTCTCTATTGGTAAGTGGTACCTGGGTATGTGTAGGAGCCTGTCTCTATTGGTGAGTGGTACCTGGGTATGTGTAGGAGCCTGTCTCTATTGGTGAGTGGTACCTGGGTATGTGTAGGAGCCTGTCTCTATTGGTGAGTGGTACCTGGGTATGTGTAGGAGCCTGTCTCTATTGGTGAGTGGTACCTGGGTATGTGTAGGAGCCTGTCTCTATTGGTGAGTGGTACCTGGGTATGTGTAGGAGCCTGTCTCTATTGGTAAGTGGTACCTGGGTATGTGTAGGAGCCTGTCTATTGGTAAGTGGTACCTGGGTATGTGTAGGAGCCTGTCTCTATTGGTAAGTGGTACCTGGGTATGTGTAGGAGCCTGTTTCTATTGGTGAGTGGTACCTGGGTATGTGTAGGAGCCTGTCTCTACTGGTGAGTGGTACCTGGGTGTGTAGGAGCCTGTCTCTATTGGTAAGTGGTACCTGGGTGTGTTTAGGAGCCGGTCTCTATTGGTAAGTGGTACCTGGGTGTGTGTAGGAGCCTGTATCTATTGGTAAGTGGTACCTGGGTGTGTGTAGGAGCCTGTATCTATTGGTGAGTGGTACCTGGGTATGTGTAGGAGCCTGTCTCTATTGGTGAGTGGTACCTGGGTATGTGTAGGAGCTGGTCTCTATTGGTAAGTGGTACCTGGGTGTGTGTAGGAGCCTGTCTCTATTGGTGAGTGGTACCTGGGTATATGTAGGAGCCTGTATCTATTGGTAAGTGGTACCTGGTTATGTGTAGGAGCCTGTCTCTATTGGTAAGTGGTACCTGGTTATGTGTAGGAGCCTGTTTCTATTGGTAAGTGGTACCTGGGTATGTGTAGGAGCCTGTCTCTATTGGTGAGTGGTATCTGGGTGTGTAGGAGCCGGTCTCTATTGGTAAGTGGTACCTGGGTGTGCGTAGGAGCCTGTCTCTATTGGTAAGTGGTACCTGGGTATGTGTAGGAGCCTGTCTCTATTGGTGAGTGGTACCTGGGTATATGTAGGAGCCTGTCTCTATTGGTAAGTGGTACCTGGGTGTGTGTAGGAGCCGGTCTCTATTGGTAAGTGGTACCTGGGTGTGTGTAGGAGCCTGTCTCTATTGGTAAGTGGTACCTGGGTATGTGTAGGAGCCTGTCTCTATTGGTAAGTGGTACCTGGGTATGTGTAGGAGCCTGTCTCTATTGGTAAGTGGTACCTGGGTATGTGTAGGAGCCTGTCTCTATTGGTAAGTGGTACCTGGGTGTGTAGGAGCCGGTCTCTATTGGTAAGTGGTACCTGGGTGTGTGTAGGACCCTGTCTCTATTGGTGAGTGGTACCTGGGTATGTGTAGGAGTCCTGTCTCTATTGGTAAGTGGTACCTGGGTGTGTAGGAGCCGGTCTCTATTGGTGAGTGGTACCTGGGTATATGTAGGAGCCTGTCTCTATTGGTAAGTGGTACCTGGGTGTGTAGGAGCCGGTCTCTATTGGTGAGTGGTACCTGGGTGTGTAGGAGCCGGTCTCTATTGGTAAGTGGTACCTGGGTGTGTGTAGGAGCCTGTCTCTATTGGTAAGTGGTACCTGGGTATGTGTAGGAGCCTGTCTCTATTGGTGAGTGGTACCTGGGTATATGTAGGAGCCTGTCTCTATTGGTAAGTGGTACCTGGGTGTGTGTAGGAGCCGGTCTCTATTGGTAAGTGGTACCTGGGTGTGTGTAGGAGCCTGTCTCTATTGGTAAGTGGTACCTGGGTATGTGTAGGAGCCTGTCTCTATTGGTAAGTGGTACCTGGGTATGTGTAGGAGCCTGTATCTATTGGTAAGTGGTACCTGGGTATGTGTAGGAGCCTGTCTCTATTGGTAAGTGGTACCTGGGTGTGTAGGAGCCTGTCTCTATTGGTAAGTGGTACCTGGGTGTGTGTAGGACCCTGTCTCTATTGGTGAGTGGTACCTGGGTATGTGTAGGAGTCCTGTCTCTATTGGTAAGTGGTATCTGGGTGTGTAGGAGCCGGTCTCTATTGGTAAGTGGTACCTGGGTGTGTAGGAGCCGGTCTCTATTGGTAAGTGGTACCTGGGTGTGTGTAGGACCCTGTCTCTATTGGTAAGTGGTACCTGGGTATGTGTAGGAGTCCTGTCTCTATTGGTGAGTGGTACCTGGGTGTGTAGGAGCCTGTCTCTATTGGCAAGTGGTACCTGGGTATGTGTAGGAGCCTGTCTCTATTGGTAAGTGGTACCTGGGTATGTGTAGGAGCCTGTCTCTATTGGTAAGTGGTACCTGGGTATGTGTAGGAGCCTGTCTCTATTGGTAAGTGGTACCTGGGTGTGTAGGAGCCGGTCTCTATTGGTAAGTGGTACCTGGGTGTGTGTAGGACCCTGTCTCTATTGGTGAGTGGTACCTGGGTATGTGTAGGAGTCCTGTCTCTATTGGTAAGTGGTACCTGGGTGTGTAGGAGCCGGTCTCTATTGGTAAGTGGTACCTGGGTGTGTGTAGGACCCTGTCTCTATTGGTAAGTGGTACCTGGGTATGTGTAGGAGTCCTGTCTCTATTGGTGAGTGGTACCTGGGTGTGTAGGAGCCTGTCTCTATTGGCAAGTGGTACCTGGGTATGTGTAGGAGCCTGTCTCTATTGGTAAGTGGTACCTGGGTATGTGTAGGAGCCGGTCTCTATTGGTAAGTGGTACCTGGGTATGTGTTTCTGGGGTTGTTATCTCATTATTTGTTTCCTTCTCCTCTCTCCCCAGTGTCTCCTATTCTCTCTGAGGCTGCTCGGGGTAGTGAGCGTACACAGTGGGTTACTAGCTGTTGTGGCTGTTATTTTTTTCCTCTCTCCCTGTTGCTGTACCTCCCTTTCCATATCTGCTCACTTTTCTCCCATCTCTCTCCTCTTGTCCTATCCCTTATCTGACTCTCCTAATCCCCCCATTCCCGATCTCTCTTTACCCATGTTCCCCCACCTATTTCTCCCCCTCTTACACCATCTTTTTTTCCTTTTACTTTGGTCTAGACCAATATATTGGTTCAGTGCCGATATCGATATGGTCAAACTCCCCATGAACTATGTGCTGCTGCGCCGAGTACAGGGGTTAGAGGCTCCCCTGCATTTTGTGGTGCTGAAGGAGGGGGCTCAGTGACAGACCCCAGATGGCTGCACCGAAAGGCGGTGAGGAGGGAGAGAGGTGGGACAGAGTAGCCTATGGACGGGCTCTGATATTGTTAGACATTGCACATTGGCTGTATGGAAAGTAGGTGAGGAGGGAGGGACATGGGGCACAGTGGCTTGCATGAAGCCGTCGAGTTAAGGGTGGTGGTGCATGCCCTATGTCTGTCTAGCAGTACTAAGAGGTCCCGGGGTGGAGGGGTGGCATAACCTCCATCATCCCTAGTGCGCAACTGTGAAGACAACATATACGCCCATTAAGCCCACCAGAGCTCTTAGTGCTGCTAGACAGACATAGTGACCACCTCCTGCCCACAGCCTTCCCACCAGCCACTCTGCCCCATCTCACTCCTTTCCATATTGCAAATACAGTATGGCCCCTCCTCCGACACCATGAAGCCGCTATCCCAGGTGCCCCGCACAGTAGCTCACAGTCCACAGCAACTTCTATTATATCGATATCGGCACTGAATGGATATATCAGATTAGAACGGAGCAAAGACAGCAGGGAAGAGATAATGGAGTGGGAAGGGGACATGTTGGGGGGAGAGAGAAAAAGAGAAATAGGACAAGAGGCAGAGAGATATCTAAAGATAAAGAGATAGGGAAGTGCGGGGAATGGGGAGAGCTAGATAAGGGATAGGACAGGAGGACAGAATAAATACCCCTGCACAATAGCTAGCGCCCCAGCAAATGACAGGTCAGAAATACTAGTAAACAAATATCTGAGTAGTAGTACTAGTAACAAACGCGAAGGATTTGTGAAAGGGAACTTGTGAGGTTATATATAGTACAACTGTACAGGGTGCTATATTATTTTGCTGTACAAGTAATACAGGGGGGCATTATAGAGGTGGAGCACTGCACTTCCCCTGTCATTACTGAATAACAAAATACTCATCTCTGATGAGAACTCCACTTTGCAGTGCAAATATACAGAGATCCACGCCATCAGGTTAGTTAGAAAACTTCAGTCAATGCTATTTACAATAAAATATATAATAACATAGACATGTAAAAAATATAAATGGTTATTTTTGGTGAAAATTTGGAATAGGAATGCTATAGACATGTGAGACACTTCAATGTCCTGGTATAGAATTAAGTGGTGGTTCCCAAACTCAGTCCTCACGGAAACCTATAGTCCAGGTTTTAAAGATATCCATGCTTAAGCACAGGTGACTTAATTAGTACCTTAGTCAATTTGATTATAACATCTGTGCACAAACATGGATATAAAACCTGGACTGTAAAGCTGGCCACACACTAGACCAACTTTCATCCAACCATCCAACTAGTTGATGGTTGGATGAACCCATACCCTAACCCTCCCTCCCCAGTGCCTAACCATCCCTCCCCAGTGCCTAACCCTAACCTCCCCCCCTAGTGCCTAAACCTAACCTCCCCTCCCCACACCCTAAACCTAACACCCCCTCCCCGGTGCCTAAACCTAACCCCCCTAACTCCCCCCTCCCCCTCCCCGGTGCCTAAACCTAACCCCCCTGCTAGTGCCTAACCCTAACCCTCCCCCTAATGCCCAACCCCAAAACCATTACCTAACCCTAACCTCCCCCTAACACCCTGATACTTACCTTCGGGATGTTGACGGCCAGGATACTGGTGCCAGGATCCCGACCTGTCGGGATTTCGGTGCCGGTATTCAGACTGTCGGCATCCCGCACACCGGGATGCCGACTACATCCTGAACAGTACATTCAGTAAAGAAAAGATACTGAAATGCAACAGGTTAAAGAAGCAAAGAAACAATTTAATATGTGTCTGTGCTCAGGGAGGGGAGAGCAATTTTCCCATTAGAAGTTTTAAATGTACTAATATTACTATTGTTGAGGACGCTAAACTAACTCTCAAAAAACATCCAGTATTTTATTTTGTAAAGTGTAGTACAGGTATTACACTGCTAGAAACATTTTAATTAATTTAATACCATTTTTATTTTACTGTTATAACTACAAGTCTCCCAATATATCAGCCACTCTGTAAGGCATCTACTATTGCAAAAATATTTTCCTCTGCAACTAAAGGCCCCCATACACGGTGCGATTCAAAGTCGGTAAAATTAGTTGTACAACTTCCCTTGAAATTCTTCCCTTGAAATTCTTCATACGATGTGGTCAAATGGTGTACGATTGATCGTTACGATCATAGGATAAGATGCATAGAAGTGAATAAGGTTGTACTCAAAAGATCGTAGATCTCTCTGCAAAACCATTTGATCTGCGATCCAACTAGACGACGGCGGGGACGCGCATCGGGGTCACGGAAGACTCAAATACAACTATTTGCAAACGATTGGTCTGACCAAAATCATGTGAAAAATCGTCCCGTGTATCTCCTGCATTACCTCCCATTATAGGATCTAAGCTTCCACTTACCTTCAATAGCTTGACTGGTGCTCATGAAGCACACAGATATCAGGGATAAGTAGCCCAGGTGGAGGTGCTGTCTTTGAGGCATCGTGCATAGAACACAGAGACACAACTTGTCCACAGATCTCCTTAGAAATATCTGTACTACAGAGACACACAGACAACTGTGGCAACATAATACGGAGTTGTTCTAGAGTTATTAGCCAATAGGAGTATTTGTAGCACATGACACCATAGTTACCGGGTAGACTGTTCCTGCTGAGAGCATACAAGGAAGGGTTTACTAGACATTGAGTAGAGGTTAACCATAGCTAGGGGATGGGACATCAAAAGACAACATCGATGTTACCAATGTTTTGCAATTGCACACAAAACATTGATACGACTAAACCACTGGTCACAAAATATCGTTAGCACTAAAACATTGGGCCTAATTCAGCGTGGATCGCAACTGCTAAATCGTACGTAGACGGTTGATTGTTGCATACTGCGCATGCGCGAATGCCTCACTGTGATCGGGACTGTGGACGCAGTGACTACACAGACCCATCGCAGAGTGATTGACAGGAAGTACCCTTAGGAGGTGGTGACGGCGGGGGGGGGGGTTTGGAGAAACGCAGGCAGTGCCTGTGCGTTTGACTGGCATTGCAGAGGCGTGCATTAATTAGCCACTGCGATGGCATACGCAGCTTGAGCTCTCACTGCGTGCAGGAAAGTTAGCAATTTACAACTAAGGTTTGACCTGCCGTAATTGTGCAAGGAGCTCCGATGTACTTCGATGTTACTGATGTTTTGGATGGATTGCAAGGTATTACGGATGTGCGAGAGGGGAAGTGGCCGTCTGCATGTTGTCAGTGGGAGTGCTTTGCGATTTCAATTATTAGCATACTTTCACAGCAGAACTGCGTGCTCGATTGCTACCGCGATAGTGATCCTTGCTGAATCAGGCCCATTGGCCACAAAACACTGAAGTTGTCTTTCGATGTTACATCCAGTCTTTAAGATTAGTGCAAGTGTAAAAGTGTATGCACCACCAACTTCCATTAATCCCCTCATCAAATGCCTCTAATGTCCACTCTCCAGTTATACACTTATCCCCATACTTTCCTTCTCAACATTCGGGAGACTTCAAATTTTTCAGGGAGTCCCCAGACCCCAGGAGAGTAGGTGAATCTCCTGGAGAGCATAATGCTGAAATTTGCGGGGGCATGGGGAGGGCGCGCCTGGTTCTGGCCCCAACAGCGGTCAGCTGCATCTCCTCTCAGAGCTTCTCCTACAGGGATGAAAATAAAAGTTGGTAAGTATGCTTTTCCCATATAGTGCAATGCTGGAGTGACGGGTGGAAGGAGGCTGGAGAGACAGGCGGCAGGAGGCTGGAGAGACAGGCGGCAGGAGGCTGGAGAGACAGGCGGCAGGAGGCTGGCGAGACAGGCGGCAGGAGGCTGGCGAGACAGGCGGCAGGAGGCTGGAGTGACGGGCGGCAGGAGGCTGGAGAGACAGGCGGCAGGAGGCTGGTGAGACAGGCGGCAGGAGGCTGGAGGAACAGGCAGCTGGAGGCTGGAGAGACAGGCAGCAGGAGGCTGGAGAGACAGGCGGCAGGAGGCTGGCGAGACAGGCGGCAGGAGGCTGGAGTGACGGGTGGCAGGAGGCTGGAGAGACTGGCGGCAGGAGGCTGGTGAGACAGGCGGCAGGAGGCTGGAGGGACAGGCGGCAGGAGGCTGGCGAGACAGGCGGCAGGAGGCTGGAGTGACGGGTGGCAGGAGGCTGGAGAGACTGGCGGCAGGAGGCTGGTGAGACAGGCGGCAGGAGGCTGGAGGGACAGGCTGCAGGAGGCTGGAGAGGCAGGAGGCTGGAGAGACAGGCGGCAGGAGGCTGGAGAGACAGGCGGCTGGCGAGACAGGCGGCAGGAGGCTGGAGTGACGGGTGGCAGGAGGGACAGGCAGCAGGAGGCTGGAGTGATGGGTGGCAGGAGGCTGGAGAGACTGGCGGCAGGCGGCTGGCGAGACAGGCAGCAGGAGGCTGGAGTGACGGGTGGCAGGAGGCTGGAGAGACTGGCGGCAGGAGGCTGGAGAGACAGGCAGCAGGAGGCTGGAGAGACAGGCAGCAGGAGGCTGGAGAGACAGGTGTCAGGAGGCTTGAGAGACTGGCGGCAGGAGGCTGGAGTGACGGGTGTCAGGAGGCTGGAGAGACTGGCGGCAGGAGGCTGGAGTGACGGGTGTTAGGAGGCTGGAGAGACTGGCGGCAGGAGGCTGGAGAGACAGGCGGCAGGAGGCTGGAGTGACGGGTGGCAGGAGGCTGGAGAGACTGGCGGCAGGAGACTGGAGAGACAGGCAGCAGGAGGCTGGAGAGACAGGCAGCAGGAGGCTGGAGAGACAGGTGTCAGGAGGCTGGAGAGACTGGCGGCAGGAGGCTGGAGTGACGGGTGTCAGGAGGCTGGAGAGACTGGCGGCAGGAGGCTGGAGTGACGGGTGTCAGGAGGCTGGAGAGACAGGCAGCAGGAGGCTAAAGTAAGAGGTGACAGAAAATGGACCCTTTCTAGCCGGGGGGGGGTTGGGTTATGTCACAGCCAGGGAAACCCTATCACCGGGTTCCCCAGCCGAAACATTACTTCTGACCGCTAGTCAGCTCAGGCCGGGGATCCCTGGGGAGAAAAAGCTTCTAAAATCGAATTTTAGTAAATGTGGGATTTGAAGATGGATTTGTACATTCGGTTTGAGGTGAGCTAAATTGAACAACAAATCGAAAGTAAAATCGAACTTTGATAAATATACCCCTTGGTAGCTTTAGTATTTTTTGACAATCGAGTGTCTACGAAAACCAAAGAAAAAATGTAAAAAAATCAGAAACGTCCACAGCTACCCAATTCTCCGCAACATATCAACTATCTGAGGAAGCAGATCTAAGTCTAGAAAAGGTCAATATAGGGCTACCCCTAAATATTGTTTGTTTGGAAAATGTTTTGGTGTATTACTCATTGATGTACTAATGAATAAAAATAACCTTGTGAAGAAAGAAAATTTGAATGTTTTATTTTTTGGACCACCCTAATGTACAGATTGGTCTCCTTATGTACTGGATACAATTTTAATAATTTACCCTATAAATGGTCTATATCAGTGCATCCCTAATAGTGCATGTTTTCCAGATCTCCTAGTTAGTGCACAAGTATATCCATTACTGGCTGGCACATTTTAAAAGATCAACAGGTGGTGCTAATAATTTCATTTGTGACACTAAGGGGATCTTAAAAACATGCAACTTTAGTATTATATGTTATTTCTATTGTGGTCATCATGGTGTGGGCTGGGGAGGGGGGTTTCTAGGCAACCAGAAACCCTCCCTTGCATTTGCCTATGGGCGTATTATGGGCTTATTATGGACGTATTATGGGATTGTCGCTGTAGTGGATGTTAACTTAGACGCTTAATCACTCACATAGGAGGCCACATTCTAGTGGAGATTCTGCACCTGGCATGGGGCTGGTTCAAGTTTCAGTGGTGCGACCAAAGGTGGCGTTTAAAGGCCCTCAAAGTGGGCGTCTCAGTCCCTGCACAGTAAGATGCACGGCTGTACACCAGAGAAGGACTTGTACTGTTATTAGCATAAAGTCGCAGACGCATCACCGGCAATAGGTGCGCACACGGATGCGGCAGCAACTGACTCACAGATTCCTTCACTATATGGGATTAGGAAAAAAAGCGTAACGCTGGTAGACAACAATGATAATTTAATAATCCACAATGTAACACACATGCACATACAAATATAATTAAATGAACCTGATAAGTGTCTTATATAGAAGCTGCTAGAAGTGATTGGGGTGGTAAAAAGTTCCTCCAATATAGCTTCCCTGACATCGTCAGTCCATATAATAAGAAACAATGGATGTAATAAATAAGGATCTCACCCAATCTAAATAAAGTCAGCAATGTCCAATCCACTTGTTAATAAGGAGAAGTATTCCAAATTTGGCCCAGGAGTATCAGAGATGGAGATGAATAAAGTGTACAGTATATGACGTTTTGAGGGTGCTGTGATGTAATTCCCACTTGGGTCCAGACAGCTCACCTCAGCCTGGGATAGTTGCTGTATGATTATTCTTGGTTCGGGTCTCCTGGGACATCTATGGTATGGGCTGTGGCACTGTTGTAGCCGCCGGGACCAGATTGTTTGTCCGCTAAGTCCACAGTCCCCCTCTGCATCGGCAGTCAGCCGGACTGCCTCCGTATGGGGCTCCCGTGTGTGAGCAGCAGGGCTCAGTGCGTTGAAGTGGGAGTCGGGCGCCGAGATGTCTCTGTGTGCGGCAAAGGGGTGTCACAGCTGAGTAACGCCTAAAGTGCCGGTGATGAGAATAGTGGAGGAGATGGCAGTCAATCAAGGACACTGCGTCTTGAATATAGCAGCATGAATGAGGGTAGCCCGTGTACATTAACGCGTTTCTCCGGGACTTTTTCTCCCAGTATCATCAGAAGGAGGGCATGACTGCCAACAGCCAGGCAAAACGTCAACAATCCCGCATCGGATTCTCGCGGGTTTGGACTTTATATAAGTCCCTCCCCATGGTGATCGGCACCATTTCCTTGCTGAGTCCAGGGCTGTGCTGTGCTCCATCCGGGGGGGGGGGGGGGGGTGCTGTGCTGTCCATCCAGTAGTGTGCTGTCCAGGGGCATGCTGTCCATCCAGTGTGCTGTCCATCCAGGGGTGTGATGTCCATCCGGGGGGGTGCTGTCCATTCAGTGTGCTGTCCATCCTGGGCTGTGCTGTCCATCCACGTTGCTCTCCATCTAGAGGTGTGCTGGGCTGTCCATCCATGGGTGTGCTGTCAATTCATGGGTGTGCTGTGCTGTCCATCCAGGGGTGTGCTGTCCATCCAGTGTGCTCTTCATCCAGGGGTGTGCTGTGCTGTCTTGTCCACGGGCTGTAAAAAAAATTCAATAACAGTAAAAAAAAAATAAGTGAAAAAAAAAAAATGTAAAAAGTAGATTATTTTTTTTTGTGCTGTACCCCAGTGTATACATATAAGCACTGTGATGCTGCAGGCCATACCCCCCCCAATGTATCCATGTATGCACTGTGATGCTGCAGGCCGTACCCCCCAGTGTATACATATATGCACTGTGATGCTGCAGGCCGTACCCCCCAGTGTATACATATAAGCACTGAGATGCTGCAGGCCGTACCCCCCCAGTGTATACATATAAGCACTGAGATGCTGCAGGCCGTACCCCCCCAGTGTATACATATAAGCACTGAGATGCTGCAGGCCGTACCACCCCAGTGTATCCATATAAGCACTGTGATGCTGCAGGCCATACTCCCCCAGTGTATTCATATATGCACTGTGATGCTGCAGGCCATACCCCCCAGTGTATACATATAAGCACTGAGATGCTGCAGGCCGTACCCCCCCAGTGTATACATATATGCACTGTGATGCTGCAGGCCATACCCCACCAGTGTATCCATATAAGCACTGATGCTGCAGGCTGTACCCCCCCCAGTGTATTCATATATGCACTGTGATGCTGCAGGCTGTACCCCCCCAGTGTATACATATATGCACTGTGATGCTGCAGGCTGTACCCCCCCAGTGTATCCATATAAGCACTGTGATGCTGCAGGCCATACCCCCCCAGTGTATCCATATAAGCACTGTAACGCTGCAGGCCATACTCCACCAGTGTATCCATATAAGCACTGTGATGCTGCAGGCTGTACCCCCCAGTGTATCCATATAAGCACTGTGACGCTGCAGGCTATACCCCCCCAGTGTATCCATATAAGCATTGTGATGCTGCAGGCCGTACCTCCCAGTGTATCCATATAAGCACTGTGATGCTGCAGGCTGTACCCCCCCAGTGTATCCATATATGCATTTTGATGCTGCAGGCCGTACCTCCCAGTGTATCCATATAAGCACTGTGATGCTGCAGGCCGTACCACAGTTTGATATTCAGTGTATTATTCAATTTCATAGAAGTATATATTTTTTTTAATCATGCACAGATGAGTGAATGTATTTTGCTGGATCAGTAATTATCCCACCTGTTTCCACAGACAGAAATTATGAAAACATCACCTGTTGTAGGTACTTGAAGGGTCGGAGTTGAGAACCACTGGTATAGAAGGTGTGATAGAAGCACTGGAGAAGTGTGCAATGGCTTCTATGTGTGCCCTAGATTCCTGTCATATGTGTTCTGAAACCCCCAGGAGAAGTCTGTTAGGAAAGCAGACTAGTAGTGTCGGCTTTTGGAAAAGCCGGTTTGGGTTCTGGGGGTGTGGTTGTGAGGAGAGGGAGGACTCCATCCACAGACCACTCCGGGTCTTGGGCCTCATTAGGGCTTCCACCTGGAACTGGCTGATTTAAGCTGGGTTTGTTTGTGGCTGAGTGTCTCACACCTGGGAGAGCAGGCAGACTATCCTGTTCAGAGACACTTTTGTTACTGGCCTTGTAAGTACTGTGCATATGTTTTGTTGATGGTGAGGGCAATAGGCCCTACCATTATTATAGAGAGGGAAGCTGCTGTGTAGCTAGTGCCCAGCTGGGCTAGGACTTGTGTTTATGTTTTGTTTATGTTTGCATTTATTTGGCACAATAAAGACTGGCGCCGACCAGTTTGTATGAGAACCCCAGACTTGTATCCTGTTTCTCCGGCTGCTGTGTGCGTAAAGAGGGAGTCCATCTACCCCAGGAGAGGGACCCCTAATCTGACCGTGTCACAAAGGTTATTAAAAGGGGTCCATGAGGTGATGTATTGGTGGTAAATGGGTGTAATGATGTGGAACATGTATGGTGAGGTGTTGCATTGGTGGTGAATAGCTGTAATGACGTGGGACAGGTCAGATGTTGTATACATGGGAATTGGGTGGAATAATGTGGGATAGGTATAGTGAGGTGAATTATTGGTGGGAAATGGGTGTAATAATGTGGGACATGTATGGTGAGGTGGATTATTGGTGGGAAATGGGTGTAATGATGTGGGAGAGGTATGGTGAGCTGTTGTGATGGGAAATGGGTGTAATAATGTTGGACATGTATAGTGAGGTTTATTGATGGGAAATGGGTGTAATGATGTGGGACATGTATGGTGAGGTGCTGTAGTGATGGGGAATTGGTGTAATGATGTGGGATATGTATGGTGAGGTGCTGTAGTGATGGGGAATTGGTGTAATGATGTGGGATATGTATGGTGAGGTGATGTAGTGATGGGAAATGGGTGTAACGATGTAGGACATGTATAGTGAGGTGTATTGGTGGGAAATTGGTGTAATGATGTGGTATATATATGGTGAGGTGTATTGGTGGAAAACGGGTGTAATGATGTGGGACCTGTATAGTGAGGTGAAGTAGTGATGGAAATGGGTGTAATAATGTGGGACAGGTATGATGAGGTGCTGCAGTGATGGGAAATGGGTGCAATGATGTGGGACATGTATGGTGAGGTGATGTATTGGTGGAAAATGGGTGTAATGATGTGGGACATGTATAGTGAGGTGAAGTAATGATGGAAATGGGTGTAATAATGTGGGACAGGTATGATGAGGTGCTGCAGTGATGGGAAATGGGTGCAATGATGTGGGACATGTATGGTGAGGTGATGTATAGATGGGAAATGGGTGTAATGATGTGGGACATGTATGGTAAGGTGATGTAGTGATGGAAAATGAGTAATGATGTGGGACAAGTATGGTGAGTTGGTGTAGTGATGGGAAATGGGTGTAATGATGTGGGACATGTATGGTGAGGTGATGTAGTGATGGGAAATGGGTGTAATGGTGTGGGACAGGTATGGTGAGGTGTATTGGTGGGAAATGGGTGTAATGATGTTGGACATGTATGGTGAGGTGTAGTGATGGGAAATGGGTGTAATGATCTGGGACATGAATGGTGAGGTGTAGTGATGGGAAATTGGTGTAATGATGTGGGACATGTATGGTGAGGTGTAGTGATGGGAAATGGGTGTAATTATGTGGGACATGTATGGTGAGGTGTATTGATGGGAAATGGGTGTAATAATGTGGGACATGTATGGTGAGGTGATGTATTGATGGGAAATGGGTGTCATGATGTAGGAAAAGTATGGAGAGGTGCTCTAGTGATGGGAAATGGGTGTGATGATGTGGGACATGTATGGTGAGGTGATGTAGTGATGGGAAATGGGTGCAATGATGTAGGACATGTATGGTGAGGTGCTTTAGTGATGGGAAATGGGTGTAATGATGTTGGACATATATGGTGAGGTGCTGTACTGTTGGGAAATGGGTGTAATGATGTAGGACATGTATGGTGAGGTGATGTATTGATGGGAAATGGGTGTAATGATATAGGAAAAGTATGGAGAGGTGCTCTAGTGATGGGAAATGGGTGTAATGATGTGGGACATGTATGGTGAGTTGGTGTAGTAATGGGTGTAATAATGTGGGACAGGTATGATGAGGTGCTGCAGTGATGGGAAATGGGTGCAATGATGTGGGACATGTATGGTGAGGTGATGTATTGGTGGAAAATGGGTGTAATGATGTGAGACATGTATGGTGAGGTGATGTATAGATGGGAAATGGGTGTAATGATGTGGGACATGTGAGGTGATGTAATGATGTAGGACAGGTATGGTGAGGTGTATTGGTGGGAAATGGGTGTAATGATGTGAGACATGTATGGTGAGGTGTATTGGTGGGAAATGGGTGTAATGATGTGGGACAGGTATGGTGAGGCGATGTAGTGATGGGAAATGGGTGTAATGATGTGGGACATGTATGGTGAGGTGATGTATTGGTGGGAAATTGGTGTAATGATGTAGGACATGTATAGTGATGGGAAATGGGTGTAATGATGTGGGACATGTATTGTGAGGTGATGTATTGGTGGGAAATGGGTGTACTGATGTGGGACATGTATGGTGAGTTGGTGTAGTGATGGGAAATGGGTGTAATGATGTGGGACATGTATGGTGAGGTGATGTATAGATGGGAAATGGGTGTAATGATGTGAGACATGTATGGTGAGGTGTATTGGTGGGAAATGGGTGTAATGATGTGGGACAGGTATGGTGAGGCGATGTAGTGATGGGAAATGGGTGTAATGATGTTGGACATGTATGGTGATGTGCTGTACTGATAATGATGTCTGACAGATATGGTGAGGTGTATTGACGGGAAATTGGTGTAATGATGTTGGACAGGTATGTGGAGTTGTATTAATGGGAGAAGAGTTTTTGAACTATAGATGGGAGCTAAAATATATTGTTTCCACCTTCTTACAAACTTGCATTAAACTCACTTTACATTAATTTTTCTGTGACCCAAAATGCTGGAAAGACTTTAATTTGATGAAAAACACTTACTTGCTATCGTTTTTAAACCATCAATAAAAAGAACACAAATCAGCTATTTGACACCTTTTAAGAACCTCCAGTACTTTCCTTATGGACACTATTAGCCTTCTATATGGTCCTGCTATCTCAGTTGTCACTAACTGCCTTCTATATGATCCTCTATCTCAGTTGTCACTTTTTGGGGGTTAAGGATGGTTTCCCCACTTTCTCACTGCTCCTAGGTCGCTCTTTGTAGAAAAGTTGTGCAACCTCTCCGTAGGTCCTGCAAATTGCTTTACCTAATTGGACCTTGCATATCTTGGGTGTGCGCATTCAACCTACTGTATACAGTATATGTGAGTTTCATGATGCAAACTTGCACCATATAAGTTTGAGCCCATAGAGTGCATGTGGATAAATATTGTGACAAGTGGGGCTCCAGGGTATGTGAGGCTATAGTCGAGCAAGTGGGAGATCTGAGTGGCATGTTGTGGAATATTGGAGCAAGTTTCGGACATGGGGATTGATAATGATTCGGACGCAGCAGCGTCCTCGTTTGTGTCTTTTTCTTCAGTTGCATCTATGACTTTATGCGAATACCAGTACAGTACAAGCCCTTCCCTGGTGTCTGAATGTGCAAGGACTGGGATGCCCACTTTGTGCATCATTAGACGAACAAATCAGTTGCAACATCGAAACTTGCACAGACCATGCTAGTTGCAGACTGTCCATCAGAGTATGGCCTCCAATATAGGGGCCCATTTATCAAAAAATGTATCATACACAATGAGTTTTAAAACTCGCTGCGTATGCAAATGGTTCTCCAGCCAATCAGCTCCTAACTGTCATCTGCTTGAAAAATGGCAGTTGGGAGCTGATTGGCTGGAGCACCATTATCATACACAACGAGATTTAAAACTCATTGCAAATGATAAAACTCATTGCAAATGATAAAACTTGTTGCGTATGATAAAACTCATTGATAAATGGGCCCCATAGAGAGATAAAGTGGAGATAACGTACCAGTCATTCAGCTACTGTCATTTTTCAAACACAGGCCCAGATTTATCAATAAATCTCCCCCTAATCCTCTGAGGGCCTGATTCAGCACGGAACGCTGTAGTAATCGCTCACGCAGTTCTGCTGCAAAATTATGTAAATGAATGCGATCGCAATGCCGCAGCACAATATAAAGACGCCCACTTCTCTTTACTCGCATCCGTAATACCTTGCAAGTCTGCAAAACCATCGGTGACATCGAGTAAAACCAGAGTCTCCCAAACACTTGCACAAGGCCAGACCTTACTCAGAAATTGCAGTGAGGAGTTTGCACACGAGCATGCACAGAACGCGAACATCGGCCGTGCGCTTTAGCATTTGCGATTTGTGCTGAATCAGGCCCTGAGTTTGCAACCATTTCTACGACATGCCCACGACACCCATAAGGCGCTACATCTCCAGGAGTCTGAATAGCCACCGTCCAGGAACGCCCTGTACATTTTCCGTCCATTTCAGAGACTCAGAGGGTCCGATTCAGAGGTGGATGCAGTGTCGATGCCACATGCAAGCGGACGATGTTTTCAGTTTCGATTCTACTCAGAACCCCAAAAGTGATCTGAGCCGGGACTTAATTCTACTCAGAACCCCGAAGGTCGAGTGTTAGTTTTTCAGGAAAACCAAACGGCACATTTCTAGTGGTAACAGGGGGCGTGGTACGGTCGGCGACTGCTTCTCTTGCCACAGTGTCACTGATACCGGTGTCCATGTTCAGACAGAGAAATTGCAACCCCGTGGGGCTGATGCAATCTTCGGTAGTGCAACCAATGGCGTCTTTTAATATGCACAGCGGCAGATTAGTGCCACAGCCAGTACGAGGTCCATCAACTGTGGCGTTAGCATAAAGATGCAGTTGCGGCTGCAATAACGTGCACCTTTGAATCAGACCTCAATTCCAGTACTGTGACTCTGGACCTCATTCAGAGCCGGACGCTATTTGCGCTCGCTTGTTCAGAAAAAGGGGCTGGCTATTTAAATTGAGCGCTCGCTCTTTGCGGTCTGTTGACGCCTCTATGTCTGAACGAGCGTCCGAAACATGCGCTCGCTATTTTGTAAAGACGCCCGTTGGCTGCTCGCATCATACGTCATCTCCACTATTTATTTGATTAATCAAGTACATCGAAAGGCGTATGAACTGCTCGCTATTCTTGTGGTAGCATTTTCCTACCGCAATCTTGCGAGCAGTTCAGGCTAAAAGACAACCAAGTGACGTGGTCGATGATGCTGCTTTGTTAATTATGCACACCCATAAAACGCCCGTTTTGACCGTTTGGCATGCCAGCGTTCTGATCTCCACTCCAAGTTTTCAAGCACCTTCCCCTGTTACCACCCACAAATGCCTCATTCATCACTGAAATTACAAGCCCCTCGCTAATTTGCGAGCACACGATTTCCTGACCGCACTGACTGGTTGGCGCATGCGCATTACGACCCATGCGCAGATGTGCAAACATCGCTCGGAGCGAGTGAGCGGCCGCTTACGAGCGGCTCTGAATCAGGCCCTCTGTACGCACACACTATGGGCAGTGCAACTTTTTAGCTACTGTACTTAGACTCATGTGCAGCTGAATAACATCGACCATTGTGTGAATATTGACATCACGTGTGACTCAGATTTAGGCCCATGTGGTGGAAGTTTCGGATGAGAGATACATGCGTTCCAAGGTCGTTGTGCGGCTGTTTTTCAACCTTGAAATTAAAGGTAATGGTCGATCTGTTGAAGGTTGGAGGTGACCCTCGATGAATATCAGGCTGCCCATCATTGTGTATGCACCTTTCTGCTTAAGTGTTTTTTGTTAGATTTTGCATGAGCAGACAGAAGAGAGCTCGTCTATATAGTATCTCTCCCTAGTAACAAGTGATGAACGGAACGAGTGTTCTGATTGGCCTTTTTAGTCAAGTATTGTCCAATCACGAAACCTTCAGGGAGAGTCTCATAGATCTTACTGTGTAATATTGTATACTTTGTGTGTGTGTTTGTGTCACAGTAACAGTTTATACCTCGCCAGTAGCTGATCATTACAAGATACAAGATGGGAACTGTATTCTGTATTCTGCCAATCCTACTTCTTCTGCGATTCCACATCATTCACTGTGAAAATCCATTAGGTGAGTGACCTCCTCAGGTGTTTCTGTAAATAAAAATGTCTTTTTAAAACTTTGGAAATTATTTGAGAAACATATAAGATTTTATATATATATATATATTTAATTTATTTTTTCTCAAATTGTTGCTAATTTCCAAAATATATATATAAGTATGTATAATTTCCGAAGTGTATACAGATATATACTTGCACAAAAATACATGGTGACAATATGATACATAAGCTGCAATACTTTCTACGAGCGCCTCATGTCTATCTCTTGTGTATTTCTTCAACTTTGGAGCTGCTGCCTCCATCCCTGAGATTACTGAGCGCTTCCAGCTTTACCAATTGTGAGTGTGTATTATATATATATATATATTATGTATGTATGTAATATATTACATACATACAAAAGTACAAAATGAATGGCTCTCCTGTAGTAATGCTATAAACTGGTGGGTTTATAGTCAGCAGTTTCAGCCCATATTGGCCCTTTAGTAAGCTAACACGGTTTTGCCTTATTACAGAATTGCCGCTTTACATTTACAGGCGAACTTGACCAAAATCACACTGGTTCCATGATCTCAGATCAGATTCTAATACACAAGCCCCCAGCTATTTAATATATATACAGTATATGTATAGGTGAACAGATGATAGACAGATATATATATATATATATATATATATATATATATATATATATATATATATATATGTATAAAAACAGACTTGAGGCGGCACTCAGGGATAAATAAACAACATGAGTTTGCCAATATGGATACCGACGTTTCATGCATTTTCCTCATTAAAGGTATTTAAACGTTGGCTTCCATATTGGCATCTTCCACGTTGTTTATTTATCCCTGAGTGCCGCCTCAAGTCTGTGTGTATTACCTGCAACAAGCTATGCTTCTGTTTGCTGTAAAGGAAGGCAACAGGGAGCAGTACTCATGTACCTGACAGTGGGTTCCGGACATCTCTTGTGATATGTATGTAATTATATATATATATATATATATATATATATATATATATATATATATATATATATTTTTTAGATAGAGCAGCGTTTGTCAACCACTGTACCTGCTGCGAGCGGTTGTCAAGTGTGCTGCGGTGATCAGCTCAGCGCACTTGTACTGCAGTGTGTTTTATTCCTGTGGAGGCCAATGTAGTGTGTTTTATTCCTGTGGAGGCCAATGTAGTGTGTTTTATTCCTGTGGAGGCCAATGTAGTGTGTTTTATTCCTGTGGAGGCCAATGTAGTGTGTTTTATTCCTGTGGAGGCCAATGTAGTGTGTTTTATTCCTGTGGAGGCCGGCCAATGTAGTGTGTTTTATTCCTGTGGAGGCCGGCCAATGTAGTGTGTTTTATTCCTGTGGAGGCCGGCCAATGTAGTGTGTTTTATTCCTGTGGAGGCCGGCCAATGTAGTGTGTTTTATTCCTGTGGAGGCCGGCCAATGTAGTGTGTTTTATTCCTGTTGGGGCCGGCCAATGTAGTGTGTTTTATTCCTGTTGGGGCCGGCCAATGTAGTGTGTTTTATTCCTGTTGGGGCCAGCCAATGTAGTGTTTTATTCCTGTGGAGGCCAATGTAGTGTGTTTTATTCCTGTTGGGGCCAGCCAATGTAGTGTGTTTTATTCCTGTTGGGGCCAGCCAATGTAGTGTTTTATTCCTGTGGAGGCCAATGTAGTGTGTTTTATTCCTGTTGGGGCCAGCCAATGTAGTGTGTTTTATTATTGTGGAGGCAAATATGTGTGTATATTTTTATGTGGGAGCCAATGTGTATGTTTTTTTTATTGGTCACACACACCGCATAGCCGGATAGTGTGCCTTGGTAATATTAAAATCTTGTGTAGTGTGCCTCGAGTTGAAAATCACTGAGATATAGCATAATTGTAAGAACTTCTGTATTCAGAATACTGCTTAGAAATTATGTATGCATTATATTTTAAAACATGTTGATTGTGGCCTTATTTTTAAAAACGTTGTTAAGCTAATAACAAAATTGCTATAATAAAATAGTTACAGTATTATGTAATATTTGAGCACATTTGCTGAATATGTAAAATACAGTAATATATGTAAGTGCTGCCCCCAACTGACAAACAAGGGAACAACTGAGACAAGGATATAAGGGTAGGTTGGTGCACAGGAATAAGTGGTGAGTGTATAAGAGAGGCAGTAATATAGTCTGTAAATTAGTAAGGTGAATAACTTGTACAATAGAATGCAGGTAATCGGTGGTGCTATCCTAATGTTTATTCAAGCACAACTGGAGTCAGTGAAGAGAGAACTTGTTTTTGGGGCACTCTTAAAGTAGAATAAAAATTAACTTTTATTAATGTATATAAAATCATAGATCTGTGACCTTGGGGTCTACTGGCCTCATTCAGAGGTGGTCGTAGGTTGCAAGCGGTCGCTCTGAATCAGGACGGCCGCTTGCATCCTGAACGGCCGCCTCCATGTCGGTCGTTAGGCTGTGGCTTAACAACCACAGCTCTAACGACCAACAAGGGTGATGGTCGCGATGGTCTAGGTTAGGGTCTGGGCACTCGTTAGCCTGTTTGAGAAGGAAGCTCCCCACTGATATCATCAATGATATCAGTGGGGCCACCCCCAAACGGCAGGCGTTCTCAATGGAACGCCTCCGTTTGGCCGGGCTCGCCCCCGGCCCGCCCACCAGATAGGGCGAGCTGTCACTCAACATCGACAGCTCGCCCCGTCTGCTGCGAGACCCCTAACGACGGAGCACCCGTCGTTAGCCGGGTCTTGAGCATGCGCACGACGGAGTCGGCTCCGTCATGCGCATGCTCTGTGGGGACCATCGACCCGGTTGCGAGCGCATCGGCACTTGCGACCGGGTCTGAATGACCCCCTATGTACTAAGCAGTGATAAGTGACAGAGTGAAAAGTGATAAGTCTATGATGAGTGCCAGCCAATCAGCTCCCAACTGTCATCTCACAGGCTGTGTTTGAAAAGTGACAGTTGGGAGCTGATTGGCTGGCACTTATCACAGACTTATCACTTTTCACTCTGTCACTTATCACTGCTTAGTACATAGACCCCCTTGTGTTTTCTGCTGAATTCACATATTTATTAGGACTTCAGGTTAAAGGTGATTAAGGGGCCTATATAGTAATAATCGTGGAACTAAGGACCTCATTCAGAGCCGCTCGCAAAATGAGAGAGCTCGCTCTGAATGAGGGCAGCCGCATTTTTTTTTTTTTTTAGGTGGCCTCCTGGTCACTCGCTAAGCTGTGGGTTACCACCCACGGCTTTAGCGAGTGACCAGGAGATGGTCGAGACCATCGGGGCTTGTGACGAGATCCTTGAGGTAGGGTTTCGTCTCCCGCAAGCCCAGAGAGCTTTTGGCTCTAACAGAGCCGGAAGCTCTTCCACTGCCAACTCGAGTGATGTCAGTGGGGCCGCCCACAAATGGCAGGCGTTTGCTTGGGAACGCCTCCGTTTGCGTAGCCACCCCCTACGCATGTGCATTGCACTTCCGCCTGGCAGGGACAAAGCAAAAAAAGAATTGATTTGGTAATAAGTGCACTGCACAGGTAATAAATATGATTTTTTTAGTCCACAGAAAACACGAAAAAGATGGCTTTTAGACATCAGTATAATGTCTTATAATATAGTCACTCTTCAGTATATGAGTTATTGTTGAATCCAAACTGAAAAAAACGATCAAATTCCAGACTTCCTTCTCCTCAACTGGTCCCAACAATATATTTCTGGTTCCTCCACAAAGGTTCCAACACTGGTGCCCCTCGAAGCCGGTCACGTAATTAATACGCTATATGCAAAACAAGAATAGGGGAATGCACATAGGGCCTCCTTCAGACACGCTCGCAAGTGGGTCGATGCAGGACCGCAACTAGGAGGGGGCTAGAGGTGCACGTGCACCGGGTGAGGGAATGCAGGGGGTGAAAAAGGGCTAACTCACGGTGGCTTGGAGGCTGCAGATTCAGTAAACTGCCATCCAAAAATGGCCGCCTCCAAGGAGGAGACAGATGCTACAGGTCCTTACTGGACATCTAGTGTCTATCTCCTAGTTGGCGGCGGCCATTTTTGGATGGCCATTTTCAGCAGATTCCATGCGGATTAGCCTTCCGCATGTACTGTGCTGAAAACGGCCATCCAAAAATGGCGACTGCCAAGGAGGAACAGACACTAGAGGTCCTACTGGACCTCTAGTGTCTGTTAGGCCAGCGCAAGTGCCGGGAGAAGATGCTGAAAGCTGCATCTTCTCCCGTGAAACCCCCTGGCAACGAGCATGTAACCCCCTGGCAACGAGCATGTAACCCCCTGGCAACGAGCATGTAACCCCCTGGCAACGAGCATGTAACCCCCTGGCAACGAGCATGTAACCCCCTGGCAACGAGCATGTAACCCCCTGGCAACGAGCATGTAACCCCCTGGCAACGAGCATGTAACCCCCTGGCAACGAGCATGTAACCCCCTGGCAACGAGCATGATACCCCCTGGCAATGAGCATGAGCATGGAACCCCCTGGCAATGAGCATAAAACCCTTGACAACGAGCAGGTAATTTTAAAGTAATTAGAAGCCTTACTGTGGGGCATAAAATGGTGTTGGGCAAATATGTAAGTGGCACTTTGGTAATAGGCATTACAGTGCGTGGCATAATGTGTAATGAGCATTACAAACGGGGCGGCTGTTGATGTTGATCGACAGCTCGCCCCATTTTGTAGGCGGAGTGGGGGGGTGGCCGGACAAACTGAGGCATTCCTGAAGGAACACCTGCCATTTGACCACCCACAGCTATTGCGAGCAGCCAGGATGATGGTCGCGATGGTCAAGAGCCGGAAGCTCACTACTGAGGCCGCCCCCAAACGGCAAGCGTTCCCATGGGAACGCCTCCGTTTGGCCAGCCACCCCCCCTGCCCGCCTACCAAATGGGGCGAGCTGTCACTCAACATCGACAGCTCGCCCCCTTTGGTGCGAGACCCGAAGCGACGGAGTGCCCGTCGCTAGCCGGCTCCGTCGTGCGCATGCGCTGTGGGCCGCCATCGACCCAGTTGCGAGCGCTCAGCGCTTTCGACCGGGTCTGACTCAGGCTCACAGCTCCCAACATCCACCAACGCATTTCAATCCCTAATGGTCTTTGTCAAGGTGTATGTGTATGGTGACAGAACCAGATCTTAATAACACACTATCTTCAGTCCCTCCCTCCCTTAGTGGGGGTATGTTTTTCAATTAATATACACAGATGGTTAAATTGCACACAAATTAAATACATATTCATCCAAAGGAGTTCTATTAAACATATTTACCTTAATCAGTGTATATTCTGTCCAGCAGCAACAAATAGCCACAGCATTTCCTAGATAAGGACTGTGTGCGCTTCACCCTGGAATGCATTGCGTAATTTCCTAGTGCGCGATTCCCCTCTAGGTAGGTGAGATGTTCCCCCGTATTACTCCATGTCACGTCATCCCTATCCAACGTCATGTATCCATGACCACGTGATATTACTCTCCATAGTAACGTGACACGTTCCAGTTAGTGGCTCGCCGTGTATGTAATATCCGGGTTATAGCCGGGATAAAATCACTCGTTTTAGAAGGACCTCACTGATAAATACATCATTAATGCCTAACTCAATACTTATTAATCAAGGGTCCTGTGGATATCTGTATATCAATATAGCAGATGGGTAAATCTAACTGACAAAAAATATCCAGTGGGATCACTGATCTACAGTATGATCGGAGTTAATCCCCATTTATGCAACCTCCACATGTCAAATAGTACATATTCGTAACAGAAGTCCATAAAAATACATCATATCAAATCAGATAAAGGGGATAATAAAGATATATAAGTAAAGAATAAAAAAGGGCTAAGAAGATAAAGACTGTATAAAATTAGACCGGTTTTTAAAATACTTATGTAAACTTTAATAGAAGTAGGGGCAATACGTATCAGAGGCACCACTTAAGCACAAAATCCGCATTTAATCCCATTGGTTCTAATGTTTTTGCTTCAAATATAAATTTCATTTTGGCTTTTGCCCAAAAAATATCCAGACCCTTTGTTAGCTAATTTCCTTCTACTTTTTGTATACCAATTATATGTTTAATGCCTTTCAGTGAACATTGATGTTTCTCTGCGAAGTGTTTAGAGAGGGCATGGTTCAGTGTACCCTTTCTGATATTTCATAGCAAAACCTGGAAGCCGGGGACCACGCTCGCCACAAGCACTGTTGCCAACTCTGAAATGAGAAACAAGCCCAACCCAATCCGATAAAGCCCAAAACATAAGCCCAACGTAATATGGTGGTATGGGGGTGGGGGTAATTTAATGAAAAGCACAAACGTTATTGTTTATTGTTCATTTTATTAAAATACATATAAATATTTGCAAAACGTGGCTTTTCCCTGCTCTATGAATAGACTCCACTGTGTGAAGTAAAGCACAGGGCACTCGGGGCCTGATTTGGCATAGGACGGCATTGCAAAGCCGCACACAAGCAGCTTTGTAATTGTGTCCTTCCTAAAATGCAAATGCAGCAGAAGGTGTCTGAAATCTCCTTGCTGCATCTGCGATCTCAGGCTGCGACCGAGGTTGCAGTCCTGGATCACCATTGCAACCATCGATCGCGATGGTTGCACCTTTGGTCAGGATGCGGTAGCTGAAACTGGCCGTGTTCTTTCATCATGCAAGGCCAGGAAATCTGCGTCTATGGATGCAGATCCTAGCCTTGCCACTCCCGGAAAACGGGGACTACATGCCCCCATTTCCAGAAACAAGCCCAATTCCACTTGTTATAAGCGGACTTGGTAACTACGGCCACAAGATTATATTCCCCCTCTATGCCCATGTGGATGGTAGGGAATGCTGTTGGACAGTAACTGATGACGTCAGGGTACCTCTACGGAAGGGGATCTAGCTGTAGCCATACTTTTTTTTTTTTTTTTTTATTTTGCTAATGCCATCTACAGATGGTGTAACCAATACAGTCACAAAAGGCTGTAAACTAAGCTACTGAACTGAGGGCATCACCCCTGTAGTGAGTGCTAAGGGGCTTATGTCTCACAGTGTAATACATGGTACGATTCCACGACTTGTCCTTAAAATATGCTCTAAACATTGGAGCGTCTCATAATACAACCTTAGGACGCCCCCCCCCCCCCCCATTCACAAGAGCTATAGACACGCCTTCACCAGCAGAACCTGAATCATCCACGGGTATGCATGTATACCACCTCAAGAGCAGCAGGGGGAGCTCTTCTCCTACATTTCGCACGGAGGAGCTCACTGAGGAATCCGCTAGTGCTGCAGCGATGTCACGTTAGTCCCGCCCACCCTGGGTCACGTGATCTTGTGTTGGCCAGTTTCCCGGGCGGGCGCTAATGCCCTGGCCCCTGTACATTCCCTTCTCTGTGCTGTGTTACTCAGACCACCATGTGACCTCCCTACATACATACAATGTGATCGGTCGTGTGACCCGTGCTGTTGGGTAATTGTCGCCCGGTACACACGACGGGCACCGATCTCTCCTGTAGTTACAGGGTGCCCCGGGTATGGGAGGGGCTCCACCTTAATCCGGGCGTGGCTGTGTGGAATATAATAGGGGGATCTGTGTCACATTGATAAGGTGAGGGGTGGTCAGGGTGATGCTGTCCCGATGTTCCCTGTGTAAATGTGGGGATAGGTGCTGTGTCCCCTGTGTGTAACCCTCCGCTCTTCATCCGCAGCTGCCGCGGACTACGTGATGGAACAAAAGGGGGAATGTCACTATTATAACGGGACTCAGCGTGTGAGGCTTCTGGACAGATATTTCTACAACCAGGAGGAGATTGTCTACTTTGACAGTGATGTCGGGTATTTCATACCGAAGACCGAGCTCGGGAGACCTGATGCGGAATACTGTAACAGTGATAAGGCTCTCATAGAGCAAAAAAGGCACGAGGTGGAGACATTCTGTATATACGACTATGGAGTATGGGAGACTATACATGCCATAGACAGGAGAGGTGAGTGTCCTGTATACACCTGTATTATACCAGCATATATTACATGTATAATGTACAGGGGGAGACACTATGTAATGTAACTATACTATTACACACAGCGTCACTACTGACAGGAGAGGTGAGTGTCCTGTATACACCTGTATTATACCAGCATATATTACATGTATAATGTACAGGGGGGAGACACTATGTAATGTAACTATACTATTATACACAGCGTCACTACTGACAGGAGAGGTGAGTGTCCTGTATACACCTGTATTATACCAGCATATATTACATGTATAATGTACAGGGGGAGACACTATGTAATGTAACTATACTATTACACACAGCGTCACTACTGACAGGAGAGGTGAGTGTCCTGTATACACCTGTATTATACCAGCATATATTACATGTATAATGTACAGGGGGAGACACTATGTAATGTAACTATACTATTACACACAGCGTCACTACTGACAGGAGAGGTGAGTGTCCTGTATACACCTGTATTATACCAGCATATATTACATGTATAATGTACAGGGGGGAGACACTATGTAATGTAACTATACTATTATACACAGCGTCACTACTGACAGGAGAGGTGAGTGTCCTGTATACACCTGTATTATACCAGCATATATTACATGTATAATGTACAGGGGGAGACACTATGTAATGTAACTATACTATTACACACAGCGTCACTACTGACAGGAGAGGTGAGTGTCCTGTATACACCTGTATTATACCAGCATATATTACATGTATAATGTACAGGGGGAGACACTATGTAATGTAACTATACTATTACACACAGCGTCACTACTGACAGGAGAGGTGAGTGTCCTGTATACACCTGTATTATACCAGCATATATTACATGTATAATGTACAGGGGGGAGACACTATGTAATGTAACTATACTATTATACACAGCGTCACTACTGACAGGAGAGGTGAGTGTCCTGTATACACCTGTATTATACCAGCATATATTACATGTATAATGTACAGGGGGAGACACTATGTAATGTAACTATACTATTACACACAGCGTCACTACTGACAGGAGAGGTGAGTGTCCTGTATACACCTGTATTATACCAGCATATATTACATGTATAATGTACAGGGGGAGACACTATGTAATGTAACTATACTATTACACACAGCGTCACTACTGACAGGAGAGGTGAGTGTCCTGTATACACCTGTATTATACCAGCATATATTACATGTATAATGTACAGGGGGGAGACACTATGTAATGTAACTATACTATTATACACAGCGTCACTACTGACAGGAGAGGTGAGTGTCCTGTATACACCTGTATTATACCAGCATATATTACATGTATAATGTACAGGGGGAGACACTATGTAATGTAACTATACTATTACACACAGCGTCACTACTGACAGGAGAGGTGAGTGTCCTGTATACACCTGTATTATACCAGCATATATTACATGTATAATGTACAGGGGGAGACACTATGTAATGTAACTATACTATTACACACAGCGTCACTACTGACAGGAGAGGTGAGTGTCCTGTATACACCTGTATTATACCAGCATATATTACATGTATAATGTACAGGGGGGAGACACTATGTAATGTAACTATACTATTATACACAGCGTCACTACTGACAGGAGAGGTGAGTGTCCTGTATACACCTGTATTATACCAGCATATATTACATGTATAATGTACAGGGGGAGACACTATGTAATGTAACTATACTATTACACACAGCGTCACTACTGACAGGAGAGGTGAGTGTCCTGTATACACCTGTATTATACCAGCATATATTACATGTATAATGTACAGGGGGAGACACTATGTAATGTAACTATACTATTACACACAGCGTCACTACTGACAGGAGAGGTGAGTGTCCTGTATACACCTGTATTATACCAGCATATATTACATGTATAATGTACAGGGGGGAGACACTATGTAATGTAACTATACTATTATACACAGCGTCACTACTGACAGGAGAGGTGAGTGTCCTGTATACACCTGTATTATACCAGCATATATTACATGTATAATGTACAGGGGGAGACACTATGTAATGTAACTATACTATTACACACAGCGTCACTACTGACAGGAGAGGTGAGTGTCCTGTATACACCTGTATTATACCAGCATATATTACATGTATAATGTACAGGGGGAGACACTATGTAATGTAACTATACTATTACACACAGCGTCACTACTGACAGGAGAGGTGAGTGTCCTGTATACACCTGTATTTTCTACTTCAGGGTCCATAGGGGGTCCACAGGGTTGACCTTGGGGTATAGGTTGGGAACCAAATCCGTGCACCACGCAGTTAAAGCTTTTAGCTCCCAGGATGCACTGGGTCCACTCTCCCTATAACCCCAAGCCAGAGGCACCTCAGTTTAAGTTGGTGCCCGGCCGGAGTCTGGTCACCGTTAGCGCAGGGGGAGCTGATTAGCAGCCCCTAAGCTTATTTTATTTTTTTAGGGACAAAGTTTTTTCCATGGACTTTGGACTCTTCAGAGCGGCAGCGTCGGACTGTCCATAGGACGTATAAGCTGCTGCTCCGTCACCCCGCTGGCGCTGAGACGCCAATACAGATCTGGGGATCTCAGCGGGACCCCAGAGTCTGTACTAGCCGGACTCTGTGGGCGCCCAGGACTGCTGCCGGATCCACGGGGAGCAGGTAAGGTCGCAGATCACCGCTTGCGGTGATCCGCGCATTTCAAATGCAGTCCTGTGCCTCCGGTCTCAGGGGACAGACCGGAGGCGGCGGCGGGCCCCCCATACCCCGTGTGTCCACTAGACCACCAGGGACTTAACGATCGGTGCAGGGAGCCGGCGTCCCGGGGGTTAATAGCCGGCCAGGGGAGGCAGCCTTCCCTGTTACAGCGGCTCCTCCCCTCAGCTCAGCGCGCCTTTCAGTATCCATAGTCTGGCGTCGCTGAGCTGCTTCCTCCGCGGGCCACGCTTCTTCTGAGGTCTCCAGCGGCCATTTTATCTCTGTGGTGCAGCAGAAATCTCTGGAGATGGCAGTGAGTCCAGTCCCCCTGCGTACCTCACCATCAGGTCAGTGTACACAGCGCTGTAGCCTTCCCAGACACTGAATCTGGGCAGTTGAATGCAGTGTAATAGTGCAGTATATTATATGACATGTTTATGTATATATCTGCATTGTATGTGACTTATGCTAGTGCTGACTGTACTTTATTCTCTCACCTGTCAGTGTATATCTATCCCTTTTCTTTATCTGCCCTAATACAGCTGTACTTAGGGTGGTTCTGAGACCTCACATTTATATACTTGTTAATATTTGTGTGGTTTGTCACATACTGTTGCGTGCTGCACGTTGCCATATTTTAGATGGAACTGTGTGTTGCATACGCTGAAAATGGGTCCCTGCAGCTAATTTTTGGCATCAGTCAGGACCAGTATAGAGCTGCTTGATATTTCCGCCAAGATTGGTCAGATATGTCTGACCAGGATATAGAGCGTTATACTGCACCCATTTTTACTATCCTGCAAGTCATGTGCTGCAGGTGTTAGTGCGGAGGATTTGACTCATAAAGGGTTCTGTATGTGGTGTCATCTGGTGCTGGCCTCTTTCACGACCCCCTTGGGCGGTTTGTTTTCTCGGGATCCTCTCAATTGCGGATCGCCGGGCGGGCCCCATTGTTGTACCTCACTTGGGGTTACTTCACCATACTGCCCTTTTCATCTCAGGGTATCTCGCAGCTTCTTGCACTCTTCCCCTGTGACACAGACTACCGCTCCCTGCAGGGGTTTTTCGCAGTATAGGAATTCCCCCTGGTGCCACAATAGTCTGTCATTCCCCTTGCAGGGATTACCACAACAGCCACCCTGGGTGGATGTCGTTTTCTACGAAACGCTAATTGGCGTGGTTGACGCCCTGTGGTTACTTCCCAGTTGGCTCTGCCGTGAACTGGGTACTGTTTGGGGCTCTTTCCCTCTTACACGGGGGGAAGCCTATTTCAGGTATTATTATCCCTGCTTTAGGGCTGGTAGCAGGTCCATTCTGGTTAGAGTGAATGTTGACCTGCACCTGTATCATACACCCTCAGTATTGCGTGCCTTCGGGTTCCCTGTTGCTGACTAGCGGGTGGATCGCATAGCGGGACTCTGGCTGTTGCCAGATAGGAGGTGTTACAACAGTGTTTGGTCTCCTGTCCCAAATTCCCTGAGGGTCATCACGAGCCCCTCCTGGGGTGGATGGGCGTGTTACTCGTCTGATTACAGACGTTACTACGCCTCCCATTCCTGCGTGGTCGGATTCTTCGGATCCGTAGGTGGTAACTCTGCCTGAAATCAGTATACTTGCTTTCAGGAGTTGTTACCCATCCTACCATGGCTATAGCATGGTTGGTTAATACTCTTGCATATTGGGTTGATGCATTTGTAACGTTTTTTCCCCTCCAACACGTCGGGGGTTCAAATGTATTTGGTCGCTCACGTAATATATGCTGTTGTCATAGGTGGAAATGCCTATATTGGATACCAGTCTCCTAACTTTCAGAGTTCCGGCTGCGACTGTATCCTCCGTAATACCCTATGGCTGCGCTCTGGGAATGCAGAGGTGCAGATACCATCTTTAGGGTTGATATTGTTTGGTCCTGACCTTGACAAGATTGTAGTAACATTGGCAGTATTACTAACGACAAGTTTACCGCTTTCAGCTATGCCCACTACAAGGCCTCAGACTAAGTCTGTTAAGTCTTTTTTGTCCTCTGGGTCAGCCTAAAGATCTGTTTCTTCGTAGACTGTCGGCATCTACAAGGGCCGACATATCCAGTACCGAGCAGGCCTGGACTGCCAGCCGATCCTGCTTCTGAACCTACGGATATCTCTTCAGCCTGACGGGACAGGCCTACAACTGGGAGATACCGATTTTCTCAGTTCGCCCGGTATTAGTGTCAAGTTGCCGCGGCTACGTGGGTAGGAGGGTACGCCCTCTTTACAAGGGCCTTACAGATCCAGAAAGCTATGCAGTTGTTGCGGTAAGCGGAGCTAATTAGGCCGTCCCCACTATCTCAGTGAGGGACTGGTTGTTCTGCTTTCTTTCTGGTGCGGTGGCTGAATGGTCCTCTTTGGCCTATTCTCTGTCTCAATTCCCTGAACCAGTTCCTAAAGCTACCTGGGCTCAGGAGGAAATCCCTATGCTCCATCATACGATGTTTGGAACCTGGGGACTTTATGGTATCACTGGATATACAGGACGAGTGCCTACGGGTACTTACAGAGACCTTTCCTCAGCATGGGCTGAGGTTTGCTGTATCACAGCAACACTTACAATTTTTCGGGCTCTGCCTGTTGGGACTGTCCTCAGCCCCACAGGGGTTTACCAGCGTTTTGGATTTTCTGACAGTTCTTCTGTTCAGTATATCCCAATGCTCCTGTACCTGGACGGCCTCCTGCTCTTAGCGGGATCACCGGGGTACTTTACGGCCAGGTCAGGATGACTGTGGCTTCTTCAGGGTGCAGACGTTTAATCAACGGGGAAGAAGTCCTCCCTGCATCCCTCTCTGGGTATTCTTCATCTAGGATCCCTGCTGGATTCTCAGAATCTGAGAATTCTTCTGGCGTAAGACGGAATCTCCTCTCTTCCATTAGGAGTACATGGTTGTCTGCACAGTCGACAGATGTCTTTACACTCTGGGATGCATGGTGGAATGGGCTCAGTTCCATTCCAGGCCTTTCCATAATTGGCTCATATCCAGATGGAACGAGTTTTTTCTGTCGGATAACTGTTCAAACGATGATGCTCTCTCCGGAGGCAAGTCGGTCCCTGTCGGGGTGGCTATGGCCATCTCGTCCAGGGTTTTCTTTGCTATGGACAGTGTCTGGATCGAATCCTTTTCAGTGCAGTTGGACGTCTGTCGATTCCACCCTGTCAATTAACTTACTCTGGCATAACTCTTGTTTCCCGGTGAACCTGAAAAGGTTCAGTCCGACAGGGTCAGGACAGTGGCTTCCTTTTTAGCAATACTGTTCGTTGGGTGGCAATGACAGGTATGTCACATATTCGGACATAGTCCGAGGGTCTCCTCCTGACCATCTCGGCAGCGTTCATTTCAGGAGCTCTCCATTGGGAAGCGGGAGTCCTCAGCCGTCACGACGTGCATCCCGGGGACTAGTCTCTTCCCCAAGAGAGGTTTCATCTCCTGGTGAGCAGGGGGGGCCCCCCTGAGGTGACCCTCATGGCCTTCTGACTTTATCACACTATGGTGTTACAGTCCAGCTCTGGGGATTCTGAAGCAACCTTCAGCGACTCTTTGTCAGTGAAGTGGTCCTTCCACTTTGTGTACCTGTGTTCTCCGGTCTCCCTTCTTCCTCGAGGTCTTTGGAAGTGTTTTCAATCGAGACGGAGATGCTTTCCTGCTGGTGGCTCCTGATTGCCCCAGATGTCAGGGGTACTTGGATCTTCGGAGTCTCTACATCGATACTCCATCCCTGATGCTTCACTGCCCGGACCTGTTGTCTCAGGGTCCTTGGTTTTGCCTTGGACCTGGGTCGTTTGTCTTTGACTGTGTCCTTACAGTGGTCTTACGGCTTCCCTGGCTTTGTCATCGTTGGAATGATTAGAGCACATGGATCAGCTTTTGCTGGGACCTACCACAAACTGTGGCAGCCATAGATCTTATGGTATTGTACCTGTCGATACAATCCTCCGGTGTCCAGGATTTCCAGATATTCTGGCATTCCTTCCGGCTGGCTTGGGTTTCACACTTGGCCTGGTCTTCCTGACAGTGCGGATCTCTACACTGTCAGTATGGTTAAGATATGGAATTGCTCCACTCTGGTATCCAGTTCATCCTTTGGAGTGTTTTCTTGATTATGCCTCCATTTGTCCTCCCGAGGGACTCCTGGGGAGTAAGTAGTGGTTCTTCGTTACCTCCGGGGACAGTCAATGGAACCGCTGGTTGTGATAGCCATTACATGGTCTATTGCTTAGGCTCTCTCTTTCTCTCAGGGTGTTTATATCAACCAGGAGAGTGTCTGAATTGGGAGCGTTCTCATGTGGCTCCCTCTTCTGGAGGGCATCATGTCAGGGTGGGAGTTGCTCTCGCCCTGTGTTTCTTCTTAGTGGTTTTCAGGTTCCATATTATTCTGGAACTTATGGTACGGCCATTCTGTCCCCAGTCCTCTCGGCTGGTGTGGCCTCATTGACTGTGGTCTGGCCTCTTTGGATTTATGTGATCCGTTCAGGTTACTTACGGAAATCGGACTCCTTATTGGTGGTCTGAGATTTCTGGTTTTCACAGGAAAGGATGGCCGGCCTATAACCAAATGTTGGCTGGATGGCCTCGTAGGTCTTCCTCAGGGGCCTACCCATGGGTAGGCCTTCCTGTTGTTGATGCTTGTTTTTTCTCGGGCCATGTGACTCTCGTGTGCGGCTCGCTGTGGCGCCTCGGCTGTTTTGCCTTACTAGGTGGCCACGTGGTCTTCTGTCCACACCTTTTTAAGGTTCTAGGCATTGGTTTCCTTTGCGTCTCAGGATGCTTCCTTTTTGGCGACGGATTCTCCTCTCAGCACAGGAGCGTCCCCACCCTTGGTTGAACTGCTTTGGGACATCCCCAAGGTCAACCCTGTGGACCCCCTATGGACCCTGAAGTAGAAAACAAGAGATATGGTAAGAACTTACCTTTGTTATCTCTGTTTCTACGAAGTCCATAGGGTCCACAGGGCGCCCGCCCTGACGCACCTGGCTTAATATGGGCTGTGTGGCTGGTCACCGGTTTTCCGTCTCCCATTTCTGTGAGTATGGTTATTGAGTGTTCCAGTTTTCTCTCTTTTTCTCTCCTCCTTTGGCTACTTACAAACTGAGGTGCCTCTGGCTTGGGGGTGGGGTTATAGGGAGAGTGGACCCAGTGCATCCTGGGAGCTAAAAGCTTTAACTGCGTGGTGCCCGGATTTGGTTCCCAACCTATACCCCCCAAGGTCAACCCTGTGGACCCTATGGACTTCGTAGAAACAGAGATAACAAAGGTAAGTTCTTACCATATCTCTTGTTATAATGTACAGGGGGAGACACTATGTAATGTAACTATACTATTATACACAGCGTCACTACTGACAGGAGAGGTGAGTGTCCTGTATACACCTGTATTATACCAGCATATATTACATGTATAATATACAGGGGGAGACACTATGTAATGTAACTATACTATTATACACAGCGTCACTACTGACAGGAGAGGTGAGTGTCCTGTATACACCTGTATTATACTATCATATATTGCATGTATAATATACAGGGGGAGACACAGGACCTCATTCAGAGTCGGTCGAAGCAGCCGCACGGGAAAAGGGGCCGGATATGCAAATGATGCACTCGCATGTTGCGTCCCTAAGTTCGGATCATTAGCTGCCCGACCAAGGGGAGGAAGCGGCCGGAATTCATAAAAATACGCCCCCTTCTCGTACGCATTACACGTTATCTCCGGCCATATAAGGATTAATCGAGACCATCGGAACTGGTCGTAGAGCTTAAGGTTGACCATACCCTCTCTTAAGCTCTACGATCATGTCAGTGTAAAAACCTCCCATGTCACGTGTGCCATGACATTACTTTGTTAATTATGCACTCCCATAAACCGTTTGCACTCCCATAAAACGCCGTTCGCATAATTAGTCACACCTGCGTTCGGATCTCCACTCCCCCGTTTTCAAGCACCTTCCCCTGTTACCACCCACAAACTCCTCAATTTGTCACTCAAACTACCGACCTGGCTGTGTTCAAGGAGAGAGAAATTTTTTATCGTAGCGGCTAGTTTGCGCACACGCATTGCGAACTTTACGCATGCGCAGTATAGCGAACATCGGTGGCGTACGACCGTGCGGCCGCTTCGACCGACTCTGAATGAGGTCCACTATGTAATGTAACTATACTATTATATACAGCGTCACTACTGACAGGAGAGGTGAGTGTCCTGTATACACCTGTATGTACATGCCATAGGGAGGAGAGGTGAGTGCCCTGTATACACCTGTATGTACGTGCCATAGGGAGGAGAGGTGAGTGCCCTGTATACACCTGTATATACGTGCCATAGGGAGGAGAGGTGAGTGTCCTGTATACACCTGTATATAAGTGCCATAGGGAGGAGAGGTGAGTGTCCTGTATACACCTGTATATAGGTGCCATAGGGAGGAGAGGTGAGTGTCCTGTATATACGTGCCATAGGGAGGAGAGGTGAGTGTCCTGTATACACCTGTATGTACGTGCCATAGGGAGGAGAGGTGAGTGCCCTGTATATACATGCCATAGGGAGGAGAGGTGAGTGCCCTGTGTACACCTGTATGTATAACTCAGAGAGCAGGACTGATCCAACACCTGTCAGTCACATTGCTAAGCTCCTTACTGCACCCTTATGTATTATTAGCAGCAATAGTGTTATACATAAAGTACCTCACACTGACAACACGGTAAACCTTGTAACAGGGTTCAGTAATAGCAATGAAAGCTCTCGTGAGCTGATATAGGATTCAGTTCTTTCATATCATTTGTCTTCGACACCTAAAAATATATATATAATTTTTTTTTTAGTTGACTAAACAGTCAAATATATGAAGTGTCTGTGATACACTGTGGATGTGGCCAAATCCACTGTCAATGAATTATATTTCTCAATTCAGATAGGATAGTAGAGACTTACACAATACTTTCAGATAACAGAGGTTGCTTTCCCCATGACCACTTGACTCCAAAAAATGTTTTTCTTTTTAAATTAATAAAGTTTAAAAAGTGTTTTTTAAAAAATTGTATATTTTGCTCCGGCACTCCAATTTCCAATAGACAATTTGTCATAGCTGGCTCTGGTGCCCTCCTCTAGGGTTAGTACCCCCCAAACAGATAGCATCCAAAACCAGAGGCGGCACTCAGTGGGGGCGATTTGAAATGTTTTTTTGGTCATGACAATTGAGCGTCAGTTTGCTATTCATTTGTTCTGGACGCTCATTAATTATCACCCTCTAAGTCGACTATGAGACGAGGGTCAGCTGTGTAAAACTGCTAAACCCATATTAATTTCTGGTTAGGGCGCGCTATCTGCGGTTAGCGCGCCCTAACCAGGGTGTTTCAGACACATTTGTGCTTGCACCCTCCTGAGTGCGTGCAGAAATGCTGGCGCCGGATCCTATCGTACCCTGACAGAGCAACAATTGAATTGCTCTGTCGGGCGTCTTAAAATAAAAAGCCGCCGGCAGAACATTTGAATCGCCCCCATAGACTCATAAATCAAATACCCTCACCAGAGGGATTTTATTGTGGGTCGACGTTTCGGGGCATTACACCCCAGTGTAAAACACAACAGTCATATAAATACAGTGACTTCTCAAACTTGCCCCCATCCCTCTGTCAGACCAGGTCCGCCGTCCGTCCTGTAACCGCACCTCCGGTCGCAGCAACTCCACAAACCGGAGGGGACGTCATCCGATCGGGCCGCGGTACAATGGAAGCCTGATAACAAAGCATCAGGTTATAACATCCACATGTGAAACACCCAATAATAAGTAAAAACAGTGATGACCACATATAAATAAAAAAATAGTATACATAGATAGACAATTCTAGTAAATAAGCAATACCGTGAATATGAATGTCATATTATAATGTAAAAAACACATATATAAAAATAATTCATAGTGTCTCTCATTAAAATACAAGTATAAACTGTATCATAAATACATATATCTCTGTGACTGACCTCCTATCCATTAACAGACATAGAAACGACAGCTGATTACGACATTGTAATCGTGCTATCGTTTCCCCGTCTGTGAAGAGCCAGCACTGAACGTTCAGTCATTCAGTGTAGGCACATCCATCATCCCCGCACATGCTGAACCTAATGTGATGGTCAGGTTGACCAGCATGTACGGGCGATGATAGATGTCGGAAACGACCAGCGGACGCGCGCATCGCTGGTCGTTTCCAGAATAAATGTGCCCGATTCATGCACGATTTGCTGGCGATTGACTGATAACAACGTCCTTATTCAGTCGCCTGCAAATCTCGCTTAGTGGATAGGCACCTTTTTAGAGACCAAAAAAAACCTCTGAACTTAAAGAAATGCTCCAATGCATTAAATCTGCTACATCACTGATCCGCTCTACAAAGCTGCACTAAAAACTGTCCTATACTGCCATCTAGTGGAAAAAGTGTATCACCACATATATTACTATCAAAAGGCTCATGTTATCTAAGACATTGAAAAAAAATCAGTATAAATTCAAAAAATGTGACCACACCGAAAATTAATTTAACCTAAGTTCTTACATGTTCAGATAAAGTTTAATTAAACCCAATGACCTGTGGGGCTAATGTATCTAACCAGTATATCCAACTGAACTCAAGCTGTAGCAATTTGTTTCCTCTATCTCTGCCCTTCAATGTACTGGGTACATGATCAATAATTTTATATTTAAGCATTGCCATGTTATATCTCAAAGAGGCAAAGTGTCGAGTCACTGGTTGTTCACTGGTTCCAGACAAAAGAGCAGCTCTAATTGCCGAATGGTACTGTGCCATTCTAATTTTGAATTCATGAGCCTTTTGTTAGTATTAAATGTGGTGGTACAATTTTTCCACTAGATGGCAGTATAGGACCATTTTTAGTGCAGATTTGTAGAGCGTATCAGTGATGTAGCAGATTTAATGCATTAGAGTATTTCTTTAAGTTATGAGTTTATTTCTACTTCAGGGTCCATAGGGTATCCACAGGATATTTTGGGGTATCTGTGGTGCCAGACATCCTGGCACCACAGTGTTAAAAAGTTCTCCATCCTCCCCAGGATGCACTGGGGTCCCTCTCCTGTACCCCGCCCCCGAGCCTTCGTCGGTGACCGGCTCGGAGTCAGTTGCACCTGTACAGAGGGGGGTCTGTTAAGGCCCCTGAAGTTCCTTCTAGCAGCTGTGGCTGCACACTAATGAGTGTACAGCATGGACAGTCAGTGCTGAAGTCCATGCCGACACTCCTACACCCTGCTGGTACCAGAACGCCGGTACTGATCCGGGGATCCTGGTGGGTAACTGGGGTCACAGCTAGCGGTGACCCCGGTTATCCGGACTGTGGCCGGATTTACGGGGGTCAAGGTAAGTGGCGGGGTCCCGCGGCGGTTCCCCGCCGAATAGCACAGTCCTAAGTCCCCAGGCACTGGGGACTGGCTGCAGCGTGGAGCCAGGCCACAGAAACCTGCGCTTCCACTACCCCCTGGGACAGTGGGCTGGACAGAAACAGTAAATGTTCGGCGTCCTGGGGGTTAAATGCATGACAGGGGACTGCGCCTTCCACGCTGCACACTGCCTTTCCACTGCGGTCTGGCATCTGCAAACACTCCTCTCCTGGACTCCGCCTCCTTTCTGCTCCTTGGCGGCCATCTTCTAAGGACTTGGCAAGCGCTGCTGGACGCTGATAACGGCGGCATCGTGGTCTGGGTCCCCCTGCATACCTCTCCTTCGGTGCAAGGTCAGAGTGTGCAGCGCTGTTTCCTACCAGGCTGATGTCTTTGTAGTTGATGAAGCGCTTATAGTGCAGGGTTTATTCTGCATTGTATGTGACTTAACGCAAGTGCTGCTGTCTGTAACTTTCACTTTCTACTGTCAGCCATTTTACCTATCCCTATCTTCTCTGCTAGAGCCCTTGCGGTGCGGTGTTGCAGGGTGTTACTGTCTCACTATACAAGTGTTTCTCAGTGTGGTGTGACACATACAACTCCGGTTCACTCATCATGTCTGACAGTGAGCATGAGTTTTCTCTTCAGCCAAAGTGTACTATATGTCTCGTACCTCTGGTGGAGGGTGATGGCAACTCTGATGGGTTATGTAAGGTGTGTTTTAGAGAGGCAAGGGCGATTTCTGTCACTGCACCTGTGCAGGAGCCGCCCTGGGCTTGTTTTGCTAAGGCACTTACAACCCTAGTGGGCCAGCTAGCGACACCCCCTGCATTTCCCCAGATGGGGGTTTCACAGCAGTCTATGGTGTCATCCCCTATACAGGGGTTCCCCAGACAGTTAGTAGTACCCCAGAGTTTCCCGATCTCTCCCCCTCAGGTCATCCAAGAACCTGCGTAGGTTAGTTCATTGTCCACCTCCGTACAACACCTGACGGATGTTTTACAGGGGCTCCCTACGGCTGCAGAAGTGACAGCTGCAGACTGGTCAGGATGATGTGACGATATATGACTGAGAGATGTTTGACCTGTCAGACCCAGAGACTTTTCGTAATAAAGAGACTGAGTCTAAGGTCTATATTAAGGGCCTTATACCTGCGGTCCGCATGGCCTTTGTTATTGAGGATGACGTACCTCCCGTACCAAGTCAAAATATGCCTTTTTCAAGGATATTAAAGGTGATTCTACGGTGTTTCCCCTATCTGGTCAGCTAGTGGATCATTTAGAGGAGGCGAGGAAAACGCCAGGTAAACGTTATCGGCCCCAAAGCCGTTAGGCAGTGGCATACCCATTCGCGGAAAATTTTCTCAAAATGGGAAACCCCTCCACAGGTGGCTTCCCACGTCACACGTCTGAAGAGTGCTACATTGCCAATGTCCTCCTTAAAGGATCCCACTGATCGCAAGGTTGAAATATGTCTCTAATCCATGTATTCCCTTACAGGAGGCGTGTCCAGACCGGCTATGGTCGTGTGCTGGGTGGTTAGAGCCATGGAACATTGGGCTGGTACTTTGGAGGCATCCCTGGACCCAGACTCGTCACCTGAACAGGTGGAGTTGGTGGGTAACCTACATTAATGAGGCGGCTTTGGATATAGGTCTGCTTGCTTCAAGGATTTCCTCGGCAGCAGTGGCAGCCCGTCGTACCCTGTGGTTGCGGTCTTGGAAGGCGGATACTGATTCCAAGAAGGGTTTGGAGGGTTTACCCTTTAATGGAGAAGTCCTTTTTGGCCCTGATCTGGACAAAATTGTGGCTACTCTGGCGGCAGCTAAGTCTGTGTGCTTGCCATCGGCTACAGTCCCATCAGGGTCGGGTTCTTTCGTCCCTATAGAACGCAGAGTAAGTCCAGGGTACAGTCCTTTCCAAGGAGAGCTGCCGCCAAGAAACCTACAAAGCAGGCTCTGAGTACCAGACGTCCTACCCCCAAGTCCGATGACAAACCTTCGGCCTGACGGGACGGGGCTCTCTTTGGGGGACCCCAAAGTGGGAGGCCGACTTCTGCAATTCGCCCAGAACTGGTGTCTGACCACTTCAGACACGTGGGTAAGAGGTGGTTTCTCAAGGGTACGCCCTTTCCTTCCGCAGAAGGCCTCCCAGACTGTTTTTCACCACGGGTCTTCAGTCCAATCAGGACAAGACCCGGGAATTCAGGAAGGTACTGCGCTCTATGCTCCAGGCTGGGGTCATAGTGCCAGTTCCTTTGCCTTAGAGGGGATTGGGGTATTACTCCAATCTTTTTCTGGTACAGAAACCCAATGGGTCTTACCGGCCAATACTCAATCTCAAATCCCTCAACAAATTTTTGAGGGTTCCTCTGTTCAGGATGGAGACCCTGCGTACCATCATTTTAGTGATGGAGCCTGGGGATTTCATGGTGTCACTAGATATTCAGGATGCTTATCTGCATATCCCGATTGTCTCAGCTCACCAGCGCTTTCTCAGGTTTGCAGTGGTCAAGGACCACTTCCAGTTTCAGGCTCTACCCTTTGATCTGGCTACAGCACCTCAGGTGTTTCACCAAAGTTATGGTCGTCATGGCAGCTCACCTGCAGATGCAAGGGGTTCGCCTGTTAGCCAACAACAGGAGATCGTCCAGATAGGGTGAGTCTCCAGAGAAACTTCAGCGCCATCTGCAACTGACCGTCTCTGTATTGCAGACTCAGGGCTGGCTGATAAATTGGAAGAAGTCCTCCCTGGTACCATCCCAGAGGATGCGCCATCTAGGAGCTCTGTTGGATTCCCAAAATCAGAGGATCTTTGTGACGGAAGAAAAGATCTCTGCGTTACAGGCAAAGATACGCTTTTGCCTGAGGAGTCGCCGGGTGTCTAATCACTCGGCGATGAGGTTATTGGGATCCATGGTGTCAATGGTCGAGTTTGCCCAGTTCCACTCGAGACCTCTGCAGAAGCTGATCCTCTCCAGATGGAATGGGTTGCCCCAACGGATATAGACACAGACTATGGTGCTTTCCCCAGATGTACGGCTGTCTCTGGCCTGGTGGCTACAGACTGCTCACCTGAACAGGGACGCCCCTTTTGGATTGCAGACTGGGTCCTTCTGATGATGGACGCCACACTTCTTCCAGGGAAGGTGGACATCAGTGGAGGCTGTGCTTCCAATAAACATATTGGAACTGCGGGCAGTGTTCAAGGCTCTCCAGCAAGCAAGACAGGTCCTGCAGGTAAGGCCCGTGCAAGTACAGTCAGACAACGCCACCACGGTGGCTTACATAAACCGCCAAGGAGGGACCCGCAGCCAGGCGGCTCTTGACAGAGGTGTCCCGCATTCTAGTTTGTGCGGAAAAGCATCTCACCGCAATATCGGCAGTGTTCATACCAGGAGTCCTCAACTGGGAAGCAGACTCTCAGCCGTCAAGACGTGCATCCAGGAGAGTGGTCTCTTCACCAGGAGGTGTTTCAGCTACTGGTGAACAGGTGGGGCCTTCCAGAGATAGATCTCATTGCCTCCCGACACAACAACAAACTGCCGGTGCTCGGGTCAAGAACAAGAGACGCAAAGGCTTGTCTAGTGGACGCTCTGGCGGTCAGGTGGACCTTCCAGTATGTGTACCTCTTCCCTCCATTCTCCCTTCTTCCTCGAGTGATACGCAAATTAAGCAAGAAGGCGGCGCGCTCCTGCTGATTGCTCCAGCGTGGCCCAGACGGCACTGGTACATGGATCTTCAGAGTCTCTCAGTGGACACATCGATGTTGTTGCCTCAACGTCAGGACCTGCTATCTCAGGGTTCGTGTCTTCATCCGGACCTGGGTTAGCTGTCTTTGACGGCGTGGCTATTGGGACTGCCCTCTTGAGGTCCAGAGGTTTTTCCAGCTCGGTGGTCAACCCCATGCTATGAGCTCGGAAACCTTCATCTGCCAGCATCTCTCATCGTGTATGGCGGGCTTTCTTCCAGTGGTGTCGCCTTAGAGGTTATGCTCCTCGGGTGTTCAGATTGTCCAGGGTTCTGGCCTTCCTACAGGCGGGCTTAGATCAGGGTCTTCGCCTTGCTTCTCTGAAGGTGCAGGTATCTGCCCTATCAGTGTAGTTTCATCGTAGGATTGCTATGCTCCCTGATGTCCGCACCTTTATGCAATATGCTCCCTGATGTCCGCACCTTTATGCAAGGGGTGCTACACATTCACCCTCCCTTTGTTCCACCTGTTCCACCTTGGGATCTGGCTTTGGTCTTAAGAGCGCTTCAAGGGCCGCCATTTGAACCACTGGGCTCAGTGGATTTGAAATGGCTGACCATTAAGACTGTTTCTTCTGGCCATTGCTTCGGCCAGAAGGGTCTCAGAATTGGGGGCTCTCTCATGTAGGCCTCCATTTCAAATTTTTCATAGAAACAGGACTGTGCTGCGCTCTCGTCCTTGGTTTCTTCCGAAGTTGAAGGTGGTAGTTTCCATATCAACGAGGAAATTATTGTACCATCATTTAATTCATCGGACCTTTCAGTTGGTGAGGCCACCTTGGATGTGGTGCGGGCTTTAAAGATTTATGTGGACCGCACTTCTTCTTTTAGGAAGTCTGACTTTTTGTCCTTTTATGGCTTCCATAAGAGAGGTTGGCCTGCCACTAAACAAACATTGGCAGGATGGATTTGCCTGGCTATTTCTGAAGCTTATGTTCATGAAGGCCTTCCTGTTCCATCTTCTGTTAGGGCTCATTCCACTAGGTCTGTGGGTCCTTCGTGGGCAGCTCGACGTAGCGCCTCAGAGGTTCAGCTTTGCAAGGCAGCCAAGTGGTCATCGGTCCATACGTTCGTACGGTATAATGCATTTGATACCTACGCCTCTCAGGATGCTTCCTTCAGGCGTCGGATTCTCCTTTCAGCATAGGAGCTTACCCACCCTTAAAGGATACTGCTTTGGGACATCCCCAAGGTATCCTGTGGATACCCTCTGGACCCTGAAGTAGAAAAATAATAAGGGTAAGTTCTTACCATATCTCTATTTCTACGAAGTCCATAGGGTTCCACAGGACTCCCGCCCTGTCGCACCTGTACTGCAGATTGGCTGTGGTTCTGGTCACCGGTTTTTTCACTCTCCATCTGGTGAGAATGTGATTCTTGTGTGTTCCAGACTTTCTTCTCTCTGTTTCTCCTCCTCCGGCCTATGGCTTGTGACGTAACTAAGTGCCTGAGGCTCGGGGGCGGGGGTATAGGAGAGGGGCCCCAGTGCATCCTGGGAGGATGGAGAACTTTTTAACTCTGTAGTGCCCAGATGTCTGCCGCCATCGCCTATACCCCAAGGTATCCTATGGACTTCGTAGAAATAGAGACAACAAGGGTAAGTTCTTCCCATATCTCTTATTTTTTTGGTCTCTTAGGGGGGAATTCATATAGAGATATATGCATTTATGATACAGTTTATAAATGTATTTTAATGAGACACTATTATCTTTATATGTTTTTTACATTATACAATTATGACATTCATATTCACGGTATTGCTTATTTACTAGAATTTTCTATCTATGTATACTATTTCTTTAATTTATATGTGGTCATCACTGTTTTTACTTATTGGGTGTTTCACATGTGGATGTTATAACCTGATGCTTTATCAGGTTTCTATGGTGCCGCAGCCCGATCGGATGACGTCCCTTCCGGTTTGCGGAGTTGCCGCGACCGGAGGTGTTACAGGACGGATGGCCGGCGGACCTGGTCACACAGAGGGATGTGATTATACACTGTATTTATGACTGTTGTCTTACACTGTTCACTTTGTCCTGAGGAAGGGGTGTAATGCCCCGAAATGTCGACCCACAATAAAATCCCTCTTGTGAGGGTATTTGATTTGAGTCTGAGTGCCACCTCTGATTTTGGATGAGAGATAAATATATCACACACACCTAGGGTGTGTGTTTTGCACCCTCCAGCCCCTATTGTATTATCACTTCCCACCCCCATAAGACAGTCCCCCACCATTGGGAAAATATCCCTAGCATTATCAACCACCCCCACCCCCCTAGTGGTAATAGATCCTTGTGGTAGAGCCCCCACCCTCACCCCCAGTGTCAATGGGCCCTTAGTTTGTGTGTGTGTGTGCTTTTTTTTTTTTTTTTTTTCCTCCTATATTCCCCCCCCAGCCCAAAACTATTTTTATGGAGCTGTATATTCCACACCCCCTCCCACCCAGTCAAAAGATGTCCTCCCCAATGGCTCACCCCCACCCCCTCGCCTTGTTGCAGAGGCATATTTTGTGCTCAGAGGAGAACTGTTACCTTCCTCGCATTTTTACTTTAGGCACATGCGCCCCGGAGTGGCATTTGCCCGGCATTCTGGGATGCGATTCCGGCAGTGATGTCGGTGGTTGCATATTGCCGCATCGCAGGAGGGGGTCCAGGGAGTCGGAGGAGATTCGATCTGCTATTGAGCAGGACGGCTGTCCACTGCAAAAGCCAGGGGGTCACAGCGGGTTGGCGTGGTGGCATGTGATGCGACCTTGCCAGCTGAAGCACTTCTGGCTGCGGTCACATCAAATGCCAGTTAAATGGTTAAGAAAGCCAAAACAGATGAGAGCTGTGTGTGTGTGTGTGTGTAATATTCACACCTCCAATGGTGCTGGAGTCAGGGCATAAACCACCACTAAAATACAGGCATGAATATGAGATATATAGATAGAGATATCTATCTAACACACACACACTACGGAATCTGTACCACTTCCCGGCGGTCAGAAAAGCCACAGCGGCATCCCGATGTTCACGATACAGACAGGGGCCGGTAAGTACACTAACCCTCCCCCTCTCCTGATCTCTTCGGGATGACGTTGGTATATTGACTTCCGGGGTCCAGTCCGCCGGCATCTTGATCACATCCCCTCCACTACCTTGTATTTCTATGTGAATTACATGTTAGTGTTGTATCGGAGAGATGAAAAGAAATCCAGTGCTACTGTTGGTCTATTTGCCTGGGCAGTGATTGGGCCAATGAGAGAGCGATAACACCCAGTGTGGATTTGAATATAGAAAAAGAATGCCCCCTTCTATTGTTTGAGAAGATGTCAGTAGATGCCGCTGTTGTGAATGCACCTTGCAGGAGCATGTACTGGCACTTCTCAGGTGAGAGAGCGTGATGAAATACCTTGCCCGGTGATAGTGTGTGGGGAGACAGATCTCTGTGGAGTTCCCATTCATTTTCTACATGTGAACCTGGAACAGCAGCTTTGATGACGGCTGACAACCATTGGAGCCTTCCTCATAAGGAGGTTGGGTGAGCATATGCAAATTTGCCAGCAGCTTTGTAGCTAGTCCATGGGTTCATTGCCAAGCAATGCATGTAAATGAGCCTACAGCTGTGCGTGCTGCTGATCAGTATATGCCAGTATTCCCCTGGGATCCAGGCCCACTGTACAGCACCCAGCTGCTGCAGGGATCTCTTCTCACTACCCCTATATCGCTTGTTGTTAAACAATAAATAATTGTTATAAGGGGTTATACATATATGCAAATAAAGGATTCTAGCCAGTTGCTGAAAGAGGACCTATTATATACTAAATGGAAAATGATCTTAATAAATAGGCTTTAATTTGTTTTATTCTTGTAATAATGGGATTGTAATGATCTGAAATAGCAGAGGTTATTATACAGGTAACGCTACAAGATCAACCAGAACAAGAGAAGGAAAATATCATTGCAGATCACAGATAACGCTGGGCTACAGGAAATCATATCCTATATAAGAGAGTTGTCAATTTGTATAAAGCCACATTATAGCTAGTCCAACAATTTCCATTATGTTAATGGTTACAGATGCACATAGATATCTGTGAGATGACGCACAGATTCTCCTTTATTAATGTTTATTGTAGATAAGCAATGTTATTTAAGAAGTGGTTGTGGATGTATTAAGCTGCATACACGCGGAAATATTTTCTGTCCAACCATCCAACTAGTTGGGTGGTTGGAATGAAAATCTGGTAACGTATGGGAGTAACTGATGATCAGCAATTTGCTCCTAAATGCCAGAAAACAGATTAAAATGGCGTCAGACAAGTTTGTTAAATGTTTGATCTAAACAATTGTTCAAACAGTTTTTGTCCATTTTCCGGCGTTTGGGAGTAAATTGCTGATTGTCATTTGCTTTCATACCTTACCAGATTTTTATTCCAACCAATCAGCTAGTTGGATGGTTGGACAGAAAATCTTTAGGTGTGTGGCCAGCTTTAGAATACAAATAATGTATGAACTGTGGGGGAGATTTATTATCCAGCTATATGGGGAAGCCGTGGTATCGGCACTTTGCCACATGTATTATTGTGGGGTCTGGTGTTAAATGACTATGCTATGCACCCCTGTCATTATCGGCACAGCTATCTAAAAAGATGGCGCTGAAGTTTAGGGCAATGTATAAACGGTCAGTGGCCCTGAACGTTCCGACAGCTACCGATATTGACAGCTGCAGCAGTCGTTGCCCTATCGCCACAGCAGGGACAGCACTGTCCCTGCTGTGGCAGCTGCCGGCTCCAGGTTGCGTGTGAGATGCCGCGCGTGCCCATTTGGGCCAGCTGGGAAGGGAAAAGGGGTATCTCCCTAACCATTTCAACCTGGCAGGTCTCAGGCTGCTCCCTCACTGGCTCTCAGTCAAAAGTGCCCATTATGCAGTGCCCCCTGTAGTTATCCCCATATGCAGTGCCCCCTGTATTTGTGCCCTTTATACAGTGCCCCCTGTAGTTTTCCCCTTTTATACAATGTCCCCTGTAGTTTTGCTTTGCCCTTATGCAGTGCCCCCAGGCTGAAGTAGTGCCCCCAGACTGGTCCCTTATGTAGTGCCCCCAGGCTTAAATAATGTCTTTTATGCAGTGCCCCCAGACTGGTCCCAGCCCAGAATTTACCTCAACTTGCTCCCACTCCCGTTGCCTCGCTCTGACTGGATCTAACTAGATCCAGCAGGTGCGTGGAGCAGGCAACTCGGTCACTTCAGAGGCCAGCGTTCCACAGCAGCGGTCGGCGGGGGAAAGTGCCAGGCGGTAGGCTGTTTCTGCTGGGCGATGCGACCGCAGAAAACCGCCTGGGGAGAACACTGCAGGCAGGGATCCCCGGAGTGGGAGTTAACACTCCTCCACTCTGGCAGATGAGATGTTGCCGGGGTGTAATGCGATATGCACCTTGCGACGCGACAGGGGATCCGACGGCTGACATAGCAGGCGGTCCCCACACATGGTGCAATAGGGTGGCCGACCACTCGATATGCGAGAACCCCTCTCCCCAACCCACAGAGCGCTGCATGGGATCGTACATCGCATCCCCAGATTAAATTAACCTGCAATAAGATCTGGAGGTGCGTTGTACGACACCACGAGTGCGCGCTCTGTCCAATATCATGCCCATACATGGTACAATATAGCAGCGATATCTTACCAATCCGTCGGATCGGCTGCTATATCGCACCGTGTATGGGCACCTTAGGAAACATGCAAGTTTATTACATTGGGTGATTTGTAAAAGTGTGTGAGTATAGCTCTATGCTTGCACATTTCCAAAACTCGGACACTATTGCATCTCGCCCTCTATCTGAGGGGTGTGTGTGCGCACTAATTTTGAATGCCCACTGCTTCCTAATGGCTGCCAGTCCGTGAGCTGTTCTTAGCTCGCGATTGGTGCCAAAGGTTACCCGTCGCCGCTTATGGACTGATGTGACACACCTCACGCCGCAGTACTGCCAACACTGGGATAATACACTTCATCCCAGCGCTGGCTATTGCCCACATCCCCCCACGTTCTCCTCAATCACTGACCCTGTGCCAGCTCCTGCATGCATGCTATGTGCAGGGTGGCACTACACACTCCTCCAGCAGCATCCCACTTCCAGGTGATGTCAATTAAGTAGGAGTGGCTATGCTAATTACCTAAAAGCCGCTCCTGACACCACATGGGCAGACCTAATAAAAAGATACCATTCGAGCGGCCCCAGGGCTTTTACTATCAGTGTGCCCCCTGACAACCCCGACACACCCCTCAGCCCAGCTGTATAACACAAAATAAGTAATTCCCCTCCAGCTTACAGAATAAATTCTGTTAGAGAACAGAAGTCGGCCATATTGTTCCACTCAAGTGAAGCCATTTTCACTACAGCCACCACATGGCTCTACTTGACATGCACAACGGATTGAAATGCCCTGTTCTTAGCAGTAAACAATCTCACACTTTTTAAACTCGCCCAAGGTGGTAATGTCCAAGAACATGCAAATTTGAGTTTTTACATTAAAAAAAAAACCTCTTGCGATTTAAATTCTCATCCAGATGTTTTCCCATTTTGAAGATAAAACTCGACCAATGTGAGGTTACTGCTAAATTCTCACATTTGCTAAACTCACCCTATTACATTTGGCTTCAAGTCTTAATTCATCCTGTACTCCTAGTTATGCCTTTTCAAGAATCCCTCTAATGCCATGTACACACTAGTCTAGACGATATTTTGATTACACACACTTTCTTTTATATTTCACTGTTTTTCCTTCTGTTCAGAATTTTAATAAACATATAATAAAAGTTATATTTTAGCATGAGTGCATCCACCATTGACAGTTCTATTTTTTACTACGCTTTGTTGATTGTAAGTACTGTATAGTAAAAGATGCTGCCTGTGTTAGGAACATATGCATTACTAATGCAGCGTTGTGGCGGTTCCCTGCCAACCATGTAACACTGCATCTGCTCCCCCTGGACAAAGAGGGGCTGGACCCTCTCCAATGGCTATGATAGCAGACAACGAACATGTGCTATCCCGGTGGCAGAGCCAAGAGACGAGCCACTGTGTCCAGTGTAGGCAGACACTAACGGCCAGTGTCCACCAACTTCTTATTATTCAGTTGGGATGGGGGAGAGTACACTAGAGCAGTTAGTTGGGAAAAATCAAACATGTTTGATTTTCCCAACTAGTTGGAACAACAACTGTTTTGGTGCGTACACACTGGGCAATTAAAGTGGACGATTGAACGATAACTATATCGTTATCGTTCAGTCGTCCATTTTTAACACAAAAACGATGAACGATAACTACTATGCGCGTTCCCTCGGCTCATTCGTCATCATCGTTCATCGGGTTAACATGCAGGCCAACCTGACGATGTTGTCAGGTTGCTGCATGTTATGGAATGGGGGAGAGAGCCCGGCGCTGAACTATATCGTTAATGATATCGTTCAGCGGGTGTGCTCAATGTCATGAATGACATTGAGCACACCCTGCCAGGGACACACTAGACTATATCGCTCAGGGAGCATATCGTCTAGTGTGTACGCACCATTTGGGGTGCAAATGAATAATTATTGTTTGCTCATCCACACTGCATGATTATCATGCCAGCTAGCCAATTAGTTGGCTGGTTAGAACAATATCGTAGTAGTGTAAGGCCAGCTAAAGGGTCTATCCTGAAGTCCACGGAGGGGAAATCCTGTATTATAGATGGCTATTGAGATGTTAGAAGTGTGCGTTTTCTTTGGTTGTCAAAAGGGGTTTGTTAAGATGATGAATAGTTATGGAGGACGGCCCTCATTCAGAGCGTGCGCTCTGCTCAGAGCGTACGGCTCTGAATGAGGGCCTGAATACAGTGTTTGGTGCTGGCTGGAATCTGGCTGGTATTGCGGCTGGTGATGTGTGACCTCAGCCGTGATGGAATGTTGGAGCTCAACGGAGGCACTCGGTGGGAGTATTTCAACTCCGGAGCTCCCGCGGCCACAGTAAGATCAAGGGGAAAGTCCCAGCTCAAATCGGCAAACTCTGCAGGGATCTCTCCACAGAGATGTAAGGCAGGTCAGGAATGCAGGCTTAGCTCCAAGGACACCCTAACATGTTTCTTTCTCAACAGAGAATTTCTTCAGAAGGATGTCTTACTAGCAGGAAGCTAGCTTTGAAATGTTTGGCAACCTGTTGGTTTTTTTTTTTTTGTTTGTATTTTTTCCGAATAATGTAATTACCGGCATATCCTACATTTCTAATGTGTTCCAGTATTCTTTGCTTTAACATCCTGCTCGTCATGCCAATATATTCATGTTGCAAGTAATGCAATATATAACATTGGTTCGAGCGGCAATTGATGAAGTTCTTTATTTCAATTTGATGTGCTCACATACCTTGCATGCACTGATTGTAGAATTTTTTTCCTCTAATTTTAGTAGTTTTTGGGGGAAGTCTGTCAAAGTGACTGCACCAAAACGTCCTGTAAATTTGAGTATTGTTTCCAGCTCATGGAGCTCCTGTTTCCAGGTTTGGCTGCTAAATTATAGTCCTAAATTAAACAGGCCAATGCTTGTCTAGTATGTTTTTGATTTCCTTCCATTCCTGACAGAAGTCACCTATAAATCTCAGTTTGGTGGTTTCTTCTTTTTGTTTTGTTACCTGGAAAATAAGGGATTCCCTGTTGGGTCATAACCAGTGATGTGTTAGCTTTTTTGATTGATCTCTCACTGTATCCTCTTCCCCTTAATCTCATGGCGAGTTCCTTACTCTTGAACTTAGACTTCATCATTTGAGCAATTGTGCCTCAGTCTTAGGAATTCTCCCCATGGCATATAGTCTCCACAGTTGGTGGGAAATGGGAGCGTGTGCTTTGTAATAAGCAATTAATGGCCATATCCTTCCTGAACAGTTCACGTGCCAACATCCCTTGTTGGTCCTTATAGATTTTCAAATTGAAGGAGGAAATCTGCTCTTGGCTAATCTCGTACATCAATTTAAGTTTGAGATCATTATGATTTAGCAGTGAGAAATTCTTGTAGATGCTCCTGCTCCCCCTTCCCATATCATGAACACCTCATCTATACAGTAGATCTCACCCATGTGTGTGTTTTTTTTATTTTTTTATTCTTGTATAGATGTAATTTTTTTCATTATAGACTTTTTCTCTTTCCCACCAGCCTAAAAAGAGATTCGCATAGGGCACATGCAGCGCCCATTGCTGTGCCTCGCACCTGCACATAATACTTGTCATCTAACGTTAAACAGATCTTGTGCAGTAGAAAATTTAAGCGTTCCAAAATCACCTAGCCTAACATTGTCAAATTATTTCACCACAGCTATGCCCTTGTTGTGCTCTATGCTGTTGTAAAGTGATTCCTCGCCCAGGCTTGCCAGTAAATGCATTTATTCCACCTTGATCTGGATTTTCTTGATGACATCTGTCGTGTCACGCACGGGATACGTTTATGAAACCGGCGGCCGCAATACCGACCGCCGGCTTCCCGACTCCTCAATCCCGGCTAGGGTTAAATGACAGGCGGCTAGAATCTAGACGCCTGTCATTTTCCCGACGCCGGGAGACAGGCACCAGGCATCCCGGGTGCCGCGAGCGGACAGCCACGGGGGGGAAGGGTTAGGTTTAGGGCACCCGGGGGGGACTTAGGGTTAGACACCTCCCCGGGAGGGTTAGGGTTAGGCTAGGGTGAGGGAGGGTTAAGGTTTGGCACCCCCGGGGGGGATGTAGGGTTGGGTACCTCCCCCGGGGGACTTGGGTTTAGGCAGCGGGGAAGGGGAGGTTATGGTTAGGCACTTGGGGGGAAAGTTTAGGGAGGGGCACCCCTAAGTAGGGTTAGGGGGGTATGTTAGATTAGTTTTTACTTACCTTAGGGACGATTGGGATTTCCAGCGCTGTCGGGCTCTGCTCATTTGTCGGGCTGCCGCAGCCGGGAATCGAACTGCCGGCCATGCGGCAGCCGGTTTTTTATACCGAATGCGTCACGCACATGTGATGGTAAACTTGTGATATGTTTTCTTAGGTGCACATAAACAAAAGTGCTTGCCTTTTCGGAGATACCTCCTATCCCAGAGACAATTGGCCTCCCCAGAGGGTTCCTAAGATTTTTATGGACCTTTTGGTAGAGGGTAAAACCTTAATATTTTGGATTTTCCTCCTTTTAAATATTCAAATCCATGTTTTGTTATAGTGCCGTTATCCTGGTGTAAAATATATTGCAATTATCAGTGGGTTTGAAGATTAACTTTTGATAACCTGCTAAATTATCTATTTGTCTATAGGCCAGAGTGGTAGGTAGAGTATTTGAGGCCAAATTAAGATGTTACAGACTTTATCGGATGGTTTTATTTGCAAATCGTCCCATTTGCCGATATTGATTTTTTTTAATTTATTTTTTCTTGTGTAGTTCATCAAGGTCTGTGCCTACCAAATTAATGAAAACCCTGACGTCAGGGTAGATGTTGTCCTGTGGGATCTTTTTAGGCAGATAATTCTAATGTCAGTTTGTTCAGTTTTATTCATTTCACCAGAAAGATCTCCCAATATCTGAATCAATCTTTGGTGTTCAGAAGATGGAAAGTCCATGTTTCCATCATCTAGTATCTTCTCCAGGTGCAACGTGTGGGCGTAGAATTTGGCCCATAGGATTGTCACCTCCTTGGACTCCAGGGTAGACCTTTATCAACACTCGCACATCACCAATGACATCACTACCTAGGATCCTTTTTATAAACTCAGCATTATACAGTAAATACCCTATCAATTCCAATATACACACAATCCTCCCTCGCATAAATATCCTACATATTAGTGCATCATTTGGGTATATAGATATTTTAGATATAATGGAACACACGGCCCATACATTTTTTGTATTCTAATACATCCACTGCTTAAATAACATTGCTTATCTATGGTAAACATTAATACAGGAGAATCTGTGTCATCTCTCAGAAATCTACAGTATGTACATCTGTACCCATTACCAAAATGGACTGTGCCCAACTGTTGGACTATCTATAATATGGTTTGTACAATTTGACAATTCCCTTATATAGGATATGATTTCCTGTAACCCAGCGTGATCTGTGATCCTCAGTGATATTTTCCTTCTCTTGTTCTGGCTTCTATTGTAGCGTTACCCATTTACAGATGTGTCCTCATACATCTAGCCTCCTTGCTCGTTAAACAGCCCTTCTAGTCTCTTATTTGCACATCAAAGCGAATAGGTCACACAAGCAGCTTCTGATTAAAATGATATGCAGCATGCCTATATCATACTTGCCTACCCTCCTGATTCGTCCGGTACCCTCCCGCTACCATGGCCTATATTCTGGGTGTGGCTGTATCTGCATGCGGAATGCTACGTTACAGCCGCTGCACACATAATTGCACACAGAATGTCACGTATCCCTTTAATCAGAAGCCTCGTGTGCGTCCTATCTGCATCACTTTGTGAATAAGACACATTTGAAAAAGTTTCACGAAAAAACATTCTGCGTTAGAGTTGCGTGGGTCTTACACATTATGTCTAACGCCACTTGTAGCCCACAGAGGGTTAGATGTACGTGGTGGACACATCTGTATTAGCCTCCTGTTTAAAAAAATAAATAAATTTCTCATCTAGGATCTAATAAACCGTAAAGCTACTTCATATTATAATCCCATTATCATTACAAGGATAAATTATGCCTATTTATTAGGATCTGTTTCCATTTAGTATAGAATAGGTTCTCTTTGAGTATATATGCATAACCTTAAAACAAAATCATTTACTGTTGGTTAACAACTGACATACAGTATACTGAATGGAATATAGTCTGTGGATCAGCTACACAGCTGCAGGCGCATTTACATAAATTGATTGATTGGCAATGAACCTAAGGACCAGCTACAGATGTGTCCTCTTGTATCTTTGCCGCTGATGCAGAAAATCACGCCACCGGTTACGCATGCTGTGTTCACACCCGTGATCGATAGGATTGCATGGTGGGAATGCTGCTGTGGCCTGGCATACCATGATGCACGCATGAACTAATTACTTTATATGTATCATGCATTCTTTATTTTTTTTATTTATTTATTTTGGAATCATGTTTATTTTTAAGAGAATTTTTAAATTTAAACAATACAAAAGTCATTGGTTACACAATCGACATAAGAAGGAAAAGAAAAGGTACAACTACAATCTGTTCGTATACCATTACTGTATCAACAACTGAATAGAATACATTTGTTTGTCAAACAGTATACATAAGTCAGCAAACAAATGATAAAAAAGAACCAATATATAAAACAGATTATTATAAGCATCAATGATGGAAAATATCAGTACACTGCTATAGTAAACAAGATCTAAAATTAATAAATGTGGCATCCACTATAGCACAGACCCATCCGAGGACTTCCCACCCACAGCAAGAATAGAGCTAAATAGTATATAGCTGTGGCTGCACCAATAGTTCTTCCCAATCGTGAACGACACCATCTATCCCATTTATCATTACATGTAGCCATGTTTCGAGATTTAAACATATGCTTTTCATGTTTAATTACATCATTCACCGAGATTCTCCATTTAAACAGATCAGGGGGATCAGCTCAAAACCACCATCGTGCTACAATTACCTTGGCCAGTGTAGAGGGACACATAGTGTAACGATACAGTACTAATGATGAGTGGGGGCTGAAATACAGCAGACAATGTATTGATAACTTCCTGTATTCAATCAATCTCAGCCAGAGGACGGGATATATCAAGCATTTTGGATGCGATACACCCCGCCACTGATCGTATGCATAGTGGTGTTTAGTTACGCAGTATGCATGTACAACTGCAGTAAAAATCACAAAGAGCAGCTCTTCCGATAAGAGCCGTCCAAACTTTCAGGTTTATGATAAGGGAGTCCTACTGCGCATGAGTGAGATATAGGGGACACTGTGGAGTTATGAAGCCCATAGGCTTCTGTTAGGCAACGCCATCTTTAGTGGACATTGCCTATGGGGTACAAGCTTTAGAACGTTACTTTTTCCGGAGCTTGTTGGATAGGGCAAACTTTCAAAAATGTAAGTTTTCAGAGTTTTGACCGCGTTTGGCCCAGAATGAGCTAATTCTGGAATCTTTCAGATCGCCCCTTCATAAAGGTTGACATGTGTTTTGCATCTAAAGTCCTTTAACCAAACGATCGGGTTACCCTTTGTGACAATCAATACTTTTACATCGCATTCCACCAATCAGAAAATTACACTGTATTCATAGGGTGATTTAATTTAACACTTTGTTTGATGATATCACTAAAGTTTAACTACTACTGTTCCATTTATATAGGATATCTAATGTAACATTTACTTATTAGTTGTGGATCTATTTTAACAAAGTTTTGACTTTTAGCAAGAAAATACTGGAATAAATATATTTATTTTGGACCTTTTATCCTTTCCGGAGGGGAGAAGTGACCTCATCATAACATTCCTATGAAAACCTTAGGCTATATATTAGGACGGAATTATAGGATTTGAATTAATTTTTTTTGTATATTGTTGCATGGACAGTTTGTAAAATCACCTATTTTATTATTGTTGATTGAAGTCAAAATCTAATGAACCCAGGGCCTGATTCAGAGCCGGACGCAAATTGCGGACGGTCGTTCAGGAAAAGGGGGTGGCTATTCAAATGAACCGTTCGCTCTTTGCGGTCTGTTCACGCCTCTATGTTTGAACAAGCGTACAAAACTTGCGGTCGTTTTTTGGATAACTACGCCCCCTGGCCGCTCGCATCCTACGTCATGTCCGCTATTTATTAGATTAATCGAGTACATCGACCAGCGTATGAACTGCTCGCTATTCTTGTGGTTGCTTTTTCCTACCACAATCTTGCGAGCAGTTCTGACTATAAAATAACCCAGTGACGTGGTCAATGACGCTGCTGTATTAATTATGCACACCCATAAAACGCCCGTTTTGACCTTTAAGCACGCCTGCGTTCTGAATTCCACTCCCCGTTTTCAAGCACCTTCCCCTGTTACCACCCACATACGCCTCATCCTGTCACTCAAAATTGCAGGCACTCGCTATTTAGCGAACAAACGATTTTCGGCCGCACTGACTGGTTCGCGCATGCGTATTACGATCCGTACGCATGCGCAGTTGGGAAAACATCGCTCCGAACGAACGAGCGGCCGCTTACGAGCGGCTCTGAATCAGGCCCTTAGTTCATTGTACATCTGTCCATTTAAGATTAAATCCATTATATAATCTTCCATTATGTTATAATTCTTCACAATGAACTATTAGACACTTAGCTGAAGTATTTTGTAATCTGCATAAAATTTATATAATTTATAAGCTGCATATTTAATATTGGTAGGTGAAATAAAAATAATATTTTAGTAAAATCTTTATTCTAGCAAGTATTCAGATTGTATAATTTTTAATAAAACCACACGTTCCAGGTGCAAATAACTATAAAAATAAACAATGTTATAATGAATTAGTATAGCCTCATAATTGCAGCTCATAGTAAAGCATAAACTGAAACCCTTAAATTGGAGCACATGCATAATCACTCAGTGAAATCCCCTTAGGAGAGCAATATTCCTTAATTACTATAGTAGTATAACTAATTAATTAAGGTCATCTTGCATGCAAAGTATTCTAAGAAAAAAACAAAAACCTAAATCTAGATTTATTAAACATATTAAAAATCAATATGAGCAATTGATCCTCAATCCAATATAAATCCCAGCAATGCACTAACTATGCCCACAATATCAATATCAACAGAAATTTGATATATATCTTAGAAGGTCGGTATTTAAATACATCGAAGAGTATTGTGACTGATCTCAACCACTGCAGTAGATGTGAAATGACCAAACCTTAGTAATGAGGTTAGCTGCTAACATCCTTGAGGGCTCCCAATAATAAGCTCAGTAAATTTACCACAGAATATAATGGATGGAGATAAATTCAGAATCTGAACAAAACGCAGTCGGTAGGGCTCTTTGTATCAGTTGATATAGAGTTGACAAACCTCAACCCCATCTGACACAACCGCTAGGCTGTATGGTAGAGAATCCACCATTGTTGGTCTTGACTTCTGTGGTCATATCCAACTCTACGCTGCCAACACTCTATCAATCCCCTGATTTAACTAACCCCTGCATTGATTGTGACTGAGGAGGTCATTGGTGATCAGAGACAGGTCAGTTTCTGTGGAGTGGAAGGGGCAAAAGCCAGACTGGAGGGGGTCAAGGAGGTAGTTAGCTGAGATAAAGGTGGAGAGATGAGAATAGACAAGCATCTCAAGAATTTTGGAGGTGAAGAGAAGGAAAGAGATTAGATGTTAGTTTGACTGGGAGTTGGGTCCAAAGGAGTTTTTTTTTTTTTTTTAATGGTGGACACACCAGACACACCAGAAGAGGAGAAAATGTCAAAATAGAGGGTATGGTTCAACCGATGTGTGAGCTGCAGGCAGACTTTGAGGGAAAGAAAGTGGAAGGGAATAGTATGATGGAGTGGGGAGAGGCAGAGGGAAGAGCTTGGAGGGGGAGGATGGGACATATGGAGGGGGAATGGTCTGGTGGAGGCAAGGGATTGGTTGTGCAGGGTAACAGCCTGTTTAGGACAAGTCAGGTCAGTGATGTAGGTGAGGAGGGATTTCGGTGAGGAGGAGAAGGAGGCTAGATAAAGTTTGATCTATAGTTTCATGACTATACTGTTCTTGCCCTTTACACCATACTTATGCTTGTCCTATATGTTACAGTACCATCTAATCTTCCAGTTTATGTGAAAAGGGAGTTGTGCAACTGCACAGGTTGTGTTCTTATTCAGGTTTTTTAGATGTATCTAATACTATCACGCCTGTCCGGCCTGGTATTTTGTATTTCTCGTTTTTGTTTTTTTATTTAATATTTTATTGAAGCAATGAGTTACATAAGAATTTCATGTAAATAATGCACAGAATAACCATCATTGGATACATTTCTGGGTGTTCAAAAACAGGACAAAGTGTTTCTACTTCAGGGTCCATAGGGTATCCACAGGGTACCTTGGGGTATAGGTGTGACGTCAGTCATCGGGCACCATAGAGTTAAGCTTTCAGCCTCCCAGGATGCACTAGGGTCCCCCTCCTATACCCCGCCCCTGAGCCAAGGCACCTCAGTTTAGTTTGGTGCCCGACCGGAGTCGGGTGCACCTGTCGGAGTGGGGGCTAGAAGAGCCCCTGAAGCTTTCCTTTATGCAGCTGTGGCTGCACATCTGGAGGTACAGCATGGACAGTCAGTCCTGACGTCCATGCTGTCTTCCCTACACCCCCGCCGGTACCAGAACGCCGGTACCGATCCGGGGATGCTGGTGAGCATCTGGGGTCACAGCTAGCGGTGACCCCAGATGTTCCGGACCATGGCCGGATTCAAGGGGGACAGTAAGGTAAGCAGCGGGGTCCCGCGGTGGGTCCCCGCTGATCACATGGTCCTGAGTCCCCAGGCAGGGGGCTCCCTGGGGACTGGCTGCAGCGTGGAGCCAGGCGACCAACCTGCGCTTCCACTACCCCCTGGGACAGCGGGCCGCTGCTGAGTGGCATGCGCTGCGGTGTCCCAGGGGTTAAATGCATACCAGGGGAGCGCGCCTTCCCTGTCTCACAGCCGGCGCCTCCCCCGCTGCACACAGCCCTCTCTGCACACTGCCGACTGGCCCTGTGGCAGCGCTCCTCCCCCAGGCCAGCCTCCTCTCTGCTCCTCGGCGGCCATCTTCCTGAACGCATGGTGAACGCTGCTGGAAGCACTGGACGGAAGCATCGTGGTCTGGGTCCCCCCGCATACCTCTCCTCCGCTGTGGTCAGGTCTGTGTATGCAGCGCTGTGTCCTACCAGACCCTCTGTCTGCGTAGTTGAGTGATCAGCGCTGTTAGTGCAGGAATTGTATTTCTTTGCATTGTATGTGACTGTGCTAGCGCTGCTGCCTGTATCTTCTCCGCAGCGACCACTTCCAGTTTCGGGCGTTACCTTTTGGCCTGGCGACAGCACCACGTGTGTTCACCAAGGTGATGGCGGTCATGGCGGCTTCTCTGCGGCTGCAGGGAGTCCGCATGTTGCCGTACTTGGACGACCTTTTATTGGTGGCAGGATCTCCAGAGCTCCTTCTACGCCACTTGGACCTGACCATTGCCCTACTGCAACTTCACAGCTGGCTAATAAACTGGCAGAAGTCCACTCTAATCATATCTCGGCGGATACTGCACCTCGGAGCCTTATTGGACTCGGGACAGCAAAGGATCTTCGTGACGGAGGAAAAGATCTCTGCTTTACAGTCGAGGGTGCGCAGTTGTCTGCACAGCCGCCGGGTGTCTCTACACTCGGCGATGAGGTTACTGGGCTCCATGGTGTCGGTGTTCGACATGGTGGAATATGCCCAGTTTCACTCCAGACCTCTGCAGCACCTGATCCTGTCCAAGTGGAACGGGCTGCCTCAGTCTCTGAAGTCCCAGACGATTGTGCTCACCCCGGAGGTTCGCCTGTCCCTTACTTGGTGGTTACAGATGACCCATCTCAACAAGGGACGTCCGTTCTGGGCACCAGATTGGGTCCTGTTGACAACGGACGCCAGTCTTCGGGGCTGGGGAGCAGTTTCGGGTCCACACTTGTTCCAGGGCAGGTGGACGCCGACAGAAGCGGAGCTTCCAATAAATATCTTGGAACTCCGTGCGGTCTTCAATGCTCTCCAGCAGGCACATCGGGTTCTCCAGGGTCACCCGGTGCAGGTCCAGTCGGACAACGCTACCACCGTGGCCTACATAAACAGGCAAGGAGGAACCCGAAGTCGGGCGGCTCTCGTAGAGGTCTCTCGGATCCTGGTTTGGGCGGAGCGCAATCTTCCGGCCATATCAGCGGTCTTCATCCCGGGAGTGCTAAATTGGGAGGCAGACTTTCTAAGTCGCCAGGACGTTCATCCGGGGGAATGGTCCCTGCACCCGGACGTTTGTCAACTGCTGGTGGACAGGTGGGGTCTTCCAGAGATCGACCTCATGGCGTCCCGGCACAACAAGAAGTTGCCGGTGTACGGGTCTCGCACAAGAGACGAAGGGGCGTCTCTGGTGGATGCTCTGTCCGTCCGGTGGACGTTCCGGTTCGCATACCTGTTCCCTCCGGTCTCCCTTCTTCCACGGGTAATCCGGAAATTCAAACAGGAAGGAGGGACGCTCCTGTTGCTAGCTCCCGCGTGGCCCAGACGGCACTGGTTCTCAGACCTTCAGGGTCTGTCCGTGGACAGTCCTCTGCGGTTGCCGCTGCGACCGGACCTTCTGTCTCAGGGTCCTTGTCTTCACCCGGACCTGACTCGGCTGTCTTTGACGGCGTGGCTGTTGAGACAGCCATGCTGAGGTCCAGGGGTTTTTTCCAGCTCTGTGGTGCGTACCATGTTACGAGCTCGAAAACCGTCCTCCGCGAGGATATACCATCGCGTGTGGCATACGTTCTTCCAGTGGTGTCGACCGAGAGGTTATGCACCGCTGGAGTTTCGTCTGTCTCGGATTCTCGCCTTCCTACAAGCGGGACTAGCTCATGGGCTTCGCCTTGCTTCTTTGAAGGTACAGGTTTCAGCCTTGTCTGTCTGGTTTCACCGTAGGATTGCTACAATCCCGGATGTGCGCACCTTTATGCAAGGTGTTCTCCGCATTCAACCGCCCTTTGTTCCACCTGTGGCGCCTTGGGATTTGGCTGTGGTCCTGAGGGCTCTCCAGGGACCGCCGTTTGAACCACTGGGCTCAGTGGATCTTAAATGGCTAACAGCTAAGACTGTTTTCCTTCTGGCTATTGCTTCGGCCAGACGTGTTTCTGATTTAGGGGCTCTTTCTTGTAGACCCCCTTTCTTGATTTTTTTCATGGGAACAGGGCAGTGCTCCGCACTCGGCCCGAGTTTCTTCCCAAAGTCGTTTCCCAGTTTCATGTTAACGAGGAAATCGTTGTTCCGGCCTTTAACTCACCTGGTCTTTCCGTGGGTGAGGCCTCTTTGGATGTTGTGCGGGCCTTAAGGACTTATGTTGACCGCACTTCTTCGTTTAGGAAGTCGGACGCTTTGTTTGTCCTCTATGGCTTCCGTAAAAAGGGTTGGCCTGCTTCAAAGCAAACTTTGGCAGCCTGGATCCGTATGGCTATTTCTGAAGCTTATCTTCATGAAGGCCTGCCGGTTCCTCCTTCTGTGAAGGCTCATTCCACTAGGTCTGTGGGTCCTTCGTGGGCAGCTCGACGTGGTGCCTCTGCAGTCCAGATCTGCAAGGCTGCTACGTGGTCCTCTGTCCATACCTTCATGAGGTATTACAGGTTTGACACCTTCGCCTCTCAGGATGCTTCCTTCGGGCGGCGGATTCTCCTTTCAGCACTGGAACGTCCCCACCCTTAAAGGATACTGCTTTGGGACATACCCTATGGACCCTGAAGTAGAAAATATGAGATATGGTAAGAACTTACCCTTGTTATCTCTCTTTCTACGAAGTCCATAGGGTTCCACAGGACTCCCGCCCTGTCGCACCTGTGCTGCAGATGGGCTTTGCTCTGGTCACCGGTTTTTCCATCTCCCTCTGGTGAGAATGTGATTCTTGTGTGTGTGTCCAGATCTTTTTTTCTCTCTTCCTTCTCCTCCTCCGGCCTATGGCTTGGTAACTAACTAAGGTGCCTTGGCTCGGGGGCGGGGTATAGGAGGGGGACCCTAGTGCATCCTGGGAGGCTGAAAGCTTAACTCTATGGTGCCCGATGCCTGACGTCACACCTATACCCCAAGGTATCCTGTGGAACCCTATGGACTTCGTAGTAATAGAGATAACAAGGGTAAGTTCTTACCATATCTCATATTTTTATATATTTTTTTTAACCCCGTGGATGCCTACATGGACCGAAGAGGATATGATCAACGCATCGGATGAGGTGAGCATGAAGTTTTTTGTTTTTTTTCAGGTACCTGTGGATGCTCCTTGGAGAAGTGGATGTGATGGGCTACAGGGATACTAGGTGAGTGTGTATGTGTGTTTAAATTAAAATTGTACTGTCACGGTGTGTGTCTTGTCGTTATTTTAATATTTTTTTTGCAGTAGAACCACAGGTACCAGCGGGCCTGTAATACCCTGCATGCTGGTACTTGTGGTTCTCCAAGTACCAGCATGCAGGGGAGGCTTGCTGGGACCTGTAGTTCTATTGCAAAAGATAATAGTTACACTTCTATCTTTTACACCACACATTTACACTATCAACCCTGCACCCACCAGGCAGGGGTGCCAGGGATAGACCCGGGCTATCAGCCTGGGGTGCCCTGGAGAGGGGGACCATTTATTGGGGGGGGTCCCCACTTCCTCAGGGATCCCCGGCCTGGGCTACCTAGCGGACAGATTACACATATACTACTGTTCTCTCCAGGATTATCCTAGGTGCATATAATACTGTTCTCTCCTGGTATAACCCAGGCGCATATATACTACTGTTCTCTCCTAGTGTAACCCAGGCACATATACTCCTGTTCTTTCCTGGTGTATCCCAGGCGCATATATACTACTGTTCTCTCCTGGTGTAACCCAGGCGCATATATACTACTGTTCTCTCCTGGTGTAACCCAGGCACATACTGGGGCACCGAGAGGGAGGGGGGGGCAGCGGGTACAAATTACCGGGGCCAGGGCTTGCTGCAGGGGCCCGGGTCCGGCACCGCCCCCCCTCCCTCTTACAGTGCATCGGTAAAGCATTCACAATGCTTCACTTTTTCCACATTTTGTTATGTTACAGCCTTATTCCAAAATGGAATAAATTCATTTTTGTCCTCAAAATTCTACACACAATACCCCATAATGACAACGTGTAAAGTTGTTGTTTTTTTTTTTGTTTGTTTTTTTTGTGTTTTTTTTGAGATTTTTGCAAATGTAATTAAAAAAAAAAAAAAACCACTAGAGGTGCATACACACAACGATTTTTTGAACGATTATCGTTAAACTATATCGTTTAACGATAATCGTTTGAAAAAATCGTTCACTTTCTGAGTCAAACGATGAACGATTATTGTTCATGCGCGTTCACGTTTGTAGTTCAGTCAGACTTGTCAACTGAACGATTTTCATTAAGTTAATATGCAAAAATCGTTTGTAGTTCTAAAAAAATCGTTCATTACATTTAAATGAACATAGTAAATGAACAACTTTAGTAAACGATTTTAGTTCATTTTTTCAAGGTAGAAAATCTTTTACTAAAATCGTTCATTAACTAAATCGTTTGTGTGTGTATGCACCTTTAGAAATCACATGTACATAAGTATTCATGGCCTTTGCATTGAAGCTCAAAATTGAGCTCAGGTGCATCCTGTTTCCACTGATCAATTAAGCTGTAGGAACATCTCAAGGATGGAGTCCACCTGTGGTAAATTAAGTTGGTTGGACATGATTTTGAAAGGCATACACTTGTCTATATAAGGTCCCACACTTGACAGTGCATGTCAGAGCACAAACCAAGCAAGTCCAAGGAATTGTCTGTAGACCTCCGAGACAGGATTGTCTCGAGGCACAAATCTGGGGAAGGGTACAGAAAAATATCTGCTGCTTTGAAGGTCCCAATGAGCACAGTGGCCTCCATCATCCGTAAATGGAAGAAGTTCGGAACCACCAGGACTCTTCCTAGAGTTGGCCGTCCGTCTAAACTGGGTGATCGGGGGAGAATGGCCCTAGTCAGGGAGGTGACCAAGTACCCAATGGTCACTCTGTCAGAGCTACAGCATTCCTCTGTGGATAGAGGAGAACTTTCCAGAAGGACAACCATCTCTGCAGCAATCCACCAATCAGGCCTGTATGGTAAAGCGGCCAGATGGAAGCCACTCCTCAGTAAAAAGCACATTGCAGCCCGTCTGGAGCTTGCCAAAATGCACCTGAAGGACTCTCAGACCATGAGAGACAAAGATTGAACTCTTTGGCGTGAATGCCTGGTGTTATGTTTGGAGGAAATCAGGCACCGCTCATCACCAGGCCAATACCATCCCTACAGTGAAGCATGGTGGTGGCAGCATCATGCTGTGGGGATGTTTTTCAGCGGTAGGAACTGGGAGACTAGTCAGGATAGAGGGAAAGATGAATGTAGCAATGTACAGAGACATCCTGCTCCAGAGCGCACTTGACATCAGACTGGGGCGACGGTTCATCTTTCAGCAGGACAACGACCCTAAGCACACAGCCAATATATCAAAGGAGTGGCTTCAGGACAACTCTGTGAATGTCCTTGAGTGGCCCAGCCAGAGCCCAGACTTGAATCCAATTGAACAACTCTGGAGAGATCTGAAAATGGCTGTGCACCAACGCTTCCCATCCAACCTGATGGCTTGAGAGGTGCTGCAAAGAGGAATGGGCGAAACTGCCAAAGGTGCATCAACAAAGTATTGAGCAAAGGTTGTGAATACTTATGTACATGTGATTCTTTAATTAAATTTGCAAAAATGGCAAAAAAAACTTTTTACACGTCATTATGGGGTATTGTGTGTAGAATTTTGAGGGCAAAACTGAATTTATTCCATTTTGGAATAAAGCTGTAACATAACAAAATGTGGAAAAAGTGAAGTGTTGTGAATACTTTCCGGATGCACTGTAAGTCACAGCTGCCCAGCTGTGTGCTGGGCTGCACTGGAAGACGGCTCTAGGCTGCTAAAGCAGCAGCCGGAGCAGTCTCCTATGCCTATGGGGGGCGCGATCACGCTGATTGCGCCCCCCCACTGGCTGTGTGCCGGGCTGAGGGGCACACATCGGCCCCCTCCCCAGTGCGCTGTGGCGCTGCAAAACCTTTTTGTTTGTTTGTTTCTATGGGGGCGTGGCCACGCCTCCCGCGATTAGGTCACGCCGCCTGGGCTCGGCGCGGCTCTCGTCGGCCCTGGGCACATATACTACTGTTATCTCTTGGTGTAACCCAGGCACATATACTCCTGTTCTCTCCTGGTGTAACCCAGGCGCATATACTACTGTTCTCTCCTGGTGTAACCCAGGCATATATACTACTGTTCTCTCCTGGTGTAACCCAGGCATATATACTACTGTTCTCTCCTGGTGTAACCCAGGCGCATATATACTACTGTTCTCTCCTGGTGTAACCCAGGCACATATACTCCTGTTCTCTCCTGGTGTAACCCAGGCACATGTACTACTGTTCTCACCTGGTGTATCCCAGGCACATATACTACTGTTCTCTCCTGGTGTAACCCAGGCACATATACTACTGTTCTCTCCTGGTGTAACCCAGGCATATATACTACTGTTCTCTCCTGGTGTAACCCAGGCGCATATATACTACTGTTCTCTCCTGGTGTAACCCAGGCGCATATATACTACTGTTCTCTCCTGGTGTAACCCAGGCGCATATATACTACTGTTCTCTCCTGGTGTAACCCAGGCGCATATATACTACTGTTCTCTCCTGGTGTAACCCAGGCACATATACTCCTGTTCTCTCCTGGTGTAACCCAGGCACATGTACTACTGTTCTCACCTGGTGTATCCCAGGCACATATACTACTGTTCTCTCCTGGTGTAACCCAGGCACATATACTACTGTTCTCTCCTGGTGTAACCCAGGCACATATACTACTGTTCTCTCCTGGTGTAACCCAGGCGCATATATACTCCTGTTCTCTCCTGGTGTAACCCAGGCGCATATATACTCCTGTTCTCTCCTGGTGTAACCCAGGCACATACACTACTGTTCTCTCCTGGTGTAACTCAGGCGCATACACTACTGTTCTCTCCTGGTGTAACCTAGGCGCATATACTACTGTTCTCACCTGGTGTAACCCAGGCGCATATACTACTGTTCTCTCCTGGTGTAACCCAGGCGCATATACTACTGTTCTCTCCTGGTGTAACCCAGGCACATATACTACTGTTCTCTCCTGGTGTAACCCAGGCACATATACTACTGTTCTCTCCTGGTGTAACCCAGGCACATATACTGCCCTTGTCGAGCTGCACACATTTTGTATAATGGCCAGATCTGCAAGCTAGGCAAAATACACTTTTTTGGAGGTTGTATGTTGCGCTTGCGGTTTAGATGCAAATTCCATCCATCATGATGCTCAATGTATTGACCATTAACTCACAATTATCCCTTTTTCTATGTTTCAGAGCCACCATCAGTCAGAGTGTCCCTAATGCCACATGAGGACCCCGATAGTGATCAGCAGATGCTTATGTGTAATGTGTTTGGGTTCTTCCCATCTGAGATAAAGGTGAAATGGTACCGGAATGGCCAGGAGGAGTCTGATCAGGTTCAGTCTACAGAGCTCTTTCAGAATGGAGACTGGACTTGCCAAATCCATGTGATGTTGGAGACCGACATTAAGGAAGGAGACGATTACACCTGTGAGGTTCATCACATAAGCCTGACGTCCCCATATCGTGTGACCTGGAGTAAGTGTTGTCACCTATCTGTAAATCCTGAGTATAGGAGGGAGCAAAACGTGTGGTTATTAAGCATTGATAAAGGAAAGCAATTTGATAACCAATATATGTTCAACATATCACAGAGCCCAATAAAACAGACCAAACTGTAGACCTATGTTTTGGAACAAAGGCGGATGCTTATAGTGATTGCCTAATAAACCTATAAGAAAGTGGCTTATGAACCTTCCTTACAGGGTAGTGCAAACCTGTTGCCCTGAGTCCCACTCAGCATACTAATTCCATGCCCAATGTTTCTGTGATGCTTTTATGTGTAGGGCAAGTAGCACAACTTTACATTTATTAGTCAGTTTATTAAAGGACTGGTATACGTCTAATATGCTGGCGGACGGGATCCCGGAAGTCGAGATACCGACGATGGAATCCCGACACCCAGCATAATGCCACCATCCTGGAAACATCAGGATACTGATGTCGGCATCCTGACTCCCGCCATCCAGAAGGTAAGTATGACACTTAGCCCAGGGATGGGGAGGTTAGGTTTAGCGACCTTCCGTGGTGGGTTAGGCTACTGGGATGGGGGTTAGTGTTAGGCACCATCGGGGGGATGTTAGGGTTAGGCACCCCCCCCGGAGAGGGTTAGGTTTAGGATGTAGGAACGGGGGGGGGGGTTAGGATTAGGCACCACCGAGGGAGGGTTAAGGGGAGGAGAGCGGGTGGGTTACGGTACTTAACACCCCTGTTGGGATTCCGCACCATCAGGCTTCCAGTGTCGGGATTTGAACTGCCGGCAATTCAGCTGCCAGCTATTCATACCGATTCCAAAGGAACAACTAAAAGTCCAAAGATTTTCTTAAGCGGTGGGTTTTCAAAACAATATATTTTGTTCCTAACTGGAATGTTTGTGTTCCATTTCTGACCAAAAAGTTTCTATCTATGATTTTGTGTTTCAGGCGTTTATTTCTTGCTTTGCTTTTGTTTTTGTTTGTTTTTTTGTGTTTTGTTTTAAACTTCATTTTGTTTTGGCTTTTTTTGTCTGCAGCATATTAAGATCTTTATCTTTTTGTATATTTACTTTTTTTTCTATTGAAAGGAAGATGGTTCAGCCGTCACTTTTTCTTAGGAACGCTATTTACTTTACTTGCATTGATGTATAGTGGTTAGTGAATGGCACTCTGGTATATTGGCGCTGCTGGTTGTTTATGACACCCAACTAGAAAGTTATCTTAACACTTGTACGAGATGAGCTGTAATAGTCACAGCAGGCATGCCGACGCCAGTACAAAAATAAAAGATGGTTCTTATCCTGGTGCCAATAAATAACAGTTCAAATCTAAGCAACACTAATAGTCCATAACCAAATGGTTCATCAAGACGTTCTTCAGATGGAATCCTTGATGGTGGTGATTTTCTCACATAACATCCTATTTTAAACTATATTAAATACATTACATTTTATTCAGCATAGTATTTGAAAAAAAAAGGACTTTTGAGTATTAAATTCCAAGTGTGAGCAATGCAGTCAAAAGGGGTTATGTTAATTCCAATTCAAATGGATATGCACATCACACAGCCCCCACCATCAACTTACAAGAAGTTGGAAATTAATGGGCATATCTCATAAGTCTATGTATCTTATTTGTTTCCAATTGTGACCGTATACACCAAGGATACCATAGGATAAATAATGTAAATGGAAAAGGTTACCTCACCGTTTTTTTTTTCCACAATTCATTTAAAAATCATCAACTTGGATAAACACCGAGAACAAAAACCATGCGTTAGCCACAATTGCTTCTTACCAGGTGTAAAGGTGCCTACACACTTGGCGATGTGCTCACAATCCGATATTTTGTCTGATTTCCCCTTGAACTCTCCCCGGCAGTCGTGGACATGATTTGGTGTTAAAAAACTGTCCAATGTGACAAACGATCTATCGTGCCTCCTAACTATTCCAGTGCATCGTGCCTCCTAACTATTCCAGTGCATCGTGCCTCCTAACTATTCCAGTGCATCGTGCCTCCTAACTATTCCAGTGCATCGTGCCTCCTAACTATTCCAGTGCATCGTGCCTCCTAACTATTCCAGTGCATCGTGACTGAGATTGTCAGATCTGCCCTACGGCACGGCAGATCTGAAGGTGTGATGTACGACCTGCAGGGACGCGCATCGGCAACGTGATTGTGAGTGGACACTCACGATTTTTGCATATTATACACGATTTGTCGTCACGATGCGTCGGAATCGGGCAAATCGTGTAAAATATCGCTAAGTGTGTAGGCACCTTTAAATTGAAATTTATTATGTACAGATACTCTGATGATGACCTGGGTTTAATCAAAGTCCTGTAGTGGTCACTACAGGAATCATGGTGCCTGGCTTCAAACTGTAACCAGCGCTCCAACCTCCAACGCCCCATGGCTTCCCAGGCAGTGTGGGAGTGTTGTGTCTTATATACCAGTCAGATAGCAGTAAGATCATGTTGGACCCTGTTTTGGCAACTGTTATATGCCACATATCTAGCTTGGCATCTTGTTTGCTGACTTTGTAGGCGGTGACATGATATGGGCAATTTGCTGAGGCCTCATATTTGATGACCAAAAGAGAACGCGAACGCCATGCAGTCATTGTTAGTCGTCAGGCTTTATCCCGCTCCACTCTTCATCATTTTGCTGCTACTTGTAGTGCAATTACTCCCACAGCAGACATTTTCCTTTTGGTGACATCACAGTTAACACTTTGTTGCTTCAATAATTAGTATATTCCTATTCATTTAGCAGTAAGTGCAAATAAAATGAATGGATAGAAAATTAAGTCAATTTTGAATAGCAAAGGTCATTATAATGGTATAAATGGTATCTGCCACACTAAAACCCTACATAAGCCAAACCCAAATAGACCAAAAAATTAGGTAAATGTAGTCATTGGGAATAGTCAAGTTTTGTTATAATGTTTAAAAAAAAAAAAAAAAAGTTTAATATAAGAGAATATTAAGAAATCATTAAAATAAAATCACCTTTTATAAAGGATGGGTTAACAGTAGACTTGGGTTTCTTGCAGTATCTACTTTAATGGCGCTTGTAGTTATGTCCTCTTTTTGTATTTTGACACTCGCCAACTGCTTTGTATCAAAAATATCATTCTGTAAATGAGTTACTGAGCTTGTAGCCCCATTAAAGGTAATACAACAAAAGTGTGATCAGCGATGGCCTAGACAGCTATAAGACTGTGGCTCTGATTCAGAGCCGCTCGTAAGCAGCCGCTCGTTCGCTATGAGCGATGTTCGCACAACTGCGCATGCGCAAACCAATCATTGCGTTCGGAAATCGTGCGCTCGCAAAATAGCGAGGGGCTGCTAATTTGATTGACAGAATGTACCGTTTGTAGGTGGTAACAGGGGAAGGTGCTTGAAATCGGGGGTGTGGAGATCAGAATGCAGGTGTGCCTAACGGTCAAAAGGGCATTTCATGGGTGTGCATAATTAACAAAGCAGCGTCATCGACCACGTCACTTGGTTGTCTTTTAGCCTGAACTGCTCGCAGTGACAGCGGGAAGTAATTCCTACCACAAGCACTGCGAGCAGTTCAGATGCCTTTCGATGTTCCTGATTAATCTAATAAATACCAGAGATGACGTGTGATGCGAACGGCAAAGGGGCGTCTTTTTACAAAATAGCGAGCGCATTTTTCGCTCGCTCAGACATAGAGGCGTCAACAAACCGCAATGAGCGAGCGCTCAATTTAAATATCCGGCCCCTTTTTTGGAACGACCGTCCGCAAATCGCGTCCGGCTCTGAATCGGGCCCTGTGTCCGAGATCCTGCTGCCTGAGATAAATCCTGAGTTTCGTATATGGATCCCAGACGACGCCTAGACTTATAATTCTGCTTTTTGAGTATCTACCAGTATATTAATGGAGTATTTGCTGGTTTCCCCAGTCATGAGATATTAATTTTTCTCCGCTGTCCTCCTGATTTAGAGCCGGAGACATCAGATTCCGCCAGAAGCAAGCAGGTGACAGGGATTGTGGGAATCGTTCTGGGAACGGTATTCATCGTTGTTGGTCTGGTTATGTACATAAGAGGCCGAAAAGGTAATTATTATCTTTTATTTATATAGTGCTTCAAGGTACCTGCAGTGCCGTACAGGGGTACACAATATAGTGGCATATTCAATTAGGTGCGAAAAGCCGTTTTTGGCGGAAGTTTTTCCGGTGACGTAATTTTGCCAGACGGAAACTTATCCCCGTATTCAGTTGCGGAGACTTTTCGCCGGTGCGGAAAGTCAATGCGTTGTACCCGGCGGAAAAGTTTTGCCAAATGAAAGCAGGCGGAAAAAAGGGCAGTTTTGGGGTGCAAACATCAGAAAACCACTCTGCACCCTTGGGACAGCCCCCTAAAGGTAAATTGTTTAAAAAAAACTTAAGAACACCCCCAAAAAGTACTTTCAATATGTGGGTGAAAAAGACCAAAGTTGGGGGACAAACTTAAAAACTAGCGAAATAGACTCCAGGGGGTCCCCCAAGTATGCGCCAGGTGTTTTTAAGTTCGCAGGTGCTTGCGGCAGGTGGATTGTTTGTTTACGTTTTTTAAAACTTCACATTAGCAACTTTTAAATATGCTAGCACCCATTTTCATGTACCCCAAATTTGCTGGGACTACTTATTTTGTTGAAAAAATATTGCTTAATGCCAATCTTCACCATTTATGCAAAGACACTAATAGCAAGCAAATGAGAGAACTTAAGTACCCAGAATAGCTTTATTAGGGGTGCTAGTACTCATCCATAGTGATCCCCTATGTTAGTGCAGCTTTTCGGGGGGTACAGACTGTTTTCCCCATTTGTGACAGCACTTTTCGCCAGGTCCGAATTCGCTGGGTGTCATTTTCAACTACTTCTTAATTGAATACGGGGCAAAGTGGGGACGCGCGCAAAACTTTTCCGCGTGCAAAACCCGCGATGACAGTGGAAAGTCCGGCATGCGAAAAGTTTTTCGACTTTTCACACCTAATTGAATATGCCCCTTATGCCGGCCATACACGGTGCGATTTTCAGTTGGTCAGATGTGTTGTACGATTGCCCTTGAAATTCTTCGTACGATGTGGTCAAATGGTGTACGATTAATCATTACCATCATACATCCTAACTGATAAATCGTGTTCTTAGTTTCTTTTTTGTAAGATGTACGATCCAACTATACGACAGCGTGGACGCGCATCAAAAACCTACCAAACACACGATGTGCACGATTGATCGTTCCGATCGATCGAAATCCTGCACATTGTGCAAAAAACCGCACCGTGTATGGGCCGCTTATGTGTTCATTCTAGCACCCTGCACCTGTCACAACCCGCGCAGTTCCTCTTTCCTGCCTGGGGTGTCGCTCTCTGATCTGGTGCTTCTAGCACACTCAGTTGATGCAACAAACTGCTGAGATACAGACCAGAGTGTGCTAGAAGCACCAGAGCAGAGAGACACACCCCAGGCAGGAAAGAGGATCCGCACGGGTTGTGACAGGTACAGGGTGCTACACTACAATATAAATGAACTTCTATACCTGTATAACAAAACGATAAAACCAAGCACATAGTGGGGTACCGGGGGGAAGCGAGGGGAAGGGTAAAGCGACTCATTATGGCTAGTGAGAGCAAGCAATGAAAATTCAGGTTATGGAGCAATTGTTAGTAAATGGCAGTCAGTGAACCTGTACCTAACAAGTTGTCGGGCACACAGGACCAGAGACGTTGGTGAAGGATTGGAGACTGGAACAGAGGCACACTAGTGCTTGGAGAAGAGAACAGGGGAAGAGGGTCCTGCCTGTGAGGGCTTAGAGTCCAAAGGGAGGGATGTAACCATGAGGGTGGACTGGAAAAGAGAATAGGAGGGAGGTCAGATGGGTAGAGTAAGGAGTTATATGGAGGGCTGAGGTTTTTATGAAGCGGTGAGTCTCCAGGGCCCGTTTGAATGTGTGGATACTGGAAGAGTCTGATAGGGAGAGGTAATAAGGTCTAGATGTGAGAAATTGTGAATGAGTGAGAGGTGATCAGAGTTGAGGCATTGGTCAGTGAAGGAGCAATGAGGGTGGGGGGAATACGATTAGAAATGTGAGAGGTGATCAGAGTTGAGGCATTGGTCAGTGGAGGAGCAATGAGAGGGTGGAGGGAATACGATTAGAAATGTGAGAGGTGATCAGAGTTGAGGCATTGGTCAGTGGGGGAGTGTGATTAGAAATGTGAGAGGTGATGAAGGTGGGAGTGCCATGGGTAAGGGCTCTATATGTGAGGTTGAGGAGTTTGAGGTGGATGAGGAGCCAGTGACATAGTTGACAGAGGAGTGTGGGGGAGGGTTTGGACCACACGCCCTAAACATAATGGGGGTGATTCAGAAGTGGGCGCAGGGAAAGCATTGGGTGCATGCGTCTGATGTTTTCCCTCTGTACATGCGTCTGCTGAAGGACGCAGAATAACATTGCATGGAGATCCATGGGCGTTTCTGGGCTGCCCGTAACTGGGGGCCGGCTAACAGGGCACGTTGTAGGCAGGTGCAATGTCTGATGATGCGGCAATAGTGCGTCTTTGTACGCAAATCGCTGGATTCGCACCACAGCTAGTGGGCACCTCAATAGGCCACCCATCGGCTGCAGCATTAGCATAAAACAACTGCGTCCACCTCTGAATCACCCCCAATATGAGGCGCTACTATGCTGAGACGTAGTGCCATGCAGTAAAAAGAAGATGCTGGGGTACAAGGAGGATAGTCAAAAAAATATATAATTTACTCTGCAAATAACCTGGAGAGAGGTGAGGCTAACGCAGAGCGGCAGGAGCGGTAAATGAGGCGGGCAGCAGCGGTCAGTATATATAGGAGTGACAATGAAAGGTAATAAAGAATCCTGTAGCCTTAACTAGATCATTTGATTTTTTTTTTTCTTTTCAGTCCAAACTTCGTTCCGAGGACCACAGACCGAACGTAAGTTTTTTTGGTTATTTGTTTTTTTGTATAAATTTAGCTGTGCATAAAACTTTTTTTATATTCTTGTTTGCCAGTGGTTATGCAGACTAGGCAGAACCATCTACTAGAAATAAAACATCAAATTACACGTACAAATTTACTGACAATCCTCAATTTAAAATTTTAAACCCTTTCTTCAAACCTGATTTTTGTGTATTTTTTTTTTTTTTTTAATAAATGAAAATGCGTTTACTTTTCAGATGTGATATTACTTTTGCAGAAGTAAAAGGCCTTCATACGGAAACATTATTTTAATATGTAAAATGTATTTTGCTCCTGCAAGAGGAGACCTCATGGCACATACTGTAGATAATTGATAATTTCGTTTTTATGAGTGTAGTTCTTTGGGCTTGATTCAGCAGAGGATCGATCTGCTAACATGGTAGCAGCTGCGATGGCCGTAATATGGGTTCTGCGTCAGGAAGCTGCCCGGCCGCTGCGCATGCGCTAAGGAAACTGCCCACCTTTATAGGCAATTTCTTTTGTGCATGCACAAATCTCCAATGGTCTAAAACCATCGATGGTATGTAATTGCATAGTTTTATACCATCAATGGTTCATGCCACCATCGCCATTGGCTACACTGTGATGGGTAGTGGCTTCCTATTGGCCACCTGCCACTCACATATACAACGGGCAGCCCCAAGTGGAGGGATCTCCTCCCCCTGGGACTGCCAGTCCAGGCTGCTATTAGCATAGATCGGCTTCCGGGAGGAAGCTGCTACTCTGCATTTCCGCATTATTTTGCAGTTTATGCAGTATGGTTGTACATTATGTAATGTTTGCACTTTCTACCTGTTTATTTGACATAAAAGGTTTAAATGGGGGCGATTTCAATTCAACGCGCATTGAATAGCGCAGGGAGGGAGCTCCCGGAGCTATTCAATTCAGTGCGCTGTGTGGTCGGAGAATGCCGGTTCTCGCGCCTTAACAAGGGTGTTAAGGCGCGGTAACCGGCATTCTTTGTCCAAAGTGCCGGGCGAGCGGCTGTTTGCGCCGCGCTAAGCAGAAAAACAGCCACGCACCCGGCACTTTGGTCGGATTTCTCCTCGCATCCCCAGGGGAGTGTGAGAAGAAATCCTTAGCCCGCCCAAACAGCGTGGTGTATTGAATAGCTGCGGGAGCTCCCTCCCGCGGCTATTCAACATCTTGTTGAATTGAATCGCCCCCAATGAATGGCGATAACCATATGGTAAGTATTATAATTGAAAAAATACTGTATATTTAAAATAATTGTAGCTGATAATGATATAATGTGGTATAAAAGAACATTGATTCACTAAAAAATCAGCTCAGAAGTTATGCTCTCTGTAGGAGACATGATGTACTTTGAAGCCACACATTCTCCCAGTGAGAAAAGACGGAGCTAGGGATGGCCATCGGTGGGGTGTCCATCAATGGTTACCATCAATGGGCCCTAACGATCATTACCATCGATGGCACAAAAATCATCTATGGAGCCCCCCTCGATGGGTCCCGCAGCGATGGCTATCAAAAATGGGGATGGGGCTAAGCTCCGTCTGTCGAGGGGGAAAAAAAAATAAAAATCGGCTACCACTCATCCACTGATGGCAGAGACCATTGGCAAAACTAGATGACATTGCCTGGCCACCTTCGATGTTTTAAAAACTTTGATGGTCGATGGCCATGCCTAGACGGAGCTAGCCAACCATATACATCTGAGAAGCTGGCAGGGTTAGTGTGTGCACAGAGAGGGCAGGGCCCCTGAGGCAGCCTGGGCAATCTGTCCACTGGGCCCCATAGCAGCCGCACTCCCTGCACCCATTGTAGCTACATCCTTGCCCCAGAGTGCTACTATAGGTGCTCTATAGATACCATCATACTCTTAAATGCTCTTGGATGCAACTGGGGCAATCCTTGTATCCTGTACATGCTGTGTCATGTTGTTAACCCTGTGTTATTCTGTACCTGCTAATAAACTAATCACTGGTTGAGTTGATCTGCTGTGTGGACTAACCTCCATCACATGCCACTGCCACCTACCATCTACGTATCTGCCATTAAATACTGGTCCATCCCAATCTCCCGATTGATTTAGAGCCACGACATCGGTTAGCGGAAATTCCACATTTTGTCGTGTGTGTGATGTCATTGGGGCAGGGCTACAGCCAGAACAACAGAGGTGCCTTGAAGAATTTTATTTGTTCTAGTGATACCAGTGAGAATAGAAGCAGGCACTATAGGACATTGGCTAAAGTGTTGGATATGGAAAAAGTGGACAATGAAGTTCAGTTTTGGTGTTTTGTTATCTTGGAATAGCTCACTCTGGGCCTGATTCAGAGCCGGACACTCTTTCAGAGCACTCGCTCTGAATCAGTGCCCGCCTATTGTATTTTTAGAACTGCCTCCTGGCCGCTCACATAGCTGTGGGTGACCACCCACAGCTAGTGCGAGCGGCCAGGATGATGGTCTCGATGGTCAAGACCATCACGACCATCGGGCTTGCGACGAGACCCTTGTGGTAGGGTCTCGTTGCCGCAAGCCCTGGAGTGCTTTCGGCTCTATCAGAGCCGAGAGTACTCCCACTGACATCACTTGTGATGTCAGTGGGGCCGGCCCCAGACGGTTATGCGTTCCCATGGGAACGCCTCCGTCTGGGCAGCCACGCCCCCGGCACGCCCACCAAAGGGGGCGTGCTGTCACTCATCAACAGCACGCCCCCTTTGTAGCGAGACCCGGAGCGACGGCTTGCCCGTCGCTATCCGGGTCTCGCGCATGCGCACGACGGAGCCGGCTCCCTCGTGCGCAGGCGCACTGGGCCAACATCGACCCGCTTGCGAGCGCTCAGCGTTCGCGAGCGGGTCTGAATCAGGCCCTCTGTACTTTGCTGCTAGTGTTGATGCATGAAGGAACAAAATTGCTGGAGGTGGTGTGATGGTACTAGACTAATATACAGAGACATACTACATATACAATAAATGACTAGGTAGTTCAACACACAGGCTTTACAAAAATGTCAAGATCCCCTAAGTCTCATGTCCAAAGTCCTGGCGCCCCTGTCTGACATAGTTGTATGAAAATGGATTTATTTATTTCAACCACTAATCAACACAACATAGAGGCTGATTCTGAGTTGGGAGAAAAGCAAAAATGAGCATGTAAATTTGCACCTTGGTAACACCATGTTGCACTACAGGTGGGGCAGATGTAACATTTGCAGAGCAATTTAGATTTGGGAGGTGTGAGTCCTAACTGAAATGTAAATTGCAGTGTAACAATAACGCTGTCCAGCATTTGTGGACTTCATGCAAAAGCAGCCAGTATTTACCCTGCATGCAAAATAATACATGTATTTGCACCATTTGCATTGCAACTAGATACAAAGTTACTTGCTCTTCTTTGCCCCGTAGCATTTATCATTGTAATATTGAATAAAAAGACAAATTCTAAACCTTTTTTTCCTAAATGCAAAAACATTCTTGCAAAGTTGCACCATAAATAAACTAATGTGGGTTGATTATTTAATGTACTCTGTTATTGTCTGGCTGCTGTATCGGGTGGTCTGGAAGGTCCTTGAACGGTGCTGGTGGTTGGGGCTGTATACTAGGCTGATCATTTATACTGTGTAACGGGAGGACCAGCAAAGTTTTGAAAATGTGCGTATGTGCCCTAGGTTTTTGTAGCAGTGCACCTCATCAGAGGAATGGGTGTGATAGAACTATGTAGGCGTGGTTTGTATAATGTGGCCGTGGCTTTACACGGCAAAATAGATTAAAAATTGTTTCAAAAAGCATTAATCCAATTTCATGAGCACCGCCTGACCGGTATTCAAATTAGATCTATTTCATCTACTCATACTCCTCATACCCCTAGCTGGGGCGCCATCTTTGCAATATAATGCCGGTGCTAGGCGTCAACTGTTTTTACAATGTTATTCTAAACCGTTTTTATGTGCCGCGGCCCCAGACCCCTTCTAGCGGCCGTGGCAGCGCTGAGTGTTAACCTAGGTTAGCTGTAAGGAGCCGCTGAGTGCTCCACACTGGGGACCGGGAGAATGACACTTGTCCCGGACTGCAGAGCACAGTAGCCGCATGCTGGGGGTCGGGAGCGTCAGGCACAGTACAGCCTGGGCTGTGTGAGGTGACTGCTGGGGTCCGGGAACTTGGCTTCCGTTGCCCAGCATTAAAGGGCAGCCGGGCTGAGTGCCGCACACTGGTGTTGTTCGCGCTAGCAGACTCCCTGTGCGGCGAAGCAGGGCTAGGAGGAGCATAGAGCCCCTGGGGACTGGGTGCTTGGCTCCCGGCGCCCTAGCACTTCGAGGGTTACTGCCAGTAACTCCGCGCCGGCTACTTACCGCAGTGGAGTGGAGCCACTGCAGCTGGGGCTGTATGCATGCACGCTGGGGGTCAGGGAGAGCACGCTCCCTGGATCCCCCAGCGATGAGGAAAAACAGGACAGCAGCTGAGCACAGCAGTGTGAAGGTAAAGCTGCTGCAGCCAGGACATGGTCCCAGGCTGCAGAGCTAAGTGCCCTAGGCTGGGGAGTGGGAGCTTAGCTCCCAGCACTGCAGGGTTGTGTTAGTAAAGCCCCAGCGGAGTGCTGGGCACGCAGTTTGAAAAATAAAATGTCTAAAATGTGTTTTAAAATTTTTGTGCAGCACTGGGCCAGGAGAGCAGTCCTGTGCTGCAGTCTGGTAAGGCCTGTTGCAGGGCACAGGCTCAGAGTGTTTATTTTTAAAGGGTGTATAGTACAAATCAAATGTATGTATTTTAAATGTATATTTTTAAAGGAAAGTGCACTTACCTTTTGCGTTATCTGGAAGACCAGGAGATCCAGACTGCTCTGTGGGCTGCTGGATCCTCCAGACCCTTCCCGAGAAATAAATTGCCCTCCTATGCAGCCTGATGCCTGAAAGTGGTATGAGGGGATGTATGGGAAACTGGCCAAGGCAGTCAGATAATTATTTTCAGGGAGCTCCAAAGAGCTTCCCCTCTGTGGCCAGGAAACCCTGCCTGGGTGACTTTGATCCACCTCTGGAGCTCCGATTCAGGCTAGAGGTGGCAGGCTTGGTCCCTTAGCAGATTCTTGGAAGTACATTTTGGAGGGAATGTTTTTCATCCCAAACGTGACTTAGCCTGGGCGACGCTGAGCCCTGTGGGTGGGCTAAGGCACAGGGGAATGACCACTCCCCACTGTCAATTAGGGAAAATGCTAAAGGTGGGCATGCGAGGCACAGTCACTTAATTTGATTGGGTAAAAACCACAGGGCGGTGTGACATAAAAGAGGGCCTGCGATCCTGGTTAGGTGTGTATCTTTTTGAATATCAAGAAGGATTGTACTGTTGTGAAACATCTGTATGCTGACCCCTAAAACTAAGGGGAAGAGTCTTTTTAAAGACTATTTGAGCAATAAACATCTTGCCTTTACAACGACTACATCTGAATCCTCCGACAACAGAATTGCGCCAAACTCTATCCTGTTCTCCGTCTGTTCTGGATTGAGCCCAGTGTCTCAAAGCTCAAGCCCCCTGCCAGCTACCGTGCAGAGCCTGGTCCATTGCGAGGGATCAGCTGACACCAATCAGGAGGTGTGACCGCACTGATCGACGCATATGCAGCAGCAAGCGGTTCCAGGGCCGGCGGTAGGACCTGGTGGTGGAAGCAATGTATCTGCCCCCTGCGCAGTGAGTGGAGTCAATAACAGGATACCCTAATACCCCATGATCCAGTGGAAATCCAAACTAATTTGTGATGGGGTGGAGGTCAAACTGTCACATTCCTTTCCGATATTTGAACCCGGAATATTGAATGGCAAGCCGGGTCAACCCGGGTCCTTTCTCTGTGTGAAAGAGTCTACCCAGGTTCAACGTCCCCGGTCCTTGACTCTGGTCATTACCAGGGTTATTCCCGGCACCTAATTTATAATACAGAGAGCAGATTCAAAATACAAAGAGCATTCTGATGACCTCTGTATAGTACAGAGAGCATTCTAGTGAAGTATTCTCAATACAGAGCCCGTCCTAGTGACCAACCTACAATACAGGGATCATTCAGACGGCCACAACTACAAAACACCCTGCTAATTGTGACTTCTATACAATGCCGACCATGTTCTAAAGGACACCATATATTCATTGGCATATCTATGAGTGCGGTGCGCACGGGCCCCTGGGCCCACACCGCAAACACCGTGCGCCCATATAATTATAATAACCGATCAGGAGTCCTGCATCGGCTGGCAATGCAGACAGAAATCATCAGGAGAATGATGCGGTGGCCATTTTCCCAGTGATTTGCACATGTACAATAGAGAAGTCTCTTGGAACACAGGCCCTGATTCAGAGCCGGACACTCTTGACAGAGCGCTCGCTCTGAATCAGGGCTGGGCTCTTCTTTTTTTTTTTTTAATTTTGAACGGCCTCCTGGCCGCTCGCATAGCTGTGGGTTTGCCTGTCGCTTTCCGGGTCTCGCGCATGTGTACGACGGAGCCGGCTCCGTCATGCACATGCGCACTCGGCCACCATCGACCCGCTGCGCTCGCGGGTCTGAATCAAGCCCACAGCTCTAGCACCATATTCCCGAAGAGCTGCGCGTGCGCAGTGGACTTTGCGCTTCTGGAGAGGAGAGGGCTTGCGTGGATGCTGCACATAGGCCCTCTCCTCTCTTAAACTGCCCATGTATATAATGCAACCCTTGCCACCCAGTATTTGCGGTTTAATAGGGGTTGTATAATATGCTGACCTTTCAGCTTGTATAATATGCTTGTTATAGTAATGTATAATATGCTGGTCATTCTGTGTGTGTATAATATGCTATGTTATTGTGTGCTGGTCATTGCTACAATACATAAGGCCACACTTAAATTTTAGCACTTTACACAATTTTCTTTCTGACTGACCTATTCATCATACGTAAAGAAATCGATGGAGGTAATTAGGTTTAGAACTTGCATGGAGTTCTACCTAATTACCGGAGGAATTCATCATTCCTCCTCCCCATAACTATCTATTTCGAATAGCTGTCATTTTTGCGATGACAGCTTTTCGGGAAATAGTTTTCCCTCTCTACTCTGTTACCGCAGTTGGAATCTGTGCTGCGCATGCGCTGTTACATTCATAAAATCAGCTCATGCGCAGCACTGCCTACACCTGCGGTAATTTTGTGTCAGCGCCTCCAGCTCCGGTGTCTGCTCTGACACGTGTTCTCCCAGCAGACCACAGTACAGTTTAGAAAAAAAAAAAAAAAAAACTTTGTGTTCTGCTGGGAGAAGACGTGTCAGAGCAGACACCGAAGCTAGAGGATGGACCAGAGCGTCGGAGGGAAACGCCGGGGGACCTGCACACGCTGACACAGGTAAGTGTAACCCGCTATATGCCACCTCACAGTGGTGGATAGTAACTCAATCAAATTCCGAAAATAGATAATTTTCGGAATTTGATGAATAGCATAATATCCACATCCCTATACTAATGTATTAATGTATGGGGAGTGTGGAAATTAACACAGGGGGACTTAGCAAGGAGATATCAGTGATATCTCCTGGTTAAGTCTCTTCATGAATACTAAAATAACGGTAATTAAGGAAAATGTCCTTAAAAACTTTAATTTAGTGTTGATGAATAGGCCCCTGAATCTTGGGTATTAAGATCTTGGATTTAACTTGCAACTCGCATTGTATTTACTGACATTACCTCTCCACATAAGCATTAGCCTTTGTTTTTACCATTTAGAATATTTGATTTGACAAAAACATTTAAGTAATTGTTTTATAGTAACATCATTTTTATTGATGTGTAGTAGTGTATACACCAGATTAGATAATGACCGGGCTCTGTGCTGTATCCAGCGGTATACATGTGTCTGGGGGGTCATTAGGAATTGCCTCCAATAGTCCATCCTCTGAATATCCTGAATGTGACCTGTTGGTCTGTCAGCTGAAACCTTTTCCCCCGATTAGCTGAATAAATATCAGAATGTACGGTGATTGTGCCTGTGTCCAACCCCAAGGGGTTCATGGGAATGTCTGAAACCAGAATGTTAAATGTTTGCCATTGTCTATAATGTAGCCGTGTTTCAGTATGCTGTCCCTTAGTGACATTGAAGGTCCCATCTGGTATTTACGCTATACGTATGACTGTTCTGTATGTGTTTATGCATTAAAAGATGTACAGTAATTAAGGCCAGAGGCTAAATGACGATTTTCTCTTTATTTCTTCAGATTTCATAGACACATAGCCCGGAGCACGTCTGGCTATAAAGGAATTACAACTTTGCTGATTTTATTTTATTTTTCTCTTCTACTTTGCGAATTCTGAAGCAGCCGCATTAAGAGACAGCAGCGACCAAGTTATTCAAAGCCAAGCCTGGGATATAGCTATTGCTACAATACAGAGAGCTGGAAATTGTATTTGTAAATAATTTTTGCATTAGTAACTATAAGTAAAATGATATAGATATATTGCCTTTGACCTCTATTATACAATCATTTAGGAACGTAATGTTACCAGGGATCTTGCAGTCTTATTAAATAGAATTTTTAAGAAGTATCTTGGTAAAATCCTACTAGTGGGAACGTGGGGCGTTAGTCACAATCTTCTGGCCGCAGAGCAGTGTGTGTGTACTTACCGCAGCTCTGCTGTACTTGCATTGGGCCGTGGTATGTGCAACGGAGTCTCGTTAGCAATCTCAGTTGTCCTGTGTGACTGAAAACTTACATAGAGATCCAGTGCCCATGCTCAGCTGAGCAGGGGCTTCCCGCGTGGTGGCCACATAGCACTGAGGACCCCATAGTGGCAGCATGGATTGCTCCGGTAATAGCTACTCCCCAGAGCTAGTCTTATCACGTGTAGTCAACATTGTACCCTACAGCCAGACTAGCCGCGCACACATTAGCACCAGGTATGTAAATATTTTTCAATTACTGGCAAACTTAAACCATTTATATGGCCGTGTCCACTATCAGATGATTTATTATCAGAATTTCTCCTGAATGATGTAACAGATGCTGACTTCTGCACCTCTCCCCATTATAGTTCAAAGTTCAGCCAGGGAATAACATTTCTATTCAATGAGCCCAGATATAAAATGATGATTGCATTAATACTGAATCTAAAAAAATGTTGTTATGGACATCACCTATATAAAAGAGATTTTGGGATGGAGTCAGCACTAGATACTTCCCCTATCCTCAACTCAGTCCAAGTTGATATGAAGTGAATGTGAAGTTTATGAGAAGAAACCAAGTAAAGGGGGGGAATTAGACCTGATAATTTATCGAGGGTGAAAAAAGCTGGTTCGCCTTGGGCTTTTACACCCCGGGGTTATTCAATTACAGCCCTTTTTACTCGCCCGATAAAATCTTTTATTGGGAGTTAACACATCGGTCCGAGAATTTTTCCCAGATTCTATGTGGTAACCTGCTGTTTGCACCGCATAACAGGCTATTTATTGCGTATATGTTTTTGGGTCTGCCCAGACCCGAAAATAAATGTGCGTTAAGTGCAGTGCTGCGGGCTGACTTCGAGGCTAATTGGATAGCCCCAGGGAATCAATTAGCCTAGTGTTCCCGTTAGGCTGTTTTAGCGGGGTGCTGTGTCCTGCTCTCCTTCAGGAGGGCAAAAAGCGCCCTGCCCCCCTCCTGGAAGGCAAAAAGCACCCTGCCCTCACTGCTAAGACAGCCTGCGGGTGCCGTCTTCACCCGCGGGTCGTAGTGTCCCGCGGGTGGGGAAATGTGTGGTCACCGCCGGTGAATAGACACTAGGCATATGCGCCCGGCATCTATTCTACCTGTCAGCAGAGCTTGGGGGCTGCCCGGCGTGTCCGTAAGTGCCGGGCACGCCTCCAAGAGTGACGAAAAGGTGACACGTCTTAGACACGCCCCCTCTTCAATGGTCACGCCCCCTTTTCGGCACGCGCGGAAGTGCCCTCTCTAGCTCCGGCGCCCTGCCGGAGTTGGAGTGAACACTAAATTAGCTCACAGTAAAGTACCGAAGCTAATTGAATTCCCCCTTAATGCAAATTTATAATCCACTGCAAGGAAAATATGAACAAGCTGGCGAAGCTCCCTAGAGTCATATAAGATATCAAGGAATTACAGAAAAGAAGTCTTTGTTCAGGGCACTCTTACTGATTGTTTGTGTTAAATTAGATTGTAGTTTTTTAAAACTTCACTTAATTATATGATTTTTAAAATAAAGTGGGGGGAAAAAATATAGCAAAAATGGCAATTATATGTTTATAATTAGATGTAGGATAAATTCCTGCAGAGCTTTGCTGTAATACAGATTAATAAAAAAAATTGAACAGAAATGCTGTCTTAGTACATTTATCTCGGCTAAATAGTTTACCAAATTTTCAAAGCAGTCTGAATGCTGGGTTGTGGACAGTGGATGAGAAATAAAAATAAGGAAAATTATCCTGCTAGATTTATCTCATTAGATGACCAATATCTGGTTTTCTAGTCACCCGTATCTGGTATTATGAATCACACTATCTAGCAGTAGCACTAGATTATGTTACTGAGTTGTATCACCAAAAATTGCTCTCTCTGACAAGATAGATATATTCTGGTCTTCCAATTCCAGCTATATGGCATGAAGACCCCCACTCTGGAGCTTCGGCCGGTCTAGGCCCTTTTCACACTTCTCACGGCTGTCCTAAGCCTCCAACTGGGTGCCCGCCGCCTCTCCGAACCCCCCAGCTGCTGGGTGGACAAATATATTATGCCGCAGATGTTGGTGAAATCTCTGCTACCACGCAGCACGACCCTAATATGACGCCGGACGCTGACACTGATGCTGCCTCCCGCGTATCAAAGACAGCCACGGCTGAGCTGGACCCTGCTGCTATGCAGGTAGGACGCTCTTCTGACTCCCCTGCAACGTATGGTGACCTAGTGGACGCCATAAAATCCCAGGCAGTGGCAGACATCTCCGTGCAGCTGAAGGATCTGACACAGCGTGTCTCTGACACTGAGCTTCAACTTTAGTGCACTAATCATGATGTAGCTGAGCTCTGCCAAGAGGTTAAATGCCTCCATAAAGAAAACCTGCACTTTAAAGTTTATGATTTAGAAAACTAGTCACACCGGAACATACAGATGGTTGGATTACTTGAGAGAATTTGTTATGATACCTGATGAGCTCCTACACTGTCAAAACAAAGTGCCCTTCACCAATAACAACCCCCTTTCCCGGAGCACACGTTTGTTCGTAGTTATTCGGCTGCCGCACTTAAAATTATTACAGTGCACAGGCATCGAAATATAGGAATGTGACACTCTAAGAACTCCTATAGGGAACTACACCTAGATTCTCAGGAGGTCTCCCATACAGAAATAAACCCAAGCCCTTACTGCTTAGTTTTCCAAACTAAATAGCACTCCTAAAGAGTGTTTACCAGAATACTTTCCTGCATTTAATGTTACTGCAAGCTAGTAACAAACAAGGGTTCTATTTGGCTACTTAAAATTAAGCAACTAACAAAAGGGTATGCAGTTATATTTCACTACATTAATAGCAAATACATTCTTAAGCAATCAAAATAATCCCACACTGACAATTCAATAAACATGAGAGTAATTGCAAAACACAGTAATTTCTTTAGATATACAGCAAATTGCAGGATAAGACATTTCAAAACACATGGACTATCCAGAGTAGTATATTAGCCAGGTGTACATTTGCTAGCAATAATATGTAATAGACTGTATCCTGGATACTTAGCAGATGAAGAAGCCAGCAATCCTTCCTAGGCAGCTTGCAAACCGCTAGAACCAGCTGCAAGACATGGAATCCTGTGGGAGACCCAGCCAGAACAGAACAACCCACACAGGCCCAAGAGCCAGCACCTGATTAAAACCGCTGGCAAACCAATCAGTCGACCAGGCCAACTGGCAGGGAAGTGTGGAACCATCCCCCTAATTGTAATGCTAGACAGCAGCTGCAGCGCTGCACGTAGCTGGCGTCTTCGCTGCTAGCCTCAGCTGGGACCAGATTTCCCTGTGGCCACCTGGCATCCCGGTTGTCTAGCAACCAGTGGGACTAAGCACCAGTGCGGCCGAGGAGATGCAGCATCCTGGCCGCCTAGCAACAGCCAAGACTCGCGTGAGAAATGAGTCTCGACAGCTGCCCGTAACAGCATTATTGTGTAGTGATCACTGGTTACTTATCATTGCATCTGCATGTTAACTTTTTTCATGTTGCTAGTATTTATTATTTGCTTACATGTGCCGCTGCAGCTCTCTTCCTGATTGGCTCTCAGTCGCTATCCTAGCTACCTGAACTCTGGATGTTACGTGCAGCTACTCACCTGTTGGTAGTCTCGTTACCTGACCTCAGCCTGATGGACCAATCAGAGGAGACCTCTCCCTTCATTAGGGATTCTGGTCAGTTCCTGCTTGCCGGTGATATTACTAAGTTCATGCTCCTGTGTGTACCAGCTCCTCGTGTCCAGTGTGTATCTACCGTCTCTGCCATACTTCAGCATCTGTGTGGATTTCCTGCAAGTAATACCATAGCAGTGTCTGCTGCACTTCTGTGTCTGTGTGGACTTTCAATTTAATGCATCAGCCCTCTAGGCTTCCATCCAACCAAGTTCACATCCAGCATTGCAGGTTCAACGTTATCTGCCCCATATGAAATCCATCTGGTCTCAGTGATAGTTGGGAGAATAAATTTCAAATGTTCGGCAAGGATTTTTGTAACAATTTTACAGTCCAAATTGAGAAGTGAGATAGGCCTATAGGACCCTGGTTTCGTAAGACCTTTATAATAGCCGAGTCGAAATATAGCAGAGTGGTTTTGGTAGAATAAATGTGGTTATAAAAAGCAACAACAGTATCTCCTATCCTATTTTGAAACTTTTTTATAGATCCATGCCTAGACCGTTTAGGCCAGGAGCTTTACCAGGTTTCAGATGGTGTATTGCCTTAAGTATCTCTTGCAAGGTTATAGGGGCAAATAGAATGGGTGCCAGTTCAGGGGACTCGTGATGTCAGTAGGTGGACTTCCTGCTCTATTAGAGCAGGAAGTCCACTGGGGCTTGCGGCAACGAGACCCTACCGCAAGGGTCTCGTCGCAAACCCGATGGTCGCGATGGTCTTGACCATCGCTATCATCACCTGGCCGCTCGCATAAGCTGTGGGTGGTAACCCACAGCTATGTGAGCGGCCAGGAGGCCGCAACTAAAAATACAAGCACTCGATTTTTGCGAGCGCCTCTGAATCAGGGCCAGAGATGCATAAGAAATAGAGGGCCTGATTCAGACCCGGTCGCTATATGCTTGCTCTCGCAAGTGGCCCGATCGTCTGCGTACGCATCGCAGTGCGCGTGCGCCAACTGCACATTGCGATCGCATACCGCCCGCTCGCCCAGCAAAGACAGCCCAGCAGAGTGAGTGACAGGAGAGGCCGTTTGTGGGTGGTAACATGGGCAGTCCATTAAAAACGGGGGAGTGGAGGTGCGAACGCAGGCGTGCCTGAGTGTTTCAACGCTGTTTTTAAGGAGTGCATAATTAACAGGCAGCGTCATAGTCCACGTCACTTGGCTGTTTTTTTACACTGAAGTCCTCGCAGTGATAGCGGTAGTGTAAGGCAACCGCAAGTGCTGCGTTAGCTTCCGATGGTGCTCGATGTACCAATGTTTTAAGACACTTCCAGGAGATAACGTGCGCTAGTGGGCGTCTCTGCATACTCTGATGGGCGGCTGCATGCGCAGAGCGATCGCCCGCACAGCCAAAGTGGGTGTGCTTTTGTCTTGGCGAGCGATCGCATCCCATGACGTCAATTTTAAAAATTGGCATACGCAGGATGCGAGCGGGTCTGAATCAGGCACTGAGTCCCAATTCACTGATTGAAATCCAGCCAATAAAGAAGAATGAGAGCCGTTCCCTGAGGGTGTCACCACATGCTGGACCACGGCGTCAGCTTACCTCTGCGGCATTGTTCTCTGGGGACTCTGGTGGGGCAGCGGGCATGGGATCCTGGTTGCATGCAGCAATGGTCACGCTGATTACGGTTGCCGGCGTTCTCCTTCTCCTCTGGCTGCAGAGTGCAGTTTCCTGTTGGTCTGCACATGCGGCTCCCATAGGGATGGCCGTGGTCACTGAAAAATGGGGCGGATCAACATGACACCCCTTTTCTCCTCACTCTGGGAACATTCCTTTCCATTTCATATTCCCCCCTATGCAATGCCCCTTATACAGTCCTTCATATGCAGTGCCCCTTATACAGTACCCCCAGTATGCAATGCCCCCAGTAGTGGTCCCCCTTATGCAGCCCCCCATTAGTTCCTCTTATACAGTGCCCCCAGTAGTGATCCCCCCTATGCAGTGCCACCTGTAGTGGTCCACCCTGTGCAGTGCTCCTTATACAGTACCCACAGTAGTGGTCCACCTTATGCAGCCCCCCCATTAGTTACCCCTATACAGTGCCCCTTGTAGTGGTCCCCCTATACAGGCCCCCAGTAGTAATCCCCCCTATGCAGACCCCCAGTAGTGATCCCCCTATGCAGTGCTCCCTGTAGTGGTCCCCCCTATGCAGGCCCCCAGTAGTAATCCCCCCTATGCAGTGCCCCCTGTAGTGGTCCCCCCTATGCAGGCCCCTTATACAGTTCCCCTTGTAGTGGTCCCCCTTATGCAGACCCCCAATAGTGATCCCCCCTATGAAGTACCCTTTATACAGTTCCCCCTTATGCAGGCCCCATTAGTTCCCCTTATACAGTTCCTCCAGTAGTGGTCCCTTATGCAGCCCCCCAGTAGTGATCCCCCTATGCAGTGCCCCTTTTACACGTTCCCCTGTAGTAGTGCCCCTTATGAAGACCCCAGTAGTGATCTCCCTTATGCAGTGCCCACTGAAGTGGTCCTCCCTATTCAGTTCCCCAGGGCCAGCAGTGGTCCCCCCTGTGCAGTGCCCCCAGTAGTAAGCTCCTTATATAGTTCCCCCAGTAGCAGTCCCCTCTATGCAGTTCCCTTTATATAGTACCCCCAGTAGTAGGCCCCCCTATGCAGTGCCCCCAGTAGTAGTTCCCCCCCCCAGTAGTAACCCCCTCCGATAATGTGCCCCCAGTAGTAGTCCTCTCCGATGCCGTGCCTCCAGTAGTAGTTGCCCCCCAGTAGTAGTCCCCTCTGATGCAGTGCCCCCAATAGTAGCACCCCCAGTAGTAGTCACCACTAGTAGTGCCCCCAGCAGTAGTCAACCCCCCCTGATGCAGTGCCCCGAGTGGTAGTCATCCTACCCCAGTAGTAGTCCCCAGTAGTGGTTCCCCCCTGATGCAGTGTCCCCTGTAGTTGTCCCCCCCAGTAGTAGACACCACTAGTGGTGCCCCCAGTAGTAGTCCTCCCCCAGTTGTGGTCCCCCCAATGCAAGTAACAGAGTATTAGTCCCCCCCTCCCCCAGTAGTAGTCCCCAATGCAGTGCCCCAAGGTATTGGTGTCCTCACCCAACAAACACACACGTAAAAAAATAAAACACCTGAATCCCTGCTCCGGCTACTGCTCCCGCCGCCGCCATCCGCTCCTCCATCCTCCTGGGCCGGCCCGCTCTGCATTATGGGAGAGACGTCATGACGGCTCTCCCATTACCCACTGCAAGAGCCGGAAGATGGAGCTCATGAGTGAGCTCCAGTCCGGCTTCGGCAGTGGGTGCAGCAGTCAATGAGAGTCTGTCTGACTCTCATTGACTGCTAATTAAAACAAGCACACAGCCGCCAGTGCTGCCGGCTGTGTGTTTGTTACTGTGTGTGTACTGCTGACCGAACTCCGTCTGGTCACTGCGGTCCTGGACCGCGGCCGGTGGCGCCCAGGGCACAAGCCCTGCTCGACCCCCCCTTAGTTACGCACCTGAATACAGAGCTATTTGAGAGTCGACTTACAGGAAGTATAGACATATCTGGAATGGTACGTTAATGTAAAAATAACACAACACAATCCACTTTAACATTAATAAATTTCAATGAACATTAGTTCACAAAAATATGGCATGTTACATATGCATAACACAACAAATAGAGGCTCAACATAAGGGGAATTAAAGCAAAAGGTCAACTGCCCCCTCCCCATTGAAAAAATTAAATATTTGATTCTGCTTCGTTTAGCTTCTTCAGATAAATTACGGCCAACACTGACTTCAAGTGGGGTCCATCTCCGTGTCTCCTCTAATAGCTCCTGATTTCCTCCAACTCAAGGTCAACTAACTGTTTACTGTTTTTCCTTCTCAGATTATTGTGAAGCACACAGCAAGCTAAAACCACTTTATTGATTTTATGCAGAGATAAATTGATGTTTATGTGGAAAATTCTAAATGTAATCATAATGCCAAATGTATTTTCCACCACACCTCTTGCTCGGGACAAACGGTAGTTGAATATGCACCTTTCAGGGGTTGAAAAGCAAAAGCCTCATCTGCAACAAAATTCAACCCACACCTTGGTTCTGTTGGTGTTGGGAGGCATAATGTACCCTTTTTGAGTCTGTCATGAAATGTTGTTTGTTCCAATGCACCCCCATCAGAAACCCGACCATTTTTTTTACCAATATTAACAAAAATAAACTTGTAATGTGCATTCACAATGGCCATGAGTAGAATACTGAAAAATCCTTTGTAGTTATAAAAGATATGCCAGTGTTTGCTGGCTGCATAATGCGTACATTCTTGCCATCTATAGCACCACCGCAGTTAGGTGGTCAGACTCTGCTACAATCTCTTGCCAGATGTGGATGGGAACTGTTGGAACATAAAGTAAATTGAAAACTAATACTGTACAATATATTATAGTATATCTTTATCCTTTCATAGCCAGCAGTTTTCAGTGAGGAGCCAACAGCAACACAATCTCCAACAAGGGAGTTGCCCACCATACAAACACCCAGCATGCCAACCACATGTCAAACCATGGACTCTAGAGCACAAAAACGTGCCCGCACATCTGGGCGTAGCCATGACTCCATAACACACAGCATTCTAGAGTCATGCAAAGAATCTTTCAACAAACCAACAGATGAATTTGATGTCTTTGGAGTGACTATAGCAGGAAAAAATTTGAATTTAAGATGTAAACCATAGGCAGGATGCAGAAAGACTGATACATGATATATTCTATAAGGCTAAACACAATAAAATACACATCAATAAGGTCATTGTATGAGCTCCAAACAGTTTGGTTGTTTTTATTTCACTTAAGTTCTTTCTTTACAACACTTTTCTATATTTTTATATTTCATTGTTTTATCATTCTATATAGACTTTTGAAGTTAAATAATAAAGGTCATATTTTAATGAAAGTGCATCGATCTATGGCCCTGATTCAGAGCCGGACGCTCTTTGTGAGTGCTCGCTCTGAATCAGGGCGGCCTGTTTTTTTCTTTTGGGCCGGCCTCCAGGCCGCTCGCTAAGCTATGGGTGACCACCCAGAGCTTTAGCGGACGGCCAGGTGATGGTCGCGACCATCGGGCTTGCGACGAGATCCTTGTGGTAGGGTCTCGTCCACCGCAGGCCCCAGTGAATTCCCTGCTCTAATAAAGCAGGAAGTTCACTACTGACATCACGTGTGATGTCAGTAGGGCCGCCCCCAAACGGCAGGCGTTCCTTCAGGAACGCCTCTGTTTGGCTAGCCACCCCCCCGACCCGCCTACAAAACGGGGCGATCCGCTTAGCTAGCGACCAGGAGGCCGCACTAAAAAAAGAAGCGGCCTCCCTCATTCAGAGAGAGCGATCGCTTCTTGCGACTGAATGAGGGCCATAATCTCCTTGACTTCTATTACAAATAATATGTAAAGTTAAAGTTTTAGGGGTAGGGCAGGATTCTGCACCAGCTTGGAAGTCCACAGAAAATAGTCAGAGTACAACAATATAAATCAGGGCCGTAGCTAGGGTAGTGCGGCCGGTGCCATGGCACAGGGCACCACAGGTCAGGGGGTGCTGTTTGGGCTGTCAAATTTCTGTTTATTATCATTCTCACTTGTAGCTTCCTCTTATTTCAACCCCAGCATCTCCTGGCCTCCCCTATCTCTGGCCCTTCCCCATGAGGCCAGTCCCCTTTTTTGGGTGTATTATATCCCTTTGAAAAATGCGGGGGGCGCCAATGCTCTCTCTGGCACAGGGCACCAAAAAGTCTAGTAACGGCTCTAATATAATTAATGCATTGAACATGTCAAATGTTGTTGGTGCACATGAGAGTCAGTGACATCTACTGTATACACAAAAAGAGAAAGATAGATAGCTAGTTAAAAAAAAACCTGTACATCTACACGTATACTTTGTAACAGTAAAAAAAAAATAGAAATAATGCTTTCCAAACGGGACGCAGTCATGTGACCGGCGGCCACAATCCCGATGGCAGAATTCCGGCTAGGGATTATTGATAGGCGTTGAAATACCGACGCCTATCATAATCCCAATGCCAGAATCTAGAACGATGCGGGACCGAACGAGGTAAGTATGGTCTGTGCATCCTCATAGCTGTAGGGCAGGAGGGTTAGGTTTAGGGCATCCCAGGGGGGATTTAGGGTAAGGCATCCCCCCAGGAGGGTTAGGGTTAGGCTCCCCCCGGGAGGGTTAGGTTTAGGGTGCGGGGAGGGGGTGGTCAGGTTTAGGCACCTCAGGAGGGAGGTTAGGGTTAGGCACCCCTAAAGGAGGGTTAGGGGGGGGAGAGGGGAGGGTAAGGGAGTTTACTCACCTCCGTCAGGATCTACCCTGTTCGACCTGCCGGCGTCGGGATTTCGACCGATCCCTTCCAAACAAAGAGATGTAGTTGAAAGTAATTTAAAGCAGAGCAGTAACTAAACTTTTTGGTGCCCTGTGCCAGAAAGAGCATTGGCACCCCCCTCATTTTTCAAAGGGACATAATGCACCCAAAAAAGGGCCATGGCCTCATGGGGAAGGGCCAGGGAAGAGATAGGAGAGGTCAGGAGATGCTGGGGATGAAATAAGAGGAAGCTACAAGTGAGAATGATAATAAACAGGAATGTGACCGGCCCAAACAGTGCCCCCTGATCTGTGGTGCCCTGTGCCATGGCACCGGCCGCACTACCCTAGCTACGGCCCTGATTTAATGTAAGTGCTTTTGTGACAAATGGGATATTTGTTTATAGGAATACAGGGCCTGATTCAGCGAGGAACGCAGTTGCTTATGCGCTAGCAATCAATCGATTAATTCACACTGCACTTGCGTATGCAGTGCGCATTAGCAAGTCAGGCACTGCGTTCGGAACTGCAATCGCAGCGGCTATGCAGACCCATGGCAGAGTGATTGACAGGAAGTGCCATTTATGGGTGGTGATAGGGGTGGTCGGGTGAAAGCAGGCGTGCCAGTGCGTTCGCACGCAGTTTTATGGGCGTGCATACATTATCCACTACCAGATGCTGCCTGAGGCGTTATAGCGTGCACATAAGTAAGCAATTCCTGAGTGAGTTCTGGGCTTCCCTAACTGTCCGATGTTACCAATTGTTACGCTATGTTACCCTAGTATATGGATGTGAGTAAGGGGAAATGGGCGTCCTTATGCCAGGCTGCAACACCAATGCGGATGCAAACATTTAAATATCACCACTGATATTAGCAACGCAGTTGGTGCGTATAAGCAGAATAGCGATCCGTAGTGAATCAGGCCCACAATTAGGATGTATCGTGGTCCCTACCTACACATGGTCCTTTTCTGTTATTATGTATAGTCCAACATGTATCCCTAGCACTAAAGTTCGTGTATGGGCTGTGGTGAAAATATGGTAAAGAAATATTAAGAGTTATAAATCCTCACATAGAATCGTTTTTAACAGGGTGGAGCTTTTAGGGAAATGTAACGAGGTGGTGATTACACATATAGATATATAGAGAAATGGTTCTTCTAATCTATATTATCCATAGATATCTGAAAATTGGATATTATATACACAACCTATTATGACAGTATCTTTAAGAATATTGTTTATACTACTTTTTTCAAAAATAGACACAATAACTAAGGTACAGTTATTAGTCTTAAGGCGCATATCCACTACACGATAAATTGGAGAATTTGAATGATAACGATATTGTTATCGTTCATTGTGGCCTATTCATTAAACATAAAAATTCTCTGGAGATAATTAGCTTTAGAACTCGCATGGAGTTCTAGCTAATTATAGGTGGAATTCATCATTCCACCTCTCCATAAGTCTCTATTCCGAAAAAGCTGTCATTTGTGCGATGACAGCTGTTCGGGAAATAGATACTTTTCCCTGCCTACACTACCTTATCGCATCCGGAAACAATGCAGCGCATGCGCAGCACTGCCTACAGATACGGTAAGTTTCGTACCCCCCTCCGCTCACCTCCCCCCTCCGCTCCCCTCCCCCCCCCCCCCCCCCCCCCCCCGACTTACCAGTCCGCGCAGCAGCCTCCGGCTCCGTCCTGCTGGTCTGTCATGTGGTTTCCCAGCAGACCACATGACAGATTAGAAAGAAAGAAAAAAAATTTTTTTTTTGTCTAAACTTTCTTGTGCTCTGCTGGGGAGCACACATGACAGACCAGCCTCCGGAGCCTGAGGACGGAGCAGAGCGCCGGAGGGACTCGACGGGGGACCTGCACACGCGGATAGAGGTAAGTTTCACCTGCTATTCGCCACCTCACAGTGGCGAATAGTAACTGCATGAAATTCCGAAAATTGATCATTTGCGGAATTTGATGAACACCACAATTTCCACATCCCCATACTAATGTACTAATGTACCCATACTAATGTTCTAATGTATGGGGAGTGTGGAAATTAACGCAGGTGAACTTAGCAAGGAGATATCTGTGATATCTCCTGTGCTAAGTGGCTACATGAATACCAAAATAACGTTATTTAAGGAAAATGTCCTTAAAAACTTTATTTAGTGTTGATGAATAGGCCCCATTGTCCGCAATATGGTGCAGTGAATATGCCATCAACGACCAGCAATGTGCGCTCCTGCTGGTCGTTGACGCAGTCGCTCAACGCCCGAACCTGCTGTCCATCCTGACGATGTTGTCAGATGTGCAGGTTCGGGGATGACGGAGGGTGCCGGCCCTGAACGATATATTGTTCAGTGTGGGTTTAATATCCACTGTACAGTATAATGAATGATAACAATATCGTAATCATTCAATCGTTCATTATATTGTGTAGTGGATATACCCCTTTAGGTTGCTGGGGTATGAGAAGGGGGGACAATGCTGTGTGCGAGCGGGTGAGAAGGGGGGTACACTCCTGGGGGATGAGAAGGGGGGGCAATGCTGTGTGCGAGGGGGTGAGAAGGGGGTACACTGCTGGGGGATGAGAAGGGGGGACAATGCTGTGTGCGAGGGGGTGAGAAGGGGGTACACTGCTGGGGGATAAGAAGGGGGGACAATGCTGTGTGCGAGGGGGTGAGAAGGGGGTACACTGCTGGGGGATGAGAAGGGGGGACAATGCTGTGTGCGAGGGGGTGAGAAGGGGGTACACTGCTGGGGGATGAGAAGGGGGGATAATGCTGTTTGCGAGGGGGTGAGAAAGTAGTACACTGCTGGGGGATGAGAAGGAGGGATAATGCTGTGTGCGAGGGGGTGAGAAGGGGGTACACTGCTGGGGGATGAGAAGGGGGGACAATGCTGTGTGCGAGGGGGTGAGAAGGGGGTACACTGCTGGGGGATGAGAAGGGGGGACAATGCTGTGTGCGAGGGAGTGAGAAGGGGGTACACTGCAGGGGGATGAGAAGGGGGGAGAATGCTGTGTGCGAGGGGGTGAGAAGGGGGTACACTGCTGGGGGATGAGAAGGGGGGACAATGCTGTGTGCGACGGGGGGAGAAGTGGGTGCACTGCTGGGGGATGAGAAGGGGGGACAATGCTGTGTGCGAGGGGGTGAGAAGGGGGTACACTGCTGGGGGATGAGAAGGGGGGACAATGCTGTGTGCGAGAGGGTGTGAAGGGGGTACACTGCTGGGGGATGAGAAGGGGGGATAATGCTGTGTGCGAGGGGGTGAGAAGGGGGTACACTGCTGGGGGTTGAGAAGGGGGGACAATGCTGTGTGCGAGGGGGTGAGAAGGGGGGATAATGCTGTGTGCGAGGGGGTGAGAAGGGTGTACACTGCTGGGGGATGAGAAGGGGGGATAATGCTGTGTGCGAGGGGGTGAGAAGGGGGTACACTGCTGGGGGATGAGAAGGGGGATAATGCTGTGTGCGAGGGGGTGAGAAGGGGGTACACTGCTGGGGGATGAGAAGGGGGGACAATGCTGTGTGCGAGGGGGTGAGAAGGGGGTACACTGCTTTGGGATGAGAAGGGGGGACAATGCTGTGTGCGAGGGGGTGAGAAGGGGGTACACTGCTGGGGGATGAGAAGGGGGGAGAATGCTGTGTGCGAGGGGGTGAGAAGGGGGTACACTGCTGGGGGATGAGAAGGGGGGACAATGCTGTATGCGACGGGGTGAGAAGTGGGTGCACTGCTGGGGGATGAGAAGGGGGGACAATGCTGTGTGCGAGGGGGTGAGAAGTGGGTTCACTGCTGGGGGATGAGAAGGGGGGACAATGCTGTGTGCGAGGGGGTGAGAAGGGGGTACACTGCTGGGGGATGAGAAGGGGGGACAATGCTGTGTGCGAGAGGGTGTGAAGGGGGTACACTGCTGGGGGATGAGAAGGGGGGATAATGCTGTGTGCGAGGGGGTGAAAAGGGGGTACACTGCTGGGGGTTGAGAAGGGGGGACAATGCTGTGTGCGAGGGGGTGAGAAGGGGGGATAATGCTGTGTGCGAGGGGGTGAGAAGGGTGTACACTGCTGGGGGATGAGAAGGGGGGATAATGCTGTGTGTGAGGTGGTGAGAAGGGGGTACACTGCTGGGGGATGAGAAGGGGGATAATGCTGTGTGCGAGGGGGTGAGAAGGGGGTACACTGCTGGGGGATGAGAAGGGGGGACAATGCTGTGTGCGAGGGGGTGAGAAGGGGGTACACTGCTTTGGGATGAGAAGGGGGGACAATGCTGTGTGCGAGGGGGTGAGAAGGGGGTACACTGCTGGGGGATGAGAAGGGGGGAGAATGCTGTGTGCGAGGGGGTGAGAAGGGGGTACACTGCTGGGGGATGAGAAGGGGGGACACTGCTGTGTGCGACGGGGTGAGAAGTGGGTGCACTGCTGGGGGATGAGAAGGGGGGACAATGCTGTGTGCGAGGGGGTGAGAAGGGGGGACAATGCTGTGTGCGAGAGGGTGTGAAGGGGGTACACTGCTGGGGGATGAGAAGGGGGGATAATGCTGTGTGCGAGGGGGTGAGAAGGGGGGACAATGCTGTGTGCGAGGGGGTGAGAAGGGGGTACACTGCTGGGGGATGAGAAGGGGGGATAATGCTGTGTGCGAGGGGGTGAGAAGGGTGTACACTGCTGGGGATTGAGAAAGGGGGATAATGCTGTGTGCAAGGGGGTGAGAAGGGGGTACACTGCTGGGGGATGAGAAGGGGGATAATGCTGTGTGTGAGGGGGTGAGAAGGGGGTACACTGCTGGGGGATGAGAAGGGGGGACAATGCTGTGTGCGAGGGGGTGAGAAGGGGGTACACTGATGGGGGGTGAGAAGGGGGGATAATGCTGTGTGCGAAGGGGTGAGAAGGGGGTACACTGCTGGATGAGAAGGGGGGACAATGCTGTGTGCGAGGGGTTGAGAAGAAGGTACACTGCTGGGGGATGAGAAGGGGGGACAATGCTGTGTGCGAGGGGGTGAGAAGGGGGTACACTGCTGGGGGATGAGAAGGGGGGACAATGCTGTGTGCGAGGGGGTGAGAAGGGGGTACACTGCTGGGGGATGAGAAGGGGGGACAATGCTGTGTGCGACGGGGTGAGAAGGGGGTACACTGCTGGGGGATGAGAAGGGGGGACAATGCTGTGTGCGAGGGGGTGAGAAGGGGGTACACTGCTGGGGGATGAGAAGGGGGGATAATGCTGTGTGCGAGGGGGTGAGAAGGGTGTACACTGCTGGGGGATGAGAAGGGGGGATAATGCTGTGTGCGAGGGGGTGAGAAGGGGGTACACTGCTGGGGGATGAGAAGGGGGATAATGACAATGCTGTGTGCGAGGGGGTGAGAAGGGGGTACACTGCTGGGGGATGAGAAGGGGGGACAATGCTGTGTGCGAGGGGGTGAGAAGGGGGTACGCTGCTGGGGGATGAGAAGGGGGGACAATGCTGTGTGCGAGGGGGTGAGAAGGGTGTACACTGCTGGGGGATGAGAAGGGGGGATAATGCTGTGTGCGAGGGGGTGAGAAGGGGGGACAATGCTGTGTGCGAGGGGGTGAGAAGGGGTACACTGCTGGGGGATGAGAAGGGGGGACAATGCTGTGTGCGAGAGGGTGAGAAGGGGGTACACTGCTGGGGGATGAGAAGGGGGGACAATGCTGTGTGCGAGGGGGTGAGAAGGGGGTACACTGATGGGGGGTGAGAAGGGGGGATAATGCTGTGTGCGAAGGGGTGAGAAAGGGGTACACTGCTGGATGAGAAGGAGGGACAATGCTGTGTGCGAGGGGTTGAGAAGAAGGTACACTGCTGGGGGATGAGAAGGAGAAGGGGGGACAATGCTGTGTGCTGGAGGAGTGTACTGTGCCATATATATAAATAAATTATATAGTTACCCATTATTCCTGTATTTTGTACAAAATAAATATTCCTTTTTGAAAACTGTGGATTGCCGCCTGTTTCTTGCACTAATGGGGGCTATATATACCGATATAGATATAAAGGGCCTGATTCAGAGGTGGATGCAGCGCAACTGCAACTTTATGCTAATGCCACAGCCGATGGTGTTCCCACTGAAACACCCACCTGCTACATCTCAAAATCCCTCACCGATGTACCATCGGTCGCAATATCAACACAAGGGCTGCCTTATGGAGGCACAGAATGTCTGTCGGACCATTGATGCCGATGCCAGTGCAGCTGCATCTTTGGACACAGTCGCTGGGTGCAACATGCCTGCATCTGGCTAGCCCCCCACCGACACCCCTGAAACGCCCCAGAAATGCCCCCAAACCCGCCTTTCTTTGTGTCCAATTTCACTATGCGTCCGCTGGCGGTAACAATCAGGATGTATGCACTTTGAGACTCAGACGCATGTGCAGAGGTAAAACATCGGCCGTTTGCGTCCGACATCGATGCTGCATCCACCTCTGAACAAGGCCCATTATACGTGTATGTGAATTTAGTGCTGACAGTTCAGGTACTGAAGGGGAAATGTTACTTACTGTATGACCATCTGGAGATAATATTGTTTAAAAAAAAAGAGATAAATATCACTTCTCCGGTTTATATAAATATCTCCAGGAGAAAACCCCCCATTAGATTGTATGGGGGAGGGAGTATGTTTAGGACAGACTTGCCTACCTTTAGGCTGTCCCTTCCGGGAGGGGACAGCCTGGACGACACTCTGTACACAGCAGGTTGGTGGAGCAGGGGGCGTGGCGGCTCAAACACGTCATCATGGCCCCGCCCCCTGCTGTGCAGAGCCCATAATACAGGCACTGTACTGCGGGGGGCGGGGCTTTGATGACGCGATTTAACGCGAATCACGTCAACTGATCCCCCGGCTGCATACTAAGTGGCCGGCAACGGGGGGTGCGGGATGGCTGCGGCTGGTTCCGGGAGACTTGCCTTGTCTACCGGGTGGTCGGGAGCGGGACCCGATTTTCGGGAGGCTCCCGACCAAATCGGGAGGGTAGGCAAGTATGGTTTAGGAAACAGTGAAAAGTCTGTGACATCAGTGATTTCTTCATACTTTTCACTGCACTTAAACATGGAGAAAACATAAATATCACATTTTCCAGCTTTTATGTTTATTAAATATCCCCCTTAGAGCCACGACATTGGTTACAGGAAACTCTGCATCATTTCCTGTGTGTGACATCATTGGGGCAGGGCTACAGCCGAAGCAATACATGAGCCATGGAAGAATTGTATTGGGGATGTCGTTAATATCCCGATGATCGGGATGCCGGCTGCCAAAATCCCAGCGCCGGAATCTCGATCACTGAGAGAACACATGCGCCGGAATCCCGACATGACTGGGGAAGCCGACACCAAAATCCCAGCAGCCGGCATCTCAATCGTAAGTAGCCCGGGGTAAGGTAAGTATAATCTGCAGGAGGGGGAGGGTTATGTTTAGGTACCCCTGCAGGGAAGGGTTAGGGTTACCGTGCAGGGTAGGGAGGGTTAGTATTAGGGTACAAAAAAGGAGGGTTAGGGGGTAAATAGGACAGGGGAACATTACTTACCATTCCCCTGTCGGGATTCGAACCATCGGGATGCCGCTGTCAGAGTACTGATAGCCGGCATCTCCTCCGTCAGTATTTCATACCGATTCATTTTATTGTGGCTGAGGAAGTAAGGGAAACAAGTTAGGAGAATAGAATGTGGCACTGTAGGTGCATGGGGGCGATGGATATTAAAACATTTTTCCTAATTACAAATAAAAAACAGACATTAATTGATCAAATAAATATTCTTGCTAAGCTACACCTAAATAAATCATGCAATCTGTTATACCCCTTTTACACCAAAATCCCAGGTCTGATCAGACAGACCCTGTTCACATTGCGGCCCTGGCCCGGGTTATTCCCAGTTCAGCCATTTACACTGCACACGGGTGCAGTGTTACGTTTTCTGCCTGCACTTGGAGATGACATCATGACCAGGCGCTGGTGAGACAGCTGTTCCTGTGCTGTAAACGGGGCCCGGGCCAAATGACCAGGGTCACCCGTTTACATTGTTCCATAACCCGAACCCAACCCTGTTCGCTTACCCGGGTTGGATTGCTGGATCACTGGACCAGGGTTATTTTTCATGGACCCTTTTTACACTGAGCCGCTACCCAGGTTGACATGTCATTAACCCGGGTTATGTGGCCAGTGTAAAAGGGGTATAATTGTCAGGCTGCTGTATTAGTATCGCACCGTCGGGAGATTTGGAAGGTGAGCGGAGCAGCAGCCAGTCCTTGAACAGTGCTGGTGGTTGGGGCTGTATACTAGGCTGATCATTTATATTGTGTAATAGGGGATGACCAGAAAAGTTTAGAAAATGTCCATATGGGCCCCAGGTTCTTGTAGCAGTGCACCTCAGCAGAGGAATGGGTGTGACCGAAGCATGTAGGAGTGGTTTGTATAATGTGGGTGTGGCTTTACAAAGCAAATTAAATCGATTAAAGGTTGTTTTGAAAAGCATTAATCCGTTATCATGTACCGGTATTCAAGTCAGATTTTATTCATATACTCACTAATTTATAATACAGAGGGCAGATTTAAAATACAAACAGCATTCCTGTGCACAGTACAGAGAGCCTTCTAGTGACAGATTCACAATACAGGGCCCATCCTAGTGACCAACCTACAATACAGTGAGCAGTCAGGTGGCCACCATGCTGCTAGTGACTTCTATACAATGCTGCCCCCTGTTCTGAAAGCCGCCATACAATGCAACCTTTGCCACCCTGTATTTTCGGTTTAATATTCTGATTGGGGTTGTATAATATGCTGACCTTTCAGCTTGTATAATATGCTTCTCATGATAATTGTATAATATGCTGGTCATTGTGAGCAATTATATGCCGACAGTTGGGTATGTATAACAATATTCAGACTATTCTATGTATATGCTGGTCATTGCATCTGTATAATATACTATGTAATTGTGGGCTAGTCATTGCTACAATACATAGGGCCACACCTAAAAAATTATTTGTTTAGTTGGTAAATTTTAGCACTTTACAATTTTCTTTCTATATCTTTTTGGTATCTATATCTTGGATTTAGCTCGCAACGTTAAGACAAATTGGTTAAAGCTTTCCAATGCAGGTCACATTGTATTTACTGACATTACCTCTCCACACTAGCATTAGCCTTTATGTTTTTACCATTTTGAATATTTTATTTGACAAAACCATATTTATGTCATTTATGTTTTATAGTAACGTAATTTTTATTGACGTGTTGTGTTCTGTAGTGTATACACCAGATTAGATAATGACCAGGTTCTGTGCTGTATCCAGTATACATGTGTCTGGGCAGTCATTAGGAATTATCTCCAGTAGTCCATCCTCTGAATATCCTGAATGTGACCTGTTGGTCTGTCTGCTGAAACCTTTTTCCCGATTAGCTGAATAAAAGGTAAATCCCGTGCAAATATCAGTATGTACAGTGATCGTGTCTGTACCCAACCCCAAGGGGTTTGCCATTATCTATAATGTAGCTGTGTTTCAGTATGCTGTCCATTAGTGATGTTGATTGTCCCCATCTGGTATTTATTATTATTACATTTTATTTATAGGGCGCCACAAGAGGTCCACAGCGCCGTACATACAGTAAAGGGTACACAGAACATTACATTACAATACAGTAACCAAAATATAAAACATAGCACAAGTAACAATTAGCAACACAATTCTCCATACACTGTACAGCTCTGTAGGTGAAGGCTGTCATAGCAGTGCTAGAGAAGAAGGCTGTGAGACTTTGGGGAGGAGGATCCTGCTCCTAGGAGCTTACAATCTAGGGGCTTACAAACTATTTATGCTATACATAGGACTGTTCTATATGTGTATATGCGTTAAAAGATGAGCAGTAAATAAGGCCAGATTTTCTTTTTATTCCTTCAGATTTCATTGACACTTTGGGGCCTATTCATGATGTTAATTATCGGGACCCGAACGGACCCCGATAATTAACATTCTAATTCACAGCGGCCACCGGAGCAATTCAGCATTGCTCCGGCGAGGAGGCAGCTGATGTGAAATCAGCTGCCCCCGCGAGCGGCTTCACTGCTCCTTTTCGGAGAAGTGAATCTTTTCACTGCTCCTTTCGGAGCAGTTATGGCGGTACGCATGCGCGACCTACAGGTCACGCATGTGCACAAGAGCCCCGACGTCCGGCGGAAGGAGCTGAACAGGGGCGGAGGGATCCGAAAGGATCCCTTCTCACAACCCGGACCTACTTCCCATAGGGAAAAGCGGGTTGCGAACCCAAGCGGGAGTATTCGCCATCTGAAGATGGCGAATGCCCCCGCAGTCAAGCTCCGAAAATATAATATTTTTGGAGCTTGATGAATTCTGTCCCCATACTAGTGTATGGGGACAGCGGGCCATTCCGCAAACGGAAGGTAAGTAGGAGATATCTGTGATACTAGTGTAAGGGGACAGCGGGCCATTCCGCAAACAGAAGGTAAGTAGGAGATATCTGTGATACTAGTGTATGGGGACAGTGGGCCATTCTGCAAACGGAAGGTAAGTAGGAGATATCTGTGATACTAGTGTATGGGGACAGTGGGCCGTTGCGCCAGAGGAAGGTAAGTAGGAGATATCTGTGATACTAGTGTATGGGGACAGTGGGCCGTTCCGCCAGAGGAAGGTAAGTAGGAGATATCTGTGATACTAGTGTATGGGGACAGTGGGCCGTTCCGCCAGAGGAAGGTAAGTAGGAGATATCTGTGATACTAGTGTATGGGGACAGTGGGCCGTTCCGCCAGAGGAAGGTAAGTAGGAGATATCTGTGATACTAGTGTATGGGGACAGTGGGCCGTTCCGCCAGAGGAAGGTAAGTAGGAGATATCTGTGATACTAGTGTATGGGGACAGTGGGCCGTTCCGCCAGAGGAAGGTAAGTAGGAGATATCTGTGATACTAGTGTATGGGGACAGTGGGCCGTTCCGCCAGAGGAAGGTAAGCAGGAGATATCTGTGATACTAGTGTATGGGGACAGTGGGCCATTCCAGGAGAGGAAGGTAAGTAGGAGATATCTGTGATACTAGTGTATGGGGACAGCGGCCATTCCGCAAACAGAAGGTAAGTAGGAGATATCTGTGATACTAGTGTATGGGGTGTATATCTGTGATATCTCCTGCTTCACCTTCTTAATGAATGGCCCGAATACTTAATTGTCACAATTGCAGGTGAAAATATGCTTTTTCACCTGCTTTTGTGACAATTAAGTGATGATGACTAGGCCCCTTAGCCCAGAGAACGTCTGGCTATAAAGGAATTACAACTTTGCTGCTGATTTTTTTTTTTCTACTGTGCAAATCCTGAAGCAGCCGCATTGAGAGACAGCAGTGACCGAGTTATTCAAAGCCAAGCCTGGGATATAGCTATTACTACAATACAGAGAGCTGCAATTGTATTAATACCAAATCTAAAAACAGTGTTGTTATGGGCATCCCCTATGTAGCCATATTGATTTATGGCTAAGTTTAAGTCAGAATACCACACACTTTATTCTTGTTATAATACATAGGTACCCACATACAGTAACTTGAGCAATGTATATAGGAGGTCAATGTAGTTAGATACAGGAGGTATAGGCTTTATGTGTATTATACTAGTAAGGTAGATAGGGCATGAATTGTATGTGTATTATTCACTGTAAACATGTGGGTTTATGAGTGGAAGCCAGTAGCAGTGGCATGAGACTACCTAGGAAAGTGCTAGAAATGGCATGAGCAGCTGGGTAGTCTATTAGTAATGCAGGGACAGGAGAGAAGATTTGTGCTGCTGGCAGTTAGGGACTGGTCACATGGCTGTAGAGTGGGGAGATATAGGAGCTGGGGTGGCAGCTAAGTCAGTTGGCTGATCCCCCTCAAGCACTCAGGTCAGGGTGCCTCCGGCGCTGCTTGGACGTAGGGCGTTTGCTAGTAGCGGCGTTTAGGAGCCCCTGTCACTGGAGCCAGTAGGGCTTACCTTGCTGGGAGAAGGGCACCAGTACTCGCTACGCTCCGGGCGGCTGTGCTCACTGTGCTCCAGCGGAAGCGGGTAGCTGGGCAGCAGGAGTAAGTCAGAGGAAGGGCGGCGTCTGCCCTGACGACAGTAGAGGCGTAGCGGAGGCTGGGCTGTCTACACCAGCGAGGGTTATAGCGGAGATTGGCCACAGTAGCTGCAGGATAAACCAGGGGGCGTGGCGGTCATCTGGCCCCCTGGTGCAGTGACTAAGTCCAGCAACAGGCAGCAGAGGCCCTGTCCATTGTGATGGAGGCGCGGAGGAGCCGTTAGGGAGCGAGTGAGTAAGATACTGCAAGTAAAGATTAACTGACAGCAGTATTCCCTGCACTCAGGAATATAGGATAAATAATAGTGATACTGTCACTCAGAGTAAAGATAGCAGGTTTCAGCTCTTATTATAGAAAGGACAGAGGAGCAGAGACAGCCCTGAAGGGAAATATATAAGCTGATAACTAACTTTAACAGTCAGCTACATCAAGCAATAAAGGCAAGCGAAGGAGCGTTAGTGAGGAGGATAATTGGAATTCAGGAAGTTTTCATTAAGACTTTGTAATCTCTAATTGGGAGAGTTATACAAAGAAGGAAAAGGATACATATAGCTTAAACTATAGACTATACAGCTCAGCATCAGCTTAGCTCAGGGATACTGGACTACATATCCTAATACTACAAACATTGGATAGCAGCGTATTATAGCTGTACATATATGGCACTGGCTTCACTCCATAGACTCACATGTAATTGTTATTATATTTGTCGGTGTTGGTAAACTGTGTTTATTCACCCCAGCCCTTAAAGGACACTGCATTGAACTGGGGTGCATATATGAACTTCTTTATTTACCCAGCTAAGTGCAACAAGGGGATTTGTGCTACAAGGTTCTGGACAAGTAGAGACTTATTATCAGATAATATCGTAGACTTGAAGGCGAATATAGAGAGTTTAGCTTAATAATTAATAATTTGGGTTAAGTATATGTATATATTGCCATTTACTATTCCATTTGCATATGGAAACCAAGTTACGTTATGTTAGTAATGTAAGAATGTCATGAAATGATTTAATTTACTTTATGCATGATATAAAGTGGAAAGCTATTACCAAGTGGTGTGTAATAATTACCTCAATAGGAATCGAAAGATTCATAACCATCGGAGGACGGAGAGATCTGGAACGAAGAAATAAAAGGTGGTCAATTATGTGTATGTACACATAGCATTACATACTTTTAGTTACAGCCAACATACATATCATTACATACTTTTAGTTACAGCTAAGGGTGAGCGGGTTCGGATTTCTGAAATCCGAACCCCCCCGAGCCCCCCCGATCCGAGGCCGATCCGAGTCAGGCTCGACTTTTCCCGCCTGACTCGGATCTGAAATCGAGGCAAAACGTCATCATCCCGCCTTCCGGGTCTCGCGGGTTTTGGATCCTATATAAGGTACCCGCGTCGGCGCCATTTTCTCACTCGGCTGTGGACAGTGAAGAGGGAGGGTGGGAGTTAGGGCTGGCTGGGCTGTGTAGTGTAGTGTAGTGTAGTGCAGAGTAGTGTTGTGCTGTGCTGTGCTGTGCTGCGCTGTGCTGCTATTGTCCACTACTTCAAAGTCCATAGGGGCTGGCTGTGTTGTGCTGTGCTGCTGTTAATAGGGGCTGTGTCCACTACTTCAAAGTCCATAGGGGCTGGCTGGACTGTGTTGTGCAGTCAGTTCTCCATAGGGGCTGTGTCCACTCCAAAGTCCTGTGCAGTGTCCCAGTCCTAAAGGGGTGCTGTAGTGTTGCCCAGGGGGTGCTCTGTCCATCAGGGGTACTCCCCCCAAGTGCTAAAAAAATAATATTTTTTCTGTGTTTGTGAATTGTGTGCGCAGTAGCCGCACGTGCATCAACAAAGTAGTGCCAAGCGTGCGCCTGTGTCATAAGTAAAGGGCCGGCTGGCTTGACCGTTAAAGGGTGCTGTAACCCCCAAAGTACACTACAAACCAACTAACAAAATATTTTTTCTGTGTTTGTGAATTGTGTGCGCAGTAGCCGCACGTGCATCAACAAAGTAGTGCCAAGCGTGCGCCTGTGTCATAAGTAAAGGGCCGGCTGGCTTGACCGTTAAAGGGTGCTGTAACCCCCAAAGTACACTCCAAACCAAAAAAAAAAATATTTTCTGTGTTTGTGAATTGTGTGCGCAATAGCCGCACGTGCATCAACAAAGTAGTGCCAAGCGTGCGCCTGTGTCATAAGTAAAGGGCCGGCTGGCTTGACCGTTAAAGGGTGCTGTAACCCCCAAAGTACACTCCAAACCAAAAAAAAAAATATTTTCTGTGTTTGTGAATTGTGTGCGCAGTAGCCGCACGTGCATCAACAAAGTAGTGCCAAGCGTGCGCCTGTGTCATAAGTAAAGGGCCGGCTGGCTTGACCGTTAAAGGGTGCTGTAACCCCCAAAGTACACTCCAAACCAAATAACAAAATATTTTTTCTGTGTTTGTGAATTGTGTGCGCAGTAGCCGCACGTGCATCAACAAAGTAGTGCCAAGCGTGCGCCTGTGTCATAAGTAAAGGGCCGGCTGGCTTGACCATTAAAGGGTGCTGTAACCCCCAAAGTACACTCCAAACCAAAAAAATATATATTTTCTGTGTTTGTGAATTGTGTGCGCAGTAGCCGCACGTGCATCAACAAAGAAGTGCCAAGCGTGCGCCTGTGTCATAAGTAAAGGGCCGGCTGGCTTGACCGTTAAAGGGTGCTGTAACCCCCAAAGTACACTCCAGTCCAAACCAAAAAAATATATATTTTCTGTGTTTGTGAATTGTGTGCGCAGTAGCCGCACGTGCATCAACAAAGTAGTGCCAAGCGTGCGCCTGTGTCATAAGTAAGGGGCCGGCTGGCTTGACCGTTAAAGGGTGCTGTAACCCCCAAAGTACACTCCAAACCAAATAACAAAATATTTTTCTGTGTTTGTGAATTGTGTGCGCAGTAGCCGTACGTGCATCAACAAAGTAGTGCCAAGCGTGCGCCTGTGTCATAAGTAAAGGGCCGGCTGGCTTGACCGTTAAAGGGTGCTGTAACCCCCAAAGTACACTCCAAACCAAATAACAAAATATTTTCTGTGTTTGTGAATTGTGTGCGCAGTAGCCGCACGTGCATCAACAAAGGAGCAGCGCCAAGCGTGCGCCTGTGTCCCATAAGTAAAGAGCCAGCTGGCTCATTTCTTAAAGGGTGGTGTAACCCACAAAGTGCACTACTCTCCAGCAAAAATAAAAAAATATTTTCTGTGTTTAGCCGCACGTATGTATCAAATCGATATAACATAAATGGAGGACCAAACTTTCTCTGATAAAAATAAAATAGAGAAACCACTTCCTCCTAGTGCTGAAGCTGCTGCCACTAGTCATGACATAGACGATAACATGCCATCAACGTCGTCTGCCAAGGCCGATGCCCAATGTCATAGTAGAGGGCACATACAATCCCAAATGACAAAGTTCAGGAAAATGACCTTGAAAAAACCATTTAAATCAGCTGAAGAGAAACGTAAACTTGCCAATATGCCATTTACGACACGGAGTGGCAAGGAACGGCTAAGGTCGATCCCTAGTATGTTCATGACTAGTGGTTCAGCTTCACATGACGATGGAAGCCCTCCTCCCACTAAAAAAATCAAAAGAGTTAAGCTGGCAAAAGCACAGCGAAGAACTGTGCTTTCTAAGAAGATATCACAAATCCCCAAGGAGAGTCCAAGTGTGGTGGTGGTTGCGATGCCTGACCTTCCCAGCACTGGACGGGAAGAGGTGGCTCTTTCCACCATTTGCACGCCCCCTGCAAGTGCTGAAAGGAGCACCCACAGTCCACTTGCTGATATGCAAATTGAAGATGTCACTGTTGAAGTACAACAGGATGAGGATACTGGTGTAGCTGGCGCTGAGGAGGAAGTTGGCGAGGAGGATTCTGATGGTGATGTGGTTTGTTTAAATCAGGCTCCGGGGGAGACAGTTGTTGTCCGTGGGATGAAAAAGCCCATCACGGTCATGCCTGGGCAGAAGACCAAACATTCCACCTCTTTGGTCTGGCAATATTTCTATCCAAATCCGGACAAAAACAACTGTCTTGCCATATGTACCATATGTAAAGGTGAAATAAGTAGGGGTAGGGACGTCAACCACCTAGGAACATCCTCCCTTATACGGCACCTGCAGCGCATTCATAAAAAGTTACTGTCAAGTTCAGAAACTTTGGCTAAGACCGTAAGCAGTCCAGGGACACCTAAATCCCGTTGTCCTATCCAAGCGCCTGCAAACCACACCGTCAACTCCCTCCTCGTCAATTTCCTCCTTAGTCAGGATCGGAAGTAGTCCTGCAGGCCATGTCACTGGCATGACTGACTCTCCTATCCGGGATTCCTCCGGAGGATCCTGCATTGCTACGCCTACTGCTGCCGCTGCTGCTGTTGCTGCTGCTGGGAGTCGTTCATCATCCCAGAGAGGAAGTAGGAACACCACTACTTTTACTAAACAATTGACCCTCCAACAGTCCTTAGCGAGGAGGATGAAGTACGACAGCAGTCATCCTGAAGCAAAACGTATAACTGAGGCCTTGACTGCTATGTTGGTGTTAGATGTGCATCCGGTATCCGCCATTAGTGCAATGGGATTTAGACAATTGATGGAGGTAGTGTGTCCCCGGTTCCAAATCCCATCTAGATTCCACTTCACTAGGCAGGCGATACCGAGACTGTACAGAAACATCAGAAAAAGTGTCCTCAGTGTCCTGAAAAATGCCGTACTCAATGTCCACTTAACCACGGACATGTGGACAAGTGGAACAGGGCAGACTAAGGACTATATGACTGTGACAGCCCACTGGGTAGATGTATCACCTTACGCAGCAACAGCAGCAGCATCACCAGTAGCAGCATCTCAGAAACGCCAGCTCGTTCCAAGGCAGGCTACGCTGTGTATCACCGGTTTCAGTAAGAGGCACACCGCCGACAACCTCTTAGAGGGAAATCATCGCCCAGTGGCTTACCCCACTTAGACTCTCCTGGGGATTTGTGATATCTGACAACGCCACCAATATTGTGCGGGCATTACATCTGGGCAAATTCCAGCACGTCCCATGTTTTGCTCACACAATAAACTTGGTGGTGCAGAATTTTCTGAAAAGCGACAGGGGTGTGCAGGAGACGCTTTGGGTGGCCCGAAAAATTTCTGGCCACTTTCGCCATTCAGCGACTGTGTGCCGAAGACTGGAGCGCCAGCAAACACTCTTGAACCTGCCCCGCCATCACCTGAAGCAAGAGGTTGTGACGCGGTGGAACTCAACCCTGTATATGCTTCAGAGGATGGAGGAGCAGCAAAAGGCCATACAAGCCTATACATCCACCTATGACATAGGCAAAGGAGGGGGTATGCACCTGACTCAAGCGCAGTGGAGAATGATTTCCGTGTTGTGCAAGGTTCTCCAGCCCTTCGAACTTGCCACACGTGAAGTCAGTTCAGACACTGCCAGCTTGAGTCAGGTCATTCCCCTCATCAGGCTTTTGCAGAAGCAGCTGGAGAAAGTGAAGGAGGAGCTAAGACGGAGCGATTCCGCTCGGCATGTGGGACTTGTGGATGAAGCCCTTCATTCGCTTTGCCAGGATTCCAGGGTGGTCAATCTGTTGAAATCAGACCACTACATTTTGGCCACCGTGCTCGATCCTAGGTTTAAAGCCTATGTGGTGTCTCTCTTTCCGGCCGACACAAGCCTGCAGAGGTGCAAAGACCTGCTGGTGAACACACTGTCAGCTGAAGCAGAACGTGACACGTCAACAGCTCCTTCTTCATTTTCTCCCGCAACTGGGGCAGCCAGGAAAAAACTTAGGTATCCTAAGTAACCCGCTGGCGGTGATGCAGGGCAGGCAGGACCAAGTTTGGACATCTGGTCCGGACTGAAGGACCTGGCAACAATTTCTGACATGTCTACTGTCACTGCATATGATACTGTCACCATTGACAGAATGGTGGAGGATTACATCGGTGACAGCATCCAAGTAGGCATGTCAGACAGTCCATACCTGTACTGGCAGGAAAAAGAGGCAATTTGGAGGCCCCTGTACAAACTGGCTCTATTTTACCTGAGTTGCCCCCCCTCCAGTGTGTACTCCGAAAGAGTGTTTAGTGCAGCCGGGAACCTTGTCAGCGAAAGGCGTAGGAGGTTGCTTCCACAGAATGTGGAGAAGATGATGTTCATCAAAATGAATTATCCGCTCTTCCAGGGAGACCAGCCTCCAGAACGTACAGAGGGACCTGTGGTGGTGGATTCCAGTGGGGACGAGTTAATACTCTGTGAGGATGAGGATGTACACACTGAAGAGGGTGAGGAATCGGTGGATGAGGAGGATGAGGATGACATCTTGCCTCCGTAGAGCCAGTTTGTGCAGGGACAGATTAATTGCCAGCTTGTTTTGTGGGGGCCCAAACGAACCAATCATTTCAGCCACAGTTGTGTGGCAGACCCTGGCGCTGAAATGATTGGTTTGTTAAAGTGTGCATGTCCTGTTTATACAACATAAGGGTGGGTGGGAGGGCCCAAGGACAATTCCATCTTGCACCTCTTTTTTTTCTTTGCATTATGTACAGTTTGGGGCCTAGTTTTTCAAACTGCCATCCTGTCTGCCACTGCAGTGTCACTCCTAGATGGGTCACGTGTTTGTGCCGCCCACTCGTGTCGCTTAGCATAGTCATCCAGCTACCTTGGTGCAACCTTTTGGACATAAAAACACTATTGTGAGGTGTGAGGTGTTCAGAATAGACTGGAAATGAGTGGAAATTAAGGTTATTGAGGTTAATAATAGCATAGGAGCAGAAAAACCTACAAATTCTGTGATTTTAGCTGTTTTTATGCTTTTTTAAAAAAAAATACAGATCCAAAACACAAAACCCAGAACCCAAAACACGGAAGAGTGGTTTTGGCAAAACCAATCCAGATCCAAAACACGAAGAAAGATCCAGATCCAAAACCAAAACACAAAACACGAAAAGTGGCCGGTGCACACCCCTAGTTACAGCCAACATTTATTTACATAAGAGTAGTTATTATAACCTCAAATAAGTGAGGGTTACACCTATATAAACTCTGGTTAGAAGAGAGAGTCAGAATAGAATGGTGTTATATACTGTTATCCTATAAGCTGGGAATGTACGATTAAGGCAAATTTGAAGTTGGTCCAGCTATTAGCGCAATGACTGCTGCCAACAGAACAACACAGTAACGTGAGATAAATGTGTTCTGTCAGTCACAGAGGGTTCAGGCCATTCACAGTGTCCGGCTGTTTTGTATCTAGTTCCCCAGGAAACAAAAATTCCCAAGTTGCCATATAATTAGCTTCAGTCCTCCAAGTGCATTCTTTGTATATGGCTTATATCCACTTTTATATAGTAGCTTTATATCCACAGTGATGCCTGGTTCCTCTCACTGATCATATTAAAGTTATTATTGTCACATTGATAAATTGATACCAAATATCCTCCATCTTGTCTATAGTCTTATGAAGTAAGATGGCAGGGTTATCTGTGTTACTTCCACTGTTTAGAAGCGACTATTATGTGCAAGCAGCAGTGTCCATCATGGGCACGGGTGTGATATGATATACCGGCGGTAAGGATGCTGCCAGGTAAAAGACTGACCGATGCTCAGCATGCCAACAGGGTCTCCCTAAGTATACTAACCCTCCCCCTTCACCCCCAAACCTCCCTTCCTGCACTCTAACCCTTCCTTCCTGCACCCTAATCCTAACCCTCCCCGTTAGTGGCTAAACTTAAACTCCCTCCCTAGTGCCTAACCCTAACTCCCCCCCCCTCCCCGTGGTACCTAAACCTAACCCCCCCTGTCTGCAGCCTAACCTCCCCCCCCCAGATCCTAGCCCTAACCCCCCCTGGTGGTGCCTAAGCCTAACCGGATTCTGAGTCAGCATCTCAACCCATGTTGGGATTCCGGCGCTGGTCTTCTGCCCATCGTTCGGGATTCCGATGTCAGGATTTCGTCTGCTGGCATCCCGTATGGCGGCATATTAACTACATGCCCGTGAGCACTATTGCCTGTTTCTCCCTCCTCCAATAGCTGTCACATTTCTTACACAGCAGCCACTAACAGTCACTCCCATTGGCCCGCAGTTGCGGTGCTAGGCTGTGTCCTGGAGCACAGTCACATGAGGCTCTATATATCTTTGTGCACAGTGTAGGCCCCACAAGATGATCAGTCGGAGGTACAGACGATGGGTTGTATTCAAGAAAGAACAGTTATTGTGAATGGTGCCCCAAGACCGGATTAAGGATGTGTGGGCCCTAGAGCAACTAAATTGTGGTGGACCCTACAAATACAATTGTCATTATGATACAGTATGCTGGCGATGTTTGTTTTTAAACAGTATAACATGTAAATACAGCACCACAAATGTGTTAAACACACTGTAGTGCCCTCAGATCCCATTACGCCACACGGAAACCTGCAGTTATACCACAGCATCCCCCACGCTGATGAAGTAGCTACGTGTGACAGAACCAGGGCAATCGCCCCAGGACGCCCTGTTGTCAATCCAGCACTGATGCACCCTTTATTTGTTATCATGCCTTATTGACACTTTCACTAACCGCATGGCTTTACCTTACTGGCTATGGAGCTGATTCAGAGATGGACGGTATTGCAGAGCCGCACAGAAGAGTCTGTACAATACCGTCCAGCTAAAATGCTAAGCTGCAGGGGGCGTCTGAAGAGAAGAGAAGCCTCCTGTCAGCATCTGCGATCCCAGCGCTGCCACCGAGGTCTGAACATGGGATCACCATCGTGGCCATTAGGATAGATCAGCTGAGTAAGCCCCAGTTTACGCAGGCTGGCCGGCTCCCAGAGGGTTAGTGCATAAGGATACAGTATTGGGTTAAGTGTTGGGGGATAAAGACACAGTGTTGGGTGCAAGGTTAGAGGAATAAGCATATAGTAGTGAGTGCAGGGTTGGGGTTATGTGTACAGTACTGAGTGCAGTGTTAGGGACACAGTAGTGGGAGTAGAGGGTGCAGGGTTGGGGTTACGTGTACAGTACTGAGTGCAGTGTTAGGGACACAGTAGTGGGAGTAGAGGGTGCAGGGTTGGGGTTATGTGTACAGTACTGAGTGCAGTGTTAGGGACACAGTAGTGGGAGTAGAGGGTGCTGGGTTGGGGTTACGTGTACAGTACTGAGTGCAGTGTTAGGGACACAGTAGTGAGAGTAGAGGGTGCAGGGTTGGGGTTACGTGTACAGTACTGAGTGCAGTGTTAAGGACACAGTAGTGGGAGTAGAGGGTGCAGGGTTGGGGTTACGTGTACAGTACTGAGTGCAGTGTTAGGGACACAGTAATGGGAGTAGAGGGTGCAGGGTTGGGATTACGTGTACAGTACTGAGTGCAGTGTTAGGGACACAGTAGTGGGAGTAGAGGGTGCAGGGTTGGGGTTACGTGTACAGTACTGAGTGCAGTGTTAGGGACACGGTAGTGGGAGTAGAGGGTGCAGGGTTGGGGTTACGTGTACAGTACTGAGTGCAGTGTTAGGGACACGGTAGTGGGAGTAGAGGGTGCAGGGTTGGGGTTACGTGTACAGTACTGAGTGCAGTGTTGGGGACACAGTAGTGGGAGTAGAGGGTGCAGGGTTGGGGTTACGTGTACAGTACTGAGTGCAGTGTAGGGGACACAGTAGTGGGAGTAGAGGGTGCAGGGTTGGGGTTACGTGTACAGTACTGAGTGCAGTGTAGGGGACACAGTAGTGGGAGTAGAGGGTGCAGGGTTGGGGTTACGTGTACAGTACTGAGAGCAGTGTAGGGGACACAGTAGTGGGAGTAGAGGGTGCAGGGTTGGGGTTACGTGTACAGTACTGAGTGCAGTGTAGGGGACACAGTAGTGGGAGTAGAGGGTGCAGGGTTGGGGTTACGTGTACAGTACTGAGTGCAGTGTTAGGGACACAGTAGTGGGAGTAGAGGGTGCAGGGTTGGGGTTACGTGTACAGTACTGAGTGCAGTGTAGGGGACACAGTAGTGGGAGTAGAGGGTGCAGGGTTGGGGTTACGTGTACAGTACTGAGTGCAGTGTAGGGGACACAGTAGTGGGAGTAGAGGGTGCAGGGTTGGGGTTACGTGTACAGTACTGAGTGCAGTGTAGGGGACACAGTAGTGGGAGTAGAGGGTGCAGGGTTGGGGTTACGTGTACAGTACTGAGTGCAGTGTTAGGGACACAGTAGTGGGAGTAGAGGGTGCAGGGTTGGGGTTACGTGTACAGTACTGAGTGAAGTGTTAGGGACACAGTAGTGGGAGTAGAGGGTGCAGGGTTGGGGTTACGTGTACAGTACTGAGTACAGTGTTAGGGACACAGTGGTGGGAGTAGAGGGTGCAGGGTTGGGGTTACGTGTACAGTACTGAGTGCAGTGTTAGGGACACAGTAGTGGGAGTAGAGGGTGCAGGGTTGGGAGTTACATGTACAGTACTGAGTAGAGTGTTAGGGACACAGTAGTGGGAGTAGAGGGTGCAGGGTTGGGTTATGTGTACAGTACTGAGTGCAGTGTTAGGGACACAGTAGTGGGAGTAGAGGGTGCAGGGTTGGGGGATATGTGTACAGTACTGAGTGCAGTGTAGGGGACACAGTAGTGGGAGTAGAGGGTGCAGGGTTGGGGTTACGTGTACAGTACTGAGTGCAGTGTTAGGGACACAGTAGTGGGAGTAGAGGGTGCAGGGTTGGGGTTACGTGTACAGTACTGAGTGCAGTGTTAGGGACACAGTAGTGAGAGTAGAGGGTGCAGGGTTGGGGTTACGTGTACAGTACTGAGTGCAGTGTTAAGGACACAGTAGTGGGAGTAGAGGGTGCAGGGTTGGGGTTACGTGTACAGTACTGAGTGCAGTGTTAGGGACACAGTAGAGGGAGTAGAGGGTGCAGGGTTGGGGTTACGTGTACAGTACTGAGTGCAGTGTTAGGGACACAGTAGTGGGAGTAGAGGGTGCAGGGTTGGGGTTACGTGTACAGTACTGAGTGCAGTGTTAGGGACACGGTAGTGGGAGTAGAGGGTGCAGGGTTGGGGTTACGTGTACAGTACTGAGTTCAGTGTTAGGGACACGGTAGTGGGAGTAGAGGGTGCAGGGTTGGGGTTACGTGTACAGTACTGAGTGCAGTGTTGGGGACACAGTAGTGGGAGTAGAGGGTGCAGGGTTGGGGTTACGTGTACAGTACTGAGTGCAGTGTTGGGGACACAGTAGTGGGAGTAGAGGGTGCAGGGTTGGGGTTACATGTACAGTACTGAGTGCAGTGTAGGGGACACAGTAGTGGGAGTAGAGGGTGCAGGGTTGGGGTTACGTGTACAGTACTGAGTGCAGTGTAGGGGACACAGTAGTGGGAGTAGAGGGTGCAGGGTTGGGGGTTATGTGTACAGTACTGAGTGCAGTGTTAGGGACACAGTAGTGGGAGTAGAGGGTGCAGGGTTGGGGTTACGTGTACAGTACTGAGTGCAGTGTTAGGGACACAGTAGTGGGAGTAGTGGGATCAGGGTTGGGGTTATGTGTACAGTACTGAGTGCAGTGTTAGGGACACAGTAGTGGGAGTAGAGGGTGCAGGGTTGGGGGTTATGTGTACAGTACTGAGTGCAGTGTTAGGGACACAGTAGTGGGAGTAGAGGGAGCATGGATGGGGTTATGTGTACAGTACTGAGTGCAGTGTTAGGGACACAGTAGTGGGAGTAGAGGGTGCAGGGTTGGGGTTACGTGTACAGTACTGAGTGCAGTGTTAGGGACACAGTAGTGGGAGTAGTGGGTTCAGGGTTGGGGTTATGTGTACAGTACTGAGTGCAGTGTTAGGGACACAGTAGTGGGAGTAGAGGGTGCAGGGTTGGGGGTTATGTGTACAGTACTGAGTGCAGTGTTAGGGACACAGTAGTGGGAGTAGAGGGTGCAGGGTTGGGGTTATGTGTACAGTACTGAGTGCAGTGTTAGGGACACAGTAGTGGGAGTAGTGGGTGCAGGGTTGGGGTTACGTGTACAATACTGAGTGCAGTGTTAGGGACACAGTAGTGGGAGTAGAGGGTGCTGGGTTGGGGTTACGTGTACAGTACTGAGTGCAGTGTTAGGGACACAGTAGTGGGGGTGCAGGGTTGGGGTTACGTGTACAGCACTGAGTGCAGTGTTAGGGACACAGTAGTGGGAGTAGAGGGTGCAGGGTTGGGGTTACATGTACAGTACTGAGTGCAGTGTAGGGGACACAGTAGTGGGAGTAGAGGGTGCAGGGTTGGGGTTACGTGTACAGTACTGAGTGCAGTGTTGGGGACACAGTAGTGGGAGTAGAGGGTGCAGGGTTGGGGTTACATGTACAGCACTGAGTGCAGTGTAGGGGACACAGTAGTGGGAGTAGAGGGTGCAGGGTTGGGGTTACGTGTACAGTACTGTGTGCAGTGTAGGGGACACAGTAGTGGGAGTAGAGGGTGCAGGGTTGGGGTTACGTGTACAGTACTGAGTGCAGTGTAGGGGACACAGTAGTGGGAGTAGAGGGTGCAGGGTTGGGGTTACGTGTACAGTACTGAGTGCAGTGTTAGGGACACAGTAGTGGGAGTAGAGGGTGCAGGGTTGGGGTTACGTGTACAGTACTGAGTGCAGTGTTAGGGACACAGTAGTGGGAGTAGAGGGTGCAGGGTTGGGGTTACGTGTACAGTACTGAGTGCAGTGTTGGGGACACAGTAGTGGGAGTAGAGGGTGCAGGGTTGGGGGTTATGTGTACAGTACTGAGTGCAGTGTTAGGGACACAGTAGTGGGAGTAGAGGGTGCAGGGTTGGGGTTACGTGTACAGTACTGAGTGCAGTGTTAGGGACACAGTAGTGGGAGTAGTGGGTTCAGGGTTGGGGTTATGTGTACAGTACTGAGTGCAGTGTTAGGGACACAGTAGTGGGAGTAGAGGGTGCAGGGTTGGGGGTTATGTGTACAGTACTGAGTGCAGTGTTAGGGACACAGTAGTGGGAGTAGAGGGAGCATGGATGGGGTTATGTGTACAGTACTGAGTGCAGTGTTAGGGACACAGTAGTGGGAGTAGAGGGTGCAGGGTTGGGGTTACGTGTACAGTACTGAGTGCAGTGTTAGGGACACAGTAGTGGGAGTAGTGGGTTCAGGGTTGGGGTTATGTGTACAGTACTGAGTGCAGTGTTAGGGACACAGTAGTGGGAGTAGAGGGTGCAGGGTTGGGGGTTATGTGTACAGTACTGAGTGCAGTGTTAGGGACACAGTAGTGGGAGTAGAGGGTGCAGGGTTGGGGTTATGTGTACAGTACTGAGTGCAGTGTTAGGGACACAGTAGTGGGAGTAGTGGGTGCAGGGTTGGGGTTACGTGTACAATACTGAGTGCAGTGTTAGGGACACAGTAGTGGGAGTAGAGGGTGCTGGGTTGGGGTTACGTGTACAGTACTGAGTGCAGTGTTAGGGACACAGTAGTGGGGGTGCAGGGTTGGGGTTACGTGTACAGCACTGAGTGCAGTGTTAGGGACACAGTAGTGGGAGTAGAGGGTGCAGGGTTGGGGTTACATGTACAGTACTGAGTGCAGTGTAGGGGACACAGTAGTGGGAGTAGAGGGTGCAGGGTTGGGGTTACGTGTACAGTACTGAGTGCAGTGTTGGGGACACAGTAGTGGGAGTAGAGGGTGCAGGGTTGGGGTTACATGTACAGCACTGAGTGCAGTGTAGGGGACACAGTAGTGGGAGTAGAGGGTGCAGGGTTGGGGTTACGTGTACAGTACTGTGTGCAGTGTAGGGGACACAGTAGTGGGAGTAGAGGGTGCAGGGTTGGGGTTACGTGTACAGTACTGAGTGCAGTGTAGGGGACACAGTAGTGGGAGTAGAGGGTGCAGGGTTGGGGTTACGTGTACAGTACTGAGTGCAGTGTTAGGGACACAGTAGTGGGAGTAGAGGGTGCAGGGTTGGGGTTACGTGTACAGTACTGAGTGCAGTGTTAGGGACACAGTAGTGGGAGTAGAGGGTGCAGGGTTGGGGTTACGTGTACAGTACAGAGTGCAGTGTTGGGGACACAGTAGTGGGAGTAGAGGGTGCAGGGTTGGGGGTTATGTGTACAGTACTGAGTGCAGTGTTAGGGACACAGTAGTGGGAGTAGAGGGTGCAGGGTTGGGGTTACGTGTACAGTACTGAGTGCAGTGTAGGGGACACAGTAGTGGGAGTAGAGGGTGCAGGGTTGGGGTTACGTGTACAGTACTGAGTGCAGTGTTAGGGACACAGTAGTGGGAGTAGAGGGTGCAGGGTTGGGGTTACGTGTACAGTACTGAGTGCAGTGTTAGGGACACAGTAGTGGGAGTAGAGGGTGCAGGGTTGGGGTTACGTGTACAGTACTGAGTACAGTGTTAGGGACACAGTGGTGGGAGTAGAGGGTGCAGGGTTGGGGTTACGTGTACAGTACTGAGTGCAGTGTTAGGGACACAGTAGTGGGAGTAGAGGGTGCAGGGTTGGTGTTACGTGTACAGTACTGAGTGCAGTGTTAGGGACACAGTAGTGGGAATAGAGGGTGCAGGGTTGGGGTTACGTGTACAGTACTGAGTGCAGTGTTAGGGACACAGTAGTGGGAGTAGAGGGTGCAGGGTTGGGGTTACGTGTACAGTACTGAGTGCAGTGTTAGGGACACAGTAGTGGGAGTAGAGGGTGCAGGTTGGGGTTACGTTGCAGAGTACTGAGTGCAGTGTTAGGGACACAATAGTGGGAGTAGAGGGTGCAGGGTTGGGGTTACGTGTACAGTACTGAGTGCAGTGTAGGGGACACAGTAGTGGGGGTGCAGGGTTGGGGTTACGTGTACAGCACTGAGTGCAGTGTTAGGGACACAGTAGTGGGAGTAGAGGGTGCAGGGTTGGGGTTACGTGTACAGTACTGAGTGCAGTGTTAGGGACACAGTAGTGGGGGTGCAGGGTTGGGGTTACGTGTACAGTACTGAGTGCAGTGTTAGGGACACAGTAGTGGGAGTAGAGGGTGCAGGGTTTGGGGTTACGTGTACAGTACTGAGTGCAGTGTTAGGGACACAGTAGTGGGAGTAGTGGGTTCAGGGTTGGGGTTATGTGTACAGTACTGAGTGCAGTGTTAGGGACACAGTAGTGGGAGTAGAGGGTGCAGGGTTGGGGGTTATGTGTACAGTACTGAGTGCAGTGTTAGGGACACAGTAGTGGGAGTAGAGGGTGCAGGGTTGGGGTTATGTGTACAGTACTGAGTGCAGTGTTAGGGACACAGTAGTGGGAGTAGTGAGTGCAGGGTTGGGGTTACATGTACAGTACTGAGTGCAGTGTTAGGGACACAGTAGTGGGAGTAGAGGGTGCTGGGTTGGGGGTTATGTGTACAGTACTGAGTGCAGTGTTAGGGGCAAAGTAGTGGGAGTAGTGGGTGCAGGGTTGGGGTTATGTGTACAGTACTGAGTGCAGTGTTAGGGACACAGTAGTGGGAGTAGAGGGTGCAGGGTAGGGGTTACGTGTACAGTACTGAGTGCAGTGTTAGGGACACAGTAGTGGGAGTAGAGGGTGCAGGGTTGGGTTTACATGTACAGTACTGAGTGCAGTGTAGGGGACACAGTAGTGGGAGTAGAGGGTGCAGGGTTGGGGTTACGTGTACAGTACTGAGTGCAGTGTAGGGGACACAGTAGTGGGAGTAGAGGGTGCAGGGTTGGGGTTACGTGTACAGTACTGAGTGCAGTGTAGGAGACACAGTAGTGGGAGTAGAGGGTGCAGGGTTGGGGTTACGTGTACAGTACTGAGTGCAGTGTAGGGGACACAGTAGTGGGAGTAGAGGGTGCAGGGTTGGGGTTACGTGTACAGTACTGAGTGCAGTGTTAGGGACACAGTAGTGGGAGTAGAGGGTGCAGGGTTGGGGTTACGTGTACAGTACTGAGTGCAGTGTTAGGGACACAGTAGTGGGAGTAGAGGGTGCAGGGTTGGGGTTACATGTACAGTACTGAGTGCAGTGTTAGGGACACAGTAGTGGGAGTAGAGGGTGCAGGGTTGGGGTTACGTGTACAGTACTGAGTGCAGTGTTAGGGACACAGTAGTGGGAATAGAGGGTGCAGGGTTGGGGTTACGTGTACAGTACTGAGTGCAGTGTTAGGGACACAGTAGTGGGAGTAGAGGGTGCAGGGTTGGGGTTACGTGTACAGTACTGAGTGCAGTGTTAGGGACACAATAGTGGGAGTAGAGGGTGCAGGGTTGGGGTTACGTATACAGTACTGAGTGCAGTGTTAGGGACACAGTAGTGGGGGTGCAGGGTTGGGGTTACGTGTACAGTACTGACTGCAGTGTTAGGGACACAGTAGTGGGAGTAGAGGGTGCAGGGTTGGGGGTTATGTGTACAGTACTGAGTGCAGTGTTAGGGACACAGTAGTGGGAGTAGAGGGTGCAGGGTTGGGGTTACGTGTACAGTACTGAGTGCAGTGTTAGGGACACAGTAGTGGGAGTAGAGGGTGCATGGATGGGGTTATGTGTACAGTACTGAGTGCAGTGTTAGGGACACAATAGTGGGAGTAGTGGGTTCAGGGTTGGGGTTATGTGTACAGTACTGAGTGCAGTGTTAGGGACACAGTAGTGGGAGTAGAGGGTGCAGGGTTGGGGGTTATGTGTACAGTACTGAGTGCAGTGTTAGGGACACAGTAGTGGGAGTAGAGGGTGCAGGGTTGGGGTTATGTGTACAGTACTGAGTGCAGTGTTAGGGACACAGTAGTGGGAGTAGAGGGTGCAGGGTTGGGGTTATGTGTACAGTACTGAGTGCAGTGTTAGGGACACAGTAGTGGGAGTAGTGGGTGCAGGGTTGGGGTTACGTGTACAGTACTGAGTGCAGTGTTAGGGACACAGTAGTGGGAGTAGAGGGTGCAGGGTTGGGGGTTATGTGTACAGTACTGAGTGCAGTGTTAGGGACACAGTAGTGGGAGTAGTGGGTGCAGGGTTGGGGTTATGTGTACAGTACTGAGTGCAGTGTTAGGGACACAGTAGTGGGAGTAGAGGGTGCAGAGTTGGGGTTACGTGTACAGTACTGAGTGCAGTGTTAGGGACACAGTAGTGGGAGTAGAGGGTGCAGAGTTGGGGTTACGTGTACAGTACTGAGTGCAGTGTTAGGGACACAGTAGTGGGAGTAGAGGGTGCAGGGTTGGGGTTATGTGTACAGTACTGAGTGCAGTGTTAGGGACACAGTAGTGGGAGTAGAGGGTGCAGGGTTGGGGTTATGTGTACAGTACTGAGTGTAGTGTAGGGGACACAGTAGTGGGAGTAGAGGGTGCAGGGTTGGGGTTATGTGTACAGTACTGAGTGCAGTGTAGGGGACACAGTAGTGGGAGTAGAGGGTGCAGGGTTGGGGTTATGTGTACAGTTCTGAGTGCAGTGTTAGGGACACAGTAGTGGGAGTAGAGGGTGCAGGGTTGGGGTTATGTGTACAGTACTGAGTGCAGTGTAGGGGACACAGTGGTGGGAGTAGAGGGTGCAGGGTTGGAGTTACGTGTACAGTACTGAGTGCAGTGTTAGGGACACAGTAGTGGGAGTAGAGGGTGCAGGGTTGGGGTTATGTGTACAGTACTGAGTGCAGTGTTAGGGACACAGTGCTGGGAGTAGAGGTTGCAGGGTTGGGGTTACGTGTACAGTACTGAGTGCAGTGTTAGGGACACAGTAGTGGGAGTAGAGGGTGCAGGGTTGGGGTTACGTGTACAGTACTGAGTGCAGTGTTAGGGACACAGTAGTGGGAGTAGAGGGTGCAGGGTTGGGGTTACGTGTACAGTACTGAGTGCAGTGTTAGGGACACAGTAGTGGGAGTAGAGGGTGCAGGGTTGGGGTTATGTGTACAGTACTGAGTGCAGTGTTAGGGACACCGTGCTGGGAGTAGAGGTTGCAGGGTTGGGGTTACGTGTACAGTACTGAGTGCAGTGTTAGGGACACAGTAGTGGGAGTAGAGGGTGCAGGGTTGGGGTTACGTGTACAGTACTGAGTGCAGTGTTAGGGACACAGTAGTGGGAGTAGAGGGTGCAGGGTTGGGGTTACGTGTACAGTACTGAGTGCAGTGTTAGGGACACAGTAGTGGGAGTAGAGGGTGCAGGGTTGGGATTATGTGTACAGTACTGAGTGCAGTGTAGTGGACACAGTAGTGGGAGTAGAGGGTGCAGGGTTGGGGTTACGTGTACAGTACTGAGTGCAGTGTTAGGGACACAGTAGTGGGAGTAGAGGGTGCAAGGTTGGGGTTATGTGTACAGTACTGAGTGCAGTGTAGGGGACACAGTAGTGGGAGTAGAGGGTGCAGGGTTGGGGTTATGTGTACAGTACTGAGTGCAGTGTTAGGGACACAGTAGTGGGAGTAGAGGGTGCAGGGTTGGGGTTACGTGTACAGTACTGAGGGCCTGATTCAGAGCCGGACGCTATTTGCGCTCGCTCGTTCAGGAAAAGGGGTTGGCTATTCAAATTAACCGTTCGCTCTTTGCGGTCTGTTCACGCCTCTATGTCTGAACGAGCGAAAAAAACTTGCGGTCATAATTTTTTAAAAAACGCCCCTTGGCCGCTCGCACCATACGTCATGTCCGCTATTTATTAGATTAATTGAGTACAACGAACGGCGTCTGAACTGCTTGCTATTCTTGTGGTTGGTTTTTCCTACCGCAATCTTGCGAGCAGTTCTGACTATAAAATAACCAAGTGACGTGGTCAATGACGCTGCTGTATTAATTATGCACACCCTTAAAACGCCCGTTTTGACCGTTTGGTACGCCTGCGTTCGGATCTCCACTCCCCGTTTTCATGCACCTTCCCCTGTTACCACCCACATACGCCTCATCCTGTCACTCAAAATAGCAGGTATTCGCTAATTAGCGAGCACACGATTTTTGGCCGCACTGACTGGTTCGCGCATGTGTATTACAATCCGTACGCATGCGCAGATGTGCGAACATCGCTCGGAACGAACGAGCGGCCGCTTACGAGCGGCTCTGAATGAAGCCCTGAGTGCAGTGTTAGGGACACAGTAGTGGGAGTAGAGGGTGCAGGGTTAGTGAGGTAAGGACACATTATTGGGATATAAGGCTGTATAGTGAAGGTCAGAGTAGCATAGTTCTATGACAATAGTATGTGAGTGCAATTCTGAGTAGTTTACAGGACAGGGCAGAACATTGGGATGCCGGGGAGAGGGGCTGATAATTTAGACTGGCAGGGGAACAGTACAGACGAAACTCTGCAGAAATCATATAACCTATACTACACTCTGGCAAACCATGATCATAATTGTCATTAGACTAAAGGCCCCCATACATCAGAGATTGATTGCAGCAATCGTGCAATTTGCAATCGATTGTGTATAAATTATTAAAAATCTTTCCCTTTTTCAATCAATTGTGGCAACTCTGCAATCTGCAATCGATTGAAAAAAGCAAAGATTTTTATACACAATCGATTGTAAATTGCACGATTGCTGCAATCAATCTCTGATGTATGGGGGCCTTAAGTAATGGTGCATACACACGGTCAGATTTTTCCTTCAGATATGAACGATAACGATTTAAAAATCGTTCAGTCGTTCATATCTGAAGGAAAATCGTTCATATCTGACATGCCTGAACGATGGACGATCAACGATGCGTGTTCCCGTTTGTCAGATAACGATATCTGACATCTGATGGGTTTGCAGTCAGACTTGGACAATTCCATTCATTTTAATGCAGTCAAAAATCGTTCAATCGTTCAAATCGTTCAAATCGTTCAATCGTTCAATCGTTCATCTGACAAATCTGACAAGTCTGACAAATCTGACCGTGTGTATGCTCCATTAAGCTGCATACACACACAACGATTTTTATGAACGATTATCGTTAAACGATATCGTTTAACGATAATCGTTTGAAAAAAATTGTTCACTTTCTGAGTCAAATGATGAACGATTATCGTTCATGCGCGTTCACGTTTGTAGTTTGTAGTTCAGTCAGACTTGTCAACTGAACGATTTTCATTAAGGGAATATGCAAAAATCGTTTGTAGTTCATAAAAATCGTTCATTACACTTTAAAAAATCTGACAGATAATCGTTCATAAAAATCGTTGGTAACAAAATCGTTGTGTGTATGCAGCTTTATTATTAAGTATAGCACATTCCAAATACCATGCAGAGACAAAAATTCCTTATGTAAAAATATAGTCAAAGTCTTCAATAGGCAAAATACCAAATAAATAAAATCACGATAACATATAAACAATAGTGTACAATAAAAGCAAAAACTGGTATTATTAATTAGTTTTGTCCACAGGACCCAAACACCATATCAAATCACACACCCACCATTACGCAACAGCCCACTCCCGTACCCACTCCAGCTTCCACAGCAGCAGCACTTGGCTTAGAGCTTCAGTCTAAAGCTGGGTACACACTAAACGATATGTGTACAGAGCAATACGACAGGCTACACCCCCCCCACCCCCAACCGGCCAACATATTGGGCGGGCGGTACACGTTAGTCGATCAGGTGCCTGACCACCTGATATGTTGGCCCCTGCCGCATCCCGCTGTATGGGGTCGTCAGTCGCATTGCCAGGTTGAGCTGGATGTATGGACGACATGATGATGCGGCTGAGGACCAAACGGGAGTGCACAACAGCCAACATAGTGGGTAAACACTAGATGATTTTGACGATATGTTGTTCCAATCCGTCGGAATTGGGCATATTGTCCTAGAAATCGTATAGTGTGTACCAGACTTTACACTGTCCCTGTTAATCTAGCTACTCATTCTAAGGATCCCCATCCCCAGACACCTGTAGTCAGGGCTGGCCCCAGGTCTACTAGCATCCTGTTCAAGAATGTTTGGATTGCCTCCCCGACCCCAAACACCCCAGTAAACAAAACATGTATTGCCCCCTTCAGGGACGAAAAAACACACATTCCCCCCTACCCCTCACTGTAATACATTCCCCCCAACCCCACAATGTAATATATAACAAGACAGAAAGAAAAAAAAGGAAAGAAGGGTAAATAAGATATACAGATATACAATTTATGTCCACATACATTTATCCTCCGTGAGCTACAAGTCGCATTACACAACGCGTGAGGGTCGTGCGACTCGGTAGCGCTGAACGTCTTTTTGTGTGACTTTTTCCCTTCAAATGTGTCTTATTTGCACGGTGATGTGAATAGGAAGCACAAGCAGCTTCTGCTGATTAAAATTGTATGCGGCATGCCTATGTTCTGTGTGCATCTGTAAAATTGTATGCGGCATGCCTATGTTCTCTGTGCATCTGTAAAATTGTATGCGGCATGCCTATGTTCTCTGTGCATCTGTAAAATTGTATGCGGCATGCCTATGTTCTGTGTGCATCTGTAAAATTGTATGCGGCATGCCTATGTTCTCTGTGCATCTGTAAAATTGTATGCGGCATGCCTATGTTCTGTGTGCATCTGTAAAATTGTATGCGGCATGCCTATGTTCTGTGTGCATCTGTAAAATTGTATGCGGCATGCCTATGTTCTGTGTGCATCTGTAAAATTGTATGCGGCATGCCTATGTTCTGTGTGCATCTGTAAAATTGTATGCGGCATGCCTATGTTCTGTGTGCATCTGTAAAATTGTATGCGGCATGCCTATGTTCTCTGTGCATCTGTAAAATTGTATGCGGCATGCCTATGTTCTGTGTGCATCTGTAAAATTGTATGCGGCATGCCTATGTTCTGTGTGCATCTGTAAAATTGTATGCGATCAAGATCAAGATAAAATATATGTTATAACCTAACTATTTCCACTTGGGGAGAGAAAGATTGCTTTCCTCTCCAATATACTCTGTATGGCCGGTTGCCATGACAGCAAAGTACTCCAATCCTTTTGTCTCTAGCTCGCATACAGAAGATGAAACGCTGACGTATGCGTTCCAAATAGCCGGAAGTTATTTGAACAATTGTCAATAACCCGGAAGGAGTAACGCTTAATGCCTCATCCCCTTCCGAATTCAAGCCCGTATACTAGGGCTTATGGAGATATGTGCTCTAGATTTAACCGCCCGGTGGAGTGACGTCAGTCGTGTCCACAGGTGAGTCCCTTCAAATATATGACGGGCGTCATTTAGCGATCATATGATCGCGTATATACTGAGTATGTGTTATTAAAATAATCCTTTTTTATATATAGTGTTTATTAAAATAAACCTATTACAGATAAGTTTGCCTCTGAGGCAAAATATCGTTATTTTTGAATGTTTATAGATATGATGTATATAATTAGATGGCTAATTAACATCAGATGCACATAGAATGGTTCATTTAGGAGGGTATTTAAACCCAGTCAAGCCATAGAGAAAGTCACCTTTGATAAAGCTGCATCAGAACAGCAGCGAAACGCGTTAGTTGTGGATCTTAAACCTATCAAGGACCTACTATTACGCTTGAACCAGGACTGGACTTTATACTTTACAACTACCACTTCAAATTTTTGGACATATCTTCATCTGCCAATGATAAAGGACTCTACCAACAAGAGAACGCTTACTGGTGAGGAATTTACAACCCCCCATTTATATTGGGATAACAACCACTATTGAATACGGGACTGTTCCTCCAGCGGTGTGGATTTGGGAGACCTATTACATGGACTATGCTCCAGCATGCATACATGCCTTCCTGTCCTAGTGAGTAGTTTCATTAGGAACGAGTGTATATAATATCGGTTCTTGCATTATGTATTTCATCAATTGATTTTTAAATTTTTTTATATTCATTTGTAATAAATACCATTTTATTGTGAGATATATTGTTGTGCATCTTACAATTTTTAGCGCTGCTTGCTCTTTTTTATATGACACTAACTTGTATGTGGAGGTGACTTCTCCCATTTAATAGCAGCTGCTTTTTAGGAAAACATCCCTAAGTAGCGCCCAAATACACCTTATTGGTAAATTAGTATGGCCATCCTGTCTGAGCTGAATTCCAGCACCATTCCAGAATATCGGAGCATGCCCGGGAGTCTGGAGGAGCAGCAGAAGAACCTAGCACTGACCTGGACATATATGTAAATATTGGGCTCTATAGCAGTACATCCCTAACACTGTATGTTTTCCAGATCTCCTAGTTGGTGCACAGGTTATTTATTACTGGCTGATACATGTGAAAAGATCCATTGGTGGTGCTAGTTATTTCATTTGTGATACTGAGAAGAACATGCAGCACTCCTAAAATTCTATTAGATTACTATTTCTATTATGGTCATGGTGTGGGTTGGGGAGGGGTGTTATAGACAGTTGGAAATTCCCCCTGCGTTTGCCTATGTAAGTGGAAGTAAGAGCCGGGTCTTCTAACTGCTGATTTGAATAAAAATTACTATATTGATTACCAGGAGTTATACCAGTAAAATGGATAATAACAATTTTTTTTTCATACTGTAATTTGAGTGAGGATCTGGCCTTTGAGTGATTGGTCTGAGCATTCCCTATGTAGTGGTACAAGCCTAAATATGCCAGTATTGTTTATTAGTTGGGAACAGGAAAATATCATACATTAAAAAAATAAAACCTACAGCTATCTAGACCTACAACTAAATATAGGCCCTCATTCAGAGCGCACGTTCTGAGCAGAGCGCACGCTCTGAATGAGGGCCAGCCTCCATGAAAATGGAGCGTCCTTCTGGACGCTCGTATAGCTGTGGGTCACCACCCACAGGCTATACGAGCGTGCATTTTGATGACCGCGATGGTCGAGACCATCGCGACCATCGAAATTGCGAGCCGGAGCCTGCGGTTGAGGTTTTCAACCGCAAGCTCCGGAGTGATTTTGGCTCTATCAGAGCCAAAATCACTCCCACTGACATCACTAGTGATGTCAGTGGGCCGGCTTTTGACGGGAGGCGTTCCCGTGGGAACGCCCCCGTCAGGGAGGCACGCCCCCGGCATGCCTACCAAAGGGGCACGCCCCCTTTGATCGGACACAACGAGCGAAGGACTTTCCTTCGCTCGTCGCGTCTGGCGCATGCGCACGACGGAGCTCCCTCCGTCGTGCGCATGCTCAGTCCAGAACATCGACCCACTTGCGAGCGGACAGCCACTCGCGAGTGGGTCTGAATCAGGCCCATAGTCCGTAAAGTATGTAATAGCGACATAATTATTATTTTTAGCATTAATATTAAATATATATTAATTATATAGTGTCAGCCAGGGGTGGATTAGGATGGAAAACCAGCCCGGTAAATTTCTGGAAGCAGCTCTAAAGGGGGCAGGTCTGTGGAGGGGACGTTATACTCCCTTTGTGAGAAGGAAAGGGACCTCTAGAACTTGCCTGCATGTTAGAAAGGAAAGAGTTAACCCTATGACCCAGTTTTGTGTTCCTAAATGTAAGCCCTCAGTCTGCAGAAGTCTCACACAGGAAGCTTGCCAGAAGTAGGCAGCAAGGGAGTGTTCCTGCTAGAAAATCCCTCCTCCTTAGGGATGGCCATCGACCATCGTTGATTCAAGAGTTAGAAATGTTTTTGACATTGATGGGAGAGAACCAGATGGTTTCCCTCCATTGATGTAAAAGCATAACCAAATGGTTTCTTTTGACCAAGTGCCAGGACACGGGCCATAGCTCTGCCCCCATGCTCTGATTAGCTTACAGGCCATTCAGTCAAAAGACAGGTATGACCATCGGTTGGTGAAACCATCGATGGTCATCCAGTGAATAGTTTGTAACCATCGATTGTTACTTGCTATATTACCATCAATGGTAACCATCGATGGCTATCTGTACTCCTCCTTCCTCTCTGGAAAGACTGAGACAGAGCCCACCAATCAGAAAGCAGGAAGTAGGGAAATGCAGCAAGAGAGAATTGAGGGGAAGTGAGTGTGTACAGTGGGACTCTCAGGAGGTTGGGGTGTCGTCCCCACTCAGGACCTCATTCAGAGTCGGTCGTTGCGGCTGCACGGTTGTACGCCACCGATGTTCGCTAAACAGCGCATGCGTAAAATTCGCAATGCGCGTGCGCAAACTAACTATTACGATCAGAAATTGCTCTCTCCTTGAACACAGCCAGGTCATTAGTTTGAGTGACAGGATGAGGCGTTTGTGGGTGGTAACAGGGGAAGGTGCTTGTGAACGGGGGAGTGGAGATCCGAACGCAGGCGTGCCTGACTATGCAAACAGCGTTTTATGGGAGTGCATACGGTTTATGGGAGTGCATAATTAACTAAGTAGTGTCATGGCACATGTGACATGGGAGGTTTTTACACTGACTTGATCGTAGTGCTTAAGAGAGGGTATGGTCAACCTTAAGCTCTACGAACAGCTCCGATGGTTCACGATGGTCTTGATTAATCCTTATATGCCCGGAGATGACGTGTAATGCGAACGAGAAGGGGGCGTATTTTTAGTCTTACGGCCGCATCCTCCCCTCGCTCGTCCAGCTAACGATCCCATCTTAACGACGCAACTTGCGAGCGCTTCATTTGCATATCCGGCCCCTTTTACCTTACGACCGAGCGGCCGCAACGACCGACTCTGAATGAGGTCCTCAGTGCCATTGGGTATCAGCAGCTCTGTGTGCCCTGCTACAGCTGTCATCACTGGCCAGGTAGTGAGGAGATATAGAGCAGCTGGAAAGACTTGGCTGAACTCTGAGCAGAGCGCACGCTCTGAATGAGGGCCGCCCTCCATAAAAATGGAGCGTCCTCCTGGACGCTCGTATAGCTGTGGGTCACCACCCACAGCCTATACGAGCGTGCAGTTTGATGGCCGCGATGGTCGTGACCATCGCGACCATCGAAACTGCGAGCCGGAGCCTGCGGTTGAGGTTTTCAACCGCAAGCCCCGGAGTGATTTTGGCTCTATCAGAGCCAAAATCACTCCCACTGACATCACTAGTGACATCACTCCTAAGTGGGACTGAGGGTCTCATTCAGAACCGCTCGCGAGCGCTGTATGCTCGCAAGCAGGTCGATGTTACCCAAATGTGCATGCGCACGACAGAGGCTGCTCCGTCATGCGCATGCGCGAGACCCGGCGAGCGACGGGGGAGCCGTCGCTCGGGGTCTCGCACCAAAGGAGGCGTGCTGTCGATGGTGAGTGACAGCACACCCCCTTTGGTGGGTGTGCCGGGGCGTGGCTGCCTAGACGGAGGCGTTCCCATGAGAACGCCTACCGTCTGGGTCAGGCCCCACTGACATCACTAGTGATTTTGGCTCTGATAGAGCCAAAATCACTCCAGGGCTTGCGGCAGCGAGACCCTACCGCAGGGTCTCGTCGCAAGCCCGATGGTCACGATGGTCTTGACCATCGCGACCATCTTTTTGGCCGCTCGCATAAGCTGTGGGTGATCACCCACAGCTATGCGAGCAGCCAGGGGGCCGCTTTATTTTAAGCTAGGCCGGCCCTGATTCAGAGCGAGCGCTCTGGTCAGAGCGTCCGGCTCTGAATCAGGCCCTAAGTCTTCCTTACCTATATGGTAATTTCTTTGTGATGAGGAACCTCTGAAGAAATTCATCTTCTCTGGGCAGATGGTGACTTCAGTCAGTATTCACTATTCTTGTAGGACAGGCCTGGCCAACCTGTGGCTCTCCTGCTGTTGTGAAACTACAAGTTCCAGCATTCCCTGCCAAAGTTTTGCTATTAGGGAATGCTAAAACTGTGTCAGGGCATGCTGGGACTTGTAGTTTCACAACAGCTGGAAAGCCACAGGCTTGATGTAGGTAGGAGATCACAAAGACACTTGTTTGCATAGGAATTCAATTATAATTATGTGACAGAGGTTCAACCAGCTAATACATAGTAACAGAAGTTTTGTTGCAGGGCAAAATGTGAACTTCCGTGAACAATTTTATATTATTAAACTGGATTTGCTAATTTGGTACCATTTGTATCAGTAGATTACTGTCCCTGAGCCTTTACCTTCAAACCCTGCCGGTTATGAATAATCTCCAGACAGTTTCCCTCCAGTTCTCTTCATCCTCCTCTTCCCGTGTCTCTCCAGTCCCCCGTCTCAAGCCTATTCCCCATATCTCAAGACCATCGCGACCATCGGGCTTGCGACGAGACCCTTGCAGTAGGGTCTCGTTGGCAGCAAACCCGGGGTGCTTTTGGCTCTATCAGAGCCACAAACACTCCCACTGACATCACTAGTGATTTCAGTGGGGCCGGACCCAGACGGTAGGCGTTCCCATGGGCAGCGCACTCACCATCGACAGCACGCCCCCTTTGGTGCGAGACCCATAATGATGGCATGGCCGTGGTTATTCGGGTCTCGCGCATGCGCATGACGGAGCAGCCTCCGTCGTGCGCATGCGCACTTGGGCACCATTGACCCGCTTGCGAGTGCTCAGCGCTCGCAAGCGGGTCTGAATCAGGCCCAGTGGCCTTGGATTTTATATTGTGTACGCATATATGCACATATTATAACATATCTGGCATATTGTGATTTGCGCTTATGAATAAGTTTATGTGGTGCACTACGGAAGTTGCACCAGTTGTTCATTCATTTTTTTATTGTTCAATAAATTGATTACTTTAATGCACTATGTCTACATGATATTTATGTTTTACATGTAAATGAGAGTACCATCGGCTGGGACCAACTGACATACACGGGACCCCAATATCAGCATAAGTGGGAAGTATTCCATAATTCTTATTTTGTCACCTAGCGCACTTGAAATGTCACTGTAATATTTTCGCTACAAATATTTTGAGTGTCTGGGGGTGGTACTTTTTTGACATTTTATCTGCAGCCATATCCAAGTGCCATAGGCACCCAGGATCACTGCTAATCATATTTTGTGTTCCCACCTGCCAGAGCGGCCTGAGGGGCTAATTCCTTGAACGGCAACAGCGCATCCGCAATCCCAATCTGTATACCAGGCACCAGGCACATGCCTGGACACAAATTGGACATTAAGCAGCAGGAAACACAGAACAATTCATGCTAGCAAACGAACAAACGGAAGAAAGGACGAATTCCGAGATCAAGCGCCTGCAACGCACCCAGGTTGTCGCAATAAAATCATACTCACGTTACCCAAGCAGTCCCCCAAGAGTTCTAGAGCAACCACAATGGGGAACAGCTCAAGCAAAAGCATGTTCTTAGTGAACCCCTAAACAACCCACGTCAATGGCCAAAGTGAAACGCAACATGAACCATTGAGGTAAACTTAAAAAGCCAGTTGCAACAGCAGCGTCAGTAAAATTGGAGCTGAGTGTTACTGCAGTAGTACTCAGCCACCTCCCTATGGGGATATAGCCATAGCCAGCACCACATACGACCGAGGCGTACAGGGGATGCCGTCTTACAGATATCCGCCACTGATAGCTGGATGGCTAGGGGTGGTACCAGATTCGGCATGGTGGCAAGCCTTTTCAGGGTGAGGCCTCCTTTTTTTTTTTTGTAGATATTCAATACCATTCAAATGTTCCTGAGGGTGGGTTACAGGGTAGCACACTGCAATATAAAGTAAAACCGCCTGCCAATTATGGTAGGAGCAATAGGCCTCCTCCCCTGTGCCCCCCTTCCCCAGAGCAGCAAGACACTGGCCAGCCAACGGGTCCAGCTGCGTCTGAACATGAGAAGGCAATGGGGAAGCAGCAACTGCTGATGACTGATCAATTGATGACCCAGGCTTGGAAGACTGGGATGCTAGCAAAGGGGTCAAAAAATGCTGGCCCAAGTGACTGCATATGGAGGGCAGCAATAGCAGGAGCTGGGTCAGAGGGGGCGCCAGAGCCATGGGAGGCAATGTACCCAGCGCAGGTGTAACAACCAGGGGAATAGCAACGGTGGTTCCAGAGGAGCATGAAAGGGCACCATCCAGAGTTCCAGAATTCATGGGGCACTACATAGTATGACGGCCGCCTGTTAGTTTTATCTCGGTTAGTTTACACTATACCCTAAATAAGTTACAGATATTTTTTATATATTTTTTTAAATTATTAGGAGACCTGGAATAGTAACAATAGTGGTAGACAGAACATGGTTAGTAATACTCACATTAATATATTAATATAGGTACAACAATGTATTTTTGCAAAGTAGGAGCATAGCTAAGAAGGGAGCTTCAGATAGGTGTCCCCACTCCAGTGACAGCTGCTTGGGGCAGTGATTGCAGTAATAAGCTGTGCACCCTGTACAATTTCACTGTAGCACATGTACTCTGTCAGTTATTAAGTTAAATGCTCAGACTACAGTATATAATACAATCTCCTCTATTGACTGATAACAATGATTCAAAGGAGATAAAAGCTAGATCCTAGGTGCTATACATAAATAAAGCAGTGTCAAAGCCATTACCCCTTACTGTCAGATAACTCATCACTAAAGCATTCTATTCCCCCAATGGGACCTCAATGCCCAGCATAAAACTTTCACTGTTTGCTGCAACTGTTTTCTACCAGTAAGAGGGCATAATCAGCACTTACACCAGTGATAATATATATCATACGAATGTACTGAATTAAATAATTCTGGCATGTACAGGACCAGCAAACACAGTAAGCAATTATATGTAGAAGTAGAGCCATTCTGTCTGAGCTGAATCTTTTCATTTCATATGTTGGCTCCATTACAGATCATCTGAGCAAGTTGGGGAATCTGGGGGAGGGCAGAAAAAGAAACCGTGCACTGCCCTGGACATAGATGTACAGACTGGTCCCCTTATGTACTGGATGGTGTATTATTCAGTATTAATAATTGATCCTAAAGATGGTCTATATCAGTGCACCCCGAACTGTGCATGTTTTCCAGATCTCCTAGTTGGTGCACAACTATATTCGTTACTGGCTTTTCAATTTTTTACTACTGGCTGACACATTTTAAAAGATCAACAGGTACTGTAGTGCTAGTTATTTCATTGTGACACTAAGGGGATCCTAAAAAACATGCAACTTTAGTATTATATGCTATTTCTATTGTGGTCATCATGGTGAGGGGTGGGGGAGGGGGTTATGACAAGGCAACCATAAATCTCTACTGAGTTTGCCTATGGTGCTGGCCACTGCAGCCACAAAGATGACATTGACAAGGGGCATTAAGGACTGAGATCCACCTGCAGTGCTGTAATATATATATTAAATGGATTACTTTAACCAAGGAGGTAACTTTATTATATTTGTCACTGTACCTGGGTGGAGTGTCTTTACTTGCACAGAGATGACCTTTTTCAGCCATACCTATAAACAGTGAAAGCAGTGACCATTGAAACAGCGGGTCTCTGTGAAATATTGTCTACGGATATACTAAATTAAAGCAGTGGTGGTCAGATATTTTGTGTGGTTTTATCAGTATATATATATATATATATATATATATAATCACAGGAGCTCTGCACTCACCATAGTAACTAAAAATAATAATAATAAACATGAATTGATCAATGCATTTAAGCTTGCAGCCCTCATCATGGGACCCCACTATACTGCAAGTCCCTACTCTATTGCTCAGAATATCAAGTTATCAAGGCTTAAAGCTCACAGCAACTTTACTTTTAAACGTGAGACAGTCACTAAGCACACCTGTTGCAAAGCACCTAGGAAAACAGCTGACACAAGTTAGATTAAACAAGTTAAAAGGGGTGCATGAGAAAATATATATATATTTATTATTGTAGTGACTCTCTGGAAGAGGTATTTTGGATGTAATAATCATTTTTTAACAGCCGGGCATGGCTGCTTTTAATGATATAACATGAAAGTTTGGCTATATAAGAGCACACAGCTACAGGATCTTCAGCATTGAGCTTGAATTGTGATTCTCTTTACAATTGCAACAAAACAAGAGAAACATTGTTTCATTTTCTATGCATTGATGTATTGGTTTGATGCACATGTTCCCATTGCTGTATATTTTTAATAAATTTATTATTTAAAAAACTTTTTATTTTATTGCATTTTGAATATTTTTATTTGGCATACAGTATATTGTTTCATTTCATTCTATTCATATTCGATACATTTCTTTGCGATTAAAACTTTTTTTCTGTTTCTTACTATGTACTAATAGCCTAATGTAGGAGATTTCATGGAAATGTCCTTCAGAAGGCTAATTAGCGCTGCAGACTGCAGTCCCCATTATTATCAACGGGGACTACAATCTGACTCCTATGTACCAATGATATAATTGTGAAAGACTCCTCCAAAATGCTCAGGAAGTAACTTGCAGGGAGAGCAGTTGTCACCACCGCTGTCCCTGCGGGTTCAGTTTAGTACATACAGAGTATTTATAATAGCTGCAGCACCACAATTATTAATACATAGGCCGGGGGCGTCTCTATTAAGAGAGGAGAGGACCTGTGTGCAATCCTTGTCTGGGGCCCCCTCCTCTCTATTGGGAAGCAGTAGATTCTGAACACTAGAAGCACTAGCAGACTCTAGCGCCGTGTCAGAGCCTACTGCCCACACAGGTCTTCAGGGAAATGGGGTGGCAGCCATCTTCCCATAAATTTTTACTACTGCGCATGCGCAATACGCTGGGAAAATGACTGCCGCACCATCTTGGTGACTTATACAGTGCTGCTGCCACCGATGCAGGACTCCGGAGAGGTAAGTACTGAAGAAATGGGTGCAGTATGGGCCCCCCTGGATCTAGAGGCCTGTGTACACCATACACCTATTATAGATACACCACTGACATAGGCCCCTAAGTGTAAATTCTACCCTGTTTAAGTCTATAGGGTCTATTTACTAAGCTGGAGATAAAGTGAACAGAGATAAAGTAAAGACCAATCAGCTCCTTACTGTCATTTTTCAAACACAGGCTGTGGCATAACAGTTAGGAGCTGATTGGCTGGTACTTATCTCCATTCACTTTATCTCCATCCAAGGCTTGGTAAATAGACCCCAGTATTTTACACATATTCTATGCTTTTACATTCTGTCAGAAAATCCTTTACTTATACCCCTTTCACACTGCCAGCAATGACCCGGGTTATTTCACGTGGATGCACAGCAACCCTGGTTACTGTGCAGTGTGAAAGGGCCCAGTTGAAATCAACTGGGATGAGCAACCCAGGTAACAAGGAGGGATGAACACAGGTTCAACCTGGCTCGTGGCCCAGTGTGACCCAGGTCCGGTCACAGCATAGGAACAGCCGGCGCCTAGAGATGATCTCATCTCCAAGTGCTGGTTCAGCATGTGATGGCGGTAAAGTCACCGCCTCGGCAATAAGCCGGGTCGGTCCGCCAGTCTGAAAGAGGTCTCACCCGGGTCGGATCCATGTACAAAATTCCAGGTGCGACCCAGGTTTGCGATGTGAAAGGGGAATCTGTAACCTTTTATTAATGCCCAATAGTTTATGTGCAATTTTTTTGCTAAATAATGTGGAGTTTATATAAATGTGATTAATATTTTTCTTTGACTCTTTGACACGGTGAGTGGAGCGTATTCAGCTTCACAATTCTCATCGGCTGTGGGATCACTATAACTGACTACTTAACAAATGCAATTAAAAACCTGCTGCTATATTCCTGCTAACAATATGTATCACACTATCACTGGTTTCTAAATGGTTTATGTTATCACTTGTTACTGGTATTCTATCTGTCCATAGGGGATACTGGGTCTCATTCAGACCCGCTCACGAGCACTGTACACTTGCAAATGGGTCGATGGTGCCCAAGTGCGCATGCGCACGACGGAGGGAGCTCCGTCGTGTGCATGCGCGAGACCCGGCGAGCGACGGGGAAGCCGTCGCTCCAGGTCTCGCACCAAAGGGGGCGTGCTGTCGATGGTGAGTGACAGCACGCCCCCTTTGGAGGCGTGCCGGGGGCGTCTCTGCCCAGACAGAGGCATTCCCTTGGGAACGCCTACCGTCTGGGTTCGGCCCCACTGACATCACTAGTGATGTCAGTGGGAGTGATTTGGGCTCTGATAGAGCCAAAATCACTACAGGGCTTGCGGCCACGAGACCCTACCGCAAGGGTCTCATCGCAAGCCCGATGGTCGCGATGGTCTTGACCATCGCGACCATCATCATGGACGCTCGCATAAGCTGTGGGTGGTAACCCACAGCTATGCGAGCGTCCAAAAGGCCGCTTCGCAATTAAAAAAACACGCCCTGATTCAGAGCGGGCGCTCGTTCAGAGCGTCCGGCTCTGAATCAGGCCCACTGTACAAAGGACCCAACTCAGTGAAATTATAAGACAGAATTATCATATTGATTTACTCTTTGTGCTTTTTTCACGGCAGGTATTTTTGTCAGGGTTTTTTTTCCCTTTCATATCTCTCATGTGATTTGCTGCATAAACTTGTGAATTTTGAAATATTTCCTTTTTATTGTCATTTATTTGCTTTATCTCCGTAATACAGACCTCATCATTGCAATTGTAATTATTCAGATCAGATATTAAGAGCTCCAAGTTTAGATCGCAAGTTAATAAAGGCGTTAATTTCAGATATATAGCAAAACAAGAAGAAGGTGGCACTCCTAGACTGATAACTTCCTGAAGCTTATGGTGCTTTATTGCAACGTTTCTGGGTTCAGCACCCCTTCGTCAGGAAGTAAAGCGGTGCTGGACCCCGAAACGTTGCAATAAAGCACCATTTGCTTCACAAAGTTATCAGTCTAGGAGGAGTACCACCCCCTTTTTGTTTTGCTGCATTAGGAGTGTGCTATCCCCAGGAAGGCACCCAAGCAAGGTCCAGTGAGGCTTCAGCTGCCCACAGAGTGCCGGTTCCTTTGTGTGTGTGTGTGTGTGTGTGTGTGTGTGTGTGTGTGTATATATATATATATATATATATATATACACATTGCTGTATGTGTGTGTATGTATACATATATATATATATATATATATATACACACACAATGAAGTTGATAATGAGCGCCAGTAGTGCCTAAAAAGATAAACTAGATTAATATGTAAACCACCTTATAAACAACAATGTTATGTAGACAATTTTAAAAAGTTCAAAATGCATACAGTGATAACCAACATACATATTTACTAAAGTGCAGATTTATAGAATTGTAGACATTGCCCATAGCAACCAATCAGACTCTAAGGCAGGGGTGGGGAACCTTTTTTCTGCCGAGGGCCATTTTGATATATATAACATTATTTGCGGGCCCGGTGCAGGCCACGCTCCCTCCATGTGACATCACACGGGGGCGGGGCCACAATCGACGGTGATTACAGCAATTCCCTGAGCATCCCGAGGATGCTCCGGGGAGCTGTAAGGGCAGAAGTGTAACAGTCTGATGCATCCTAAGAACGCTCCAGGTGGCACTGCTGCATAGATTCTGGCTGTAGTGTGTCATTCTAGGCACCCTGTTAGCCAGATGAGGCTAGCAGAAAAAATCTCTGAGGGCCAGACAAAAGAATTCCGCGGGCCTTATACGGCTCCCGGGCCTGAGGTTCCCCATCCCTGCTCTAAGGGATATATTTACTAAAGTGAGAGATTTTAGAAGTGGAGCTATTGCCCATAGCAACCAGTCAGATTCATCTTATCATTTACCTTGCACCTTCTAAGATAATAGCTGGAATCTGATTGGTTGCTATGGGCAACATCTCCACTTCTAAAAACTCTCACTTTAGTAAATTTACCCCCAACTATTATCTTCTAGAAAGTGCTATATAAATGATAAGTAGAATCCGATTGGTTGCTATGGGCAACACCTACACTTCTATAAACCTGAAGTTTAGTAAATATACCCCTGAGTGTTTAGATCATCAGAGCTTCAAATGGGAGGAGGGAGTAAATTGAGTTAGGAGCTGATTGGTTGGTACTTTATCTCCATCCACTTTATCTCTCTCCAAGGCTTAATACATCAAACCCTAAATGACAGATGCTACTGATTAGGGAGGCCAGTCCCGGATTTGCGATAAAAAGAGCACAATCCCGGGATACCCGTGATTGACTTAGCCAATGGGGCGGGCGTGTGCGGCTACAGGGGCTGGCCAGCGTGGGGCTGCGCAGCGTGACCTCTGATCATGTCAGCCTGGGCACAGCCAGGGGCCATGGCAGCCTGGCAGAGTCTGAGCCAGTGCTGCAGGTGCCCAGCGGTGCCTGGCATAATAAAAATACAAAATAGAGCATGTGAACATTAGTCCCGAAATCCTGGTATCGGAAGCTCCAATCCCAGGATTGAAATCCCGCCAATCTAGGCCAAAATCCCATGATCTCGCCGATCCCGATCCTGGGATTGGCCTCCCTACTACTGATAATAAGGGATCAATTAATTTAGGAGCACTGTGGGTCCTGTAATCCGTGGTCACGTCAAACGCATACCCTGATTTTCATTTGCAAATCAGTTTCAAATTCCCGATCCAGTTTCCTAGTAAATTCATGTATTTTTGTGCACAACCCCCAGAGAGGGTAAAAAGGTAGGGATCATCTATAAGCAGGAGCACCGAGGGAGCAGGTTCTAATTACCTGGGTCTGAGCTTGTTGGAGGGGCCGGATGGAGGCCCAGGTTCACCACCCCGTTACCTGTCAGTGGCAGCAGCCTCTCTCCCCAGCCCAGCACAAGCTGCTGTCTGCTGGCCTGCGGTGGGTCCAGGGAGGCTGCTGAACAGTCTTCTCTGTGTGCATGATGTGCGGAGGGAGCAAAAGCTCTGATCGCACCCACCCTGGATCTGCCCCTGGCTGTGTGGCACATGGCACCCCCCTAAGCATTGTGCTTTTTTGTGGGGGGCTAGCCACGCCTCCATAATTAGGCCACACCCTGTATAATACCCATCCCGGCCCTTCTCTCTATGGCCCAGATCATAAGGTACAAATCTCAGGACAAAGTGCATATAATTTGACCAATAGAGCATACTTGCCTACCCTCGCAGAAAGGCTGGGAGGCTCCCGGCCACCCTGAAAAGTGAGCAAGTCTCCCAGTCGCCCAGAACCCCCACACACCCTTCACAATGCCTGTAATCTACTCATTGTGTAGCTGGGACGGGGCTAGGATGATGCAATTGCACGGTCTACATCCCCCCGCTCCGTCCCTAATGCCGGGTAATGCCCCCTATGCCGTGCCATGCCCCCCTGCTATGCCGACCTAGCCAGAATGTCGCAAGTATACAATAGAGATGTAATTTTTGACTTTTTCTAAAAAACTGAAAGAAGGGTGACATGATGTGGGACAGGTGTGCTGAGGGATTTACTTCATGGGAAATGGGTCGTTAAACTTTCACTTGGGAGTTACAGTACAAGTGTATTTTAAAAACATTTTACAGATTTATATAAAACACTGAATAATCACATTAAACATGTGTTACTGTGCCTCAACATGCTGTAAAGATTTTAATTTCCTAGAAAACATTTGCTGGCTACTAGTTTTTCACCAAAAAATTAAAAAATCGACCATTTTTCCCCCTTTTCATGCACGTCTCCCGGGATGATTTTTGTAGAATCGTCAAAATACCCCAGAATCGCCATTTCTTAATGAATTTTACCCATTTTTCAGGTGCACGCATTGCAGGGGGAAACCGCAATGGGGGCAATTTTTTAAGTTGCAATTTCATATCCTCAAAATAAATAACAATGACGGCATTGCCAGACTAAATCTGTGTGCATGGTACTTGTCATATATGCTGACTTTGCTGCCCCCTCCTCCTCAGTGGCGGCACAATCGCAGCATCAAGGCCCCGAACCCGCTATACAGTGCTGAGAAAACAGTCATAGGGTGGACGGAGCTTTGATGATGCAATTCAGCGCAAATAGTGTCATCGCCTCTCCAGGCTGCCCACTTGTGCCTTGTAAGTGGTTGGCCAAGAAAGGGGGAGGTGCGAGCAGGTGGGTGGAGGGGATTGCTGGCCTTGCCAACTTCTCTGGGTGGCCCAGAGCCTCCAAATAGAACTGGAAGTGTAGGCAAGTATAGGCCCTCATACATAAGAAACGGATTGCCGCATTGCGGCAATCCAGAGATGCCGGGTCAGCGGATTTTACAGATTTACCGATCACAATCAAAAAATTATCGTGATTGGCAGATCGGTGAAATTTAACATGTAGAGTTACACCGATCCTGCGACAGATCGCGGGACATTGATGTCCGCCGTCGGCGTTTCCGATCCAATTGCAGGGCCGCAGTGATCCATCTCTGATGTATTTGGGCCATAAGTCACAGAGATAACTCCTGGAAGGAAGAAGTAAAAAAAAAAATGTGGGGATATTTCTGCAGAGATTTTGGGCCAAATGTAATAGGGTGTCAGTTTTGGTAAATTGCGAGTTTGGTGCTAAACATGCAATTTTTCACAACTCTCCAATGTAATAGGGCGCTCGCTCTGAATCAGGGCTGGCCTACCTAAAATTGGAGCGGCCTCCTGGCCGCTCGCATAGCTGTGGGTGACCACCCACAGCTTATGCGAGAGGCCAAAAAGATGGTCGCGATGGTCAAGACCATCGCGATCATCGGGCTTGTGACGAGACCCTTGTGGTTCTCCAAATACCAGCATGCGGGGGAGGCTTGCTAGTACTTGTGGTTCTACAACTAAAGACAATATTTAACCCTTAATTTAACACACAACACTAACACTATCAACCCGACACCCACCGCCCTAGGGTGCCGGGGATAGCCCCGGGCTATCAGTCTAGGCCTGGGGTGCCCTGGAGAGGGGGGCCCCTTTATTGGGGGGGTCCCCAACTCCCCAGGGATCCCCGGCCTGGGCTGACTAGCGGTCAGGGGTAATGCTTTGGCCAGGGAAACCGGTGAAAGGTTTTCCTTGGCTGTGGCATTATCCCTCCGCTAGAAAGAGTTCGGTGCTGGTTCTGGAATTTTCAGGGGACCCCTACTCGTTTTATCCCCTGATTTTCCAGAACCAGGACCAGCTCAACAAAGCCCTGTGCTGGTTCTTAATATACAGGTGCCCCTATGCATTTTGGCCCCTGTATTTTCAGAACCAGAACAGGCTTTATAAAGCCCGGGGCTGGTTATGCTTTTGGGGAGGGGGTGCACGTTTTTTTTTTTTTAAATACACTCAGAAGCCATCACGGATCACACTGATCTGTGATGGCTTTGCATTAAAGGGTGTCAGTTTACATAGGGAAAAACTCACCTAAACTCGCAAATGCAGTAGCCTCGAGCTGAAAAGTTCGCAGGCTATTGAATTTGCGAGTTTCAGTACAAACTCGCACTTTTTAAAAGTGAGAGAAAGTGCGAGTTTGTACTGTTACTAAAACTGACTACCTATTACATTTGGCCCTTTGTATTTATTTAATACATCTGTTTTATTTTAGCTATTTTTTTGGTTTTGTTTAGTTCAATAATATTCAAGCCAACAACGCCTGACAACATAACAGAGTTCTGAGTCCCTCTCAGTGGCTTGGCTGGGAATGTGATACTAATGTCTGTGTACAGGATGCGTTTATACACTGACAGCTACAGCACTGAGGATAAGGAGATACAATTAGTTACTTACAACACACTTTTCTGTATAAATCAACCACAAAACCTGTAAGTTTTTCTGCTTGTACACTGTCTCCCCCTTCCTGCAGCTAGTGGAACTACACCAAGGCTTACAACAAGCACTGTGAGAGTACCTGTTACCCAGCAACTGATGACTATGCACAATATTAAGCTCCCCGTTGGCTGATAAGTTGCAGGATGTTGTTTTGGCCCAGAGTTAGAGCTGGTGCATGGCGTTGGTTAGTAAAGGACATCTGCTGTATTATTTATATCCTGGGACTTTTTTCCTTCCCTTCCCAGTAACATCAGCCTGCAGAAAGTGCAGCTGTATAGCCTTTTTTATTACACAATTGTTGAACTGAAAGTGATGATTTGATATATATTCTGGAGAAAACATGAAGCGATTAATACTGGTCTGTGGTCTGAGTTATATCTCTAGCTCCCATCATAGATAAAAAAAAATCCCTTTTATTTTATATTTCTAAAAATTACTCTGATTACAAATATTTTCACTATTTTATTTATTCCAGACATTTTACTAATGCACTGAATGCACAATTAAAAGACCAACAATGGAGGCAGCCTGCCCAGAAGTCCAATAAACCAGAGGTTCCCAAACACGGTCCTCAAGGCTCCCCAACATTACAGGTTAGTCCAGAGGTTCCCAAACGCGGTCCTCAAAGCTCCCCAACAGTACAGGTTAGTCCAGAGGTTCCCATACGCAGTCCTCAAGGCTCCCCAACAGTACAGGTTAGTCCAGAGGTTCCCAAACGCGATCCTCAAGGCTCCCCAACAGTACATGTTAGTCCAGAGGTTCCCAAACGCGGTCCTCAAAGCTCCCCAACATTACAGGTTAGTCCAGAGGTTCCCAAACACGGTCCTCAAGGCTCCCCAACATTACAGGTTAGTCCAGAGGTTCCCAAACACGGTCCTCAAGGCTCCCCAACATTACAGGTTAGTCCAGAGGTTCCCAAACACGGTCCTCAAGGCTCCCCAACATTACAGGTTAGTCCAGAGGTTCCCAAACGCGGTCCTCAAGGCTCCCCAACAGTACAGGTTAGTCCAGAGGTTCCCAAACGCAGTCCTCAAGGCTCCCCAACAGTACAGGTTAGTTAAATTGGTTAAATCAAATTGACAGAGGTACTAATTAAGTCACATGTGCTCAACCATGGATATCTCGAAAACCTGGACTGTTGGGTAGCCTTAAGGACAACGTTTGGGAACCTCTGCAATTAATATTAAATCAGAGGTACACGAACACGGTCCTAAAGGCACCCTAACAGTCCAGCTTTTCAGGATATCCATACTTAAGCACAGGTGACTTAATTAGTACCTCAGTCAGTTTTATTATACCATCTATGCACAAGTATGGATATCCTTAAAACCTGGACCTTGTGGTGCCCTGAGGACTGAGTTAGGGAAGCCCTGAATTAAAATATTTAAAATGAAATCATATTTTTCTACTCTTCTGGAACAGCCAGGAGGCTCCCGAAAATTGGGTGGCGCTCCCAGCTGCCAAGAAAAGTAGCAAGTTTCTTGGTTAGCCGACTAGCCCAGGACCCCCCCCCTCGCACATACACACACACACACATACCTCAGCAGCAGGGGGGGGGGTCGATGGCGCGTTTCACTCTGAATTGCGTCATCTTAGCACCACCCCCTGCTTCGCAATACCGGTATTCTCATCATTGTGTAGTGGGGAAAGGGCCACAATGACGCGATCATGCTGTCACGGCTCCTGCTTCACCCCCAATGTTGCGTAAGGTCCCTACCACACACACCCCTTATGCCATGCCACGCCCTCCGCCATGCCAACTGGGGGGGGGGGCAGCCAGAATGTCGGCAAGTATGTTTTAAATGATAAATTAAATATGAGTTTGATAGGGATTTTGCCATACGACAAAGCAACCACACTTTTGCGCTACCTATGACTGGTCCGTGAGGGCTTATTAGCCGTGTCCTCACACGCAGCAGTTATATGAATTTTAATGAAAATATCTTTTTACAAAGTGTCTTTACATGGAACTATTGTGCACGCACAGGACAGCCTATAAACAGCTCATTACAAACGTGGACAATCTTATTTACAGAACGTCTTTTCAGTTAGGATGATTTTATCAATATTTGTGCGTCACACACATTGTAATTATTGTATTATATAACATGAATGTGTGTGTACCTCGCAGGGTTTATGTAACAGGGTTTTGCCCTTTAAATAAATGCTGCTTTAAATCTGCATGTGAGATCGCCGAAGTCGCACTGCTCCATATAACTCGCACCCTATCACATAAACCATCCTGTCTCTGTTGCTATGGACCACAGATAACAGAAAAGTCTAACACCAGCACCATGCAATACAACGTGTAAATAAAAGTAGGGATACACTGTCGACATCCTCTGCCCATGCAGTACCCTGATATCGTATGCCACGCCCACTTTTGAGCAGGAAAACTGAAATATTATGCAAAGGCAGCAGTGGACGTCCCTATGCTCGGCTGTGCTTTGGAGGCTATTAGCATATTTTAGCAGCTGCGATCTGTGAGAGAATCCAGTTGCAGGTGCATTAGCATAAATCTCGGATCAGGCCCTTTGTCACTTCAGTTTACAAAAACACTTCAAATACAGCATCACTGGCGAGTCCTGATACCCTCTGTGCATGTATTATATCTATGCTTTGCATATGAAGCCCATATATCGGTTTCTAGCAGCAGATTTGTAGAAATAAAAAGAGAAAAAAAAGTCAAAATATATATTTTTTTATATAATTTGAAGATAATGTAATAATGAGTCATATTCTTCCTCTACGGGGTCTATCGCCATCACTGTTGTTATACTAAATGATAGGCATCACTGGCTTATTTACACCATATACTCTACCAATGTCATACATGGCATGTACGTGAATACACAGATAATCCTCGAGCGGCAATTACCAGCAAAAAATAATAATGGGTCTGTCATTGCGATGACTATTCTCGGGGAAGAAGGAACATGGTCACTCGCACTAATCTGAGCCTTAGTATGTGACATAAAAATTTTAATCCACTCAACAATATGTGAGCCAAAGCCAAACAGCCTAATAATACACCTCTGGGACTTTGAACATCTGTAAGAGGGGTGCGGTGCAGTGCCTGCTGCCGTGCAGGTGTACTTCAGTTCCTTACCTTGCGTCGCACCCTCTTACTTACTGGCCGTGTGTTGAACGGACGGTCCTGGAACCCCCAAATAGAACACGGACACGATGACCTAGGGGGAAGGAGACGAGGTGAGTACCGTCCTTCCTCACGTCGACCGACGCACCCTACCAAACTGAGGGATAAACTCAGGTTTTAAGTGAAGATCATTATTGGCACTTTTGGCCTCAAATCCCGAATTTTCACCTATCGGTACTCACGCACCAGGTGAAGATCCGTCCTTGCACCGGGATGCAAGGTTCACCGTCCGCCCAGAAAGAGGGAAGGAGAGATAGGTAGTGACAAACAAACAGGGAGAGACAGTACACACAGATATTTGTCACCGTGTGCACTCGTGCTCTTCGTCCGCTCACTCACCTACAGGTCCCTGTAAGGAGATACACAACACAGCCGTGCAGGGCCTAAACCTATGTCACGCAACTATACATACTACGACAACATAGCCCTCAACCTACAGTGTGTGTAGTGCGACATGTATAACAATAACTAAAAAACACCAATCACAGACTATAAGTACACAAGAGCAAAACACGGTGCTGTCCCTTTAAATGCCTGCTACCTGCCTATCCAGAGCTGGCCAGCTCCTCTTCTCAGTGACTGGAGAAACACTACCTCATTGGCGGGAGCCGGACAGCTCTCCACCACTGCTCACACCTCTAATCATCTACGCGGGGCTGCCTTCCTATATTGCGGCTTAGGCCTAGGGGCCTGCCTAATGATGGGCTCTGGTAGAGGCTTGGGCCTAGTTCCCAGCGCCACTTTATATGGGGCTCAGGCCTATGGGCCTGACTAACTGTGGGGCTTGCTATATAGGGCCTAATGCTATCCTGTATGGGTACAGGCCTAGGCCTGGTGCCCGCCTACATTATTGAATAGTGACCTGAGCCTAGTACCCAGGCCACTTACACCTAATTAAGGGGAAATCCTTTTACGGGGCCTAATGCCCGCTACTGAGCCCGGGCCTTGTGCCCGACTATTTACCCACGGGCCTAGTGGCCAACAATGCCCCACGGGCCTAGTACCCGACAACCCTGGTGGTCTAGGGAGGGGGGTATATGGTAGGCCTCACGGAGGGCCTCATTCTTCGGCCGCTGGCCCATCCTGGCCAGCAGCGCCGCCTCTTCTTCTCCTCTTCCAGCCGGCACCGCCTGTCTTCTTTCTTGATAGCGGCATCTTCTGGCCTCTTCCGCAGCCGCCGCCCCGGTTGACGCAACGATCTTCTGCTCTTCGGGAGGTCTTCTCTCCTCCCTCTCCGCCGCCGAACTCTCTTTTCTTGCTCGGTGCCATCTAATACAAGGCGGCGTGAGTGGGCGGGGCTATGATGTGGCGAGCTGCGATTGGCTCGTCGCGTGCGCCTCCTATTGGCTGCTGGCCCGCGAGATGGGTTTGTCTTGCGGCCAGAGCCAAACACCCGCCGCTGTAACCAGGCTGCCGGGCAGCGGGCTACAATAAGCCACGTACAGAGCACCGCGTTCGATGCTTGACTGGCGCTGGGAACAGATACTCTGTCCCAGCGGTGGCTACCTGCCGCCGCTTCTTGGCTGCCGGGTGGCAAGCTCCACTGAGCCTGCGCCCGGAGCCAAGCCTCTCCCCCGCGCCACTGTACCGCCGGCACTGATGAAAGGGACCAGGCGGTCCCTTCACCAGGTGCCCGTGGACACATCCCCTCTGCCTGTGCAGATGCTGGGATCAGCCACTTGATCCCAGCACGGCTCTCCACACATCCATACCAAAATAAAAACGAATCCTATGTGACATTCTGAATTTCCACCTTCACAACTCTCTCCCCTGTGGAACTTTCTCAGTGCTGGATGTATGTAAGGACTTGTGGAGCTTAGGGCCGTAGTCAATTGCCGGCGAAAAGCCGAGATCGGCGAAAAGTGCATTTCGCCAGACGAGAAATGTTCCCATATTCAATTGCAAAGACTTTCCGCCGATGCGAAAAGTCTGCGCCTTGTAACCAGCGGGAAAGAGTCGCCTCTGAATGGAGGCGGAAAAAAGTGCAGAATTGGGGGTTTGGGTGCAAAGTTGCGGGAACACCCCTGCAGCCTTGGGACAGTCCTCCAAAGGTAAATTGCATCTAAAAAAGTTTAAAAAATACTTTTGATCACCCCAAAAAAGTACTTTCGTTTTGGGGGACAAACTTAAAAACTAGCGAAATAGACTCAAGGGGGTCCCCCAAGTATGCCCCAAGCTGTTTTTTTGATTGCAGGTGCTTGCTGAAGGTGCGTTTTTTACGTTTTTTAAAAACGCACTTTAGAGATTTTTAACCATGCTTACAACCATTTTCATGTACTCTAAATTTGCTGGGACTACTTATTTTTCCCCAAAAGTACTGCAAAATGCTATTCTTCACCACTTGTGCAAAGACGCTAAATAGCACCAATTGAGAGCATTAAAGCACCCCAAATACCTTCAGCAGGGCTAATTGGGGGTATCCATAGTGATCCCCCACATCAGTGCATCTTTTGGGGATGTCAGGCTGATTTCCCCAAATCTGACAGTACTTTTTGTCAATCTCAGTTTCGCCAGGACGCGTTCTCACGTCCTTTGCAATTGAATAAGGCGAATTGCGGTGACAAGCGCGATACTTTTCTGGAGGCAAAACTGCCGATGACTGCGAAAACTCCGGCATGTGAAAACTCCAGGACTTTTCGCCCGCAATTGAATACGGCCCTTAGATGCTGAATCAACCACCCTCTTGCCCGTTTCTTCCAATGAATAATGGATCTGACTGTACACTGAACACATTTAATCTGCTTTGGGATCTGGACTGGTTCTAGGAGTCAAGTACCGGATATGTTCTTATTAAGCTCACAGGAGAACATTCCAAGCACTGAGGGCCTGATTCAGACCCGTTCGCTAGGCTGCGATCGCTCGCAGCCGGGTGATTGTTGCAAACTGCGCATGCGTATAAGTCGCAGTGCGAGTGCGCGAACCAGTCAATGCGATCAGAAAATGATCGCACGCTAGCCTTACTTTGAACGTTAGGTTGAGTGACAGTGTCATTTGTGGGTGGTGACAGGGGCTGTGTATGTTAACGGGGGAGTAGATGTGTGAACGCAGGCGTGCCTGTGCATTTTAACAGCGTTTAATAGGTGTGCATAATTAACATGGAAGCGTCATTGTACATGTCACCTGGTTGTGTTTCACACTGCAGTGATCGCAGTGCTTGCAGCGGGGTAGGGACGACCTCAAGGTCTGCGAGCAGCTCCGATGGCTCTCGATGTTACTGTTTTTTCAAACACTTCCTGGAGATGACGTGTGCTGCGAAGGGAAGGGGACGTCTTTAGACTAGCGTGCGATCACTCTGCCGTTGCACGCTAAGACATAGAGGGCATCCTTAAGCCTGGCCGTGCGATCGCGGAAATTGCATACCCGGCCCCTGTCGGCTGCGAGCGATTGCGGCCTAGAGAATGGGTCTGAATCGCCCCGTGAGAGCCAAGCAAGCTTCATGTGTCGCGGTCAGACGTATCATTAGTAAAATTGTACATATGCTATAAGGATCCATGTAGGCTTTTGGTCTACTTAATATCTTTAATAGTCATCTGCTGTGGTCCAAAGAAGTGCACATGTTCAGTAACAATACTTAGGTAGGCTGTGGCATTTTCATTTTGCTCAGTTTGTATTAAGGGACATTCTCAACAACATTACACCACCAATAGTTTTGGCATTGGACGTGCTGCTGTGCTGTTGCTCTTCGCTAAACCATTGATGTAGATAACTGTTTGTCACCATCTAGTGGTTGCCAGGAGGCATGTCATATATGTATATGTTTTCAACAGACACATTTTTTTTTTTCTTTACCTCCTCATGCATAAAGTGTACTGTACATTATCTATGTCCAAAAGAATTTTCAGAAATATTAATGTATTTATTCACGTGGCTGGGTTTTGATTGAAACGTCACGATCATTCTGCTTTGATCTCCCCATTCTTAAAAAACACCCTTGATCCTAACCTTCTCTCTAACTACCGGCCCATCTCTCTCCTCCCTTTTGCCTCCAAACTCCTTGAGAAGATTGTCTACAACCGCCTTACAGCTTTTCTTTCCTCCCACTCCCTCCTTGACCCTTTTCAGTCCGGCTTCCGTTCTCTCCACTCCACTGAAACTGCCCTTACGAAAGTCAGCAATGACCTCCATGCTGCCAAATCCAAAGGTTACTACTCTCTGCTCATTCTCCTTGACCTCTGCTGCATTTGACACTGTGGACCACCTTCTCCTGCTGCATATGCTTCACTCCCTTGGTCTACGTGACACTGCCCTCTCCTGGCTGTCCTCCTACCTCTCTGACCGACCGATCTTTCTCGGTTTCCTCTCATGACTCCTCTTCAGGGGCTGGCTGGCAACTTTCCACCTGGGGGGCAAACACAAGCAAGTGGCCCCGGCTTTTAGCACTGTCTAGACCACCTTCTCTCTCACATGCCCAACCGTTCAATAAAATTGCATGGTCCACCTACCCTCAAAATGCTATATGACCCACATGACCCCAGGTAGCCCCTTACATGCCCCCTCCACAGCCGGCTATTTCCCACCTGTTTGCCCGAGCATCTACCACTCTCCAGCACCATGTTTGTAACATGCCCCCAAGTGCCCAAAATGTCTGACATGCCCCACTTTGTGTCCTGAATAACCTTTAGCATCTGCTCCCCAGCAGCATTATCCCCACATGCCCCCTGTTGCCACAATTGCTAATAGTGTCTGTCTGTTTCACCCCCAGCAGCACATGCCCCCTGTGGCCAAAATGCTCCCAGCTGTGCCCCCTAACAGCATGTTTCACATATGTCCCATGCCCTAAATGCCCCAGCGTCTGCCCATTAGCATTTTCCCTACATGCTTCCTTGTGCCCCAATTGTCTGACATGCCCCCTCCACATTAGTCACTTTGTGCAACAAATGCCCCTATCTTCTGCCATCCCCCAGAAGCATGCTCCCCACATGTCTCCTTTGTGCCCCAGCCTCTCCCTGACATGTTCCATATACCTATCAGCTTTTTACCTTCATTGTGATGAATTTGCAAGCAGCCAGCTGCCCGCAAAAACTATGCTGCTGCAGGACCTGGGGACACTGTAACATGGATCGGTCACATGGGCTGATCACATGATCGGAACTCATAACGACATCAGGGGATATATTTCCTGCAGGTGATCTATCCTCTACCTGCCCCCTAGGATCCGGCGCCCGACCTGCTCCATCATCGCATCCCTCACTGTCCTCCTGTGACCAGGGCCGGCAACAGAAATCCTGGGGCCCAGCACACTCATTTTTTGGGGGCCCCCTATCCCCTCCCATTATGTATATGCAGGTCTGCTATTGGCTCATCCCCTGTGTTTCAATCTCTCAGTTTAATCATCCCCCAGCTCCTCTGTCTCTCATCTTAATCATTCCGCAGCCCTTCTGTATAATCATCCCCCTGCCCTTCAGTTTAATCATCACCCAGCTCAGTCTCATTTCCCAGTCCCTTTGTGTCTCAGTCTAATTCCCTAAGCTCCATATCCCCCCCATCATGTGCATACCTCCATATCCCCCCCATCATGTGCATACCTCCATTTCCCCCCCCATCATCTGCATACCTCCACCGCCCGCAATTCTCTAGCCCAGCCCACACTTACCTGAGACGGCTCTCTGTCCGGCTATGTATGTTGTTCTTCTTCCCGGGTGGTCAGCCCAGAGCCAGCCCCAGCTCCTCTGTGTTCCAGCGGCGTGATGTTATGATGTCATGCGCGCTACGTCGGGCTGCTCCACCTGTCGGCCCCAGCTATTCTGCTCTGCGCCGGACAGCTGACCCCGGGCTTATTTGAACATGTTGCTGCTTAAAGCAGCAGGCCAGCGGCAGAGGTAAGGGACGGGGGGACACATGGACGGGGCCCCTCGAAGTGTCGGGGCCCGATACAAGTGTCCCCTTTCTACCCCCCTGTAGTCGGACCTGCCTGTGACTGTAGGGCTGCGGCACAGCAGCACACTCCTCACCGTAGCGTGTAACCGGCGTAATGGTTGGGCAGCCTGACAGTGACAGCCGGGAGGCAGGCACAGGAACCTCCGTGGCTGCCACTGGTATATGGTTTTGTAGAGCAGCGGCAGCCCTAGTGCTTCAGAATTATACCGGCCCGGGGGGCAGATGGCACCCTGCCCCCCGGCCCAGCATGCCACTGCTCCTCTCCCCCCCCCACAGCCTCTTACAATAGGTGTTCCCCAAGGTTCTGTTCTTGGACCTCTCCTATACTTCCTCTATACGTCCTCTCTAGGTGAACTCAGCCGCTCTTTTGACCTCCATTATCATCTCTATGCTGATAATACTCAGATCTACCTTTCCTCCCCTGACCTCTCCCCCTCTCTCCTCACTCGTATCTCCAACTGTCTCTCTGCTATCTCTTCCTGGATGTCCCAGCGATTTCTTAAACTTTAATATGTCTAAGACAGAGCTGATCGTCTTCCCACCCTCCCACATAACCGCACTTCCCACTATTTCTTTATCAATTGATGGAATAACTATCTCCTCTAGTCCCAAGGTATGCTGTCTTGGAGTTATCCTGTACTCCTCCCTCTCCTTCAAGCCACATATCCAGAACCTTTCACAGTCCTGTCGTTTCCATCTCAAAAATATTTCCAAGATCAGACCCTTTCTCACCCAGGATGCTACTAAAACCCTCGTACACTCACTGGTCATCTCCAGATTGCACTACTGTAACCTCCTCCTGTCTGGCCTCCCCAAATCCTTAATGCTGCTGCACGGCTTATCTTCCTCTCCAAATGCTCTACATCTGCCTCCCCTCTCCTACAAGCCCTCCACTGGCTCCCCTTCAATTTTTAGAACCCAATTTAAGTTTCTCACGCTTACTCACAAAGCCCTCACCCAATCTTCTCCCATTTACATCTCTGATCTCATCTCACTTCACTCTCCTGTCTGCTCTCTTCGTTCAACAAATACACGCCGCCTCTCATGCCAGCTGATTACTTCCTCCCACTCCTCCCTCCAGGATTTTGCCCGCACTGCTCCCCACCTTTGGAACTCTCTCCCTCTCCCCATCAGACTCTCCACCTGTTTGCAATCCTTCAAACGGGCTCTCAAGACCCACTATTTCATCAAAGCCTTCTAGCTCTCATCCTAACCCGCTGCTACATGCTCCTTCCTCCCTGCCTACCCCATCTGTGTCACACCTGTTTGTCTGCCCCTCCCTTTTAGTGTGTAAGCTCTTATGAGCAGGGCCCTCTACCCTCTTGTGCTTCTCCCTACTTTACTTTCATTTACTCCTTACTCCCCATTAGGGCACCTAACACTTGGTGCTTATGCTCTGCTGCTTATCTGGGTGTTATGATCGCTAATGTAGCAATATATATTATCCATGTCCTTGTCCTGTATTGTATTGTTCTGTAATTCGCTTGTCTACAATTTGTTTATGTACTGTGTAAGGTGCTGAGGAACACTTGTGGGGCCATATAAATAAATGATAATAATAATAATTGATCTGTAGTGCCATCTGCCCCATTGTTAATTCTGCCCTATTGTGCATGGGATGTGTTTCTTACCTTCAAAGTCTACGCTTCTAATATGGCGAAAGATGAAATAAGGAAATAACAAGCAGAGTGTTAGAGATGGCGGATGGAGAAATACTCTGATATGTTAGGGTAAGACTGAGGAGTGCATCTAGGTCTAACTTTTCCTATACACAAAGTTTATTCTGGCAAATAATTTGTAGTAGACTGTTATCATCTTGCACAAAAAAGAACTGATTATGTAGCTGCCTCTGATAAATGTCTGAAGCATTCTTGTTTTAATTCCCCAATATTAAAGGTCCACTAATTGCAATATTCCTGGTTATTTAGAGCATCCAGTTACTTATTAGCATTTAGAAGGTTTTCATTGTTGTTGGCTCTCTGCATGACCATATCACCATAGGCAGCATAGGAGGTGAGAGGAACAACTTTCCTTATCAATTTGTCTCAGTTTGAGGGCGATTGAGATAATCTGGTTTAAAGAGTAAAAAAGCCACATGGTCTAGGAATCGGTAACCCTAACCCTAACCTCCCGGGGGGGTGCCTAACCCTAAGTCCCCCCCAGGAGCCCTAAACCTAACCCTCCCCCCCCCGCAGCTGTCCGCGCCCGGCGCCCGGCATCCCTTCGATCAGGATGCCGGGTGTCGGTCTCCCGGCGTCGGTAAAATGACAGGTGTCTAGATTTAGACGCCTGTCATTTAACCCTCGCCGGGATTTAGTAGTCTAGAAGCCGGCGGTCGGGATTCCATCCGCCGGCTTCATAAACATATACCGGCCTTGGGTATCAGTAATCAGCTTTTACATCCAGTGAGATTTGTCCTTTCACGTTCGGTGCAGGTCACTCATGGTAAAGCCACGACAAGTCTGCTACTGCTATCAGAATGAACAATCCTACAAATACTTGTTTTATTGCCCTTTAGCCTTGATGCTGCTGCAAGGTGCAGTAAGAGCTGGCAGAGGCTAGGGGGCAGGATTGTACACTAGTCTAGCAGAAACTGCTACAGGCAATAGTAATTGGGAGCCAGCTGTCACTCACTGACCATCCCTTTAATTGATTAAAAGATTTTTTTCTTTTTTTACCTGAAATACTGCTCATCGGGTCCTCATTTATGTATAAAATAACTCATCACATTAGAGACTTCCTTTGTTTTGCAACATAACATTTTTCATCTTTTATTTACATTGGTTTAGAAGGGAATCGGTATGAGATGCCGGCTGTTGAAATCCCGACACCAGCATCTCGAAAGGGTTAACATAGCGACAGTTGTTGGTCAGTATGCTAACCTTTCCCCTCTCCCTACCCCCCCGTTTGGTGCCTAACCCTAACCTACCCCCCCTAGTGCCTGAACCTAACCTCCCCTCCCCAGTGCCTAACCCTAACCCTGCACCCTTAGTGTCTAACCCTAACCCTGCACCCTAAACCTAATAAAAACATTCAGCTCAGGCAGGATGGCCCTACTGCTGCATATAATGGCTTACTGTGATCGCTGGTCCTGTATATGACAGAATTATGTCATACCTTCGTATATTATAGCTGGTTAAGGGCTGATTCTGCCCTCTTCATGGAATGACCACACTTGCTTTAAAATCAAGCATTTGGAAACCCCTCTATAGAAATCCTGCGTTTGCCACTGCCACCCCAGGTTACCACCCAGAAACATGCACCGAAAATTGCATGTATCTGCGTGCAACTTCGATCTAAGAACGCCTCCACAATAAAAGACTATTAACCCACCTAATAATTATTATACTATCTCCTGCTAGACACAATGTTATTGATGCATTTTGTGCAGAAGTAGATGTCGTCACTGCCCCTCGTACACATTCTCCATGGTGTATCCTCCTATTATAATGCGCTCCTCTCACAATTAACGCCGTCTTGCAGTGCTAATCCCAGTGTGTCCCAGAAATATCTGCACCCAATCACACACATGGGGGCAGATGTACTAAATGCTGGAAAGTGATAAATTGGAGAGTGATAAATGACCAACCAATCAGCTCCCAACTGTCATTTTTCAAACACAGCCTGTAACATGACAGTTGGGAGCTGAGTGGCTGGTCATTTATCACTCTCCAATTTATCACTTTCCAGAGTTTAGTACATCTCCCTGTCACAATATAAAAATAATTGATTTGTAAGCTGTATCCATCTCATTCCAGGGGCATATCTATAATGGGTGCAGGGTGTGCGGGGCACACGGGCCCCTGTGTCCAGGGGGGTCCCGCACCGCACACCCTGTACCCATAGTGTTACTTACCTCTCCAGAGTCCCACATCCGGCGCTGCAAAAACAACTGGAAAATGGCTGCCGTGGCCATTTTCCCAGTGTCCTGCGCATACTCTATAGACTCTGAGCGCACTCTAGTGCCCAGAGTCAATAACTCCGGTGCTGGCTGCGCACAGCTCAGTGCGCAGCCGGCCGCCGGGCAGAGAGGAGGGTGCCCGTGTCAGAGACTGCACACAGGCCCCCTTCTCTCTAGAAATGCCCCTGCCTCATTCTGTGAATGGTGGATGACCCTCACCTTGCTTATGTTGTACTCTATGCACAAAATATAACCACCAAACCTTCCCAACACCCAATTAATAACAGGAGACTGAAGTGTTGGAACGGAAAGATCTCTTCACTACTGGAAGGAGAGAGCTGGTCTTTTGGAACATAATATTATATAGAGATTTACAGAAAGCAAATATTTGTGACAAAGATGTCTTTAGAATATGGCCAGCACAAGCTTTAGGGAGTCCAAGATGGGTTGGGTATGAAATCCCGGCTGTCGGGATGCCGCAGGACAGAATACCGACAGCCAGAATCCTGACACCCATAAGAAATAACTGTAAGTCTCCCCCTAACCCCTACCCTAACCCTCCCTCCCCGTGCCTAACCCTAGCCTATCCCCCTAGTGCCTAAGTCTAAACTCGCCCTCCCCGCACCCTTAACCTAACACTTCCTCCCCAGTGCCTAAACCAAACCTTACCCCCTAGTGCCTACAGTCCCGTAGAGAGCCCGGCCGGACCCAGCTAATGGAGGGGGCGTGACCTAATAGCGGGAGGCGTGGCCACGCCCCCTTGACAAAAATAAAAAGGATAAATCACTTTTGCTACGCGGCGCTGCGCGCTGGGGAGGGGGGCGCTGTAAGCCCCCCAGCCTGGCGCTAAGCAGGGGGGGCGCAATCAGTGTTGTCGCTGCCCCCCGCAGCCATAGGAGACTGTGAGCAGTCTCGCACTGCAGCCCAGCACAAGCTGTGTGCTGAGCTGCTGTGAGGGAGGGGCGAAGCCAGAGCCGGGCCCCGACAGGCCCCTCTAGCAAGCCCGGGTAAATGGTACCCGCCCCCCCCCCCCTCTCGGCGCCCATGAGTGCCTAAACCTAACCTCACCACCTCACCCTCCCTGCACCCTAATCCTCCCCTCCCAGTGCCTAACCCCAACCCTCCCCCTAGTGCCTTACCCTGCACCCTAACCTCCCCCTAACACCTGGATACCTACTTTTGAGATGCCAGCGGTTGGGATACTGGTGCCAGGATCCCAACCTGTCAGGATTTCGGCACCGGTATTCAAACGGCCAAGATATTTCTGGTTCTTCTATGTAACCATTCAGTAATGTGTACACTCCAAACTGTTTGTCTGTAACACCTCTCTGCCCACATCTGCTAATGGTAGAATTGCAGACATCCGTCTCCTTCTTCTGTCTGTGGACGACCTTTTTGGGTGAAGTAGACCATGATTGATACATTGGACGCTGCAGGGGTAATAACAGATGAGGCTGTCTTTATTCCACATATAGCGGTGAGATGTTTCGAACATTCTACAAGCAACCGATCAGCTTGTAGCTATCATTTTATACAATGTACTTAATAAATGTTAGCTGGAAGCTGATTGCTTGTTATGGTCAACTTCTCCTTGTTAGTAGGTTTGATACATCTCTCCATAGTCTCCCCAATAATGAGACCCCAGTGTATGAGAAGGACGAATGAGGACCTCAGCATGCCCTGAGCCCAGTTCTTTCAGGGTAATCCAATTTATTCTCTTTCAGCCACAAATCAGCAGCTAGAAATGTGCAGGGGGCAATCCCAGGTAGAATGTTTGGAGAGAATACAAAACATTTTCCAAGTTGCGTTGCAGACCGGCCGGGTTTGAAACAATGATAACAACCTGGATGATTGATTTACCAGATATTGAGCTATTAGCTGATCAACTCCCCCAAAAAATCATGAATCATAGACATATGAGGTACATGGGACCTCTTGGTGATCAGTATCCACCATTGTTGTTGACTCTTTGACGTTTCTCCTTCCAGCTACACTGACTCGCCCAGTATTACACACAGTGCCGAATTATTTACATGCTCAGGTATAGAAAAATAAATCCTAACTCATAAACTTTAATAGTACATATTTAGCTTTTGTTGGTTGCACAAGATGTGTATGATACAGGGGTACGTTTCAAACTATGTAAAATAAGTCTTGGTCCATCCATTTAAATAGTTTTTTTCCAAAATTACATGTTCTGGGCACTATCAAAAGCATAACATGAAGAAAAAGGAACGTGGAATACACCTAATAATAATAATAATGGCTGAATTATGTTGGTTGAAGTCTGCAGCATATGGATGTAATATAGGGCCTCATTCACTACAGATGGCAATATTGCGTATGCACACAGTTCAACTGCGATAGCAAGCCAATCCACTGCGATCACAATGCAAACTCAGCACCACATAAGGACACCCACTTTACCTTACACACATCCGTAATGCTTAGCAGAATAGCGAAAACATCGGTACAATCGAGTACCATCACAGCCTCACGCACACTTGCACAGGCTCTGTGACCTTCCTCAGAAATTGCTAACAACCACTCAGGCTGTGTAGGGCATCACAGTGGATAATTTATGCACGCCCCTGTAACGGCATGCAAATGCACTGGCACACCTGCGTTCAGGCCAACCACCCCCTGTCACCACCCACAAACGGCATTTCCTGTCAATCACTCTGCAATGGGTCGTAGTTACTGCGATCACAGTCCCCATCGCAGCGACTGGTTCGCTCATGCACACTGCGACAGGACCGGTGCTACCATTAGGCAGCTTTAGGCGGCTGCCTAGGGACGCCGGCCACTGGAAGACGTCCACAAAAAAAAAGAAGGTCTCTTTCAGTCCCAGACAGGTTGGTTTAGAGTTTGTGTGGGGGTGGTTTTATTGAGTGCTGACAGGGTTAGTGTATGTGTGTGTGGCTTTAATGAATGCTAGCAGGGTGGGTGCATGTGAATGTAGGGGGTAATGGGTACTGACATATATTGGGGCACGGATGTGTGCCATAAATATATTGGGGCACGGATGTGTGGCATAATGTATTGGGGCACAGCTGTATGGCCTATAAAGAATTTGGGGCACATGTGTGGCATATGCACTAGGGCATCATTTGGCATAATTCATGGCTATGTGGCATACAATAACGTTAGTGCACAGTTGTGTGGCATATTATGTATTGGGGCACAAATGTGTGGCATGTTATGTATTGGGGGCATAAACGTGTGGTCTTTATATGGCTCTACCCCCTCCTCACTGACAGCAGCAGCCTTGGTGGGACTTATCTGAGCGACAGCTGCTTCCTGAGGCTGCTACAGGAGAGTGACAGATTCAATAGGTAAGTTAGGGTATCGGAGTACCCTAACTTGGCTGGGTATAATGTTAGTGCAGTTTATGTATTGGAGGCATTGATGTGCAGTATAATTATGAATTGGGGATACAACTGTGTAGAATATAATGAATAGTGGAACATAACATTATGAATTGGGCGCAGAGTTATGTGGCACAGTATGAATTTGGGACACTGCTGTGTGGCATACTATACATTTGCATAATTAATATGTGGCATAGTATGAATTTGGGACACTGCTGTGTGGCCTATTATACATTTGCATAATTAATATGTGGCATAGTATGAATTTGGGACACTGCTGTGTGGCATACTATACATTTGCATAATTAATATGTGGCATAGTATGAATTTGGGACACTGCTGTGTGGCATATTATACATTTGCATAATTAATATGTGGCATAGTATGAATTTGGGACACTGCTGTGTGGCCTATTATACATTTGCATAATTAATATGTGGCATAGTATGAATTTGGGACACTGCTGTGTGGCATATTATACATTTGCATAATTAATATGTGGCATAGTATGAACTGGAGGGAGCAGGGGTGGTGGATGAAATGTTGCCTAGGGCGCCCAGACACCTTGCACCGGCCCTGCACTGCGATGCGTGCGCACGTGCACTGCGAAACAATTGGCCATTTGCGTGCGTATTAGGAACTGCGTTTCTTGCTGAAACAGGCTCATAATGTCTATGCTGCTGGAGAAGCAGGGAGTGTCTGGTGCCTCACTCCTTTCCCCAATTATGCCCCGTTACTGTGATTGGCAGAAGGTGAATTGTTTGGGTACAGTCACCTGGCGCCCGACACCTCAGCTGAGAGTCCTTTGTAGAAGATTAGTTGGTATAAAGGAACAATGTAGTGGATTTAGAAATTAGCAGAATGTCAGTGTCACAGACCTGTATACTGACCTCACCATGCATCTACTTCTGTTATGTGTAACCCGATCCATAGTAATGTCAGCATGAAGCGACATTATTGTGTGTACATCAAACAGGCAGAAAGCAGTGAGTGCACTAGTGCCCACCAGTATAAGAGGCCCTGGCATAGCCGGATCATCCATTAAGTAACCTAGGTTCCCATCTAGGGCCCAGTGAGCACTGAGAGACCCAGATTACCCTAACCTAACCTAATGTTATGTGAGGGTTGGTTTGTTTTTTTAAAAAAGAAATAAGGGAGCGCAAACCAGTATGAGGCTCAGTGCCCGATGTGGTCCTAATTCTGCTCTGGGGCCTGGTAGCAGAGGATTGCCAAGTCAGAGTCATATCACCTTCTGCAGCTAGCAGGGATGGCATTACTCTCTGCATCACTCAGATTGGTGTAAGATAAATGAGGTTATTACAGGACTGGGAATTAATGAGTAGAGACGTTCTCAGTGGAGTCTGGATGAATAAACTGTGTCTCTATGGAGATTCACATGACACAGTTACATCATACTCTGTACTGCTGAATAGATTTCACTGTCTGATTCTCAGTATGTGTAATTAGCTAGATTGGGACATTTCCATACCATATGTTTGATGTATGAACTTAGGCCCTCATTCAGAGCCGTACGCTCTGAGCAGAGCGCACGCTCTGAATGAGGGCCGTCCTCCATAATTATGAAGCGTCTTCCTGGCCGCTCGTATAGCTGTGGGTCACCACCCACAACCTATACGAGCGTGCAGGTTGATGGCCGCGATGGTCTTGACCATCGCGACCATCGCCACTGCGAGCCGGAGCCTGCGGTTGAGTTTCTCAACCGCAAGGCCCGGAGTGATTTTGGCTCTATCAGAGCCAAATTCACTCCCACTGACATCACTAGTGATGTCAGTGGGCCGGCTTCTGACGGTAGGCGTTCCCTTGGGAACGCCCCCGTCAGGGAGGCACGCCCCCGGCACGCCCACCAAAGGGGGTGTGCTGTCAATCAACATCGACAGCACGCCCGCTTTGATCAGACACAACGAGCGAAGGAAAGTCCTTCGCTCGTCGCGTCTGGTGCATGCGCACGACGGAGCTCCCGCCGTCGTGCGCATGCGCAGTGCTCACCATCGACCCACTTGCGAGCGGACAGCCGCTTGCGAGTGGGTCTGAATCAGGCCCTTAATTTCCATAGGGAAACAATTGAAACAACTTTTTCCCTCATCAGAAGCCTCACATCCTTACTCTGTGCTGCTGGGGGACCCTGCTCTTTCCTCTATATAACTCTCGGTCTGTGGCTTTCTGTTGCCTCCATTGCCCTCTTCACATCATGTCACTGCCCATGTCACAAGCAGCCCTGTCCTCACTAACACATCACTCATCTCCTGATATACTCTGTGCTGCTGGGAACCCTACTCTTTACTCTATATTACTCTCAGCGTGTGGCTTCCTGCTGCCTCCATTTCCCCTCCTCACATCTTGTCACTGCCCCTGTCGCTCTCTCCTCAGTAACACATCACTCATCTCCTGAAGTACTCTGTGCTGCTGGGGACCTGCTCCTTCCACTACATAACTCTCAGTCTGTGGCTTCCTGCTGCCTCCATTCTCCTCATTGCAACCCTGTCATCACTTACATAATTGCACAAGTGGACAGGTCCAGGGACATACTGGGGCTGTAGTAGATCAGCCCTGGCAATCCGCCCTGTGTGAGACCCTTAGGCGCGCTCGCAAAGAGACATGGTTAAGCTTGAAGGGGGCGTGCAGCAAGTCACTGGGACCTGGCCTCGCAGCATGCCCCCGTCTTTTCCCGGCCAAGCAGAGCGCACCAGCCCATCACTGCCGCCACCCCTTCCCTCCCCGAGCTCATACCATGAACTCCGGCGTGGAGGGTGGGGACACCTCCGAAGTCTGCAAGGTGACTTCTGCCCTGTGCAGCTGCACTCCTCGAGCCAGCCCTCCAGCCCTGGACAGGTCACTGCCTCGAACAAAATCAGCTCATCTCCTGATGCTGGGACCATTCCGGTGGTCTGATTGGCTACTTTTTATGTTTTATTCTGGCTCTTTTCTTAACTAATGACACACAGACATGCAGGAGATGAAAACTGATTACAGTAGAGATATAGGACCTCATTCAGACCCGGTCGCAAGCGCTGAGCGTTCGCAACCGGGTCGATGTTTAGGTCCTGCGCACGCGCAGCGGCCGCACTGCGCGTGCACAAGCCCCAGAGCGAGAGAGAAATTCTCTCGCTTCAGAGCTCACTACAAAAGGGGCGGCTGTCGATGGTGATTGACAGCTCGACCCGTTTTGTAGGCGTAGCGGGGGGGTGGTTTCACAAACGGAGGCGTTCCTTAAGGAACGCCTGCCGTTTTGTGGGCGGCCGCACTGACATCAGCAGTGATGTCAGTGGGGAGCTTCCTGCTCCTGCTTCCTGCTCCCTGGGGCTTACGAGTGCCCAGACCCAACCTTAGGGTCTCGTCGCAAGCCCTGATGGTCGCGATGGTCTTGACCATCGCGACCATCAACCTGGTCGGTCGCTAAAGCTGTGGGTGGTAACCCACAACTTAGCTAGCGACCAGGAGGACACACTTCAAAATAGAAGCGGCCGCCCACATTCAGAATGAGCGCCTCTGAATGAGGGCCAGTGTTAATGCATTGTAGAACTAATTCTATTTACCTAAAAGTTGTTTATAGCCATTTAGCTGATATATTGTGATTGTTTTGTGAAACCGACTCCATTCATTTTAATTGCAGACAGTAAGGAAAAGCCAAACATTTCAATGATCATGAATAATATTATTACTCACTGTCAATGAACCACAGCAATTATTGTTGCCAGCGTAAATCATTTTGGTAATTAATGTTTTCAAATGCAAACACAAAAGTTACCATGATGAACTAAAAGAAACACTGTAAGTAATGTGTAAGCAAGTTGGAGATCAATGGTGTTTGTAGAAAGACATTCAAACATGTCTGTCCTGCGTTGGCTTGCCCCATGATAATTTTTGTATAAGTAACCTGTGGTCATATCAGAGCACTTGTTAAGAAATGCACCCATCCTGCAATTTTATTCCTCTGTGGATTTCACCGTTTGCACATCATTTATTTAAATAAAAGAAGAGGAAATGGTAGACACAGATCAATCTGGAGAACAAGAACTGGCAGGGGACACAATGGGTAGAGGCGCACAGGAAGTGGAGAGGCCGGACAGGAAGTGGAGGGACTGGGCAGGAAGTAAACTATGGACATGCGAAAGAATAAGGACAAAAAAAAAACAGAAATAAAATAAAAAGCAGCAAAATTATAGATTATATATTACAATACAAAAAATACTTACAAACATTACACAGTAATACTCTGAGCACCTGTGAGGGTTTTTTTTTTTTTTTATCATGTTGTTGGTCAAAAATAAGCTTTACTCCGAGCACCATAGTGAAAACTGGTTCACAGATTTAGTTTTTCTTCTCATCTGTACAGGACATCTGTTTTCATTAACATTTTTTCCCTTGTTTTGTGTGCAGGGGTGAAAGGAAATTTATCACAATTTTATTATTATTATTTTTTTTTAAATAATATTTAAAACTTTCATTTATCCACAGAAGAAAAAATATACGAGTCCCGTTTAGGCATCTGCACTTGTTCTCTTTAAATATCGGAGATTTGAGAACTTGAAAGAAAACATAAAAGGAAAGAGACAGCTCTGTATGGGTGACAAAAAGTGTCTGACAGTGTCCTCGATGTGAATTTTTGTAGGACATGGGATGTCTACACCATTATTTCTTTTTTTTTCTGCTAGGGAATGGTGTTTTTTATACCTTTTTTATTAAAAAAAGAAAGCCTGAAATAATTCTAGCTAAAAGTCTATGATAAAAATCTTTCTTTGGTCATCAGAAGATCCACCCAGCTTTAGGTCATGGTCACCTGTTGACCAGGGCCTTTTTGGTCTCTTATTCCACCTCATCGGAGGGGCTTGCTTTCTGCTCCTCATCAGCTGAGCTTCTTGAATACTGGTGTACAGGAATAGAGGGGGAAGGACTTCGCCTTTTTCTTTCAGAAGGGGATACAAGTGGGTTGGGGGGATGTCTCTATTTTTTTTTATTTGCCTCAGCCCAGAAAACATACAGGTCCCACTTCAAAGCCAAATTTCTGGTTGGTCTCTCCAAAGTCCATAAACATAGCGTCTGTCAAAGGAAGCTGCTCCACGCGTGGGGTGTGGACCTCTAGCACTGTCTTGTCTGTGCCCTTCCTCATCTGTCGGGAGGGAACAAAGAATAGAAATGTAGATGTTTCATAATTTATGGAGCTATTGTGGAATAGCTTAAAGTACATGGAAGATCCACGTTTGATGCTTCACTAAAGCTGTACAAAATGTATAATCACTTTATTATTATATTGCATTCAGAGTATATATACTATAAACCCATTTATATTGCCAGCGATATATTGGCAAAATGGCCTGATCATGCCATGTCTGTGGTCCAAGATGCTTAAGATGCCCATGAATAATTAAATTTAAATACACTGGATCATCGTCAGGCATCTGATAATATGGTTGGAGGATGCCCACTATCTGCCTGTGTGTGCGCTAATTTACTATCAGCCAACTATCAGATTCCCCCGTGATCAAACCCCCGTCCACTCAGCCCCCATGCCGAACAGCCAGCCCAGTTCACTTTGGCCGGTCAGGCTTGTGACCCAACTTGGGAAGTAACTCAACTGTTCCGACTTTGTGTGGCTGGTGTTAGAAATCATGCCGTCTCACACATGAATTAAACAGCAGCACAATAACATCAATGACGTAGCCTGACTACATATTGTTTTATATATAACTCCTGCGTAAGACCCTCATTAGCTCCCCCCACTCACCGCACAGCCATCTCTGAGAGCCTTGATGTAAGGACTCGTGTGGAAGGAGAGGTCCTCTTCATTGGAGCCCATGAAGTGCAATGCCTTTTGATAGCTGTCGGCTGAGGCCAGGTGCCAGCCAGCGGAGCGGTGGCAGTGATACGTGAAGTTCTGGTGGGCAGAGACACTCAGCAGACGGAGGAAGGTCAGCTGGACCACACCAACGGGGTTATTGTCCGAGTCCACATAAGAGAACTGGCGGAAAGAGAGACACATGGATATGAGTTAGCAACAGAGGAAGCTGCTCATCAGTATTAAGGTATCCATCATCTTTGTCCCAAGATCCCTGGTCCTGCCATAGATGTACTGAGTCCGTCCCCACCAGTCTCATGCCCTTACCTTACTACCACTCCTGAACTTGCTGTACCAGGTTTCCTTCTTCTCAGAGGTCCAGGCAGACATCTTAACCTACATGACACAATGAGTAGAATGACTTAACCATTCTCGTGTTCCACCTACCTGAGCGTGTCCACTGAATCCCCCTCCTCACCTTCTCAATACTCTTGCTGGGGAAGACACAAGACTCCCCACCCGCTGTGAAGTTGCAGAAGACCTTGAAGGAGTCTCGAGTGCAGCCCTGGTTTGGATCGATCCAGTATTCACCTGAGAGAGAAGAGTAACTTGCTACGTTCATAACCAGATTTAAGTGTGGTTGTAATGATTTCGTACAAATCTGAATGGTATCACCTCACAAGTTTCAGATTTGAGACGGAGGAGGAGATGTAACAATAGTATGAATTGTGTGACGTTATCATTGTATACAGTAGATCTCATGTCGGGTTCGTAAATCACAGAGAAAGTGCTATATTATATTCTGGAGATAGAAATTATTTTTGTCCTAAATATCAGAGATAATGTCTACTCCAGTAATACGCACAAAATGACAGTATGTATAAACTCCTGGAAATAATATCTGTACAAGTAGCAAGTTGTGATATAATCTCTGATAAGGAAAACACACTCCTTACTGTTAATAATTATGGATAATAGAAGTCACCTTGTACTGGGCTGACAGCCGTTTGCTTTTATATCTTTACAAAACCCATCTGTGACTTCTAACATCCATATAATTTAGTAGGAAAAACGTTATCCCTGTATAATATCCAACGTTGAAAATCCACTATAACATTTAATATTTTAAATGTAACTGTGCTGGAGTCATGGGTTAGACTCCGACCAGGGCCCTATCTGTGTGGAGTTTGTATGCTCTTCCTGTGTTTTTAGGGCTGGAACTGATGTGAATATTTAAATGTTCTCTGTAAAGTGCTGCGTAATAGGTCCTACATAGATAAATAAACTAAATAAAATTGGTGAAATCGCAGTAACTTAACAGATGACCATTTGCAACAAAGTTGAGATGTCAGATTGCTTCGTTTAAGTTCTGCCTTATTTAATGAGGTCACACGTTCCCTATAACAGCAGATGCTGGGGTAATTTACCATCGGGAAGCTCGGGGTGGCACAGTCGCAGGTCCTGGCATGTCCGAGCAGGGTGTTCCTTTGTGCCCAGGGGTGTCCTCATTAGCTCAATATCCTTCTTCATAGCATTAAGGGATCCATAGATCTCCTCCATACCGTCTGCGTAATCTCCAGTGGTCTCGTCTGCCATGAACTGACTGGCATCGATGGAGCGTTTGTTTTTCTTGGGCATCTGGAAGGGCAGCGGCTGGATGACTTCACCTGGGGGTCCCTGGGTACAAGACATGGTGTAAAATTAGTGTCATATGCTGAAGCCATTATACTATGTAGGAATGCAAATAAGAAGGGCAAGAATGCCCCCACAGGTCTCTCGCGGTTAGTGATTAAGGTTGGCACTGAGTGATGGGCGGGGCTTATTCCAGCACTCCCCCAGTGTATAGAGTGAGGGGGTGGCTCTTACTGATGTCACTGGCCCATACCACCAGCCGCACAAGGCTTTAAGGGGTCTATTTACTAAGCAGTGTTAGGAGACAGAGTGAAAAGTGATAAGTCTGTGATAAGGTGCCAGCCAATCAGCTCCTAACTGTCATCTCACACGCTGTGTTTGAAAAATGACAGTTGGGAGCTGATTGGCTGGCACCTTATCACAGACTTATAACTTTTCACTCTGTCTCCGAACACTGCTTAGTACATAGACCCCATAAGAGAGGAAATGGGCACTGCCCAGGTTATTATGCACGAGGACATCGTGAGGCTGATAACTGTGCATGCCTTACACATGAACGGTTATTGATCTAAGGACCAGCTGCATGTCTCACAAATCATATGTCACCAGCCTTCCCCCAAAAAAACAGCTAATTAATAAGTGATATTTGTATTATGTATACAATTAATTAACACAAGTTCAATATATTGACAAAACAATATTTCATACACGGAGCCATTGCAAAGGACAGTTCTTATTGGGAGAGCTGTCCTTTGCGATATTCTAGGTACATATCGGGGTAACGAACCTGCGGTATGTACCCGAAGACAGGCGGGAAGTACTGTATAGCGCATGCGATGCTTAGTACATCCCACCCAGGATGTGGATAACTGCAGTATTACATGCTATACACAAGCGGATGTTGTATTACTCAGCAGGTCCATGTATCACTCACCGGGGGTCCGGGCTGACCTTGTACTCCCTTCTGTCCCTTAGTTCCAGCTTGTCCCTACATGAAAAAGATAGACGGGTGAGATAACGGGTCTGGACAGGAGTCAGGCAGGTGACTCAGTGAGTAAGAGCATTACTGGAACAGGTACTCTGCATGGAGGGGCATACGGTACATACAAAGTGCAAGCTCATCAGCCACCCACTGCGCTGCTCCCCCCTGGCAGCATGGTGAACAAAGTTCTTATGGAGATTTTAATAGGGTTTATTACTCCCTACCAATACACATACACACTAACAGTATCATGGACCATGCAAGCACAAGAAAATAAAAAAATGATCATCTAATGCTCATGGTCTGACATCTATTCTGTACTCAGTCCTCCTCAGGTAGTGGCCAAGCCTGTGTGAGCTCCATGTACTGTGCGCGGACTCTGCAGCAACCGTGAAACTATCATGGAGTCTGTATCGCATAATGGTTACAGATAATGAGGTAACAGAGGACCTCCTACTTCTTCCATTGTTTGTCAGATTGCACTAATGCAAAGGTCAGCTGGTTCCTAATGAAGTAAAAGGCCTGTGGACAGGGGTGGGACAGCACCCCCTTAGCAGAATTTGGGGATGGGCCGGCAGAGGCCACTGTTCTGCTTTTCTGAGGCCAGTACATGAGCAGTGACGCCCAGCCTGGGCTGTCAGATCAGGATCTATAGGACAGGGCTTCACTGGGCCGGCCCCCCACAGATGCTCAGGAGAGCAGAGTTGTGGCCTTCACGGTGTATGGACCGGCAGTGCTGGGCCCCATTTACTGATAGCCCCATAGCAACCGGAGTGACTGCTCTAGCAGGAGTTGTGTCACTTGGCTGCATTGGTCCAGGCTGCACTATGTCTCCCTCTACTTTGTATATATGACCGGTGCACTGTGAGTATAACAGCAGCCTATGGTTTGTAATGATGATCACAAAATGGAAAGCGGAGTTTGCTTCTGTTCTACAAAATGGAGCACTGAGCGGAAGATGGGAGAGCTATGGGATGTATGTATCACATGTACTTTCCTAACAGGGGAGAGGAACAGCTTACTCACCGAGGCTCCTTTGGCTCCCTTAGGACCTGGTGGCCCCTAAATAGAAAAAAAAGGGGGAAAAAATGATCAGATGGTAGAAATAAACAACAACAAATATTACTTATCCCCATTTTGTCTTGGTCGTCCTAAGTAATTGTCTCTGGCTCCAACTCACTGGGAGCAATTTACAACACAAATGGGTAGACTCACAGCGCTTCTGTACTGTATGCGCCAAATCCACCTGCCTGCCCACATGGCACGTTTCTTGGTGTACGCCCACTTCGGAACCTGCCCTCACCCATACAGTCTATCTGCACCAAGCAGGTTTATTGATAAACCTGAAAATTTGCATAATGGAAACTATAAATCCCATGTAAGAGTCCTATTACAGAACTGGAAGTGCGTTTGCTTTTCACAAAAGCTGTAGCTGAAAGATGCAATCTACCCCCTAGTATAGGTACAGGGTGAAATCCATTTCCAGGGACCCGATAGGTGACAGAAAATTAGATTCAATTTTGTTTGTGGGGAGAAAAAAGGGTGTAAACCCCCTCCCCCTTCAGCTAAGCAGGGATCCCCTCATATAAATGTGTCCTCACCAACTATTATCTGACCAAAATAATCCCATCCCACAAATGCAGTCTCGTATCCCCATTTTAGTACAAAACTAGGTGCAGGGTGAACCTAGCAATGGATAGCTCCATACCGCCCACCTCCTCCCATGTCTAATGCACATTTCTGCAGACATCGCCATCTTAGCCTGAAAACACGCGCGTTTCCCTGTACCGTTATGTGTAATCACGCAAAAGCAGCTGCATGGCGTCACAAGCGATCATCTGCGCCACACTTTTACACGTTGTGTAATGAATGTTACATTTATATTGATCTACTACAAACAGTCTGTTCTTATCACTTTGACCATGGACAAATTCTGATGTTCATTTAGTTCCCGCCTTTTCTTGCAAATTAGTGAATTGATGTCCAGATTCAGAGCTTGGCGGAGACATGAGGAGCCCAGGATGAGGGAGATTAGGGGAATGGTGGGAGATGGCAATCAGGATATAAGATTATTCAGTATTGCAGATGGACAGAACAAAGAACGTACCGGGACACCGGCGGGTCCACCTGGACCGATAGGACCTGTGACACCAGAAATACCCTATAGGGGGGAGAGAGAGGTCGGTGTCAGACAACAATTGTCAGTCAACTACTAATTAATGGTATAAAGAAAGGCCCCATAAATGACCCTCTACTCACAGTCTCTCCCTTCTGTCCCGCTGATCCATGTGGTCCGGGCAGGCCTCGGTCACCCTTCTCTCCCTGTTCTCCCGTCGGCCCAATGAGACCGATAAGCCCAGGGTGACCCTGCACAATGGATAGAAGAAAGTTACTCTTGTGTTACCGCTCTCATTATAGAGTAAGGTGCATAATACCAGTGAGGTGCGACCAGACATGTAACAGCTGACAAATAAGCTGCTTTATGACTAATAATATAAAATCGTTCTCTTATAAACAAGAGCTGGATAATAATAACAGGTGCTAAGGACAAAATGAACATATCTGACATTAGAACCTGAAGTTACTACGTAATGTGAATATACAATAATACATAAGTGATGTTAACATATGTATAATCTACTGCAAATATCTGTACAAACAGTGAGTTATCAGGTCATCACCACGTATAATCGGTGAGTTCTGATATCATCACTTCAGCGTCCATTAGAACAACTTGTGTACTAAAAGGAATAATGCACCCACTATAATAAGTTTAATTGATATTAGAAGTCACCTCAGATTTCTGTGTCCAGTATAAAAGCACTTAGCTTCCAACTTCGCACTTTTGTCATAGCCCCAGAACTTGGTGACTCCAAACATCCATATAACGCACAGTAGCCACAGGAGCAGAGTATATGGCATATTGTATATACCTTCATACATAAGATCACTTGAGTTTCTCACCTTCTCTCCTTTGGATCCAGAATCTCCCTTAAGTCCTGGCAATCCGGGAGGTCCCTATAGAACAGACAGTTTAATACATACATACACTCTTATAGTTATTATGCACAGAGATAACATTGTAAGCCCACGGGCATCTCCCTTACCACAGGTCCTGGGGGTCCAGCTTGGCCTGTTGCTCCAGGTCGCCCTTGTTCACCCTACAGACATTGGAAGAAGATAAGGTAACAGCAGTGCAAAAACACATACATAGCTTACATAGAATTAGGACCTATAATTATTCAAATAAAACCAAATAAATTATTATCGGCCATGTTAGTAAGTACAGTCTGAGGATGCCAGCTCTCAGCCTATGTGTGCTTATCTAACAGAGCCTAGTGTGACCTCAGAAGTGTTCTGTTCCCTGACCCGAGCCCAGGACAGCTGGTTCCACTACACAAGTGATTTGGAATGTGATCCTGTCACTCGGCGCACAGGCTGAAAGGCTGGATGGTGCGTCACTTGTACAATTTTAGGTCAAAATAAAAACAAGAGAAGTATAAAATAAATTTAGTCTTAGGGCCATATTCAATTTGGGAGCGAAAAGTCGGTGCTGGACTTTTCGCTCCACATCGCAGGTTTTCCGGTAATAAAGGATCGGGCGCGAGCCTGAGGAAAGGTAAGTATCGGAAAAAATTCAGGAATTTTCGGGAAATGTCCCTGGGTCCCCCCTAAAGATGTCCAGACATGGGGGTTAACTATGGGTACCCCCATTTTAGCTTGTTGAAGGAAGTCGGGGATTGTAATAGCCGCGGCAGGTGCATAAATGCGGCTATTGTAGAAGTAGTGAAGAATAGCACTTAGGTTTGTTTTTTTTTTAAATAACTTATTCCATCAAATTTGGGGTACATGAAAATGGGGTAAGCATATTTTAAAGTCCCTAAAATTATTTTTAAAAATCCTGCAAAAATGCACCTGCCGCTACTCCGGCAATGAAGTAAACACCTGCGATATATAAGGTAACCCCTCTGGATTTAATTTGGCTTTTTTATAAGTGTGTTTTGTATTTTTTATTTTATTTTTTTCAGCCAAAATTTTAAGGTCATTTTTTGGGGTGTCCCGATTTTTTTTTTCATAATTTTTTGGACACATATCTTTTTTAGGGGACATTCCCTGGGGTGCAGGCTATTTTTTTAAAGCATGCACCCCTAAATCCCAATTCTGCAAGTCAATGTAATTAAATATGGAGATAATTGAAACAGGCGAATATGACGTCATTGCCGATAAATTATCGCCGATTCCGACATTTCGCCTCTAATTGAATACGGCTTTATTTTTGCAGACCGTTATGGACAAATATTGCACAACAGTGTATGCTGAGATATACCATGAAAATTAATATATTTTATTTTAAATGTATGTTAATGTGTTTTCATTATTGATGAGCATCCTAATTCCCTCTTTAATGCAAATGCGAGGCAGAAAGTCCAGTTCAGCCCTAGTAGCTGCAACCTCTCAACCCCTATCTGACAATTACCATATTGGCAATACAGCCCCCGGCAGTCAGACTGTGCCGAGTTCTCATGTGATCCAGCCGTTCAGCAGCCACAGAATAGCCAGACCTGTGTGTCTAGGCCACGATTTGGCCACTGATGCTGTCATTCGCTGCTCAGGCCCTAATGTTAGGGTATCCCGGTGTGTGACCAGCTAGACTATGTGCCACTCCAGTGCTAAGGGCAGTTATTTACATTTGTGTAATATAACCTATGTACAAAACTCACCACAGCTCCAGGGATGCCTCTCAGTCCGTCAGGGCCTTGTTTTCCTTGTGTACCCTGAGGCCCGATAGCGCCTGTCTTTCCCGGTCCACCCAGAGCACCAGCTTCTCCCTGAAACCAATAGGATAAGACAGGTGTTATAGAGAGGCTTTAATGCACCATCAGAGGCCAGGGCTCGACGTGAGGAGTTTACCATAAAGAATACAATACTGTATAGCAAAGACAACTTAGAAATATTGTTCCAAATTCAATACCCCATGTATTCAATTGCAAGCTCCTGGGGTCAAATACAGCAGGATTTACCTTGGCTCCCTTCTCTCCTTGTCGGCCTTCAGGACCAGAAGGTCCAGCTGGACCCTACGAGAAAGACAGAGTGTGAGACGCAAGAGAAAGACAAACAGAATGAGAAGAACCAGTGATGAGAGAGAAGAGAGTACGGGAATGGGAAAGTCTCTAGGACGTCATCTCATCTCTTCTTCCACGGGTCTACTCTCCACCAGCCCCATCCACTTGTTCCCCACCCCCCATTGTCTCTGTCTGTTCCCCAACACTATGCTTCCTTACATTGTGATTGGAGCCTTCAGATGTTTTTGCTGACTTCTCACGTTCTATGATTTTAACTTTATTATACTGTATATACATATACACACACACGAGCGCACACACACACTCTTGCCTAAAACAAATACATTGTGTTCTTTAATACTGTCAGTGCTCAGTGCTGAAAAAATGTGTACGTACTGCAGTATATAACTGGAGCAACAAGTATAAAGACATGGCCTGTGCCTTTGAAGAAAACAAATATTGGAATAGCCTTTACTACAGTGTGTAGTGTTGCTTCCATCTACGTAATGATCATTAGTGTAATCAATAAGGTTATCTTATATAGCATAATCTTATAGGGTCTGACTGAGTATAAAGTATTGTCTCAATGGAAGTAATGTGCAATCTCTCCAGCAGATTGCACATCAGTGCCCTGTTGCTCTCCCATTTACTGGCCCAAATGGACTTCTTACACTGGTTCTTGATGCTTGTACCTGTTTGACACCAGGTAACGGTAAGTAAAAACTCTATACCCATGTGTCTGTTTTTATTCCTTCCCTGTGACAATATATTGTGTGACTGTACAGCCAGATCTCAGTGTAAGTGAAGCTGAAACATTCACTATATGTTATGCTGTAATGTAAATGACATAGATACAGGAGAGAGTGACTGTGGTCACCAAGTCTAACAAAAAGTTATTCATGAAATTGCGGAAATGCACTTACTCGTTTTCCTAATGGTCCTGGGGGACCGTTCTCGCCAGTAGGACCAGGGGATCCCTAATAGAGAAGTAAAGAGAATGATCATGAGATGACAATCCACAAAGTAGAACAGTACATGGAGGAATAAATATACTGTAGGTGCTTCTGGCTGCTTAATTGAAAAGGGCATATTAATATTAAAAACACGCCTGGCTTTGATTTTTTTTTAAATATATAACATGTAAAATCAATTATAAATAATAGTGGTAAATTATAGTGATCATAGAAATTAAATTGTGATTTTATAAATGTCACTTATAGGAGCCAATTTAATAAGCCGCGAGGCTTGTAGCAGTGCCTGGGGCGAATCGCCGTAAGACCGCAGGCTGCACGTACTGCGGATTTCTGTTCACACCCTCCTGAGAGAGAACACAAACCCGAAGCCAGTTGGACTTTCTGCCCTTAACACAGCCTCCACAAGCATGTTAACCCACAGTTTTTGGCACGTAATCTGAAAACTATGGGTTAAAGCGCGCTAGCCGCGGATTTACCGTGTGAGGAAATGGGCTTATAATTGAATAGCTCCGGGCGTTTATTCCCGAGGCTACAAGCCCATGGTAAGCACCACGGTGAATTCATCTGCCCCATATACTATTGTAAAAAATAAAAACTAACTAAAATATATTGCTATTAGTCCATACATGAAGTGAGGTAATTTTTACACATTTAGAAAGTGTTGTTTCAAATAGTGATTGACCAATCATTAGCCGTAAGCCAGATAGAATGTGTGTAACAATTTTAGTCAGGTAATTAGTTATTCACTATAGGAATAATTGAGTTAGTCAATATCCTTTCCTTGGAAATTAGGGGCAACCATGGTAATGTGTGTGTACAGGGGCATATTACAAAATAACTGGAGGAGCACCGCCACCGCTGTACATCTCTCCTACGCTACACTTAGACAAGTGCAATGAGAGTGAGGCCAACGGCAGCCATTGTATAAATAGTGCCGCCATACTTGTTGACGCACAGTGGTGACAACACTGAGGGGGTCTTGTTGAATCGCTTGTATTGTAAAGTGCGTTTTGCTGTGTAAAATGTGCATTTTACTTCTGCACTAACGCACAAAGGGACCGATTCAGACCCGTTCGCAACTCTGCGTTCGCACACACCCACTCACTGCAAAAATATGCTAATGAATGCAATCGTACGGCAACTGCAGCACTAAACCAAGACGCCCATCACTGTATAAAGCCTGCCCACTTCCCATGACATGCATCCGCAAGTCAGCTAAAACATCGGTAACATCGGAACCATTCGCACCGCTTGTGGTTGACCTGACCGTGCCGCACAAGCTGCTATACTTCCTGTCGCCTGCTAGACCTCTGCCAGCGTATGCAATCGCAGGACCTTAATTATACACACCCCTATAACGGCGTTCCAACGCACAGGCACATCTGCGTTCCACTGACCACCCCTCTCCACCCCCGAATGGTCACTTTATGTCAATCACTCTGTGAAGGATTTGCGTGCTCACTGCGATCGAATGCAGCGGCCAGTTTGCGCATGCGCAGAATGCAAACATCGGCTGGCTACGTGCGAATGCAGCCTTGCGAATGGGTTTGAATCAGGCCCAAAGCGCAACTTATGTTGCAGCCATACGAAAGGTCAGTTGCATCTCGCACTTCTGACTGCTTGCGGTTCCTTATGACTACAGAGGCAGATGGGGGAGAAGGAGGGGAGCAGAGAGGGCGCGTATTGGCCCAAAGGGGACTTGCGAAGAATGAGATGGGAAACTTGCGGGTGCTCAGTGCTAGGTACTAAATGCTGCTGATGATAAGGTCTGGATGTGCTACTGTTGAAGGACTGGCCGCATCTTGTGACTCTTGCCAAATCATCATGTCTTGCAGATTGCTTTTCAGGACAGGGACATAAGTGGGGAATAATGGTGGCGTCACATGAGAGGGAATGAGCACTGCACTCTTTCAACCATTCAAAGAACACATAGGTTCCTGCAGCGACACAGGCGGGTGGCTTCACCCATCACACAACCCAGAGATCTAGATAGGACGACGCTGTCTGCAGAGCACCTACAGCAACGTATGTATGAGGGCTGAAGTATATATGTGATTTGGAGGAGGATAAAAGGTGAAGCTCCAGTGCCGGATATTATGGCATCTCATTAGTCCTCCAGCAGACACCATCACTCACACCACAAATGTACACTTTAGGTGGACGAGCAGCTTCATGTTTACACTTATTCAAAAGTACCACTGTAAATAGCGCCGATATTGCTCACAGTGCTGGGATGTGATTCTCAGGTGGTCAGGATAGCGCTAAGTGACAGTGTGTAATAATAATAACACAGACTAGAATAAGCACAGGAAAAGTGGAAGGTGGTTATGAACAGCATAGTGGCAAGATGGTTAGCATTGCTGACTTGGGTTCAGTTCCATTCAGCGTGTTGTCTGCATGGAGTTCATGTGTTCAAACGGTGCCAGCTCTTATGGTCCAAAACCAATAGGCCCTAAGATTTCCTCTGGCAGGAACTGACGGGAATAAATAGACATTCTCTGATTGTACAGCTCTGTGGAATATGTTGGTGCTATATAAAGGATAGTTAGGAAGGGGAAGGCCATTATATAGATTAGATGGCACATGCACTATGCCCTTATACACTATATCAGATATCACTGTGGTATTAGTCACTTACCGCCTCTCCTTGCTCTCCATCCTCGCCTCTATCACCCTTGGCTCCATCTTGTCCCTGACAGATAAAAGCGCATATTAATCAATATGTATTAATGTACAGAAAGTCTTTATAAACAATATAATCTATTTACACCATAAATAAGTAACCGAAACCTGTGCGAACACAACTGCTTGTGGCGTACAGATTGCACGGACATTGTCTCCTGGAGATGTCACCAGGTAACTCCAAATGCTATCTCTGAGCCCTCAAAATAAGTCATCAGAACCCCAGAAAGGGGGAATAAACCTAGTGTAATGGTCCGGCTATGTTTCATCATTTATTTTTAAATAGATGTTCAATACAATTAAGGGAATAGGTTAGTTCCCCAGACAGCCTACATTTCTCTGTATATTTGCACTTATTGGCCTAGTTGTCAGCTACCATTGTGCTCTCTTGGCCTAGATAATACAAAATATCCATACTACTCCGTACAGTGATTCATACAGTGATATAACACTCGCCTGACCTATCACAGTATCTCAGACTGTCAATATACAACGTGTACTGTCACATTATACTGCGGCAACGATCATACTGCGGCAACGATAAAACAGGTATAACATTATACTGCGGCAACGATCATACTGCGGCAACGATAAAACAGGTATAACATTATACTGCGGCAACGATCATACTGCGGCAACGATAAAACAGGTATAACATTATACTGCAGCAACGATAAAACAGGTATAACATTATACTACGGCAACAATTATACTGCGGCAACGATAAAACAGGTGTCACATACTGCGGCAACGATTATACTGCGGCAACGATTATACTGCGGCAACGATAAAACAGGTATCACATTATACTGCAGCAACGATTATACTGCAGCAACGATAAAACAGGTGTCACATTATACTGCGGCAACGATAAAACAGGTATCACATTATACTGCGGCAACGATAAAACAGGTATCACATTATACTGCAGCAACGATTATACTGCAGCAACGATAAAACAGGTATCACATTATACTGCGGCAACGATAAAACAAAGTGTTCCAGCTCCATAAGCCTGAATTAATAAAACATTTACTGTGAATGATGCCAGTAATTTAATAATTCCAGATAGTAATTCGGAGGATGTGACTGATTCGCTGTCCTCCTGGTTCAGTACTTACTCTGGGTCCCATCTCGCCTGGGGGGCCGGGATCTCCGGGGAATCCCACCGGACCCTAAAAGATAAGGAGAATTAGGAGGTGACTCTCCTCTCACACTCGCTATATAGTTCACTAAAACATACAGATTTTCCTCATAAAAATATAGACAAAATGATTAACCACAAAGGGATTCATCTGAACATAACATCAATATCTGGAGATTTGATAATCTATTATTCAAGATACAATAAAAGGCCATTCTTTTAGGATCTGAAATACAATGATGTTACTCCCTGATATATGTTCCCCGCTCATAAAATAGAGGAATGCTACGTGGGGTCTGTATCCTAGATCACGGACATCTGCAGTATATTTACAGAAATGTACGTGGATTACATGTATATGAAGAAAGTACACATGCTAACCCTATATACATATACTTTACGTAAGAGCAAGGGAGGAGCTTGGGACAGCCAGACTGCTGGACACATGTGCGTATACGCTCTACCTGTACGTGTTACGTATTAATATAACAGATCGGGATCACATGATTACTTATACAGCATGTACATGTTCTATTTCAGGGCCTAAATAAATGGGTAACTGAGAGCCCATGAGAGCCCATGTAATAATAGTTCCTGAATGGAAAGGGTCTTATTATTATATGTTTGATCTATTTAAACCTACACATTCCTAGTTCTGTACATATGCTCTCCCATGTTTGTGCAGTTCCCACATACTAGCTTTACATTACACATGTATTATCCTGTAAGCCTATATTAGCATAAGACAAAGCTGACTTTATATAGGTGGCTCAGCCACTACTCCTGAGAATGGGCAGCTAAGCAGGGCCTGTACTCACCGGGTTTCCTTTAGGTCCATCGTCTCCAGTAGGTCCTTTCCCTCCCGCAGGTCCGGCATCACCCGGTTGCCCAGACTCTCCCTTTTCTCCCCTGTCTCCACGTGGTCCCTAACGAGTAAAATAATTACAGTGTGTTACGGTGGAGAAGCTGGATTACAGTTAGGGTCGGTCAGATGTAGACTTCATATCAGAATTTGTGACATGACGTTGGCAGTATAAGGATGTAAGGGATGTCTTATATGAACTTGTCGATATCACAGATTAGGCCAAGTGTAAGAGGCTGGGTTCTGGAGTAACTCACCTTAGGTCCAGGCTCTCCTTGTACACCAGGAACTCCTGACTCTCCAGGCTCACCCTATAACAGGTAATAGATATACAATGATAGTAAAGGGTTTTGGCATATAAAACACTTTTAATAAAAAATAAACCTGAACATCACATAATTTATTTTGTATTGTACATGTTGCATTTTTTTGTCTAGAATTAAATTACATCTACTGTAGAACAAATGTATTTAATCTGCTTGTTTTCTTTATTATTTATCATTTAATCGGCATCCTGATATGCACCAAATATTAATGTACCAAATTCAGCTGTTTCCCAGATATGAGAGAGTCTTACCTTCTCTCCTGGAGGTCCCAAGTTTCCTACTCCACCAGGAGGACCTTGTGGACCCTGCGGAAAGCAAGACAGGCCCAAATGAGATGGCAGGACACAGTCAGGGGTGACGACAGGTTTGCGGAGTGACTGGCTCTACTTACATAGACTTTTTCTTACTGAGAACTAGTTCAGTATAATGAATAGTGTGACATAGAGGACATTGGCTGCCAACCATCTGTATATTATTATTTACCAACTACCAGTATAAAATAAACCAAAGTTGAGAGCACCAGTAATATATTGGAAGAGACCAGTGAAAACATTGTGCTGATACTGCTAAGTAATTATGGATACAGCAGATCAGGGCAGAGGTAGGGATGGAGACATCATAGTTCATGCTTATAGTTTGCTCATAATCTTATTTCTATGACACATTTTTATATTACAGAACATGGCAGGAGACATCTGTGACCATCACTGTATATGTATGGCATTCTCAGTAAATAATACTTTCTAAGATTGTCGTAAATAGTAGGGAACATAGTAGGGAGGCTAGAACATTTACTCTGTAAGTTATGATCCCAGATCATCGATGGGCAACAGGCAGCCCTGGAGCCACATGTGGCCCTCCTAGCCTTCACTTGCAGCCCCCAGGTCCTCCCTGCTTTGCTGTCATATTTGTGTGTTATAGCTTGTAATGCTTGTATAAAAGGCCTGCTGATATGCTATTGCAGACAGATGTCTCTTTGATTGATCAAATGTATTCATTTAACTTACTACAGAGTAATATGCGGCCCTTAGGGGGATGTCCAATGCGGCCCCTGAAGTTTGCCTATCAGATTATCTATCAGTGTCCTAGACAGTAAAGAACTTGTCTGTCTTAGTTATAGCCAGCTGATGAGGGTCGTAGTCTAGACAAGGTGGCTCCTATAATGTGGTACCTGAGGCCACTGAGTTAGGCAGTAGTTATTTTGTTTGGGGGGTGTAATGTAAGAGAATTGACTTAATTACTGGCAATGTACTTGATGCAAAAAAATGTAAGCGAGCTGTATTTATGTTGTAGGTAGATATGAAAAATTTGTATTTCCCTCTAAAAGTGCATAAAATTCATACATGTGTTTGTGGCAGGTTTTTTTTAGAGGGATGACAAAGGTGTCGCTGGGTTGGCATCTCAGGTGTGCTGTCACAGGACTGAGCATTGTTATGGCGTACAGCATAACGCAACGCGGGAGACATAGTAATTAGAGATATTGTTCTGGATTTAAAGGTGAGATAGATAAAGAAAAGATTGGGAAATAGGCTGAATCCAACAATAACTCACGTCAGCTCCAGAAGGCCCAGCGGGACCACGTGGTCCAGGAGGTCCTGGTGGGCCCTAGGTAGAGAAAAAAGTAAATATATAATAAATATATGCACCCGAAACCCATAAATACATAACATGGTCCATCATCTCCCCCACACTCACCATAGGGCCAACGTCTCCTGTCTCTCCTTTCTCTCCGGATGGACCTGGTAATCCCTAGAACATAGAAGTATAAGTGGTGAATGTACGATAGCCGCTCATGTAATGTGGGGTCATCTTCATAATAATATCTGATTTGTACAGTGATCCTCTAGTCAGTCACACAAGTCAACATAAGTAAAGTACAGTCCTCGGGGCGGTGTCCTCAGTAGCTGCTTTATATAATCAATGGACCAAACAGCACATCACTGGCATATTGTGGTCTCAAACAGTGGCCTCAAAATGCCCATGTGCCCTCTACATTGGAGGCTTCTTGAGGCAGATCTACTGTACAATAATGGCCCTCAGACTACTGTATGTGTCAGACAGAACAATAATACGAATGGACACCTAGGGAAGGTGTAGAGTGCATCAGCGATGTCACACTTCTTTCAAGTCTTGGTTTGTATCAACATCTTGTATTTTACTTTTCGTTGTGCTGTAGAATTACTATTTGAAGCGCTTTTATATGATTTTAATTTATATAAAATTGTACAAACAATAATTCCCAGGATCTTCTCTAAGCCTAGTGTCTCCCACAAACGTGGAATAAAACACGGGAAAATGGGAATAATATGATACGCATATGACCAGGACTATTCCAATGCTCTTTCAATACACCAGTGTCTTCTACGTACATGATATGCACATAAATGTACAATATGTTACCCTGTGTCTAGGCAATATTTCCCACGCTTTGACCTTACTCTAGAAATTAAAGAAATATCTGCAAAATTTAGAGAGAATTGAATTTCAGGATGGCACAGGCCATTTACTAGAGGTACAAAGACCCAGTAATACAATATTTAAGCTCCACTTTGCATAATTTATTTAATATTTAAGCTCCATTTTGCTTCAACAGTCCCCTCGTAAAATGTTGTGTAATAAAATTTTTTACCAAAATATTAAAAGAGCCAAGTAACCATTTAAATGAGGATTGGGATTCAGCTAACTGAATTACAAAGAGTTTCTAGACAACCTGTGCTAACCCGATTTCCACCATAGAGACCACGATTGAGAGCTCAACATGCTATAATGAAAACCTGGCTGGTCTGAACAGGGTTAGTGCCCCTATCAGTGATGCCAAGAGGGGATGTCTAGCAATGCCAGCCACACCCAACAAGAGGATTCAACAGGTCCCATGCGCAACATTGGCAGAGGGTGCAAATGATCATAATGGGCTGTGGCAACTCCCCTATATACTTAGCCACATCCTCCTTATATACTAAGGCCTGACCTATTTTACAGTGGCTATGCCTCTACTGGGGAGTGAAAAGCCACAAAAACAGCCCATCTAGGCTTTGGGAGACATGGTAAAGAATAATTTTTTGACTCATGGAATAGCAAACTTTCCACCTCGTTGGTCCCATTATAGAGGGTCCTTGAGACCCCTGCCCATTATACAAAACAAGTTGAAAAATTAACCATACAAACACAATTTTCAAATAATTTTTGATTGGATAAATGACCTAATAAAATCTTTTCTTCTTTCTTGACCTGTCACAGTCCAAATTTGTAGAAAGGAAGACAGAAAAGTCTATAGGACATATGACCCACCTACACAATGAACGGCCAAAGCAAAATAATCAAAGACAGGATCCCCCATGACACTTCTTCCCACCAGCCAATCACAAGCAGCCAGCGTAGGAAAAGTATTGTGACTGATGGTAAAGGGGACTTCCAGGGACACCTTGCTATGACCAGAATCTGCTTCATTATGTAGCACTGGGAATATTGCGCGGAACAAAAATGGTAGAGGGACCACTGCATGGAACACTTGTGGCAAAGTTCCGCTGGTGAAACGTGCAAATCCTGAATGAGGCAAATATTCCACTGAACAGTTGTAAAAATGTAACTGATCTCTACCTTACACCTACACTGAGGTAGCCCCTCATAGCTCACCTGCAGTCCGATGGGTCCAGGAGAACCTGGGAATCCTCGTGTACCTTCGTCTCCCTTTGCCCCAAACACTCCTTGCTGACCGCGTGGACCAGGCTCTCCATCAGCACCCTGAGTGGGGGAAAATGGCGTTTAATAAAATAGATATCTGTGTTATAACATGTATAAGGCCCATCTACAGTAACTGATATCTGCTGAATGACATTTACAGCCTGTAAAGAAAGACTGCCACAGAATCAGCAATAATTAGGAATGTTTTTTCATTAGGAACTTTTTTACATTACTATGTGCAATAGTCATGATATTGGTGTATTCTTGAGCTGATTAATATACCTAAAAATATCTGATGTGTTTATGGTTGCCAAAATCATCCCAGCATACTGTTTGCTCAATCCCTCAGAGAAAGTAGCCATTTTTTTTAGAAGGGTGGAGTGTCTCTATCTTACAGTTATCATTATTTATGAGAAAGACAGAGCTTGTGTGACCCCAGTACAATACATCTTGCTAAAATACTGACATAACAATAACTTGAATTTTAATTACAATTCTATGCCAAGTTCTGTCTGTGGGCTGTATAGCAATCACATGTATCATCTCATAAGTAATATAATGATATATACTGTAGACATTTACTAACTATTGATTGGTACACACACAGTACGGAAATGTATTTATACAATATATGTATAGTTCATTATGTAAACATCTTGTCTGATAAGTTACTCACCGGAGTACCTGGCTGTCCAACAGGGCCAATGGGTCCGGGCGGACCAGGAGGACCCTAATGAAACACAGAAATGTGACTTATTACCTCATTGGAGAATACAGAGATTTCTCTTAATACTTTTATAAAACTTTTTATGTAGATACTGTAAATGATTAAAATGAAACCATAAACCATGTGCATAATATACATAAATGCTTTCTGTTACTGATGACATCTAATGATAATGTATATTCTTCATAACAATGTGATTAGATGCTGAAGCCAGGAACATCCTCACACACCGGCAATTACACCACCCCAGCAGGATTCTACCACCCCCTATACTGCTCTCTTACTAAGATGAGCGACGCGTTTTTCCTTTCCCAATTGCTGCTATCACCATACGCGGCTCGCAAGGAGTTTAAATTCTAAGATAGATAATAACTAAGCTACTCTGCTATGGGGAACAGGCTTGTGGGCGATGCCATGAAGTCAATGCTTTAACCACTGGGTTCTTAGAGCACTGACAACACATATACTCCTACAGACAGCCTGCCTCTACCTTGATAGGACACCTCAGTGCAGGAGTCATCATAAGGAATATCAGGTCCGCATTGGAAAGCGCCATATAGAGTCTGAATCTCTCAAGCAATAAGTAGAGCTAGAGAAAGGTTTTTAAGCTTCGTTTCCTAAGTAAAGGTAAAGCCAAAATAGCAAAAAGTAATAGACCGCTCCTATTTAATAATACAACATACTTCTGTCCTGCTCGCTCATCTCTCATACCCCATCCACTTATGTGACTTCATACTTGGAATCAGTGATTATTACATACACTGAGATATTAGTAGCACCGGATGTATACAGCCTGTAATGGTAACATAACCAGCACGAGTACTCACATGTTCCCCCTTGTTACCCTTTCCTCCTTTCTGTCCATGTTCTCCAACTTCACCCTGTATAATGACAAGTAAATTAGACATAAAGAAACATCTATGCCATCATAATGTACAAAGGTTGAAATGTGCCCGTCATACACAATGGGATCATCCGTTTTATGGAATGTAACAATGATCATGAGGCTGCAGCCTATCGATTCACCAGGGACTACTGACGCCACTGAGGCATGAGGCATTTTGCACCTCATGAATCAATGATGTTGCTAGGTCCTAGTGCCGCCACTTAGTGACCCAACCAAACACTGGAAACTCAAACTGTACCTTGTCTCCATCTTCTCCAGCGATGCCAGGAGGACCAGCTGGTCCAGGGAGACCCACAGGCCCCTGCACTCCATCTCTACCGGCAGGGCCAATCGGACCTTTCTCCCCCTAGAATAAAACATGGAGAAGGTGTTACGCTCAGGGAGATACAAGCTTTAAAGGGATTTCCCACTATAAATAGGACTCATGCACTGACTTTCATTGTAAGCCTGGCTGCGACACGCCCATGAAACGCTCGCAACACACCCACATTTGACTAGCCACACCCCCGTTACCTCCCATAAACGCACACTGACTGTCAATCACTCTGCATCCAAATTGTCACTGCGACTGCCGTTGGCAACCAATCACAATGCCTGCACAGTGCACTCAGACACATGTACACTATAAAACACATTGCTCAACTGCGCAAAGAAGAGAATACACCTGTAGTGAGGCTTAAACACTTTAGCGAGTGATCACAGAGGACTTTACACCCTTAGCGTGTGATCACATAGGATTTTACACCCTTAGAGTGTGATCACATAGGATTTTACACCCTTAGAGTGTGATCACTTAGGACTTTACGCCTTTAGGACTTTTAAACCTTTAACGTGTGATCACAGTGAACTACACCTTTAGCATGTGATCATGGTGGACCTTTAAATCTTTAGCATGTGATCACGGCGGACTTTTACACCTTTAGCATGTGATCATGGTGGACCTTTAAATCTTTGTGATCACGGCGGACTTTTACACCTTTAGCATGTGATCACAGTGGACTACACCTTTAATGTATAATCACAGTGGACTACATCTTTAATGTGTGACCACAGTGGACTACACATTAGCGTGTGGTCACAGTGGACATTTAGGACCTCATTTAGAGTCCACAGCGAGCGCTAAGCACTCGCAACTAACTCGATGTTTTGGCCCTGCGCACGCGCAGCGGCCACACTGCGCGTGCGCAAGCCCCGGAGCGAGAGAGAAAATCTCTTGCTCCGGAGCTCTCTACAAAAGGGGCGGCTGTCGATGGAGATCGAGAGCTCGCCCCGTTTTGTAGGCGGGGCGGGGGGGTGGCTACACATAACAGAGGCGTTCCCAAGCGAATGCCTGCCGTTTTGTGGGCGGCCGCACTGACATCAGCAGTGATGTCAGTGTGGAGCTTCCTGCTCGATCAGAGCAGGAAGCTCCCTGGGGCTTACGGTTGCCGAGACCCAACCTTAGGGTCTCGTCGCAAGCCCCGATGGTTGCGATGGTCTTGACCATCGCGACCATCACCCTGGTCGCTAGCTAAGCTGTGGGTGGTAACCCACAGCTTAGCTAGCGACCAGGAGGCCACACTAAAAAAAAGAAGCGACCACCCTCATTCAGAGAGAGCGATCGCTTCTTGCGACCCACTCTGAATGAGGGCCTTACTCCCTTAGCTGATGGCCACAGTAGATTTTTACAGTCGTTTTACAAATCGTTAGAGATGGTGGAAATCTGCTGCTTACCTAACCTTACAATGGGCCGCCTGTTGGCCCATCCTCTCCTTTTGTATGGGAAAGTGTCTTAAATTTATTTTTTTACAAAATTGCCCATATGTCCATTTAAGACCTATTTAAGACATAAATGAGGCTCCAAAAGGCAGCGTTTTAGAAAAAAAATTAAAAAGCTTTAATGAAATAACAGGGTGGTTCAAAACTGGTAATAGGTAGGACTAAGAAGTGATGCCCCACAAATGGATGTGGTCTTTGCTCTGTACGTTACAAGCAATACACACATTTGTAAAAATTATAAATATATTTAAAGGCAGCTTCATAAACAACCTTTATAAGGAACAAGACACATACTTACTGATACATGTAGTAGATGCATCAAAAACATTTCAAAATCAAATTTTTTATTAATTTGGTTGATTTACAAGAATGGGTTGAAAGTGAAACTTGAATCTTACTAAAAACTATTAAAATTCATCCATCTCCTGAGATGAATCCCAGATGAAGTGTTTCCCTGATGTTAGTACAATGTATTTTTGTAACGCTCTCTGTAGCCCTCTCTCATTAGTGTCACTCCCTTACCCCTCCCTGTAATCCTCTGTCATTAATGTCTCTCTTTTACCCCCTCCCTGCAAGCCTCTGTCATTAATGTCACTCCCTTACCCCTCCATGTAATCCTTTCTCATTAGTGACACTCTCTTACCCCTCCCTGCAATCCTCTGTCACTAATGTCTCTCTTTTACCCCTCCCTGCAATCCTCTGTCATTAGTGTCACTCCCTTACCCCTCCCTGTAATCCTCTCTCATTAGTGACACTCCCTTACCCCTCCCTGCAATCCTCTGTCATTAATGTCTCTCTTTTACACCTCCCTGCAATCCTCTGTCATTAGTGTCACTCCCTTACCCCTCCCTGTAATCCTCTCTCATTAGTGACACTCCCTTACCCCTCCCTGCAATCCTCTGTCATTAGTGTCACTCCCTTACCCCTCCCTGCATTTCTCTCTCATTAGTGTCACTTCTTTACCCCTCTCTGCAATTATCTGTCATTAGCGTCACTCCCTTACGCCATCCTATAATCATCTTTCATTAATGTCTCTCCTTTACTCAACCCTATAATCATCTGTCATTGGTGTCACTAATTTAACCTTTCCTGCAATCCTCTATCATCAGTGTCTCTCCCTTACCCCTCCCTGCAATCCTCTATCATCAGTGTCTCTCCCTTACCCCTCCCTGCAATCCTCTGTCATGAGTGTCTCTCCCTTACCCCTCCCTGTAATCCTCTGTCATGAGTGTCTCTCCCTTACCCCTCCCTGTAATCCTCTGTCATGAGTGTCTCTCCCTTACCCCTCCCTGTAATCCTCTGTCATGAGTGTCTCTCCCTTACCCCTCCCTGCATTCCTCTCTCATTAGTGACACTCCCTTACCCCTCCCTGCAATCCTCTGTCATTAGTGTCACTCCCTTACCCCTCCCTGCATTCCTCTATAATTAGTGTCACTTCTTTACCCCTCTCTGCAATTATCTGTCATTAGCGTCACTCCCTTACGCCATCCTATAATCATCTTTCATTAATGTCTCTCCTTTACTCAACCCTATAATCATCTGTCATTGGTGTCACTAATTTAACCTTTCCTGCAATCCTCTATCATCAGTGTCTCTCCCTTACCCCTCCCTGCAATCCTCTATCATCAGTGTCTCTCCCTTACCCATCCCTGCAATCCTCTGTCATGAGTGTCTCTCCCTTACCCCTCCCTGTAATCCTTTGTCATGAGTGTCTCTCCCTTACCCCTCCCTGTAATCCTCTGTCATGAGTTACCTCTCTCTGTAATCCACTGTCATGAGTGTCTCTCCCTCACCCCTCCCTGCAATCCTCTGTCATTAGTGTCACTCCCTTACCCCTCCCTGCATTCCTCTCTCATTAGTGTCACTTCTTTACCCCTCCCTGAAATCCTCTCTCATTAGTGTCACTCCCTTACCCCTCCCTGCAATCCTCTGTCATTACTGTCACTCCCTTACCCCTCCCTGCAATTCTCTCTCATTAGTGTCACTCCTTAACCCCTCCCTGAAATCCTCTCTCATTAGTGTCACTCCCTTACCTCTCCCTGCAATCCTCTGTCATTACTGTCACTCCCTTACCCCTCCCTGCAGTCCTCTGTCATTAGTGTCACTCCCTTACCCCTCCCTGCATTCCTCTCTCATTAGTGTCACTTCTCTACCCCTCTCTGCAATTATCTGTCATTAGCGTCACTCCCTTACGCCATCCTATAATCATCTTTTATTAATGTCTCTCCTTTACTCAACCCTATAATCATCTGTCATTGGTGTCACTCCTTTAACCTTTCCTGCAATCCTCTATCATCAGTGTCTCTCCCTTACCCCTCCCTGCAATCCTCTGTCATGAGTGTCTCTCCCTTACCCCTCCCTGTAATCCTCTGTCATGAGTTACCTCTCTCTGTAATCCTCTGTCATGAGTGTCTCTCCCTCACCCCTCCCTGCAATCCTCTGTCATGAGTGTCTCTCCCTTACCCCCCCCTGCAATACGCTGTAATTAGTGTCTCTCCCTTACCCCTCTCTGTAATCCTCTGTCATGAGTGTCTCTCCCTCACCCCTCCCTGTAATCCTCTGTCATGAGTGTCTCTCCCTTACCCCTCCCTGTAATCCTGTCATGAGTGTCTCTCCCTTACCCCTCCCTGCAATCCTCTGTCATTAGTGTCACTCCCTTACCCCTCCCTGCATTCCTCTCTCATTAGTGTCACTTCTTTACCCCTCCCTGTAATCCTCTGTCATTAATGTCTCTCTTTTACCCCCTCCCTGCAAGCCTCTGTCACTAATGTCACTCCCTTACCCCTCCCTGTAATCCTTTCTCATTAGTGACACTCCCTTACCCCTCCCTGCAATCCTCTGTCATTAATGTCTCTCTTTTACACCTGACTGCAATCCTCTGTCATTAGTGTCACTCCCTTACCCCTCCCTGTAATCCTCTCTCATTAGTGACACTCCCTTACCCCTCCCTGCAATCCTCTGTCATTAGTGTCACTCCCTTACCCCTCCCTGCATTCCTCTCTCATTAGTGTCACTTCTTTACCCTTCTCTGCAATTATCTGTCATTAGCGTCACTCCCTTACGCCATCCTATAATCATCTTTCATTAATGTCTCTCCTTTACTCCACCCTATAATCGTCTGTCATTGGTGTCACTAAGTTAACCTTTCCTGCAATCCTCTATCATCAGTGTCTCTCCCTTACCCCTCCCTGCAATCCTCTGTCATGAGTGTCTCTCCCTTACCCCTCCCTGCAATCCTCTGTCATGAGTGTCTCTCCCTTACCCTTCCCTGTAATCCTCTGTCATGAGTGTCTCTCCCTTACCCCTCCCTGTAATCCTCTGTCATGAGTGTCTCTCCCTTACCCCTCCCTGTAATCCTCTGTCATGAGTGTTTCTCCCTTACCCCTCCCTGTAATCCTCTGTCATGAGTGTCTCTCCCTTACCCCTCCCTGCAATACGCTGTAATTAGTGTCTCTCCCTTACCCCTCTCTGTAATCCTCTGTCATGAGTGTCTCTCCCTCACCCCTCCCTGTAATCCTCTGTCATGAGTGTCTCTCCCTTACCCCTCCCTGTAATCCTCTGTCATGAGTGTCTCTCCCTTACCCCTCCCTGTAATCCTTTGTCATGAGTGTCTCTCCCTTACCTTGCCCTGTAATCCTCTGTCATGAGTGTCACTCCCTTACCCCTCCCTGTAATCATCTCTCATTAGTGACACTCCCTTACCCCTCTGTAATCCTCTGTCATTAGTGTCACTCCCTTTCCCCTCCCTGTAATCCTCTGTCATTAGTGTCACTCCCTTACCCATCCCTGCAATCCTCTGTCATTATTGTCTCTCTTTAACCCCTCCCTGCAATCCTCTGTCATTTGTGTCACTCCCTTACCCCTCCCTGTAATCCTCTGTCATTAGTGTCACTCCCTTACCCATCCCTGCAATCCTCTGTCATTATTGTCTCTCTTTTACCCCTCCCTGCAATCCTCTGTCATTTGTGTCTCTCCCTTACCCCTCCCTGTAATTCTCTCTCATTAGTGTCACTCCTTAACCCCTCCCTGAAATCCTCTCTCATTAGTGTCACTCCCTTACCCCTCCCTGCAATCCTCTGTCATAACTGTCACTCCCTTACCCCTCCCTGCAATCCTCTCTCATTAGTGTCACTTCTCTACCCCTCTCTGCAATTATCTGTCATTAGCGTCACTCCCTTACGCCATCCTATAATCATCTTTCATTAATGTCTCTCCTTTACTCAACCCTATAATCATCTGTCATTGGTGTCACTCCTTTAACCTTTCCTGCAATCCTCTATCATCAGTGTCTCTCCCTTACCCCTCCCTGCAATCCTCTGTCATGAGTGTCTCTCCCTTACCCCTCCCTGCAATCCTCTGTCTTGAGTGTCTCTCCCTTACCCCTCCCTGTAATCCTCTGTCATTGTCTCTCCCTTACCCCTCCCTGTAGTCCTCTATCAAGAGTGTCACTCCCTTACCCCTCCCTGCAATCCTCTGTCATTAGTGTCACTCCCTTACCCCCCTGCAATCCTCTCTCATTAGTGTCACTCCCTTAACTCTCCATGTAATCCTCTCTCATTAGTGACACTCCCTTACCCCTCCCTGCAATCCTCTGTTATTAGTGTCACTCCCTTACCCCTCCCTGCAATCCTCTGTCATTAGTGACACTCCCTTACCCCTCCCTGCATTCCTCTCTCATTAGTGTCACTTCTTTACGCCATCCTATAATCATCTTTCGTTAATGTCTCTCCTTTACTCCACCCTTTAATCCTCTGTCATTGGTGTCACTCCTTTACCCCTCCCTGCAATCCTCTGTCATGAGTGTCTCTCCCTTACCCCTCCCTGTAATCCTGTCATGAGTGTCTCTCCCTTACCCCTCCCTGCAATCCTCTGTCATGAGTGTCTCTCCCTCACCCCTCCCTGCAATACGCTGTAATGTGTCTCTCCCTCACCCCTCCCTGGAATACGCTGTAATTAGTGTTTCTCCCTTACTCCTCCCTGCAATCCTCTGTCATGAGTGTCTCTCCCTCACCCCTCCCTGCAATCCTCTGTCATGGGTGTCTCTCCCTTACTTACCCCTCCCTGCAATCCTGTCTTTAGTGTTTCTCTCTTACTTCCCTCCCTGCAATACGCTGTAATTAGTGTCTCCCCCTTACCCCTTCTTGTAATTCTCTCTTTTTTTAGTGTCACCGCCTAACCATTTCCTATTAATACGTCTGCATCTCTTTCATTAGTGTCCCACTTACATCTCACTATGTATGTTGTACATATATTCCCATCAGTGTGTCACCTTTATCTCCTATGATCAGTCCTCTCTATATTTGTTTCTCCTGCAATCACTTCTCACAGTTGTGTTTCTTGCATATCCCCTTTCAGGGATGATCGCCAAATGTATTCCCATTGTGTCTCTTCTCTACTTGTTCCGTGTCATCATGGCTCCATATAATGTCTCCACTGCATCATCCTATTCTTATCTCTCAATAACTCACTATTAGTTTCCTCCATAGCTCTCACACCTGATACAAATCTCTCATTGCTGGTGTCTTTCTTACTGTATAATATTCCAGTTTTCTCCATCACTCTTGCCCCATTCAGTGACCATTTCTCATTAGCAGTATATAATTAGTTGCCAGGAGATACAAACAGCACAAAGCTTTTCCTCCCTCCTTCCCCCTCTCATTGGATGATTCCTTCTTCCTCTTCTCAGCAGCTGTTTCTGCTCCTCCTCTATGTCCTTATTGCTCATCCTATAGATGAGGCCACCGAATCCACCTTCTTTTCTTCCCTCATCTACCTTCTACTACTATGACCAATTTGTTTTACATTATGTCCCAAATCACTCCGCACATTACTATATACACAGATATTATTTCTCAAACTCATACACAGCTATTTGTACGGCATTCCCCACCCAGATTTATACATACTGGCACACCCTTTTCTCCGGCTGAGCCTGCTGGACCCTGGGGTCCTGGTCTCCCAGGAGGCCCGATGGGTCCACCTTGGCCTGGTCCTCCTCTTTCTCCAGGAGATCCCTGTAGGATAAAAGCAGCATTCAGTTACCTCAAAGTGCAGGAGCACACACAGTTTATACCCCACAGGGGGCAGAATAGTGTATTAGTGCTGTCTCATCTGATATATTCCCAACATTAACATGGAATTTACTATGACCCATGGGTGTGTGAAGCTCTCTCTTCAGCCACATGCTGTTCAGACCATCCTCCCTTGTACTGATATACAGTAAGGGTGTACGGAGGTGGATAATCTGTGTCGGCACAAGTCTGTCTTTTGCTCTAAGTCATAGGGGTTGATTTGCTAAAGTGCGGGGTTCTAGAAGTGGAGATGTTGCCCATAGCAACCAATCAGATTCTACTTAACATTTATCTAGCACCTTCTAGAAGATAATAGCTAGAATCTGATTGGTTGCTATGGGCAACAGCTCCACTTCTATAAACCTGCACTTTAGTACATATACCCCATAGACTGAGAGGGAATCCATGTAAATTACATATCCGAGTAGGATATTAGGGCGGACTGAAGACTCCTCTATTTTTGAGGGTAGTTAAATTTTATTCAGTTGATCATCAAAGCAACATTCTCTATCAAAGTATGGGTTATACTCTATGGATGGCAGAATTATGGGTGGTAGAATTTATGTTTTCATCCCATAACAGCTGTAACGCAATGAGGGACTGAGGACCTCATTCAGAGCCGGACGCTATTTGAGGACCCTCGTTCAGAAAAAGGAGCCGGAGATTTAAATTGAGCGCTCGCTCTTTGTGGTCTGTTGATGCCTCTATGTCTGAGCGAGCGTCCGAAAAATGCGCTCGCTATTTTGTAAAGACGCCCCCTGGCCGCTCGCATCATACGTCATCTCCGCTATTTATTAGATTAATCGAGTACATCGAAAGGCGTCTGAACTGTTCGCAGTGCTTGTGGTAGGTTTTACTTCCCGCAATCACTGCGAGCAGTTCAGGCTAAAAGACAACCAAGTGACGTGGTCGATGACGCTGCTTTGTTAATTATGCACACCCATTAAACGCCCGTTTTGACCGTTTGGCACGCCTGCGTTCGGATCTCCACTCCCCGTTTTCAAGCACCTTCCCTTGTTACCACCCACAAACGCCTGATTCTGTCACTCAAATTAGCAGGCCCTGGCTGTTTTATGAGCGCACGATTTCCGACCGCAATGACTGGTTGACGCATGCGCATTACGACCCATACGCATGCGCAGATGTGCGAACATCGCTCGGAGCGAACGAGCGGCCACTTACGAGCGGCTCTGAATCAGGCCCTGAGTTCCACTCTTATGTAATGAATGGGCCAAAGCCAGGGAACTCTGCTTACAGTAGGTATACAGCATGATATGCCCATATAGGAGGACGGAGGAAGGACAGTATTACTGTATGTCCCTCGGAGGTAGTAAATATATTCTGGAGAGTAGACATTTGTACTGTTCACATGCAGAGAGGAAATAAAATGTGTAAACTTACCGCTGGGCCGGGGGGACCCGCTGGACCCTCATTACCCTTCAGACCTGGACCACCCTAAGTATAAAAGAGAAATATTGAGATTACATGAAGGGTCAGAATGCATATAAGAGGATAAGAGAAAATTATAGTATAATTTACCTCTAATGTTTAAAGTTTTGATATTCTTACTGGAAATCCAGGTGATGTACTACATATGTGTTAGTCACGTAGATCATGTACATGTCTTCTGATCATGGAATGATGTATGTGTACTATTGTATGTGTTAGTAACAAACATTCTGTATGTATATTATGTACATTTTCCAGGAATATAGATGGTGTGCATCTGACTGTCCCTCTTGGATGTTATGACGTATGATTGGCTATCTTGTCACTAGATCGATCACCTTGATAATCACATGTAACCAGCGTACTTAAAGCAATTGTCTTCATGATTATCACGATGATGCATTTGCCTGTTGGTGATTCATGTTGTCCAAATGATGTATGTGTCAGCTGGTCATCTAAGTGATTTGGATGTGTTATAGACATGCACATGATATGATTATCTAGTATATGTTACATGTACATTAAATGATGAATGATCTAATAGCCCTCAATATGTGTATGTCTTATAGGCTGTTACCTGTCACCACAATGCATTTACATATTGCACATTTCTATTCACCCAGACTAAAGTATTGGTCTGTTAGTCATCCATAAAATGCATGAACCTCCCAGTCACCCAGATGAAGTATGTGTCTGATAGGCATCCAGATGAAGTACGTGTCTGAGAGACATCCAGATGAAGTATGTGTCGATGAAGTACGTGTCCGATAGACATCCAGATGAAGTACATGTCTGATAGACATCCAGATGAAGTACATGTCTGATAGACATCCAGATGAAGAATGTGTCTGATAGACATCTAGATGAAGTGTGTGTATGACAGACATCTAGATGAAGTGTGTATATCTGTCTGATAGACATCCAGATGAAGTATGTGTCTGATAGACATCCAGATGAAGTGTGTGTCTGATAGACATCCAGATGAAGTGTGTGTCTGATAGACATCCATTTGAAGTGTGTGTCTGATAGACATCCAAATGAAGAATGTGTCTGATAGACATCCAGATGAAATATGTGTCTGATAGACATCTAGATGAAGTGTGTGTATGACAGACATCTAGATGAAGTGTCTGTCTGATAGACATCCAGATGAAGTATGTGTCTGATAGACATCCAGATGAAGTGTGTGTCTGATAGACATCCAGATGAAGTGTGTGTCTGATAGACATCCAGATGAAGTGTGTGTCTGATAGACATCTAGATGAAGTATGTGTATGACAGACATCCAGATGAAGTGTGTGTCTGATAGACATCTAGATGAAGTGTGTGTATGACAGACATCTAGATGAAGTGTGTGTCTGATAGACATCATGTAAGTGTCTACCAGTCATCCAGATGAAGTATGTGTCTACCAGTCATCCAGATGATGTATGTTTCTTCTAGTCATCCGGATGATTTGTTATCTAGTCATCCAGGTAGTGTATGTGTTTACCAGTCATCCAGATCTACCAGTCATCCAGATGGTGTATGTGTCTACCAATAATCCAGATGATGTGTCTACCAGTCATCCAGATGAAGTATGTGTCTGATAGACATCCAGATGAAGTACGTGTCTGAGAGACATCCAGATGAAGAATGTGTCTGATAGACATCCAGATGAAGTATGTGTCAATGAAGTACGTGTCAATGAAGTACGTGTCTGAGAGACATCCAGATGAAGTACATGTCTGATAGACATCCAGATGAAGAATGTGTCTGATAGACATCCAGATGAAGTACGTGTCTGATAGACATCCAGATGAAGTATGTGTCTGATAGACATCCAGATGAAGTACGTGTCTGAGAGACATCCAGATGAAGTATGTGTCGATGAAGTACGTGACCAATAGACATCCAGATGAAGTACATGTCTGATAGACATCCAAATGAAGAATGTGTCTGATAGACATCCAGATGAAATATGTGTCTGATAGACATCTAGATGAAGTGTGTGTATGACAGACATCTAGATGAAGTGTCTGTCTGATAGACATCCAGATGAAGTATGTGTCTGATAGACATCCAGATGAAGTGTGTGTCTGATAGACATCCAGATGAAGTGTGTGTCTGATAGACATCCAGATGAAGTGTGTGTCTGATAGACATCTAGATGAAGTATGTGTATGACAGACATCCAGATGAAGTGTGTGTCTGATAGACATCTAGATGAAGTGTGTGTATGACAGACATCTAGATGAAGTGTGTGTCTGATAGACATCATGTAAGTGTCTACCAGTCATCCAGATGAAGTATGTGTCTACCAGTCATCCAGATGATGTATGTTTCTTCTAGTCATCCGGATGATTTGTTATCTAGTCATCCAGGTAGTGTATGTGTTTACCAGTCATCCAGATCTACCAGTCATCCAGATGGTGTATGTGTCTACCAATAATCCAGATGATGTGTCTACCAGTCATCCAGATGAAGTATGTGTCTGATAGACATCCAGATGAAGTACGTGTCTGAGAGACATCCAGATGAAGTACGTGTCAATGAAGTACGTGTCTGAGAGACATCCAGATGAAGTACATGTCTGATAGACATCCAGATGAAGAATGTGTCTGATAGACATCCAGATGAAGTACGTGTCTGATAGACATCCAGATGAAGTATGTGTCTGATAGACATCCAGATGAAGTACGTGTCTGAGAGACATCCAGATGAAGTATGTGTCGATGAAGTACGTGACCAATAGACATCCAGATGAAGTACATGTCTGATAGACATCCAAATGAAGAATGTGTCTGATAGACATCCAGATGAAATATGTGTCTTATAGACATCTAGATGAAGTGTGTGTATGACAGACATCTAGATGAAATGTGTGTCTGATAGACATCCAGATGAAGTATGTGTCTGATAGACATCCAGATGAAGTGTGTGTCTGATAGACATCCAGATGAAGTGTGTGTCTGATAGACATCCAGATGAAGTGTGTGTCTGATAGACATCCAGATGAAGTATGTGTCTGATAGACATCTAGTTGAAGTGTGTGTATGACAGACATCTAGATGAAGTGTGTGTCTGATAGACATCCAGATGAAGTATGGGTCTACCAGTAATCCAGATGATATGTCTCTACTAGTCATCTGGGTGATGTATGTTTTTCCTAGTCATACGGATGATGTGTCTTCTGGTCATCCATATAATGCATGTGTCTACCAGTCATACATGTACATTAAATGATGAGTGATCTAATAGCCCTCAATATGTGTATGTCTTATAGGCTGTTACCTGTCACCACAATGCATTTACATATTGCACATTTCTATTCACCCAGACTAAAGTATTGGTCTGTTAGTCATCCATAAAATGCATGAACCTCCCAGTCACCCAGATGAAGTATGTGTCTGATAGGCATCCAGATGAAGTACGTGTCTGAGAGACATCCAGATGAAGTATGTGTCGATGAAGTACGTGTCCGATAGACATCCAGATGAAGTACATGTCTGATAGACATCCAGATGAAGTACATGTCTGATAGACATCCAGATGAAGAATGTGTCTGATAGACATCTAGATGAAGTGTGTGTATGACAGACATCTAGATGAAGTGTCTGTCTGATAGACATCCAGATGAAGTATGTGTCTGATAGACATCCAGATGAAGTGTGTGTCTGATAGACATCCAGATGAAGTGTGTGTCTGATAGACATCCAGATGAAGTGTGTGTCTGATAGACATCTAGATGAAGTATGTGTATGACAGACATCCAGATGAAGTGTGTGTCTGATAGACATCTAGATGAAGTGTGTGTATGACAGACATCTAGATGAAGTGTGTGTCTGATAGACATCATGTAAGTGTCTACCAGTCATCCAGATGAAGTATGTGTCTACCAGTCATCCAGATGATGTATGTTTCTTCTAGTCTTCCGGATGATTTGTTATCTAGTCATCCAGGTAGTGTATGTGTTTACCAGTCATCCAGATCTACCAGTCATCCAGATGGTGTATGTGTCTACCAATAATCCAGATGATGTGTCTACCAGTCATCCAGATGAAGTATGTGTCTGATAGACATCCAGATGAAGTACGTGTCTGAGAGACATCCAGATGAAGTACGTGTCAATGAAGTACGTGTCTGAGACACATCCAGATGGAGTACATGTCTGATAGACATCCAGATGAAGAATGTGTCTGATAGACATCCAGATGAAGTACGTGTCTGATAGACATCCAGATGAAGTATGTGTCTGATAGACATCCAGATGAAGTACGTGTCTGAGAGACATCCAGATGAAGTATGTGTCGATGAAGTACGTGACCAATAGACATCCAGATGAAGTACATGTCTGATAGACATCCAAATGAAGAATGTGTCTGATAGACATCCAGATGAAATATGTGTCTTATAGACATCTAGATGAAGTGTGTGTATGACAGACATCTAGATGAAGTGTGTGTCTGATAGACATCCAGATGAAGTATGTGTCTGATAGACATCCAGATGAAGTGTGTGTCTGATAGACATCCAGATGAAGTGTGTGTCTGATAGACATCCAGATGAAGTGTGTGTCTGATAGACATCCAGATGAAGTATGTGTCTGATAGACATCTAGTTGAAGTGTGTGTATGACAGACATCTAGATGAAGTGTGTGTCTGATAGACATCCAGATGAAGTATGGGTCTACCAGTAATCCAGATGATATGTCTCTACTAGTCATCTGGGTGATGTATGTTTTTCCTAGTCATACGGATGATGTGTCTTCTGGTCATCCATATAATGCATGTGTCTACCAGTCATACATGTACATTAAATGATGAGTGATCTAATAGCCCTCAATATGTGTATGTCTTATAGGCTGTTACCTGTCACCACAATGCATTTACATATTGCACATTTCTATTCACCCAGACTAAAGTATTGGTCTGTTAGTCATCCATAAAATGCATGAACCTCCCAGTCACCCAGATGAAGTATGTGTCTGATAGGCATCCAGATGAAGTACGTGTCTGAGAGACATCCAGATGAAGTATGTGTCGATGAAGTACATGTCCGATAGACATCCAGATGAAGTACATGTCTGATAGACATCCAGATGAAGTACATGTCTGATAGACATCCAGATGAAGAATGTGTCTGATAGACATCTAGATGAAGTGTGTGTATGACAGACATCTAGATGAAGTGTGTATATCTGTCTGATAGACATCCAGATGAAGTATGTGTCTGATAGACATCCAGATGAAGTGTGTGTCTGATAGACATCCAGATGAAGTGTGTGTCTGATAGACATCCATTTGAAGTGTGTGTCTGATAGACATCCAGATGAAGTGTGTATCTGATAGACATCCATTTGAAGTGTGTGTCTGATAGACATCCAGATGAAGTGTGTGTCTGACAGACATCCAGATGAAGTGTGTATCTGATAGACATCCATTTGAAGTGTGTGTCTGATAGACATCCAGATGAAGTGTGTGTCTGATAGACATCCAGATGAAGAGTATGTCTGATAGACATCCAGATGAAGTGTGTGTCTGATAGACATCTAGATGAAGTGTGTGTATGACAGACATCCAGATGAAGTGTGTGTCTGATAGACATCTAGATGAAGTGTGTGTATGACAAACATCTAGATGAAGTGTGTGTCTGATAGACATCATGTAAGTGTCTACCAGTCATCCAGATGAAGTATGTGTCTACCAGTCATCCAGATGATGTATGTTTCTTCTAGTCATCTGGATGATTTGTTATCTAGTCATCCAGGTAGTGTATGTGTTTACCAGTCATCCAGATCTACCAGTCATCTAGATGGTGTATGTGTCTACCAATAATCCAGATGATGTGTCTACCAGTCATCCAGATGAAGTATGTGTCTGATAGACATCCAGATGAAGTACGTGTCTGAGAGACATCCAGATGAAGAATGTGTCTGATAGACATCCAAATGAAGTATGTGTCAATGAAGTACGTGTCAATGAAGTACGTGTCTGAGAGACATCCAGATGAAGTACATGTCTGATAGACATCCAGATGAAGAATGTGTCTGATAGACATCCAGATGAAGTACGTGTCTGATAGACATCCAGATGAAGTATGTGTCTGATAGACATCCAGATGAAGTACGTGTCTGAGAGACATCCAGATGAAGTATGTGTCGATGAAGTACGTGACCAATAGACATCCAGATGAAGTACATGTCTGATAGACATCCAAATGAAGAATGTGTCTGATAGACATCCAGATGAAATATGTGTCTGATAGACATCTAGATGAAGTGTGTGTATGACAGACATCTAGATGAAGTGTCTGTCTGATAGACATCCAGATGAAGTATGTGTCTGATAGACATCCAGATGAAGTGTGTGTCTGATAGACATCCAGATGAAGTGTGTGTCTGATAGACATCCAGATGAAGTGTGTGTCTGATAGACATCTAGATGAAGTATGTGTATGACAGACATCCAGATGAAGTGTGTGTCTGATAGACATCTAGATGAAGTGTGTGTATGACAGACATCTAGATGAAGTGTGTGTCTGATAGACATCATGTAAGTGTCTACCAGTCATCCAGATGAAGTATGTGTCTACCAGTCATCCAGATGATGTATGTTTCTTCTAGTCATCCGGATGATTTGTTATCTAGTCATCCAGGTAGTGTATGTGTTTACCAGTCATCCAGATCTACCAGTCATCCAGATGGTGTATGTGTCTACCAATAATCCAGATGATGTGTCTACCAGTCATCCAGATGAAGTATGTGTCTGATAGACATCCAGATGAAGTACGTGTCTGAGAGACATCCAGATGAAGAATGTGTCTGATAGACATCCAGATGAAGTATGTGTCAATGAAGTACGTGTCAATGAAGTACGTGTCTGAGAGACATCCAGATGAAGTACATGTCTGATAGACATCCAGATGAAGAATGTGTCTGATAGACATCCAGATGAAGTACGTGTCTGATAGACATCCAGATGAAGTATGTGTCTGATAGACATCCAGATGAAGTACGTGTCTGAGAGACATCCAGATGAAGTATGTGTCGATGAAGTACGTGACCAATAGACATCCAGATGAAGTACATGTCTGATAGACATCCAAATGAAGAATGTGTCTGATAGACATCCAGATGAAATATGTGTCTGATAGACATCTAGATGAAGTGTGTGTATGACAGACATCTAGATGAAGTGTCTGTCTGATAGACATCCAGATGAAGTATGTGTCTGATAGACATCCAGATGAAGTGTGTGTCTGATAGACATCCAGATGAAGTGTGTGTCTGATAGACATCCAGATGAAGTGTGTGTCTGATAGACATCTAGATGAAGTATGTGTATGACAGACATCCAGATGAAGTGTGTGTCTGATAGACATCTAGATGAAGTGTGTGTATGACAGACATCTAGATGAAGTGTGTGTCTGATAGACATCATGTAAGTGTCTACCAGTCATCCAGATGAAGTATGTGTCTACCAGTCATCCAGATGATGTATGTTTCTTCTAGTCATCCGGATGATTTGTTATCTAGTCATCCAGGTAGTGTATGTGTTTACCAGTCATCCAGATCTACCAGTCATCCAGATGGTGTATGTGTCTACCAATAATCCAGATGATGTGTCTACCAGTCATCCAGATGAAGTATGTGTCTGATAGACATCCAGATGAAGTACGTGTCTGAGAGACATCCAGATGAAGTACGTGTCAATGAAGTACGTGTCTGAGAGACATCCAGATGAAGTACATGTCTGATAGACATCCAGATGAAGAATGTGTCTGATAGACATCCAGATGAAGTACGTGTCTGATAGACATCCAGATGAAGTATGTGTCTGATAGACATCCAGATGAAGTACGTGTCTGAGAGACATCCAGATGAAGTATGTGTCGATGAAGTACGTGACCAATAGACATCCAGATGAAGTACATGTCTGATAGACATCCAAATGAAGAATGTGTCTGATAGACATCCAGATGAAATATGTGTCTTATAGACATCTAGATGAAGTGTGTGTATGACAGACATCTAGATGAAATGTGTGTCTGATAGACATCCAGATGAAGTATGTGTCTGATAGACATCCAGATGAAGTGTGTGTCTGATAGACATCCAGATGAAGTGTGTGTCTGATAGACATCCAGATGAAGTGTGTGTCTGATAGACATCCAGATGAAGTATGTGTCTGATAGACATCTAGTTGAAGTGTGTGTATGACAGACATCTAGATGAAGTGTGTGTCTGATAGACATCCAGATGAAGTATGGGTCTACCAGTAATCCAGATGATATGTCTCTACTAGTCATCTGGGTGATGTATGTTTTTCCTAGTCATACGGATGATGTGTCTTCTGGTCATCCATATAATGCATGTGTCTACCAGTCATACATGTACATTAAATGATGAGTGATCTAATAGCCCTCAATATGTGTATGTCTTATAGGCTGTTACCTGTCACCACAATGCATTTACATATTGCACATTTCTATTCACCCAGACTAAAGTATTGGTCTGTTAGTCATCCATAAAATGCATGAACCTCCCAGTCACCCAGATGAAGTATGTGTCTGATAGGCATCCAGATGAAGTACGTGTCTGAGAGACATCCAGATGAAGTATGTGTCGATGAAGTACGTGTCCGATAGACATCCAGATGAAGTACATGTCTGATAGACATCCAGATGAAGTACATGTCTGATAGACATCCAGATGAAGAATGTGTCTGATAGACATCTAGATGAAGTGTGTGTATGACAGACATCTAGATGAAGTGTCTGTCTGATAGACATCCAGATGAAGTATGTGTCTGATAGACATCCAGATGAAGTGTGTGTCTGATAGACATCCAGATGAAGTGTGTGTCTGATAGACATCCAGATGAAGTGTGTGTCTGATAGACATCTAGATGAAGTATGTGTTTGACAGACATCCAGATGAAGTGTGTGTCTGATAGACATCTAGATGAAGTGTGTGTATGACAGACATCTAGATGAAGTGTGTGTCTGATAGACATCATGTAAGTGTCTACCAGTCATCCAGATGAAGTATGTGTCTACCAGTCATCCAGATGATGTATGTTTCTTCTAGTCTTCCGGATGATTTGTTATCTAGTCATCCAGGTAGTGTATGTGTTTACCAGTCATCCAGATCTACCAGTCATCCAGATGGTGTATGTGTCTACCAATAATCCAGATGATGTGTCTACCAGTCATCCAGATGAAGTATGTGTCTGATAGACATCCAGATGAAGTACGTGTCTGAGAGACATCCAGATGAAGTACGTGTCAATGAAGTACGTGTCTGAGACACATCCAGATGGAGTACATGTCTGATAGACATCCAGATGAAGAATGTGTCTGATAGACATCCAGATGAAGTACGTGTCTGATAGACATCCAGATGAAGTATGTGTCTGATAGACATCCAGATGAAGTACGTGTCTGAGAGACATCCAGATGAAGTATGTGTCGATGAAGTACGTGACCAATAGACATCCAGATGAAGTACATGTCTGATAGACATCCAAATGAAGAATGTGTCTGATAGACATCCAGATGAAATATGTGTCTTATAGACATCTAGATGAAGTGTGTGTATGACAGACATCTAGATGAAGTGTGTGTCTGATAGACATCCAGATGAAGTATGTGTCTGATAGACATCCAGATGAAGTGTGTGTCTGATAGACATCCAGATGAAGTGTGTGTCTGATAGACATCCAGATGAAGTGTGTGTCTGATAGACATCCAGATGAAGTATGTGTCTGATAGACATCTAGTTGAAGTGTGTGTATGACAGACATCTAGATGAAGTGTGTGTCTGATAGACATCCAGATGAAGTATGGGTCTACCAGTAATCCAGATGATATGTCTCTACTAGTCATCTGGGTGATGTATGTTTTTCCTAGTCATACGGATGATGTGTCTTCTGGTCATCCATATAATGCATGTGTCTACCAGTCATACATGTACATTAAATGATGAGTGATCTAATAGCCCTCAATATGTGTATGTCTTATAGGCTGTTACCTGTCACCACAATGCATTTACATATTGCACATTTCTATTCACCCAGACTAAAGTATTGGTCTGTTAGTCATCCATAAAATGCATGAACCTCCCAGTCACCCAGATGAAGTATGTGTCTGATAGGCATCCAGATGAAGTACGTGTCTGAGAGACATCCAGATGAAGTATGTGTCGATGAAGTACATGTCCGATAGACATCCAGATGAAGTACATGTCTGATAGACATCCAGATGAAGTACATGTCTGATAGACATCCAGATGAAGAATGTGTCTGATAGACATCTAGATGAAGTGTGTGTATGACAGACATCTAGATGAAGTGTGTATATCTGTCTGATAGACATCCAGATGAAGTATGTGTCTGATAGACATCCAGATGAAGTGTGTGTCTGATAGACATCCAGATGAAGTGTGTGTCTGATAGACATCCATTTGAAGTGTGTGTCTGATAGACATCCAGATGAAGTGTGTATCTGATAGACATCCATTTGAAGTGTGTGTCTGATAGACATCCAGATGAAGTGTGTGTCTGACAGACATCCAGATGAAGTGTGTATCTGATAGACATCCATTTGAAGTGTGTGTCTGATAGACATCCAGATGAAGTGTGTGTCTGATAGACATCCAGATGAAGAGTATGTCTGATAGACATCCAGATGAAGTGTGTGTCTGATAGACATCTAGATGAAGTGTGTGTATGACAGACATCCAGATGAAGTGTGTGTCTGATAGACATCTAGATGAAGTGTGTGTATGACAAACATCTAGATGAAGTGTGTGTCTGATAGACATCATGTAAGTGTCTACCAGTCATCCAGATGAAGTATGTGTCTACAAGTCATCCAGATGATGTATGTTTCTTCTAGTCATCCGGATGATTTGTTATCTAGTCATCCAGGTAGTGTATGTGTTTACCAGTCATCCAGATCTACCAGTCATCTAGATGGTGTATGTGTCTACCAATAATCCAGATGATGTGTCTACCAGTCATCCAGATGAAGTATGTGTCTGATAGACATCCAGATGAAGTACGTGTCTGAGAGACATCCAGATGAAGAATGTGTCTGATAGACATCCAGATGAAGTATGTGTCAATGAAGTACGTGTCAATGAAGTACGTGTCTGAGAGACATCCAGATGAAGTACATGTCTGATAGACATCCAGATGAAGAATGTGTCTGATAGACATCCAGATGAAGTACGTGTCTGATAGACATCCAGATGAAGTATGTGTCTGATAGACATCCAGATGAAGTACGTGTCTGAGAGACATCCAGATGAAGTATGTGTCGATGAAGTACGTGACCAATAGACATCCAGATGAAGTACATGTCTGATAGACATCCAAATGAAGAATGTGTCTGATAGACATCCAGATGAAATATGTGTCTGATAGACATCTAGATGAAGTGTGTGTATGACAGACATCTAGATGAAGTGTCTGTCTGATAGACATCCAGATGAAGTATGTGTCTGATAGACATCCAGATGAAGTGTGTGTCTGATAGACATCCAGATGAAGTGTGTGTCTGATAGACATCCAGATGAAGTGTGTGTCTGATAGACATCTAGATGAAGTATGTGTATGACAGACATCCAGATGAAGTGTGTGTCTGATAGACATCTAGATGAAGTGTGTGTATGACAGACATCTAGATGAAGTGTGTGTCTGATAGACATCATGTAAGTGTCTACCAGTCATCCAGATGAAGTATGTGTCTACCAGTCATCCAGATGATGTATGTTTCTTCTAGTCATCCGGATGATTTGTTATCTAGTCATCCAGGTAGTGTATGTGTTTACCAGTCATCCAGATCTACCAGTCATCCAGATGGTGTATGTGTCTACCAATAATCCAGATGATGTGTCTACCAGTCATCCAGATGAAGTATGTGTCTGATAGACATCCAGATGAAGTACGTGTCTGAGAGACATCCAGATGAAGTACGTGTCAATGAAGTACGTGTCTGAGAGACATCCAGATGAAGTACATGTCTGATAGACATCCAGATGAAGAATGTGTCTGATAGACATCCAGATGAAGTACGTGTCTGATAGACATCCAGATGAAGTATGTGTCTGATAGACATCCAGATGAAGTACGTGTCTGAGAGACATCCAGATGAAGTATGTGTCGATGAAGTACGTGACCAATAGACATCCAGATGAAGTACATGTCTGATAGACATCCAAATGAAGAATGTGTCTAATATACATCCAGATGAAATATGTGTCTTATAGACATCTAGATGAAGTGTGTGTATGACAGACATCTAGATGAAGTGTGTGTCTGATAGACATCCAGATGAAGTATGTGTCTGATAGACATCCAGATGAAGTGTGTGTCTGATAGACATCCAGATGAAGTGTGTGTCTGATAGACATCCAGATGAAGTGTGTGTCTGATAGACATCCAGATGAAGTATGTGTCTGATAGACATCTAGTTGAAGTGTGTGTATGACAGACATCTAGATGAAGTGTGTGTCTGATAGACATCCAGATGAAGTATGGGTCTACCAGTAATCCAGATGATATGTCTCTACTAGTCATCTGGGTGATGTATGTTTTTCCTAGTCATACGGATGATGTGTCTTCTGGTCATCCATATAATGCATGTGTCTACCAGTCATACAGATGGTGTATGTGTCTACCAATAATCTAGATGATGTAAGTGTCTACCAGTCATCCAGATGAAGTATGTGTCTACCAGTCATCCAGATGATGTATGTTTCTTCTAGTCATCCGGATAATTTGTTATCTAGTCATCCAGGTAGTGTATGTGTCTACCAGTCATCCAGATGGTGTATGTGTCTACCAATAATCCAGATGATGTAAGTGTCTACCAGTCATCCAGATGAAGTATGTGTCTACCAGTTATCCAGATGATGTACAGTATATTTCTTCTAGTCATCCGGATGATTTGTCATCTAGTCATCCAGATTTTGTATGTGTCTACCAGTCATCCAGATTGTGTATATGTCTACGAGTCATCCAGATGATGTATGTGTCTACCAGTCATCCAGATTGTGTATGTGTCTACCAGTCATCCAGATGATGTATGTGTCTACCAGTCATCCAGATGAAGTATATGTCTACCAGTCATCCAGATGAAGTATGTGTCGATGAAGTACGTGACCAATAGACATCCAGATGAAGTACATGTCTGATAGACATCCAAATGAAGAATGTGTCTGATAGACATCCAGATGAAGTGTGTATCTGATAGACATCCATTTGAAGTGTGTGTCTGATAGACATCCAGATGAAGTGTGTGTCTGACAGACATCCAGATGAAGTGTGTATCTGATAGACATCCAGATGAAGTATGTGTCTGATAGACATCCAGATGAAGTGTGTGTCTGATAGACATCCAGATGAAGTGTGTGTCTGATAGACATCCAGATGAAGTGTGTGTCTGATAGACATCTAGATGAAGTATGTGTATGACAGACATCCAGATGAAGTGTGTGTCTGATAGACATCTAGATGAAGTGTGTGTATGACAGACATCTAGATGAAGTGTGTGTCTGATAGACATCATGTAAGTGTCTACCAGTCATCCAGATGAAGTATGTGTCTACCAGTCATCCAGATGATGTATGTTTCTTCTAGTCATCCGGATGATTTGTTATCTAGTCATCCAGGTAGTGTATGTGTTTACCAGTCATCCAGATCTACCAGTCATCCAGATGGTGTATGTGTCTACCAATAATCCAGATGATGTGTCTACCAGTCATCCAGATGAAGTATGTGTCTGATAGACATCCAGATGAAGTACGTGTCTGAGAGACATCCAGATGAAGTACGTGTCAATGAAGTACGTGTCTGAGAGACATCCAGATGAAGTACATGTCTGATAGACATCCAGATGAAGAATGTGTCTGATAGACATCCAGATGAAGTACGTGTCTGATAGACATCCAGATGAAGTATGTGTCTGATAGACATCCAGATGAAGTACGTGTCTGAGAGACATCCAGATGAAGTATGTGTCGATGAAGTACGTGACCAATAGACATCCAGATGAAGTACATGTCTGATAGACATCCAAATGAAGAATGTGTCTGATAGACATCCAGATGAAATATGTGTCTGATAGACATCTAGATGAAGTGTGTGTATGACAGACATCTAGATGAAGTGTGTGTCTGATAGACATCCAGATGAAGTATGTGTCTGATAGACATCCAGATGAAGTATGTGTCAATGAAGTACGTGTCAATGAAGTACGTGTCTGAGAGACATCCAGATGAAGTACATGTCTGATAGACATCCAGATGAAGAATGTGTCTGATACACATCCAGATGAAGTGTGTGTCTGATAGACATCCAGATGAAGTATGTGTTTGATAGACATCTAGATGAAGTGTGTGTATGACAGACATCTAGATGAAGTGTGTGTCTGATAGACATCCAGATGAAGTATGGGTCTACCAGTAATCCAGATGATATGTCTCTACTAGTCATCTGGGTGATGTATGTTTTTCCTAGTCATACGGATGGTGTCTTCTGGTCATCCATATAATGCATGTGTCTACCAGTCATACAGATGGTGTATGTGTCTACCAATAATCTAGATGATGTAAGTGTCTACCAGTCATCCAGATGAAGTATGTGTCTACCAGTCATCCAGATGATGTATGTTTCTTCTAGTCATCCGGATAATTTGTTATCTAGTCATCCAGGTAGTGTATGTGTCTACCAGTCATCCAGATGGTGTATGTGTCTACCAATAATCCAGATGATGTAAGTGTCTACCAGTCATCCAGATGAAGTATGTGTCTACCAGTTATCCAGATGATGTACAGTATATTTCTTCTAGTCATCCGGATGATTTGTCATCTAGTCATCCAGATTTTGTATGTGTCTACCAGTCATCCAGATTGTGTATATGTCTACGAGTCATCCAGATGATGTATGTGTCTACCAGTCATCCAGATTGTGTATGTGTCTACCAGTCATCCAGATGATGTATGTGTCTACCAGTCATCCAGATGAAGTATATGTCTACCAGTCATCCAGATGAAGTATATGTCTACCAGTCATCCAGATGAAGTATGTGTCTACCAGTCATCCAGATGAAGTATGTGTCTACCAGTCATCCAGATGAAGTATGTGTCTACCAGTCATCCGGATGATTTGTCATCTAGTCATCCAGGTACTGTATGTGTCTACCAGTCATCCAGATTGTGTATGTGTCTTCCAGTCATCCAGATGATGTATGTGTCTACCAGTTATCCAAATAATGTATATAGCTGATTAACAACCAGATGACGTCTTCTAGTTATTGAGGTAATATATTATATCATCTATCATCCAGGAAATGCATGTGCCTCTTAGTATTCCAGATGATCTAAGTGTCTGATGAGCATGGTATGGTATGTCTTCTAGTCATCCAGAAAACGCATGTTCCACCTAATATTCTAGATGATCTAAGTGTCCGATGATCATCTGGATGATATGTTTTCGCGTCATCCTGATGATGTATGCAACTTTTGTTAGCCTTCCAAATTATGTATGTGTCTTCTAGTCACCCAGATGATGTCTTCTTGTTGTCCAGGTGATGTCTGTGTCTACTAATCTGTGAAATGATCTATGTGTCTGCTGACCACTTTGATGGTCCTCTAATCCATATGTGCAAATTGTATCCATCCAGGTTATTTATATATCTCCTAAACCAGAGGTTCCCAATCACGGTCCTCAAGGCTCCCCAACAGTTCAGGTTTTAGAGATATCCATGGTTGAGCACAGGTGATTTACTTAATACTTCAGTCAATTTGATTTAACCACCTGTGCTTAACCATGGATATCTCTAAAACATGAACTGTTGGGGAGCCTTGAGGACCGCAATTGGGAACCTCTTTCCTAAACACATAATGATTTAGATAATTTAATGGCTTATTGTCATAAACATGATACACGTATCTACAGTCATCAATGAAGTATATTATTCATGTGACTGTAATACAATCTCTCTTTTTGGGGTTGGTACCTAACCTCCAAGTGCAGCTCCTCATGCAGGCCAGTATCATATTGATTTATTTCTCATGGACCTCAGTCTCCTAGCTGAGCTCTTTGCACTCCTACTACACCCTTCAGCAGTTCTCGTGTCCTATTGTAACTGTGTATGACATCCGAGACTTAGTTTATGCTTTGCTTTTAATAAATTATTTCTGATCATTCAAATCTATTGATCTGTTCATTCTAATATACTGTCCAGTCTCTTATTTCAGTAACACAATTATGTTAATCTTTGAGAACCATTTTATCATGGACGTGTTTGATAGACAGGTAACGTAAAGGTCTGATAGACAGGTAACGTAAAGGTCTGATAGACATGTAATGTAAAGGTCTGATAGACAGGTAACGTAAAGTTCTGATAGACAGGTAACATAAAGGTCTGATAGACAGGTAACGTAAAGGTCTGATAGACAGGTAACGTAAAGGTCTGATAGACAGGTAACGTAAAGGTCTGATAGACAGGTAACGTAAAGGTCTGATAGACAGGTAACATAAAGGTCTGATAGACAGGTAACGTAAAGGTCTGATAGACAGGTAACGTAAAGTTCTGATAGACAGGTAATGTAAAGGTCTGATAGACAGGTAACGTAAAGGTCTGATAGACAGGTAACGTAAAGGTCTGATAGACAGGTAATGTAAAGGTCTGATAGACATCCAAAATCTATCTATATTTCATCCATAGGCGGCATTTGTCTAAAAGTGATCAGTATGATATTTAGCCACATTATTTAGGTGTATTATAGTCACCGATATAATGTAACACTCGGTTAGTTGTCATAAATGACATATGTTTAACTGGTCATCCTTAAAATCTATATGTCAGGTAATCATCTGCTTAATGCATGTAGTCTCTAGTCACACAATATGTTTGTTTAGCTAGCCAGACATTGTGGTGTATATTGTTGGATAACTAGTTGTATGATAAAATTTTTCTAATGTAATTTTGTTAAAAAAAAAAAAAAAAAACTTACTTGGTAACCTAATGTAATAATGTAACTACACTATGGTTTTATAATTTTGTAATTTAGATCAGAAATTAGATCACATAACTTATACATAGTTATACACTTATACACTGTTGGGGCTGGGCAATATTCAAGCAACCAATTCAGTAGAAACAACTGCTGAGGCATGAGGCGTAAGGCACCTCACCTTAGTCACAGGGGCGCTGAGAGGAGTACTAATTACTCAGAAACGGGCAGTTGGAGGGCCTCATCATGCCACGCCTCCCGGATTAGGCCATGCCCCCTCAGTGCCTGGGTCCTGTGGATATCTCAATGTCATGGCATTAGTCCCTAATGAATGTTAGCCTGCAGAGTTATAATTAGGTTCATGCCACACTATGTCCATGTGATGGCTACGCTCAATTAAAGTCACATACTATGGAATAAGATTCCCCTAGTTAATGGTAAAAGAAGAATTTCAAAGTCATTTTTCACTGCGGTCTTCGTTATTGGAATTTCCATCTATAGAGGGTTCAGTTCAGGCTTTCCAAGGTCACTTACAGTACAGGGTGACAGCTGGAATACAAGCCTGCACTGTGCACATAACATAATACAGGCTGTGATCTACCAGCTGAAGCGGTGTACAAATAACCCGTCACTATCCTGCTCAGATTTGATAGGTCCACTGTGTGTTTAAAGTGCGTCATACTGTGTAGTTGTTTAGAGTGTAAGCTTTGCAGCCGGGTGCAGATATCTCTTCGTTACGTTAGATGTGCTTTTAGTCAGCATAGATGGCTGCAACATGTATTTGTCTGTGCCACATTACATGCGTAACCTCTTGAGAGATGTGAAATAAGGAATACAGTTGGGCTCGTGTCATAGTTAGTTATGCCAGGTGTCTGACATCCTATAAACCTACCATGTGATTACAGGGAATTAATAAACTGTCATGATGTATAAGACCAGCTCAGAGGCCATATACTCACTGGTGTACCAGGCAGGCCTCTTTCCCCAGGGAATCCTCTTAAACCGGCTGGGCCATCTTTCCCAGGAACGCCAACAGTCCCAGGATCCCCCTGTGGAATAACAGAGGAGAGATTGGGAAGCAGGAAGATTGGAAGATGGAGGAAGTGAGGAGGGTAAGAGAGATAAAGAGGAGATTCCCCTATTACTGGGAAGCAGTAGATAATATGTGAACAGAGATAATATGCGTCCAATGGAAACATTCATGAATGGGGCTAGCAGCTGGAAGACGAGATATGATTGGCTCACCTTGGTGCCTTCTTTTCCAGATGCGCCAGACAAGCCCTGCTCTCCCGGTGGTCCTGGGGGGCCAGGGTGACCTCTCTCTCCCATAGGACCAGACTCGCCTTGGGTACCCTATGTAAAAATAAACGTGTCCTACTGTATATATCATATATTATGACTGTAAAACATCACAGCTATGGCGACTTATCATTGTGTCGCAAAGTCTCTACCATTATACATGGCGACCCTGTGAACCACGCAATAATTATTATACAAATTGACAATTAAAACACTTTACTCTATGAATAAGTAGGATGCAAACCGATCAACATCCAACATGCGAATGAATATACAGTATCAATATCTGCATTTAGGTATATAAGTTACCTGTGGTCCTACAACGCCAGGTGGTCCTGTAGTTCCCATTTTGCCTTGGAAACCCTACAAAGAAGAAGAGAGACAGGCTAATAGTACTGTAGTTACGGTACTCACCATGTAATGCCATATTGCATGGAATTGAAGCCACTTTTGTTCTGGTGGATAATATTGCTGATGGCTATTTAATACAACCACCTCTGACGTTCTCATCTGGGACTCACCACTTCTCCTCTCTGTCCGGGATGACCTGGGATTCCATCTTTACCAGGAGGACCCTGCCGGAGAAGGAGAGAAAGACTATAGTTATCGTTACATAGCAGTAAAGTCTGGACAGGTCTCCCTTTGCAGAAACCATATTTCATAATGATCGGCCTTTACTACCAAAACCACTTATGTCAGGAGAGTGGCTGACTGGCGATACTATGGGGATTGTTATGTTGCTGAATGCTACAATACTATTACTAGTCAGAGGTTCGTTACTAGGGGTGATGGCAGTAATATCAGGTATTTATATTGTGATTGTGACAATATGAGGGTAAGTAGTATTGTCACTTGTGTGACTAATTGCAAAAGACTGTGGGATATTAATCATGTTACATATCGATTAGAGGTTTATATAAAGGTTTGCTGTTAACCATATTAACAAAATGGTTGATTGGGACAAGCAGCTACATACTGAGCATTAAGTAGATTGAGCAGTGGTTGAAGAAAGCAGATGACTGTGATTAGTGGTTACGTACTGAGTATATACATAATTGTGATCAGTAGTTGGATATTGAGGAACATGATTTGGTGTTTAGTAAGTACTGATTAAAGTGTCTCATTTGTTATTGTGTTACCTATTGAATATTGCTATTTATTGGGAATATATACGGGAGACCGGCGGTCAGAAGACCGACAGCGGCATCCCGATGCTCAGAATCCCGACAGGGGCTCGATAAGTATCCTAACCCTCCCCCCTTCACCCCCAACTCTCCCGTCCTGCATCCTAACCTCCTCACTCCCACAGCCTAATCCTAACCCTCCCCGTTAGTGCCTAAACCTAACCCTCACCCCATGGTGCCTAAACCTAACCCCATCTGCCCGCAACCTCCCCCCCGCAGCCAAACCCTAACCCCCTCCCCCAGCCTAACCCTAACCCACGGCCTAAACCTAACATCCCCAACACCGGCGGCCTAAACCTAACCCACCCTGCTATACTTACGTTCGGGATGCCAGCTAGCGGGATCCCGGCGTCAGCATCTCAAGCGATGTAGGGATTCTGGGTCACCTCTATGTTGTGTGATGAAATTAGGGAATTTCTAATAAATATGCATAGGATGGGCTAACTCCTTGCAAAGAGATAGTGAAAATTGGATTTATTAGATAGTAGGAGACACAGTGCTCTCCCTGCAACACTCCGGCCAAGGTCCTTTGCTGCATTTAATATACATATTTTCATTTATTGGAGCACTGTGTCTCCCACTATCTAATAAATCCAATTTTGACTATCTCTTTTGTAAGGTGTCCTACATTTAGCCCATGCTGCGCATATTAATTAGAAATTCACTAATTTCATCACACAACATAGAGTTGAGCACTTTGTGTACTTTAATTTATTTGCATAGACATAATTCATAGAGACTGGACATCTCTAACACTCAGCAGCTCCCGAGACCGGGTGGTTCCTAGTTGTGCACGGATCACATCAATCTATATCTCACGCCAGACTAGTACATTTTTGTACGCAGTCCTATGAGGTTGACAAGTGGAAAATTCCATAGTCTCTCCTAATTGAATTGAGCCCCAGGTGTTTGTTTCTTTTCAACATAAATTACTGTGAAAGGCTATAGCTATTTTTTCCTTAGTTTGTTTATTCAGACTGCTATTGATTATTATTTTGAAGATTTTCTCCAGTATTATGTGACTATCATGGCAGCTACAGTTACATTGCACATGAAGTAGTGAGCAGAGAGCCTTTGTAATGCCCCTCTGAGCTCTGTTTTCACCTCCTTCTCCTTACTCTACAATCACATGAAATGCTGACAATCTAAAAGCCTGTATCTGGCAGCCAAACTTGTTTTTCATCCAAAGAGATTTTGAAAAGGAGATAATGATTTGTACAAAAATAGGTAATGAAAAATTAATCAAATAAATGATGAAAAAGTACTTAACTATATATGGAACTCCTGCTTTAAAATATGGGGCAGCACAGTTGGTGTAGTGGTCAGCATTACTACTTCACAGTAGTTCTAATTGCCATCAAGAGCCTAACTGTGTTGAGTTTTTATGTTCTGTCCATATTTATGTGGGTTTCTTCTGGGTACTCAGATTTCCTCCCACACTCTGGTAGGTTCATTAAATTCCAAATGAACTCTAGTGTATATGTGTATGTGCACATGTTGTAAGGAATATAGATTGTAGACTAAGGAGCATATTCAATTGCCACTGTAATTTTGACTGCTAAAAATTATGAGGGGAAAGCGACCATTTTTCAAATACCGTGGCTATGCATGCTACTGATAGACGTGGTATTCAATTTTTTTAAAAATGGCTGTGAATTTTTATTTAGCTGAAACCCACATAAAATGTAATAAAAAATGGGGAACAGTCTGTACCCCCCCCCAAAAAAAACACTGGTTAACAGGAATAATGGTTATTACTTTTCTGAAGAACAATATATTGTTCTTTAAAACTTCAGCAAATGGATGAGTTGTATATTTTTTTAAGTAAAAAAAAAATATACAAAGCAAACCATTTTTGTTTTATTACAAATGAATAAAATGAAAAATGTAACAAAAGTAGAAAAACTGATTTTTGTCTAATTTTAAGGACAATTTAAAAATGTAAATAAAAAATATTATTAAACTATTAAAATTATTTAGCTCTAATTAAATTTGGGGTGCATAAAATAATGAAAAAGTTCATATTGGGGTAATTTAACTTCCAATTGTTTAAGTAGTCATTGGGAGGGGTACCCAAGGGGTTCAGAAGCAATTCTTGACATTTTATCCTCAAATAATGATTTTAGGAAAAAATTTCACTTGGTTTGAAGGTGCTCAATAAAAAGAGCACCTCATGATAAAATAAAAACCTCAAGCCCAATTGAATACCAAAAATCTCCCACAAGCGAGATTTTTGGAAAGTTTGCTCCCAATTGAAGATGCCCCTAAAATGTTATTCTAGGGTGCAGGAGGAGTGAAGATTATAAACGTCGGTCTTTGTAATAAAATATTTTCCAGTCATATATTGGGCAATAAAATGTTAATTTATTTTTTCAAAGTAATTCATAGTCTGTTATATGCTGAAGTTCATTAGAAAATGTTTTTAAAAATAGAAAACTCACTATTTAAAAAAAAAATTCTCATGAACTTTAGCATAATCTTATGAAGCGGGCTGCGACCCGTGAAACGCATCATGCTTGAAACAATAAATTTACATTTTGTTGCCAAGCATACGGCTGGATATAAATATGATTTAGTCTACTCTTTTCCTTTGAAGGGACACTGGATTCCCCTTATCTCTTGGAAGTTGCAGACCACACCGGTTACCTCTTATTAAGGAGCTGTGCGGATGCTACCCTCCAAATATAATATAGTGTAAGCTCCACTGGGGCAGGGACTCATGTGAATGACAAAATACATCAATAATGAATGGTTGATTATGATATGTGGTCAACTATTGAGTAAAATAGATGAGGCATATAAATGCATAGTACACGGTTATTGTATAATGTGGATGATTGTAATAAAGAGCTAGTAATTGAGCGAAGTGACCAGGTTTTCTGTACTGAGCATATGAGTGATTAGGGTCAGTGTTGAGAAATTGCGCAAAGTGGCTAATTGAATAAATGCTGAGGCAGAGGGCTCATGAAGGAGTTTATTGATGTAGTGCATTAATACTGTAAGTAGCTCATTATAATGTAAAATATGTTTTACATCACAGGTAACAAGTCTATGGTAAAAAATTAAATTGGTTACGTCTGGATCTTATTGGTGGAAATAGTGAAAAACTAAACAAGGCTGTTGCTAAAACCTGGTATCTGTTATCTCTGCCACTAGGATTGGTGGAGCTGAGGTGACAGAAAGTCTACTTGTTGCCCTAGGGATAAAATTCTATGCCGATTGGTGACGGTGTATGATGGTTTATGTTCTTCATATAATTCAACAACTTAAACTCAAACATAAGACCATATGAATGTACTCACAGGCGGACCCTTGGGCCCTGGAAAACCATTTGAGCCTTGTGGTCCTGGTAGACCCTAGAAAAAGAAGGAAAATAAAAAGAATTAAGGGATCATGAAAGAGTAGAGAAAGGATGTGTGAAAAGCAGTAGAAAAAAAACCATATAATATACTGTATGCAATTATACAAAGTGAGAGAGGGCAGAGGAGGAATGAAAGACACTGGGGAATTGGGAAGGAATTGAATTGTTAGCACTGAATGTACATTTACAATAAAAAAAAAAAGAGGTAGAGAAATTAAGAGAATGGTGACATATGGAAAATGAATCAAACAGTTCTGAGACAGGATTAGGATAAATGCTTGTGCATTGAGCTGGACTTACTCTCTCTCCCGGAGGCCCTGATGGACCATCTCCTCCTGATGTACCCTGAAGACAGAACCAAATAATGAGTGGACATGTCTTTATTACATGTACTGTTCTGTGAATGTACATGTTTCTGACATACAACACACATACTATGTACAATTACAGTAATCACTCCCAGACTCGCATAGAAATAATTCAGTTCATTGGTCTTTTTTACACACACACACACACACACAAATATATATATATATGTATATATATATATATATATATATATATATATATGTATATATACACATCGACCATACTATTTGTCCCTACAGTACAATATAGATACATCCACTACACTGTCCATCCCTACAGTACAATATATATATAAATATATATCTAAATATATATATATATATATATATATATATTATATATATATATATAATTTTTTTTTTCTAGGAAAAAGAATAAGGAGCGCACAGTTGTAAAATCTTGTTAACCTTTATATTGTAAAAAAGCATATAATCACGTACATGTCAGTAAAGAACAATCTGCATGAACCGTCTATCTCATCACCAGTATACAGAGGGTCGTCCCTTTTAATCTATCATTCTCCAGAGGTGCACACTCTGGAACTGTGCTCTTTGCACTGTATGTGATCTCACTCATGGTGTGCACCTTTCGTTTCAGATGTTAAGCCAGGGACTGCCGCTCTCACATCAGGAATCACGCTCGATTAGCGCGTGCTCTAATCCTCACACTGGACAACTGTTATGAATAAGCGTGTGTCCATATGCCGCTCAAAAGCGTTTAGTCACTAACTCCCACTGACGAAGTCCATTAGTGACGAAAAATGTTTGAGCTGTATATATAGATATACAAGTATGTATATACTCATATATATAAATACATGCCTGTCAGTAAATGTATCACTTGCGGGTACAAAACAAATGTTAATAATCTTAATCTTATGCTAATGGCCTGGTTATGTATAATCCTGATTTACTATGTGACTGGTGCAGGGTTAGAGGCATCTTGGGATGCATATGGGCTAAATCTGGGGTACTTTCAAGCACTATTCACAAGTACCCACAAACAGGTCATGTTTTTATAATATACTGTATGTATGTATATATATATATATATATATATATAATTATATATATATATATTATTTTTTATTTATGTAGTTCTACATTTATTCAATAATGCGAGTATGCCCCTACTGTACTTGGTCTGCAATTACAGCCCCCAAGCATATGGAAAAGGCAAGTACCAAATCTGCACAGGGCTTAGGCGTAGTCTGTTATTGTTGGCATACACAGTGCAAATTTGCATATTGATGATACACCAACAGGTGTACTCCCAGTTTAGCATCAGCCCCTTTGTGCAGATACGGCTGATGTCGGAACTCCCCATGAGACAGACAGACAGACAGACAGACAGACAGACAGACAGACAGATAGATAGATAGATAGATAGATAGATAGATAGATAGACAGATAGATAGATAGATAGATAGATAGATAGACTGAGTGCCTATTACAGGCTGAAGCACATCACAGCACACCCGGTCTGTATACATACACAACACACACACATATATATACACAGTAGTTTTATGTAACAACCTTAGGCCCTGATTTCCCTGTGGCTCCTCTGGGTCCTCTTTGACCTCTTGGTCCCTGCAAAAAAAAAAAAAAAGAGTTGTAATCATACAGAGGACAGTACAGAGAGCTATATATAATATGTACAGTATAAAATGGACCAATGACAAGATGCACAAGGGATACTATGCAGCATGACCCAATATCCAGGGAGCTGCAGACTCTCCAGCAGGCACTCTGTGCTCAGTGATGTCATCGGCTCCTGGCAAATCATTAGGCTGAATATTGGCCCAGGCCACAGAACGGCTGCCTCCAATGTACATCTAGTACAGGGTCATGGCCTAATATCAGATCCTGATGACTATGTCAGTATAACGGCATGGAGGTCTAAGACAGCTGAGTAGATATCATACATAACCGCCGTCTGTATATATAACATGTATTTGTATACAAAGGGACCAGTTCATTGGACTATAACAAGCTGAAACAGGCATTACAGAAGCGGCAGCACCGATCACTCACCGAGGGCCCCCTCTCTCCTCTAGGGCCGGATTTTCCGGACAGACCCTAAGAGGAAAAACAGAAATGTAATAAGTGATTGCTGATTCAGCTGGCGATAATGTAACAGACGACAATATATCAAATGACTATTCTAGCATTGGTCACATGATGAGAAAGTGATCACACAAATACTGATAGTCTATCATCAGCCGGCTCTATACAGTTATGTGACCTCAATCCAATGTAGCATCATTTGTTTTGCTCAGGTTGCCCTCTGGAACGAATAGGACGGATGGCGTTATATTAGCAGGGAATGTCCCTTACCCTCGCTCCTTTCTCTCCATTGGTCCCGGGAAATCCTGGGAAACCGAGTGATCCCTGTAACGATATAAGGCAGAATTGTGAGTCAGTGCAATAAGACGGGTGAGGTATTCCCATCATGTTACAGTATATAACCCTCCTTTACCTTCGTGCCCTGTCGCCCAGGATAACCTGGCAGGCCAGGAACACCCAGCTTGCCCTGGAAGACACAAGAGATAAGAGTCAAATCACGGTCTTACTCTGTCCATGTACAGTTGTGATCACGCACCAGACACCGCCACATCTCACCTTCTCACCAATCAATCCAAGCGGGCCTGGGTCACCGTTGGGGCCAGATCTACCCTTCGGACCCTCAGAACCATCCTCTCCCCTTGACCCTGGAAGGCCGATTTCACCCTACACAGAGGTAAATTGAGAAAATATCTTTAAATAGTGTACATGGGAAAACATAACTCAGGTTGTTCTTCCGCACAAGAATAGACTCGGTAAACACGTGGCAAATCATTACAGCTCCAGACAGCGCGAGTGTATCAGCTAACACATATCTCCATAAAGTACGTCTTACGGGTAAATGTAATATTATGCACAATGCAGGCATTAACAAGATCCTGGCAAGTCTGGCCAATGTTTAAAGGGGCAATCATTTAAAAGGCAAAACCGACCTGGTTTTGCCTTTTAAGTGTTTGCCCCTTTAAACCATCTGATTTTGCCGATGCCTGCAAGTCTCAGGCTATTACAGTCTGCCTGTCACCTACAAACAAACAAAAAAACCTAAAGGAAAAAAAATAAAGATTAAAAAAACTAATAATATTAAGAAAAAAACAAATCCTTGCAACGGGAGACGATGTGGAGGCTCATTAGTCTATGTTCTGCCCTCCAATAATACTTCTCTATGCCTAGAACAGAATGTCCATCAAGTACACATTACCATTATCTAGATAAATCATATCCGGGGACCAGTATAAATAGACGCGGCCTGTAACCGGCGATGAGGCTCATCTGCAAATGATTTAATGAACAACACGAACCTGTCTGTATAAAGTCACCGGAATTGCAATGTGTGAGTCTCACTCACCTTGTCGCCCTTCACCCCGAAATCCCCCTTCAGTCCTGTGAAACCATCTTCGCCCTGAAAGACAGCAATAAAGGTAACCAGCTGGGGCTTATTGATAGAACACTGCAGGAGATGAGTTACCATCAGGCAATAGAAGAATGGGACAGGGTCTGAGCAGTGTGCTGGTCTGAGAGGTACAATATTTGGGACGGTGAATCAGGAAAGGGGTGAATATAGATTAGACAGTATCTTCCCCTTACCTTCTCTCCCTTATGTCCTTGTAGACCCCGGATTCCATCAACTCCCTGCAATAGTGAAAGTAGAGAGATGACGAGTGAGAGATGAGCAATGGAACATAATAGCTCATTGCTGATTATATAATATAATGTGTAACGTAAAGATCTTTCACAAAACGTACAAGTTGTCAATACACACAAAACAATGTAATTCTGACTGTTCAATCGGCCGACACACAGGGCCTGATTGTGAATGACATGCAATGCCGGTGCTCACCGAAAGGAGCGTTGCACAGCGCATGCTTCCCACTGTGTGCACGCACGGAAGCACAGCTGCGATCTAGAGGCACAGTATCAGAAATATACAGGAAATGTGCTGCCCGTTCCTGGGCGGTGACTGGGAGGTGGCTACGCAGACAGACAGAGATGGTCAGTCTTATGGGCATGTTATGGGAGAGTCACGAACGTGGGTTCGCACACAGATGCTTAATCGCTCGCTTGGAGGCCGTACTCTAACACACAATCTGCAACTAGCACGGTGTTGGTGCAAATTTTGCTGGTGCCACCAATGTTGGAGTCTATAGATGCACCGAGAGGTATTGCAGCCACTAAAGAAGCTCAAAGTGGGCGTCTCAGTCCTGGCGCATTCAGACGCACACATGTAGTCAGGAGAAGAGCTATTACTAGAATTAGCATAAAGTCACAGACGCAATTGTGGTAAAAGACACTAAAGTGGTCACAGCAGTGTGCCAATCCCATAGAGATAATGAATAAAAATTCAACATAATTAAAAATGTACAGGTACCTTCCCGCCTCTCGGCCCAGGATAACCGATCTGACCTTGTGGACCAAGCGGACCCTAAAAAAAGAGAGAACAGAGTTGATTGGTTAATGCAGAGTGATGTCATTCATTATAGGGACTGTAGGGATTAGTTATATACTTATAACCCCATACTGAGCCCATATGAACAGTCCAATAGCAACATGTTTCCACTACAATAGGACCCAAACTAAAGGTGCAACTGAGGTGATGGACTGATGAGATGAGCGATCATTCTACTGGGAGGCTTTATAACGGATGGGAGATGGTTCCAATAGGGTGAGACAATATTCACTAGGGCGAGATAATATTCACTAGGGTGAGACTATATTCAGTAATATCTATCTGCCGACTAAATAATAGATTACAGTCGAAATTAGAGATGAGCGCTTCGGTTTTACTCATTTATGTTTGAATCTCAAAAATGGCATCATGTTGGCTATCCGGCTCTCACGTGTTTTGGATAGCCAATAAGATAAATCCGATCTAATCGGAACTTGCGCTAATTTGGCGAAAAAAAAACCAAGTCAAAACCAAACCGCTTATCTCTAGTCTATAACTGTTGAGTAACTATGCTTTGGAAGTGGTGATTGTAAATGTGTTTGGTGAGTTCCCAGGCAGGTGGGTCACATCCCATGGTGTGGGGGCCAGTACTGCAGATCGTATTTCTCTTTAGGTGAAGGACAGATTGAATGAACAACATTTTACGGGTCATTGAATAAATACAATATTAAATGTTTGGCTGTTGCGTTATCATTAGTGTTGGGCCTTTTTATGTCTCATTATTACACTGGGGAGTGAGACAGATGGAATTGGTCATGAGTCTAGGGGGGTGGGTGATTCTTTTATTAAAGTGAGGAAAATAAATGAATACTTTATCGTAGCATCGATCTGAGCCAACAATCAAGCAGCATCGATCTGAGCCAACAATCATTGTACCATCGATCTGAGCCAACAATCATTGTAGCATCAATCTGAGCCAACAATCATTGTACCATCGATTTGAGCCAACAATCATCGCAGCATCGATCCAAGCCAACAATCAATAATATTTCAGTGATTACTTGATACTGCAAACAGAATAAAAGTGTGACATCCCTGGACACATCCGATGTTTCAGCTAGAGAGGAAGGCCGATAGGATAGGTCTCGGCCACATTGGAGGAAGAAACTGATGGATCATAACTGGACTCTGGTAATAGATTTCCATTGCTAGATGGCGACAACTTGCTGCCACTTCATTCCGATATGTGTGTTGTAGATGTGTCTTAGTTCTCACAGTTATGCTTTACTGGTTGCCTACATTCATAGGGGGAGATGTATCAACCCTTATAAAGAGGGCAGGTGTCAGCTTCTAGATATCATTTCTCTAGTACATTCTATGAAATGATAGTTAGAATCGGATTGGTTGCTATTGGCAACTTCACCACCTGTCCTCTAGAGAAGCTTTGATATTGACCTTCCCCATAGTCACTTTCACCTTTTCATGTACGTGAATGCTCTGATGGAGCGGTAGTTGGACTGAGGATGGAGAGATGTAATTACACAATCTTAGAATGACCTACATGTGCCTCTGAGTGACCCACAGAACGAGTAGGTTGTGAGGAACATATGAAATGTTGATTACGTTGAGTAGGTTGTGAGGAACATATGAAATGTTGATTACATTAGGGTTACATTTCACGGAAGGCTATGAAAAATCATATATACGGTTATTATGTAATGAATACATGATGGAGAAATGTTTTGAGCATTAAGGAATAAAGTTTACATTCCACAGAACATGATGAACACATTATATAGGAGTTACATTCCTTGGGCTCTCGGATACGTTACTCTGGGTATGACAGTTGTAATTGTGTTGAAGGGCAATTTGGATGGATGTGTTTTGATTGACCAACCTGATTGTTCAGGAAATCTGTGTAGGGCTGATAGGAGGAGACGCAGTACTCAGACTCACCTGGTTGCCTTTGGTGCCTCCGGGACCCTCTTTGCCAGGATGACCCTAAGATGAAAAATAAGAACCTTTTACAATAAGATATTGATACCCTAAGTCACCTGCACTTTTTTCCAACCAACCGGCATTCAGTCAGCCCGATCTCACGTGAGACTGTGAGCTCTACAGCTCTTGTTGTTCTTTGTTTCAGTTTGTGCTTCTATGTAATGTCTATCACTCTAGTGCACTGTATACAAAGGCATCGCTTTGTAAATACTGGACAATAATAATACATAAATCAAACTTCAGTGCAGGATAGCGAACCAAAGATGGTGCTAGAACCCCCTGTGGGCATGTATCCTGTGTTTTAGTTCCTCTCATTATTCCAATAAGTAATTCAATAATGGTGCACTGCAAGCAAAATATCTTACAAAATAGCACCAATAATCTTGCTGCAGGTTACTCAACATAATAGAGAAGAAAGGCGACTATTCTAGCATTCATTATTATACCAAACTATAGACCATGAACCAACTTAGGCAATGTAAAGTGCACCTGTAGCCCACACACACAATAAAGGCAGCCATATTGTGTAGGGATACAATAATGAGACTACGAATTCACCAGGAACTAGTGACATTAACGAGATATGATGCCTCATTCCCAGAGGGGAGAGGGGGGGGGGGGGGAATACTAATTACAAAGCCCGAGTTTGTTTTAGGAGGCTGGCATGGGCTTGGACGAGCTGTGCAGGAGGAAGAATGCATAGTACAGTAGTTTTGTTGCTGGCAGGCATGTCTGCAAACCCAGGATTTGTCTATCACCAGGGCCCGTCATCGTCACTAGTTACAAAGCAATTGATAAACTATATTGTTGTCATTCATATTGTCTCAATGTACAAAATGGCTGCCTTCACTGCTTATGGGGCAGGAACACTCTAAGGTTACTCTGCTCCTTCGTGATCATTGTACATGAGATTCAGCACTGTATTATGTCATATAGGTTTGTGAAACCCAGGGCTGATACAGAGACTTACATTGCATTTTTGCCCTAACTAATTAGATCAACTTTAGTAATTTTCCTTTCCTCAGGTGTCCATGTTGCAGTATGAATTAAGGGGCTGTTTAAGTCACACACACACAATGATACGAACACACATTTGTGACAATTGTTGCATACCTGCCTCTAAATTAGGAGCCTGGTGAGAGTACCTCTTCTTTTTTACAAATGTTTTTTTTAGCTAGAATTTGCTATATAAAGAATTTGTACAAAATGCAAAACAGACAAAAGAAACACAAACTAATTTCCACAAACACAACACAAGAAAATGAGCGAGCATGTCTATAAATAATACCCTAACACAGGACCATAAGATTAAGGGTTAAGCAGGCCATACACGGTGCGATATGCACAGTGCGACGGGACAGGGGATCCGACGTCCGACATATCGGACGGTCCCCACACCGATATGCCGATTCCCCCTCCCCCTTCCCTACCCGCATAGCTTTGCATGGGATTGCACATCGCATCTCCAGATCGACTGAACCTGCAGTACGATCTGGGGGTGCGATGTACGACCCCACGGGTACGCGCTCTGTCCGATATCATGTCCATACACGGTGCGTGTATAGCAGCCAAATCGTACCAATCCGTCGGATCGGCTGATTTATAATACCGTGTATGGGCCGCATAAGTTTCGAGTATACCAGCCAATGGTCCTTTTGGAAAATACTATGGTATTCCTGAGGTCACACACACTCGATATAACATATGTTAGCACACAGTTGTGCTGCCATTTATTGTGCTAGACCAATATTTACAGGAATCAACAAACGTATGAAGTGATGTCACTTGATCCTAGAAATATTTAAAATGCAAAAAATTGAGGGTATAAATTTAATAAACTTGTCATGTTTGGGATTCTTGTACTCGATAGAAGGTGCCCTGAGACAAGATGACGCTCTTAGATGCAGCAGCATAGTGACCCTGTAACCTATCGCATGTTGGGCGCTATGTATAACTAAATGGGCATCTTGGGACAGGGGTAGACTCTGCCTGATCACTTCTGAATTTTGACATAAAATAGCTATTGCAAAAATATTCCAGCTTTAGGTAGTCTGTACGACCCAGGCTATACATTACTTTGTCCCTGTCCTTCCTTGTACTATTCCATTTCAATCGTAATGTAGGACATGCAGACTCAATAGAAATGAGATAGTAGGCCAGGAACAATGAACAGTAGAGGGCTTAGGGGTATATTTACTAAAGGTCAATTTTAATCAATTTAAACTCATTCAAAATTAATCAAAATCAATGTTGTGTTTCTGGCGCTAAATCACACAGTTACTAACAGACACTTTTTGAATTTGTATTTTTTTAAGTGTTAGTAAATGTGTGATTTAGTAAAAGAAACACAACATTGATGTTGATCTATTTTAAATTTATCAATTTTATTAATATCGATCATTAGTAAATATACCCTCTCTAGCGTCAACATTCTTACTGAACCACATCTACCGCTCAGAAACTTTTTTTGTTTGGCAATTTAACAATTGAGGACTCAGAACAATGGCACTGGTATATGGGTTCCTAGAAACAATGGCCCACTGGTACAAGGATACCTATAATAAGGCACTAATGCATGGGTTTCTAGAACAATGGCACATTGGTAAATGGGTTCCTAGAACAATGGCACATTGGTACATGGGTTCCTAGAACAATGGCACATTGGTACATGGGTTCCTAGAACAATGGCACATTGGTACATGGGTTCCTAGAACAATGGCACTGGTACAAGGGTTCAAGAAAAATGGTACTGGTACATAAGTTCCTAGAACAATGGTCCACTGGTACATGGGTTTCTAGAACAATGGTTTACTGGTACGTGGGTTCCTAAAACAATGGCACTGGAACATGTGTTCAAGAACAATGGCACTGGTACATAAGTTCCTAGAACAGTGGCCCACTGGTACATGGATTCCAAGAACAATGGCCCACTGGTACAAGGATACCTATAATAAAGGCACTGATACATGGGTTTCTAGAACAATGGCACATTGGTAAATGGGTTTCTAGAACAATGGCACTGGTACATGGGTTCCTAGAACAATGCTACACTGACACTTAGGTTCCCATCTGAAAATGGTTGAGTACTGCTCGTCTTTTGTACTTTTAATTAAATTAAATGTCGATAATGTTAATTTTTTTAGCAGATTCCTGTTCCTAATAACAATTTCTGACATGTCAGCTGCAGGTCACACATCCATTGCAAGGCAAGCATCAGATTACTAGTTATTTGGATTATAGTATACCCCATTCTTACATGGCCATTGTTTGATGGCATTATATTTCACTGTTATGTTGTCTGTAAAATAACAGTATATAAGCAGTTGTTTATTAGCTCTCAATAACATTTTATAGTGGAAGGTGTCTATGGCCTTGGTGAGGTCAACTCTTATTTGGTTTCATAAGGAAGAGATGAACAGAGTTAGGAAGACAAACAAGATATGAGAAAGACATAAACTTATACATAAAGACTGATACATTAACAAGTGACTGGCCAGATTGTACTCACGGGAGGTCCATCAGAACCGGGGATGCCAGGAAGTCCAGGTTTGCCGTGGGGTCCCTGTAGATAGACAGATATCCATAAGGCACTGGTTCTTATTAAGCTAACCTTTTGCATTTTCTACCAGCCTCCCAGACACGTGAATTCTTACCTTCTCTCCTGGTGGTCCCGTAGGCCCCTGTGGTCCAGAAAGACCCTGAGTCCCAGAAGTTCCTTGCTGCCCTGGAGGGCCAGGCTCACCCTGTGGACCCTGAATAAGGGAGACAGAAATAACGCTACTGACATGTACAACTACATGTATACGAACAAACAATATGAGGCCCAGTACAGACTCCATCACTTATAATGAATGTACAGCGAAAACATTTCCTTACCAGGTTTCCCTTTGGTCCCACTTGTCCGTCCATACCTCTTACTCCCTGTAGAGACATAGAGAGTGGTGTTACACGGCTCAGCGCTCCCCACACTGGTACACAAACCATAAAGCATATGGCAGATACTCACAGGTGGGCCAGGAATACCAGTTGGGCCTTTAGGTCCGAGTAGCCCCCTGACTCCCTAAGAAAACATGAAGAGACAAAAATTCACCATATATCACATTATCCAAACGCTATGATCTGTATCATGGTATCACAGCAAAGCATTGTGGTGTCATGAAGAATTCACCAGCGGGCTACACACACGACACCGGTCAAGACTCAATGACAATTCTCAGATGGGTCCAACTCCTTGAAAAAGGCACACATTCATAACAGAGGCATAAAGGACTATTCTACAGGAGGGGCGAGTTCTATAAAAGGCTCAGCTGAGTAGAATGCAAAAATAAATCCAACCTTTCTGTGAAATGTAAGCCTCCTCTCTTGTTAATGTACGTGTTCTAAAGTCAGCCCACAATTATTACACATTTGTGCGGGGCTTTGTCCCACAAGATATGAGGATCATTGGGTTTCCAAATGTGTATATATAAGAACCAGGTTTTGCACCTTGTTTTTTTTTTTTCTTGCATTTTAAAAACTTAATGACAAATATTTCATATTCTAGCAATGAAATAGCAAGAATTTGACAGAAGAATTCAACACTACTTCCATTTAAATAATTTTTTTTAAAAGTGGGCACGACTTAACATGAGGACAAAGATGGCGGCTCCTCAATTTGTAAAATGCAAATATGCTTACAGCCATATCAACTATAAGATGTTTTAGGACCATTAAAAAAAAAAAAAATATATATATATATATGTATATAAATATATATATATATATATATATATACACACACACACACACACACACATATATATATATATATATATATATATATATAACTGCCTATGGCTTATGTAACAAGATCAGTGGGCTGTTCTTTTTATCACACCCTTGTATACTGTATATGGGACTCTCAGATTGCACATATAGATTATATACCTGCAGCTGTAAAATCGGGGAACAGCTATGGTATGTACAATAATGCAGGTAATGCTTAATGCTTTCCACAGCTGCCCATAGTAACTTAGGATCTCTATAGTTAAATTCAATCAACCATATACAAATAAAATAGCTATATCTAGGGGAAAGGTACATTGACCTTATTGCAATATAAATTAAATATACTGAGAAATATACATTATTGTTTTAAAATACATAATACTAGTATAAGGGATGCTGGGTCACCTTATTTTCCACCACTACCCAGGGGCAGAACTATGGGAGACAATGGAGGCGCCTGCCGCCGGGCACCAGCGCTAAAGGGGCAGCTCCTCCATTTTCCCACAATATATTCGCCCCGCTTACGGCTGTTCTATACTAGTGTTTTTGTGCATATGTAATAGATAGATAGATATGCATGCACCATATTTATTTTACCTTTTTTTTTTAGAGGGGGAGGGGCACCAACTTGCCTCCGGGCATCTGGGATGAACTTACGCCACTGCCCCTACCCTCACGCTGGCCAGCCCACCGCTCCCATACTTACCCCTAATAATCTTTTAATTACAGTTATTTATGCTATTCCATATGCACCAAAGTTGATTAAGAAAAAAGGAAAACATAAATCCATGGCTATATAAAGTCTTGATATAGACCGGCGGGAACTTACCCCGCTTCCCCACCCAGACACACAGTAGATGAGCTGAAGGACACACACACCCTTATATATAAATAATTTTCTTACTGGTTCACCAGGAAGTCCACGAGGTCCAACATCTCCATCGCTTCCCTAAGAGATATGAGAAGAAGAGTCTCAGATACTGGTCTATCAGAGATGTGATCCTTCGTCACGTAGGGCCACCTCCATCCAACAGCTTCTACTCACCCTCTCTCCATCTTCTCCTATTGTTCCCAAAGGACCCTGAGCGCCAGAATCTCCCTGAGAAAACAAAGGACTTATAGTCAACGACCTATAACACAATGCGATATACCAGAACGGGTCACCACAAAATACTGCACACATTGGAACACTTCTATATGCAATATAATGTCTTATATATAAAATGGAATATACTGTATAAGCATAACGTGAAATCCTGAACAGCAGACAAGCTTTGGTTATTCATGTTTTATTCACATATAGGGGTCTATGTACTAAGCCTTGAAGATCCATAAAGTGGATGGAGATAAAGTACCAACCAGTCAGCTCCTGTCATGTTACAGGCTGTGTTTGAAAAATGACAGTTTAGAGCTGATTGGTTGGTACTTTATCTACGTCCACTTTATCTCTCTTAGCACATGGGGCCCGATTAAGACCCGGACGCAATGTGGCGTTCGCTCGTAGCCGGACGATTTTCACATTCTGCGCATGCGTATAAGCCGCAGTGCACGTGCGCAAGCCAGTCTTAGCGATCTGGAATCGGGCGCTCGAAGCACACAGACTGAGCACTACTTTGAGTGACAGATAGTGCCGTTTGTGGGTGGTGACAGGGGCTGGTCTATGAAAACGGGGGTGTGCATGTATGAACGCAGGCGTGCCTGTGCGTTCACTTCTAACGGCGTTTCATGGGCATGCATAATTAGCATGGAAGCGCCATTGTACACGTCACCTGGTTGTATTTCAGCCTGCAGTGATCGCAGTGCTTGCGGCAGGGTAGGGTCTACCTCAAGGGCTGCGAGCAGCTCCAATGGCTCGCGATGTTACTGATAAAGCATACACTTCCTGGAGATGACGTGTGCTGCGAAGGAAAAGGGGGCGTCTTTAGACTGGCGTGCGTTCGCTCTGCCGGTGTCCTTAAACCTTGCCATGCGATCGTGGAATTTGCATACCCTGCCCCTGACGGCTGCGAAAGTGCGCTGCATTGCGTTCAGGTCTCAATCGCCCCCATAGACCCCAATAGTGTTCTTGGCAATATCGATCCCAGATAGTCTGCGACCACCTAGACTTTTAGCTAAGGACCGGATGAGGAATGGTCATACTGCAACTTCCATTGGTCCGGGCACCATGATGAACAACCGGAATACAACATTACTCAGATTCACCCACACTTCCGGGTCAACCGAGGTCACCACAATTTGGGTTTCATCCTTATCATTGGTTCTACCCAAAGTAATCTGGGGACAGTCAGAGTTCACCCAATTTAGCAAAGAATTACCAGATCGACCAAACAAATGTCACATATGGCTAGATTAAGATACTGTGGACTTCATTCAGAGTCGGTCGAAGCGGCCGCACGGTTGTACGCAGCCGATGTTCGCTGATCTGCGCATGCGTACAGTTCGCAGTGCGCGTGCGCAAACTAGCGGCTACGATCAGAAATTTCTCTCTCCTTGAACACCGCCAGGTCGGTAGTTTGAGTGACAGATTGCGGCGTTTGTGGGTGGTAACATGGGAAGGTGCTTGAAAACGGGGGAGTGGAGATCCGAACGCAGGCGTGCCTCATTATGCGAACGGCGTTTTAAGGGAGTGCATAATTAACAAAGTAGTGTCATGGCACACGTGACAGGGGAGGTTTTACACTGACATGATCGTAGAGCTTAAGAGAGGGTCAGGTCAACCTTTAGCTCTACGACCAGTTCCGATGGCATACGATGCTCGCGATTAATCCTTATGTAGCCGGAGATGACGTGTTATGCGTATGAGAAGTGGACGTATTTTTAGCGATCCGACCGCATCCACCCCTTGGTCGACCAGCTAACGATCCGACCTTAGGGACGCAACATGCGTGTGCATCATTTGCATATCCGGCCCCTTTTTCTATATGACCGTGCGGCCGCTTCGACCGACTCTGAATGAGGTCCCGTATCTCTTCCCAGATTCCAGTGATTTGTTATCAAGCAATTGATCTGTGATCGCCTGATTTTAACACCGTTCCGATGTGATCATGAATTTTTCTTTTCTGGTTTTATTTTCTAACACAAATTATTTAATTAATTCATCTTTTCAGAATTGATTACTGTAATTAGGAAACAAAGTAGGAAGAATTTCAGCAGACCATTGTTTACATGGGGATTGGTGGGAGCTCCTCAGAGATTTCAGTAGAGTATTACAGTACACCGAACACAAGCAATTAGCAGCACCCAGAAGTGGGATGGGGTTTATCATGGCCGGTAAGGAATAATTCCACACTAGTCTTCACACCAAATGCTGGGATCTACTTCAAATTTCATATTTGTCTCTGGCATTTCTGTAACCCTTCATGATAGAACACAACTTTTTGTGTCTATATTTTGTATGGTCCTTTCCAGCAACATACCCACACTATAAAGTCACCAGGATAATGTACTGTATAATTCATCCCATGTCACCTGACTGGCTTATTACATACTTTTCCTACAGAGTCACCTGGCTAGTGTATTGTATAACACCTGCTATGTCACCTGACCGGCTTATTACATAGTCATCCTATAGAGTCACCTGGCTACTGTATTGTATAACTCTTCTCATGTCACCTGACTGGCTTATTACATACTCTTCCTACAGAGTCACCTGGATAGTGTATTGTATAACACCTGCTATGTCACCTGACTAGCTTGTTACATACTTTTCCTACAGAGTCACCTGGATAGTGTATTGTATGACTCTTCCCATGTCACCTGACTAGCTTATTACATACTTTTCCTACAGAGTCACCTGGATAGTGTATTGTATGACTCTTCCCATGTCACCTGACTAGCTTATTACCTACTTTTCCTACAGAGTCACCTGGCTACTGTATTGTATAACTCCTGCTATGTCACCTGACCGGCTTATTACATAGTCATCCTATATAGTCACCTGGCTACTGTATTGTATGACTCCTCCCATGTCACCTGACTGGCTTATTACATACTCCACCTATAGAGTCACCTGGCTAGTGCATTGTATCATACAGTACACTAGCCAGGTGACTCTGTAGGATGAGTATGGGAGGAGTCATACAATTTGTATGACTCCTCCCATGTCACCTGACTGGATTATTGCATACAGCACTTGCCTAAATAGTTTATAGCTTACACCAAAATTTTAAACCCATTATTAGGCCTCATAATTAATCTCCCTTCCTTCTGGTGCCTAGTTCTACACAGCTTCCTAAACATTATAGTGTTTATCTGAAACACATCTTCAGACTGTTCTTGTGGAAAATACATTCATTACATCCTGGAATGTCGCTATAAATAGATTAAACATTAATTTATTGGAGTATTTTAAACAATTCCAGACAAAGGAGTTTGCATCATCCTTACAAGGCAACACAAAGTGACTGTTATTGTTCCATATAATCAGCAATTTATTGTACATTTTCCATATTGTTATGGAATATGTTCTGCCATAAATCAGCTATATCAGGAAATATACAGTAAATATACACAATGCCATTTTAAAGTGTGTATTTTATTAAAGTGGTATTGTATATTGTATTGGGTGTGAGGATAGGCCCTCGTGTCTTTACTTTCACTGCTTTTTCTTTTCCTTTATATTTATGGCCCCACCAAGTGTCCATATATAAGTCCCAGCTCCTTCCTGCTTTATTATTTTTTTTAATTGCTTGTAACCAGGGGATCAAAAGGGGGTGGAGTTACAGATTACCTGGGCTAAGGCCTGTCCGCGGGGCCCAATAGGAGCCCAGTTCAGCAGTGCTGCATCCCCCCTTCTGCACATTTTTCACAAGTAATAGTGTATTAGTGCACAGGGCCTTCTTAGGGCACTGTGGGCCTGATTCCGGTTGGATCGCAAGTGAGAGAACGCACACGCTTGGCCAATGTTTCCGCACTGCGCATGTGCATGCATCGCAAGGCGTGTGCGCAAACTACCAACTGCGATGGGAACTGCGTGAGCTGAGGCTACGCAGACCCAAGGCAGAGTGATTGACAGGAAGTGCCGTTTGTGGGTGGTGATGGGGGGGCCTGGTCGGGCGAACGTAGGTATGCCAGTGCGTTGGGACGCCGTTACAGGGGGCGTGCATAATTAAGGCAGTGCGGCAGCCGTACCGTAAGCTCTACACAGGAATGGCAAAAACCCTGCAGCAGGTCAGGTCAACCACTAATATGCTAGTAGGTCCGATGGTTCTCGATGTTACCGATGTTTACGCTATGTTGCGTACTGATCAGGCTTTGAGTAAAGGGAGATGGGCGGATTAATATGCTGCAGGGTGTCTGCATCTTGTGCAGACTGGTAGGTGGCTGGCAGTCATTACTGTTGTGCCTAAGGGCAGCCTGAACCCCAAAATAAATCCCTGTCCATGACCAAACAATCACAGAATATGATCAGAATGTTTTGCCATTGCATTCTTCTCTCCAACATCCAAGGCCGTAAAACTCCATCACTGGGTCCCGTTTGACAAAGAATCAGTTTTCCCATGTAATCGGGTATCGTCCCATTGGAGATTTCCATCTGTCACTGAGGGGATGTAGTTTATAGACCAGTGGACTAAATGCCGTCGGTCTATATCCCGACAGCAGAAGCCCAACGAGAGACTTGAGATAGACTTCGAAATACCGACGCCTATCTAACTTCCAATGCCGGAATGCCGAAGGATGCCGGACCGATCACGGCAAGTCCAGCCATCCTAAGCACTTAGCCGCGGGAGGGGGAGGGTTAGGTTAGGCACCCCGGGGGGACTTAGGGTTAGGTCCCCCCCCCCCGGGAAAGGTTAGGCTAGGGGAAGGGGGGATAGGGTTAGGCGCCACTGGGGGAGGTTAGGTTTATGTACCCCCCCCAGGAGGGTGCAGGTATAGGCACCCCCAGGGGGATTTAGGCAGGGCTGAAACTAGGAGTTTTGTCACCCGGGGCAAGGCAGTAATTTGGTACCCCCCCATTATGTCACATACAGTAATTCCCCTTAACCCAATGTGCAATACACATTAATGCCCCTTCCACATAATGCCACACACAGAGTAATGTCCCTTGTACATAATGTCACACACAGAAATTCCTCTTATACATTATGCCACACACAGTAATGCCCCATATACATTCTGCCACACACAGCAATGCCCATCACACCATTATGGCACAGTTGATTCTATTTCCCCTTCATCATGGCATACACAGTAATGCCACTTACACAAATATAGCCCATCACCCTGCAGCCGGTCACCTAGTCCCTCTCCTTCCACAGCAGCCCAGCGGATGTTGATTTGAAGTCGCATGCCTGTTCCGCAACCAGCCACCCGCAGTTCTTTTTTGAGAGCAACACAGTGCCCACCGCCGCCATTCAAATGTGGCGCTGGTCACGTGCCAGTCGGAGCTCACGGACCGGCAGCTGCTGTTGATTGGCTGCCAGTCCGCGAGCTCCGATTGGCCCGTGACTGGCGCCACAAGCAGCCACATTAAGACAGTGGAGGGCGGAGTGTCTCTAAGGGCTGCAGGCAGTTGGCTGCAGGTGCAGGGGTGTGGCTTGAAATCACCCCCTGCTTCCACCCGGCCCCCCTCAGCGGTACGCGCACCCCCTTACATTGTTCGCCCGGGGCACATGCCCCCTTAGCCCCCCTAGTTGCGGCCCTGATTTAGGGTTAGGGGGGGAGAAGGGTAGGGTTAGGGTACTTACATGCTCCATAGGGATTCTGTCTCTGTTGGGCTTCTGGCATCGGCATTTCATCCCGGCGGCTATTGAACCACCGGGATTTCATACCCAACCCGTCACTGAGGGCCACAGTGACAGATGTAGATAACTTTCTGTATGAGATTACTTTGCTTACATCTCTAATTACTGATTGGATGTCCAGGAGGTCACCTGATCACTTTCACGTCAGTGTTTAGGTCAGGTAACTACATGGAAACAGGGTGCCACTCAGAGCAAATAATCAGGCAATAGGCTTAATGTATCAAGCAGTAGAGAAGTGGATAAGTGTAGAAGTTGCCCATAGCAACCAACCAGCTTTGATGTAGCATTTATCAAATACATTCTATAAAATGTTAGGGAGAAGCTGATTGGTGTCTATGGACAACTTTTCCACTCTTCTTATTGCTTGGTACATCTCCCCCAAATGGCTTTTTATTTTATAAATTGCAATAAATAAATGATGGGATTTGATTCTTTGCTTTGGAAACATCTACTTTTCTACACGGGGAGGCTTCTCTATCTTCCATCAGTTGCCATGTGCAACAGAAGCAGCCTCTTGTTGCTACCTGAACATTCTGATACATCTCAGCATTCTGTGAGTCAATGGTTAAATGTTGAGAACTATGACTTTAACCGCTGTCTGAAGATGGCTCAGAGTCATTGCAAGACTAAAAAGGTAATTTACACTTACACTTCACTTGGAGTTAGGGGGGATTAAACACCCCTCATTACAACCCCTTGTATCCCCCGATCACTGCATCTAACAGTAATTGTCAGCACTATGGCCAATTAGGGGAACGGAACGCTTTCTCCTCTTTTAAGAGAACCTAACTCCATTTAAGAGTAGCGGGTGTACTCCTTCGTTCAAATTTTATTTTAATATAAACGATAGTAGTATTGAGCTAGCTGTGTTTTAAGATGTTGCTAATAGATTACTAAAATCTAATCGTCAGGATTATGAATGACAATCATCCACCACAAAGGTGAGAGACAACATCATCTCACAAACCGCGCTGGCAGGGAGATAGCAGTTACTATTCCTCTTGCACCCCAGCATGTGAATATAGCTCTACCTAACAGGTGGCACATGCAATATGAACATTAACATTAGGAATAATTAGTTAGATATATTAACTTCTCTTTACTCACCCGGTGACCTTTCTCTCCCGGTAATCCAGGAAGTCCATCAAAGCCTCGGTCGCCCTGATAAGGAAAAACAGTTCATTAAGACTTGGGGGTTTGACCGTCCAGGGATGGTGTCAGCAGGGTAGCAAGCTAAAGATTTACCTTGTTACCAAATTCACCAGGCAGACCACGAGCTCCATCGGCGCCTGGGCGACCCTGAGACAGAGAGAAGGTGTCAGAGGATGGACGAGAGCGTGTAGAGGGAAATAGTGACATATGGAAAACAAATAGAAGTTTTCCAGCTTGAGCCATGATATACAGCCTCAGGTATATGACTGGATTGCCTGCACCATACATGAAGATATAAATGGTGAGGGAAGAAATATATTTGGGAAAACAGTAGGCTCATACTTACTCTTCTCCCTGCTTTTCCTGGAGGCCCAAACAACCCTTGTGGTCCTCTTGTGCCCTATAGCGGTTAGAAAAATATGTTACACTGACAATATGTACAATGAGCATGTGATTTATGTTTCTATGTGATAGGAGGACATATAGTTCATCCATCTTTATTCTGCATGGTAGTTCCTTTACTCGTGTATACTATGGTAAATAGTTCCTTGGTGGGAATCGAACAAAAGACCTCAGTGCTTTGAGGCAGTAATGCTATCCATTACGTCAACTGTGCTGCTCAGGTATAACCACGATTTATAACTACATTCTGTAGTAAATCAAGACATTAGAAACATTGACAAACCTAAACTCAGCAGTACGGCGTTAGAAGTTTCATGGTGCTGGACAGAACTTGAGTTGGAGTGTTACAACATCGAGCTATTCACTTATTTATCCAAATAGCATATTAAGATGTTGACTGTCCAAAAAATATTAAAGAGCTGCTGCCTGTGGCAATATAACAGCAACACATAATATGCTGTGAAACACTACTGTATATGACACAAAATTAAATTACTCCGCCCCCACAATTACCACTAATACAGTGTAGTTTGCTTTGATGTTTTTTTTTTCTCTCATATCATTAATACTGGTCTATGTGATTATTGTTGTGCATATCCCCGCCCTTATTTTTCCACTACCCCTCTCCCATCCCGATCCACCTCCCATATAATATTATCTTTTGTTACAATTTATCTGTCTCTCTTGAAAAACCAATAAACTTTGTTTTAAAATAAAAAAGTCATTTTATAGATCCAACTTGTTAGGTGTGTTGTGGTGAGGCTGAGAAACATATTTAATGTCTGACATTCTCTTTGTACCCAAGAAAATACCTGTTTGTAGGTCAGATAACTCAGTTTAAATGGACAATAGGAAGTGAATCTGACTTTGTAAATTTTATTTTTTTTCGATCAAAGTTACAAAACAATGGACCAATGGTCTATTCTAGTTCTTCAAGTCTCATTTTGTCATCATCTGTGTCAAGAACTTCATCCTATTGGATGTTCTGCCAACAGTGACTATCATTATAGAACTGAGGGTCTCATTCAGACCCGGTCGCAAATGCCGATGCGCTCGCAACCAGGTCGATGGTCCCCACAGAGCATGCGCACGACGGAGCCGGCTTCGTCGTGTGCATGCGCGAGACCCGGCTAGCGACGGGCGCTCCGTTGCTAGGGGTCTCGTAGCAGACGGGGCGAGCTGTCCATGTTGAGTGACAGCTCGCCCCGTTTGATGGGCGGGCCGGGGGCGTGCCCGGCCAAACGGAGGCGTTCCAGTCGGAACGCTTGCCGTTTGGGGGCGGCCCCACTGCCATCATTGATGATGTCAGTGGGGAACTTCCTGCTCGAACAGAGCAGGAAGTTCCCTGGGGCTTACGAGTGCCCAGACCCAACCTTAGGGTCTGGTCGTAAGCCCTGATGGTCGCGATGGTGATGACCATCGCGACCATCACCCTGATCGCAAGCTAAGCTGTGGGTGGTAACCCACAGCTTAGCTTGCGACCTGGAGGCATCACTTCAAAACAAGAAGTGCCCGCCCTCATTCAGAGTGAGCGATTGCTTCTTGCGATCGACTCTGAATGAGGGCCTGAGACCCTTACAGAAGACCCAACATACATGTACTTTGTGTGTGAGATATGTTTATGTTTATTAATGTGTGTGTGCATGCTTGCGTGTGCATGTCTATAATTACCTGAGGACCAACATCTCCTGCTTCTCCCTTTACTCCAGGGCTTCCAGGTGGTCCCTGAAATGAGAAATAATACCCTTGTCACAAGCACACAATACAGAAACACAATGCAGAAAAGTGTTTCATATACAGCTCCTCCAGGATCAGCTGAGATAGAATCCAATGTGATGGATCTAAAACGAGGATTCTGCACATATATGTGATTACACTGTACATGGGATAACTTAACATATAATACATATTGCAGACTCTTAACCCTCTGTTTTAATCTTGCCTTACTCTATAACTGGAAATATTGGGGGACTCCACCTTCCAGCTTTATTTTATAATAAACCACTCCCCCCCCTTTTTTTTTTTTTTTTTTTACTCACACTAGTAGTGCTGTGACATCTTATTTCTAGGAACTGACCATTTTATTAGTTACAATAAGTGAGGTCCCCTGCTGGTCAGCTGAGCACTATGAGAGATCTGACTCAGGGCTAACCATAACTGCAACCTTCTGATTGGGCAAGTGGCACAGTCATCCACTCAGAAGCCAGATAGAGTATAATTTCATATGATTTTTCAGCAATGGCAGATCATTATGGAGATAGAGCTCCTTGCTAATTGTAAGTAATTGACAAATGCTCTCTACTAGGGGAGGGATCTCACTGCTGAAAACAGCCTGGAATACCACTATTAATTGATGCTATAATTATATTAATTCTAAATAAGTAAAAAAATACATAAACAAAAATTATAATACCAATGTTATAATATGAACACTCTTAATTAATGTATAATATTAATAATAATAATATATGCAATAAATACAGTATTTAAATATAATTAAAAATGTTATAATTAAGAGTGTTATATCAAATAAAATAATAATAATACCAGTATTATAAGGTGAGCTATCATGGAACTATTAATTAATGTATTATATTTCAAAAATAAAATAATAATAATAATTATTATAATTATTATTATTATTATTTTGATACTAATATTTCAATAATAATATATGATTGTAATAATTAAATAATAAGAGTGTCAATTTAGATCATCATATATTACTTTTCTATTATTCTATAAATTTGCACATTTAACTATTATGCTAATTCAATTGTTCTGATAATGACCTTCCATTTAATAGTGTTTACTTTAAAATTTGTAATTAAAATTTATTGTGCTAGATTATGTGCTTTTTGGTCTGGAGTCTACATTTCGACCATTCTTTACAATCCTCTGCTAGAGTTAGAGCCTATTTAGTAAGAGGGACGTTGAGATGCAAATGTTTAAGATTGATTTTATTCTGGCTCTGCTCATTCCAAATCTTTGTATCAGCACATTACAAGCTGGGCACTGTGGAATGCTCAGTATTTTTACTGTACATTCTACTGGACACACATAGAGTTGTCTTCATAGTTTGGAAATATTAGTACTTGATGTTGACTTTGTATATTTTAACATATACTTGCCACTATATGGCAACTCACCAAGGGTCCAGATCGTCCAGTGTAGCCCATTGGTCCAGAAGCCCCACGTAGAGCCAACTGCAGAGAACAAGTTAGATGAGCAGAGATGACAAAGCGTGACCTTGGAAAAAGGAGGGTCAAAACCAATCCTGAGATGTTTGAGACTTACCCTGGCCTGTTGTAATATGGCCGCTGCCTGAGCTTCCTGTGCAGAAACCACAGGGCCCTTATCCCCACCACTGTTTCCAAATCGGAACTACAGAGGGCAGTGAAGAAACAAAATTAGAGCTGTGGATGCAGTTTGGTAAAAAAACTAAATCTCTGTAGACAAGAAACAGTTTATCATAATCATTTGTAATCTTCTAGATCTATTAGACTTATGTGAAAGTTTTCTTTTATGCTCTTTTATGAGCGATAAATGCCAGATGCGCGAGGACAAAGTTTTATAAGAAACTGCAAGCAAGGCAAAACTGTTGAGAATTTATATAAACTCATAACTTGATAGTCATGTTTCATAACAACGTATAGTAGGACAGTGTATTCTAGTTCCCAACATGAAAGTTAAAGACTTACGGGAAGCATGACAGAGCTACCTGGCTGTCCCGGCAATCCATTAGCTCCAGCAAGACCTGGCCTGCCTGGAGGCCCCTAAAATATAAAAGTTGGAATTTATTAGAAAACAATTAATGTGCTGTAATTAAGAGATAAAAAAAAATGCAACAAATAATTCAAAACCCAATAAAGGAAGATTTATTTACCCTCTCTCCAGGATCTCCAACACCACCTGGATGTCCTTGTGTTCCAGGAGGACCGGTCAGACCCTGAGAAAGATATGATAGGATGTGTCATAAATACATTTCTTCCTCCAAATCTCTCCAAATTTCTGTTAACTTCTAAGTCAACTTAATGTAGTACTTTTTTTTTTACATTGCCTTGTTATTTCCCGTCTGGACTATTGTAACTTCCTTTAGACACAACATACAGCATTTGTCTCTGCATTCAAAAATATTTGTGTTTATAAGGGGTGGGAGGTGGCGAGTTTCTACACTCATCTATAAAGACAAAGGATTTGTTGCTAACTTGTTTAATTGATGCAGATGTTACTTATCCATTACACATATATATTATGCCAGGAAAAGTAAGTTTCCAGGTCAATTATAGTGTAACAATGCATCCACTGTTACACATTCTGTAAAGTTTTTAAATGATGCATGAAAGATACTAAATATAATTTATGGGAATGCAAAATTGGACCTCAAATGCCAATTTGTTACATCATTTACATACTTTTGTCCAATTGCTCCCATTCTTGCAAGAAAGCTCACATCAGAAATTTGGGACATAATTTTGGCATCTATAGGATTTTGCCCCCTCTGAAGCATGAGCTTTTGAGAAAGGATGTCTCCTTATCTGAGCGTGGTCAAGGCAAATGAATGCATCTACATGCAAATACCAGATTTAATTTTGAGGCACCAGATTATTTCACAAGGTACATTAATGTGAGGGCTTTTCTTGTTTTACAGGAAGGAGAGGGCTAAATTTCACTGTCCTCCCTTCCAAAAACCATTACTTTTATCATCACTCTATTAACAACTCCTCAAAACAATTTAACATCATAAAGCTAATATAAATGGTATAAAAAAAAGAGAGACATGCAAAAGACGGTGCAGAAAAAATAAAAAGCCCAATTCAAAGAGGATGTTATCCTAGACCAAATGACTTTGTCCTTTAAATTAAGAAAATATTAAAAAATGTTATCTTTCCATGCTTTAGAGATTTTTTCTTAATCTTAGTGAAGACTGACAGTAATTATCAGAGGTCTCTATAGGACACCTACAGACAGAAACTATTTGTTACGTGTCCACAGTTTTCCTCTTAAAATTGTGAATAAGAGTCTGTCTGAATGTCGGCACATCAGGACCCATAGTTATTTTTTTTTTTTTTTAGGATGAGCTTTATGACAGACAATCCATAATTATTACCGAAAACAAAAATTTCGTACATGGCCAATCAATAAATTGGGAAACATTTATGAACTGGTATCAGGAACAGATCAATCCAAAGGGAATCTCAATGAAGGCATGGTCTTAACCACAGCATTGTCTATGATGCCAGAATTGTTCATAATGCCAGAATTGCCACTGGCAAAGTGTCACCAGAATGGTCGGTAAGCTTCGTGGCCACCAGGAAGTTTCCTTTGCACCCCATAGTGGTACACAGGAAAATTAACAATGTTGGTATTATACCGCCATGGGCGTAGCTGAACATTACGGGGCGGCACATCGCAGAGAGTTAAGTCCCCCACCCCCTTCAGACATGTGACGTTTAAGATTCTTTAAAATGTAAGCTCAATTATTATTATTAAAGTGAATGCAAACATGAAACAATTTACAACTATATTAAGGTTGAACAAGAAAAATTACATTTAAAGAATGTCCTTTGGCTATAGATTTTTTGGCGCTTAAATATAGATTCACCGAGCTTCAATGCCAAGTGGGGGAACGTGTTTATATACTAGAAGGTTCTGACAGCAATTGTACGTTGTATTATGGATTGATGGATTGTGAGCAAAAAATCCTAATACAGTAAACAAGTTATACAGGAGCCTAAGTATTTCTAATCCTTAACATTGTCTTTTATATTTTGTACTTTTAGCATTAGTATTATAATTATTATTATTAGACCTGGTCCTAAGGTTGGAGTAAGTTGAACATTAAAATTTTTACTATTTCCCGCTTTCGTCCATATAGTCTGATTATCTGGGGTCAGTTCCCAAAACCAGATGTGTGTGTTAACACCTATAAATGCACTAGGCTGCCAAATAGGCACATTTGTTAGAGGAGATATGGGAGCATTATACTTACCGCGGGTCCTTCTTTCCCTGGTGGACCTTCAACCACCATACCCTGGCAAAAACAAAATGGTAAAGGCGACAAATTATCATTAGTCCACTAAATTACTGTAACATTCATAGCAACAATGGAAAAATGTAATGAGCAAATCAACCTTCTATCTTCAACCCCCCTAAAAAGTTCAATGTATATGCAGTCTGAAATTAATTCATATATCTGTAACATAATTGTATTACTTAATAGTATCCTTCCAATATCAATGGCCTGAATTACCATATTCAAGTCATAGGTGTGTTATGTTATCATACTGAATTCATCGCTTATAATCAGGGTATTATGATATCATTGTTTATGATCGGTGGGTTCTGAAGGAATTGCTTATAATCAGGGAGTTCTGATGTCATCGCATATAATCAGTGACATCTGATGTCATCATTTCAGTGGTCATTAGGAAACTTGCATGTTATACAGAACATTAGCACCTACCATAAATCATTCAGGATATTAGAAGTCACCTCAGATTTGCGGCACCTCAGCACTGTTCTTACAGTTTCACATTTTATATGGTCAAGATCTGCTCAGTGACTTCTAATATAATATAATTTACAGTAAGAAGTGCATTATCCCACATATAATCAGTGAGCTCAGATTTTCTCTACAGATGATAATATACTGTAGAATATTCTAATCTATAGGTCGCCTTAATTGACATACTGTATGGGTGTCTCCTTATAGGACACTTTCATGCTGCGTCATGTGACACTAATGGGCGGGGCCATTTTAACCTAGAATTAGGCAATCGCAAAAAGTGCTCCTAAACATAAACATGCTATAATACAAATATTTCCTCTTGATTTACCACCACATTGTACTTCATATTTATAACATTAGACAGACTTATGCATTTGTGTTGCCCAAGATGGCGACTTATTGGTTCTGTCTTGTATACCAGGGCGAGAAAAATAAACAACTATGTCTGACAAAAATCCAGTGAACTGTAATAATCTGAAAGTAGGGGAGCCAATATGGATGCAAATGATAAGTGGATTATAGTTGTTCTATGATCCAGCCCCAAAAGCTGTTGCGGGACAGACGTGACACTGCATTTGAGCGCACAGCATATTAAATTGCGCTATGCGGGCTGCAGAGTGGGCAAAGTTGGCGGTGTTCAATGAGCTTCAAGTCAGTGGAAAAGCCACAGTTTTTAATGCCGGTATTAGGCAATATTTTAGTGGTTTACCCAAGATGCAGCTGGCCAGTGGCACGGTGCACACTAATCAACGCACTTAGATGTAGACTCCTCAAATAATCCTTGAGCTAATGATGTAATCTGACTTTTTTTGGTTGGAATATGTTAAAACTGTTCCGTTTAGCTCATTCTTGACCTGACGTTACTACATCCTGCACAGGGGATGCCAACAAGAGATTCACACTTGTGCTCTATTACATTTTACCTACTGTGAGATATTATATTATAATAGACTCTACATACCGCCTCCAAAGCAGCTGGATCTCCTTTGTCTCCTTTCAGGCCCCGGGGTCCGCTGATAGCCTGAGGGTAGCACACATATAACCACAAAGACGCAATTATTTAGTATCACTCAGACTTTATGGGTCTCGCCTGATAGTTTGTGCCCTTTAAATGACCACTCTTATATAATAATATAGTCAACCTTTATATAATCATTACCTGTGACTCATATACCCAACACACATCTAAAAATTGCATCTAAACACCTGCTGTATTCTTCACTTCTACTTCCCTTTAATATTCTTTATGGAAAAGATCAACACTTTACTCTATGTCAGGTCATGTAGACAATAACTAACAGCAAACCTTATCGTAATAGCTATTGCCCAAATTCGATTTCTGTAACGGCACCACTGTAAAATAAGCATGTACACGGATCATGCTATGCAGATAAACAAGCATATATGTGAAGACATTACATATTGTATAACTTTCCACAGTGACCCCGATAATATCGGGTACAGGGGTGAAAGTTGTCCATGTAATACTTCATCAGCGAAGTTGCAGTGCTTCAGGTACTGAAACACACTGTAGTGGTATCATAAATTCCGTTCCACAACATGTTGGGAATTCTATGATGCCAATAGCGAGAGTCAGAATCAATCCTTGATGAGTCCTAATGACCAAGGTGGCAGAGCAAATATACATCCTTGGTCACCAAAGACGCCAACTGGATCATTCCGCTTCTGGTGCCCCATAGCAGAACATGATGTCGAAGTGACGTCATAAATTGTGTCTGAACAACAACGTAGATATGATGAGAAAATAAAAGCAGATGAGAAAAGGAGAAAGGCAACATAAGGGCAGGAGTCCAGCACAGAGGAAACTCCAACATACAAAGAGAAGGAGATCAAGCGGACACATATAGTGTGATAAACATGGTCACCGACTTAGAAAGGTTGCAGACAAAACATGAAATGTCAAGTAGGGTGGGTGAAAAGGGACAAGCAGGAGTAGCAACAAAGTGACTGGACAAATGGATAACGATGACGAAGAAGACAAAGGAACTGACATGAACACGCAGGAGATAACAAGGACACAAGGACCAGAGAAGGAGGCCAGAATTTTGGAAATAAAAAAAAGTCTCACACAAAGTTCTTAGAATCAGGTGTTCTCAATGTAAAGTGACCCTATGAAGTGAGACTTACACCTCCACTCTCAGGAGTCTCTGCAGAGAGGACTGGACCCAGGTGTGAGCTCTCGGAACCCTCATGATAATCCTTGTAAACATACTCATAGTCCAGTCCGACAGTTGGATTTTCCTCCTCACCAGTCACATACTCCTCTATGAAAGCATCACTATCTTTCACAGCTGTAGAAGGATCTTGTTCCTTTTCCTTCCGGAAGGGCAAATAAGGTAAGAATAAAATAAAGGAAAGAGTGATAGGAGGAAAATATATAGAACCAAAAGGCATTGAACAAAGATCTAGAAATGTAAGTGGACCAAGTCTTGAGAAGGACAGGAGTAAGTGTAATTTTAAATTTTAGTTTCTGACAATGTCAGGACCTTGTCATCCACCACTAACTAGGAGACCATGGCACAGAAGTTGTAATCCCATAGATGTTAGCCAAGTGCCACTTGTGGTGGTCTAATATCTACAAAAATCTAAATGGAGACTGGGCTTATAAAAATTGAATGAATGGTGGGGCAGGGGCAGAAAGCAGCAGAAGGGCTAAGGTAAAGGACAAGACCTAATATTCTGATGTAGCTTTCTTGACCAGTTATAATTGTGAAAGAATGTGGTTCCTCATGGCTTTGTGGGGGAGCCAGTGGTTACCTGTGGAATTTCTGGTACTGCCTTGGTGGGTTCCTCCTCCCAAAGCTCATAAACATCCTCCTCTTGTGGTGCTGCAGTGTAATCGGGGCTCTGCTCTAATAGAGTGGGCTCAGGGGTCATGATAGGCTCAGAAGTAAGGGAAGGGTCCTTGGAAACCACAGTGGATGAGGAAGTTGAAGTTTGCACAGGAAGGGCAAAGCATGAAGTAATAAAGGACATTGAGAAAGGAGAATTTCAGGAAGACGTAGCAAAGAAAGGTCAGGGTAAAAAAAATGAAAGATAATAATGGAAATGTTCAGATTTAGAGAGAAGGTGAAGACGGAGAAGGGAAGAAGAGAAAATTGCAAGCATTAGTTTGTTATCAACTTATTCCTCTTCTTTGAGGAGAACAAAGCGTCTTTCCCATCACAAATTCACTCAGACAGGTCATTATCAGCCCACTTAGCAAGACAGAGTGCATCCGATAATGAATGCCATGGTGAATATCTTCATGTGATGATTGCCCATCCATGAATGGGTGGAAAGCAGCTGGTGCATTCATTCATGTACTCGATGTAACACAACAGTTACACAAACAGCAAAAAGAGAAGCCTCTGGAGAAACAGAACATCACAAGAATCGGTGCCAGTCTAAGACACAATGAGAGTAAATGACAAGAACCAGACCATTAGGCTTTACTTTCCAAATACAAATATCTAAGATTATTATCTAATTTTTGCTTATGTGTACCCCATTCCGAATTGGCAGCCTGGTGCAACAGTGAGTTCTGCTTATGATCAGAGACATCTTCTTTTGCATGGACAACAATGAATGAGCCCCAAGCTTGGGGCAGCAAGCACGGAGTAGGATACTACTAGAAAGACATGTTGCAAACAAAGACAAGCAAATATCAATAACACTCCAAGTAGACCACCCATATCCCTTCAAACAAAAAGTAACGGGATCATGGGAGCGTTGAGGGGGTGAGAGGGTGTCATGTATGTCAGATCATGCCCCTGGGATCTGCATACTTTGTTTTTTGCTCTACCTGCTGGTAACCATTCCCAACGTTCCTCCTCTTGGCGCCAGTCAATTTTTTCTTGGGTTGGGCTTTGCCCACAGAATTTTTCACAGGGGTGTTTCGCTTGGCGGGGGCCTTGCCCACAACACTGTTTTTCGGCTTGCCTGTACTCTTGGCTGGAGGAGGCACTTTTGGCTTCGACTTGGCTGGTGGCTTGTGTTTTTTGGCTTTGTTTTTCTGCCAGTGGCCATGGCAGGTAATATAGTAAGGAGGACATGGGGGTTTTCAGGGCAGGTAGTGACAATGAAGGACATGTAGCACACAGACAAAAAATTTATTGGAGAGAAAGAGAGAGAGAGAAACAGTCATGAATAAAACATATGATGAACAGACGACGTTCCAAGGATGCAAGAACTAGGTGTCGCCCAGCAAGGAAATGTAAGAGGAGTACTCTCTGTCCCATCCAAACATTTGCTACAAGAATCTCTCCTGACACTAGATGAGTGGAGTAGGAAATAATACTGATATTATAGAAAAATAAATGTTGCCTTCAAAAATATAAGGTAAATTGAACTTGGCAGATACAAACCTAAAATGTAAATGACACAACAAAACTAGAAGAATTTTTTAGCCTCAATTTACTTAGAACTTTGTCACATTGTGTGACATTGAGGTTTTGCAGAAGATATGGCTCGTCCATATTTCCCACAATACACACACAGAAAAGATATATACAAAACAAGAAGTTACATACAATGAAATGCATCATGGTTGTGAAAACAAAACAGATGGCTGAGAAACATTCAAAGATGGGTATCAAATAAAAGTAATTCTATATTGATATGAATAGACAAATTAAGAGGTAACTGTGGAACAAATACTTGTGAATATTGATACATTTAGAAATAAATTTGGAAGAAAATTTTTAAATAAATGAGGAGATACAAGTAGAAAACAGTTAATGTGAATATTAATAAAGTGATGTATGTGGATACAGGACATGTGAATATTAATATATGATGATTTTTTGTGAAAACAGGAAATGTGAATATTAATAAATAAAGACATGCATGTGGATACAGGAAATTGGAATATTAATATTTGATGATTTTTTTGGGAAGACAGGAAATGTGAATATTAATAAATAAAGACATGCATGTGGATACAGTTAATGGGAATATTAATATATGATGAATGTTATGTGGAAACAGGAATTGGGAATATTTATAAATGAGATTTATTGAAAATAGGAAATGTGAATATTGATACAGGAGATTTTTCTGGGAACAGGAAATTTGAATATGAATAAAGAGATGAATGTGGATACAGGACATGTGAATATTAATATATGATGAATGGTTTGTGGAAACAGGAAATGTGAATGTGACTAAAGAGATGAATGTGGAAACAGGAAATCTGAATATTAATAAATTAGGAGATTTGTGAGGATAGATGAAATGTGAATATGAATAAATGAGATTTATGTAGCTATAAGAAATGTGAATAGCAATAAATATCATTTACATGGAAACAGGAAATGGAAATATTAACAAATACAGAGTTTTATGTGGAAAGATAATGAGGAAATTTATGTGAAAACAGGAATTGTAAATATTAATGAATGGTGGATTTTTGTGCATAATATAAATAGGAATATTAATATATTAAGAGATGTAAGTGACTACATTAAATATGAATATTAATAAATTAGGAAAATTTGTGGATACAGGAAACAGGATAAAATTATTTTATGAGTAAATATGAAAAAAATATGGCATGTGAATATTAATAAATATGAATACATGAAATTTGAATAGTAATAAATAAAGAGATTTCTGAGAAAACAGAATGAGGAGATTTTTTAATACATGTAATGGAGACATTAATAAAATAAGATGATTTATCTGAAACAGGAAATATGAACATTAATAAAAGAAAATTAGCATATTAATAATTTAAGAGATTTAAATGAATATTTGAAATGGGAATATTAATAAATTAGGAAATTTATGTGGATACAGAAATAATATTTGAATATGAGCAAAGAGGATATATTAATAAATGTGAATAAATATGAAATGTGAATTTGAAAAATTGAGGGAGTAATATGAATATTAAATGATAGTGTAACATTAAATGTGAATATTAATAAAATAGGGTAGTATGAATATTAATAAATGCAGTAAAACACAATGTGAATAATAATATCAAATAAAAAAATGCATGAGGACACCAGGAAAGGTAAATATTAATAAATGAGATTTATGAGAATACATGTACAGAAAACAAAATAGTAGATTTATATGAAAACAAGAAATATGAATATCAATTATTGAGGAGATTTAATGTGGATAAAGAAAATTGGGTTATTAATAAATTACGAGAATTAGGTGAAAACTGGAATATGAATATATAAGATATCGGGGTAAATAGGAAATGATAATATTAGTAATTGAGGACATTTATGTGAATACAGAAAATTATAATATTAATAAATTAGGAGATGTATGTGGATTCAGAAATAACAAAAATAATAAATGAGATTTATGTGTAACTAGGGAAAAAAATATGAAAAAAGGGAAATAATAATTTAATATAAGCAAACTAGTAATGTTATTATTATTATTATTATTATTATTATTAATAATAATAATAATTATAATGATAATTAGTAAATAAAGAAAAAGGAAATGTGATAACAAACAGATAAATACATGCAAATGACAGGACATATAAATACATAAATGAGAAAATAGGATGATAATCATGAAATGTGAAATCTGATAAATGAGGGAGTAATATAAATATGTATATTAATATATAGAGGAAAATTAAATTTGAGTATTAGTAAATTAGAGGAATATAGATAATAATAAAATATATAATATGAAATATAAATATTAATAAATTAGGGGGTATGAATATTAATAATTGTGGTAACACATAATGTGAATATTAATAAATGACAGGGATATAAATAATAATAAAATATGTGACATTAAGTTTGAATATTAATAAAAGATGGGATGCATGATACATTTTGCAAACCTGAAATGTGTATAATTATGAGGAAAATAATTGTTAAATCAGAAAATATTAATATGAATAAATGAATAAAACTAACCAGAAAATCTGAATAACATCAAATAAAAACATGCATGTGGACACTGGGAAATGTGCATATTAATAAATGGGAAAATGAGAAAATTAAATGAATAATGGCAGAACACATTGAAATGAGATGTGACGCTTGATATAAATGAAAACAACATATAGAATATTTAGGTAATACAAGACACAAACACATAACATGCAAAAAACACAACATGATGTCTACAGAAAAGCAAACCCACAAACACATAAACATTACATAGACAAACTGGTATCTGTTCCTGACTGGAATAGTTGGTGACAGGTGATGGGAACCTGCTTTGCTCTTAAAACTCTTTATTAAATAATAATTTTGCCTTTTAACATGGAACACTTTTGTAATCCTGACCCACATTCCTGGCTGGGCAGCCTCCAGTTGTCAGATAAACATGCCAGATGGAATGAGATGTAGCGACACATGACACCAGGATGGACAAACTGACACATCCACTGGTTACCTGCTCAACTGCACCCCCTTCAGGGTCACTTGCAGTAGGCGGGGCAGGCGTCCCTTCCTCCTTATTGTCATAATAGTATGGATACTCGTAATACTCCACCTCTTCCTCTGCATACTACATTGTGGCAGGAGGGGGAAATAATATTAAGCAGAGGGAGCAGAGGAGACAGATGCAGCTTTGAATTGTTAAGAGATTGAGGGGTCTATGTACTAAGCCTTGGAGATAGATAAAGTGGATGGAGATAAAGTACCAACCCATCAGCTCCTAACTGCCACTTTATAGGTTGTGTTTGAAAAATGACAGTTAGGAGCTAATTGGTTGGCACTTTATCTCCGTCCACTTTATCGCTCTCCAAGGCTTAGTACATAGATCCCTGAGTATTGGAGCGGTGGAACATCACAAGGATCCCTAGTCTTCTCGTGCCTCTATTTATTGACTATTCTTCTGCTTCCAAGTCATTATTTACTTATTTACAGTTACTTAAATAGTGCACACATTCTGCAGTGCTTTACAGAGAATATTTTGCTTATTCACATCAGTCATATCTAATATTTCAGTCAATAACATTTTTATGGAGCTTTCCAATGATGTTAGCAACTTCCTGAAGTTTAGATTTACTGTAGAAGACTAGGGCTCCTGCTCAGTTACACCACCAACCTCAGCAAGCAGGGATGACATTCTACTAAATCTAATAACACAGTACATTTATCATGAGCCATAATGAGAAGAAAAGAGAAGATTGGATCTGTAAATTGGAGGGTAATGGTAGGAAGAAGCAGGTAGTAAAACTGTTATTTGTAATACATTTACTGATTAATATGGGCTGGAGTATGCAGGGATTATACAGGATCACTAGGTTTTCCCATTCCAGGAGGGCTTGTTCACACACAGATCCTGGACAGGCATCAACGGTACCACCATAGGGATTGTTTGAGCCCTACAGAATTCTGTGCATTCTTTTCCCAACAGTGTATGTGAAAACAGAGCAAAATGTGGTGTATGAATGTGAATCTGGGGAGGAAAAGCAATTGGGTGAATGAGCCCTTTCATTGAGCATTTCAGGAAATAATTAATGGTACTTCACCAAAATAATTTACCAAGCTATTCCTATGCTCTTTGTATTTGTGAAGAAGAGATTAAAGAAAGGCATTATATTTTAGGTTTTACAGTCATTTGTTGAATTTATTTTTAGGTATAGATGAGTTTCTTTTGCTATTTACACCATTTTTCTATAGTTGATACTTATATAAGATTTACCGGGGTATACCACCTTCAAGTGGCTTTAATGTATTAGTTTGTGATTTACTCTCTCCCCCCCCCCCTCTTGGATATGTCACAGAACTGATCTATAAGAACAGTCATATCTAATGCAGAGAATTAATGGGTCCAATTCAAGCATAACTAATTGTGCTAAAGTTGCAAAAGTTGATTTACGGAACTAAAAGTTTTCTGAAAGTGACAACAGCCTTAAGCTTTTCTGCTAATGTTGACAGCTCTGCGTGTCCAGCATTTAGAAGTTCCCGAGGTATCCATCAACAGACAGAGGTCTTGGGGCATATCATTTCTTTCCTCTTGGTTATGGAAGGTACCCACAACTGGCCAGAGACAATCCATACTTACATCTTGCCTGGTGTTAGGGTCCTGCGCCTGGGGTGTGTTGAGCAGAGCAGAGTCGCAGTCCGGACTGTAGTGTTCACAGTAGTCGTAAGCTGCCTGTGCATTGTTTGCTATAAGTAGTTGCTGAATGTCACCCTAGGGAAAAACAAGAGAAAGTAATGAAACAACAGGGAATGAGCATCACAAATGTGGCATTGTGTAATCCTTCTTTGCACCATATCTATCAAATGCTGGTGTTTGACTGTGACATAAAATGGCAGCACATGGATGCTTATTATTGTCTGTTAGTCAGTGACTAGCAAACTACAGAACCTGCACAAAGTTTACTAAACAGATAAGGCAACAAGGCTACGGATTAATCATTACTTGTAGATGTTTCAAGGCCAACCCTTCCCCACCACAAAGAGACGAGGCTAATAGGGGGGATTATGTATGGAAGTAACATTTAAAAAAATTATGTTGCACATTTCAGAAAAAAGTAAAAGGAATGACAAACTGGAATGATATTATTCAGGTGTGTATATATTATTTATGAATTCCCCATTGCTGCATCATAAAGAAACTGACACTATTAATTATTTATGTTATTGTGTATTAACTATATAAACAAATTCATCCTACTGACACTCATAACATTTTGTATAGTACACAGACTGTCCTCACTTTAAAAGCGATTAATAACAGAAATTATATTCCCATTTGGTCATCAAACAAAGTAATGATTGTGTTTTATTATAGTTTAAAACCTTCTTTGAACTAGCAAAAGGATGTATCTCTTTGCATGCTCTAAAGTGACTAAGAACCATCGCCCTCTTGTGGTCAAATTAGATATTTACAACTAATGCAATTCAAAATATCATAATCATAGCTCCCTCTAGTGGAAACCATAGATAATAATAGCTTTTACTCCTCACAATCTTTGGCACATTTTAGCCTCTGCTAGAAGCTGCTCAACCGAAGGATATTTATTGCTGTTGACAACAGGTATTGTAAATTATTGATGAAGCTTGACATTTAGTACTCACCCTCTTAGGAGCCAATATATCCATTCAGATTAGGCAGGACATCCCCCGAAAAAACTTGTTTTAGGGTATTTAAAGAATACCCTCTAGATATTTCCTGCTATCCCCCATTTTCAATACTAATAGGTTCCTATGGAGGCTGCTATTTATGAGATTTACCAATCTCCATAATGCAAATCCTTCTAGAGCTTGGCCCTGCTAGCCAACGTCCTCTCTAGAAAAGAAAGTTTTCCAGGAGCCTCGGCAATAGCCATACTGGCTTACACAGTAGTATCCATAAACCCCCACTGACGGACCAATTTTTGTTTTCACTCTAGGGATGGCCATCGACCATCGATGATTCATAATCATCAATGGTTTATGGATGATGTTGAATGCTTTTGCCATCGATGGTAGAGAACTAGGTGGTTTCCCTCCATCAATGTCTAAGCAGAACTGAATGTTTTGTTTTGTTTTTTTTACAAGGTGCCGAGACAAAGAGCATAGCTCTGCCTGCAGCACCTGTGAAGCCCCGCCCCCAGGTTCTGATTGGCCCATTGGCCAGTCAGTAAAAAACATGTATGACCCCTAGGTTGGTGAAACCATCGATGGTCATCCATTGCATATTTGGTAGCTATCAATAGCTACTTGCTATTTTGCCATTGTTGGTAACCATGGATGGAAACCACACCAATGGCCATTCCTATTTCACACTGGTTTTCCTGTGATCTTGGCCCAATGCCACGATTCGCAGGTCTATGTCACACTTCTGTGAGACTTGCACCATTTTGGCTGTGTGTAGGTGTTTGGATGCATGTTTATATATAGAACTAGCGACCTCCCTACACATCCTGCAATTGCCCCTGGGCTGCTCGGACATGTGTGGTCTGCTGACCATGCATGCCAGAATAGGAACTACCAGCAGTGCAGCAGGGGCCCACTGACGCCACTTCCCAGACCAGCAACTTGTTCCCTCTTTCCCAAGTTGTCCAACCTTTTCCGCATGGTTCAGCTGACCAGTGGGGAGCTGCCAATACAGCCCTGTGATGTTGGACCCTGGGGCATGATCAAGGAAGCAGGAAGGATGAAAGGAGAGGAGAATAGCACTACAGCAGACTGCTATGTGGGCTTCCATGCTGTGCCGCTGGTGGGAAGAGGCTGCAGGACACCGGGAGAGATGTGGGAAGCACCTGGTGTTTCCATGACTGGTGGGGCCGCATTATTGGGTACAGAGGACACATGCATCACCATGGTAAGGGCCAGAGTGTGTGCCTTTCCCCCTGTCACCTTCTGCCTTCCCCTGTCACCCACTGCATTACTCTGTCACCATCTGCTTCCTCCTGCCACCAACTGCATTCCTCTGTCACCCTCTGCCTCTTTCTGTCACCCTCTGCTTCCTCCTGCCACCAACTGCCTCCCACTGTCACCCTCTGCCTCTTTCTGTCACCCTCTGCTTCCTCCTGCCACCAACTGCATTCCACTGTCACCCTCTGCCTCTTTCTGTCACCCTCTGCTTCCTCCTGCCACCAACTGCCTCCCACTGTCACCCTCTGCCTCCCCCTGTCACCCACTGCATTACTCTGTCACCCTCTGCCTCTTTCTGTCACCCTCTGCTTCCTCCTTCCACCAACTGCATTCCTCTGTCACCCTCTGCCTCTTTCTGTCACCCTCTACCTCCATCTGTCATCCAACTGCCTCCCACTGTCACCCACTTCAGTCTTCTGTCACCCACTGCCTCCCACAATCACCCTCTGCTTCCCCCTGTCACCCACTGCATTCCTCTGTCACCCTCTGCCTCCCGCTGCCACCAACTACCTCCTTCCATCTGCTTTAAACATCTTCCACCAACTGTCACCAACTGCCTTCCCGTCACCCACTGCACCTGTGCACCTCTTCCCTTGTCACCCCCTGCCTTCCCTGTCACATTGCCCACCTCTTTCATTCTCTGCCACATCTATCACCCCCTGCCTCCTCCTGTGCTCCACTGCCTTCTCCTCTGCTTCTCATATAACCCACTGTCTACCCCCTCTCCCTCTCTCTGTCATTCACTGCTTCTCTCTGCCTCACACTGTCACCCTGTGCCTTTCCCTGTCACCCTTTGTCTGTTACCCTCTACTTCCCCCTGCACCTTATTCCTCCCCCCCTGTCACCCTCTGTCACCCTCCCTGTCAAACTCTGTCTAGGCAGAGGATCTTGCACCCCTGCTACAGCACTTGCTAAAGTCTGCCACCTCTGCTGATCAATCAGCAAACACAATTGTTTGACTGACAGCGCATTCCCCCTGAGCGGGATCCATATACAGCGCACACCCCGAGGACTCCCTCCCTGACACCAGCGTGATGTGGGGGTATTGAGACCAATTGGGCCAGCAGCGGTCGGTGTTTCTCTGGGGCAACCACATTACCAGACATCACACTCTACCTATAAGAACGGGACATCAGTGCACCTCCGGTGACATCCTTTGTGTTACACATACACGTCAAGCTGCGGGTGAGTTGAAATACTAATACCACCCGCCGGCACTCTTTCCCGGAGCGGGACATTACCATATTGCACTGTGTCATCCGGTGCTGAGAGAGACTCTGCCACATCACACTCCTATTTACTAAGTGTTATAACCTGCCACACACCGTTACTGACATTTCCATCACTGCTGAGCCCATGTTGTCTTATTCACGGAGCTACAGTTTGCAATACTATTATCACTAAAAATACCTTCGGCCACCATCATCTCCATAGTGATTGTATTTCATCCATTTCAGTCATCTGGATATAACTATTGGACTGAATGAGGCAAAAATTATACTGACTGTGTGATCTCTGGTCATTTTATTTTAAGCTACAGTAGTAGCTACTGTAACATTGATTCTACCTGAATAGGGATTATTACATTCTATCAGGGTTGTAGCATTTGCATGGATCCTACAGTTGCAGAACACTGATAAATGTTGTGAAGTAATCCAGCTGTACCTACATTGTTTCTATATTGTGGTTTATGATCCATGTGTATTTTTAACATTTTATGTGAATAACTAACTAAAAACACTAATGTTTAATGATAAACATCTACACGGCTCTTTTTAGTTAGTTTTTAGCTTTGGACTAGGGAGCTCATTCAGACCCGCTCGCAAGTTGCGCTCGCTCGCTTGCAAAAAGGTGCCGGATATTTAAATGAAGTACTTGCACTGCGTCGCGTTAGGACGCCCACTATGTTTTAGCGAGCTACGGCAAAGTACGCTCGCAAGTGTCTAAAGGGCCACCTTGCCTCTTACAAAACCCATCATCTCCGGGAAATGAAGGATTAATCGGGACCATCGAGAGCCATCGGAGCTGCTCGCAGTCTTTTGGGGTTGCCTTTCCCCGCCGCAAGCAGTGCGATCAGTGCTGGCTGAAAAACATGCAGGTGACGTGTACAATGACACTACTTTGCTAATTATGCAGGATTTTAGCGGCTAGACGCCTGCGTTCGCACATCCACTCCCCCGTTCACATGCACCTGCCCCTGTTACCACCCACAGACGGCGCTATCTGTCACTCAAAGCAGCGACCTGATAGTGGCTTACGAGCAACCAAAATCAGATCGCAATGAATGGCTTGCGAACGCGAACTGTGGATTATACTCATGCGCAGATGGGCGAAAATCGCTCAGAGCGAGCAATCGCGCCTTAGCAAGAGACTCTGAATGAAGTCCTAGGTCTGTTCTTTATATTTCAGGTTTTATTTAAATATCGACAGGATTGTGTAGACTTATAGCGCCACTATTTATTTATGTGTTTTTTGTGTAAGTATTAACCAAGAGACTATTTGGTTTTCTTAGAGGCTGCTCATAGGTATCTACTGTACCTTCTTGTAGTATCATCTGTGTGTATAGATTCACTCACCTCTAAAGTGCCCACAGCTGCACCCCCTATACCCATATCTTCCTTTTAAGCCCTGTCACCCACTGCCTCCCATTAACACTCACTGCCTCTCCCTGTCACTCAGTGCCTCCTCCTGTTACCCTCTGCCTCCCTCTGTCACCCATTGTCTCTCCCTGTCACACTCTGCCTCCCATTGTCACTCACTGCTCACCACTGTCACCCTCTGACTCCCCATCACCCTATACCCATACTTTCCTTTTAAGCCCTGTCACCCACTGGCTCCCCATCACCCTCTGCCTCCCCGTCACCCTCTGCCTCCCATTGTCACTCACTGCCTCCCCCTGTCACCCTCTGCCTTCCCCTGTCACCCTCTGCCTCCCCGTCACCCTCTGCCTCCCCGTCACCCTCTGCCTCCCATTGTCACTCACTGCCTCCCCCTGTCACCCTCTGCCTCCCCGTCACCCTCTGCCTTCCCCTGTCACCCTCTGCCTCCCCGTCACCCTCTGCCTCCCATTGTCACTCACAGCCTCCCCCTGTCACCCTCTGCCTTCCCCATCACCCTCTGCATTTCCCTGTCAGCGTCTGTCGCTCCCTGTCATCCTCTGTCTCCCATTGTCACTCACTGCCTCCCCGTCACCCTCTGCCTTCCCCTGTCACCCTCTGCCTTCCCCATCACCGTCTGTCTCCCCGTCACCCTCTTCCTCCCCATCACCCTCTGTCTCCCCGTCACCCTCTGCCTCCCCATCACCCTCTGTCTTCCCGTCACCCTCTGCCTTCCCCTGACACCCTCTGTCTCCCCATCACCCTCTGCCTCCCCGTCACCCTCTGTCTCCCCGTCACCCTCTGCCTTCCCCTGACACCCTCTGTCTCCCATTCACCCTCTGCCTTCCCCATCACCCTCTGTCTCCCCGTCACCCTCTGCCTCCCCATCACCCTCTGTCTCCCATTGTCACTCACTGCCTCCCCGTCACCCTCTGCCTTCCCCTGACACCCTCTGCCTTCCCCATCACCCTCTGCATTTCCCTGTCAGTGTCTGTCGCTCCCTGTCATCCTCTGTCTCCCATTGTCACTCACTGCCTCCCCGTCACCCTCTGCCTTCCCCTGACACCCTCTGCCTTCCCCATCACCCTCTGTCTCCCCGTCACCCTCTGTCTCCCATTGTCACTCACTGCCTCCCCGTCACCCTCTGCCTTCCCCTGTCACCCTCTGCCTTCCCCATCACCCTCTGTCTCCCCGTCACACTCTGCCTCCCCATCACCGTCTGTCTCCCCGTCACCCTCTTCCTCCCCATCACCCTCTGTCTCCCCGTCACCCTCTGCCTCCCCATCACCCTCTGTCTCCCCGTCACCCTCTGCCTTCCCCTGACACCCTCTGTCTCCCCGTCACCCTCTGCCTCCCCATCGCCCTCTGTCTCCCCGTCACCCTCTGCCTTCCCCTGACACCCTCTGTCTCCCCGTCACCCTCTGCCTTCCCCATCACCCTCTGTCTCCCCGTCACCCTCTGCCTTCCCCATGACCCTCTGTCTCCCCATCACCCTCTGCCTTCCCCTGTCACCCTCTGCCTTCCCCTGACACCCTCTGTCTCCCCGTCACCCTCTGCCTTCCCCTGACACCCTCTGTCTCCCCGTCACCCTCTGTCTCCCCGTCACCCTCTGCCTTCCCCATCACCCTCTGTCTCCCCGTCACCCTCTGCCTCCCCATCACCCTCTGTCTCCCATTGTCACCCACTGCCTCCCCATCACCCTCTGTCTCCCATTGTCACCCTCTTCCTCCCCATCACCCTCTGTCTCCCCGTCACTCTCTGCCTCCCCATCACCCTCTGTCTCCCCGTCACCCTCTGCCTTCCCCTGACACCCTCTGCCTTCCCCATCACCCTCTGTCTCCCCATCACCCTCTGCCTCCCCGTCACCCTCTGTCTCCCCGTCACCCTCTGCCTCCCCGTCACCCTCTGTCTCCCCGTCACCCTCTTCCTCCCCATCACCCTCTGTCTCCCCGTCACCCTCTGCCTCCCTCTGCCACTCTTTGCCTCTCCCCATCACTATCTGCCTCCCGCCGTCACTCACTGATTCTCACCTTCTGCCTCACAATGTTATTCACAGCCTCCCCCTGTCACCCTCTGCCTCCCACTGTCACTCACTGCTTCCCCATCACCCTCTGCCTCTCCCTGTCAGCCTCTGCCTCTCTCTGTCAGCCTCTGCCTCTCCCTGTCACCCTCTGCCTCCCACTGTCACTCACTGCTTCCCCATCACCCTCTGCCTCTCCCTGTCAGCCTCTGCCTCTCTCTGTCAGCCTCTTCCTCTCCCTGTCAGCCTCTGCCTCTCCCTGTCAGCGTCTGCCTCTCCCTGTCACTCACTGCCTTCTCCTGTCAGCCTCTGCCTCTCCCTGTCACTCACTGCCTTCTCCTGTCAGCCTCTGCCTCTCCCTGTCAGCCTCTGCCTCTCCCTGTCACTCACTGCCTTCTCCTGTCAGCCTCTGCCTCTCCCTGTCAGCCTCTGCCTCTCCCTGTCAGCGTCTGCCTCTCCCTGTCACCTCCTGCCTTGCAGCAACGTGGTGCACTACCACAGGGCGGTAACAAGGAGTGTGCAAGCTGTGCCACCACACAGAGCTCCATGTCCTGTGGAGTGGCACCGCAGCTGCCCCACAGTCCCTTTATCTGGCTAGCAGGGTGCCCGGAAATGCACTCTGCAGCCAGAATCTCATCAACAGTGCGGCCTGGAGCGTCCTTAGGTCTTTTCAGACGTGTGCACCACTGCCCTTGCAGTCGCTCGGGGCATCCAGGCATTGCTGTTATACCCGCCGATGGTGGCACCGCTCCATCCACACGATATCATGCGTCGCCCTGGGCTCCATGGGCACCACAGTTTCGGCGCTGCATTACCGGCATACTATGAACTCGGGGTCAGGCGAAGAGGGGTGTCCAAAGCATATTTTCACACCTGGCCCACAACTCACAAGTTCCACCACTGATGCATGCGCTGTAGTGCGACCGGCGCTCGGAGGACTAAGTAAAGTGATCACATTAGAGATCGCTTTCCTTTTACACATTGAAGGGACAGGCTCCTATCAGGGTCCCTGTCCCTGGATGTCATCAATCACTCACTGCCTCCCCGTCACCCTCTGCCTTCCCCTATCACCCTCTGCCTTCCCCATCACCCTCTGCCTCCCCGTCACCCTCTGCCTCCCCATCACCGTCTGTCTCCCCGTCACCCTCTTCCTCCCCGTCACCCTCTTCCTCCCCATCACCCTCTGTCTCCCCGTCACTCTCTGCCTCCCCATCACCCTCTGTCTCCCCGTCACCCTCTGCCTTCCCCTGACACCCTCTGCCTTCCCCATCACCCTCTGTCTCCCCATCACCCTCTGCCTCCCCGTCACCCTCTGTCTCCCCGTCACCCTCTGCCTCCCCGTCACCCTCTGTCTCCCCGTCACCCTCTTCCTCCCCATCACCCTCTGTCTCCCCGTCACCCTCTGCCTCCCTCTGCCACTCTTTGCCTCTCCCCATCACTATCTGCCTCCCGCCGTCACTCACTGATTCTCACCTTCTGCCTCACAATGTTATTCACAGCCTCCCCCTGTCACCCTCTGCCTCCCACTGTCACTCACTGCTTCCCCATCACCCTCTGCCTCTCCCTGTCAGCCTCTGCCTCTCTCTGTCAGCCTCTGCCTCTCCCTGTCACCCTCTGCCTCCCACTGTCACTCACTGCTTCCCCATCACCCTCTGCCTCTCCCTGTCAGCCTCTGCCTCTCTCTGTCAGCCTCTTCCTCTCCCTGTCAGCCTCTGCCTCTCTCTGTCAGCGTCTGCCTCTCCCTGTCACTCACTGCCTTCTCCTGTCAGCCTCTGCCTCTCCCTGTCACTCACTGCCTTCTCCTGTCAGCCTCTGCCTCTCCCTGTCAGCCTCTGCCTCTCCCTGTCACACACTGCCTTCTCCTGTCAGCCTCTGCCTCTCCCTGTCAGCCTCTGCCTCTCCCTGTCAGCGTCTGCCTCTCCCTGTCACCTCCTGCCTTGCAGCAACGTGGTGCACTACCACAGGGCGGTAACAAGGAGTGTGCAAGCTGTGCCACCACACAGAGCTCCATGTCCTGTGGAGTGGCACCGCAGCTGCCCCACAGTCCCTTTATCTGGCTAGCAGGGTGCCCGGAATTGCACTCTGCAGCCAGAATCTCATCAACAGTGCGGCCTGGAGCGTCCTTAGGTCTTTTCAGACGTGTGCACCACTGCCCTTGCAGTCGCTCGGGGCATCCAGGCATTGCTGTTATACCCGCCGATGGTGGCACCGCTCCATCCACACGATATCATGCGTCGCCCTGGGCTCCATGGGCACCACAGTTTCAGCGCTGCATTACCGGCATACTATGAACTCGGGGTCAGGCGAAGAGGGGCGTCCAAAGCATATTTTCACACCTGGCCCACAACTCACAAGTTCCACCACTGATGCATGCGCTGTAGTGCGACCGGCGCTCGGAGGACTAAGTAAAGTGATCACATTAGAGATCGCTTTCCTTTTACACATTGAAGGGACAGGCTCCTATCAGGGTCCCTGTCCCTGGATGTCATCAATCACTCACTGTCTCCCCGTCAACCTCTGCCTTCCCCTGTCACCCTCTGCCTTCCCCATCACCCTCTGTCTCCCCGTCACCCTCTGCCTCCCCATCACCGTCTGTCTCCCCGTCACCCTCTTCCTCCCCATCACCCTCTGTCTCCCCGTCACTCTCTGCCTCCCCATCACCCTCTGTCTCCCCGTCACCCTCTGCCTTCCCCTGACACCCTCTGCCTTCCCCATCACCCTCTGTCTCCCCATCACCCTCTGCCTCCCCGTCACCCTCTGTCTCCCCGTCACCCTCTGCCTCCCCGTCACCCTCTGTCTCCCCGTCACCCTCTTCCTCCCCATCACCCTCTGTCTCCCCGTCACCCTCTGCCTCCCTCTGCCACTCTTTGCCTCTCCCCATCACTATCTGCCTCCCGCCGTCACTCACTGATTCTCACCTTCTGCCTCACAATGTTATTCACAGCCTCCCCCTGTCACCCTCTGCCTCCCACTGTCACTCACTGCTTCCCCATCACCCTCTGCCTCTCCCTGTCAGCCTCTGCCTCTCTCTGTCAGCCTCTGCCTCTCCCTGTCACCCTCTGCCTCCCACTGTCACTCACTGCTTCCCCATCACCCTCTGCCTCTCCCTGTCAGCCTCTGCCTCTCTCTGTCAGCCTCTTCCTCTCCCTGTCAGCCTCTGCCTCTCCCTGTCAGCGTCTGCCTCTCCCTGTCACTCACTGCCTTCTCCTGTCAGCCTCTGCCTCTCCCTGTCACTCACTGCCTTCTCCTGTCAGCCTCTGCCTCTCCCTGTCAGCCTCTGCCTCTCCCTGTCACTCACTGCCTTCTCCTGTCAGCCTCTGCCTCTCCCTGTCAGCCTCTGCCTCTCCCTGTCAGCCTCTGCCTCTCCCTGTCAGCGTCTGCCTCTCCCTGTCACCTCCTGCCTTGCAGCAACGTGGTGCACTACCACAGGGCGGTAACAAGGAGTGTGCAAGCTGTGCCACCACACAGAGCTCCATGTCCTGTGGAGTGGCACCGCAGCTGCCCCACAGTCCCTTTATCTGGCTAGCAGGGTGCCCGGAATTGCACTCTGCAGCCAGAATCTCATCAACAGTGCGGCCTGGAGCGTCCTTAGGTCTTTTCAGATGTGTGCACCACTGCCCTTGCAGTCGCTCGGGGCATCCAGGCATTGCTGTTATACCCGCCGATGGTGGCACCGCTCCATCCACACGATATCATGCGTCGCCCTGGGCTCCATGGGCACCACAGTTTCAGCGCTGCATTACCGGCATACTATGAACTCGGGGTCAGGCGAAGAGGGGCGTTCAAAGCATATTTTCACACCTGGCCCACAACTCACAAGTTCCACCACTGATGCATGCGCTGTAGTGCGACCGGCGCTCGGAGGACTAAGTAAAGTGATCACATTAGAGATCGCTTTCCTTTTACACATTGAAGGGACAGGCTCCTATCAGGGTCCCTGTCCCTGGATGTCATCAATGATACATACCTGCAGTCTTTAATTTGTTAGTGTTGCAATAAGAAATTATAATTATGTTGTCTAAAACCTGATAATTAATAAATATGTTCCTTAGAGCAGTTACTGTAGTTAAACATAGTTTAGTTTTGAAACTAATAAAACAGATTTTATAGGATGTGGTTATTATGGCAATTTGGAAAACATTTCCCTTTAGTGGTGAAAGCAGGGAAAACACAGCCTGACTGATGTACATAAATGACTGATAATCACATAATAGTCCCAATTGTCATGAGAAAGAATTACATGTTTGCAACAGCTCCCTCTGGTGGCTAAATAATTCAATAACAACTGTGTTACTTAAGGTCATACAAGGTGATGAAGTAGTGGGCAGAACTAATATTTATGACAATGTTATATATTAACTAACAAATAAACATTATCTCATGAATATAAGGGGGAGATGTATTAAGCATTCTAAAGAGTGTAGAAGTGGATCAGTGGAGGTGTTGACTATAGCAACCAATCAGCTTTTAGCTATCATTGTATAGAATGTATGTGATACAATGCTACCTGGTTGCTATGGGGAATGTCTCCACCAGTCCTCTTTAGAGGCTTTGCTGCATCTCCCCCATAGTGTCGGTAACACTGGGGTTACTCTCACATGAGTATAAAGACCTATCCATGGTCCAGCTGGGGATAACATAAGAGAACAGAGCTCTCCTTACCTCAAATGATTCCTCATCCAGTATACGTGTCCCAAATACAGTGATCCCTTTCGTGTCCACAATGGACTTGTTTCCACGACGCAGTGGCTTTGATATCTTCTTCTTACAGTCCAGTATTAAGGTGACCGTCTTCTTCTGAACACTCAGAGCGATTCGGTGCCATCTGTAGCAGGGGCAGCACAAGAAGGGGTCAGCATGAGGAGACCAGGAGACCAAAGACAAAGACTGAGAGATAGAAGAGAGGATGTTGGGTACGGAATGCTAGGATGGTTCATTTTGCATGGTCACAAAAGAACAAAAAGAAAAAATTCTTGGGGGCACTCGACAATTTTGATGACAAAAAATCAAAACAAAGGGTTAAAAAGGAAAGGATCTGATAAAAACCATGATGCACTAAGGGGGGGGCTGAAGTAGAATGTGCAGAGATTTAGATTTGGGAGGGGCGTGTCCAAACTCAAAACTAAATTGCAGTGTAAAAATAAAGCTGTCCAGCATTTGTGGGCTACATGCAAAAGCAGCCAGTATTTACACTGCATGCAAACATAAATAAATGTATTTGCCCCCCTTGCATTGCAGCATGGTCTCCATGCTTTTTTAGTTCTTCTCCCTGCTCAGACTCAGCCCATAACTGAGGAAGTGGTTTGGGGGAGAAAGTATAGTAAGAGCCACATTTACTGACTTTCCATCGGCCAGATTGACCCCGCTGAATATTGGATAGTCTTCAGGAGCTGGTTTCCCACTCTGATCTTCATACAGGAATACAGGAGAACGACCCAACTCTATCCCGAGCTGCTGGACTCCCTGCTCGTTGTATATGGACAGGAGGAAAGCCTGCAGCCCACTCTTCGCCCGGACCAGTGCCATGACAGAGAAGTCCTCTGGGAATTTACCTGCATGATGACAGAGTGTTAGTTCTGCTGACCAGTGCTGACCAGCCCCCCCATCTTCCCGAGAACGTGGCTGGTACCTGGAAAGAGCTGCCGCGTGGGGGCGCTGATCTGGGCTTGCTTTGATATCTTGTAGGCAACATCTCCACCAGTGCTAGAACGACGGGATGGGCACAGGCCAGATGTCTTCTTTACACCCTCAGGTTGTGTGTTCAATTGAAGGCCCTTTAATACATCGACTGGGTCAGCTATGGGAAGAGGTTACACGTGAGGTTATCATTTGAGGGTTGAATAGCAGTACAGGGGGTAAAGCGTCTTTGGTAAAAGTCTAAAATAAAAAAGTGAGTGGTGAATGGAAATATAAGAATGGAGAAGACACAAAAGTAGTGTAATACATGGAAAAAGAGAAAAAATAAAAAGAACTATATACAATTGACATTAGACTCTCCCATTCATCACTGGTACCTTCTGTGTGTCCTCCATATTTCCTGGCCTGTGCATAGCAAGCAACCTGGTAATAGGATAGTACCACACACAGCATAACAGAGCTATATGTGGTCTCTGTGCAATAGTATAATACCACACACAGCATAACAGAGCTATATGTGGTCTCTGGGTAATAGGATAGTACCACACACAGCATAAAAGAGCTATATGTGGTCTCTGGGTAATAGTATAATACCACACACAGTGTAACAGAGCTATATGTGGTCTCTGGGTAATAGGATAGTACCACACACAGCATAATAGAGCTACATGTGGTCTCTGAATAATAGTATAACACCACACACAGTGTAACAGAGCTATATGTGGTCTCTGGGTAATAGTATAATACCACACACGGCATAACAGAGCTATATGTGGTCTCTGGGTAATAGTATAGTACCACACACAGCATAACAGAGCTATATGTGGTCTCTAGGTAATAGTATAGTACCACACACAGCATAACAGAGCTATATGTGCACTCTGTTTAATACATACATGCCTACCCTCCCTGTTTTCGCGGGAGGTTCCCGATTTTTTGGGTAACCCCCCGCACCCCCGGAAGGGTAGGCATTTCTCCCGCATTCTGCCCACTTCCTAGTGAAGTGGGCAGAATGAGAATACCCGCGGCGATCGCGGGACTCCGTGTAGGAGGCGGGGCTTAAAACGTGATTCTACATGAATCACGTAATTTGGCCCCGCCTCCTATGCAAATTTTAGCCAATCGCGGCAATTTTACCGCGAGGGGGCGGGGCTTAATGATGCAAATCATCAGGCCCCACCCCCATCACCCCCTTCCTGCTTCTCTTACCCGGGCTTCTCCCGGGAAGAGATTTACAAAGGTAGGCAACTCTGGTTTAATAGTATAACACCACACACAGCATAACAGAGGTACTGTATACGTGGACTCCGGGTAATAGTATAACACCACATACAGCATAACAGAGCTATATTTGGACTCTGTTTAATAGTATAACACCACATACAGCATAACAGAGGTACTGTACATGTGGACTCTGGGTAATAGTATAACACCACATACAGCATAACAGAGGTACTGTACATGTGGACTCTGGGTAATAGTATAACACCACATACAGCATAACAGAGCTATATTTGGACTCTGTTTAATAGTATAACACCACATACAGCATAACAGAGGTATATGTGGTCTCTGAATGATAGTATAATACCACACACAGCTAAGGCGTCCATAACTTTATTGCAATTAAACACAATATATAACAGCTTACACTAACTTATACTAAAAATGAAGACAGGACACAGACTGCTTTGGTTAAATGGTCATAACTCGCTTTTATTAAAGGTATGACCCTGAATTATACTTTAATTATTGAATTTAATTTATTGGGAGGCAAAGAAGGATGCTACAAACAATCAGCTCCAGCCATATGATCTTAGCCAATATTAGGGAGCGACTGAAACGCCCCCCCTGCAGTCATTGTAAGCTAAGCTGCGAAGACTCACAACCCTTATGATATTGCATAGTACGAGCGTGTCCGCAGAGACAGACGCCCAAAGTCCTCCCGCAGAGGTAGGCCATACTACGACCATTTAAAGGATATGTGCTCCACAACGAATATTCTTACACTTTACGTGGCCACTGGATTGTAGCACCTTCCCGCCGGAACACAACAATAAAAAGTGTTAGTAAAAACATACACAACAAATGCACAGTAAAGACATAGGGAAGGGAGGGAGGGAGGGACAAACACCGTCCAGAAAAGGAAGTTGCTGGGCGTACACCAGCCTTATAAAGTCCACCAAGCCACTCCCACGAGCTCCCACATGGTCAGCGACCAACCAACCATGATAACCCCCCCAAACTACTCTACCTAGCAACTGCTGACAAATTCCAACCAATTACAAAAAACTAAGGACTCTTATATAGATTTAAACTTAATCAGTTCTCATCTCTTCTTAACAGAGCTATATGTGGTCTCTGGGTAATAGTATAACACCACATACAGCATAACAAAGGTACTGTATACGTGGACTCCGGGTAATAGTATAACACCACACACAGCATAACAGAGCTATATGTGGTCTCTGTATAATAGTATAACACCACATACAGCATAACAAAGGTACTGTATACGTGGACTCCGGGTAATAGTATAACACCACACACAGCATAACAGAGCTATATGTGGACTCTGTATAATAGTATAACACCACATACAGCATAACAGAGGTACTGTATACGTGGACTCCAGGTAATAGTATAACACCACACACAGCTTAACAGAGCTATATGTGGTCTCTGTATAATAGTATAACACCACGTAGAGCATAACAGAGGTACTGTATACGTGGACTCCGGGTAATAGTATAACACCACATACAGCATAACAGAGCTATATGTGGACTCTGTATAATAGTATAATACCACGTAGAGCATAACAGAGGTATATGTGATCTCTGAATAAAGTATAATACCACACATGACATAACAAAGCTATATGTGGACTCTGTAATAGTATAACACCACACACAGCATAACAGAGATATATGTGGACTATGGGCCTGATTCAGAGCCGCTCGCAAAAGCGAGCACTCGCTCTGAATCAGGGTGGGCGCTTTGTTTTAAAAATTCCGGCCTCCTGGCTGCTCGCTAAGCTGTGGGTGACCACCATCGGGGCTTGCGACTAGAGCCAGAAGCTCACTACTGACATCACTCGTGATGTCAGTAGGGGCCGCCCCCAAACGGTAGGTGTTCCTTCGGGAACACCTCCGTTTTGCCAGCCACCCCCCACCCCGCCTACAAAACGGGGCCAGCTGTCGAACAACATCGACAGCCGCCCCGTTTGAATTTCCCTCTCGCTCCGGGGCTTGCGCACGCACAGTGCGCACGCAGCGCGTGCGCACTTGCCCAGCCATCAACCCGCTTGTGTGCGGGTCTGAATCAGGCCCTATGTGTACTAGTATAACACTCACACAGCATGACAGAGCTATATGTGGTCTCTGGGTATTAGTATAATACCACACACAGCATAACAGAGCCATAGAGCTACATGAGGTCTCTGGGTAATGATATAATATCACACACAGCATAACAGAGCTATATGTGGTCTCTCTGTAATAGTATAATACTACACACAGCATAACAGAGCTATAGAGCTACATGAGGTCTCTGGGTAATGATATAATAACACACACAGCATAACAGAGCAATATGTGGTCTCTCTGTAATAGTATAATACCACACACAGCATAACTGAGCTATATGTGGTCTCTCTGTAATAGTATAATACCACACACAGCATAACAGAGCTATAGAGCTACATGAGGTCTCTGGGTAATAGTATAATACCACACCCAGCATAACTGAGCTATATGTGGTCTCTGGGTAATGATATAATATCACACACAGCATAACAGAGCTATATGTGGTCTCTCTGTAATAGTATAATACTACACACAGCATAACTGAGCTATATGTGGTCTCTGGGTAATAGTATAATACTACACACAGCATAACAGAGCTATAGAGCTACATGAGGTCTCTGGGTAATGATATAATAATACACACAGCATAACTGAGCGATATGTGGTCTCTGGGTAATAGTATAATACCACACACAGCATAACAGAACTATATGTGGTCTCTGGGTAATGATATAATACCACACACAGCATAACAGAGCTATATGTGGACTTTGTGTAACAGTATAATACCACACACAGCATAACTGAGCTATATGTGGTCTCTGTGTAATAGTATAATATCACACACAGCATAACAGAGCTATATGTGGTCTCTGGGTTATAGTAGAGAGACACATAGTGGCAGAGCTTTACAGGCAGAACAATGTAGATAGATACATAGTAATGAGGGTAAATAATTTCAGAGCACTGGAGAGAGATGTATACTGTAACTACAGAGCACTGCTGAGATATACATACGCTGCAGAACATGCAAAGAGAAAAATGGTTGTAAAAAGTCAAATAATTGCAGACCACTGGAGGGAGACAAGTAATTGCAGATAGACCACTGGAGGGAGACAAGTAACTGCAGACAGACCACTGGAGGGAGACAAGTAATTGCAGACAGACCACTGGAGGGAGACAAGTACTTGCAGACAGACCACTGGAGGGAGACAAGTAATTGCAGACAGACCACTGGAGGGAGACAAGTAATTGTAGACAGACCACTGGAGGGAGACAAGTACAGTAATTGCAGACAGACCACTGGAGGGAGACAAGTAATTGCAGACAGACCACTGGAGGGAGACAAGTACAGTAATTGCAGACAGACCACTGGAGGGAGACAAGTAATTGCAGACAGACCACTGGAGGGAGACAAGTACAGTAATTGCTGACAGACCACTGGAGGGAGACAAGTAACTGCAGACAGACCACTGGAGGGAGACAAGTAACTGCAGACAGACCACTGGAGGGAGACAAGTAATTGCAGACAGACCACTGGAGGGAGACAAGTACAGTAATTGCAGACAGACCACTGGAGGGAGACAAGTAACTGCAGACAGACCACTGGAGGGAGACAAGCAATTGCAGACAGACCACTGGAGGGAGACAATTAACTGCAGACAGACCACTGGAGGGAGACAAGTAATTGCAGACAGACCACTGGAGGGAGACAAGTACAGTAATTGCAGACAGACCACTGGAGGGAGACAAGTAATTGCAGACAGACCACTGGAGGGAGACAAGTAATTGCAGACAGACCACTGGAGGCAGACAAGTACTTGCAGACAGGCCACTGGAGGGAGACAAGTAACTGCAGACATACCACTGGAGGGAGACAACTACAGTAATTGCAGACAGACCACTGGAGGGAGACAAGTAATTGCAGGCAGACCACTTGAGGGAAACAAGTACTTGCAGACAGACCACTGGAGGGAGACAAGTAATTGCAGACAGACCACTGGAGGGAGACAACTACAGTAATTGCAGACAGACCACTGGAGGGAGACAAGTAACTGCAGAACACTGGAGGGAGACAAGGACAGTAATTGCAGACAGACCACTGGAGGGAGACAAGTAATTGCAGACAGACCACTGGAGGGAGACAAGTAATTGCAGACAGACCACTGGAGGGAGACAAGTAATTGCAGACAGACCACTGGAGGGAGACATGTACAGTAATTGCAGACAGACCACTGGAGGGAGACAAGTAATTGCAGACAGACCACTGGAGGGAGACAAGTAATTGCAGAATACTGGAAGGAGACAAGTACAGTAATTGCAGGCAGACCACTGGAGTGAGACAAGTAATTGCAAAACACTGGAGGGAGACAAGTAATTGCAATACACTAGAGGGAGACATGTACAGTAATTGCAGGCAGACCACTGGAGGGAGACAAGTAATTGCAGACTGACCACTGGAGGGAGACAAGTAATTGCAGAACACTGGAGGGAGACATGTACAGTAATTGCAGACAGACCACTGGAGGGAGACAAGTAATTGCAGAAAGCTGGAGGGAGACATGTACAGTAATTGCAGACAGACCACTGGAGGGAGACAAGTACAGTAATTGCAGACAGACCACAGGAGGGAGACAAGTAATTGCAGAACACTGGAGGGAGACATGTACGGTAATTGCAGACAGACCACTGGAGGGAGACAAGTAATTGCAGACAGACCACTGGAGGGAGACAAGTAATTGCAGACAGACCACTGGAGGGAGACAAGTAATTGCAGACAGACCACTGGAGGGAGACATGTACAGTAATTGCAGACAGACCACTGGAGGGAGACAAGTAATTGCAGACAGACCACTGGAGGGAGACAAGTAATTGCAGAACACTGGAAGGAGACAAGTACAGTAATTGCAGGCAGACCACTGGAGTGAGACAAGTAATTGCAAAACACTGGAGGGAGACAAGTAATTGCAATACACTAGAGGGAGACATGTACAGTAATTGCAAGCAGACCACTGGAGGGAGACAAGTAATTGCAGAACACTGGAGGGAGACAAGTAACTGCAGAACACTGGAGGGAGACAAGTAATTGCAGAACACTGGAGGGAGACAAGTAACTGCAGAACACTGGAGGGAGACAAGTAACTGCAGTACACTGGAGGGAAACATGTACAGTAATTGTAGAGAGACCAATGGAGGGAGACAAGTAATTGCAGAACACTGGAGGGAGACAAGTAATTGCAGAACACTGGAGGGAGACAAGTAATTGCAGAACACTGGAAGGAGACAAGTAATTGCAGTACACTGGAGGGAGACATGTACAATAATTGCTGACAGATCAGTGGAGATAGACAAGTAATTGCAGACAGACCAGTGGAGGGACATAAGTAATTACAGAACACTGGAGGGAGATAAGTAATTGCAGAACACTGGAGGGGTACAAGTACAGTAATTGCAGACAGACCACTGGAGGGAGACAGGTAACTGCTGACCACTGCAGAGAGACACATAGGGGTGTAATCATTAGCAACCCTGCAGCTAATTGCCGCGCTGTAGCTATTTAGCAGAGATGACGCCGCACGTGAGTCCTCGCAGTCAGACTGAAAGTCTGCGGAAAAAACACCAAATCAGTCTCGCACACGCGGAAAAAACATAGATTCTGCAGTTTACGTGGAATCAGGGTGTTTCCGTGCGTGAGACACAATTTTTCGGTGTGGGAAAGAGGCTATTTAATTGAATAGCCTTTCCCCGGCATCAGAGGGATATTGACCAGCAATTAGACCTGTCTATTGTTTGGGCAATGTCGATGTTCACATAATGGAGCGATTATGCAACTGCGCATGCATGAAAAAATTCTGCAATCTACTATGCCGCATGCGTTACCCAGAGCGTGTACACACAGGTGCGCTGCTGCCATCAATTCAGACAATATCAAAAAGGTGGCGTAATAGTGATTGGGAGGTGGCTACTAGTGCACACAAAAAGGGCCCATTTAGTGGGGCGTATTATGGGAGCGTCATGGGCGTGTCAGTGCAAGCAGCTTTGTACACCGTCGCCCATCCGCAGGCATAGGAGGTCGTGGTCAGTCTGAACAACTGCAGCTGCCATAGGTCTGGTGCAAATTATGATGGTGCAAACGATGTTGGTATATAAGGATGTTGCACCTGGTATTACAGCGCGCATTGGCGCTAAAAGTCGGGCAAACGTATGTGCACAAGGGGAGGAGTCTGTAGCGGCATTTGCATAAAGTCATAGAGAGGCAACTACCAATAGATGCTGCTGCGTGCACTTTTCTGCTCGATTCAGAATCTGGCCCATGCGCAAACCCGATGGTGTATGAACAACTCTGATGGTTGCCGATCTGTACTGCACATGTGCCGATGTGGGTCTGCGGTGATGATGAATGACATGCAGCGGTCATTTGGGAGCGGGGAATGGGCGAAAATGGTCAGCGTCCCAGAAAATGAGGGCGTGTGTGACCCATTTTCTGGGCGCGCCGAGGCCAGTGTCTGTGTCTTCCGATGCCAGCGTGAATTTCACCCCCATCCTGAGTAACCTGAGGGTTGCTCAGTTGGCCGGTGTTCACACAAGTGATCCGATGCTGCATTCTCAGACGCAGCAGCAGATCACAGAGGGCCTGATTCAGAGCCGGACGCTCTGACAAGAGCGCTCGCTCTGAATCTGGCCCGTCCTATCTCAAATTGGAATGGCCTCCTGGCCGCTCGCATAGCTGTGGGTGACCACCCACAGCTTATGCGAGCGGCCAAAAAGATGGTCGCGATGGTCAAGACCATCGTAACCATCGGGCTTGCAACGAGACCCTTGCGGTAGGGTCTCATCTGCTGCAAGCCCGGAGTGCTTTTGGCTCTATCAGAGCCAAAAACACTCCCACTGACATCACTAGTGATGTCAGTGGGGCCGGACCCAGACGGTAGGCGTTCCCATGGGAACACCTCCGTCTGGGCAGCCACGCCCCCGGCACGCCCACCAAAGGGGGCATGCTGTCACTCACCATCGACAGCACGCTCCCTTTGGTGCGAGACCCCGAGCGACGGCTTCCCCGTCGCTCGCCGAGTCTCGTGCATGTGCACAAAGGAGCAGGCTCTGTCGTGCGCATGCGCATTTGGGTAACATCAACCCGCTTGCAAGCGTACAGCGCTCGCGAGCGGGTCTGAATGAGACCCAGAGTTTACACTGCAATAGTGACTGTGAATCAGGACCATAGTTGCAGAGCACTGGAGAGAGACACATAGTTGCAGAGCACTGGAGAGAGACACATAGTTGCAGAGCGTTGGAGAGAGACAGAAAGTTGCAGAGCGTTGGAGAGAGACAGAAAGTTGCAGAGCGATACAGAGAGACACATAGTTGCAGAGCACTGCAGAGAGACACATAATTGCAGAGCAGTGGAGAGAGACACAGAGTTGCAGAGCGAAGCAGATCAACACATAGTTGGAAAGCACTGTTGAGAGACACATAGTTGCAGAGACTGGAGAGAGACATATAGTTGCAGAGCACTGGCGAGAGACACATAGTTGCAGAGTGATGCAGAGAGACACATAGTTGCAGAGCACTGGAGAGAGACACATAGTTGCAGAGCACTGGTGAGAGACACATAGTTGAAGAGACTGGAGAGAGACACATAGTTGCAGAGTGATACAGAGAGACACATAGTTGCAGAGCACTGGCGAGAGACACATAGTTGCAGAGTGATGCAGAGAGACACAGTTGCAGAGCACTGGCGAGAGACACATAGTTGCAGAGCACTGCAGAGAGACACATAATTGCAGAGCAGTGGAGAGAGACACATAGTTGCAGAGTGATGCAGAGAGACACAATTGCAGAGCAGTGGAGAGAGACACATAGTTGCAGAGCACTGGCGAGAGACACATAGTTGCAGAGTGATGCAGAGAGACACATAGTTGCAGAGCACTGCAGAGAGACACATAATTGCAGAGCAGTGGAGAGAGACACATAGTTGCAGAGTGATGCAGAGAGACACAAAGTTGCAGAGACTGGAGAGAGACACAAAGTTGCAGAGCACTGGAGAGAGACACATAGTTGCAGAGCACTGGTGAGAGACACATAGTTGCAGAGTGAAGCAGAGAGGACATAGTTGCAGAGCACTGGAGAGAGACACAAAGTTGCAGAGACTGGAGAGAGACACAAAGTTGCAGAGCACTGGAGAGAGACACATAGTTGCAGAGCACTGGTGAGAGACACATAGTTGCAGAGCGAAGCAGAGAGCACATAGTTGCAAGCGGCTCTGAATCAGGCGCATAGTTGCAGAGCACTGGTGAGAGACAAATAGTTGCAGAGCGAAGCAGAGAGACACATAGTTGCAGAGCACTGGAGAGAGACACATAGTTGCAGAGCACTGGTGAGACACATAGTTGCAGAGCAATGCAGAGACACACAGTTGCAGAGCACTGGAGAGAGACACATAGTTGCAGAGCACTTGAGAGAGTCACATAGTTGCAGTGCTGCAGAGAGACACATAGTTGCAGAGCATTGGCGAGAGACACATAATTGCAGAGTGATGCAGAGAGATACATAGTTGCAGAGCACTGGTGAGAGACACACAGTTGCAGAGACTGGAGAGAGACATATTGTTGCAGAGCACTGGAGAGAGACACATAGTTGCAGAGCACTGGTGAGAGACACATAGTTGCAGAGCACTGGAGAGAGACACATAGTTGCAGAACACTGGTGAGAGACACATAGTTGCAGAGCAATGCAGAGAGACACATAGTTGCAGAGCACTGGAGAGAGACACATGGTTGCAGATTACTGCAGAGAGACACATAGTTGCAGAGCACTGGAGAGAGACACATAGTTGCAGAACACTGGTGAGAGACACATAGTTGCAGAGCAATGCAGAGAGACACATAGTTGCAGAGCACTGGAGAGAGACACATGGTTGCAGATTACTGAAGAGAGACACATAGGGCCGTATTCAATTTGAGGCGAAAAGTGCTTTTCGGCGATACTTTTTTGCCTTTGACGGCATTTTCGCCTGTTTTGAGTTTCCTCCGTATTCAATTTGGAAGACTTTTCACCTAGGCGGAAAGTCAATGCAATGTACAGTAATAGGCGAAAAAGTTTTGCCTATGAATAGCAGCAGAAAAATGTGCAGAATTGAGATTTTGGGGTAAAAGGTAAACTGCGTCAAAAAAAGTTTAAAAATATTCGGGACACCCCAAAAAAATGATGTTTAATTTTGGGGGTAAAAAAAATAAAATAGGGGAACAAAGTGCCAAGCTATCTAAATTAATTCAGGTCGGGTCCCCATGTATGCGGCAGGTGTTTTCTTCATTGCGGGGACAAGCGGCAGGTGCAATTTTGCAGATTTTTAAAAATAACTTTAGGGACATAAAAAAATGCTTCAGCAGGCAAAAAGGGGGGTACCTATAGTGATCCCCCATGTCTGGATATCTTTAGGGGGGTCCCAGGCATATTTCCCGAAAATTTTAATTTTTTTTCGTAAATGGGGTGAAAGGACATTTAAAAAAAAGGGATACATTTTCAATTACCTATAGCAGGTGAAAAAAAGTGCAGATTTGGGGTTTAGGGGTGCAGGCTTAAAAAAAATAGCCTGCACCCTTGGGATTGCCCCCTTAAAACGAAATGTGCCAAAAAAATAATTAAAATTTTGGGGTGCAAAAAAAAAAGTGAAAACAAAATGCCAAACTAACTAAATAAATTCTGGTGGGGTCCCCAAGTATGTGGCAGATGTTTTTTTCATTGCGCAGAGTAGCGGCAGGTGTATTTCTGAAGGATTAAAAAAATTACCTTTTAGGGACTTAAAAATATGCTTACCCCCATTTTCATGTACCCCAAATTTGATGGGACCACTTTTAAAAATGAAAAAAAAAACCTAAGTGCTCTTCTGCATCACTTTTTCAATGTCGGGAAAAATTACCACCTGCCGCATCTATTTAAAAAGCCGACTTTCTTCTGCAGGCAAAAACGAGGGTATCCATAGTGATCCCCGAGGTCTGGACATCTTTAGGGGGGTCCTACAATTATTTCCCAAAAATTCCCGTATTTTTTTGCCGATCCAAGTTTCGCCTGTTCTCGATTTCGCCTACTTTGGAATTGAATATGGGGAATAGCAGGCATGCGCATTATACTTTTCCACCTGGAAAACAGGCGAAGAAGGCGAAAAGTCCAGCAGGCGAAAAGTCTGGACTTTTCACCTCAAATTGAATACGGGCCATAGTTGCAGAGTGTTGCAGAGAGACACATAGGGCCTGATTCAAACTCGCTCATAAGGGCCAGCCGCTCACAGGTAATGTGGGCGTTTTTTTTTTGTCTCCTGCCGCTCGCAAAGCTGTGTGAGCGGCAAGGTGCCCGTCGCGATAATCGCGACCATCGGCCTTGCGACGAGACCCTGTGGTAGGGTCTCGGCTACCGCAAGGCCGAGTGGACTTCCTGCTCTAATAGCGCAGGAAGTCCACTACTGACATCAGTTGTGATGTCAGTAGGTCCTCCCTCAAACGCCAGGCGTCCCTAAGGGAACGCCTGGTTTGGCCAACCTCCCCCCCACCCACCTACAAAACGGGGCGAGCTGTCACTCACCATTGACAGCCGCCCCGTCTTGTAGCAAGCCCCGAAGCGACTGAACTTCAGTCGCTCGACCGGGCTCGCGCATGCGTACATCGGACGCGGAACCTGCGCAGATCACAAACATCGAGTCACTTGCGAGGGCTGTGCGCTTGTGAGTGGCTCTGAATCAGGCGCATAGTTGCAGAGCACTGGAGAGAGACACATAGTTGCAGTGCTGCAGAGAGACAAATAGTTGCAGAGCGATGCAGAGAGACACATAGTTGCAGAGCACTGGAGAGAGAGACATAGTTGCAGAGCACTGGAGAGAGACTCATAATTGCTGAGCACTGGAGAGAGACACATAGTTGCAGAGCACTGGAGAGAGACTCATAATTGCGGAGCAATGCAAATAGAAACATATTTCAGAACATTGTAGTGAGACAGTCGTGAACAGACAAATAGTTGCAGAGCACTGGATAGAGACACATAGTTGCAGAGCGATGCAGAGAGACACATAGTTGCAGAGCACTGGAGAGAGACACATAGTTGCAGAGCACTGGAGAGAGACACAAAGTTGCAGAGCGATGCAGAGAGACACATAGTTGCAGAGCACTGGAGAGAGACACATAGTTGCAGAGCGCTGGAGAGACACAGTTGCAGAGCGATGCAGAGAGACACATAGTTGCAGAGCACTGGTGAGAGACACATAGTTGCAAAGCAGTGGCGTATCTATAATGGGTGCAGGGTGTGCACTGCACACGGGCCCCTCGGACCAGGGGGGCCCACACTGCACACTCAGCAACCATGTTCTTCAATACTTACCTCTCCAGAGTCGCGCTTCAGCTGCAGAAATTACCAGGAATATGTCACGGCAGCCATTTTCCCAGTGATCTGCGAACGCATAGTAGAAAAATCACTGGGAAATTGGTCACCGCACCATTTAGGTTTCAGACAGTCACTGAGAGGGTTAATTCACAGTGTGAGTGACAGGTAGTCAGCGTTTGTGGGAGGTCGGTAAAAAAGCAGGCGAGTCAGGGCCATTTTCTGGGTGTGGCCTAGTGAGCCTCTGCAAATTCGCACGCAGCAGCTGGATAGGCCCCGGCAACTTAGGAGAGCAACCAATGTTTTGTTCCTTGTAGGTAAGCGGTTTGTGTGAGCTGCCAGACGTGGGCTTCTCAGTGCAAAATATGGCAGATGAGTCATTAGCATATAATTGTAAGTCCACTGCGGATCGAAGCAGCGATGGACATTGCGTGCGTCTCTGAATCAGGCTGTCTATTAGAGCGTCAGTTACCTGGTGGGGAAAACTGATGAGAATGGGTGCTTAGTTCGCTTCTATAGAAACTATACCAAGATTCGCCCTCCTGCCAATCAAACTGGGTAGTCATGACAACCCCTGACCCCTCCTCTTGTTGGCTGTGGGCTTTAACATACTGTAATGAATAAAGGGTCTGATTCAGAGACGGACGCTTTTAAGTTGTTTTTTTTTGCGGCCTCCTGGCCGCTCACTAAGCTGTGGGTGACCACCCACAGCTTATGCGAGCGGCCAGGTGATGGTCGTGACCATTGCGACCATCGGGGCTTGCGACGAGACCCTTGTGGTAGGGTCGCAGACCTTGGCGTCTGCACCCAAACAATACGGAGCTGACACGCCCCATTTTGTAAAATGCTCCCCGTCGCCGCGCACCTCCCCAGCGCCAAATGGCTGCAGACTGTCATTCACCTGACGTCTGCAGCCGCACTGTGTCAGATGGCGCAGGACCCGATCTATTTTCTGGTACCGGCAGCCATGTTCTGAAGGACATTCCGAGCAGCCGTAGGGCGGGCACACTAATGTCCGATAGTGTGACCAATGTGCGTCCAATGGTGTGACTTTTACGCAAATCGGCAGATCCCATCGGCTGTGGCATTAGCATAAACTCGCAGTAGCGAGGATGTTACACAGGATGTCCAGTGAAATCACAATGCGGGCACCAGTGAGGCTGCATCCAAGGGCGCAGTCACTGGCTTCGCCAGGCCTAGAAAACGTGGCCGATGCCCCCGCCTTCTGCAATGCTGCCCGTCACTCGCCCCCAAACGCCAGCAGTATGTAAATTATGCTGCTGCTTTCTGGACACTGCGAGCGGCATCACAGAATTATATCTGCACATGTGCATTGTGCCGTCAGCGCATGGCGCCGATCTGCAAACATTGGAGATGTACGGAAATATCGTTGCACAGAGATAAATAGCTGCAGAGCATTGGAGATGTACGGAAATATCGTTGCACAGAGATAAATAACTGCAGAGCATTGGAGATGTACGGAAATATCGTTGCACAGAGATAAATAACTGCAGAGCATTGGAGATAGACACTTTGCTGCAGAAAGACACATACTGTAGTTGCCGATCATTGATGTATTACAAGGAGACACAAAAATTCAAATCACTGCAGAGAGACACTGATTCAAAGACACAATTGCAGAGCATTGATTAAAGATGGTTACAGAGCCTTGCAGAGAGATGCATGTTGCAGAGCATTGCAGAGAGACAGACTGGAACTCCTCCTCAGCACAGAGACTTCAGAGGGTCACAGGTGTCTGGAAGCGATGGGGCTGAGAGAATGGAAATTGGCAACTGTAAATATTTCACAGCAAAAATGCCAGCGACGTCTGTTATATCCATTGAGCAGAGCCCTAAATACTATACGCCCCTCCCTGTACCCATCTGTGCATATCTGCATATACAGAACAGTCTCTCACACACCCCTTCCCTGTATCTGTGTATATACAGTACATCTCTATATTCTGCACTGTGCCTTCAATGTATCCACCTGAGTATATATAATATATACATCCAGAGAATGCTTAGTCCACCTGTATATCCTATATAGCACATAGCGTTACAGGTCTATCTATTATGCCTCTCACACATATCCAACATGCCAATGAATGCATATGATAATGTTGGCCTCAGGGGAGTCAGGGGGCCCGTGTTCATTCCCCATGCAGGGCCCCCTCCTCTCTCCCCGGCGGCCGGCAGCCGACTGACGTGGCTGGCCGACCACGCAGAAGCAGTACACTCTGGGCACTAGAGTGTGCCCAGAGTCTACCGCGCATGTGCAGAACGCCGTAAAAAAGGCCACAGCTGGCATATTCCGGTGCTCTGTGCGGCGCTGACACCCGACGTGGGACCACGGACAGGTGAGTTGTAGATAATATGGGTGCAGGGTGTGCGGTGCGGGGCCCCCTGGACCCGGGGGCCCGTGTGCCCCGCACACCATGCACCCATTATAGATACGCCCCTGGTTGACCTATATATCACATTGGGGGCCAATGTAATAGGGTGAGAGTGTAGAACATGTGAGAGTTTAGCAGTTTCTCTCTCACATTGGTCGAGTTTTAGCTTCAAAATGGGAAAACATCTGGATGAGAGTTTAAAGCGTGAGAGTTTTTTTGAGTCTGAAAAACATGCGAGTTTGCTTTGTTGCTTTGTCCTCGGACTCTGGCACTGATTCAGAGCCGGACGCTCTGAATCAGGGCCGTCCCTCTGAATTTAAGAGCAGCCCCCTGGCCGCTCGCATAGCTGTGGGTGACCACCCACAGCTATAGCAAGCGGCCAAAATGATGGTCGTGGTGGTCAAGACCATCACGACCATCGGGCTTGTGACAAGACCCTTGTGGTAGGGTCTCATTGCCGCAAGTCCTGGAGTGCTTTTGGCGCTATCAGAGCCAAAAGCACTCCCACTGACATCACTTGTGATGTCAGTGGAGCCGACCCCAGAAGGTAGGCGTTCCCATGGGAACGCCTCCGTCTGGGCAGCCACGCCCCCGGCACGCCCACCAAAGGAGGTGTGCTGTCACTCACCATCGACAGCACGCCCCCTTTGGTGCGAGACCCATAATGACGGCTTGGCCGTCGTTATTCAGGTCTCGCGCATGCGCACGACGGAGCCGCCTCCGTCGTGCGCATGCGCACTTGGCCAACATCGACCCGCTTGCGAGCGCTCAGCGCTCGCGAGCGGGTCTGAATTAGGCCCTCTATTACATTGGCCGAGTTTAAAAAGTGTGAGAAAACTCTCATATTTTCTAAACTCTCACCCTATTACATTTGACCCTGGGGCTTTTACGTAATAAAAAAAAAATTGCCAGCCTATGAGAATCTTCTTTTATAAATAAATAAATAAATAATAATAATAATAATCAGAATAATTTTATTTATATAGCACTTTTCTCCATCAGGACTCAAAGTCGCTTTACTATAGCAAAACAATTCCAGGTGTTTAGTATTACAGAACCTCAGGATAGTCTGTAATTGTCTGGTACTGTAGCATTTACTCAGTCATCCGCCTGGTCACAGAATAACCTCCCTGCGTGTACCATGTGACATGGAGGTTATATATGGGAAACACTATTATATTACATAATTACACGATAGGAGTCAGTTATACCCCTGTCACTGAAATGCGTGAAAGTGGGCGTGGTTTTATTACTGGCCCAGTAAGACGTCTCTCAATGTATTTTTATGGCTGATCAAAAAAGTCAGAAATCATCCTGTCTGAGAACAGAGAGCGGCTGTTTCCCGGCATAGAAACGGACAAAATATCTTTTTACAACCTATGCAAATAGATTTATTAGAATAAAGTTGACTCGTCCTTCCATTATTGGCGTGTTTTATAGTCATTCCATCAAAGAACATTTTCCCATTCCATCGTTTGTATATAAATCCCCATGGCAAATACAGCTGTCTCCTTTGTAAATGCGCCTACCATCTGCCTGAGGGCCTCAAACCATTTATTGTCTTTACCAAGCTGTGTAGCTCTTTTATATGTTTATCTGATATATCTAAAGATGATTGGAAATGCTGAGACTTGTAGTTCCCCAAGAACTGATAAGCCGCAGCTTGCCTGTCTGTCAGAGGAACATCCGCAGTGCAGAAATAGAGAGAGAACCTGGTCCTTCACTATAATCATGAGAGGAGAGGCTAAATGGTATGTGCGGGAGGGGAGTACATCAGTACAGTCTCTGAGAGAGGGTACAGTGCTAGAGAGGGGGTACAGTCCTAGAGAGTGGTACAGCCCCAGAAAGAGGGTACATTGCTAGAGAGGGGGAACAGTCCTAGAGAGTGGTACAGCCTCAGAAAGAGGGTACAGTGCTAGAGAGGGGGCTACAGTGCTATTTTGGGATTAGTTTCAGTGAGGGGGTACAGCTCCAGAAAGAGGTTGCAGATGTTACAGTGCTAGAGAACAGTACAGTACCAGAGAGGGTACAGCTTCAGAGAGAGGGTAGAGTACTGTGCCAAATGGGTTTAGTTTCAGTGAGGGGGTATAGCTCCAGAAAGAGGTTACAGATGTTACAGTGCTAGAGGACAGTACAGTACCAGAGAGGGTACAGCTCCAGAGAGAGGGTACAGTACTGTGCCAAATGGGGTTTAGTTTCAGTGAGGGGGGTACAGCTCCAGAAAGAGGTTACAGACGTTACAGTGCTAGAGGACAGTACAGTACCAGAGAGGGTACAGCTCCAGAGAGAGGGTACAGTACTGTGCCAAATGGGGTTTAGTTTCAGTGAGGGGGGTACAGCTCCAGAAAGAGGTTACAGATGTTACAGTGCTAGAGGACAGTACAGTACCAGAGAGGGTACAGCTCCAGATAGAGGGTACAGTACTGTGCCAAATGGGTTTAGTTTCAGTGAGGGGGTACAGCTCCAGAAAGAGGTTACAGATGTTACAGTGCTAGAGGGCAGTACAGTACCAGAGAGGGTACAGCTCCAGAGAGAGGCTACAGTACTGTGCCAGTGGATGGTCCACAAAGCGGGGGGTACAGCTCAGATAGGGGTACAGCCTAAGAGAAGGGGTACAGTATGTACAGTACCATAAAGGGAGTACATGGTTGGTGACTTGCCTGTCACCCATATAAACAAAAGAGTGAAAGTTTGCAGTTGAATTAAAGAGGGAGATAACAGTCAAGGTAATAGAAATAGACAAAGTGGGAGAGGAAGGACAGGCAAATAGAGGGGTATAAAGAGACAGAGAGTGAGAGGAAGGACAGGCAAATAGAGGGGTATAAAGAGACAAAGAGGGAGAGGAAGGACAGGCAAATAGAGGGGTATAAAGAGACAGAGGGAGAGGAAGGGAGCTGGGGAATAGAGGGGCATAAAGAGACAGACAGAGAGGAAGGGAGCTGGTGAATAGAGGGGCATAAAGAGACAGACAGAGATGGAGAGGAAGGGAGCTGGGGAATAGAGGGGCATAAAGAGACAGATAGGGAGAGGAAGACAGGCAAATAGAGGGGTATAAAGAGACAGAGAGGGAGAGAAAGACAGGCAAATAGAGGGGTATAAAGAGACAGAGAGGGAGAGGAAGACAGGCAAATAGAGGGGTATAAAGAGACAGAGAGGGAGAGGAAGGGAGCTGGGGAATAGAGGGGCATAGAGAGACAGACAGAGATGGAGAGGAAGGGAGCTGGGGAACAGAGGGGCATAAAGAGACAGAGAGGGAGGAAGGACAGGCAAATAGAGGGGCATAAAGAGACAGACAGAGATGGAGAGGAAGGGAGCTGGGGAATAGAGGGGCATAAAGAGACAGAGAGGGAGAGGAAGGACAGGCAAATAGAGGGGCATAAAGAGACAGACAGAGATGGAGAGGAAGGACAGGCAAATAGGGAGGCAATATACCTGGTATAAAGAGACAGAGAGGGAGAGGAAGGACAGGCAAATAGAGCGGTATAAAGAGACAGAGAGGGAGAGGAAGGACAGGCAAATAGTGGGGTATAAAGAGACAGAGAGGGAGAGGAAGAGAACTGGGGAATAGAGGGGCATAAAGAGACAGAGAGGGAGAGGAAGGGAGCTGGGGAATAGAGGGGCATAAAGAGACAGACAGAGAGGAAGGGAGCTGGTGAATAGAGTGGCATAAAGAGACATAGAGGGAGAGGAAGGACAGGCAAATAGAGGGGTATAAAGAGACAGAGAGGGAGAGGAAGGACAGGCAAATAGTGGGATATAAAGAGACAGAGAGGGAGAGGAAGAGAACTGGGGAATAGAGGGGCATAAAGAGACAGACAGAGATGGAGAGGAAGGGAGCTGGGGAATAGAGGGGCATAAAGAGACAGAGAGGGAGAGGAAGAGAGGTCGGGAATAGAGGGGCATAAAGAGACAGAGAGGGAGAGGAAGGGAGCTGGGGAATAGAGGGGCATAAAGAGACAGACAGAGAGGGAGAGGAAGGGAGCTGGGGAATAGAGGGGCATAAAGAGACAGACAGAGAGGAAGGGAGCTGGTGAATAGAGGGGCATAAAGAGACAGACAGAGATGGAGAGGAAGGGAGCTGGGGAATAGAGGGGTATAAAGAGACAGAGAGGAAGAGGAAGAGAACTGGGGAATAGAGGGGCATAAAGAGACAGAGAGGGAGAGGAAGGGAGCTGGGGAATAGAGGGGCATAAAGAGACAGACAGAGAGGAAGGGAGCTGGTGAATAGAGGGGCATAAAGAGACAGACAGAGATGGAGAGGAAGGGAGCTGGGGAATAGAGGGGCATAAAGAGACAGAGAGGGAGAGGAAGGACAGGCAAATAGAGGGGCATAAAGAGACAGAGAGGGAGAGGAAGAGAACTCGGGAATAGAGGGGCATAAAGAGACAGAGAGGGAGAGGAAGGGAGCTGGGGAATAGAGGGGCATAAAGAGACAGACAGAGAGGAAGGGAGCTGGTGAATAGAGGGGCATAAAGAGACACACAGAGAGGGAGAGTAAGGGAGCTGGGGAATAGAGGGGCATAAAGAGACACACAGAGAGGGAGAGGAAGGGAGCTGGGGAATAGAGGGGCATAAAGAGACAGACAGAGAGGAAGGGAGCTGGGGAAGGAGGGAGGGGGGCAGACTAATGAAAGGAACTGATGTGAATGGCAGACTCCCAGTAACACGACTCCTGTACAGTCTGCAGGACTTCCAACCAGAAGCCAGAGAGGAAAAACTCATCACCCTCCACATACCTCAATCCAAGTGGGAGCAAGAGACAGAGGGAAAGGAGGAGAGGAAGAGAGGGATGGGGAGAGGGAAGATCAATACATACTAATATAAGTAAGAGAGACTGTGCCAGCAATATACCTGGTACCCAGATCCCACTGTCTCTCTCCTTCTTCCCTCCGGCGTACAGACTTCTGCTAGTAACCTCCCTGCTCGTACTAAGGGGCCCAGGGCCGTAGCTAGGGTAGTGCGGCCGGTGCCATCGCACAGGGCACCACAGGCCAGGGGGCGTTGTTTGGGCCTGTCAAATTTCTGTTTATTATCATTCTTGCTTGTAGCTTCCTCTTATTTCATCCCCAGCATCTCCTAGCCTCCCCTATCTCTTCCCTGGCCCTTCCCCATGAGGCCATTCACCTTTTTTGGGTGCATTATGTCTCTTTGAAAAATGAGGGGGCGCCAATGCTCTTTCTGGCACAGGGCACCAAAAAGTCTAGTTACGGCTCTGAAGGGGTCTGTGTATCATTAAATATTTGCGGCATATTCCCTGTAAACACCTGCTGGTATTAGGTATCCCTGGGATGTAACCATAGTAGATATCTGTGATATTTCCTGCAGTCCCTCCCTATGCGGCAGCAACCGTGGCACCATAGCTTTCTATGCTGTCTATACCTGTCAGATTTACCAAGCTGGCATTAGCCCATTGTAGCCTATAGAATAAACTTCACAAAAATTACCGAGAGAGGGTTTCTCCGGAACCCTCCCCGGCCATGGCTGCGGCTGCGCATGCGTGGTCAACATGTGTTACTTCTTACATCGCGGTAGTATTATCACATACTGCAATGCCATTATGGATGATAATATCGCGCCACCAGATCGCATTGAGTATGTGATTATTGATAAATGGGCCTCTAAATCATCTGGCTCTTAAATATATAATACCCCATATTTTATACCTAAGCAACCTGTGGCTCATCAATATTTATGGCACTACAAGTCCCAGCATTCCCTACCAGACACTGGCTTAGGCAACTTGCCCTCAAGCTAATGTTGATCGACAGCTGTTGTAGAACTACAAGCTCCAGCATTCCCTACCAGCCAGTGGTTCAGGCTACCTATGTTCAGATTAATGTCGATCAGCAGCTGTTGGCGAACTACAAATCCCAGGCAAGCCTACCAGCCATTGCCTAGGGCTAGCTCAGGTTAATGTCGTCCAGCAGCTGTTGTAGAACCACAAGTCCCAGCATTCCCTACCAGACAGTGGCTTAGGCAATTTGCAATCCAGCTAATGTTGACTGACAGCTGTTGTAGAACTACAAGACCCAGCATTCCCTACCAGTCAGTGATTTATTCTGCTAAAGACTAATGTTGGTCGGCAGCTGTTGTAGAACTGCAAATCCCAGCAAACCTACCAACCAGTGCCTTGGACTAGCTGTGCTAAGGTTAATGCCGGTCAGAAGCTGTTGTAGAACCACAAGTCCCAGCATTCACTACCAACCAGTGCTTTAGCCTACCTGTGCTCAGGCTAATGTCAGACAGCAGCTGTTGTAGAACCACAAGTCCCAGCATTCCCTACCAGCTAGAGACTTATACTGGGTACACACTGGACGATATATAGTTCGTATAGCCGACGGATAATATACCGGCCCGACCATCCGGCAGTGTGTACACACAGAGACAGATGTAATATATCTTGCAGATATATATCGCTCACATCTGCTTGTCTGTATTACACACGACCAAACGACTGACCCACATGCTGACCACAGGAACCAGTGAAAATTACATCGCAACTGGTTCTTCTGGCCAGACATATTGTGCAGCCGATTGGTAAGTGTGTATGCACAATATCATTTATTCATAACCTTACCCAGTCAGCAGATCGGTCAGCCGGTCAGGCGATTCGTTGTTCCAGTGTGTACCCCATATTAGTCATTCCTGTACCCCATATTAGTCATCCCATGCTCTGCCTACAGAGGACAGATAGGTGCTTTGGAATTAAAAGCCCCTAAATTCCATGCCGGCCAGAGGTGTAAACGGGTGGGACACACTGTGGGTCGCTTACTGTTGCCGCAGCCGGTTTTCTGAATACTGAGACGCCCACTTGTAGCTTTTTGCAACTGTATATTTCCGACCGTAGGGCAGCGCATGCACCCGCACTGAAGAGCAATCCGTTACTGAAGCCAGAGAGGAAAAACAAATAAAAATATTTTTGTCTAATTTGCATTGAAAAACAGGGACCTACTTTACCAGAATCAAATTAAACCTGCATCTCTTTCTATTACAGGCTTAGAATGGGGGCTGCATTTTACATCATTGCCACTAAAACATGTCGCCGATGCCTGCGAGTCGCAGGCTATTACATTCCCCCCTGGTGTTTGCTGGCCAAGGTGTGCCATTGGGCCAAGTCTATTGCAGATGCCTTAATAAGGAGAACTGAGGTTATGATAGCAAACTATGGGCCTGATTCAGACCTGCTCGCGAGTGCTGAGCACTCGCAAGTGGGTCGATGTTGGCCCAGTGCGCATGCGCACGAGGGAGCCGGCTCCATCGTGCGCATGCGCGAGACCCGGATAGCGACAGCCAAGCCGCCGCTCCGGGTCTCACTTCAAAGGGGGCGTGCTGTCGATGGTGAGTGACAGCACGCCCCCTTTGGTGGGCGTGCCGGGGGCGTGGCTGCCCAGACGGAGGCGTTCCCATGGGAACGGCTACCGTCTGGGGCCGGCCCCGCAAGTGATGTCAGTGGGAGTGCTCTCGGCTCTGATAGAGCCGAAAGCACTCCAGGGCTTGCGGCAACGAGACCCTACCACAAGGGTCTCGTCGCAAGCCTGATGGTCGCGATGGTCTTGACCATCGCGACCATCTTTTTGGCCGCTCGCTGTAACCCACAGCTATGCGAGCGGCCAGGAGGCCGCTCAAAAAAAACAGAGGGACGGCCCTGATTCAGAGCGAGCGCTCTGTCAGAGCGTCCGGCTCTGCATCAGGCCCTATGGGCACAAGTATTGGCCTAAGGATACGGTTTCCCAGTCTGAGTGTCCTGTGACCAGCCTGTGTCAGTGATTTGCCAGGTACAGTATACACCTCATCCGTGAGGGCTGCACAATATTATCATTGTGACAGGGGCGTACCTATAACGGGTGCAGGGTGTGCAGTGCACGCGGGCCCCCGGGTCCAAGGGGGGCCCACACCGCACACTTTGCGCCCATTTTATGTAAAACTTGCATCTCCGAGGTCCGCGTTGGGTCTCCCAGCGAAGCTCAAACGCCGGAATATGGCCACAGGCCCCCTCCTCTCTAAAGACGCCCCTGCATTGTGATACATACCTTACTTTTTATTTCCCATTGGGCAGAATTTAGTTAAAAGTGGCTAAAACGTACATCGGTAATCGTATAATGACACACACGGTCCTTCTGTTACATATTGTGCCGCAAAACAGACCATTTTCAGGAGCAAATTGAGACATTTATGGGACAGATTGGGACAATCAAAAAAAATTATTTGGACAGAAAAAAGGAACTATTGGGGGATATATTTTAATGACATCTAGGGCTTTATTTACTAAGCGAGGGGTTCTAAAACCTGATGTTTCTGATAGTGTTTATGCCCATAATTTAAAAGGGCAATGCTTTTATTTACTGTGTTTTGCTAGTAAAATCATTGCCCTTTTAAATTTTAGGGCATAAGCACGATCGGAAAAATGCCGGGTATTATAACCCCCACGCTTAGCAAATAAACCCACTGGTGTTTAGTTATGTGTAATATGCTTTGTTACAGTAATCTCAGTCATTCTGATAGCAGGGCTATATATAGCATAGAAGCAAAGTAGGCAGATGCCTCTTGCGGCACTGTCATGGGGGTTACCAGAAACGGATTTATGTTGATGTTATTTACTTTTTTTTACTTTTATTAGTACCAACCATTTATCTTTGTATAAACTAAAGTGTCATCTGATATGCTGAGGTAGTAAAGCTAATTAACGAAACAGAAGAAGTGCGTCACCAGCAGCAGGAATGCCTTTGTGTGACGTCATGCCCCTATCCATACGAGCAGGCACATGAATCCAGGCTAGGCGCACTCACCAGACCAGTTTTGGTTTTGCAGGACAAGATATTTACATGAGATTTCACCCCTGCAAAATCACTTGAGCTTTATATATCCTTGGTGGAGGTAGAGATTGGGGCCTGGACTGTAATTCTAGTGGGTGCCTTTTGTACCTTCCATGAGCACTTTTTGGACTCTGTAGAGTAGTGCTTATGCATATTAAATACACCTGTATTCAGGCAGGTTTCTCGTACCAAGGCTAGCGCTGGTACACGGCTAAGGATAGGGAGGTCAGGCCACAGGGGTGCTTACAACTTATATCTGCATTTAGTCCCGGGGAAGGAGCGAGGGAGTGATTTCAAGTGACTTGCATTTCCACTCTGCATCGCCCCCTAAACTGTATAATAATGACAGATGTAAGGTAAATGATCTACAAGTTGCCTCACTGTCCTCATTTACTTAACACTTAAGCTGCATACACACATAACGATGTTAGTAAGCAACGATTTTAGTGAACGATTTTCGTCCAGATTTTCCCTTGAAAAAATGAACGATGAACGATTTTTTGAATCATGCATACAGTGAATGGACATTGTTCATTGTTCATTCTGTACAACATGAACAATTTTCTGAACGAAAATCGTTTGTTGGACAGTCAGAATGGACGATGAACTACAAACTACAAACGTGAACGCGCATGAACGATTATCGTTCACCTTAAAAAGATGAACGATTTTATAAATGATTTAACGATAACGACGTCGTTTTAGTTAAATCGTTCAAAAAATCGTTATGTATGTACGCACCTATACTGATAGGAATGGCCATAAGCCATTGATGGCTAGCAACCATCGATAGTTTGTCACTGATAGTCAATGGTTTTGTCATCGATAGTGGAGAGTCGATAGTTCTCCTCCATCGATGGCAGAGAGCCCGGCTATTTTTTTTAACCTACAGCATAAGGAGTATGAACTTAGCTCCGCCCTAACAAGTCACATCCCTTCCCTGATTGGCTCGCTGATGTTGAGTCCTGCAACCCACTGTGTTAGCTCCTCTGCATTCATGGTTGTCATTTTCCTTCAATAGTTTATGCCATCGAGGTAAACCACCGATGTCACCATAGATTGAGACCATGATGATAGATCCATTGATGGCCATCCCACATACTGAGGCTCAACCGAGTTGTAATTTGGGAAGAAATAAGAAAAGTTCAAATAACCGAAGAGAGTGTCCCTATTCTTAGTGCATTGGACTTGGCAGTGACCCTTTTATTCATTCCACAATGAGCATTTCCCTGTGGACCTGCCACCCCACAAAAGCGGAGACTGATTTTACAGGTCAGTTCCCATAAGCTGAATGTGAAAATACAGCTGTGAATTGGTCATAGATACTACTCTCCTGGAATGTCAGGGAGACTCCCGGGTCGAACAGACTAAACAGAAGATGAGACCACTCAGAGGCCAGGGAGACACTATTAGGTGTTTACCAGAGGACACAATGCAGAGGGGGAGATAGTCTGCAGATACTGTAGGACACACACATTATTCTTCTTCACTCTATATACAGGCCCCACAAGACGACTCAGGCAGACAACAGATCCTTGTAATCCTAGGAGACTGACCGCTGCCTGAGGTCAAGAGGCATTTCCTCTTCCCATTCATGGAGCCCACACACAGACTGAGCCTCTGCTGCAGGTACATGCTGAACTAAACATCCCTCCACCAGCATTGCCCTCACCCCTCCTCACCACTGCTGGGCCCCTAAGTAGCCACATGGGCTTCTCCGGTAGTCGTTATGCCTCTGTGTAAGGTACATAAAGGAATTACAAAGGGGCTTACACACAGACTGAGCCTCTGCTGCAGGTACATGCTGAACTAAACATCCCTCCACCAGCATTGCCCTCACCCCTTCCCACCACTGCTGGGCCCCTAAGTAGCCACATGGGCTTCTCCAGTAGTAGTATGCCACTGTGTAAGGTACATAGAGGAATTACAGAGGGGCTTACACATGGCCATTAGTCAGATATACCTCCTCATTTATTACTTTTAAAGCTGCATACACACACAACGATTTTTTTAATGAACGATTTGAGTAAACGATTTTTTCCCTTGAAAAAATTTACTAAAATCGTTTACAAAAGTTGTTCATTTACTAAATGTCATGAACGATTTTTAGGAACTACAAACGATTTTTGCATATTCCCTTAATGAAAATCGTTGAGTTGACAAGTCTGACTGAACGACAAACTACAAACGACAAACTACAAACGTGAATGCGCATGAACGATAATCGTTCATCGTTTGACTCAGAAAGTGAACGATATTTGCCATCAATTATCGTTAAACGATATCGTTTAACGATAATCATTAAAAAAATCGTTGTGTGTGTATGCAGCTTTAGTTTTATTACAGCATACACAAGCCCCGTGTATTTATAGTGCTACACTAAGGGGTCAATTCAATTATGGGCGATGACGTTGGAACGCTGGTAACGGCACCTACAGTTTGCGTTATTCAGTTCCCAGCCACATAAAATATGCTGTTTCGGAGTTACCGTATGTACCGTATTGAGGAGCTCTGCATTGTGAAAATCACACCTAACATGCCTTAGAGTGCTCTCTAGTGTTTTTAGCTATATTTATAAATGTATGTGTGTGTAACTATGTATGTATTTATATGCCAATACTTGCAGACATTCTGACTGGAAGGGGGCAGCCAGGTCGGCGTTGTGAGATCGTATCATCGTGGCCCTGCACCCGCTACACAATGCTGAGATTACAGCGTGAGTCGCGCCATTGGCTTCCCCGCTGCAGGGGGAAGGGGTCTGGTGGTAGGCTGCCAGCCAGGAGAATTGCCTACTTTTCCGGGCGAACCGGAGCGACACCAGATTTTCAGGAGCCTCCCAGCTGTTCCCGGGAATTAGGCACCCATATGTATATGTGTGTAACGGAAGAAAGTTTGGGTTCATATACTGTCCCACAACTGTGCAAGTGACTGCCCATGAGTGCTGAAAATGATTGTATACCTTCCCTGCCATGCAGGAGCCTGGCTGCGGCTGTCTGGGTCAGACGGAGGGGAGGGACTAGTGTTACACACAGAAAATCAGTTTCAAATATACTATTCATTTGACTGGATAAATCTGTTTGAATAAGCAACACCCATATGTTTGTATGTATGCATGTATGTATGTGTGTGTACGTATGTATGTATGTGTGTGTATGTATGTGTGTGTGTGTGTGTGTATGTATGTATGTATGTATGTATGTGCAACAATTTAGGGCCTGATTCACAGATGAATGCAAATCCCATCGCCACTGTGATTCAGTATGACACCACCTGCTGCATTTGCGATCCCAGCACTGCAACGGAGGTCGCAGGCTGGGATCTCCATTGCAACCATCTGTGGTCAATGGTCGCGATGGTGGACGGCCCTGGGCGGCCTGACAGCTTGTGAGCCCAGAAGACTGCATCCGTCCACGCAGTCTCTGGGCTGGCCCCTCCTGGGAAAACCTGGGTGAACACACCCCGTTTCCGGGAACGCCGGCCGCCCCCGCACGGCCCCTTAAATGCCTCTGCCTGTCAATAAGGCAGAGGCATTCAAGGGTTTGCATGCGATTGAGCAGGACCCATTCTGCACACGCGCAGAATGGGTCCTGCGCATGCGCAGATTCCCGATAATCGTGAATCTGCGTTCAGCGGTGCACTTGCATGCACTGCTGAAACAAGTCCTGAGACCCCCACATCTGGCGTCTCACATTGACCACTTCCGTACAAAAGCGATAACATCGGAAACATCGGTCGCACATTAAACCTCTGAGTAAGCCTATGATGTCACAGAATGAGCGTCTCACCTAAGACGCTGGGGCCTCTGAAGCTGTGAATGAATTTGTAGAACCTCATTAGAGCACGCTCAGAAAACAGCCCCGACACCCCTGTATTTTTCTAACCACCCCCCGTTAACCTAACTCCCCCAATCGCTGACTACCTGTCAATCACTTTGCAGATAAATCCTCTCTGCGATTGCCATCACTAATCCACCACCCATCGTGCTCAGTGCAGCTTTGTCGCAGGCCATTGATTACAAAAAAGTATCTGCTTTAGGCTTATTACGAGTTATCCTTTATATTGTTCCTTAATCAAACATTCAGCAACCCCTTGTAGAAATCCTGCATGGACTAGATGTAGTCCTCCCAAAGTTTTCTTTCTTACCCCCATATATTACCTATATATTTTGTTACTGTAATGTATTGATTTGGACAGTACAGCACTTCATTATCATTAATTCAGCCCTCATTTTCGAGACATGCACCGCCAGTTCCTTCTCTCCCTCCTCTCTGCGTGACACCTGCTGTTGTTTGCAGACAGTTTGCTCGTCAGTGGGAAATTGTGTGAGCGCAGGGCAAGAGTCTGTCTGGGTTTATAGGACAGGAGGGAAGCTTAGGGCGTTATGTCTCGGTTACCATTTGGTTCTCATTTGGAATGAGCGGAGCAGCAAAATAATCCAGGGATGTGCTGGGCACAGCGAGACAGTACTTAGACTGTAATTGAAAAAGTCTCCAGGAGGAAGCGATGTGTGGGGGATCTCCAGCAGGGAGCTGTAAAGTGAGAGCAGTAGGTGGGGCATTTACAATGTTACTAATTAATGTTCGTGCACGACTATAGGCATATTTTTCCTATTTTCCTTTAAACTTTTAATGGAAAAGCAATGGAGGACTGTCAAGAACAGCACTGAGCTATAAAAATTGTGGCATTTTAGGAAAGTGGTCAATTCTATCCGTGTTTCCGAGAAGAATTTAATATATCACTACATTTCATCAAGGCATAGAGGCATAGAGGCCGGGATGTACTAACAGTGTTGTGTACATTCCGACAGTCACCGCACCGATACTAATCGCATATGTTATGTACTAACATATGTGATTAGTATTGCAAAGGACAGCTCTTGTGATGAGAGCTGCCCTTTGCGAAGCTGCCGCCGACAGGTGAGGGGGTCTCCGCAGGTCTCCTCCCCTCCTAACCCCGGGAGCTTCCTGCTGGTGATCTCTGCAGGAAGTCCCATGCTCCTCCTCCTCCTCCTCCCTGCACCCAGAAGAAGAAGAGGAGAATGAGGCGGGGGACCCAGGAGGAGGTGAGGGTGGGCCGGCAGTGAGAGGAGCTGGGCGACTGCGGGGCGGCGCGGCGCGGCAATGGCAAAGTGGGATGCGGTAAGAAGCCCATAGGCTTCTATAGGGTAACTCTAGAAAAATCTGGTGTTACCCTCCGCATCGGAAATCAGGCGGCCGGGCTTAGTGCATGTGAAAATGCATAAAAACCCAGAAAACGGGGGTTTTACACCATTTTTCCTTTAGTACATCCTGGCCAGAAGGAGCAGAGCACTGATATCCGCCAGGGTATAGAGGGAGCAGAGCACTAATATCCATCAAGGGATAGAGGCAGAGCACTAATATCCACCAAGGGATAGAGGGAGCAGAGCACTAATATCCATCAAGGGATAGAGGGAGCAGAGCACTAATATCCATCAGGGGATAGAAGGAGCAGAGCACTAATATCCATCAGGGGATAGAAGGAGCAGAGCAATAATATCCCTCTGGGGATAGAAGGAGCAGAGCACTAATATCCATCAGGGGATAGAGGGTGCAGAGCAATAATATCCATCAGGGGATAGAAGGAGCAGAGCACTAATATCCATCAGGGGATAGAGGGTGCAGAGCAATAATATCCATCAGGGGATAGAGGGAGCAGAGCACTAATATCCATCAGGGGATAGAGGGAGCAGAGCACTAATATCCATCAAGGGATAGAGGGAGCAGAGCACTAATATCCATCAAGGGATAGAGGGAGCAGAGCACTAATATCCATCAAGGGATAGAGGGAGCAGAACACTAATATCCATCAAGGGATAGAAGTAACAGGGGCCCTCATTCAGAGCCGTTCGCTATTTGCGGTCGTTCGTTCAAAAACAAGGGGTGGCTATTCAAATGATCCGTTCGCACATTGCAGTCTGTTCACACCTCTAAGTCTGAACGAGCGAGCAAAACATACGCTCGTTTATTTGTTAAAAACGCCCCCTGGCCGCTCGCACCATACGTCATGTCCGCTATTTATTAGATTAATCGAGTACATCGACCAGCGTATGAACTGCTCGCTATTCTTGTGGTTGGTGTTTGCTACCACAAATTTGCGAGCAGTTCTGGCTATAAAATAACCCAGTGACGTGGTCAATGACGCTGCTGTATTAATTATGCACACCCATAATACGCCCGTTTTGACCTTTAAGCACGCCTGCGTTCGGATCTCCACTCCCCATTTTCAAGCACCTTCCCCTGTTACCACCCACATACGCCTCATTCTGTCACTCAAAATAGCAGGCACTCGCTATATTGCGTACAAATGATTTTCGGCCGCACTGACTGGTTCGCGCATGCGTACTAAAAACCGTACGCATGCGCAGATGTGCAAACATCGCTCGGAACGAGCGTACTGCCGCTAACGAGCGGCTCTGAACGAGGGCCAGAGTACTAATATTCATCAAGGGATAGAAGGAGCAGAGCACTAATATCCATCAGGGGATAGAAGTAGCAGAGCACTAATATTCATCAAGGGACAGAAGTAACAGAGCACTAATATTCATCAAGGATAGAAGGAGCAGAGCACTAATATCCATAAAGGGATAGAAGTAGCAGAGCACTAATATTCATCAAGGGACAGAAGCAACAGAGCACTAATATTCATCAAGGTTAGAAGGAGCAGAGCACTAATATCCATCAGGGGATAGAAGGAGCAGAGCACTAATATCCATAAAGGGATAGAAGGAGCAGAACAGTGATATCCATCAGGGGATAGAGGGAGCAGAGCAATAATATCCATCAGGGGATAGAGGGAACAGAGCACTAATATCCATCAGGGGATAGAGGGAGCAGAGCAATAATATCCATCAGGGGATAGAAGGAGCAGAGCACTAATATCCACCAAGGGATAGAGGGAGCAGAGCACTAATATCCATCAAGGGATAGAGGGAGCAGAGCACTAATATCCATCAAGGGATAGAGGGAGCAGAGCACTAATATCCATCAAGGGATAGAGGGAGCAGAGCACTAATATCCATCAAGGGATAGAGGGAGCAGAACACTAATATCCATCAAGGGATAGAAGTAACAGAGTACTAATATTCATCAAGGGATAGAAGGAGCAGAGCACTAATATTCATCAAGGGACAGAAGTAACAGAGCACTAATATTCATCAAGGATAGAAGGAGCAGAGCACTAATATCCATAAAGGGATAGAAGTAGCAGAGCACTAATATTCATCAAGGGACAGAAGTAACAGAGCACTAATATTCATCAAGGTTAGAAGGAGCAGAGCACTAATATCCATCAGGGGATAGAAGGAGCAGAGCACTAATATCCATAAAGGGATAGAAGGAGCAGAACACTGATATCCATCAGGGGATAGAGGGAGCAGAGCACTAATAACCATCAAGGGATAAAAGGAGCAGAGCACTAATATCTATCAAGGGATAGAGGGAGCAGAGCACGGATATCCATGAAGGGACAGAAGGAGCAGAGCACTAATATCCACCAAGGGATAGAAGGAGCAGAGCACTAATATCCACCAAGGGATAGAAGGAGCAGAACACTAATATCCATCAGGGGATAGAAGGAGCAGAGCACTAATATCCATCAAGGGATAGAAGGAGCAGAGCACTAATATCCATCAGGGGATAGAAGGAGCAGAGCACTAATTTCCACCAAGGGATAGAAGGAGCAGAGCTCTAATATCCATCAAGGGATAGAGGGAGCAGAGCACTAATATCCATCAAGGGATAGAAGGCGCAGAGCAGTAATATCCATCAGGGGATAGAAGGAGCAGAGCACTAATATCCATCAGGGGATAGAAGGAGCAGAGCAATAATATCCCTCTGGGGATAGAAGGAGCAGAGCACTAATATCCATCAGGGGATAGAGGGTGCAGAGCAATAATATCCATCAGGGGATAGAAGGAGCAGAACACTAATATCCATCAGGGGATAGAGGGAGCAGAGCAATAATATCCATCAGGGGATAGAAGGAGCAGAGCACTAATATCCATCAGGGGATAGAGGGTGCAGAGCAATAATATCCATCAGGGGATAGAGGGAGCAGAGCACTAATATCCATCAGGGGATAGAGGGAGCAGAGCACTAATATCCATCAAGGGATAGAGGGAGCAGAGCACTAATATCCATCAAGGGATAGAGGGAGCAGAGCACTAATATCCATCAAGGGATAGAGGGAGCAGAACACTAATATCCATCAAGGGATAGAAGTAACAGAGCACTAATATTCATCAAGGGATAGAAGGAGCAGAGCACTAATATCCATCAGGGGATAGAAGTAGCAGAGCACTAATATTCATCAAGGGACAGAAGTAACAGAGCACTAATATTCATCAAGGATAGAAGGAGCAGAGCACTAATATCCATAAAGGGATAGAAGTAGCAGAGCACTAATATTCATCAAGGGACAGAAGTAACAGAGCACTAATATTCATCAAGGTTAGAAGGAGCAGAGCACTAATATCCATCAGGGGATAGAAGGAGCAGAGCACTAATATCCATAAAGGGATAGAAGGAGCAGAACACTAATATCCATCAGGGGATAGAGGGAGCAGAGCAATAATATCCATCAGGGGATAGAGGGAGCAGAGCACTAATATCCATCAGGGGATAGAGGGAGCAGAGCAATAATATCCATCAGGGGATAGAAGGAGCAGAGCACTAATATCCACCAAGGGATAGAGGGAGCAGAGCACTAATATCCATCAAGGGATAGAGGGAGCAGAGCACTAATATCCATCAAGGGATAGAGGGAGCAGAGCACTAATATCCATCAAGGGATAGAGGGAGCAGAACACTAATATCCATCAAGGGATAGAAGTAACAGAGCACTAATATTCATCAAGGGATAGAAGGAGCAGAGCACTAATATCCATCAGGGGATAGAAGTAGCAGAGCACTAATATTCATCAAGGGACAGAAGTAACAGAGCACTAATATTCATCAAGGATAGAAGGAGCAGAGCACTAATATCCATAAAGGGATAGAAGTAGCAGAGCACTAATATTCATCAAGGGACAGAAGTAACAGAGCACTAATATTCATCAAGGTTAGAAGGAGCAGAGCACTAATATCCATCAGGGGATAGAAGGAGCAGAGCACTAATATCCATAAAGGGATAGAAGGAGCAGAACACTGATATCCATCAGGGGATAGAGGGAGCAGAGCACTAATAACCATCAAGGGATAAAAGGAGCAGAGCACTAATATCTATCAAGGGATAGAGGGAGCAGAGCACGGATATCCATGAAGGGACAGAAGGAGCAGAGCACTAATATCCACCAAGGGATAGAAGGAGCAGAGCACTAATATCCACCAAGGGATAGAAGGAGCAGAGCACTAATATCCATCAGGGGATAGAAGGAGCAGAGCACTAATATCCATCAAGGGATAGAAGGAGCAGAGCACTAATATCCATCAGGGGATAGAAGGAGCAGAGCACTAATTTCCACCAAGGGATAGAAGGAGCAGAGCTCTAATAACCATCAAGGGATAAAAGGAGCAGAGCACTAATATCTATCAAGGGTTAGAGGGAGCAGAGTACTAATAGCCATCAAGGGTTAGAAGGAGCAGAGCACTGATATCCATCAAGGGTTAGAAGGAGCAGAGCACTGATATCCATCAAGGGTTAGAGGGAGCAGAGTACTAATAGCCATCAAGGGTTAGAAGGAGCAGAGCACTGATATCCATCAAGGGTTAGAAGGAGCAGAGCACTGATATCCATCAAGGGTTAGAGGGAGCAGAGTACTAATAGCCATCAAGGGTTAGAAGGAGCAGAGCACTGATATCCATCAAGGGTTAGAAGGAGCAGAGCACTGATAACCATCAAGGGTTAGAAGGAGCAGAGCACTAATATCCATCAAGGTTTAGAAGGAGCAGAGCACTAATATCCATCAAGGGTTAGAAGGAGCAGAGCACTGATATCCATCAAGGGTTAGAAGGAGCAGAGCACTAATATCCATCAAGGGTTAGAAGGAGCAGAGCACTAATATCCATCAAGGGTTAGAAGGAGCAGAGTACTGATATCCACCAAGGGTTAGAAGGAGCAGAGTACTAATATCCATAAAGGGATAGAAGGAGCCAGAGCCGTAACTAGACTTTTTGGTGCCCTGTGCCAGAAAGAGCATTGGCGCCCCTTTCATTTTTCAAAGGGACATAATGCACCCAAAAAAGGGCCATGGCTTCATGGGGAAGGGCCAGGGAAGAGATAGGAGAGGCCAGGAGATGCTGGGGATGAAATAAGAGGAAGCTACAAGCAAGAATGATAATAAACAGAAATTTGATAGGCTCAAACAGCGCCCCCTGACCTGTGGTGCCCTGTGCGATGGCACCGGCCACACTATTCTAGCTACGGCCCTGGAAGGAGCAGAGTACTGATATCCATCAAGGGTTAGAAGGAGCAGAGTACTAATATCCATGAAGGGATAGAAGGAGCAGAGTACTGATATCCATCAAGGGTTAGAAGGAGCAGAGTACTAATATCCATGAAGGGATAGAAGGAACAGAGTACTGATATCCATCAAGGGTTAGAAGGAGCAGAGCACTGATATCCATCAAGGGTTAGAAGGAGCAGAGTTCTAATATCCATGAAGGGATAGAAGGAGCAGAGCACTGATATCCATCAAGGGTTAGAAGGAGCAGAGTACTAATATCCATGAAGGGTTAGAAGGAGCAGAGCACTGATATCCATCAAGGGTTAGAAGGAGCAGAGTACTAATATCAGTGAAGGGTTAGAAGGAGCAGAGCACTGATATCCATCAAGGGATAGAAGGAGCAGAGCACTGATATAGATGAAAGGGATAGAAGGAGCAGAGCACTGATATCCATCAAGGGATAGCAGGAACAATTAGGATACTGAACCCAGGTCCTCTGAGGTCACAGGCTTGGTCACAACTGCTACTGCTGAGACCCCTATGCTTGTGTACATTACGTTTTCTGCTTCGAAAGAAAAATGTAACCATTTTAACAGAGACAGAAGACAGAGGGCCTGATTCACTACGGAACACAACTGCAAATGCAATAGCGATTACGCACACAGTTCAACTGTGATAGTATGCTAATTAATTGCGATCTCAATGCGAAAACAAAGCACTCGGAGGAATCCTACGTATACACAATGAGAACATACAAACTCCACACATATATTACCTTGGTCAGGAATTAAACTCAAAACTTCTGGGCTTTGTGGCTGTAATGCTGACCACTACACCTGCCATGCTGTCAAAATCAAGCCTAAAATACACTAAATTACTTCTGCCTTCCACCAGGCTGTCTCTGGCATTCCCTGCATTCGTGTCTTGCAGTTACTATTATGTACAAATGGTATGAGAAGCTATGCAGTAGGAATATTATTATATAATGTATTTATACAGTATCATACTTGCCGACAATCAGCTCCAGCCTTCCGGGAGGGAGCTGATTGTCGGCTAATAGCAGGGGGCGGGGCCGGCCATTGGGGGCGGAGCTGGGGGCGGGGCGGCCATTTGGTGGCACACTGGGGACAGGGGCGGGGACGCACGATCGCGTCATCGTGACTCCGCCCCCTCTTCACAATGCTGTTATTTTCAGCATTGTGAAGCAGGGGGCGGGGCCACGATAACGCGATTCTGCGCGAATCGCTTCACCGGGCCCCCTGCTGCGGGGGTTTCCGTTTTTTTCAGGGGGGAGGTCGGGAGGTTCGCAAGCTTCCGGGAGGATTGCCTGCCTTTCCGGGGGGCCGGGAGCGGCACACGAAAATCGGGAGGCTCCCGGCCAAATCGGGAGGGTAGGCAAGCCTGTACAGTATAGAATATGTTAGGGGAAAATAAAATGGCGTTAGATTGCCTTTAAGAGGTCCTTTCAGCGCATTTAAAGAGAATGAGACTCTTTTATAGTCTGATTACTGCTAATTTGCCCAATGTCACTGATCACTAGCACCATAGGGTAAATTTACTAAAGTGAGAGCTTTTAGAAGTGAGTTTCAGAAGAGATGTAGCCCATAGCAACCAATCAGATTCTACTTAATACAGGGGCATATCTATAATGGGTGCAGGTGTGCGAGGCACACGGGCCCCCGGGTCCAGGGGGGCCCACACCGCACATCCAGCACCCATACGTAAATATACTTGCCTACCTCTCCGCCGATTCCCGAAGTGCTGCTCCGCAGCGCCGGTCCGGCGCTGTAGAGCAGCTAACAGTCACTGGGAAAATGGCGGCGGCCATTTTCCCATTTATCTGCACATGCGCAGAAAAGATGTCCCTGGGAAAGTAGGCGCGGGCGCCATTTTCCCAGAGACCTGCGCATGCGCTGTAGATTCTGGCATGAAGCCAGAATCTACAGCGCTCAGTGCCGCAGTCAGAGAGGAGGGGGCCCAAATGGAGGCTGCACACGGGTCCCCTCCTCTCTTAAAATGCCCCTGACTTAATATTTAACTAGCACCTTCTAGAAGATAATAGCTAGAATCTGATTGGTTGCTATGGGCAACATCTCCACTTCTAAAAACTCTCACTTTAGTAAATTTACCCCCATGTATTAATATGACTGAAGCATTACAGTCATCCATAATCTGCTGGTCCTGCTGGTCACTTGTAAGAATAAATTGCCATACAGGATACAGCTATGGATTACTGCTGTGCAGGCTGAGTAGATATACCCATGGGCGGTTATAGGTCCAATGGGTTATTATGGGTAAATTACTAATGGTCAGAGGGTGACGTGGGTACTCCATGGTGCAGAGTGACAGATAATAGATGAGGTAGAGAGAAGCGAATGGACTAAGCAGACACACCATGGAGTGTTATATGGCTGAATACACAGACTATACACAGACACTTATTTCTGCTGTGACTACACAGGATGAGTTAAATGGGGAGACATTGAAGAAGTGGCATCTTAAATCACAGTACTAATAGATATCTATATATATATGTACAGTCCACATAATATATACACACGTTCGTCACTGGCTGCATAAAGAACCACTTCTGGAAAATCACTTTGTTCACTGAGAGAAAACTTTAAACAGATGGAAAGATCCCAAGAAGAGTGGGGAGAAGTAGCACGTTCTGCTGAGGGAGAGGCTGGTTAGAGGGGAAGCAATAGGGTCACTTACAGATAAATTAACACAGCAGGAGGTAAAGTCAATCATTTAATTAGTAGCTAAAGATTACAGTGTTGCTAGGACCAGATGCTGCTGAGTGGGGTATGGTCCGCAGAAAGTAACATTCAGTCACTGCGTGTGACAGTAGTAGTGTCAGGCAGATTTAGGGTTCCAAGAGGAGCTTACATTTATCCTGAGGAAAGGGAAGTGCCAGCCTATCAGACCAGGCAGAGGGACTGTGGATTGTCAGAGGACATAAAACGCACTTCAAATGCAGAAAGAGAGAGCGCAAGGAAAGACCAAGCTGGAAAAATGATTAGGATGATAAAAATTCTGTGGCTTGGAAGGAAAGAGTAAAGCAACAGAACAGACACGGCCATTACTGCCAACTGTCAGTAAGTAATCACATCAGCCAGTAATAAGTAGGATGAATATTCATTCATTAGTGAAACTATTTGGGTGTATAAAGTTGGGTTCTCAAAAATGAGCCACAACCTGGCTTAACACTGATATACACCATAAATGACAGGAGGCCGCAACCAGGCCTAACACTGATATACACCATAAAGGGCAGGAGGACACAACCTGGCCTAACACTGATATAGACCATAAAGGACAGGAGGCCGCAACCTGGCCTAACACTGATATACACCATAAAGGACAGGAGGCAGTAACCTGGCCTAACACTGATATACACCATAAATGACAGGAGGACACAACCTGGCCTAACACTGATATAAAGTAACCATAAAGGACAGAAGGCAGTAACTTGGCCTAACACTGATATAGACCATAAAGGGCAGGAGGCCGTAACCTGGCCTAACACTGATATACACCATAAAGGACAGGAGGCAGTAACCTGGCCTAACACTGATATACACCATAAATGACAGGAGGCCGCAACCAGGCCTAACACTGATATACACCATAAATGACAGGAGGCCGCAACCTGGCCTAACACTGATATAAACCATAAAGGACAGGAGGCAGCAACCTGGCCTAACACTGATATACACCATAAAGGACAGGAGGCAGCAACCTGGCCTAACACTGATATACACCATAAATGACAGGAGGACACAACCTGGCCTAACAACTTATATACACCATAAATGACAGGAGGCAGCAACTTGTCCTAACACTGATATAGACCATAAAGGACAGAAGGCAGTAACCTGGCCTAACACTGATATACACCATAAATGACAGGAGGACACAACCTGGCCTAACACTGATATACACCATAAAGGACAGGAGGCAGCAACTTGGCCTAACATTGATAAACACGATAAATGACTGGAGGTAGCAACCTGGCCTAACACTGATATAGACCATAAAGGGCAGGAGGCAGCAACCTGGCCTAACACTTGTATAGACCATAAATGACAGGAGGCAGCAACTTGGCCTAACACTGATATACACAATAAATGACAGGAGGACACAACCTGGCCTAACACTGATATACACCATAAATGACAGGAGGCAGCAACCTGGGCTAACACTGATAAACACCATAAATGACAGAAGGCCGCAACCTGGCCTAACACTGATATATACCATAAAGGACAGGAGGACACAACCTGGTCTAATACTGATATATACCATAAATGACAGGAGGCCGCAACCTGGCCTAACACTGATATACACCATAAAGGACAGGAGGCAGCAACCTGGCCTAACACTGATATACACCATAAATGACAGGAGGCAGCAACCTGGCCTAACACTGATATACACCATAAATGACAGGAGGACACAACCTGGCCTAACACTTATATACACCATAAATGACAGGAGGCAGCAACTTGGCCTAACACTGATATCGACCATAAAGGACAGAAGGCAGTAACCTGGCCTAACACTGATATACACCATAAATGACAGGAGGACACAACCTGGCCTAACACTGATATACACGATAAATGACTGGAGGTAGCAACCTGGCCTAACACTGATATAGACCATAAAGGGCAGGAGGCAGCAACCTGGCCTAACACTGGTATAGACCATAAATGACAGGAGGCATCAACTTGGCCTAACACTGATATACACAATAAATTACAGGAGGACACAACCTGGCCTAACACTGATATACACCATAAATGACAGGAGGCAGCAACCTGGGCTAACACTGATATAGACCATAAATGACAGAAGACCGCAACCTGGCCTAACACTGATATATACCATAAAGGACAGGAGGACACAACCTGGTCTAATACTGATATATACCATAAATGACAGGAGGCCGCAACCTGGCCTAACACTGATATACACCATAAATGACAGGAGGCCACAACCTGGCCTAACACTGATATACACCATAAATGAGAGGAGGCCGCAACCTGGCCTAACACTGATATAGACCATAAATGACAGAAGGCCGCAACCTGGCCTAACACTGATATACACCATAAATGACAGGAGGATACAACCTGGCCTAACACTGATATACACCATAAATGACAGGAGGCCGCAACCTGGTCTTACACTGATATAGACCATAAAGGGCAGGAGGCCGCAACCTGGTCTTACACTGATATACACCATACAGGACAGGAGGCAGCAACCTGGCCTAACACTGATATACACCATTAAGGACAGAAGGCCGCAACCTGGCCTAACACTGATATACACCATAAATGACAGGAGGACACAACCTGGCCTAACACTGATATACACCATAAATGACAGGAGGCAGCAACTTGGCCTAACACTGATATAGACCATAAAGGACAGAAGGCAGTAACCTGGCCTAACACTGATATACACCATAAATGACAGGAGGACACAACCTGGCCTAACACTGATATACACCATAAAGGACAGGAGGCAGCAACTTGGCCTAACATTGATATAGACCATAAAGGGCAGGAGGCAGCAACCTGGCCTAACACTGATATACACCATAAATGACAGGAGCCAGCAACCTGGCCTAACACTGATATACACGATAAATGACTGGAGGTAGCAACCTGGCCTAACACTGATATAAACCATAAAGGGCAGGAGGCAGCAACCTGGCCTAACACTGGTATACACCATAAATGACAGGAGGACACAACCTGGTCTAATACTGATATACACCATAAATGACAGGAGGCCGCAATCTGGCCTAACACTGATATACACCATAAAGGACAGAAGGCAGCAACCTGGCCTAACACTGATATAGACCATAAAGAACAAGAGGCAGCAACATGGCCTAACACTGATATAGACCATAAAGAGCAGGAAGGCCGCAACCTGGCCTAACACTGATATAGACCATAAATGACAGGAGGTAGCAACCTGGCCTAACACTGATATACACCATAAATGACAGAAGGCCGCAACCTGGCCTAACACTGATATACACCATAAATGACAGGAGGCCGCAACCTGGCCTAACACTGATATACACCATAAATGAGAGGAGGCCGCAACCTGGCCTAACACTGATATAGACCGTAAATGACAGAAGGCCGCAACCTGGCCTAACACTGATATACACCATAAATGACAGGAGGATACAACCTGGCCTAACACTGATATACACCATAAATGACAGGAGGCCGCAACCTGGTCTTACACTGATATAGACCATAAAGGGCAGGAGGCCGCAACCTGGTCTTACACTGATATACACCATACAGGACAGGAGGTAGCAACCTGGCCTAACACTGATATACACCATTAAGGACAGAAGGCCGCAACCTGGCCTAACACTGATATACACCATAAATGACAGGAGGCCGCAACCTGGCCTAACACTGATATAGACCATAAATGACAGGAGGCCGCAACCTGGTCTAATACTGATATATACCATAAAGGACAGGAGGCAACAACCTGGCCTAACACTGATATACACCATAAAGGACAGGAGGCCGCAACCTGGCCTAACACTGATATACACCATAAAGGACAGAAGGACGCAACCTGGCCTAACACTGATATAGACCATAAAGGACAGGAGGCCGCAACCTGGCCTAACACTGATATAGACCATAAAGGACAGAAAGCAGCAACCTGGCGTAACACTGATACAGACCATAAAGGACAGAAGGCAGCAACCTGGCCTAACACTGATATAGACCATAAAGGACAGGAGGCCACAACCTGGCCTAACACTGATATACACCATAAATGACAGGAGGCTGCAACCTGGCCTAACACTGATATAGACCATAAATGACAGGACGACACAACCTGGCCTAACACTGATATACACCATAAATGACAGGAGGCCGCAACCTGGCCTAACACTGATATACACCATAAATGACAGGAGGCCGCAACCTGGCCTAACACTGATATACACCATAAATGACAGGAGGTCGCAACCTGGCCTAACACTGATATACACCATAAATGACAGGAGGCCGCAACCTGGCCTAACACTGATATACACCATAAATGACAGGAGGCCGCAACCTGGCCTAACACTGATATACACCATAAATGACAGGAGGCCGCAACCTGGCCTAACACTGATATACACCATAAATGACAGGAGGCCGCAACCTGGTCTAACACTGATATACACCATAAAGGACAGGAGGCCGCAACCTGGCCTAACACTGATATAGACCATAAATGACAGGAGGCAGCAACCTGGCCTAACACTGATATACACCATAAATGACAGGAGGATGCAACCTGGCCTAACACTGATATACACCATAAAGAACAGGAGGTAGCAACTTGGCCTAACACTGATATACACCATAAATGACAGGAGGATGCAACCTGGCCTAACACTGATATACACCATAAAGAACAGGAGGTAGCAACCTGGCCTAACACTGATATAGACCATAAAGGACAGGAGGATACAACCTGGCCTAACACTGATATACACCATAAATGACAGGAGGATACAACCTGGCCTAACACTGATATACACCATAAATGACAGGAGGCCGCAACCTGGTCTAACACTGATATAGACCATAAAGGGCAGGAGGCCGCAACCTGGTCTTACACTGATATACACCATACAGGACAGGAGGCAGCAACCTGGCCTAACACTGATATACACCATTAAGGACAGAAGGCCGCAACCTGGCCTAACACTGATATACACCATAAATGACAGGAGGACACAACCTGGCCTAACACTGATATACACCATAAATGACAGGAGGCCGCAACCTGGCCTAACACTGATATAGACCATAAATGACAGGAGGCCGCAACCTGGTCTAATACTGATATATACCATAAAGGACAGGAGGCAACAACCTGGCCTAACACTGATATACACCATAAAGGACAGGAGGCCGCAACCAGGCCTAACACTGATATACACCATAAAGGACAGAAGGACGCAACCTGGCCTAACACTGATATAGACCATAAAGGACAGGAGGCCGCAACCTGGCCTAACACTGATATAGACCATAAAGGACAGAAAGCAGCAACCTGGCCTAACACTGATACAGACCATAAAGGACAGAAGGCAGCAACCTGGCCTAACACTGATATAGACCATAAAGGACAGGAGGCCACAACCTGGCCTAACACTGATGTACACCATAAATGACAGGAGGCTGCAACCTGGCCTAACACTGATATAGACCATAAATGACAGGACGACACAACCTGGCCTAACACTGATATACACCATAAATGACAGGAGGCCGCAACCTGGCCTAACACTGATATACACCATAAATGACAGGAGGCCGCAACCTGGCCTAACACTGATATACACCATAAATGACAGGAGGCCGCAACCTGGCCTAACACTGATATACACCATAAATGACAGGAGGCCGCAACCTGGCCTAACACTGATATACACCATAAATGACAGGAGGCCGCAACCTGGCCTAACACTGATATACACCATAAATGACAGGAGGCCGCAACCTGGTCTAACACTGATATACACCATAAAGGACAGGAGGCCGCAACCTGGCCTAACACTGATATAGACCATAAATGACAGGAGGCCGCAACCTGGCCTAACACTGATATACACCATAAAGGATAGGAGGCAGCAACCTGGCCTAACACTGATATACACCATAAATGACAGGAGGATGCAACCTGGCCTAACACTGATATACACCATAAAGAACAGGAGGTAGCAACCTGGCCTAACACAGATATAGACCATAAAGGACAGGAGGACACAACCTGGCCTAACACTGATATAGACCATAAATGACAGGAGCCAGCAACCTGGCCTAACACTGATATAGACCATAAAGGACAGGAAGCAGCAACCTGGCCTAACACTGATATAGACCATAAAGGACAGTATGCCGCAACCTGGCCTAACACTGATATAGACCATAAAGGACAGAAGGCAACAACCTGGCCTAACACTGATATATACCATAAAGGACAGGACGCCGCAACCTGGCCTAACAGTGATATAGACCATAGAGGACAGAAGGCAGCAACCAGGCCTAACACTGATATAGACCATAAAGGACAGGAGGCAGCAACCTGGTCTAACAATGATATAGACCATACATGACAGGAGGACACAACCTGACCTAACACTGATATACACCATAAATGACAGGAGGCCGCAACCAGGCCTAACACTGATATACACCATAAAGGACAGGAGGACACAACCTGGCCTAACACTGATATAGACCATAAATGACAGGAGGACACAACCTGGCCTAACACTGATATACACCATAAATGACAGGAGGCCGCAACCTGGCCTAACACTGATATAGACCATAAATGACAGGAGGCCGCAACCTGGCCTAACACTGATATACACCATAAATGACAGGAGGCCGCAACCTGGCCTAACACTGATATAGACCATAAATGACAGGAGGCAGCAACCTGGCCTAACACTGATATAGACCATAAATGACAGGAGGACACAACCTGGTCTAACTCTGATATACACCATAAAGGACAGGAGGCAGCAACCTAGCCTAACACTGATATACACCATTAAGGACAGGAGGCCGCAACCTGGCAATATAAATTGATATTTGATTTTGATGCAAGGGTTATAGGGATCCTTATATTCAATTAGGGTTAGATATATAATATATTTATATTTATTTATATTTATTTATTCTGTTCATTAGTTATGCTGGGCATACACGGCCAGATAAAATGCCTGTCAGACTGACAGATATTTTATCTGGCAGCCTGCCAGCCGCAGATGTCCCTGGCATACACTGTGAGATTTCTCTCACAGTGTATCAGCCCGACATCTGCGCTCCGCCCCCGGGGGAGGAGACATTTCCCTGTTCCTTCCGTAGGAAGGAACACAGGAAATGTATGTCTGTCGGCTGCGCTGGGCATACACTGCCCAATGCGGCCGACAGATTACCGGTAAATATCGCATCAGACGGGCATGCTGGACAATCCGGCATGCCCGACCGAGCAATATTTAACCCTCGGTCGCCTCCCCACACGCTACAATTATCGGGGCGATCCGCGGATATCGGGCGGATCGTCCCGATAATTGTAGCGTGTATGGCCAACATTAGTATTTTTTTTTCAGAACAGCAAATAAGTAAACAAACAAAGTTACACAAAGATATTTGAAAACATTTGTCGCTCTGACAACCATTGTGTGAAAGGAAGAACTAAGGGCCTGATTCAGAGCCGGTCTTTTTTTTTTTAGAACGGCCTCCTGGCCGCTCGCATAGCTGTGGGTGACCACCCACAGCTATAGCGAGCGGGCAGGAAGATGGTCGCAATGATCAAGACCATCGCGACCATCGGGCTTGCGACGAGACCCTTGTGGTAGGGTCTCGTTGCCACAAGCCCCAGAGAGATTTCGGCTCTAACAGAGCTGGAATGTCTCCACTGACATCACTTGTGATGTCAGTGGGGCCGGCCCCAAACGGTAGGCGTTCTCATGGGAACGCCTCCGTTTGGGCAGCCACCCCCCCGGTCCGCCCACCAAAGGGGGCGTGCTGTTACTCAATATCGACAGCACGCTCCCTTTGGTGCGAGACCCAGAGCGACGGATTGCCGTCGTGCGCATGCGGTCTGGGCCACCATCGACCCGGTTGCGAGTGCTGAGCCCTTGCGACCGGGTCTCAATCAGGCCCTAAAAGCGATTAAGGGTAAACATATGGGGAATGTAATGCTACTTGGGACAGAATAAAGGACAGGAGTGAAAGGGATGGGGGTGGGAGATGGGGTGAATAGGAATAAAAATTGGAGTTGATGATAGATAAGAGACATGTATAAAGTTGGATACACACCTAACAGATATATCTGCAGATGATGGTTGTTGATACACACTGAACAACTATCATTTGTCATCTGGCCACGTATCCCGCTGGCCGGGGTCACGTCGCACTCCCCTCCCCTCCCCGTGGCTTCAGCTGTAAGTGTACAGGCGGTCAGCTGACGGCCTGTACACACAGCACGATGGACAGATGTATCGGAAGATATATCTGCCATCGGCTGTGCAGCATAGCCAACGCAATATGTCTGTGAACAACGTTGTTTACAGACATATTGCTGTTACACACTGGCCGACGGGCACACGGTATATTGGCCGATCAATTGATTGGCCAATGTATCTGCCAGTGTGTGCCTACCATTAGGTAAAATAGGAATGCATGATTCTACAATTCCGGCTGGGGTCAAGAGCCATACGAGGGCAGTGGTCAGTTAAGCGTAAGGTTTATTTTGAAATCGTCTCTGCCATAATTTTTACCCTTGTGGTATAATGGTCTAAGGTCTTAGAAACTCTTGTCCATTATACTGTAATTATTGGGGTGGCAATGTTGCCACTTCGGGGGCCCATTCTTATCGATTACCTCACACCCAGCACACAGGAGGGTCGGGCGAACCCCAGGGATTTTCAACGTGGGCCTTGTAGCTCCTTGAATAGGACACAAGGATTTTTTGTAGTTCCTTCCTCTTAGAGGCACCAGCCATGCACTAATGATTTCCATGTTATAGCACACATCACCCAGGCTTTATAGCACTGGAACTGGTTGAGGACATTGGAAAGAGGACAATTGACATTCTGCAGTGGGGGAACTTTATTGATGAACTTTACAGGGGCCTGTGAATGTGTGTTTAATGATCATATAAGTACATGTTTTATTGTGTTTATATATCCTAGTAGGACGCACTTTTTCTATATTTATTTTTATCTAATACAAATGTCGTTTGATAAGACTGAAAACCATTACATTACTTGTACGATGGGGATATCATTGCAGAAGTCCAGGTAGGTGGTTTTGCAATCACTCCCGGTGATATAAACATGCCCACAGCTGTAGTCCCTACCTGTAATAAACTCATATTTACAGTATGTGTTAAATATATCCAATAACAGGCTTCATTGATTTGAAATGAGTGGACTTGCTATCCCCACAAGGAGCCACAATTCCGTTTTTATAAACATACAAATAAAGATTTCTTTGTTTGTGTTTGAAAAGTAGCATAAACTGTTGTAGTTATGGTTTCATCACATCCACCAAGGCCAACTGTATCACGGTTTAATCCAAACCATAACCCTCAGCCAATCATTAGTCCGCACACACGGACCGAGTTCTAAACCTACTATTGTTCCAGATACAGGAATCTCAATTCAAAAGTGTGCAGTCCTACTTACTAAAGTACAATTCCCCATTTCTGGCTCAAAAATACGCACAACTGCAGACACTGGTAACTTAAGGTGCGTACTACACACTAGACGATTCGCTCCATGAGCGATATCCTCTAGTGTGTCCCCGGCAGGGGTGTGCTTAATGTCGTTAACGACACTGAGCACACACACACTGAGCGATATCATGAACAATATCGTTCAGTGCCGGGCTCCCTCCCTCATCCCCGAATATGCAACAACCTGCCAAAATCATCAGGTTGGCCTGCATGCTCGGGGCGATAAACGACAATGACTAATGGCCCGCGGGAGCGCGCATCGTTGGTCGTTCGTCGTTATCGTTCATCGTTTTAGCGTAAACACTGGCCGATATAGTGAACAACTGAACGATAACAATATAGTTATCGTTCAGTCGTTTAAAATATCGGCAAGTGTGTACGCACCTTTAGATCTTACAACTCCAGGGCAGTAGCACTCACCCTCCTCAGCGATATTTTGTTCCTAAATATACCTTTTTGAAAGAGATGAATCATAATCATACTTATCTCTGCGATCTGGCTGGCAGTGACACAGGCCACAAAATCTTATCAACTTACGTTTTGATGTACAGCTACAAGTTAGTCATTTGTCTTGCACAGAGAACATGCAGCAATGTATTGACGCCATCCTGAGTAACTAATACGGAATGCCTTAGCTGTGGCATTGAATGTAGTAATAGAACTGAGGGCCTGATTCAGAGCCGGACGCTATTTGCGGATGGTCGTTCTAAAAAAGGGGCCGGATATTTAAATAGAGCGCTCGCTCTTTGCGGTCTGTTGACGCCTCTATGTCTGAACGAGCGAACGAAACATGCGCTCGCTATTTTGTAAAGACGCCCCCTGGCCGCTCGCATCATACGTCATCTCCGCTATTTATTAGATTAATCAAGTACATCGAAAGGCGTATGAACTGCTCGCAGTGCTTGTGGTAGCATTTTCCTACTGCAATCATGCGAGCAGTTCAGGCTAAAAGACAACCAAGTGACGTGGTCGATGACGCTGCTTTGTTAATTATGCACACCCTTAAAACGCCCGTTTTGACCGTTTGGCACGCCTGCGTTCGGATCTCCACTCCCCGTTTTCAAGCACCTTCCCCTGTTACCACACACAAACGCCTCATTCTGTCACTCAAATTAGCAGGCACTCGCTATTTTGCGAGCACACGATTTCCGACCGCACTGACTGGTTGGCGCATGCGCATTACGACCCATACGCATGCGCAGATGTGTGAACATCGCTCGGAGCGAACGAGCGGCCGCTTACGAGCGGCTCTGAATCAGGCCCAGAGTATGGTCTATCACGATCCTGCCAATTCACGCTGATTGTAACCACCACGCCCAGTCACCCATCACATTATGCTCAATGCTATCCAGAAAATGATTATGTGTTGCTAACTGACACGGGAACCCGGCTCAGGGTGTACATACATATACATATTAAAGTTTTAGTAATTGCGGCAATAACGTGGGGAGATGTGTCAAGACTGGGAGAGAGATAAAGTAGAGACATTGCCCAAAGCGACCAATCAGCTTCTAAACGTCATTTTATAATCTGTGCTACGTAAATACTGATTGGGTGCTACTTCTCCACTTTATCTCCCTCGAAGGTTTGATACATCTCCCCTGAAGTGTTAAGGTGCATACACACGTAACGATTTTTTTGAACGATTTGTCGTTAACGACATCGTTATCGTTCAAAAAATTGTTCAGTGTCTGAGTTATAACGATAAACGATAATCTGCCGTTTGTAGTTTGTAGTTCATCGTCCATTTCAGACTGTCCAACATAACGATTTTCATCAAGGGAAGGAACATTTTTCGTTCATCATTGTAAAAATCGTTCATTACACTTAAAAAAAATCGGTCACTTTTTCAAGGGAAACTCTGACAGAAAATCGTTGGTTACAAAATCGTTACGTGTGTATGCACCTTTAAATAGGTGTAACTCAAGAGACGACTCAAGTTGCACCAAATTACAATGCACAAACGCACTCGTTTTCACCTCTAAATCCCCCCCTCAGTGTGTATTAGGGCATCTGCTCCATCACACTCAATGAATAACTCGTACTATTAGGCACAGGCAGGCCAAGGACACATTCTGAAGACTGTCTTCTAACTTCTGACACATACTTTCTAAAACCAAACTAAATATTTACCTCCCCTCGCTCCCTGCACTGCAGGCCCCCAGCTTCACCCAAACTGAAGCTGTTCCATAAACAGGAGAAGGGAGCACTGTACATCCATTCACACAATGGGCTCTCTGTGAAAACACTTCCCTCAGCTTCAGACAGAGGATGCCCTTAACACTCACAGCAACTTAGGCTAAGAAAATTCAATATATTTCCATTTCAAAGAGGCCATTTAAGGGGATCAAGGGTGGGGACAGCCAGGGACCCCCGAACTCCTATAATTATTTACTGTTAAAACCCGCATTGTTCTATGCCACATTCCTGCCGCTAATTTATTAAAGATCCTTTCCTGAAACATCTGTCTATGGGGCCAGACACCATTGAATGCCAGTGTGTGGAAAATTCTAAGGAAAACAGTAGCCGTGTGTGTCTGCGGAATGAGATACATATGGTTTTAGCATGTGCGGTTATGTGACACGGAATTGGTCTGTGAATTGCTATTTGACGCAGTCTTCTCGACGGTCAGGGAAAACCATTCCACTGACAGCACATCCAGGTCTCTATCTGATTTGGCAGGATTTCAGGTTAGGACAGATACAGTACAGTATGGTTTCCTGGTAAACTGGCCAGAGTAGCCAAAAAGGAATTAGATAGTAAAACACCTACGAGCCCTATCTACCATGTAGCATGCAAGCCACAGTGGAGCCATTTTGAACTATAACATTGCTTGGGTCATGTGATTGGTGGCCTGTGTCACCAGCTTCTGTACACAGGTGCAGTGGTGGAGATTTTATGTAGGTTCCACGTTATCAGTGCAACCTAATTGTGCACTAATTCACAGGTACGTCTTAATTACAGATAAAGATTCACTGTAGGGGTAAAAGTAGTCAGAGAGTTTTTCTGAACGGAAGAGTCTGATTATTTTTTTGTACCATCCAATACATGGTTCAACCAATCCCTACTGAATGTATCTGAATGCCCCCAGTATTAGACGCATAAATATTTCAAATAATATGCAAATAATAAAAAAAAAAATACTTGCAAAGGGGGGGTTATCAAACCTTGGCGAGAGATAAAGTGGAGAGAGATAAACTACCAACCAATCAGCTCCTGTCATTTTTTAAAACACAGCCTGTAACATGACAGCTAGGAACTAATTGGTTGGTATTTTATCTCTCTTCAAGCTTTGATAAATCTCCCCCGAAGCGAACTGTGCCAAATTATCCAGGCTAGGGGGTATATTTACTAAAGTGAGAGTTTTTAAATGTGGAGATGTTATCTTCTAGAAGGTGTTAGTTATAGGTTAAGTAGAATTTGATTGGTTGCTATGGGCAACATCTCCACTTCTAAAAATTCTCACTTTAGTAAAGTTACCCCAAGGCCTGGTTTTATGAGGCCTGTCTAAAAACATACCCCCCGCCCCCACGGAATAGTAGGCAGATCTCCCGCATCCTGCCCACTTCCTAGTGAAGTGGGCAGAATGGGCAGATTCCCAGTGAAATTTGCGGGTCCGTAGGGAGCGGACCCGCAAATCGCGGTGGGTTTCCTGTAAAAGGGGCGGAGCCGAATGTCAGCAATAGACTGGCCCCGCCCCCGAAGCAGAGAGAAGATGGTCCTGCCCGGCTGCTCCCGGAATGGAGTGAACCAAAGTCGGTAAGTATGTCTAAAAATCAAGGACCGAGTGTAGGCAGCCATTTTGTGGGCATGACCACTATTTGTAAGAATGTAGCATTTACGTTTACTTGTGACATCACTAAATCTAGTGACTTCATAGGCCCTTATTAGAAGTTAAATCTTCCCAGTAACATGAACAGGGAGTGTGAGAGGAAAATGCAACACATATGAGCATTAGTAACAAAAGAAGTGACAGGGAGGGGTACACAGGACTATAATGTATAGAGGCTACTACACAAGTGCAAAACTCCAGTCCTTACATTAACCATTGTGTCCCCCCCACATATGTGGTGCTATCCAACATTCCCTAATTTGATTGGCTCTTTGTATCGCTGTCCACTCCAAACAATAAAATGAGAACAACAAGTGAAAAAAAAGGATAATAAAACCGTCCCTGCTCTCGGCCACCTATAAACAGTCGGAGCAGCCAATTAGTGGGTTGAATAATTAATTATACCTAAATATGCAGCCAATTTGCTCAGTTGTAAGACGTATCAAACCTTCTACAGATGACAAATGGAGAATTTGCCCATAGCAACCAATCAACTTATAGCATATCATATTTTATAGAATGTACCTGATAAATGGTAGCTAGAAGCTGGATTGGTTGCTTGGGGAAATTCCCCACCTGTCCTCTTTATAACGTTTGATACATTTTCCCCAAGTCAGAAGTGTTGGCTCATCACACAAAATGGCTGCCTCCATCATGTCATATAGTCGCACTCTCACCCCACGTACGAGGGTAATAAGAGCTATACCTCTGTACATTATAGACAGTATTAACTAGCAGGTTATATGTATATGTGCAGTTCTTAAAAGACTGTTGGGGAGATGCACCAAACCTAAGAGAGGGATAAAGTCGGGTGAGATAAAGTACCAACCAATCAGCTCCTAACTGCCATTTTTCAAAAACAGCCTGTCACCGGTAAGTTGGAAGTTGGTTGGTTGGTACTTTATCCCTCTCCAAAGATTGATAAATCTCCCCCCTGTATTGTGAAATTTGTAATGAAATTAAAGGGGAGATATATAAAACCTTGGAGAGAGATAAAGTACCAACCAATCAGCTCCTGTCATTTTACATGCTTTGTTTAAAAAATGACAGGAGATGATTGGTTGGTACTTTATCTCTCTCCACGGTTTAGGGCATCTCCCCCATAGTCACAAAAATGTATTTATAACAAATACATGATTATAATTTATATAGCGTGTATCACATTTTATAGGGAATATAAATGACTACTAAGATATGTGGGTTAATAGGAGGACAGAGGGATATACACTAAGGTGGGGTGACAGAGTGATGTATATAGAGAACCTGAGCTATATACTGTATATATGGGAGAGCGAGGGATATACACTAAGGTGGGGTGACAGAGTGATGTATATAGAGAACCTGAGCTATATACTGTATATATGGGAGAGCGAGGGATATACACTAAGGTGGGGTGACAGAGTGATGTATATAGAGAACCTGAGCTATATACTGTATATATGGGAGAGCGAGGGATATACACTAAGGTGGGGTGAAAGAGTGATGTATATAGAGAACCTGAGCTATATACTGTATATATGGGAGAGCGAGGGATATACACTAAGGTGGGGTGACAGAGTGATGTATATAGAGAACCTGAGCTATATACTGTATATATGGGAGAGCGAGGGATATACACTAAGGTGGGGTGAAAGAGTGATGTATATAGAGAACCTGAGATATATATACTGTATATATGGGAGAGCGAGGGATACAGGCGTCTTGCATTACAGCTCTATGGGCTATTCCCGTAGGAGAGCCAGCACGGAGTATAATCTCTGCATTATGCTGTGTGTGAAAGGAACCTCTGAGCCCAGATCACACCCACAGCAATTTCCTACGTGACGTTTCACATTGCAGATCTCTCCCGTCATTAATTTAAAGAGCAGAGAAATCTATCCGGTTACAGACAATCTGTCATAAAGAGAAATAAAAACACAGACATCATGTGGTCCTGACCTCACCAGTTATTATTATTGTATAAACACTAATGCTAGGAATGTCTAATGCTTCCCAATGCTATAGCCGTCATCTTCTATTAGTCCCATTGCTCTCTGTACTAAGCCTCGGGGAGCGATAAAGTGGATGGAGATACAGGGCCTGATTCAGAGCCGCTCGTAAGCGGCCGCTCGTTCACTCCGAGCGATGTTCGCACATCTGCGCATGCGTATGGGTTGTTGTAATGCGCATGCGCCAACCAGTCAGTGCGGTCGGAAATCGTGTGCTCGCAAAATAGCGAATGCCTGCTAATATGAGTGACAGGATGAGGCGTTTGTGGGTGGTAACAGGGGAAGGTGCTTGAAAACGGGGAGTGGAGATCCGAACGCAGGCGTGCCAAACGGTCAAAACGGGCGTTTTAAGGGTGTGCATAATTAACAAAGCAGCGTCATCGACCACGTCACTTGGTTGTCTTTTAGCCTGAACTGCTCGCATGATTGCGGTAGGAAAATGCTACCACAAGCACTGCGAGCAGTTCATATGCCTTTCGATGTACTCGATTAATCAAATAAATAGCGGAGATGACGTATGATGCGAGCGGCCAAGGGGCCTCTTTACAAAATAGCGAGTGCATGTTTCGTTCGCTTGCTCAGACACAGAGGCGTCAACAGACCGCAAAGACCGAGCGCTCAATTTAAATAGCCGGTCCCTTTTTCTGAACGAGCGTCCGCAAATAGCGTCCGGCTCTGAATCAGGCCCACAGTACCAAGCAATCAGCTCATAACTCACTTTACAGGCTGTGTTTGAAACATGGCAGCTAGGAGCTGATTGGTTGGTACTTTATCTGCCTCTAAGGCTTAGTACATAAACCCGAAAAAACTGCTACTAGCCTATAAATCATATGTGGCTCTTCCAATTGGCGTGTATAACATTACACTGGGGGCCTGGTTCAGAGTCAGACCAGAAACGTAAACAGCGGGTTTTCCATCTTTTCTCATTGCGTTTCATTTTCTAGCTGTACAGTGGGATTGTGACTGTGTCCGACTAGGAGGAGAGTCCGGAATGGGCTTGTAGATGTGGCGGGGCGTGCATGCGTAGCCAAGGTAGAGTACGCGTTTAGGCTTGCGATTTGCGTCCAAAATGGTCGTAGAAAAGTCGCAAACATAGCGGTCTTTAGGGTGATTTGCGGTGCCACAACCCTGGTGTATGTTGGTCACTGATGATGATGATGATGACTGTGGGCCTGATTCCGGTTAGTATGTAATCCTGACGGTTTACGTGCTAACCTGATGGTTTGAGAACTGCGCATGTTCAGGACCTGTTCTGCGCACGTGCAGGATTAGTCCTGTGATCACACTAGCAGTGCCCCACAGCTACAGCCAGGTTGACAGGCTGCGGCCATTTGGGGGCAGGGTGTGTGTGGCGCTGGCCTGCGTTTCTGGAGCGCCCGGAGTGCCAAGGCCAGTCTCTGCTTCGGAAGACACAGATTACCTGGACTCAGCAACGCAGGTAAGACGGCCAGTCTGTGTTGCCTTTGGCTTTCTCAGATGGCCTGAAGCTGCAACCATCGCAAACGATGGTCGCGATGGTGATCCAAAGCTGCATCTTCGGTTGCAGCACTCTGATCTGCGTTGATGTCAGGACTCTGGGCCTGATTCAGAGCCGGACGCTCTGACAGAGCGCTCGCTCTGAATCAGGGCCCTCCTACCTAAAAATGGAGCGGGCCTCTTGGACGCTCGCATAGCTGTGGGTTACCACCCACAGCTTATGCGAGCGTCCATGACGATGGTCGCGATAATCAAGACCATCGTGACCATCGGGCTTGCGACGAGACCCTGCGGTAGGGTCTCGCTGCCGCAAGCCCTGGAGTGATTTTGGCTCTATCAGAACCAAAATCACTAGTGATGTCAGTGGGGCCGGACCCAGACGGTAGGCGTTCCCATGGGAACGCCTCCGACTGGCAGCCACGCCCCCGGCATGCCCACCAAAGGGGGCGTGCTGTCAGTCACCATCGACAGCACGGCCCCTTTGGTGCGAGACCCATAACGACAGCTTGGCTGTCGCTATGCGGGTCTCGCGCATGCCCTCCGTCGTGCGCATGCGCATTAGGGCACCATCGACCCGCTTGCGAGCGTCCTACGCTCGCGAGCAGGTCTGAATTAGGCCCTTTGTCTTTTTCCTTCAGACGCCTCCTGCAGCATTAGAATATTTACACGCTGCAGCCAAAGACTCAGATGCTGTGTCTTCTGCCTCCACAGTTGAATCAGGCCCACAGCGATGTATCTGGCATGAACATCGATCTTTTTCGAAAGATTGGAGTTCGATGACCACCCTGAGTCCAGGAATATTCTGCCTGCATATGATGCACGTTTGTGAAGGGAAGGCAGCCGCAGAAATATACTAAGCCTTGGAGAGAGATAAAGTGGAAAGAGATAAAGTACCAACCAATCAGCTCCTAACTGTCATATTTCAAACACAGCCTGTCATATGACAGGAGCTGATTGGTTGGTACTTTATCTGTCACCACTTTATCTCTCTCCACGGCTTAGCAAATCACCCACCAGGTCTGAATTGATTGCAAAAAGTAGACTTCTGGAGCAAATCATCATTTCTCCGGCGCGGCGACAGCTGATGCGAAAATCAGCTCTCCAGCGAGGGGCTTCTCTGCTCCTATTGGGAGCAGTGAATCTTTTTACTGTTCCTTTCGGTCACGCATGCGGACAAGAGCCCGACGTCCAGCGGAAGGAGCCGGACAGGGGTAGAGGGATCCAAAAGGATCCCTCTTCACAACCCGGGACTCCTTCCCATAGGGAAGGAGCGGGTATCAGGAGCATTCGCCATCTGAAGATGGCTCCCACACCCAAGCTCCGCAAATATTATATTTGCGGAGCTTGATTAATTCTGTCCCCATACTAGTGTATGGGAACAGCGGGCCATTCCGCAAACAGAAGGTAAGTAGGAGATATTGGTGATACTAGTGTATGGGACAGCAGGCCATTCCGCAAACAGAAGGTAAGTAGGAGATATCGGTGATACTAGTGTATGGGGACAGCGGGCCATACGTGATGCTCTGCCCCGCTTCTTCCCTGGTGGCAGCGTGTTCTTCTCTTGGGGGTGTGATGCCTGGCTGTGACATCATAGCCCCGTGTTGCACTCCCAACCCTATTACCGACATGGAGGAGAAGCAACCGGCAGCCTTACATGTAAGAAGCAGCCTCTCCATTACTGGGAGCAGTGAGGGGACGACATGGTCAGAATAAAGACACTGAATAAATTACATTTTGTCACTCATCCAGTGTTTTGAATGGGCGCCCCCAAAACCCTGGGGTCATAAGGCAACCACCTAGGTCCACCTAGTGGTAGCATCGTCTAAAATTTTGCTATTACTTCATATAACTGCCTATAATGTTTGTTAGTCTACAGAGCCCTTCAGTATAACTTTATCATCCAATATACTGTAGAACAACTGCTCTAATTATTCAGTACTGACTCTGCTTATAACTACTGCCTATGAATCCATATAGCTCCTCCAATAATTGCTCCTCTTAGTACTCTGTATGACCTTTCCCTAAAGCTCTTCCTGTAGATCCACATAACCACTTATAACTCCTCCTGGCATTCCCTATAACCCCTACCTATTACCCCTCCAAGCAATGCACCATATTACTCAATAAGCCTCTATAACTCCTCACCTTTTCTCATATAACCCCATCCTACAATGACTACTATAATTGCTTTTATTCCCTACCTATAATTCCATTATCTGTGTCTGATACAGCTCTTACTCTCTATTACACCACCTATGGCACCATATAACCATACCTCCCAACAGTTGCCGTTCACCGGCCCCAGTATGAAAACGGCCTATTGGGAATGGGCGTGGCTTCACAGAAATATGCATGTGTTTGGGTGGAGTTGGGCAAAGGTTTGGCAGAGTGTGGGCAGGACTTATTTTTGGTCACAATTGTGCCTTCTGAGGAGGTATGTACAGCTACACCTCTCAACATTAAGACAAATCAGGTCAAAATCCCAATCGACCCAAAGCATGTCCTCAAATCACCCAAATGGGACTGTCCAGCCAAAAGTAGGAGTGTTGGAGGATATGATAAACATGATAAACAGCCACTATCACCACCACCACCACCACCACACCACCAAAACCTATCCTAATCATCCATATAATATATCTCACCTACTATTAGCCCATATAACTTTCCCCATTGCCTATTACCGGTAGAGTCATCTTAAGCTTACCTTACTCAAGCCGGCAGTCTGCGAGGCCAGGAGACCTGCATCCACCGACGCAGAGGACAACATGCCCCCGTTTCTGGGAACGTTGGCCAGGCACGCCCCCCGCTCCGCCCCCACCAAACGCCGCAGAATGTCTATCATGCTGTGGCTTGGAGGATCTGTGAGCGATTCGCAGGACCCGTTCTGTACATGCGCAGTTTTTCCAATAATCGGAGAACTGCGTTCATAGACTCACTAGCGTCCGGAACCTGAATCAGGCCCTATATATAACATCTCCTGTTACTCCTTTATAACCTGTCTGTACAACTCTGATTATTTACCTATTCCTCTAACTCCATCTATAAATTCATATAACCTTCTGGTGTGTGTATCACTTTTCAGGACTTAGTACATCTCCACCTGTCATATATCTAACAGGTACATATAGATCTCCCCTACAGTACATGCTGTGTAATATCAGCAGTCTATGGTGGTGGGTTACTCTGGTGATTGACACATTGCTCTCTCTCTTTCTGCCTCTCTCTCTCTCTCTCTCTCTCTCTCTCTCTCGCTACTGCAATGAGAGCATCCAGATTCCTCTCTGACTCCTAACAGGCTCAGCTTTCATCCTTTGCTCTCAGCACCCCCGCTGTCTCTCACTGACATATGTGACACCTCTTCCAAACTATTCAGCGGGGCCTCCTCCTCCCCTGGCACTTACTGAGCAGGTAGAGGAATGAGGACAGAAGAGAGCATTGACTGGAACACTCTGAAGTCACACAAGGGACAGAGACCCCTATGTACTAAGCTCCGAAGAGAGATAAAGTGGACGGGGATAAAGTACCAACCAATCAGCTTCTAACAGTCACTTTACAGGCTGTGTTTGAAAAAATGACAGGAGCTGATTGGCCGGTACTTTATCTCCGTCCACTTGATCTCTCATAAAACCCCAGAGACCAGAAAAAAAAGACATAGTAAATCTGTAAACCACACCCTCAGAAAGTCGCCACGCAGAGACACCACATCGCTTTTGGTTTATCGCAAGACACTTCCATTAGGCGAAAACTTTTGAAACTCCAAAATAGTTTATTTTATCAGAAACATTTTTAGGAGATTAAAAAAAAAAAAAAAAAAAAAAAATAAGTGATTTGTTTCCTTAAAACAGACCCCATCATCACCCACTTAACGTAGACCGCCATATGGTATGGTCCAAACACCTTGTAACTGCTCCTTCAAGAAGATCATAAATACAGACACTTAGCTATTCAGAGCAGTGTCTAATGATCTCTTAGGCAACCTAGGCTGTGTCCTGGGGCCCAGTGAGAACTGGGGGGGGGGGGGCGCTGGATTACTGAAAACTGTTTTTTATTTCTCTGTTATGTTTTTGTTTTTTTACAAAGTGAAGGAATAAATTAGACCCAAATCAGTACCTGGCCTAAGGCCCCATGGGCTCTGGTTCTTAGAGAAACCTCTACCACCTCTCCTAATTACCAAAGTCACCTGTTCTTAAGCAGTTCTATGTGGCTAATGATCCCTGTCCTAGACTGACCTGTGTTCATGTATGTTCTGGAACCAGACTACAATGTTGCCTCATCTTGGATATGGCCCAAGACTAATGACTCGAAAAGTTTTACAGCATCACTTAACAAGATCATTTCTTGGTACCACTCTTGTCTCCGCTACATCCAGGGCCCAGTTACTGTATTTAAGTATCATAATCGTCTATGTATTCATGTAGCCTTCCCTTCCTAACTGTAGTCAGTGGCTTGCAGAATTCCCTTATAGAAGATCTGTCCTGATGCATAACCTCTCCTGAACCTCCCACACTGACACTGTCCTGTACTCAGGGAAACAGTGATATTTTATGAAGTGTTTGGGTTTTCAGTCAACTTCTGCCCGTTACTGTACAATTCCTGCAGATTCCAGGGCAAGACGAGAAGTCTCGATCACAGCGTTCCCTGGCCAACACCTCTTTTATGGATTCCTGCAACTCAAATCACAAGTCTTCCTTCATGGAAATTTCTCAGCTCTCTATAAAAGTGTTCTTGTTCCACCAGCCAGTGCTGAGCTCATTAAAAACAAACCGACAAAAAGAAAGAAAAAAAAAAAATAATAGTATTCTGGCTGGTCAAACAATCAAATATCCTCATTGTTCTTCTCGGAGCAGAGACGTCAGGAAAAAAAAGAGTTCAGAAAAGCACTCTCTGTTTTTTTCACCCACAATTTCGCAAAATCCAGTAATTCTGCCCCTTGGAATTCAGTGATTTTTTTTATATTTATATATATATATGAATTTTAGAGACATATTTTGCATCTTGGAGCATATCAGGCAAAGATATAACTTAGCAACTGAAAACCAATATAATAATATTACAAAAGTAATTTAACTGTTTAAAAAAAATGCAATAAAACTAATAAAATAAAACAATCTCTATTTTAACCCTTTCCAGTTAGCCTTAACTCTAAGATTCCAGAATGTAACAAGGTCCTTTTGTGGGAGGGACTTTGAGACTGTTAAACCCTATTTTGGGATGAAAGATTTTGGGATTGTTAACCCCTTACAGTAAGAAAATGCAATTAACCCCTTCCACCCTGGAGTAACAGCCTGCTCAAGGTCTTTATTAAGGTGGGTCTACCTATGGCTCGCGCATGCCCATCTATTGCAGCATTTTAACCCCCCCCTTTATTGTAAAGATATGCCCCCCCCCCCATCCGCAATACTAAGGGCTATATGCCGCAGAAGCCAGCATGGTAATACGTCTAACAGACCTGCCTCTTGCATGCACCAGTTAATCTGAGATATGAGCCTCGCTGAGGGTGGTATGGGGGCCAGAGCTCACATCCCTAATTGTAACCTCCACCTGGGCTCCCTGTGTGCCTGCTTCTCCTGCACACCGCACACAGCACTATACAAACACTGCCATTCACTGTGCAGGCATCTATACATACACTGACTCTGCACATACACTGCTATGAATAGAGCAGGGGCAGGAGAGTGAGGTCTGCTTGTGTTATTCTCTATCTATACCCAGTGACACATTTCATAGTGTGTATAATACAATGTAGTGACACAATATGTGCACACCATGTATAGATTAGTGCCTGCGCTGTATTGTGTGTGTGGAATGTCATTTGTCACTTTAGTTCACAGTGACATGTGCGGATGACAATGACAGATCGCTTTACATTATGGGTCCCTGTATCACCTACTCAAAAATGATCTGACAATATGCATACAACAGACCCTAATACTAAGCACACTTGGGCAAATGACACAGAAATCTGAGTAATAAAATACATGTCAGTACATCCTACAGGCATCATCCCATTAACAAAACTTATTTTTACTTTTTTTTTTTACAGAATCCACAAAAACCTTCCAGACAAGGAACCAGTTAGAAATGTCAAAACCCACAATATGAAGATACAGTAGCAGGGAGTTTAAATATAAACGCAGTTAAGTATACATCATGCGGGAACAGGCAGGGTAACGGATTGCATCCAAAACAAAACCAACAGGAATGTGCTTATAGAGCCACAGCAGGTGGTTCTTGCTTGTCCTATAATCCTACTGACATCCCTAAATATCCTAAGTGTTAGTGTGGTGACCTGCGGCAGAACGAGGGTACTGGAGTTCCCCGTGGCGTCTCGGGGAGCCCTGTCTCCTTTGGGTGCTGTACCTGATGACATCTACCAGTGACATCTGCACCTATTTGTACATCACCCTTTAAGGTTTTCACACCAATGTGACATTCACTACTATATAACCCAGCAACTGGTACAAGTAGCTGCTCCCCAGCATTCACTTTTTTTCTCTTTCCCAAAAGCACAGACAGAAAATGACAGCACCCATGACAGATCTGACCCCCCTCAACAGGTATAGAGACATCCTGGGCACTTCAATAGACTTTGCACGTTTAACAACCACTAGCATCCTATAAGAGTCAGTTATCACATTGCACCTGCCATTTTTACATTTTCTGCCTGCAGAACTTTTCCTCGATCCTATTACCAGGTTTCGGTTGCTGAGCTGTCATTTAATTCTTCTAAAGTGACATCTCAGTTCCCTGTCTGCCTGGGACTGTCCTGTGAGATTCCAGACAGTACTCGGTCACTGTGGATTATTTGGACAACACATTTTGGTCTTCCAAAATAATCCAAAGTCACTTTCGGTCCCAGGTTCAATGAATTTCCATCTCTGTGAGGTTCTGGTGGGACTACCAGCTGTGGGCACTCTGCGCATAGGTTCAATGGGCACAGCGAGGAGTAAATGACCAGTTCAGAGTGCCCATAGTTTACCAGTGACTTGAAAGCCACCAATAGGGTAACTGTTCCGTATACACAATTCTGCCTGTAATTGGGCACTCCAACTTTTTTTTTTAGCATCCTGCCTGCACTTGCATTTCAATAAGCGTTTCTGCACCCTACCACCCATTAGTTTCCCCACGGCATTGCCTGCCCCCCAAATGGCATGAGGCATGCCAGTCTTACCTGCTGCCTGGGTCCTCACCAGCTGCCAGAAGAGAAGCAGCGCCAGGCTGCAGACAGGGGGCACCCCGGGGACCCTGCATCTCCTGGGCTGCCGCTGAGGCTGGGGCATGGTGCCCAGGTACAGGGAAGGGAGGGGAGAGGAAGGAGGGCCGCAGGATCAGCAGGAGCGAGGTGCAAGGGAGCAGGACAGGACAGGACAGGAGAGTAGAGGACAGGCTGCAGCTACTGCTGAAAACTCTCTACTTACACCATGTGCAGACAGCCTGGGGAGGAGAGGGGAGGGCTGCCCAGCACTGGGAGGGGAGGAGGAGAGAGAAAGGGGGGTGACTGAGGTGAGACCCTGTGTGAGCTCCCTTTCATTAAGCACACCCACTGTCACCTACTTTCCGACTTCCATCCCTCCGCTCTCACAGGCCAACGTTCTGATTGTCACTAATTGATAATATCCATTTCCCTCTCCCAGGTTTCCACCAAATCTGCATTTACCTTTGCACTCTCCATCACACCCTCTCTCTCAGATGTCACTTTCTCTGTCTTACCCCTCTCTGCGCTCTCTCCTCCCATCTGTCTGTCTCTTTCCCCCCCCCCCCACCTTTCCTCTCCTTCTCTAACCATCTCCCACATTCTCCCCCCTGGGTTCCCTCCATCCATCGCTGGGATGCACACCTCACCCTGGCCCGCTCCTTCCTTGCAGATCTGGCAGCACAGCAGTGTGTGAAATTCCTCACTATTCCTCCTGTGGACACAACAAGGATCTACGTTCCCCCCCAAGAAAAAAAAATCAGTTAATTGTATTTATCATGCCAGTAAGAAACTAATATTTGCAATTAATGAGGATTTTGTTTTAGCTTGTTTGCCAGGCACACATATTGACATGTATATATGAGCTGTTGGAAATGTGAATCTGTTTCCAGACCAGGGGTAATTATCTCAGGGAGTGAGCGTCCTGCCCAGGCTCAGTCCGTCCAGGGGTGCAAACAATGACTGCAGGTCAGGTGCAACTTCTTATGCATCACGTATGAACAAGCTCATATGAAAAAGTGCACCACCTGTTTTAAATGCCCCAACGCAACCATTGCAAACTTTTTTTTTTGCAGGAAAATCATCACCCCAAAGTGTGGCCCATACGTGGTGTTGTCATACCCCCAGTGCTGGTGTGGGCCCCCCTCCTCCCTGCGGTACAGTAGACTGTGGTATTGTGCCAGAATCTACTGAGCATGCGCAGGTCTCTGGTAACGTGATACCCCCGCCATGAACCCGAAGACTTCTCTGCTGAGCGTACTCAAGTATTTGGGAAAACACGATCTGCATCATTTTCCCGGTGATTTGTGCTGCTGCAGTGCTGACGCGGGACTCCACAGAGGTAAGTATTAAACATGGGTGCAGTGTGTCCGATGTCAGCATTATAGATACGTAATAATACTCATTATAGATACGTAATAATGAATGGGGCAGCGCCAACTGGTGTCCAATCTCTGCGACCTAAGGAGAACTAGTGGGTTTCCCAATCTAACCCAAAGGGATTAGAATTGAAAACAGGAGAGTGTCTCGGGCGCTGAGAAGGGCACTTTATAGTTCATTATGACGGCACTTAAGATATAAGTGGTCATACACTCTCTTACCCAAACTAAAAATATATGGTCTGCAATTGACAAATAAGGGATGTCCCAACAAAAACTAGATGATCAATAATCAAATGATGTATTAGTTAGAATATTGGCAACATAATACGGAATCGATATGTAATGCCACCGGATGTGTTCCCGACGTACGTAATACCCGACGCCGGAAGCCCGAACAGTGGAGATCCCGACTGGGGCTAGTAAGTATCCTATGACATAACGTGACATATAAATAGATAAATAGAATAATCAAGTGGATCTATTAAAGAAGGTGTAAGAGCATGTGAGTCCAATAATGACAATAATGATCACCATGCATATGACAGGCAACTCGGCACAAATGGAATATGTCAAATCTTAAACAGTAGTTTGCAATATGGTAGTTAATAGGGCCAAAATTCTGTTGAACAGTGCAATAGGCTTCTTTAACTTAACTGCTGCAGCACATCTTTGGGCTATAACTAGGGAAAATATAGTTTCTCAGTTGCTCCAATACATTTCATTCTAAACACACAATAATCTTTACAAAACACACATATTATGAAATAGCAAATCAGATTATTGCTCAGCAGACTAGCAAAACCCCACACTGAGCAGTCATTTACTGTTGTTGGAGTATTCTCTTGCTAGGTGGTAACTATCCTATAACACGCATGTACTTGTAATCCACAATAGACAAAAGTAATAGGATTAGCGACTAATGCTGATTGTTCTTTATTCCAGAGAACAATAGCTTTGTCTTTCCAATTGTAAAGTTCAAAAAACATAGTTTCACTTTCAGTAGCACAGTTATCTTCAGCACTTAATAGTATCAATAACTCAGTCCCAACGTGCCCATTAATCAGCTTATCATTTTCTCACAAATGGCTTCCTCTCTTTACTAATAGACTCAATGGTTCAATAGTAACTCAAACACGACATACTCTATATAACTGTCAGCATATTTAGATATTGAGCTCAGTCTCTTGTAAGCATGGGTGCAGAGAGGAGGGTAGCGGGTACAACTTAGCTGTCTAGTTGTAGAGACCCCACTGTCGAAGCCGGATAATTGGCTGAGACAGGATCAGTTTAAAATTAAATCTGCGCGACGCCATTTTGCGAATGGCAATGAGACGCCATTTTGCGACTGGCCACCCAGCGCCATTTTAGTGAATCTCGCCCATTATAAGTACATACGGCAATGCTATTATTTAGCGTCGTGCGATTCCCAAGCAATAGAAAGAAGTTAAAAGTCCTCACCATGTAAATACATACAGTCACTAAAACATATAAAATGATTAACCTTGCAAAACACGTACCATGGTGTACTCCACAAACACGTAGTCGCACAACGCTAACTAGTGTCTTTTCTCAATTTCCCAATACTTACACACTGCACACTTACATGAAAAAGGTTCCCTAACATTAAAGTGTAATATTCAAGGTTTATTCAGTATTATTAATGTTGTGAAATAAATGTAATTTGATATCTAAGGTTTAGTACATGGTAAGCAGACCGTGTCTGGTATTGTACTGATCCACTGTGTCTTTGCAGATTTCCGATACCATCGGTGAGAAGATCACAACATGTGTCTGCAAACTATGGACTACAGAGAGTTAAATATTAAAATGTACTTTGTAATGTAGCCAGTTTAGATTTATTATGTAGCGGGAAACAGGACACAAAGAGCTGTTGGAGGCTGGTTTGTGTCCATACGAATTGAACTATGAACTATACTGTAACAGAAGAACCAGGAAGAAGAACCAATGGAATCATGCCAAACTGTTCTATTGTATTGTCTATCCCTGTAAGAGTATATATGTGGGCTTTCTAAACTTGGATGCCAGTCTGACTGCTTTGCTGCTGATGGAGGTTTCTATTCTGATGCCGGTATCTGGGTCCAGAGCGCGTACGTATGTAACAACTGTACCTTGGGTCTGTATGATTTATTTGCGCTAATTGTATTTAGATCACAGCATGTAACCATCTTTTTTTATATTGAATAATAACTTTTTGTGCTTTGGAACCACAACTCAAAGTCTGAAAGCATTTATTTATTGTGCGACTCAATACGCTAAATAGCGACAATTTTAGAAAGTATAGGTAGGTAGGAATCCATACCACGGGGGCCCAAGTCAGCTGGTGAAGGGTACATTGTCCCCCTTTGCAGTGCTGCTGAGGCAGGGGTGCATCTAGGGGTGGGGGAATGAGTGCAATCGCCTCTTGCCTTTAACACCTCCCCTCCACAGAGGGTCCTTCCTCTCTCTCCCTGCCCAATGTCTTGCTGCTGCACTGCTATAAGGACCAGCAGTAGTGGGCAGAGAATGCTCACAGACAGAAAGATAAATAGAACCATATATTTGAGATTTATAGAGTGGTTGTGAAAAAGATATAAATAAATAGAAATAGATAGAGAGAGAGAGAGAGAGAGAGAGAGAGAGAGAGAGAACAAGCGAAAGAGAGAAAAAGCAGGTGAAAGTGATCACCATATAATGCAAGGAGTGTCGCAGTGATTGCCATATAATACAGGGAGCGTTGCAGTGATCACCATAAAATACAGAGAACATGATAGTTCCCCCCATATTATACAGAGAGCATTGCAGTGCCCACCATATAACACAGAGAACATGGTAGTGCCCACAATATTATAGAGTGTTGTAGTAACCAAAATATAACACTGAGCACATGGTAGTGCCCGCCATATTATATAGAGAGCAACGCAATGCCCACCACATTATAAAGAGAGCATTGCGGTGACCGTCATATAATACAGAGACCATCAGTGACCCACAGATAATATGAACACATCCCTCACATACACAGACACAAAATTTAATATACACCACCCCCACCATAGACAGTATTTAAACACACACCAACCTCATTATAAAAAAATATACCCCTCCCATTGTGTATATATATATATATATATATATATAAATATATACTAACATTAAAACATTTTCACACCTTCACTGGCACTTACCTGTCCAGAGGGATGATCTGCCTGGTCCCTTCAGAGCTCCAGAGTGAGTGTACTGCAACTGTGATGCTCTGTGATGGGAAAGTTTACAGAGACAGGCTACAGGGGAGGAAGGGGTGGGGACTTATGGTAACAGGCAGGGTCTCAGGCTGGGATAGAAGGGAGCAGCAGAATAGACAGGCTAGGGAAGAGGGCAAGCCTTGGGGTGATGGGTGTGATCTCTAGGAGGCGAGGGAGTACTTGGGCATCCACAGGGCAGCCATTGGCAGCTGGTTCTTCAGAGTAGGAACCAGCTGCCACTAATCAATCAGTTTACCAGTGGGACTGGCACCTCCTAGCTGCGATCCTGTGTTCTGACACAGCCAGAACATGCTGGCCAGCGTTCACAGTCCACCCAACCCCCTATCAGGGCACTGCTAATCCCCACCTCTTCATAGAAAGGGACAGAATCTTAAAGCAGTGGGGGCCACTGGGGAATTACCCAGCCCCCACATGGCCAGTCCTACCCCGACTGTACACATTGCAGGGATGGGTTCCTGTTAGAGCCCTTTTCCTTGTATGCGATTTTTAATACACCCGGGTGGTAAATAATGTCTTGTTGCGTCAAGACAGATCTAAAACCTGATTAATAATAACTAGGCCCCATAGAGAGAGCAAGTGAGAGTGAGAGAAAGTGTGTGAGACAAACAGAGATAGAGGTTGAGAGCAGAAGTAAGAGAGGAAGATAGAGAATTACAGAGCGAGAACAAGAAAGAGATAGAGAGAAATACAGAACAAGTTGGGAATACAGAAAGATAGAGGAAAAGAGGGAGAAAGAGAAATAGGAAGAGACACAGTGAGAGAGATAAAAACAGATAAAGAGTGTAAGCTAGATAAATAAATAGCTATAGAAATTAAGAAAACAAAGATAAAGAAAGATAGAGCTCGAAAGAGAAATAAAGATCGGTAAATATATAGGAGCCTATTTATCAATTAGTATTTACAAAATATTCCTTGAAAACACAGCTTCTGAGGTTCCTAGATAAATAACAGACAAAGAGGAGCACCATCGTGATTATTATGGAAGAATAGCCAGGAACAATGCAAAGGTCAAGGCTAGTGCAGGCAAGGAGAGTTCAGTAAAACAAATCAGGGGTCAGGGAAGGCAGCAGACAATATAATCCAGAAGACAAGTCAATGGTCAGGCCAGACAGCAGATAAGGAGAGTCCAGTTAGCCAGCTAAAGGTCAGCATGTATAAAGAGCAATAGAACATTTATCTCACACAGCATGCAAGTACAGGGCAGCATCAAAGCTATTACCGGCAGGAAGCATCTGTACTTCCTGCAATTAATACACGCTTTGACCAATCAGAATGCTCTGCTGTAGCTAGCCCCCCATAGCAGGTACAGTGTTTCGGTCATGTGACCGCCTACAAGACATCCGAAGCAGGATTAGGCAGGAGATGATGTGAGCTTCTTGCCTACAAGCTGGCACCAATTGAAAGACAGTTCGAAATTTCACCAAATCAGATTGGTTTGGGAAACTCAAACCTTTGATGGAACCAAACCTGAAAATATCAGAATTTGTGTTTGGTTCGCCCATCGTAGTGTTTATAAGTTCAAATTTAAAGTTCACATATGAAGCTCACGGTTAGGAGACCTAAAGTAAACTATGTAATGAAGGTGTCTGACCAAGCTCAAGTTGGTTTAAACACTTTTCAGTTTGTTGGAGATTAATATTATTCCTAACTCAAAGAGTGAACATCACTGTGTTTGATTTCAAAGTAAACATTCAAACAATCAATCTGTATAGGAAAAAAATGTAAAGTATTATATAATTCAATAACCTAAACCAATAATGGCTCCAATTTGGCTAAACCTGATTGCATTTCTTGAATATAACAAAATATTTACCGTGTCTAGCGTTTGAGAGTTTATTGCCAATTTTTTACTATCTGAAATAATGTAGTAAGGCTAGTGGGGTGCTCAAGGACAATCGTGTTCAGTACTAACCTACAGTGATTCCATGAGAGAATTACAACATGGTGTTGGGCGGCCAAGACTCATTGATGCGAGAGGTCAATGAAGGTTATCCCATCTGGTACAAACCAACAGAAGTGCTACTGAGGCACAAATCACAGAACTATGTATCAACGGTGATGGGAGTAATTTGTTACGATACACAGTGCATCAAATGCTGCCGCGTATGAGGCTGCGTAGTCGCAGGCTAGGCAATGTACCCATGAAAGAGCCTACAATGAGCATGCAAGTATCAGAGCTACTGCATATCTAGGAGTAATAGAAGAAGGTCATCGGGTCCAATAAAAACCCAATTTCTGTTGCATCATGTGGATGGCCAGGTATGTGAGCATCATTTACCTATGGAAAAGATGGCACCAGGATGCAATGCTCTGGGCAGTGTCTGCTGGGAATCCCCGGGTTTGCTGGTAATGTCCTGATACCGGATACCATAGGACATCTTCAGTGGTCTTGTAGAGGAGTCTACTCATCTCTCTACAGTCCCAGGGCCACAGATCGACTGACTTCAATAAATTGGCTACACAGAGTTTATTTTGAGCTACAAAGACATGATCAATGCTCCTACAACATCATCCAGCTTCTACGTACAGCTAGAATGGAGCCTTGCTCACTGACGTACACATGGTGTATGATAATAAGACAATTCGTCTTCCATTGTGCCTATCAACAAAATGTTATCAGAAAACTAAAATCTAGGTTTTCAGACACGCACATAATGTAATTACTGGTTGTGTGGAGCTGGGGATAGCGGCAGCACTAGATACAGTAGATCTTAAGGCTATGTAAGAAAAAAGTGTGGCTGCTATATTATACAAACGGGTTGGGCAAGGGATGCCGGAGCTCGTGATCCCGGCGGTCAGATTCCCGATGCCGACATCCCCACAGGGTTAGGATACTGACACATGTCAGTCAGTATCCTATCTCTCCCCCTCTCCTCACCCCTAACCTTCCCTCCTCGCTACCTAAACCTAACCATTCCCCCTAGTGCCAAAACCGAACCCCCCACCCACAACTTAAACCTAGCCATCCCCCCTAGTGCCAAAACCGAACCCCCCACCCACAACTTAAACCTAGCCATCCCCCCTAGTGCCAAAACCAAACCCCCCACCCACAACTTAAACCTAGCCATCCCCCCTAGTGCCAAAACTGAACCCCCCACCCACAACTTAAACCTAACCATCCCCCCTTGGTGCCTAACCCCAACTCTCCTACTAGTGCATAACCCTCCCCCTAACCCCAGCACTTACCGTCAGGATGCCGGCGGTTGGGATGCCAGTGCCGGGAATCTGATAGGCACCAGCATCCTGAATGTCAGTATTCTAATTACATCCCATACGAACTTGCGTCCATCTATTTGTGTTACTGGTGTTTGCAGTTGGCCGGCAGCAGGAAAGATTCCCAACAGATGTTTGTATTTAATTAAATTAAATTTGTACTTGTTTTTGTGTGTCTGTGTTTAATTATGTTTTACGATGGCTCCCACACAAATTAATAACACTGTCCAGACACTATTCTACCGCATGTTTATGACACTTCATTATAGTATTATATTGTTTACAGATTGGGTCAAACCATATTCTACACTATTATAACGCCTAACTTAAGCCTATAAACTGTTGTAGAGATGGACACACGTTGAAGTGTTCCCGACTAAGCATACGCACATAATTGCATCTTTTTCATCCACATTTTACATTTAAAATGTCTCTAATTCTACAAAAATCCCAAAACAACTACAATTGTGCACTTTTTTTTAATGTGATGACCAAACTGAATAACACTGAAAGAAACGCTATAGTCTTTTTTCTGATCTTCTACAGTTTGTTCATGTGCAATTTGTTGCTTGAAAGAGTGGTTCCCCAAATATATTTGCAGATGTTACAACACAGATGGTAAATACAGGCCCGAAGTGACCTTGTTGCACCAGGAGTTGAGGGTTCAGCTCCTTGTTCTGGCACCAATCTCCAGCACAAATCTTGTAGTTCCCGCCTCCACACCACAACAGAGAGGGAAGGATTCCTATCCTAGACACAGTAAATAAATACACACTGGTATATGTGCAACAGTTTTACCGTTCACTGGTATTAAAGGAACAATGAAGAAGTATACCTTAGAGATAAATATTCTTTTCAACATAAATAGAAACTGGAAGTATATATACGTCTGATTGAAATATGTACCTCTAAAAGAAATAGGCTTCTGCCACATACAATACACTTGGTCGAATCATATGGCAAATATTGAAGTCAAGTTTACTATTGTGACTTGATGCAATAATATCATTAATTATGGGTAATAACCATTTCCTTCAAAAGTACTTCTATAACTACATAAACCTTAATGTCTTAACTAGGATTCAGATACTATCAAGATCTTTTACAGCATCAAGTGATCTGCTATAACCAGCAGATCCTAACATTTGATGGATTACTATAAGCAAACAGTGAACTACAGCCCTATCACACCTTTCCAACCAAATAATCGGTATCCTCTACCCTAACAGTCCTGGGTACAGTTTTTTTTTATGGCCTTTAGTGAATTCACTTGAACGTTGGTAGCTCACGCCACATGTAGGGTAAGTGGACTGGTGCGATATGTAGAATCAAACTCAGTCTTTATATTGCAGCTATGCAAATTAGCCAAAACTCAGCTCCGGCACTACCGGTCCCACCCAGGCTATCTTTCTCCCAGCAGTGAGAAGGTCTCCAACAGCTGATCTCTATTCAACTCTAACAAGCAAAATGGATTCAGTCTCTCATAAACACATACAGCGCTGTAGCAGGGCTCAAATATGCTGTGTACCGGCCTAACCCGAGTGCCTGACATCACGATGTCATAAGCCTGACATCATTATAAGAGGGTGTGGCCAGCAGCAACGGTAAGTGCAGCACTGACCAGAGCGTACTGATGATGCTCCAATCAACTGTACAGGTTACAGGGCGCCTGTCTAGCATCTAAATAATGCTCCGGTGGTGCTACAGCAGTGATCCTGGCTGCAGGGTGCCGTTCACAGAACCCTGTGATCTGTGCGGCAGCACTGGTAGCACATCCCTAGTAACGGCCCTGAGCATGTAGCCCCAGGAGTTGCCATGGGAACTGTCCATCACCATGAAACCTTGCAACCGTGCCGGGTACCACAAAAGGTCACAATAAAGGTGAAAAAAAAAAGGTCTGACATAAGTTATCTTAATTTCAGTCTTTACAACACAAAAACCTGCAATTTCAGTGAAGGGTTATAGACTTTTCATGCTACATTAATATTTATTAGGATACCAACGCATGAAGCATGGATGACCTGATCAGTAAATCATACCTATTTGGTTGTGGTGAAAAAGGGCTGTTCACACTCCTTGTTTGTCGACGCGTTTCAGACATGTCTTGATAAAGCCCCCTTGTGGGCTGAAACGCGTCAACAAAAAAGGAGTGTGAGCAGCCCTTTTTTGAACCACAATCAAATAGGTATGATTTATTGATTTTTAATATCTCTTTTGGACTCTGTCTTTTATTGTTTGGTCCATTTTCCATACTGGTCGTCTTGTGATTTGTACGAGATTATTTAATTTTTTGCTTGTTTTTAAGTTTTTTTTATCTATCCCAATTGTGTTAAAAATTTGGTGTGGATCTAAAAACCATTTTTGACTACAAAGTTTTTGGATGAGAATGCAATGGAAACTTAAAACATAAAGAAGGCAACTTGAAACCTATAAAAGAAACCCAGATACGTTTTAAACCATCTATACTTACCGTGAGTAGGGTACGCCCTCCACTTCTGGCTATCACCCCCCCCTGACTATCCAGTGAGTGGGAATATAAGGAGAAGGACGTTTGTGACCATTCCTGTGAACTTCGATGTCCATTACCAAGGTCACACATGATCTTTCATCTGACGAATAGGGGATCAGAAAAAGATACCTTTATGTGCCTGGCACCCACCTGAATTATCAGTGAGTGGGGGTACGCCTTTTAAATATTTCTGGTGACACTCTTGGACACGGGGTATCTATTAGACAACACAGTGGTGGAACAAGAAACCTTTATATGCACAGTATTGCACTACTAAGTGTGAGTGAACATGCACTTATATCTATCCCCCTTTTTTATCATAGAGGGTGTGATACATATTGGGACAAGCTATAAAAAAGACTGTTCTACACATATATGTATTTGTTTTTTTCATGTTACCGTATATTTACTGGAGCCTATGAGGAAAAGAATATTCTAGACCACTGCTGAGATCTTCGACATCTTTCACAAGGGACGTATGATTTTGATTTATTGTAGCGCCGATTGTATTGAGTCTCACCCTTTGTTTTTTTTATATGTTTTATTGAAACTTGTTGAGGTTTCTAGTGTGAATCTACTTATGGGCAACTTGTAGTGCGCCATTTACTAAAGGATTAATTTCTTTTTATTAATAACATTGGGGCCGATGCCTATAACTGTGGGCACAGTGTAAATAAAGGTGTTATTGCACAGCGCATGCTCCAGAACTCCATACATGAATGTACGGCTGATGCTTAATCACATGTATTTCCATCACATCTGCACTTACGGCTAAAGAGGTGTAAGAGGGTTGTGATGGGGAATTCTTATGTAGGCAGAGTCCATTGAGAGCGCGCCGAGAGAGCCATAGGCTATGCAGGCCTGTATTCATGTCTATCTTTTGTACCTAGTATAGAGTAGGTGCCCTGATGATGATGATGATGACTAGAGCCAGACTGTGCAGCCACATAGGGGGTGGGCACATGGCCAGGTGCATACTACTCTGCATAGGGGCGAGATAATGCATTCTTCCTGTACATGCATTTTTGGAGCAACATACACCCTGCTTCTGTCCAACTGTACATCTGGCCCATTGAGTACACTTGTGACATGCCAGGGTCCATGGTACACCAGGCCCGAAACTACTAAAACCATTCCATGCTGTGATGGCAGAAAACCTGATCCCATGAGCAGAGCCTGGCAACATGTAACATGTGTGTAATCGTCCAGGGAGGGACTAGAGCTTTAAGAGACTATAAAATGGTGTAAAGAACCTGATACTGAGAAATGATGGGAACTGCTACAGAGGACAAAAAATAGTGTCAGCTCTTGTGTAACACCACTAAAACTGGCAGACCTTGAGAAAGGTAAAATTGTGGCCCTGAAACGGGTTGGGTACGGGATCCCAGCGATCGGGATGCTGGGGTCAGAATACAGACAGCGGCATCCTGACAGTCATAATCCCAATACCTAAGGTAAGTACGCTAACACTTATCAGTTCTCCCTGCAGCCTAACTTTAACACCCTCCCCCCCGCAGCCTAACCATAACCCTCCCGCCGTAGCCTAACTCTAGAACTCCCCCTAGTGCCTAAACCTAACCCTCCCCCTAACCCTAATCTTACCTTTGGGATGCCAGCAGTAGGGAATCCAGCACCGGTATGCTGTGCGCCAGGCATCCCGACTACCTATATCCTCCGGAAACGGCCACTGTGATTCGTATACAGATCACTACGTAGACGAGTACCTGTTAACATGCTGCCTGTCATGGATTAAAACTGAAATTTTAGACGGAAGAAGGGTGAGCTGCTTTGCCTAGATGGGTTACATGAGAGGGGTACTTATGAATAATGAAACACTGAGAAGGGTTCTTCCTTCCTAATAATAAAACTTGAGGGTTGTACTGCCACTACTGGGTGTCTGTGTAGCCTGTGCACTGTGCATCCCCTGGTCTTACCCTTAAACCAAAAAACAATAACCCAGCAATATAGTGAAGGTTATACTGATGCTCGCACCCACATAAAATACATATACATAGTCGGAAGTTTGTCAGTTGAACCAGATAGTATAAAATAGAAAAATAAACAGAAAATAGTGTGATACTGTTGGACGGATGTGAGAAAGCGGCAATGGGCACCTTTATGCCGGCTGAGCTGTGGCGGGCATTAACATATATTCACAGCTGCGTTGAGTGCGATTTCGCAGCTGCGATCGCAATTGTGAATCAGTCCCAATATCTTCATCTTTTTTAAGATTTTTAATCACCAGTCAAATTACATTTTTTCTCTATATCTTCAAAGTCTGATTGCGGCTGTCTGTAAGACTCCCTCTAACGTGAGCTCGGTAAAAGCAGAATTTTTTGTAATTAAATCTTTTAGTTACGTCGGTTTTTGTCTATTTCACAGCGGAAAACTATTAAAGTGTTAGAATTCCGCATAAATTTGTGCATTTTGAACAAATAGAAAGTAATATCAATTATTAGGATCAGTTTCCATTTATATTTTTTAATAAGAATGAACTTTTTAAGGATTACGAGAAATGTTTAATAATAAATCTGTAATCACTTCCGGTTCATGGACAAAGAAAGTAACCCAGACGTAAACAAAAGGGGAAGCAATCGGGAAGCCGACTGCCTAAATACCGGCAGCCGGCTTCCCGACTGTCTTATCCCGGCATGGGTGAAATGCCGGGCGTCTAGATGTAGACGCCCGCATTTCCCCGACGCCGAGAGACCGACACCCAGCATCACGATCGTAGTGATGCCGGGCGCCTCGAGCGGACAGCCGCGGGGGGGAGGGTTAGGTTTAGGGCTCCCGGGGGGGACTTAGGGTTAGGCACCCCCCCCGGGAGGGTTAGGGTTAGGCTAGGGGTAGGGAGGGTTAGGGTTAGGCACCCCCGGGGGGGACTTAGGGTTAGGCACCCCTCCCGGGGGACTTAGGTTTAGGCAGCGGGGAAGGGGGTGGTTAGGGTTAGGCACTTAGAGGGAGGATTAGGGTTAGGCACTTGGGGGGGAAGTTAGGGTTAGGCACCCCTAAGGAGGGTTAGGGTTAGGGGGGTTAGGTTAGTACATACTTACCTATCCACGATCGGGATTTCCAGCGCTCTGCTCCTGTCGGGCTGCCGGCAGTATATAATACCCATTCCAACAGAAGATGGTATTTAAAAGAATATTTGGCAGATACAGGTCACATTGCTCTAAAAAAAGAGCCGGCATAGAGGCTCGAAATGCGTTGGCTGTTGAATCTTATCTGCCATTGTGCATGCTACAACAATGAACTTATTTCCAGCACTACAAGCACATTAGGAGGGATAGTCCAGAGTTTCGGCTCCATTGTTCTCTATCGCTTATCTACAGTATGTTTCACGATCCTGATTTTTTTTCCCATATTCTCCTTTGTTTTACCTCTGCGGGGTTGTTCCAGTTAGCACTGAGGTCTGCTCGCACTGTGACCGCACATTACACACACAGGTGACGCAGAGTTCCGTCTGCACTGCGCATCGCATCCAGCTGGCTATGAGGTCTGACCACACGGTTCCTGCTCTGTGCTCTCAGGCCCTCATTCAGAGGCGGTCGCTAGGGCATGGTCGATCGTATCATAAAAGAGCGAGAAAATGCAAATCATGCGCAAAATCGCAGCGCACATCGTAGGCGAGGAAACTCCCATCACAATGAAAACACACCTCCTGAGTATGGTAAAGGGGTGAGCGAGGGCTACAGTCGCAAAAATTTGTTGGTCGCTGGCGCCAAGCTATGTGACCATCGCGGTTTTTTGGCAGAGTCAAGTTTCCACATCTGCACTTTCGATGGTTATTTTGCCTATTTCGATGCGGATGCGAGCAGCGTGCAATCGCTTTGGTTTTTTTTTGTCTATTCTTCTAATGTAAATTTTGGATGTGTTTTTTGATGTTTGGTTTAAGAAATCTGGCTATGGGCTTTATTATTAAAAAAACAAAAAAAACAAAGCATGCTGGGATGTGCAGTACCACAAACCTAACAAAATATAAAAAAAAATCTACAAAAACATGTATTTAGCATTTGAACCAAAAAAAGGGAATTATGATTATTAAATGTATTTTAAATGGTTTTGCAAACAAATGTAATATAAATATCACATACCGAGAGCAACCAAATGTAATGTCCCTTTTAAAAAGAAAAAAAAGCCAATTAACGCAACTTTGCTAATATACATTGCAATGACAAACACCTGTTACTTTGTTAATTGACTCCAGACATCGGCAGAGGCAGAAACCATCGCCTGCAGTCGCAGTGCTTGAGGTAGACCCTGGGCTCACTCAAGCACTACGAGAAGTAGCATCTTAAAGCTGCGGTATGACGTGTGCGATGACCCGCTCAGTAATTTATGCACGCCTTGAAATCTCTCTTTTTATGACAGACACGCCTGCGTTCGCTGCGCCATGCCCCCGTTCACATGCACCTTCCCCTGTTACCGCCACTGTTTTCTCTGCATGCTAGCACTCAGGCTGCACACCAGAGTTCCCTCCTAAACTCAGTATGGCGTAGCCATGTTGGATTCAGTCACCTGACTCTCCTCCACCACTCAGAGTGCTGCTCCCAGACCAGCTGATTGCTGCATCCAATCCCTGGGGATCCATCCCTATAAATTCCATTTCCTGACTGGCCTACATTGCCTGTACAACGTCGCTTCTGCTGAAGTTACAGGTCCGTGCTGAGCTCCCAGGTACTCTGTATCTGAACGGTTCCAGTCCGTGTGATTCCAGTTTCAAGTCTGGTTGCAAGTGTCCATTCCATCTGTGCTCCAGCCTGGGTTATCCACTGAGACTTGTCCTAACTCCAACCATCGGTATTAGCTGGTATCACCAACCATCACTCCCAGATGATATATTCAACCATCGGTCCCAGCTGATATTTCCAACCATCAGTCCCAGCCAATATCTTCAACCATCGGCCCCAGCCGATACCTCCAATCATCTGCCCCATCCGATACTTCCATCATTGGTTCAAAACCGACCTAGTACTGTAATTCATCATCGGTTCCAAACCGACCCAGTACTGCAATTCATCATCATCGTGCCCAAACCGATCCAGTCCTTCAATTCATCAACATCGGTCCCAACCAATCAAGTTAATCAATTCTTCAACATCGGACTCTCATCAATTAAGTTATTGAATTCATCAACATCGGTCCCAACCGATCAAGTTCATCAATTCATTAATATCGGACTCATATCAGTTAAGTTCTTCAATTCTTCTACATTGGTCTCAAACCGATCAAGTTCATCAATTCTTTAACATTGGATTCAATTCCATCAAGTTCTTTAAATCATCAACATTGGTCTCAAATCTATCCGGCTCTCAATCCAGCATCATCGGTCCCAATCCGATTCTGCTCATTCATTCTGTATTATATATATATTCAGTTCCATTCCAACCTGCTGTTTAATAAAGACATTCTATTCCTGTCCTCGCCTTCAGGCCCATCAACCACTGCGATATCTCTATCTCTTCACATCATTACATGAGGAAGTCCTGGCTCAAGCCACCCAGGTTCCTTCACGCCACTGTGATCTCCCCTTCAGCCTCCCAATCCTGTTCCTATCCAAACCAACCCTCAGGCATGACAGTATGTATCTGGTATGGTTCCAATCCTGCAATTTTATTGTTTATTTTATGTCTGTAATATTAAAATGTATACATTTTGACAAAGATAATGCACTATGGGCCCTATTTCCTACAATCCACATTTATGGTGCATACACACGATCAGATTTTTTCTTCAGATATGGACGATAACGATTTAAAAATCGTTCAGTCGTTCATATCTGAAGGAAAATCGTTCATATCTGACATGCCTGAACGATGGACGATCAACGATGCGCGTTCCCGTTTGTCAGATAACGATATCTGACATCTGATGGGTTTGCAGTCAGACTTGGACGATTCCATTCATTTTAATGCAGTCAAAAATCGTTCAATCGTTCAAATCGTTCAAATCGTTCAAAACTTTGGTCAAATCGTCCAAATCGTTCAAATCATTTAATCGTTCAGTCGTTCATCTGACAAATCTGACAAGTCTGACAAATCTGACCGTGTGTACGCTCCATTAGAATGCAGATTGTAGTGTGATTTTCCGACTGAATTCGCATTGCGAATTTAGGAAATATCACAGGAATTTATTAAAAATCCCTTGCATTGGAAAAATACAGAGACAAGGTGCTGCCGACCGCCCGCCATTCCACCCCCCCACCACCCGTCCGCGATTGCGACCCTCCTACGGCCGCCCCTTTCCTCCTCATGAGCTCCCGCTCCGGTGATGTCCTCCCTCCGAGGCTCCGGTCAGCTGGTCTCCCATCCTGCACTGTGACCCGATCAGCTGTTCTATGAAGCAGCTGACCAGGATCACAGTGCAGGAGCCGGACACCAGCCGACCAGAGCCCTAGAGGACATCACTGAGCACCCATCTCCCTGGAATCATGTAAGTGTTAGGTATTTTATTGCAGTGATCAGCTTGTAGTCTGTTTAGACCACACAGCTGATCACTGGGACCCGGCTCCTGTCTCTGCTCTGCCTGTTAGAGCAGAGCAGGAGTCGGGGAACTGGGGGAGACCCTGGATAACACCATCTCCAGGTGGCGTTATTATCACAGGGCCTCCATAGGTATTTTTTCACATTTTATTTTTAGTAAATCAGGCAGATCACATTTCCTATTACAATTATGGGAAATACGATCTGCTTACTACAAATATGTAATCATTAGAGCTTGGAGTAGAATTTTATGAATTCTACTCCAATTGCCCTTTAGTAAATATAGGTGAAACTAAAATAATGTGAAAAGGGTGTGAAAACTCCCTTTTTCGCTTTAATTTAGTAAAAATAATGTTAATAAATAGAGCCCTATGTGTCTTTATCACTTCATTTATTTGCATGAGAAATACCCGCTGCAGAGATTGGGTATTAAATGTCATGCAGAGGCATAGCAGGGGCTGCATGCGATCACACAGGACTCTTTCTGCACAAATGCACAGATTCCCAACAATCCTGAACCTGCGTTCAGCCACACGGGCCCATGGGTCCAGTGGGGCCCCGCACCGCACACCCTGCACCCATAGTATTGCGCGGGGGTCCGGCGTTGTAAAAATGACTGGAAAATGGCCACCGCGGCCATTTTCCCATCGTTTGCAAATGCGCAGTACAGGGAAAATGGCCACCGCGGCCATTTTCCCAGTGACCTGCGCATACTCTATAGACTCTGGGCACACTCTAGTGCCCAAAGTCTATAACTCCGGTGCTGGCGCTGGCCGCGCACAGCTCAGTGCGTGGCCGGCCGCCGGACAGAGAAGAGGGGGCCCGTGTCGGAGACTGCACATGGGCCCCCTCCTCTCTAGAAATGCCCCTGCGTTCAGCAATGCACTTACTGTACGTGCAATGCTGAATTAACCCCTATATACATTCATTGGTATATAGTAATTTCTTTATTACATTATCATTTTGTGCAACAATGTCACAGTATTTGCCGTTTATTTTTTTTATTTTACACTATCTGAGATTGACAGACTCCTGACTAGAATGATTTGAAGGGAAGCTCTTTTCTTGTTTATATGTATATGTATTTTATGTGGGTGCGAGCGTCATAGAGCGTTACCCGCACTATACGTCTTCCTTCCTTACACCTGGGAATCGCTGGCTTGGGACTTTATATAACACTGCTATTATGCAGCACAAGTGGAAGGCAGAGGTCCCTCTCCTGGTAATTATGTTGTGGATTCGTCCTTCTGCAAGCCTGGGGTTTAGGCTATTCTGAGTATTTCAAATTACAGGACGGCTGGCGACAGGGCGTGAGAGCTCATATGGGGTTACCATATGGTACAGTTGTTTTTGTGAGTTCAGAAAATCTCTGTCCTATAGACAATCTGGGGGAGATGTATTAAGCCTTGGAGGGAGATAAAATGGGGATAGATAAAGTACCAACCAATCAGTTACTAACAGTGTTTGAAAAATGACAGTTAGGAGCTGATTGGTTGGTACTTTCTCTCCATCCACTTTATCGCTTTTCAAGTCTTAGTACATAGACCCCTCTATCTCCATTACGGGACATCATTACCGCCACTTATCTCAGATCATAATGTCAAAGAAACACTTCTAAGTAAGAGAATATAGGACATAATAAATGCAATTCCTGGCTACTGTACATGTGGTTCCCCACCGCCTATAATAACGTCATATTCTTGTTATAAAATACTTCACAGATTCTGGGCCTGTGGTGACTGAATTACAGAGCCTGGCTCAGGCAGTCATGCTATAAACCACACAAATTAGTACTGTCTGATCCAGTTCCTATAGATAGCTTATATTATTCAGCCCTAATTTATATATAAATACACTGAGTAACGGACACCCGGCCACTGACACAGATGTATGAGGTACATGGCACTAAGGGGATCCTGCTGATATACTACTGGTAGCAATGGCTGGTGAGTTGGTCAGGATATGGGGTGAGAACAAAACTGATCTGGAAAATGAAGCTTTGAGAGACAAATTGCTTGTTCACATCTCACACACACACTGTACAGTAGCAAGGACAGAACAGAACAGCAGGGCCCTCCTGAAGAGAGTTTGTTGGGACATGGTTCAGCCAGCAAGAGGTAAGGCAAACATGACCACAGTGACATAGGGCTCTATGTACTAAGGGCCTGATTCAGAGCCGCTCGCTCGCGCTGTGCGCTCGCAAGCGGCCCGATGTTCTGCACATGCGCACGCTTCGTTCTGTGCGAGCGCGAACTACACACTGCGAACGCAACCCTCTCGCTTGCCCAGCAAAGGCAGCCCAGGGTAATGAGTGACAGGAGAGGCTGTTTGTGGGTGGTGACAGGGGCAGGACAATAACGGGGGGTTGGAGATGCGAACGCAGGCGTGCCTGAGTGTTTCAACGCCGTTTTCGAGGCGTGCATAATTAACAGGCAGCGTCATAGTACACGTCACTTGCCTTTTTTTTACACTGATTTCCTCGCAATGCTTGCGGTACGGTAAAGCAACCGCAAGCACTGCGTTAGCATCCGATGGTGCTCGATGTACCAATGTTTTAATACACTTCCTGGATATGACTTGGTGCTGGTGGGCAGCTCTGCCTGTGCGATTGGGCGTACGCTCAGACAAAGTGGCCGCTCGCTAAGACATGGTGGGCGTGCTTATGCCTTGGCGAGCGTTTGCTTCCCGTGGCGTCGCTTTGACAAATTTGCATACGCATCCAGCGAGCGTACGCAGATAATGAGCGGGTCTGAATCAGGCCCTAAGTCTTGGGGAGAGATAAAGTGGGCCAACCAATCAGCTTCTGTCATTTTTTAATTGGGATGTGGTCAATATCCCGACCGCCAGAATCTCAAAGGTAAATAGCGGGGTTAGGGGGAGGGTTAGCGCTAGGGGGAAGGTTAGGGTTAGGCACTAAGGGGGAAGTGTTAGGTTTGGGGTGCAGAGAGGGGGAGGTTAGGTTTAGGCACCAGAGAGGGAGGGTTAGGGTAGAGAGAGGTTAGGATACCTACCGATGGATTCTGACCACCGGGATCCCAAGCATCGGCATCCCATACCCATCCCTTTCAAACACAGCCAGTAAAGTTACAGTTAGGAGCTGATTCGTTGGTACTTTATCTCTCTCCAAGGCTTAGTACATAGACCCCATAGTGACATTGGGTCAGAGGTCGAGCATGCACAGCAGCGCATTTGCTATAGGGATTACGGGATTCTCCAGAAGAAAGCACAGAGCGCACTCCTCAACACCCCCCTTGCTCAAGGCTGTCTCTGGTTACATGACGATAAGGCACTTCTGCAACTGAGACACAGAAGGACAAAAAAATAACAGAACATGTCATAACACATCAACATTTCAAAATGCACTACAATTCACATTTTCTTAGAAAGGCATTGAGCACAAGTGTTTGGTGCTGGAAGACAAATCAATTGCCTCTTTATTGTCACATGCAATGCTGACGTTGCCTTTTGGACTAAGAACCCAGTTCACACAAAGTCTCCTTCAGCCACAACGCCTCTTTGGCTTTCCTGTGAGTGCCATAATACTCAGCTTCAGTAGTAGACAAGGCAACAGTAGGCTGCTTTTTTGCTATACCATCTAAAGTATGTGCCCACTGGAGCGAACAGGTATTCTATTGTCTTCATTTGATCCCAATTGACATCACAGAAGGCCTATAACTAAAAAATTTTCCTCACGCCATTCTCCTCAGGTGTGTAGGCAATCCTTAGTTCGTGTTCTATGCCATTACTTTTTAGAAAGATAGCTAAATCTCTGTTCTCATATTCTCCACTGTTATCAGTCCACACACATGCACTGGTTCTAGACACTGCATTTGGAAAGGGACAATGTGTTTGCTTATCCTTCATGCAATACATAGGCTGTTTGGAATCTGAAGCTGCTATCACAAAACACTCCTCAGTGCTTAGGATATACAGTTGTTGGCAATGGGTTGCTGTTGCAAATACAGTCCCTCTTTTATTGTACACAATAAACAGACTATCCCTCTGTTAAATGGACCTTTTATAACTTATTTTCCGGTACACTGATTGCAACCAGATAGGTCTCTAGATCTGGTACAAACAACACTTCTTCTATGTCTGTGACAACTATTTCGCCCTTGATCCTCAAACAAACAGTAAATGTCCTGACTTTTGTGACATTTACAGGGACACAATTTAGTGACTTGAACCAACTCTCATTAGAGCTGAAGTCCCTCGTTGCTCCTGAGTCCATGTACCAGCAATCATTGCGGTGACTGTCAACTACATTTAGTGCTGACTCACTCTTTCTGTCACACTTGCATGATAAAGTATCACTTGTTTCATATGCTCTACATTCTGAGGCATTATGTCCTTTTTGTGACACTTGCAGAACTTGTATTAAGGATTTTCAGATTTTGTTCCCTTTGACAGTAGAATAGAATTCTCAGTATTAGCCTCAACAGGTTTGCGCTCTTGATACTGCAGTAGCTTGACCTGTACTACATCCATTTGTGATACCCCCCAAAATGGAGGGGGGGGGTTGCAAACATCTGAGCAGCAGGGAGGGGACTTTGGGACTAATTTGTTAATGGACTAGTTTTAACCAAGCATACTGGAAGGACTCAGATGCATGAGGACATGCAACATTCCGGCAAGGGAATATGTGATGCCCCCAAAATGGGGCATCATTTAATGGTTTGCAAACTGTTTATCTGGACAGCAGGGGGGTTATGCGCCAGTCGCCCACAAACCAGTGTGCCACCCCCTGCAGCAGCCATGGGGAGCCAATTAGCAGTCTACAGAGAGGGAAAGGAACTGGAACCTGCACACACCTGAGATGGGAAGGGCAAGTGGCACAAGCCATAATGTTACAAATAGCAGCAGCCGTGGACTCACCAAGGCAGTTGAGCGGCAGTCTGAGGACTGCAGTGTTGCGGCCAGTCAGGGCGGCTCCTCAGGATGACGTGGGAGTACAGATAGCTGCCAACAGCTGAAAGGAGGGCAGGGGCGGAACTTGGTCCTGGCAGGGGGAGGGCCAGGGAGCAGAGGGAGTTCAGGTCTGCCTCAGGCAGTTTGTGTCAAGAAGTCCGCCCCCAACCCTGACTGACAGGAGTGCCCTAATTCAGAGGTGCTGTCCTAGTGCTGAAAGAGGATCAGACGGACAGGCTCAGCATAAATGTCTGTGATTACACTTCCACACGCTATCTGCAGCATAGAAGAGGTGAGCCAGTGCATGAATATTTACAGCAAGATTATACTAACCTACATAGACTGCGAAGGGCTACCCTGTCTCATTGCCAACTCTGCAAAGAATTACAACCCTATGGATTAAATAAACGCTTGCTGCACCAGACAGAGTTTAATCGCTCATAAAGTTATCAGACTAGAGACATCTGCTAAAATTACAGATAATCATCTCTGGGAATAGAATGCAAGCACAACTTTAATCTTGCAATAAACCAGCTATTATGGATTAATGCAATCTACGCATCACGTCTCATCAAAACTGTTAAAGCAGAGGAATTTTTTGCAGTATGCCCCGACTACAACAGGAAAAGTCCCCAGATTAATTCACCATGACTGGTAGCTTCTAAGGAGAATTTTAGACTATTTAAAGAACATCCCCAGGGAAAGTAGCTGATGCCTTAAACCGAGTTCAGCAATTAATGCCTTCCGAAAGTGACAGCAGTACAGACTCACTTAAGCCTAACTAAGGTATTCTTAATTTCTTATTGGAAGATAATTCACTATGGCAATGAGTTTCATCAAACCTGGGATTGTTAAAATAAAATAAAATTGCACCAACGAAATTTCAGTCAATACTTGATTATACTGTATATGATGCATGTGAATAATGTATATTTCTGAGATATTTTAGGGGATTGTTCCCATGTTATAAGTACAGAAGGAGTAAACGGGAGTGTAGAGGTAAGATAAGATTTTTTTAGCTGTTCTAATGGGCAATTAAATAAATTAAGAATGTTTATATGAACAAGTGTCATAGTATTTTAGTGTATTCTTAAACTGTTGCAGAGTATTTAAAAGTGTTGATCCTATTCATCAAGTTAAGACAGCGGAGCTAACTTGCCCCCAAACTCAAAAACTTTGTGTGATTCATTGTGTCTGGGGTTGGGAGTTACCTTCACATCTCTGCCAAGGAAGAATAGAAAGCACCCTAGTTGCAGTGTACCCATTTCTCTAAATCCATCCAATCCACCAGCCACTATGTTGAGTGTTACACTACAGTGAGGGCGTTTCACACATTGATAGTTTAGCAGTGGTTGACTCCAAAGCTACTACTAGAAGATCATACTCTGTTGTATGATTTTCTAGTAGTTGTAAGGTTTAGCAGCATCGCCATTGCAACCTTCTCATCATTTACTTGGATGCCTACTGAAATTAATTGCTGAGATATAGGGCCAGATTCAATTACCTGTGGAGATTGTAGCTCTCAGGTTAAGTGCCTTGGGCTATTCAATTCCAAGCCCCTGTAAGCCCACAGGTTGTATTTACAGTGGATTTCTGCTCGTACCCTCCTAAGGTGCAATCAGAAATCCACTGTACTTTCTGCTATTTCTGTGGCCCCCTAGAGTGCATGAAGCCACAGGCACTATGCTTTAATGTGTGCTAGCTGTGGGCTTATCATACAAATAGATGGGCTTGAAATTCAATAGCTATGGGTAATAAAGCCTGGAGCTACAATCACATGGTAAGCAACCAGGTTAATTCAATAGGGATGTAGAGCACTACTATCTATAGATTAATTCATAGTCTTGCACACATTTTGCTTGGTGCTGTACAAAGTGCACCTTAGGGTGATTAGTCTCATCAATCCCTTGTCTTTATAGGACAACTGTAATGCCACCCACACTTTGTTTTTCTGTCACCTTCCCATGAATAATGGAATACACATGCTGCTCCACAGCTATCCCTGTGGTTCCCATAGCTCTTTCACCATCATCAGGATTGGGATTATCACCGGGATCACTAGTGACTTTCTACAATTTTTTCCACTTTCACTGCATCTGCATGGTGAACTTCCATGGAACATAGGGCCTGATTCAGGGATGGTTAGTATACATCTCTGATAGTGGGAAGACCACGCATGTTCAGGAAGTGGATAGCACCACCTAGTGTAAAGCTGGAGCAAGAACTGCAACACAAGTTTATTATGCCGGATATATAGTACCGGCAACAGGAGGCGTGTCTGATTTAAAGACTGCCAATGGTAAATCCAATCACAGAGCAGAAGTTCTGTCAGAAGTAATAGAGGAAAACACCATAGGAGATAATATGAGGAGTTTGCAGATATTGCTTTCTGTGAGCGACAAACAATCTAAGAATCAAATTCAACCTACAACTGGGAGGAATGGAAATCAGCAATAGATAAAGAGATAACACCATTGGATACAGGGGTGTAGGGAGGGCGGTTTTAGCAGAGCGCAAGCAGTGGGTGTCAAAAATGCCAGAGGGTGCCGTGTGCTGCGTCCACTGGCTGAAGTTTTACTCCAGTAGCTGTCTAAGCTGACAGCCTGCCAGATGCCAGCTCCAGGAGCACGTTGTTCATGTGATGTCATGACATCACATGCACTATCGCATGATGTCACATGCACGGACATAGGAGTCGGGACACACACCCCCCCCTCCAAAAAAAAAAGAAAATATATGAGGTGCATGCTGGCTATGCAGCTGCGCCTGTTTGTTGTGCACAGTGCACTTTATATTTAACAGATATCAGTTTTAGGTGCCTGTATGAGGGAGGTGGGGGTGCTTATATTTAATCCAGTTAGTGGCTGAGGGGGCAAGGTGTTACAGGGGAATGGTGTGACAGAGGGCTGGAGTGAAAGGGAGCTGGAGTGACAGGGGGCTGGAGTGTGGCAGGTGTGACAGCTGGAGTGACAAGAGGCTGGAGAAACAGGGGGCAGGTGTGACAGGGGGCTGGAGTGAGAGGGGACTGGTGTGACAGGGAGCTGGACATTAGTTATATTCCTACACAAAACAGGCATCTTCCACACCATGTGATCTCCTACAGTAATAGTGGATATCGACTGAAGACTGTCTGCCCAGGGAAGATCAATTTCTTTAAAGGTTCCCCATTGTAGTGAAACCACCACATAGGTAAAGTGTACACACAAACCTGTGGATTTTATTAGTGGATTTTTTTTTTGTGGGTTGAAATCTAGCCCTCCATGCCCAAATTCGATACTGCCCCTAATGTTTATTTTTATTTCCCTTTAATATAACACCACATGCTGGACATGCCTCCTCCCTGGCAAACTTAGGGGGAGGGAGATGGCACAGTAGCACACACAAGCTCCAGACGCCTTGGCCACACGCTATGCCTCTGATTGGATGACAATGATACATGGATTAGTGTTAACAGGCCAATCAGTGCAAGACAGTGAAGAACAAGTGTGTCTTTTGTAAAAAGCTAAATACAGAACTATTTCCAAAGCCCACCTTACACTAAAGGATATACACAAAAATCCAGGATTTACTACAGGGAAATCTTCTTGCCTGTGGCCACGTACTGTACATTACGTTTCGTAAAAAATTCAAGTCAAAAGACTAAGGGCCTGCACATCATTTGTCAGGCTTGAGGATCTTACAAAACTGGAGTGCAGGAACTGTCACAATCCATCACTAGGGATATATTGAGGCATACTTACTTAGTAGGCAATTACAGATGCAAAACCAGTCACTGCCCCAAACATAAAGGCACAAAAATGATAAAAGCCAGTTCACCAACAAGTGAGGCAGAGGTAAAGAATATTACATCACTTCATCCGTGAATTAGTAGAGAATGTAGGATACCCTACATTACATAACTGACCCCTCTATACCCTAAACTACATTACTGACCCGTCTTTACCCTACACTACCTTACTGACCCCTCTATACCTGACAATGCATTACTTACCCCTCTAGACCCACGGCACACTAGTGTGCCACGGGCAGTTGTGCAGTGTGCTGCAGGGGTCATAGCCACTGGGCACATTATACAGTACTGTGGCCCAGGCTGCCACTGAGCTCCTCTGGGAGGCTCAGGCACACCCGGGCCGTGAACTGCCTAGACGCGGTGGTGTGACATCACAGGTCATGCAAGCCGCGTTGCCCACTCGCCCTGCCCAGTGACCCAGCCAGCTCTGCCAGCACCGCCAGTGACCCAGCAGTTACCCAGCCAGCTCTTCCGCAGGGCCAGTGACCAAGCCAGCTCTTCCTGCCCGCCCCACGCCAGTGACCCAGCCAGCCAGCCCAGTGAGGTAAGCCAATGTGCATTTTTTTTTCTGTGGAGAGTAATGTGTTGTTTTTTCTCTGTGGGGGCAAATGTGTTTTTTCTTTGTGGAGAGCAATGTGGATGTTTTTATGTGGAGGCCAGCCAATGTGATTGTTTGTTTTATTTCTGTGGGGCCAGCAAATATGATTGTTTTATTCCTCTAGTGCCAATGTAGTGTGTTTAGTTCCTGCGGGGATAGGGACGGGTTGAGCTAGGGGGAAAATCCCAACATTCTATCCCTTGACTTTCCTTTAACCCCCCCCCCTTCCCCCATCCAAAATAGTGCTTAGTTTCAATACCAGGAGTGTGGGATAACTGCTGACTGACAAACAGCTCCCTCAACTATTGTTCCTGTGGGGGCCAATGTAGCGTGTATTATTCCTGCGGGGGCCAATGTAGCGTGTTTTGTTCCTGCGGGGGCCAACGTAGTGTGTTTTGTTCCTGCGGGGGCCAATGTAGTGTGATTTGTTCCTGCGGGGGCCAATGTAGTGTGTTTTGTTCCTGCGGGGGCCAATGTAGTGTGTTTTGTTCCTGCGGGGGCCAATGTAGTGTGTTTTATTCCTGTGGAGGCCAATGTAGTGTGTTTTGTTCCTGCGGGGGCCAACGTAGTGTGTTTTGTTCCTGCGGGGGCCAATGTAGTGTGATTTGTTCCTGCGGGGGCCAATGTAGTGTGTTTTGTTCCTGCGGGGGCCAATGTAGTGTGTTTTATTCCTGTGGAGGCCAATGTAGTGTGTTTTGTTCCTGCGGGGGCCAATGTAGTGTGATTTGTTCCTGCGGGGGCCAATGTAGTGTGTTTTGTTCCTGCGGGGGCCAATGTAGTGTGTTTTGTTCCTGCGGGGGCCAATGTAGTGAGTTTTGTTCCTGCGGGGGCCAATGTAGTGTGTTTTGTTCCTGCGGGCGCCATGTAGTGTGTTTTGTTCCTGCGGGGGCCAATGTAGTGTGTTTTGTTCCTGCGGGGGCCAATGTAGTGTGTATTATTCCTGCGGGGGCCAATGTAGTGTGTTTTGTTCCTGCGGGGCCAATGTAGTGTGTTTTGTTCCTGCGGGGGCCAATGTAGTGAGTTTTGTTCCTGCGGGGGCCAATGTAGTGTGTTTTGTTCCTGCGGGGGCCAATGTAGTGTGTTTTGTTCCTGCGGGCGCCAATGTAGTGTGTTTTCTTCCTGCGGGGGCCAATGTAGTGTGTATTATTCCTGCGGGGGCCAATGTAGTGTGTTTTGTTCCTGCGGGGGCCAATGTAGTGTGTTTTGTTCCTGCGGGGACCAATGTAGTGAGTTTATTCCTGTGGGGGCCAATGTAGTGTGTTTTGTTCCTGCGGGGGCCAATGTAGTGTGTTTTCTTCCTGCGGGGAGCAATGTAGTGAGTTTATTCCTGTGGGGGCCAATGTAGTGTGTTTTGTTCCTGCGGGGGCCAATGTAGTGTGTATTATTCCTGCGGGGGCCAATGTAGTGTGTTTTGTTCCTGCGGGGGCCAATGTAGTGTGTTTTGTTCCTGCGGGGGCCAATGTAGTGTGTTTATTCCTGTGGGGGCCAATGTAGTGTGTTTTGTTCCTGCGGGGGCCAATGTAGTGTGTTTTGTTCCTGCGGGGGCCAATGTAGTGTGTTTTTTCATAGGTCGCGCACACCGCATCACCTAATGGTGTGCCTTGGCAATTTTAAAATCTTGCATCGTGTGCCTTGACTTGAAAAAGGTTAAAAACCACTGATCTAGACCCTACACTACACTACTGACCCCCTGTAAGCTACACTACACTGTATAACATCTCTATACTACCTCTCCGCACTACATCAGAGAGAGAGATACACTGGATAAAATAAGACAAATGGTAGAGTGGGCAACAGACACTAGACAGATGAGAGAGAGCGTCTGAAAAAGTAAAGCACATGGGGAAGTGGGCAACAGACACACCTTAGAGAGAGGGAGGATAGAGAGAAACACTACAAAAGTAAATGAAGGGGAAAGTGGGCAAAGCATACTGACAAGACACACAAATATGAGGGGGGGAGTGAGATGTGGGCTAGGGAAAACATGCAAGACAAAAGCTGGGTACAAACTATATACTACAGGTGCCGCCAATCCAAAAAATGCTCTGATCCGACGGAGTAATTTTCAGCTCAGTGGGCACTCGTACTACACACTGAGCAATTTCTTGCAAATTTCTTTGATCTCTTTAACGGGATTGGTCAGATCAAGGGTGTGGCTCATAAAATGCGACCTCCCGATCCAACCGGTTGCAGGAGCATTTGAAGTTGTTTATGGCTATCGCTCCTGCATACTGCATATGCAATTATCGGGCCAATAAAGCAATTACTGTCTAATCCGCTCCATAATTGTATAGTGTGTACCCAGCTTTTACACATGTCTCACATGCAACGGTTCCCTGACACAGAGTTGCACAAGCAGCAGGTCCAAGGTGTAGTGTCGCACATGTAGTAGGTCCCAGACGCACAGTCGCACATGCAGCAGGTCACAGACACAGAGTCACACATGCAGCGGGACCCAGGCACACAGTTGCACATGCAGCAGGTCACAGACACAGAGTCACACATACAGCAGGTCCCAGGCACACAGTCGCACATACAGCAGGTCCCAGTCACACAGGTGGGGACCATACATACAGTTGTGATATAGTCGGCATCCCAACGGTCAGGATACGGGCTGTCAGAATACCGGTGCAGGTACCCGACAGTCTGAATCCCGACCACAGAATCCTGACCACTGACATCCCAAGAGTATTTGTCAGGAATCAAGCTTACCATCGGGGTTGTGCTGCTCTGTCTTGGCGGGGGGCACAGTCTGGGGGTGCGCGGAGTGTGTTGTCAGCGAGTACCTTGTCTGGTGGTGGTTCCAGGGGACCAGAGCTCTGGCGGCATTCCCGCCAGCTGTGAGCACTGGACGCGGCCATGGCGACTCCTGCTCAGCGCGGCACTGAGTATTTAGGAAGGTCCAGAGCCTTCCTTCCTTTGCCAGGGCAACGTGTTTCTCAGCTGCGGCTGAGAGAGAGTACCTGTGCCTTATCTGCCTGCTTGTATACGCTCCTAGCCTGAACCTTGCCTGCTCCAACCTGCTGGACTTACCCTGCACCCTCCATATACCTTCTCACCTGCTTCATTTCACTCCCAGCTGGACTTCACTACCTCTGTCTGCATCACTTACAGCTCATCATACCTGCATTCTGTTTTAGCTCACCATACTTATACTGGGCTGTTCTGCCTGTCACTATCTGGACATTTGTTCATTAACCCTCACTACAGTTATCAAGTGTACTTTAGTGCTATACCTGGACTTTTTGTTGCCATTCCCATGTCTTCTCAGTCCTGTATTAAAAACCCCACTTTTTCATTTAAGTCTGCTCCTGTGTCTGCTTCTATCACCACCCCGGGTCCACAACAAATTCAGAACCTCACACCATGCTAGCTGTCTTAGATGTTATGATGAATTCTACTCCGGCTCAAGTTGCTGAGTCCGGTCCCACTCCAGTTGTTAAATTCGGTCCCACTCCGGCTCCAATTGTTAAATCCAGTCCCACTCCAGCTCCAGCTGCTAAGTCCGGTCCCACTCCGGCTCCAGTTGTTAAATTCGGTCCCACTCCGGCTCCAATTGTTAAATCCAGTCCCACTCCAGCTCCAGCTGCTAAGTCCGGTCCCACTACTGCTCCAGCTGCTAAGTCCGGTACCACTCCGGCTCCAGTCTGTATATCAAGTTCAACTCCATTCCAGCTTTGTTGTCAACTCTTAGTCTAGCTCCATTCCGTATCCAGTTTATATATCAAGTTCAACCTTATTCCAGCTTTGTTGTGAACTCTCAGTCCAGATACATTCCGGATCTAGTTTATATTTCAAGTTCAACTTCATTTCAGCTCTATTGTGAACTGAAAGTCTGGCACCATTCTGGTTGCATTGCTACTTCAAGTCCGGTTCCACACTGCTCCATTGATCTGTTCCACACTGATCCTACATACAGTCACACAGGTAAAGGATCATACATGCAGTCACACAGGTAAAGGATCATACATGCAGTCACACAGGGAGAGGATTATACATACAATCACACAGGTAGAGGATCCTATATGCAGTCACACAGGTAGAGGATTATACATACAGTCACACAGGGAGAGGATCATACATACAGTCACATAGGTAGAGGATCCTATATAGTGTCACACAGGTAGAGGATCATACATACAGTCACACAGGTAGAGGATCCTATATACAGTCACACAGGTAGAGGATCCTATATACAGTCACACAGGTAGAGGATCATACATACAGTCACACAGGTAGAGGATCATACATACAGTCACACTGGTAGAGGATTATACATACAGTCACACAGGTAGAGGATCATACAAACAGTCACATAGGTAGAGGATCCTATATACAGTCACACAGGTAGAGGATTATACATACAGTCACATAGGTAGAGGATCCTATATACAGTCACACAGGTAGAGTATTATAAGATCATGCACTTGGGTCTCAAAAATCTGAAGGCTAAATATAGTATTAATGGCACTATACCGGAAAGTACTGAAGAGGAAAGGGATCTAGGAGTCAATATTTCAGGTGACTTAAAGGCAATGAGGAAGGCAAGTCAGATGCTTGGTTGCACATAGGGAGAGGAATCAGTAGCAGAAAGAAAGAAGTGATAATAACACTGTATAGGTCATTGGTACGTCCTCATCTCGAATACTGTGTTCAATTCTGGAGGCCATATCTCCAGAAGGATATTAATACATTAGAGTGTACAAAGAATGGCAACTAAAATGGTGCAAGGTCTACACCACAAAATGTACCAGGAAAGACTAAAAGATCTTAATATGTATAGTTTGGAGCAGAGAAGTGATATCCTTCAGAAGAAGTAAGGATCAATAATGGTTGAGGTAATAATATGTTTAAAAATGGGGCAGACTAGATGGGCCAAGTGGTTCTTATATGACGTCAAATTCTATGTTTCTATCTATTATACATGCACTCACACAGGTAGAGGATCATACATGCAGTCACACAGGTAGAGGATTATACATTCAGTCACACAGGTAGAGGATCATACATACAGTCACACAGGTAGAGGATTATACATTCAGTCACACAGGTAGAGGATTATACATTCAGTCACACAGGTAGAGGATCATACATGCAGTCACACAGGTAGAGGACCATACATACAGTCACACAGGTGGAGGATCATACATACAGTCACACAGGTGGAGGATCATACATACAGTCACACAGGTAGAGGATCCTATATACAGTCACACAGGTAGAGGACCATACATGTTGGCAAAGTTGAGACACATACAGTTACACTCTCTCTTACCTTGCAGGCCAGGTAGCTCAAGTTGTCTTGTGACACTAAGCGGTATCAGTGGCGTCATGAGGTGGGTGCAGGCCACTCCCACCCGGGTGTCACCCTCGGAAGACACCAAAATGCCGGCTCCCCTGCAGTGACAGGAGTGGGTGCTGCAGTGTGACATTCTCCTGCAGCACCCGACTCCTGTCATAGAAGAGGAGCTGTCAGTGCAGACTGCCCAGCAGTGATGTCACCTAGTGCGGGGAGGGATGCAGTGTCCGTGACTAAGCTGTGCATCGCCGAAAAGGTGGCATGGACACACAGGAAGGGGGCCTGATCTTGTGTTCCAAACCCCTGTGGTCCCATGCTTATTACTGGGGGACGGGGGTGCTGGAGGTGTGGACAGCCCTGTGTGCAATACCGGCTCCCTCACAGTGACAGGAGCCGAGTGCTGCACTTAATACTACAGTGTAGTACCCGGCTCCTGTCACTGAGGGGGAGTCTGCACCTTGGTGTCACCCCTCTGCGGTTGACACCCGGGTGCGGCCCAGTGTCCGGGGGCAGCCCAGCATCTCCAGTGATGGTGGGATGCCCCCTGGAATGATGTTATCGGGATCCCCAGCAAGGCCTCCTTTTGGCCAGGTTGGGGGGGAGGATCCAGAGTGCACGCCAGATGTCACCAGACCCGGTGACACATCTGAGCTGTACTATAGCACCTACAGATGCTCAAATCGGGCATCCCAGTCCTTGCACAGTCAGACGCACGCTGAGGGGAAGGGCTGATACTAGCATTAGGATACAGTCGCAGTCATGACTAAGGCAATAGACGCTAAGTGGTCGCAGCAGCGTGCAGTTCTCAATCAGACCCTATAAACGATTTCAGCCACACAATCCTATAATAATAGATTTTTCTGGAGCAGATCCCCATAAAGCAGGGTCTGGGTGTACGCTGAGGACTGCACCAGGCACACAAGTAGTGCCCTGACATGTTTACCAAAGCGATCATTAATATTGTGGTTTTATGCAATGATGACAGGTTCACTGTAAGTCAGAGCATCCTGTACGAGACAACCACGTGAAAGCCCATTTCAACGCTAAACACTGTAACATCAGACAAGATGGTGCTGTCATTTATCTTCTTTATCTATGGTTTTCCTGATCCTTAAAGGGACAGGACAGAGACAATTATTGTGAGACCAATATAGGTTTACACAGGTCTCTCCTTGCTGAATAAAGCCCATGTCTGACTGAAACTTGCAGACCACTGCAACTTTTCATCACAATTAGGCAACTAGGTGGCGCTAGTTCATTAAAACTAAATTCATCAACTTCATCGAGAAACCGAAATGATAGTTTGTGCCAAAATTAAATACTAATATAAAGATACATGGTAAATTCTTCAAATTAAGTATACTGCACTGATTTTGTTTTCAAAACAGAAGAATAAGAGAGGCTGGTTTAAAACAAAATAATTTCTACAAGAAATAACTAATAATTTAAAAGAGTTTCCACCTTTAGAATAATTGGCCTGGACTTTCACTAAATACATTGCTATCATACTTCTTCTGTCTTACAGCTATGTAAATAATCAAGAAGAGCTATTCATATCACATTGTCCTTGCATTATAATTGCCTACTTTTGAAAAATCATTTCAGGGAGATTGTGAAAGCACCTATTAGCGCAGCGTGAAGTGGGCGTATACTGCTTCATCACAGATATCTCTTACTTACTTTCCTCTCCCAGAATGACCCGCTGCCCCATACACTAGTATCACAGATATCTCCTGCTTACCTTCCTCTCCCAGAATGGCCCACTGTCCCCATACACTAGTATCACAGATATCTCCTGCTTACCTTCCTCTCCCAGAATGGCCCACTGTCCCCATACACTAGTATCACAGATATCTCCTGCTTACCTTCCTCTCCCAGAATGGCCCACTATCCCCATACACTAGTATCACAGATATCTCCTGCTTACCTTCCTGTCCCAGAATGGCCCACTGTCCCCATACACTAGTATCACAGATATCTCCTGCTTACCTTCCTCTCCCAGAATGGCCCACTGTCCCCATACACTAGTATCACAGATATCTCCTGCTTACCTTCCTCTCCCAGAATGGCCCACTGTCCCCATACACTAGTATCACAGATATCTCCTGCTTACCTTCCTCTCCCGGAATGGCCGCTGTCCCCATACACTAGTATCACAGATATCTCCTGCTTACCTTCCTCTCCCAGAATGGCCCACTGTCCCCATACACTAGTATCACAGATATCTCCTGCTTACCTTCCTCTCCCAGAATGGCCCACTGTCCCCATACACTAGTATCACAGATATCTCCTGCTTACCTTCCTCTCCCAGAATGGCCCACTGTCCCCATACACTAGTATCACAGATATCTCCTGCTTACCTTCCTCTCCCAGAATGGCCCACTGTCCCCATACACTAGTATCACAGATATCTCCTGCTTACCTTCCTCTCCAAGAATGGCCCACTGTCCCCATACACTAGTATCACAGATATATCCTGCTTACCTTCCTCTCCCAGAATGGCCCACTGTTCCCATACACTAGTATCACAGATATCTCCTGCTTACCTTCCTCTCCCAGAATGGCCCACTGTTCCCATACACTAGTATCACAGATATCTCCTGCTTACCTTCCTCCCCGGAATGGCCCACTGTTCCCATACACTAGTATCACAGATATCTCCTGCTTACCTTCCTCTCCCGGAATGGCCGCTGTCCCCATACACTAGTATCACAGATATCTCCTGCTTACCTTCCTCTCCCAGAATGGCCCACTGTTCCCATACACTAGTATCACAGATATCTCCTGCTTACCTTCCTCTCCCAGAATGGCCCACTGTTCCCATACACTAGTATCACAGATATCTCCTGCTTACCTTTCTCTCCCGGAATGGCCCCCTGTCCCCATACACTAGTATCACAGATATCTCCTGCTTACCGTTCTCTCCCGGAATGTCCCGCTGTCCTCATACACTAGTATCACAGATATCTCCTGCTTACCTTTCTCTCCCGGAATGGCCTGCTGTCCCCATACACTAGTATCACAGATATCTCCTGCTTACCTTCCTCTCCCAGAATGGCCCACTGTCCACATACACTAGTATCACAGATATCTCCTGCTTACCTTCCTCTCCCAGAATGGCCCACTGTCCCCATACACTAGTATCACAGATATCTCCTGCTTACCTTTCTCTCCCGGAATGGCCCGCTGTCCTCATACACTAGTATCACAGATATCTCCCGCTTACCTTCCTCTTCAGGTGTGGCCCGCTGTCCCCATACACTAATATCACAGATATCTCCTGCTTACCTTCCTCTCCCTAAATGGCCCGCTGTCCCCATACACTAGTATCACATATCTCCTGCTTACCTTTCTCTCCCAGAATGGCCCCCTGTCCCCATACACTAGTATCACAGATATCTCCTACTTACCTTCCTCTCCCAGAATGGCCCGCTGTCCCCATACACTAGTATCACAGATATCTCCTGCTTACCTTTCTCTCCCAGAATGGCCCGCTGTCCCCATACACTAGTATCACAGATATCTCCTGCTTACCTTTCTCTTCCGGTGTGGCCCGCTGTCCCCATACACTAATATCACAGATATCTCCTGCTTACCTTTCTCTCCCGGAATGGCCCGCTGTCCCCATACACTAGTATCACAGATATCTCCTGCTTCCCTTTCTCTCCCGGAATGGCCCGCTGTCCCCCTACACTAGTATGGGGATAAAAATGCATCAAGCTCCGAAAATACAATAATTTCGGAACTTGACTGTGAGAGCAGGGGTGTATCTATAAAGGGTGCAGGGTGTGTGGCGCACACGGGCCTCTGGGTCCAGGGGGGCCCCGCACTGCACACCCTGCAACCATAGTATTACTTACCTCTCCGGAGTCCCACTTTGGCGCGGGTGTCCGGCGCTGTAAAAACTACTGGAAAATGGCCACCGCGGCTATTTTCCCATAATTTGCGCATGCGCAGTACAGAAAAAATGGCCGCCATGGCCATTTTCCCGGTGACCTGCGCAAACTCTATAGACTCTGGGTGCACTCTAGTGCCCAGAGTCTATAAGTGCGCCGCTGCCTGTGCGCACAGCTCAGTGTGCTGCCCGCCGCCGGACAGAGAGGAGGGGGCCCGTGTCGGAGACTGCACACGGGCCCCCTCCTCTCTAGAAACGCCCCTGTGTGAGAGCATTCGCTATCTTTAGATGGAGTTTGCTTGAGTCCCAGGTTGCGAAGAGGGAGCCTTTCTTGTGTGCATGCGTGACCTGTAGGCGCACTAGTTTTACTGCTCCTTCTGAAAGTAGCAGTGAATCTGCTCGGGGAGACAGCTGATTTTCGGAACAGTTGTCTCCGCGCCGGGTTAGTATGATAATTATCGAGGTGCAATAATTAACATGATGACTAGACCCCTGAAACTTTTCAGGGCTTGCTCATGTATTGTGTTTTACAGGGGGTTCCATATACTGTAAATGCCAAGAGAAACCTTATATGAAAATGCCTGTAGTCATAGGGATCATTGTGCCTTATACCCAATGCAGGGAAATGGCGCTGATTATACTATTTGAATGTATATATCTCTGATTTCTCCCCCACCCCAAGTATATAATAGCTACATCATGTGGGTAAGGTGCAATTAAAGAGACTGCTAGACTCTTCAGGGAGTCAGGGAGATTGCTACTATTTCAGGGAGTCTTCTTAACAATCAGGAAGAGTTGGCAAGTATGCCTTGCATGCCCCAGCTTTGACGTCCTCTCATTAGGGGCTCTATTCAACATGTTAATTATTGGCGACCATTATAGGAGGGATCCCTTTTCACGAACCTGGACTCCTTGCCACAGCGGGTAGCGGGAGCACTTGCCATCTGAAGATGGCGAATGCTCCCACAGTCAAGCTCCGAAAAAATATTGAATTCTGTCCCCATACTAGTGTATAGGAACAGCGGGCCATTCCGTTAAGCAGGAGATATCTGTAATACTAGTGTATGGGGACAGCGGGCCATTCCAGTAAGCAGGAGATATCTGTGATACTAGTGTATGGGGACAGCGGGCCATTCCGGTAAGCAGGAGATATCTGTGATACTAGTGTATAGGGACAGCGGGCCATTCCGGTAAACAGGAGATATCTGTGATACTAGTGTAAATTTACTAAAGGGCAATTGGAGTAGAATTCGTAAAATTCTACTCCAACCCCTAAGTATCACTTATTTTTAGTAATCAGATCGCATTTCCCATAATTGTAATGGGAAATGTGATCCGACCAAAGTTACTAAAAATAAATTGTAAAAAAATACCGGGGAAAGCCCTGTGATAATAACGCCGGTCCCAGTGATCAGCTGTGTGGTCTAAACAGACCGCAAGCTGATCTCTGCTAAAAAAAAAAAAATTTACTTACCTGACTCCATGGACCGGTGATCGAGGCTCCGGTGATGTCCTCCATGTCTCCGGTCAGCTGGTCTCCCATGGTGCACTGGGGCCCGGTCATCAGGCGATCGGATCCCAGCGCAGTATGGGATATCCGCTGACCGGAGGCATGGAAGACATCACCAGAGCACCGATGACTGCAGGTAAGTGCTATTAAGGGAGGGGGGTTGCGGGGGGGAGGTCGCAGGGGGGGTCCGCGATCACAAGAGGCGGGGCTTAGCGCCAGGGGTTAGCAGTGGTGGCCGGTCGGCGCATGCGCTGGCACTTTGTCATGGTATTTTTTGCGAAAATACCGTGTCTAGTGTGCGTAGGCAATTCGCAGGGACAGAGCTTTATCGCAGGCTCTGTCCCTGCAAGGGATTTGTAGTAAATCCCTGTGATATTACCTGAATTCACAATGTGAATTCAGGCAATATCACACTAAAATCTGCATTACAAATGCGGATTGTAGTAAATAGAGCCCTTAGACTGCATATTGTAGTGTGATATTACCGACTGAACTCGCATTGTGAATTCAGGCAATATCACAGGGATTTACTAAAAATCCCCTGCAGGGACAGAGCTCTGTCCCTGCGAATCCCCTCTGTACACTTATTACGGTACTTTTTGGAAAAAATACCGTGACAAGTGCCCACGCATGCGCCGACTAGCCACCGCTAAGCCCCCCACTAAGCTACCCCCACAATCATGACCCTCCCCCCCACGACCCTCCCCTTCCTTAATTACACTTATCTCTGGTGATCGGGGCTCCGGTGATGTCCTCCATGGCTCCGGTCAGCTGGTCTCTCATCCTGTACTGGGACCCGGTCAGCTGATGACCGAGTCCCAGTCCAGGGTGGGAGACCAGCTGACCCGTGGGAGGACATCACCAGAGCCCTGATCTTTGGTCCCTGGACTCAGGTAAGTTATTTTATTTTTTTTTTACTATTTTTACGGGTCCGATAGCACTCAATGTTACTGATATTGCATAAACTTCCTGGAGATGACGTGTGCTACTAAGGGAATGTGGGCGGCTTATGACTGGCTAGTGGCGTCTTACATCCAGCACATGATCGCAAGCTAAGACATAGTGGGTGGACTAATGTATTACCGTGCGATCGCAGCTTTTGCATATATTAGCAGCTGACGGCTGCATGCGAACGCATCTAACGAGTGGGTCTGAATTGAGCCCAGGGTTCCAATACGGATCAGACATAGAACTTCCTTGGCACCGACCCAGGATATTCCCAAATCGGCGCCATTCACACCTGAGCCGGGTCTGCCGTGACCCGGTTCTTCCGGCATTGAAGTGGACACTTGGAGATTCATCTCCTAGCGCCACTGAAGCCGACCAATCGGCTGGCATGCGACGTGATCTGGGTCATCGTGACCAGGATTGCGCCATTTACACTGCAGGATGGCACGGGCACGACCCATGGCTAACCCTGCAAAATACTGAGTTGGATCCCCGGGTACCGGGGTGATGTAAAAGGGGTATCAGTGTGGAAAATGATAGAAAGCAATATTTTTTTGGGAGAAAATAATTGATGTAGCTAAATTGGGGGTACATTAAAATGGGTACTAGTACATTTTTGTGTCTATAAAGTGCAGTTTTACAAATTTTTTAAAATACACCTGTTGCAGCCACCTGCAATCCTAAAACACCTGTCCCAGCCATACAGCACCCCAAAGTATCTGTATAAGGGCCAGATGTACTAAGCTCTGGAAAGTGATAAAATGGAGAGTGATAAGCTACCAGCCAATCAGCCCCTAACTGTCATTTTTCAAACACAGCCTGTGACATGACAGAGCTGATTGCCTGTTTATCACTCTCCATTTTATCACTTTTCAGAGCTTAGTACACCTCTCCCCCCACCAGTACTTTAAACGCATTTTCTAACACTTTTAAAATTTTCACCCCAAAAATTACATGTCATAATTAGGGGGAATTAAGTTCTGAACCAAGTCCACACATATTTAGTCAAAAATAGGGATTTTGCAAAGTTTGCACCCGCGTGCGCTTTTCAACAAAACGCGACTTTTTGCACCTAATTGAAAAGTCGACATGGCCCTAAGTGGGGGGTGTCATGACAGTTGCTAGGCAACCTGGACAATTTGTGTCCATACTACTGTACCTGTTGGTCCTGGCTGTTGCTACCCCCTGACACTTTCTTTGACCATTCCCCCATCCCAGTACAGTGCACCATTAGCCCCTTAGGTTCCCACCTTGGTGAAGACAAGGGATCTGCTCACTCTGTCCCTGTTCCTCCTAGGGGCACCTCCCTGTGGTGCAGGACTTCACCATCAGACCGGTCCTGAGGTATGTATGGGCGGATGCATTCATGATGTGATACATCCCGCCACCTTTCACATGCCTGCCAGTGTTAGTAATGCCAGTATGCATGAAGAACACCACAAAGGGCCGATCTGTCAGTAAGAGCTGCCCCTCTGGTGTAATTCTGGGCATCCCGCATTTTTTGGGGATTTGACTGCATTTCACCCTTTGCTGCATCCTGCCCTAAATGTGTAAGTACCACAACAGTGGAGCAACTACTGCCTATGCAGGGGATGCTGGACCCGGCGATGACGGTGAAGCCATAGCTGCCTCACTCCTGCAATGGGGGGGAGTCCCACCAGTGCCTGGATCTGCAGTCCTTTGCTGATCATTCACAGAGGGCTGCATGTACACAGTGACCCCATGTTAGCGTGTACTCAGATGATAGTGGCTATATTCAGCCGTGGTTAGCACATGTTTACAGGGCCTGGAAATAAAGTTCTGTCCTTCGTTTCCTACTTTCCTTTAAATTAGGGGTGAGCGGGTTCGGATTTCTAAAATCCGAACCCCCCCGAGCCCCCCCGATCCGAGTCCGATCCGAGTCAGGCTCGACTTTTCCCGCCTGACTCGGATCTGAAATCGAGGCAAAACGTCATCATCCCGCCTTCCGAGTCTCGCGGGTTTTGGATCCTATATAAGGTACCCGCGTCGGCGCCATTTTCTCACTCGGCTGTGGACAGTGAAGAGGGAGGGTGGGAGTTAGGGCTGTGTAGTGTAGTGTAGTGTAGTGCTGCTGTTGTCCACTACTTCAAAGTCCATAGGGGCTGGCTGTGTTGTGCTGTGCTGCTGTTGTTAATAGGGGCTGTGTCCACTACTTCAAAGTCCATAGGGGCTGGCTGGACTGTGTTGTGCAGTCAGTTCTCCATAGGGGCTGTGTCCACTCCAAAGTCCTGTGCAGTGTCCCAGTCCTAAAGGAGAGCTGTAGTGTTGTCCAGGGGGTGCTCTGTCCATCAGGGGCGCTCCCCCCAAGTGCTAAAAAAATAATATATTTTCTGTGTTTGTGAATTGTGTGCGCAGTAGCCGCACGTGCATCAACAAAGTAGTGCCAAGCGTGCGCCTGTGTCATAAGTAAAGGGCCGGCTGGCTTGACCGTTAAAGGGTGCTGTAACCCCCGAAAGTACACTCCAGTCCAAACCAAAAAAAAATTATTTTCTGTGTTTGTGAATTGTGTGCGCAGTAGCCGCACGTGCATCAACAAAGTAGTGCCAAGCGTGCTCCTGTGTCATAAGTAAAGGGCCGGCTGGCTTGACCGTTAAGGGTGCTGTAACCCCCGAAAGTACACTCCAGTCCAAACCAAAAAAAATATTATTTTCTGTGTTTGTGAATTGTGTGCGCAGTAGCCGCACGTGCATCAACAAAGTAGTGCCAAGCGTGCGCCTGTGTCATAAGTAAAGGGCCGGCTGGCTTGACCGTTAAGGGTGCTGTAACCCCCGAAAGTACACTCCAGTCCAAACCAAAAAAAATATTATTTTCTGTGTTTGTGAATTGTGTGCGCAGTAGCCGCACGTGCATCAACAAAGTAGTGCCAAGCGTGCACCTGTGTCATAAGTAAAGGGCCGGCTGGCTTGACCGTTAAGGGTGCTGTAACCCCCGAAAGTACACTCCAGTCCAAACCAAAAAAAAAATTATTTTCTGTGTTTGTGAATTGTGTGCGCAGTAGCCGCACGTGCATCAACAAAGTAGAGCCAAGCGTGCGCCTGTGTCATAAGTAAAGGGCCGGATGGCTTGACCGTTAAAGGGTGCTGTAACCCCCGAAAGTACACTCCAGTCCAAACCAAAAAAAAATTATTTTCTGTGTTTGTGAATTGTGTGCGCAGTAGCCGCACGTGCATCAACAAAGTAGTGCCAAGCGTGCGCCTGTGTCATAAGTAAAGGGCCGGCTGGCTTGACCGTTAAGGGTGCTGTAACCCCCGAAAGTACACTCCAGTCCAAACCAAAAAAAAATTATTTTCTGTGTTTGTGAATTGTGTGCGCAGTAGCCGCACGTGCATCAACAAAGTAGTGCCAAGAGTGCGCCTGTGTCATAAGTAAAGGGCCGGCTGGCTTGACCGTTAAAGGGTGCTGTAACCCACAAAGTACACTCCAGTCCAAACCAAAAAAAAAATTATTTTCTGTGTTTGTGAATTGTGTGCGCAGTAGCCGCACGTGCATCAACAAAGTAGTGCCAAGCGTGCGCCTGTGTCATAAGTAAAGGGCCGGCTGGCTTGACCGTTAAAGGGTGCTGTAACCCCCAAAGTACACTCCAGTCCAAACCAAAAAAAATATTATTTTCTGTGTTTGTGAATTGTGTGCGCAGTAGCCGCACGTGCATCAACAAAGTAGTGCCAAGCGTGCGCCTGTGTCATAAGTAAAGGGCCGGCTGGCTTGACCGTTAAAGGGTGCTGTAACCCCCAAAGTACACTCCAGTCCAAACCAAAAAAAATATTATTTTCTGTGTTTGTGAATTGTGTGCGCAGTAGCCGCACGTGCATCAACAAAGTAGTGCCAAGCGTGCGCCTGTGTCATAAGTAAAGGGCCGGCTGGCTTGACCGTTAAAGGGTGCTGTAACCCCCAAAGTACACTCCAGTCCAAACCAAAAAAAAAATTATTTTCTGTGTTTGTGAATTGTGTGCGCAGTAGCCGCACGTGCATCAACAAAGTAGTGCCAAGCGTGCGCCTGTGTCATAAGTAAAGGGCCGGCTGGCTTGACCGTTAAAGGGTGCTGTAACCCCCAAAGTACACTCCAGTCCAAACCAAAAAAAAAATTATTTTCTGTGTTTGTGAATTGTGTGCGCAGTAGCCGCACGTGCATCAACAAAGTAGTGCCAAGCGTGCGCCTGTGTCATAAGTAAAGGGCCGGCTGGCTTGACCATTAAAGGGTGCTGTAACCCCCGAAAGTACACTCCAGTCCAAACCAAAAAAAAATTATTTTCTGTGTTTGTGAATTGTGTGCGCAGTAGCCGCACGTGCATCAACAAAGTAGTGCCAAGCGTGCGCCTGTGTCATAAGTAAAGGGCCGGCTGGCTTGACCGTTAAAGGGTGCTGTAACCCCCAAAGTACACTCCAGTCCAAACCAAAAAAAATATTATTTTCTGTGTTTGTGAATTGTGTGCGCAGTAGCCGCACGTGCATCAACAAAGTAGTGCCAAGCGTGCGCCTGTGTCATAAGTAAAGGGCCGGCTGGCTTGACCGTTAAAGGGTGCTGTAACCCCCGAAAGTACACTCCAGTCCAAACCAAAAAAAAATTATTTTCTGTGTTTGTGAATTGTGTGCGCAGTAGCCGCACGTGCATCAACAAAGTAGTGCCAAGCGTGCGCCTGTGTCATAAGTAAAGGGCCGGCTGGCTTGACCATTAAAGGGTGCTGTAACCCCCGAAAGTACACTCCAGTCCAAACCAAAAAAAAATTATTTTCTGTGTTTGTGAATTGTGTGCGCAGTAGCCGCACGTGCATCAACAAAGTAGTGCCAAGCGTGCGCCTGTGTCATAAGTAAAGGGCCGGCTGGCTTGACCGTTAAAGGGTGCTGTAACCCCCAAAGTACACTCCAGTCCAAACCAAAAAAAAAAATATTTTCTGTGTTTGTGAATTGTGTGCGCAGTAGCCGCACGTGCATCAACAAAGTAGTGCCAAGCGTGCGCCTGTGTCATAAGTAAAGGGCCGGCTGGCTTGACCGTTAAAGGGTGCTGTAACCCCCAAAGTACACTCCAGTCCAAACCAAAAAAAATATTATTTTCTGTGTTTGTGAATTGTGTGCGCAGTAGCCGCACGTGCATCAACAAAGTAGTGCCAAGCGTGCGCCTGTGTCATAAGTAAAGGGCCGGCTGGCTTGACCGTTAAAGGGTGCTGTAACCCCCAAAGTACACTCCAGTCCAAACCAAAAAAAATATTATTTTCTGTGTTTGTGAATTGTGTGCGCAGTAGCCGCACGTGCATCAACAAAGTAGTGCCAAGCGTGCGCCTGTGTCATAAGTAAAGGGCCGGCTGGCTTGACCGTTAAAGGGTGCTGTAACCCCCAAAGTACACTCCAGTCCAAACCAAAAAAAATATTATTTTCTGTGTTTGTGAATTGTGTGCGCAGTAGCCGCACGTGCATCAACAAAGTAGTGCCAAGCGTGCGCCTGTGTCATAAGTAAAGGGCCGGCTGGCTTGACCGTTAAAGGGTGCTGTAACCCCCAAAGTACACTCCAGTCCAAACCAAAAAAAAAATTATTTTCTGTGTTTGTGAATTGTGTGCGCAGTAGCCGCACGTGCATCAACAAAGTAGTGCCAAGCGTGCGCCTGTGTCATAAGTAAAGGGCCGGCTGGCTTGACCGTTAAAGGGTGCTGTAACCCCCGAAAGTACACTCCAGTCCAAACCAAAAAAAAATTATTTTCTGTGTTTGTGAATTGTGTGCGCAGTAGCCGCACGTGCATCAACAAAGTAGTGCCAAGCGTGCGCCTGTGTCATAAGTAAAGGGCCGGCTGGCTTGACCGTTAAAGGGTGCTGTAACCCCCAAAGTACACTCCAGTCCAAACCAAAAAAAATATTATTTTCTGTGTTTGTGAATTGTGTGCGCAGTAGCCGCACGTGCATCAACAAAGTAGTGCCAAGCGTGCGCCTGTGTCATAAGTAAAGGGCCGGCTGGCTTGACCGTTAAAGGGTGCTGTAACCCCCGAAAGTACACTCCAGTCCAAACCAAAAAAAAATTATTTTCTGTGTTTGTGAATTGTGTGCGCAGTAGCCGCACGTGCATCAACAAAGTAGTGCCAAGCGTGCGCCTGTGTCATAAGTAAAGGGCCGGATGGCTTGACCGTTAAAGGGTGCTGTAACCCCCGAAAGTACACTCCAGTCCAAACCAAAAAAAAATTATTTTCTGTGTTTGTGAATTGTGTGCGCAGTAGCCGCACGTGCATCAACAAAGTAGTGCCAAGCGTGCGCCTGTGTCATAAGTAAAGGGCCGGCTGGCTTGACCGTTAAGGGTGCTGTAACCCCCGAAAGTACACTCCAGTCCAAACCAAAAAAAAATTATTTTCTGTGTTTGTGAATTGTGTGCGCAGTAGCCGCACGTGCATCAACAAAGTAGTGCCAAGAGTGCGCCTGTGTCATAAGTAAAGGGCCGGCTGGCTTGACCGTTAAAGGGTGCTGTAACCCACAAAGTACACTCCAGTCCAAACCCAAAAAAAAATTATTTTCTGTGTTTAGCCGCACGTATATATCAAATCGATATAACATAAATGGAGGACCAAACTTTCTCCGATAAAAATAAAATAGAGAAAGATCAAGAACCACTTCCTCCTAGTGCTGAAGCTGCTGCCACTAGTCATGACATAGACGATAACATGCCATCAACGTCGTCTGCCAAGGCCGATGCCCAATGTCATAGTAGAGGGCACATACAATCCCAAATGGCAAAGTTCAGGAAAATGACCTTGAAAAAGACATTTAAATCAGCTGAAGAGAAACGTAAACTTGCCAATATGCCATTTACGACACGGAGTGGCAAGGAACGGCTAAGGTCGATCCCTAGTATGTTCATGACTAGTGGTTCAGCTTCACATGACGATGGAAGCCCTCCTCCCACTAAAAAAATCAAAAGAGTTAAGCTGGCTAAAGCACAGCGAAGAACTGTGCTTTCTAAGAAGATATCACAAATCCCCAAGGAGAGTCCAAGTGTGGTGGTGGTTGCGATGCCTGACCTTCCCAGCACTGGACGTGAAGAGGTGGCTCTTTCCACCATTTGCACGCCCCCTGCAAGTGCTGAAAGGAGCACCCACAGTCCACTTGCTGATATGCAAATTGAAGATGTCACTGTTGAAGTACAACAGGATGAGGATACTGGTGTAGCTGGCGCTGAGGAGGAAGTTGGCGAGGAGGATTCTGATGGTGATGTGGTTTGTTTAAATCAGGCTCCGGGGGAGACAGTTGTTGTCCGTGGGATGAAAAAGCCCATCACGGTCATGCCTGGGCAGAAGACCAAACATTCCACCTCTTTGGTCTGGCAATATTTCTATCCAAATCCGGACAACAACTGTCTTGCCATATGTACCATATGTAAAGGTGAAATAAGTAGGGGTAGGGACGTCAACCACCTAGGAACATCCTCCCTTATACGGCACCTGCAGCGCGTTCATAAAAAGTTACTGTCAAGTTCAGAAACTTTGGCTAAGACCGTAAGCAGTCCAGGGACACCTAAATCCCGTTGTCCTGTTGTATCCAAGCGCCTGCAAACCACACCGTCAACTCCCTCCTCGTCAATTTCCTCCTTAGTCAGGATCGGAAGTAGTCCTGCAGGCCATGTCACTGGCATGACTGACTCTCCTATCCGGGATTCCTCTGGAGGATCCTGCATTGCTACGCCTACTGCTGCCGCTGCTGCTGTTGCTGCTGCTGGGAGTCGTTCATCATCCCAGAGAGGAAGTAGGAACACCACTACTTTTACTAAACAATTGACCCTCCAACAGTCCTTAGCGAGGAGGATGAAGTATGACAGCAGTCATCCTGAAGCAAAACGTATAACTGAGGCCTTGACTGCTATGTTGGTGTTAGACGTGCGTCCGGTATCCGCCATTAGTGCAGTGGGATTTAGACAATTGATGGAGGTAGTGTGTCCCCGGTTCCAAATCCCGTCTAGATTCCACTTCACTAGGCAGGCGATACCGAGACTGTACAGAAACGTCAGAAAAAGTGTCCTCAGTGTCCTGAAAAATGCCGTTGTACACAATGTCCACTTAACCACGGACATGTGGACAAGTGGAACAGGGCAGACTAAGGACTATATGACTGTGACAGCCCACTGGGTAGATGTATCACCTTACGCAGCAACAGCAGCAGCGTCACCAGTAGCAGCATCTCAGAAACGCCAGCTCGTTACAAGGCAGGCTACGCTGTGTATCACCGGTTTCAGTAAGAGGCACACCGCCGACAACCTCTTAGAGAAACTGAGGGAAATCATCGCCCAGTGGCTTACCCCACTTAGACTCTCCTGGGGATTTGTGATATCTGACAACGCCACCAATATTGTGCGGGCATTACATCTGGGCAAATTCCAGCACGTCCCATGTTTTGCTCACACAATAAACTTGGTGGTGCAGAATTTTCTGAAAAGCGACAGGGGCGTGCAGGAGACGCTTTGGGTGGCCCGAAAAATTTCTGGCCACTTTCGCCATTCAGCGACTGCGTGCCGAAGACTGGAGCGCCAGCAAACACTCTTGAACCTGCCCCGCCATCACCTGAAGCAAGAGGTTGTGACGCGGTGGAACTCAACCCTCTATATGCTTCAGAGGATGGAGGAGCAGCAAAAGGCCATACAAGCCTATACATCCACCTATGACATAGGCAAAGGAGGGGGTATGCACCTGACTCAAGCGCAGTGGAGAATGATTTCCGTGTTGTGCAAGGTTCTCCAGCCCTTCGAACTTGCCACACGTGAAGTCAGTTCAGACACAGCCAGCTTGAGTCAGGTCATTCCCCTCATCAGGCTTTTGCAGAAGCAGCTGGAGAAAGTGAAGGAGGAGCTAAGATGGAGCGATTCCGCTCGGCATGTGGGACTTGTGGATGAAGCCCTTCATTCGCTTTGCCAGGATTCCAGGGTGGTCAATCTGTTGAAATCAGACCACTACATTTTGGCCACCGTGCTTGATCCTAGGTTTAAAGCCTATGTGGTGTCTCTCTTTCCGGCCGACACAAGCCTGCAGAGGTGCAAAGACCTGCTGGTGAACACACTGTCAGCTGAAGCGGAACGTGACACGTCAACGGCTCCTTCTTCATTTTCTCCCGCAACTGGGGCTGCCAGGAAAAAACTTAGGTATCCTAAGCAACCCGCTGGCGGTGATGCAGGGCAGGCAGGACCAAGTTTGGACATCTGGTCCGGACTGAAGGACCTGGCAACAATTTCTGACATGTCTACTGTCACTGCATATGATACTGTCACCATTGACAGAATGGTGGAGGATTACATCGGTGACAGCATCCAAGTAGGCATGTCAGACAGTCCATACCTGTACTGGCAGGAAAAAGAGGCAATTTGGAGGCCCCTGTACAAGCTGGCTCTATTTTACCTGAGTTGCCCCCCCTCCAGTGTGTACTCCGAAAGAGTGTTTAGTGCAGCCGGGAACCTTGTCAGCGAAAGGCGTAGGAGGTTGCTTCCACAGAATGTGGAGAAGATGATGTTCATCAAAATGAATTATCAGCTCTTCCAGGCAGACCAGCCTCCAGAAGGTACAGAGGGACCTGTGGTGGTGGATTCAAGTGGGGACGAGTTAATACTTTGTGAGGATGAGGATGTACACACTGAAGAGGGTGAGGAATCGGTGGATGAGGAGGATGAGGATGACATCTTGCCTCCGTAGAGCCAGTTTGTGCAGGGACACATTAATTGCCAGCTTGTTTTGTGGGGGCCCAAACGAACCAATCATTTCAGCCACAGTTGTGTGGCAGACCCTGGCGCTGAAATGATTGATTTGTTAAAGTGTGCATGTCCTGTTTATACAACATAAGGGTGGGTGGAGGGCCCAAGGACAATTCCATCTTGCACTTCTTTTTTTTCTTTGCATTATGTACAGTTTGGGGCCTAGTTTTTCTAACTGCCATCCTGTCTGCCACTGCAGTGTCACTCCTAGATGGGTCACGTGTTTGTGCCGCCCACTCGTGTCGCTTAGCATAGTCATCCAGCTACCTCGGTGCAACCTTTTGGACATGAAAACACTATTGTGAGGTGTGAGGTGTTCAGAATAGACTGGAAATGAGTGGAAATTAAGGTTATTGAGGTTAATAATAGCATAGGAGCAGAGAAACCAACAAATTCTGTGATTTTAGCTGTTTTTATGCTTTTTAAAAAAAAAATACAGATCCAAAACACAAAACCCAGAACCCAAAACACGGAAGGGTGGTTTTGGCAAAACCAATCCAGATCCAAAACACGAAGAAAGATCCAGATCCAAAACCAAAACACAAAACACGAAAAGTGGCCGGTGCACACCCCTACTTTAAATACTGTGGGACTGCCATTCATATTGACACAGGGTATTGGGGCACACTGTAGGGCCTTATCTGTGCTCTGTGGAGTGTAAAGTCTCAGGGGCGCGTCCATACAGCATGCACACCATGGAGGAAGACGCGCGGTAACGGTGCACATGTGCATTAGTGCAAGTCGGAGTTCAGGCCCCTGGGAAAGAGCCACGGCAGGTCCTAGTGCCCGTCAGCTCTAGGCCATGAACAGTGGTAGTGCTGAACGTTCCTCACCTAACAGTATCATCCCATCACTGTGCCTCATACTCTCCAGTGCTAATAACTGCTTTGCTTTGATGAGCATGGTAAAACGTGTTATTTTGAACCTTGCATAAACTCCCCTAGAAGCCCCGTAAGCCTGGAGAGGCAGAACAGAAGTCTGCAAACACAACTGATTTATGGTGAGGACCTGAGCAAAAAAAATGTCTGATATTGCCCTAATCACTGCCAATGTCCTCTGGTCAATGAGTATGAAAAGTTCCTTAGACAAATCTTTCTAGTGATCTTCAATATGTTCCTCCAGTGGTGGTATCAAAGATCAACAGTGTATAGAAAGACAGTGAATAGGTCAACACCAGATGGTCGACAGGCAATAGGTCGACAGGGTCAAAAGGTCGACCGTTAAAATGTCTACATGGATTAAAGTCAACAGGATCAAATGGTTGATAGGGCCAAGAGGTTGACGCACAAATAGTCGACACAGAAAATGTCAACAATTTTTGGGGTATTTTAACTCTAATCCTCACCCTAACCCTTACCCTCCCCATAGTGCCTATACCTAACTTTCCTCCTGGTGTCTAACCCTAACAATCTCCATAGTACCCAACCCTAACCCTGCTCTAGTGCCCAACCCTAACCCTCTCCCTAGTGCCCAACCCTGACTGTCCCCTTCTGCTGCCTAACCCTAACCCTCCGCCAAGTGCCTAACCCTAATCCTCACCCTAACCCTTACCCAGATCCATAGACTTTTTGGTGCCCTATGCCAGAAAGAGCATTGGCACCCCCCCACCCAATAAAGGGCCATGGCTTCATGGGGAAGGGCCAGGGAAGAGATAGGAGAGGTCAGGAGATGCTGGGGATGAAATAAGAGGAAGCTACAAACAAGAATGATAATAAACAGAAATGTGACAGGCCCAAACAGCGCCCCTTGACCTGTGGTGCCCTGTGCGATGGCACCGGCAGCACTATCCTAGCTACGGCCCTGCCCTTACCCTCCCCATAGTGCCTAACATTAACTATCCCCCTGCTGCCTAACCCTAACCCTCCCCCTAGTGCCCAACTCTCACCCTCCCCATAGTGCCTAACCCTAACCCTCCCCCTAGTGCCCAACTCTCACCCTCCCCCCTAGTGCCCAACCCTAACTGTCCCCTTCTGCAGACTAACCCTAACCCTCTGCCAAGTGCCTAACCCATGACGTCTCTCCCATAGTGCAGAGAAGCAGCCGAGCGGACCGGACGGCAGCGGACATGGGAGCGGGGTTTAAGGTATTAGTTGTTATTTTTTGTGTGCAGGCAGCTTTATTACTGGGGGCAATACGTGGAGGACATTATTACTGGGGACAATGCTTGGGAGGCATTACTATTTGGGGCAATACTCGGGGGACATTAATACTGGGGGCAATACTCGGGGGACATTAATACTGGGTGTAATACTCGGGAGGCATTACTACTGGGGGCAATGCTCGGGGGGCATTACTACTGGGGGCAATGCTTGGGTGGCATTACTACTGGGGGCAATACTCGGGGTACATTACTACTGGGGGCAATACTCGGTAGGCATTACTACTGGGGGCAATGCTCAGGGGGCATTACTACTGGGGGCAATGCTTGGGGGGCATTACTACTGGGGGCAATGTTTGGGGGGCATTACTACTGGGGGCAATGCTTGGGGGACATTACTACTGGGGGCAATACTCGGGGTACATTACTACTGGGGGCAATACTCGGGGTACATTACTACTGGGGGCAATACTCAGGGGCATTACTACTGGGGGCATTACTCAGGGGGCATTACTATTGGGGGCTTTACAACTTGGGGGCGGTGCATTACTACTGGGGCACTACTGCAGGGGGCACTATTACAGAAGGAGCATTACTATTGGGGACACTAATACAGGGGCATTACTACTGGGGGCATTTATACAGAGGGCTCCACTACAGGAGGCATTACTACTGGGGCATTACTATTGGTGGCATTACCACAGGGGGCATTACTACTGGTGGAATTACTACTGGGGGGCATTACTACTGAGGGCATTACTATTCTGGGCTCTACTACAGGGGCATTACTACTGGGGGCATTTATAAAGGAGGCATAACTATTGGGGACACTACAATAGGGGGCATAACTACTATTGGCACTACTAATGGGGGTATTGAATAGGGGGCACTGCATAAGGAGCACCACTCCTGGGGGCACTACTACTGTGGGCTCTGCATATGGGACACTACTACTGTGAGCACTGTGACATTACTGTGGGCTCTGCATAAGGTCCCCATTGCGCATGCCCCCAGTTTGTCCACATTTAGTAGGGGCCCTCACATGTTTGTTGCCCAGGGGCCCCCACAGACCTTAATCCAGCCCTGTGCCCAACCCTAACCCTCCCCACAGTGAAAGTCAACAGGATCAAATGGTGGATAGGGCCAAAAGGACGACGCACAAATAGTCGACACAGAAAAGGTCAACACTTTTTTTGTATTTTAACCCTAATCCTCACCCTAACCCTTACCCTCCCCATAGTGCCTATCCCTAATTTTCCCTCTGGTGCCCAACCTTAACTGTCCCCGTCTGCAGCCTACCCCTAACCCTCCGCTAAGTGCCTAATCCTCACCCTAAACCTTACCCACCCCATAGTGCATAACCCTATCTCTCCCCCTGGTGCCTAACCCCAACCCTCCCCCTAGTCCCCAACCCTAACCCTCTGCCCCTGACCCTCATCCTAAACCAGAAAATCATGTAAAATCATTTAAAATAAAACATTTGTCAACCTTTTCTGTGTCAACTATCTGTGTGTCGACCTTTTCACCATGTCAACCATTTTACCTGTAGATCTAAGTTCATGTCGACATTTTAACTGTCCACCATTTGACCCTGTCGAGCATCTGGTACCGACCTATAATGACGGCCAATCTAGACACTGTAGATCTTCCGTTCGGATACCTTTCCTACAAATTCAGCATTTTCTATGGCACTTTTCTGTTTCCAGGTTTTATCATACTCAGGACCTGATTAAGACCCGCTCGCTAGAAGCGTTTGTACGCAACCGCTCGGCTGCTAATATATGCATAGGTTGCGATCGCACGGCCAGGCATCAGGACACTCACTATGTCTTAGCGTGCGACGGCAGGGAGATCACTAGCCAGTCTAATGACGCCTCCTTTCCCTTCGCAGAACACGTCATCTCCAGGGAGTGTATGCTTTATCAGTAACATCTAGAGCCATCAGAGCCACTCGCAGCGCTTGTGGTTGACCCTACCCCGCCGCAAGCACTGTGATCGCTGCAGTGTGAAATACAACTAGGTGACGTGTACCATGACGCTCCATGTTAATTATGCACGCCCAAGAAACGCCATTTAGTATGCACAGGCACACCTGCGTTCGAACATCCATTCCCCCGTTTTTTTCTGGATCTTCCCCTGTCACCACCCACAACGACCTATCTGTCACTCAAAATAGTGGGCCGTCTTTGTATTAGGAGCGATCGCTTCCCGATCGCAATGACTGGCTCACGCATGCGCATTTTGCCACATACACATGCACAGATAGGCGACAATCGGCCAGCTGCATGCGAACGCGGCTTAGCGAGCAGGTCTGAATCCGGTCCTCAATTTGCCTAATCTTCATCTATCATTTAATGACTCCATAACTATTATATTACTGTCTCTGAAATTCTCCTGTGTCTTTTCTGTAGACAGGTGGCCAAACCTTTCCCCTTATTAAATATCTGGTCCAGCCAATGGCTTATGAAGTTTTAAAAATATGTTTGTTTCTCGTAATATTCGTCCCTTTTTTACAGCATTGTAGGGATTTATTACCCTCAGCAGATGCTGTCTGGCTGAGCGCTGCCTCTCACATTACTGCCCACCACTATTTATAAACCATTTTCACATTTCAGTGTTTCACAATTGTATTCCACTAATGTGTAAGTAGCACAATTGTCACCGCAGACCTTGGTATTATTTACACGCAGCACGGTCGCCTCTGAGAGCAATCTCCACGCTGTCTGTAATGGTTTTATGGAGTCCCATAATGCAGCAGGTGAAATTCCCAGTCCGATTTATATTGCCCTCCACGGAGGACGATATGAGGGGTCACACAAATGGAGATACCCGATGACCTGTACTATCACTCGTACTCTGAAAACAGCTTTTAAGACCCCATTTACCAATGTAAGAATAGATTACTAAAAATAGGTCCTATGGATGCAGGAATAAAATAAGTATTTTATGTACAGCTGACTAAACCCCATAAAAGCCTCCATGACTGAGGTGACAATAGTAGTCAGAAGAATCCACATAATAAACATTGTTACATAGGACAGGAAACGCCTGAAGCGTAAGAAGTAGTGAGGACATTGGGCCTTATTCACTACCGATCGTAACTGTGACTACGCACGCAATTGGCCAATTGTTGCGTTCTGTGCATGCATCGCAGTGCGCGTGCCCGAAGACTCCACTGCAGTCTGGACTATGATCGCAGTGACTACGCAGACACATCACAGAGTGATTGACAGGGTGGTCGGCGAAACGCAGGTGTGACAGTGCGTTTGAACGCTGTTACAGGGGCGTGCATAAATTAGCCACTGCGATGCCGTACGCAGCCTGAGGACTCACAGCGTGCAATGAAGTTAGCAATGTGCAGGCGGCGTTACAGGAAGGAACTAGTTGCTGTGTGCAGGCAGTGTTACAGGAGCTAGCAACTGTGTGCAAGCGGTGTTACAGGGACGGCAGCTATGTGCAGGCAGTGTTACAGGAGCTAGCACCTGTGTGCAAGCGGTGTTACAGGGACGGGCAGCTATGTGCAGGCGGTGTTACAGGAGCTAGCAACTGTGTGCAAGCGGTGTTACAAGGACGGGCAGCTATGTACAGGCGGTGTTACAGGAACTAGCGGCTGTGTGGAGGCGGTGTTACAGGAACTAGCGGCTGTGTGTAGGCGGTGTTACAGGAAATAGCGGCTGTGTGCAGGCGGTGTTACAGGAAATAGCGGCTGTGTGCAGGCGGTGTTACAGGAACTAGCGGCTGTGTGCAGGCGGTGTTACAGGAACTAGCGGCTGTGTGCAGGCGATGTTACAGGAACTAGCAACTGTGTGCAGGCGGTGTTACAGGAAGGAACTGGCGGCTGTGTGCAGGCGGTGTTACAGTAACTATCGGCTGTGTGCAGGAAGTGTTACAGGAACTAGCGGCTGTGTGCAGGAAGTGTTACAGGAACTAGCGGCTGTGTGCAGGCAGTGTTACAGGATTTAGCGGCTGTGTGCAGGCGGTGTTACAGGAAGGAACTAGCGGCTGTGTGTAGGCGGTGTTACAGGGACAGGCAGCTATATGCAGGCAGCGTTACAGGAACTAGCGGCTGTGTGGAGGCGGTGTTACAGGAACTAGCGGCTGTGTGCAGGCGGTGTTACAGGAACTAGCGGCTGTGTGCAGGCGGTGTTACAGGAACTAGCGGCTGTGTGCAGGCGGTGTTACAGGAAATAGCGGCTGTGTGCAGGCGGTGTTACAGGAAATAGCGGCTGTGTGCAGGCGGTGTTACAGGAACTAGCGGCTGTGTGCAGGCGGTGTTACAGGAACTAGCGGCTGTGTGCAGGCGATGTTACAGGAACTAGCAACTGTGTGCAGGCGGTGTTACAGGAAGGAACTGGCGGCTGTGTGCAGGCGGTGTTACAGTAACTATCGGCTGTGTGCAGGAAGTGTTACAGGAACTAGCGGCTGTGTGCAGGAAGTGTTACAGGAACTAGCGGCTGTGTGCAGGCAGTGTTACAGGATTTAGCGGCTGTGTGCAGGCGGTGTTACAGGAAGGAACTAGCGGCTGTGTGTAGGCGGTGTTACAGGGACAGGCAGCTATATGCAGGCAGCGTTACAGGAACTAGCGGCTGTGTGGAGGCGGTGTTACAGGAACTAGCGGCTGTGTGCAGGCGGTGTTACAGGAACTAGCGGCTGTGTGCAGGCGGTGTTACAGGAACTAGCGGCTGTGTGCAGGCGGTGTTACAGAAACTAGCGGCTGTGTGCAGGCGGTGTTACAGGAACTAGCGGCTGTGTGCAGGCGCTGTTACAGGAAGGAACTAGCGGCTGTGTGCAGGCGGTGTTAAAGGAACTAGCGGCTGTGCGCAGGCTGTGTTACAGGAACTAGAGATTATGTGCAGACGGTGTTACAGGAACTAGCGGCTATGTGCAGGCGGTGTTACAGGAACTAGCGGCTATGTGCAGGCGGTGTTACAGGGACAGGCAGCTATGTGCAGGCAGTGTTACAGGAACTAGCGGCTGTGTGCATGCGGTGTTACAGGGACAGGCAGCAATGTGTGCAGGCTGTGTTACTAGAACTAGCGGCTGTCTGCAGGCGGTGTTACATGGACAGGCAGCTATGTGAAGGCGGTGTTACAGGGACAGGCAGCTATGTGCAGGCGGTGTTACAGGGACAGGCAGCTATATGCAGGCGGTATTACATGAACTAGCGGCAGTGTGCAGGCGGTGTTACAGGAACTAGCGGCTGTGCTCAGGAGGTGTTAGAGGGACAGGCAGCTATGTGCAGGTGGAGTTACAGGAACTAGCGGCTGCATGCAGGCGGTGTCACAGGGACAGGCAGCTATGTGCAGGCAGTGTTACAGGAACTAGCGGCTATATGCAGGCGGTGTTACAGGGACAGGCAGCTATGTGCAGGCGGTGTTACAGGAACTAGCGGCTGTGTGCAGGCGGTGTTACAGGCACAGGCAGTGTTACAGGAACTAGGGACTGTGTGCAGGCGCTGTTACAGGAACTAGCGGCTGTGTGCAGGCGGTGTTAGAGGGAAAGGCAGCTATGTGCAGGTGGAGTTACAGGAACTAGCGGCTGCATGCAGGCGGTGTCACAGGGACAGGCAGCTATGTGCAGGCAGTGTTACAGGAACTAGCGGCTATATGCAGGCGGTGTTACAGGGACACGCAGCTATGTGCAGGCGGTGTTACAGGAACTAGCGGCTGTGTGCAGGCGGTGTTACAGGCACAGGCAGTGTTATAGGAACTAGGGACTTTGTGCAGGCGGTGTTACAGGAACTAGCGGCTGTGTGCAGGCGGTGTTACAGGAACTAGCGGCTGTGTGCAGGCGGTGTTACAGGAACTAGCGGCTTTGTACAGGCGGTGTTACAGGAACTAGCGGCTGTGTGCAGGCGGTGTTACAGGAAATAGCGGCTGTGTTCAGGCAGTGTTAGAGGGACAGGCAGCTATGTGCAGGTGGAGTTACTGGAACTAGCGGCTGTATGCTGGCGGTGTTACAGGGACAGGCAGCTATATGCAGGCAGCGTTACAGGAACTAGGGACTGTGTGCAGGCGGTGTTACAGGTACTAGCGGCTGTGTGCAGGCGGTGTTACAGGAACTAGCGGCTGTGTTCAGGCAGTGTTAGAGGGACAGGCAGCTATGTGCAGGTGGAGTTACAGGAACTAGCGGCTGTATGCAGGCGGTGTTACAGGGACAGGCAGCTATATGCAGGCAGCGTTACAGGAACTAGCGGCTGTGTGGAGGCGGTGTTACAGGAACTAGCGGCTGTGTGCAGGCGGTGTTACAGGAACTAGCGGCTGTGTGCAGGCGGTGTTACAGGAACTAGCGGCTGTGTGCAGGCGGTGTTACAGAAACTAGCGGCTGTGTGCAGGCGGTGTTACAGGAACTAGCGGCTGTGTGCAGGCGCTGTTACAGGAAGGAACTAGCGGCTGTGTGCAGGCGGTGTTAAAGGAACTAGCGGCTGTGCGCAGGCTGTGTTACAGGAACTAGAGGTTATGTGCAGATGGTGTTACAGGAACTAGCGGCTATGTGCAGGCGGTGTTACAGGAACTAGCGGCTATGTGCAGGCGGTGTTACAGGGACAGGCAGCTATGTGCAGGCAGTGTTACAGGAACTAGCGGCTGTGTGCATGCGGTGTTACAGGGACAGGCAGCAATGTGTGCAGGCTGTGTTACTAGAACTAGCGGCTGTCTGCAGGCGGTGTTACATGGACAGGCAGCTATGTGAAGGCGGTGTTACAGGGACAGGCAGCTATGTGCAGGCGGTGTTACAGGGACAGGCAGCTATATGCAGGCGGTATTACATGAACTAGCGGCAGTGTGCAGGCGGTGTTACAGGAACTAGCGGCTGTGCTCAGGAGGTGTTAGAGGGACAGGCAGCTATGTGCAGGTGGAGTTACAGGAACTAGCGGCTGCATGCAGGCGGTGTCACAGGGACAGGCAGCTATGTGCAGGCAGTGTTACAGGAACTAGCGGCTATATGCAGGCGGTGTTACAGGGACAGGCAGCTATATGCAGGCAGCGTTACAGGAACTAGGGACTGTGTGCAGGCGGTGTTACAGGAACTAGCGGCTGTGTGCAGGCGGTGTTACAGAAACTAGCGGCTGTGTGCAGGCGGTGTTACAGGAACTAGCGGCTGTGTGCAGGCGCTGTTACAGGAAGGAACTAGCGGCTGTGTGCAGGCGGTGTTAAAGGAACTAGCGGCTGTGCGCAGGCTGTGTTACAGGAACTAGAGATTATGTGCAGACGGTGTTACAGGAACTAGCGGCTATGTGCAGGCGGTGTTACAGGAACTAGCGGCTATGTGCAGGCGGTGTTACAGGGACAGGCAGCTATGTGCAGGCAGTGTTACAGGAACTAGCGGCTGTGTGCATGCGGTGTTACAGGGACAGGCAGCAATGTGTGCAGGCTGTGTTACTAGAACTAGCGGCTGTCTGCAGGCGGTGTTACATGGACAGGCAGCTATGTGAAGGCGGTGTTACAGGGACAGGCAGCTATGTGCAGGCGGTGTTACAGGGACAGGCAGCTATATGCAGGCGGTATTACATGAACTAGCGGCAGTGTGCAGGCGGTGTTACAGAAACTAGCGGCTGTGCTCAGGAGGTGTTAGAGGGACAGGCAGCTATGTGCAGGTGGAGTTACAGGAACTAGCGGCTGCATGCAGGCGGTGTCACAGGGACAGGCAGCTATGTGCAGGCAGTGTTACAGGAACTAGCGGCTATATGCAGGCGGTGTTACAGGGACAGGCAGCTATGTGCAGGCGGTGTTACAGGAACTAGCGGCTGTGTGCAGGCGGTGTTACAGGCACAGGCAGTGTTACAGGAACTAGGGACTGTGTGCAGGCGCTGTTACAGGAACTAGCGGCTGTGTGCAGGCGGTTTTAGAGGGAAAGGCAGCTATGTGCAGGTGGAGTTACAGGAACTAGCGGCTGCATGCAGGTGGTGTCACAGGGACAGGCAGCTATGTGCAGGCAGTGTTACAGGAACTAGCGGCTATATGCAGGCGGTGTTACAGGGACACGCAGCTATGTGCAGGCGGTGTTACAGGAACTAGCGGCTGTGTGCAGGCGGTGTTACAGGCACAGGCAGTGTTATAGGAACTAGGGACTTTGTGCAGGCGGTGTTACAGGAACTAGCGGCTGTGTGCAGGCGGTGTTACAGGAACTAGCGGCTGTGTGCAGGCGGTGCTACAGGAACTAGCGGCTTTGTACAGGCGGTGTTACAGGAACTAGCGGCTGTGTGCAGGCGGTGTTACAGGAACTAGCGGCTGTGTTCAGGCAGTGTTAGAGGGACAGGCAGCTATGTGCAGGTGGAGTTACTGGAACTAGCGGCTGTATGCAGGCGGTGTTACAGGGACAGGCAGCTATATGCAGGCAGCGTTACAGGAACTAGGGACTGTGTGCAGGCGGTGTTACAGGTACTAGCGGCTGTGTGCAGGCGGTGTTACAGGAACTAGCGGCTGTGTTCAGGCAGTGTTAGAGGGACAGGCAGCTATGTGCAGGTGGAGTTACAGGAACTAGCGGCTGTATGCAGGCGGTGTTACAGGGACAGGCAGCTATATGCAGGCAGCGTTACAGGAACTAGCGGCTGTGTGGAGGCGGTGTTACAGGAACTAGCGGCTGTGTGCAGGCGGTGTTACAGGAACTAGCGGCTGTGTGCAGGCGGTGTTACAGGAACTAGCGGCTGTGTGCAGGCGGTGTTACAGAAACTAGCGGCTGTGTGCAGGCGGTGTTACAGGAACTAGCGGCTGTGTGCAGGCGTTGTTACAGGAAGGAACTAGCGGCTGTGTGCAGGCGGTGTTAAAGGAACTAGCGGCTGTGCGCAGGCTGTGTTACAGGAACTAGAGGTTATGTGCAGACGGTGTTACAGGAACTAGCGGCTATGTGCAGGCGGTGTTACAGGAACTAGCGGCTATGTGCAGGCGGTGTTACAGGGACAGGCAGCTATGTGCAGGCAGTGTTACAGGAACTAGCGGCTGTGTGCATGCGGTGTTACAGGGACAGGCAGCAATGTGTGCAGGCTGTGTTACTAGAACTAGCGGCTGTCTGCAGGCGGTGTTACATGGACAGGCAGCTATGTGAAGGCGGTGTTACAGGGACAGGCAGCTATGTGCAGGCGGTGTTACAGGGACAGGCAGCTATATGCAGGCGGTATTACATGAACTAGCGGCAGTGTGCAGGCGGTGTTACAGGAACTAGCGGCTGTGCTCAGGAGGTGTTAGAGGGACAGGCAGCTATGTGCAGGTGGAGTTACAGGAACTAGCGGCTGCATGCAGGCGGTGTCACAGGGACAGGCAGCTATGTGCAGGCAGTGTTACAGGAACTAGCGGCTATATGCAGGCGGTGTTACAGGGACAGGCAGCTATATGCAGGCAGCGTTACAGGAACTAGGGACTGTGTGCAGGCGGTGTTACAGGAACTAGCGGCTGTGTGCAGGCGGTGTTACAGGAACTAGCGGCTGTGTTCAGGCAGTGTTAGAGGGACAGGCAGCTATGTGCAGGTGGAGTTACAGGAACTAGCGGCTGTATGCAGGCGGTGTTACAGGGACAGGCAGCTATATGCAGGCAGCGTTACAGGAACTAGCGGCTGTGTGGAGGCGGTGTTACAGGAACTAGCGGCTGTGTGCAGGCGGTGTTACAGGAACTAGCGGCTGTGTGCAGGCGGTGTTACAGGAACTAGCGGCTGTGTGCAGGCGGTGTTACAGAAACTAGCGGCTGTGTGCAGGCGGTGTTACAGGAACTAGCGGCTGTGTGCAGGCGCTGTTACAGGAAGGAACTAGCGGCTGTGTGCAGGCGGTGTTAAAGGAACTAGCGGCTGTGCGCAGGCTGTGTTACAGGAACTAGAGGTTATGTGCAGACGGTGTTACAGGAACTAGCGGCTATGTGCAGGCGGTATTACAGGAACTAGCGGCTATGTGCAGGCGGTGTTACAGGGACAGGCAGCTATGTGCAGGCAGTGTTACAGGAACTAGCGGCTGTGTGCATGCGGTGTTACAGGGACAGGCAGCAATGTGTGCAGGCTGTGTTACTAGAACTAGCGGCTGTCTGCAGGCGGTGTTACATGGACAGGCAGCTATGTGAAGGCGGTGTTACAGGGACAGGCAGCTATGTGCAGGCGGTGTTACAGGGACAGGCAGCTATATGCAGGCGGTATTACATGAACTAGCGGCAGTGTGCAGGCGGTGTTACAGGAACTAGCGGCTGTGCTCAGGAGGTGTTAGAGGGACAGGCAGCTATGTGCAGGTGGAGTTACAGGAACTAGCGGCTGCATGCAGGCGGTGTCACAGGGACAGGCAGCTATGTGCAGGCAGTGTTACAGGAACTAGCGGCTATATGCAGGCGGTGTTACAGGGACAGGCAGCTATGTGCAGGCGGTGTTACAGGAACTAGCGGCTGTGTGCAGGCGGTGTTACAGGCACAGGCAGTGTTACAGGAACTAGGGACTGTGTGCAGGCGGTGTTACAGGAACTAGCGGCTGTGTGCAGGCGGTGTTAGAGGGAAAGGCAGCTATGTGCAGGTGGAGTTACAGGAACTAGCGGCTGCATGCAGGTGGTGTCACAGGGACAGGCAGCTATGTGCAGGCAGTGTTACAGGAACTAGCGGCTATATGCAGGCGGTGTTACAGGGACACGCAGCTATGTGCAGGCGGTGTTACAGGAACTAGCGGCTGTGTGCAGGCGGTGTTACAGGCACAGGCAGTGTTATAGGAACTAGGGTCTTTGTGCAGGCGGTGTTACAGGAACTAGCGGCTGTGTGCAGGCGGTGTTACAGGAACTAGCGGCTGTGTGCAGGCGGTGTTACAGGACCTAGCGGCTTTGTACAGGCGGTGTTACAGGAACTAGCGGCTATGTGCAGGCAGTGTTACAGGGACAGGCGGCTATGTGCAGGCGGTGTTACAGGAACTAGCAGCTGTGTGCAGGAAGTGTTACAGGGACTGGCAGCTATATGCAGGCGGTATTACATGAACTAGCGGCTGTGTGCAGGCGGTGTTACAGGAACTAGCGGCTGTGTTCAGGCGGTGTTAGAGGGACAGGCAGCTATTTGCAGGTGGAGTTACAGGAACTAGCGGCTGTATGCAGGCGGTGTCACAGGGACAGGCAGCTATGTGCAGGCAGTGTTACAGGAACTAGCGGCTCTATGCAGGCGGTGTTACAGGGACAGGCAGCTATGTGCAGGCGGTGTTACAGGAACTAGCGGCTGTGTGCAGGCGGTGTTACAGGCACAGGCAGTGTTACAGTAACTAGGGACTGTGTGCAGGCGGTGTTACAGGAACTAGCGGCTGTGTGCAGGCGGTGTTACAGGAACTAGCGGCTGTGTTCAGGCAGTGTTAGAGGGACAGGCAGCTATGTGCAGGTGGAGTTACAGGAACTAGCGGCTGTATGCAGGCGGTGTTACAGGGACAGGCAGCTATATGCAGGCAGCGTTACAGGAACTAGGGACTGTGTGCAGGCGGTGTTACAGGAACTAGCGGCTGTGTGCAGGCGGTGTTACAGGAACTAGCGGCTGTGTTCAGGCAGTGTTAGAGGGACAGGCAGCTATGTGCAGGTGGAGTTACAGGAACTAGCGGCTGTATGCAGGCGGTGTTACAGGGACAGGCAGCTATATGCAGGCAGCGTTACAGGAACTAGCGGCTGTGTGCAGGCGGTGTCACAGGGACAGGCAGCTATGTGCAGGTGGTGTTACAGGGACAGGCAGCTGCGCTGTGAAGCAAAACAGTGGTGATGACCTGAGCTGTCTGCTGGTCCAGGGGGTGGAGGAGGCTTGAGGAATCGAATGAGTTTCCAGGACTTTTTAGTGCTGACAACTACACCCTGCCGCCGAAGAGACAGCTCTGTCAAAGAACAGTCAGCCCAGTGTTAGATACACCACTTCTAACCAGTGGCATAACTAGGACAGGGCCGCTGGGGCTCGTGCCCTGGGCGCCGGCCCATCTTAGTTAGCCAGTGTAGTGCCGACTGCAGTGATTGCGGTCATCACTACACATTTACTCAGGACCGGTGCTAGGCTTCCCTGCGCCCAGCGCCGGTCCTGTGCTGCACACACCGCCGAGCTCCTTCCCTTCCCCTGAGCGGTTTACCCAATAGCGCCAGGAGGAGGGTGGCAGGTGGGCTCAGGCTGGTGTATTTACACACACATCGCCACCAGCTTGGTGGTGATGTGTGTGTTAATCAGCAGCCAATGAGAGTCAGATAGACTCTCATTGGCTGCTGCTTCTGCGCCCACTGCAAGAGTCGGGCTGGAGCTCACTCACGAGCTCCGTCTTCCGGCTCCTGCAGTGGGTAATGGGAGAGACCTCATGACATCATAACCTCTCTCCCATAATGCAGAGCGTGCAAGCCCGGGAGGACTGACGTGCGGCGGAAGCAGTAGCCGGAGCGTTGATTCAGGTAAGTGTATTTTTTTAGTTTTTAGTTACTTGCGTGTATTTATCGCTGTGGGGGTGATCTACTACTACTGGGGGCACTGCATCGGGGGGTGGACTACTACTAGAGGCACTACTGTGGGGGACCTCTACTGGGGGCACTGCATGGGGGGACTACTACTGGGGGCACTATATAAAGGGCACTGCATAGGGGGGACCACTACTGGGGCACTGCATAGGGGGTCTACTACTGGGGGCACTATATAAGGGGTTTACTACTGGGGGCACAAGGGACACTGCACTGGGGGGACCACTACTGGGGGGGGCACTTAATAGGGAGGAACACTACAGGGGGCACTGGATTGGGGGTATCACTATTGGGGGCCAGCATAAGGGGGACGACTAGTGGGGGCACTGCATAGGGGGGACTGTATAAGAGGCACTGCATTAAGTTGCATATGGAGAGGAATGTTCAGAGTGACGAGAAGGGGGTGTGTCATATTGATATGCCCCATTTTAAAGTGACCACACCCCTTGTGACCTCGCCCATTTTTTGGCATGCGCACATAAGGGGGTCTCCATTTTTATATTTGCCCCGGGCTACAAATACCCTAGTTACGCCACTGCTTCCAACAGGCACATTCTTTAAGTTTATACAGCATAAGACATCTCTGTACAGGGACACGGGCAGAGACCTATGCATCAGCAAAAGTATTATCCTAAATCCAGCTTCATGAGGAAGTCCCTATTTACTTACTAGCAGACAGTTATAGTGGTAAGCAATGACTGTTCCCAAGACAGGAATTTGATACCAAAAACACAAAGAACAAAGGACCTCATTGAGACCCGCTCGCTAAGTCACGCTCGCTCGCAGCGATTTTCGCACATCTGCGCATGCGTATAATTCGCAGTGCGCGTGCGCAAGTCATTCATTGCGATCTGATTTGGTAGCTCGCAAGCCACTTTCAAGTCGCTGCTTTGAGTGACAGATAGTGCCGTTTGTGAGTGGTAACAGGGGAAGGTGCTTGTGAACGGGGGAGTGGTTGTGCGAACGCAGGTGTGTCAGGCCACCAAAACGCTGTTTAAAGGGCGTGCATAATTAGCAAAGTAGCGTCATTGTACACGTCACCTGAATGTATTTCAGCCAACACTGATCGCAGTGCTTGCGGCAGGCTAAGGCAACCCCAAGGGCTGCGAGCAGCTCCGATGGCTCTCGATGGTCTCAATAAATCCTTCATTTCCTGGAGATGACATCTGTTGCGAGTGGCAAGGGGGCGTCTTTAGACACTTGCGAGCGCACTTTGCCGTAGCTCGCTAAAACATAGTGGGCATCCTTACGAGACGCAGTGCGAGCACTTCATTACAATATACGGCCCCTTTTTGTCAGCGAGCGATCGCATCTTGCGAGCGGGTCTGAATGAGGTCCAAAGTCCCAGCACAACAAGGTTAGGGAATAGACTGGAGCTGGCTAGCAATAGGAAGCAGAACAGTGTATGACTTATCCACACTAGTATTATAGACTGGTACACTACCTGCAGGTTACGTGGAAGCAGGGCCAGATTAAGGCTTGTGGGGGCCCCGGGGCAACTAAATTGTGGGGGGCCCCACCAATAAAATTGATCCCCTTGCCACTATTATGCCCCTGCATAATAGTAGTAATAATACAGATATGTACATTCCAGCAGGGAGGGTGGTCTTTGGGCAGCCAGGTGCCACCTTGCAGTGCCAAGTTGCTGGCTGGAACCCCTCATCGCAGCTGCTTTTATTGCAATGGGCAGGGGGAGGGCAGAGCGTGCACACACACACACGTGAGAGGCCCAAGAACCAGTGCGTTACCTATTCAGGACCCTGGTCCGGTGGTCTCGATCTTCATTCTGCTGGAGCTGCTGTCACCACTCACCGGCTGTTCACGGAGCAGCAGCAGCCTGTTTTGTGAGAGCGGAGAGCAAGGCGAGGGAGTGGAGCACCGATCACATCCACCATGGCCCAGCCTCGGAGGTAGGAGGAGAGGGCTTTCGCAGTAAGAGAGACTGCAACGCTGCCGAGAGGCAGGAACTAAGCAGGCCTGGGAGGGTGCATAGTGACTAGGCAGGAGCAATATGCTGGGGGCCCCAATGTGTGGGGGCCCCTGGATGACCACCCCATCCGCCCTGCCTATAACCCGGCCCTGCGTGGAAGTGCCACACAACAGTTCCTTGGCACCCTTCTGTAAAGTTTATGTTGAGAAGTAACAAATTCATATTATGCTAGATTGCATTCTGCAGTGAGACAGCCTGCCTTTACTTATGAAGAAAGCACACCACATTCAGGGGCCTATTTACTAAGCAGTGTTAGGAGTCAGAGTGAAAAGTGATAAGAAAGTGATAAGGTGCCAGCCAATCAGCTCCCAACTGTCATCTCACAGGCTGTGTTTGAAAAATGACAGTTGGGAGCTGATTGGCTGGCACCTTATCACTTTCTTATCACTTTTCACTCTGTATCCTAACACTGTTTAGTAAACAGACCTCTCAGTCATGGCAGCAGCTCAACAATACAGTCGGGGGTGTATCTGACCCCACACCTTTAAAGACAGTGTTCTATCTATCTGAACTAAAAAGTTTTCTACACCATTCTCAAATATACACCTTCAGGTCCTATTCTTCAAAGAAAGTCCACCATCATTGGCCATGACCAGGCAGGACTACTAGGCTTAGCCTGGGGTTAGTGTATCTTACAGTGACAAATTATAGTTGTGCCTCTGTATTGAAGTGTAGAGTTACAGGAAAGAAATTGTATTGCTACAGCCTGTGGCTGCCTCAGCTCCACCCACATGAAATCCTGGCGGGCCGCCGACACCCCCTTCCCTGGTTCAAACACTAAGCATAGCGTCGCAGTGGAAGGCTTCACTATTAGCTTAGCCCTCCCTGCGCTATAATGTCTCAGGGCCTCCTCCGTGCCGTGTGACGTTGCAGCGCATGACGTCACTTATGTGCTGCCCCCACCAAAGCAGCCGAGCTCGACCTCAGCTCCTTGAAGGCGGCCCAGCTCGGTGACCACTGATCCTGTCCTAAGACTGAGGTGCTAGTCGTCCTGTGTAGGCTGCTGATCAGGGTATCCTGCTGGCTGCCGCTGATGAACAGTGATCAGGGTGTCCTTCTCTTCAACCTGAGCCTTTTAATAATTATATTTTTTGAACCAGTGTCAAATATTTGTGGGCTCTGTGGTGTGTGTACCATACATATGTGTGTGTCTATATATATATATATATTTTTTTTATTATTTATTTATTTTTTTATTAAAATTTTTATTTATATATATATATATATATATATATATATATATAAATGAAAAAAAAATTGAATAAAAATAAAATATGAATAACAGACCACTACTGAAGAAAAGATGATAAAGGATATTTAAAAAAAATCATAGAGGTCCCAAGCGGTTACACAGTTGCCAAAACTGTTCCAAAACAGATCCATTCCAATTGATACAATGTCTGTTTACCAATTTGGCAACTGTGTCTCCACATTCACTTTTCCCCCTTCCTTCCGCATTTTTCCCACCAATACCTCAATACCTTTCCCCACGTTATTCATGTCTGTTTGCTCATTTTAACATATTTATATGAGCTAAAATAAAATCCATTTATATTATAATGGAATATCATTGTCAACATTTTATGAAACCAACTATTAACAAATAAACACACAAACCTCACTAGGGGCTCTATTTACTACAATCCGCATTTGTAATGCAGATTGTAGTGTGATATTATCGACTGAATTCGCATTGCGAATTCAGGCAATATCACAAGGATTTACTACAAATCCCTTACAGGGACAGAGCTTGCGATAAAGCTAATCCCTGCGAATCCCCTCCGCACTCTAGTCACGGTATTTTCGCAAAAAATCCAGTGACAAAGTGCCGACACGTGCGCCGACCGACCGTTGCTGCTACCCCCCGGCGCTAAGCCCCGCCCCCATCATCGCGGACCCCCCAGACGACCCCCCCTCCCTCAATAGCACTTACCTGCAGTCATCGGTGCTCCGGTCAGCTGACATCCCATACTGCACTGGGACACGGTCACCTGATGACCGGGCCGCAGTGCACTATGGGAGACCAGCTGACCGGAGGGAGAATAACACCGGTGCCCCGATCACCGGTCCCTGGAGTCAGGTAATTTTTTTTTTTAGCAGAGATCAGCTTGCAGTCTGTATAGACCACACAGCTGATCACTGGGACCGGCACCTGGCTCTGTTCTGCCTGTTACAGCAGAGTAGGAGCCCGGTAACCAGGGGAGACTCTGGATAACGCCACCTCCAGGTGGCGTTATTATCACAGGGCCTCCCTAGGTATTTTTTTCACTATTTATTTTTAGTAACTACCAGACAGATCACATTTCCCATTACAATTATGGGAAATGTGATCTGATTACTAAAAATAAGTGATACTTAGGGGTTGGAGTAGAATTTTACGAATTGCCCTGTAATAACTCTAGGTGATACTAAAATAATGTGAAAAGGGTGTGAAAACACAAAACACCGTTTTTCACTTTATTTTAGTAAAAATAATGTTAATAAATAGAGCCCTAGGTGAGTGTGAACTGGTTACATTATCCTATTTAGTAAATCAATCTGTCACCCAAATTTAGTTATAAACCCACCACATTATACACAAAAAGGTGAGAGCTATACAATCCAATTTTTACTATATTTTTGAAAATGGTGGTGGTGATCCCTTATATATAGCAGCTCCCGACCCATAACCCCAATAAATTAACCTAAGTGCAATGCATCTCCAGCACACAATAGGCCCTTCATAAATTTCAGCTCCAGGCCCATGTAATCCATAATCTGGCACTGCTCCTGGTGCGTGTTTCCATGGCCTGAGGAATGGGGGGGTGAAGGGTTTCACAAAGGATTTACTTCTTCTCGAACTCCTCCCCATAATGGTTGCCTTGGATATCTAGGGTGGACAGTTGCACTATCGCTGCATTGCGCTGAGGTGTGACAACCTTAGCGTGGTGCATGCGATCAATTGGCAACGGGCTGCGGCCCTCCTGGTTTTGCGTTTGCTAGCACAGCTGGTTTTGACATATTTGCATTGCAACATAAAGCCTAAAGCGCGCCATGTGCCGGAAGTTGACAATGAGCTCCTGATGCTGATGACATTGTTATGCTCTGTATGTTTGGCAGGTGATCGAGTCGGCATGGAGGGCTTAGCAAAACGATCTCTAGCCCCCACCACACTGCGAGCTTATCGGCAGGCATGGAAAGAATTGGACATTTATTCCAATGGCCGTACATACGCAGGTAAGAGGCAGCAATTTATTTTATTTGCAGTCTATATGTAGCTGGCAGATCCTGGGCTTCTGTTGTGCGTTCCATGGCGGGAATCACCTTTTATTGTAAGCTAAAGGGTCTTCCTGACCTAAAAGTTTTCTGATTGGGAAGGCTTTTAAAGGGTTGGGTACGGGTCTCCCTGCCGGTAACCGACTGCAGGAGACCTGTGGACGTGCATCTGCTCCCACTCATTGTAGCAACAGGTGAAAGGGTGTCGGTTTCCCGGTATGAGGCAGTTCTTTTTCCAGTTGCTTTTTCGTTGTGTTTAATGGGGCCTTGAGGGTATCGGAGCTTGTTGCATCTTCCAAATGGGTTGATGCTACTATGCCACAATTGGATGTCCTCGTAGGTGAGAGGTCCTCTGTAGAATACGGAGGTCAAAGACTGACCAAACTGGTAAGGATAGGTGGATTTCATTGGATCTGTCAAAGGACCAAAGGATCTGCCCTGTTGCCCTGTCTATACATATTGCAGTGTTGCACCCAGATGGTCCATGGCTCATGGTGGGACGCCATTTACGAAGTCCCAGTTTTGTTTTTTTATGCAATGTGTGTCGAGTGTGGGCCACTCATCTGTGAATTTTGGGACACACTTGTTTAGGATCGGCGAGGCTATTTCTGTGGCTTCCGCTGTTTTTTTTCTGCCTCGGAAATTAAGGCCTTGGGTCGATGGACATCAAAAAGTTACAAACAATATATTAGGCTTTTTCATTAATGTAGGGCAGATGTTCTCAAATTCGATCCTCAGGAGCCCACACAGTTCACTTTTTCCAGGTCACCCAGCAGGTGCACAGGTGTATTCATTACTCACTGACACATTTTAAAAGATCCACAGTTGGAGCTAATTATTTCACTTGCGATTCTGTAAGGAGACCTGGAAAACATGCACTGTTTGGGGTCCTGAGGACTGAGTTTGAGAACCTGTGACTTAGGGTGTTACTGAAGTTTTTTACTGTTATTGTCACAGTATGGTATTTCTGTATGTTTGTGGTGTCCGGTGTTTTATTTTTATACATCGTTTGGTCTTGTCTGTTACCCTTGTCTATCTACTCTGGAATTAGCTACTCACCATTGTTGGCAAAAGGAGTCTTGAGGGATTTTAAAATATTTGCCTGTTCTGACGGATTAATTTGCCTATTTTCAATTTATTTTGTAGGTTCTAATTCTGTCCCTCATCAAGTTTTTTATTTTACCTCTTGCCGAGTTCATCAGTTTTTCCCCAACTCACCCCCCCCACCCCCCAACCGAACTTTCCTTATGTGTTTTTCTGTTTGTCAAGGCCACTTTAATCAAGGTAGTGACCCAATTGTACCAATTTTTCTTTTTGGCAGATCCTCACTTATTTATTTGGCTTGGTTTGTATACATTTACTAATGTTTTTGTTGCCTTTCCTCCTATTTTAGGGTTGCATTTTGATTCACTTACGATTTGGATGGTCGGCTACTTGTGTATTTACGGGGCTTCTAAGTTGATGACTTCGGATCAAGCCCTGTTTTTTTTGTGGGATCTGATGGTGTCAATTAGATTGGTTTTAGATGTATGAAGTTGTGTTTGTGCCCTCTGGGCGGTATTCGCCTGCTATGCCTGTTGTTGTTTGTTTTTGGGCATTGCAGTTTGGATGATTTTGGTTGTCCGTTTTTGCCATCATACATCCTTAAATTAATAATTATATTGCATTCAATAAATAGCAAAACAGCTGCCAAAATCTACGTCTCAGTATCTTTAATTACTTTATAAGTAAGGTTAAGTTAGTTACACCCATGACACGCCTGAGGCGTATCTATAATGGGTGGGTGGTGCACATGGGCCCCCGAGTCCACTGCACACTCCACACTCATATTATTTAGAACTTACCTCTTTGAAGTCCCGCATCAGGTCTCTCAGCGCTGCTCAAAATGCCGGAAAAGGGCTGCCGCAGGGAATGCACACGGGCCCCCTCCTCACTTAAGACGCCCCTGTGACACACCTCATCCGACAGAAGGTTTAGTAACTCTGTGTGTGGTGTAGTGCTAAATTAGACAGGTTACTCACACATGCAACAGACACTGGGCATGATTCATTACCAATCCCAACTGCGATTACGCACGCCATCGGCCGATTGTATGCATTGCTGTGCGCATGCGCGAACCAGCCACTGCGATCTGGACTGCGATCAGAGTGACTATGCAGACCCAAGAAGTGACATTTGTGGGAGGTGATGGGAGGGTGGTCGGCAAAACGCAGGCGTGCCAGAGCGTTTGATCGCCGTTGCATGGGTGTGCGTAAATTATCCACTGCGACGCCATATGCAGCCTGAATACTCACAGCGTGCGACGAAGTTAGCAATCCCTGAGTAAGGTCATAGCTGCTCGATGTTACCGATGGTTTTGCAGTCTTGCTATGGATTACAGATGTTTGTAAGGCAAAGTGGGCGTCCTTATGTAGTGCTGCAACGGCATAGCGATCGCAGTGGTTTAGCATATTATAGCAGTGAGACTGTGCGTAATCGCTATTGCAATCGCAGCTGCAATCCGTAATGAATCAGGCCCCCTGACAAGTTCTGTAAACACAGAGAACCTTTCAAACACCAATCAAAGACTTGGAATGACCTCCAGTGACTCTCTTCTCCAAAACGACAATACGGATGAGATAGTAGCAGTAACGAAAACCTTGAACAATAGTAAAGAGACAGGACATGCAGCAGACAACGGGACTTTCACCAGCTCCTGGAGCAGGGCCTGTAATGCCTCTGTTATTCTAGGCGTGACCTGGACTCCTTCTGTTCCTCTGGCAGCTTGTACAAGATTCCTGGCAGCTTGCTCTCTGGATGTGGCAGACTCCTCTCTAGGGAATAACACATACCACTGATAGCCTGGCAGCTAGCTCTAGCAATGTAGCAGCTCTTCTTGATAAATTGGCACAGAACCCGATTACATACTTGCCAACTTTTCTGCCCCGGAGACAGCGCGGTGGCCGGAAAGGTGGGCTGTGCACGATTGCGTCATAGTGCCCCACCCCAACTACTTGGCAAGAAAACAGGCACAGTACAGCGGGGGCAGGGCAAAGATGATGTGACAGCCCACTTGTGCTCTGTAAGTGGGCGGCCGCGAGGGTGTGTGCAAGCGGGGGGGGGAAGTGGGTGCAGGTGACTAGAGGGTGGTCTGGGAGACTTACCGAGATCACCACCCAATTTTCAAGAGCCTCCCTCCCGTTCCGGGAGAGTGGGCGAGTATGCCCGATTATCCATCAGGCAACGTAGGCTCATGCCAGGGTCCTGTGGACAAGGAGGGGCTCCTGTTACCCTAGCTCATTTTTATATGGTATTTTATTTTTGTCAGGCACCGGGCATACACAAGCACTTTGCAGCCTTATTTTAACACTGTGATGTAGAGTTGAACTAAAACAAACCTCAACCCCCAACTCTAAATCTGTCTGCGCATTTTAAATTTGTCTCCCCCTCCCACGCTGCCGGCCATAACATGATTTTACTAAGGTGCTGACCTTTTTGCTGGATTTACCCCTAAACTAAATAAAGTCCATCGTCCTCCCATAGAGATCAACCGACGGCAATGGAACAATCAGCATCCAACAAAATGGCCTTTATGAAGTTAGGGCCTGATTCAGCGTTGTACACTAATACCGCCATTGCGGCGCCTTTGTACATAGCTGCAATACAAATGTCGCAGACGCTGGGGCGTACTTACCCTTTTGGGAGGAAGCTGAATGGCTGCACACCGCGGGGTCCATGGCCAAGTAATGATGCCGCATTGGGGACAGGGGTGGGGCCGCATGATCGCGTCATCGTGGCCCCGCCCCCTCTCCACAATGACGGAAAAAAGGCATTGTGAAGCAGGGGGCGGGGCCACAATGACGAAATTAACCGTGAATCGCGTCACCTGCGCCCCTTCTGCGGGGCTTTCTAGTTTTCACCTGGGGAGGGCAGGGAGGGTCGCCTGCCTTTCCGGGGGGGCTGGGAGCAGGACTCGATATTCGGGAAGCTCCCGGCCAAAATCGGGAGGGTAGGCAAGCCTGCACTGGGAGATGGATTGAGACGCCCACCTGCGGCTTTATAAATCCAAGCACCTGCATACAAAGACCATTCCATCATGCGATTGTCGCAGTCCTGAGCAAGCCTACTGTCCCGGTGAATGGCAGAGACGCTGACGCCATATGTAATGTGTATGGGATGGCAGACTCGGGATGTAACATGCCTATGACATGCCTGCATTCTCTGCCACCACTCCTCATTACCTCCCTTATACGCTTCCTGACCATCAATCACACTGAGAGGAAAAAGTCGCTGCAAGCGAATACGGTAAAGTACCTTGACGCATTGTGCGGTTTACTGATGATCACTCATCTCTGTACACCTCTGCATCAGGCACTTAGCTGCCAACAATCCATCGCACAGTGAGGGCCTGATTTGGAGATGCGCAATATTGTTGTAGCGACTGCGATTTTTTGAGGAGTCACAGCAGCGATAAAATGTAAATGCTGGTTTCAGCTTTCCCCTGTGTACTAGCGTGTGCCGGAATGTGCAAGCCATGAGACGCCCACTTTCACTACCTATGGACGCAGTATAACCATCAGTGTCTCCAAAAAACCCACCATCGGCGCAACATCACATTCACCATCGACACTTTCACATGCCCAGTGCAGGTGCAGTTCTTCTGCTTTCACTGACACTCCCATGACACTCCCATAACACGCCCATAACACTGACACACCCATGACACTCCCATAACACGCCCATAACACTGACACTCCCATGACACTCCCATAACACGCCCATAACACTGACACTCCCATGACATGCCCATAACACGCCCATGACACTGACACGCCCATGACACTCCCACAAGGCGGACTCTTTTTGCATTCACTTAAGGTCCTCGCCCAGGAATGCCCATGGTTTTGCCTCGCCGCTCCTAATGCCAGTGGTCCCGTATGCAACAGCGTACAGTCTGTATGACTCATGTGCCATAGTGGTTTTCTACATTTTTCACGCATACGCAGTAGCAAATAATCCCTCAACTCCGCCAGCAGAAGCATTGCATCCCCAGCTGAACCATACCCTTAGGGGTAAGGTTACTAAAGTGAGAGATTTTAGACGTGTAGATGTTGCTCATAGCAACCAATCAGATCCTAGCTATTTACTTCTAGAAGGTGCTAGTTAAATGTTAAGCAGAATCTGATTGGTTGCTATGGGCAACATCTCCAATTCTATAAACTCTCACTTTAGTATATTTACCCCTTAGTCTGCAGTGGGCACCGTGTTAATAGTCTAAAGATTCACTCGGAATAACGCCAAGGATGGAATGAGGCGTTTATGGTCACCATCTTGTTGAGTCAATCTTTGCACAATGAGTTGCTGCTTCTATAGTAAGGCAAAGGCACAATTTAATTAAAGATAATTACAGCACTCCTTCAAGATGCCATCAATTCTTAAGGGCTCACCATAGGTTTCCCTCATGCATAAGCCCAGTCTGTGATAGAACGTATGGAAGCGATCAACTCAAATGAAGGGTTGTCTCTCTCATTATATTTATCGAAGGTCCTATGAGGGGGGCACATTACAACAGTATGGTGGTTTAGTCAAGATGGAGAGAAGACATCACCATCCAAGGGGCTCACTGTGAGATCAGTCCCTAGGAATAAGAGAAATGACGCAGGACGGCCACTTGGGATCCCCTGAAGATCCGCCAGTTGCCCACTACTGGGAAGGCAGGAAGGCAAAGGAGATGCATGGAGACACTAGGCCTGATTCAGGTCCCGACGGCATTGCAAGTATTCTCGCAGTTTTCCATTTATCGCACGTGAAGAACGGGTCCTGCGATCTCGCACACATATCCCCCAAGCCGCAGCATGGTTCACATGCCGCATTATTTGGGGGGTGGAGCGGGGTTTGCCTGGGCAGCGTTCCCGAAAGAGGGTGTGTACCGTCCACGTTTTCCAGATTATGGTGAGTCGGCGGATTTAGATTTGCTGGCATTGCAGGCTGCCAGCCTGAGTAAGCTGAAGCCATTGCGACCGTCATGATCGCTATTGCTGTGAGGAGGTGTCTGCTTCCTGCGGTATTTTAATATATGCTGGCCAGTATTGTGCGGCTGCTTCCTTGTGGCTGTGTAATACCGTCCGGACCTAAATCAGGCCCACAGTCCTGTAGACACATCAGATGGTTTCCATGCAGGCTGGAAACAGGAAGCAGAAAGTGATGGCTGCATACATTTAAATAATAAAAGACCATTATAAGGAGTGACATAAATTAGTGACTGGGGGTGTGGAGGTGGGGCACCAGGATTAAATAGGATTGAAGTGTCTTTTACATTTGAAGTTACTATTATTACTAAAAAGTTCAAACTACAACTAATCTACAATAACCCCATTTCCTAGTGCCCGAGCGTCCAGTTCTCACACAGGGCCTGATTCAGAGCTGAACGCTCTGACCAGAGCGCTCGCTCTGAATCAGGGCCCACCTCCATGAAAATGGAGCGGCCTCCTGGACGCTCGTATAGCTGTGGGTGACCACCCACAGCTATAGCGAGCGTCCATGATGATGGTCGCGATGGTCTTGACCATCGCGACCATCGGACTTGCGACGGAGACCCTGCGGTAGGGTCTCCCTGCCACAAGCCCTGGAGTGATTTTGGCTCTATCAGAGCCAAAATCACTACCACTGACATCACTAGTGATGTCAGTGGGGCCGGCTTCAGACGGTAGGCGTTCCCATGGGAACGCCTCCGTCTGGCAGGCATGCCCCCGGCACGCCCACCAAAGGGGGCGTGCTGTCAATCAAAATCGACAGCACGCCCCCTTTGGTGCGAGACCCGGAGCGATGGAAAGCCCGTCGCTCCCCGGGTCTCGCGCATACGCACGACGGAGCTCCCTCTGTCGTGCTCATGCGCAGTGGGGAACATCGACCCGCTTGCGAGCGTACTGCCGCTCGCGAGCGGGTCTGAATGACCCCCACAGTTTTGACCCCTCACCTCATCTCTTTTTCATGCCCTATGGTGAGACTTGTTGGATGACGCCTATCTACCAACACTTGACATCTCTTCACTGTAGTCACTGACAGGAGGAGCCAGCGACCAATCAGATTCTAGCTACCTTTGCATATAGCATATTAGATTAATGATAGCTACAATCTGATTGGTCGCTGTGGATAACATCTCCACTTTTGATCTGTAGAAGGTTTAATAAATCTCCTCCTAAAAAAGGAATACTTGATTTTTGCTTTTATGGTTTCAATATAAGAAGCAAAGTTACATCAATGACAAAAATAGATTGGAAACGCTTATAATTCCTAAATATCCCACTAAAGAGCCACGTTACAGAACGCTCATTCATATAGGGGACATTGTAATTCCTAGCTGGGATTTTCATTCAAACGGAAACAATAATAAATAAAGGGGACTAATTATGGAAAGTAGAACAGAGTTCTATAGTCTAATATTACAGTAAGTGTAGGGTTTGTGTATTTGCATAAGTCTCCCGGAAGTAGCTGTCTCTAAAAGACCCTTGTTCCTCCCTTGGTCTCATGAAAGCACAAGTGTTGGCTATATCTGATCGAAATGCACTGACGAGGTGTTTAGGTTCCGCAGGCGGACTAGAGCTATAGATTGTCTCTATACTGTATGTAAAGAGATGCTTAATAGCATGGTGGTGGTGTATGTGTGTGAATGGGGGGGGGAGGGGGTTAACAAGACCCCATCATATGAATAACTTTATCCTATAAATAAAACAATACACATTCGGATTATTGTGAGACGTACTACAGTATGGGGGAAATGTATTAAGAGTTGGAGAGAGATAACGTGGAGAAGTTTCCCAAAGCGACCAATCAACTTCTACCTGTCATATATCTAGCGCAGTCTTTGAAATGACAGTTAGACGCTGTTTCGTTTGCTTTGGACTAATTCTCCACTTTATCTCTCTCCAAGGTTTGAGACATCTCCCCGTGTACTATTTTAATTTAAACATATAGAATTCTATAGAAGCTTTGGGCAATGCTTGTCAATATCTGAAGGTGGCACATTTTTATATTCTCTGCGGCACGTCCTTGCAAGGCAGGAGGAGAGGAGGAGGCAGAAGACGTAGAGGGACTGAGGATGGAGCCAGGGAAGTGGGAGAAGTAGTGAGGGATGCTGGCAGGGAGAAGGGGAGGGGGGAGAGTGCAGCATCGGAGACAAGGGGTTATAGAAGCAGCAGCGGAGCGAGGGGGTTGAAGAGAGAGCTAGACTGACCCAAGAGACTGTCAAATATTTAGGATTCTTAATCACGTGGAGCATACACACAGTGCTCCCTTTTTAAATACTGACCTTCCCAATCTCCCTCCTTCCTTTCAGTGCCCATGTACAATATTCAGCACAGAACTCCGCTTACCGTTCACTTGCCAGTTTCCCCATACTCATTTGTGTCTTACAAAAGAGGACGCAACGTACTGATATTAATACAAAACATATCACTAAAACCCATAAAGAAACCCAGGAGTGAAAAAAATAAAAATAAAATAACATTCACTGAAAAAAAAAAAAAAAAAAAATATATATATATATATATATATACATATATATAAAAAAATAAAATAACATTCGCTGAAGAAAAAAAAAACATTCAAAATTTTTTTATTATATATATATATATATATATATATAAATAATTTTTTTGTTACAATGTACACTCACTTATATCAGTAACAGTACGCAGGTTGGACTGAAATTTACAAAAAGTTTTTGACCCACCCTGACTTTTTGGGTTTTAAGCAGGAGGTGTCTGAAAAGTTACCTTTCTGCTAACGGAAGGTCTCTATACTCACCTTAGGACACCTGCTTTATAGTGGGTTTTGGGGATGAATGGGGGGGGGGGTTATGAATTATTGAAAACACCATTTTCTTTATAATATACTGTGTATGTGTATATATATATTTTTTTTATTTTTAAATATTATTTGTAGTCATTTTCCCAAAGCTCTGTTTTTAAATACTGAGAAAAGTTTAATCCACTGCAACGGAATCATTATTATATTGATGCCAGAGAGAGAAAAATAAATCTTTATATGTATTATTTTAGGATGCTGTGTCATCTTCTTGATATATCTATATATAGAACTCCTCCCATTAAAATTGCAACTATTAGAGATTTTTTTTCACTATAAAGTACAGTTTGTCGTCCCCCCCCCCCCTCCTCCTGACGACCGAGGGTTAGCTTTACGTGCGTGATCCTGCCATTGCTGGTTTACAGAAAGTATTGTGACGTTGGAGGCCTCAGTTTGATCCCTAGCAATGGACTTGGTGCATTCTGCTGTGCAGATCGCCAGGGTCTCGAAGGGGTAATGGGAACAGGAGGTGAGAGACACGAACTCTCTCCCTCTCTCTGCCTCTCTGCAGCACAAAGAACAAGGAGCTATTGACAGAACCAGGAAAAAAAAATTAAAATTCCCTTTTTTTTTTCCCTGGGTCTGGTGTGATATAAAAAGCACGAGGACACAGAGAGGGGATTCAGAACTCGTCCTGTGCCCTACGCTGGCTGTTTAGGTAAAACTTCAGAGCTGAAATAACAGCAATCCTGTATGAACACATTTCTTTCATATTTAGGTTGTTATTGAATCTCTCTCTCTCTTTTTTTTTTTAAAGTAACCTTATTAGTAAAACGTTTAAAAGGGAGGGAGAGTGAAAATAAGATATCCTCAGGAGCAGCACAAGACCCTAGGGAGGAGGAAGCAGGAAAAGCTGGAATGAGAAGTATGGAGGAATAAAGTTTGGGGCGAGAGGAGAGAGGTGGGGGGGATTAGTGTAATGAGAGAGGGAGAGGGGGGGTCGAAGAACGCGGCTGAGCGAGAAAGTCACGGGGAGAGAGGAAGATATTGTCAGCGTGAGGCAGCGCCAGTGTATACTGGGAATAGCGGGGAATAAAGCGAGATAGAAGGGAACGTTCGCTTCCAGGGGGACAAAGTGGGAAAGGAATTGTTTTGGAAAAAGAGGCAGTGACAGAAATTCAGAAGGCGGGATAAAACGAGGGGGGGGGAGACGAGGAGGGTACGAATGAAGAGACAGAACGTAAAGATATCATTATAAAACAATTCCAGTGTTCCTCATACCCGATCCAGCAGGATGAAGGTTGGGGGCTTGGGATAAAGTTGCAGCCTGTCCCGTAGGAGCCCACTGCTTACATATAATATGTCCCCTCACACAATTAACAAAAAATCAGCATTGACTGAAACATAGATTTATTCTGGAATTCTTACAACAGATCAACACAAAATAATCTGTTACTGTTACTGTATGCCTGAAAAAAGATAAATAAAGTTTTTTTTTTGTTTTTTTTTACAAATGATAAATTATAAACGAAATTAACGAATATAGTTTTTTTTTTGCCGTAGAAATCCTAGCCCGTGTTTAATACTTTGGTAGAAGCACACAGGGTGTATTTATAATGGGTGCATGGTGTGCGTTGCACACGGGCCCCTGGGTGTAGGGCCCGCACTGCACACCCATATTTTTTTTTTTGTTTGTTTTATTTACCTCTCCCACAGAGTAGTGCTACACAGAACGCCAGGGAAATGGCCGCCGCAGCCACTTTCCTGGCATTTTTGCGCATGCGCTGTAGGAAATCACAGGGAAATTGGTGCGGCATGCGCAGCAGATTGCGGGCACACTCTAGTGCCCGGAGTCTACTGCTGTGACAGCCGGGGAGAGAGGAAGGGGCCCTGGATGGGGGCCCCCTCCTCTCTTAATACACCCCTGCTTTGAGAGCCTGATTCCAAAATGTACGCTAACCTGATTGTTAGCGTACATCTCCGATTGTTAGAGGACTGCGCATGCGCAGGATGTGTGCAGCGTCCGTGCAGCCCTCCATCTCCGAGTGTGCTCGCAGCGTCTCCCAGCCGCAGCCTGATTGACAGGCTGCAGTGTTTGGAAGGCGGAGCGGGGGCGTTCCTGGGCAGCGTTCCTGAAAATGGGGGAGTGTCGCCCTGTTTTCCAGGAGGGACAAGGCCATGGTCGCAAGATGTCAGGACCCGGTCAGGCTGCAGTAAGCTTCAGCTACCACAGCCTGGCCAAAGGGGCAACCTGAAGCGATTGTGATCTTAAGCTGCGACCTCAGTGGCAGCGCTGGTATCGCAGACACCTGCTGCTGCATTTTCATATTAGATGGACAGAATTGTGCAGCCACTTGTGTGCGGCTCTGCAACTCCGTCCATCTCTAAATCAGGCCCTAAGTCACTACTAACTTCATATGCATCTAAGTTGCACAGCGCATGCGTCAAGGTAAAGTACCGCAGTCACTCGTAGCGATAGTTTACTCACAGTGCAATTGGCAGTCAGGAAGAGTTTGGGGAGGTAACAGGGAGGGGCGGCAAAGAACGCAGGCGAGTCGTGACTTTTGGGGGCGTGTCACACCCTGCGACTAAGTAAGCTAGAAACATAGCTCCGGTATCTCAGTTCCTGCAGCCATTCTGGGGGACCGTCGGCTTACTCAGGGTTGCGATAATCGAATGATCTGCAATTGATGCTGCACCTTTGTACGCAGAAGCTGGGACATTTTATGCAAACACTTGGATCTGTAAAGGTGCAGGCGGGCGTCTCAATAGTGGGCAAACATCGACCCGGTTGCGAGCGCTCAGCGCTCGCGACTGGGTCTGAATCAGGCCCTGTGTTCAAGGTTCATTCTGCACCCACTATAGATACGTTACTGAGTCAGACTACAAAATCTTCCGCTAACTGGTATGTGGGTCTCCCACATGGCAAACTCTAAAGGTGTATACACACGTAACGATTTTGTTACCAACGATTTTCTGAACGATTTTCTGTCAGATTATCTGTCAGATTTTATAAAGTGTAATGAACGATTTTTTGAACTACAAACGATTTTTGTAACTTCCCTTAATGAAAATCGTTCAGTTGGTCAGTCAGAATGAACTACAAACGAGAATGCGCATGAACGATAATCGTTCATCGTTATAACTCAGAAACTGAACGATTTTTTCAACGACTGAACGATAACGATGTCGTTATAATTAAATCGTTCAAAAAATCGTTACGTGTATATGCACCTTTAGCGAGACTTCATGTGACTTTGCTTCAACAATAGTTTTCTCTTTTTTTTTTTCTGCTCTTCCATAAAGTGCAGATTTGTGACATGTCTGGGTTATGGATGTGCCATGGGCAGTTTTTCCCCTTCTCATAGATTGAAACGCTATTGGCATTACCATAGGCTAGACTAACAAGCCTCCTTCTCACATGGAAGCTCAGGGCCTGATTCAGAGCCGCTCGCTGCGAGCGATGTTCGCACAACTGCGCATGCGTATGGGTCGTAATGCGCATGCGCCAACCAGTCATTGCGGTCGGAAATCGAGCGCTCGCAAAATAGCGAGTGCCTGCTAATTTGAGTGACAGGATGAGGCGTTTGTGGGTGGTAACAGGGGAAGGTGCTTGAAAACGGGGAGTGGAGATCCGAACGCAGGCGTGCCAAACGGTCAAAACGGGCGTTTTAAGGGTGTGCATAATTAACAAAGCAGCGTCATCGACTACGTCACTTGGTTGTTTCTTAGCCTGAACTGTTCGCATGATTGCGGTAGGAAAATCCAACCACAAGCACTGCGAGCAGTTCATACGCCTTTCGATGTACTCGATTAATCAAATAAATAGCGGAGATGACGTATGATGCGAGGGGCCAGGGAGCGTCTTTACAAAATAGCGAGCGTGTGTTTCGTTCGCTCGCTCAGACATAGAGGCGTCAACAGACCGCAAAGAGCGAGCGCTCAATTTAAATAGCCGGCCCCTTTTTCTGAACGAGCGAGCGCAAATAGCGTCCGGCTCTGAATCAGGCCCTCAGTTTGAGAGAATTGCCATATTTTCTCTGTTTTCCTAAATCAGTGGTTTTCAAACTCGGTCCTCAGGACCCCACACAGGTCACGTTTTCCAGTTCACACAGTAGCTGCACAGGTGTAGTCATTACTCACTGACACATTTTAAAAGATCCACAGGTGGAGCTAATTATTTCCATTGTGATTCTGTGAGGAGACCTGGAAAACATGCACTGTTTGGGGTCCTGAGGACAGAGTTTGAGAACCTGTGATCTAAATCTACTTATAGACTCCTCCCATTTGGCGCCTTTCAATAACATTTCTCAAATTTGCTTTGAACGTTCTTTGATCTTCATGAAAGTCTTGTTCGGAAAAGCACTGACCAGTCGTAGGACTTCTCACAGACAGGTGTCTGGATTTCAAAATTCACTAAAATACTATAATTCCGGAGTGGGCAAAAGCGCGGCCCACAGCAGGCAATTGGGTACAGCCGTTGCTCTTACAAGCTGTATGCAGCGTAAACTTAGTACATCTGAACAGCGTGCTCCCGGCTCCCTCATTACGTCATGCCTCTGAACTCGCTAGTGAGTGACTTAGGTGTAAGGGAGCTCCGAGGCAAGTTTATCTTGCTAGACAGTGTTAATGTCAGCCTCAGGTCCAAGAAAGCTGAAATTCTAACACTAATGGTTATTCTAAAATAAACAAGAAAAATCATAGCATGGACAAACATTACTGCAGTGATTGAGAGGGGTGAGGTATATAATGCCGACACCAGAATGTCAAAATGATCTGAATGTCGACAAATAATTTTTACAATGTTCGAGCCCTAACTCTACCCCAACCGCAGGCTAACACTAACCCTAAACCTGGCATGGCTCGTTCACATTGTGACTGTCGACATTCCCAATGTCAACATAATTACCATGTTGACATTCAGCGTTAGGATATTGCAGGTGTAAATCTGATTCACAATGCTGGGCGTACACTATATAATTATCGGGGCGATCCTCCGATATCGGAGCAGGTTGGTCCGATAATTGTATAGTGTATGCCCTGCACATTTAATTGCACTGTGTGTGCAGCCGACCGATGCTAAAATATTGATCGATCGAGCATGCCAGATTGTCCAGCATGTCCGTCCAATGCGATACTTTGTAAGTTAAATGTCGGGCGCAACGGGCAGCGTATGCCCAGCTGTGGCCGACTGACGGACATTTCCCTCCACAGGAAAGGAACAGGGAAATGTCTCCTCCCCAGGGGCGGAGCGCAGGTATCGGGGGCCATTACACTGTGAGATATCTCAGTGTATGCCAGTGATATCTGCAGGCTGATGGTCTGTCAGGCATTTTATCTGCCAGCGTATGCCCAGCATAACATTTCTTCTTCCATCAACCAATATTTTTAAATTGAGCAATGATTGTGACTCTTCTATCCACAGACGTTCCACTAACACCTCTGCCTAAATATCTTCCTATCATTTGGAATTCACTAAAGTTTTTACTTCATATTCTTACAATTAATATCACTGTTCAATTATCATATTCCATCTCTAGCCACTCTGTGCTTTGTGTGTTCAATGCTGTAGTAACAGTTCATGTGATAACACTGCCCTCTTGTGGCTCAAATTGGTACACAGGTGTCTCTGCCAAACTCCCCTGCAAGAACAACTCTTGAATGTCTATACGAAATCTTGGTAATACATTTAGGCCATTCTCTAGATAACTACTGTAGGTTTTCCTGCAAAAAACAAAGATCTCTGGGGAGGTTGGGTGGTCGGTGGGGATCTGGAAAACCCTAGATCCCTATATAACAGAACTGCTCTACTTCTCACAATAAGCCCATGTTCATTTTCCGGCCCAGTCCCTCACAGCCCTAAATCCGGCCCTTCTGATGATGACTCATCAGCCCGCTCTATGTGGATAAAGCAGCGATTATGTAGTGCCCAGAAGGGAAGCCCACTCTATTATTTTGGTGGCACCATCTATCCGGTGGCATATTCTGAAAGACGGCTCCACACAGTAGCTGGCAAAGACTTTGGCCCTCTCTTCTGCACATGTGCCATCTTTATGAATATATGACTGGGAAGAAGGTGTCGTTGGGACCATGTATGGGGGTGTTCTGCACATGCCCCCCTCAGCTCTTAAAAACGCCCCTGCTACTTAACAAATCTGGTGATCTATATAATACAAACATGTCTACTTGATTTGTATAGGTTTAGTGTATAAGAAGAAGTAACCACAATAAAGGATGTATAATACACGTATACCAAGTATAGCCTTGTGTTCCAAATATTGAATACACACACGTGGATTAAGGTTTGCGAAAGCCCCAGGTCAATGCACTGATGTTTTATGTAGAATGCTGTTCAGGCTCCATTGCTTTCCAGGGGCAAACACAGAACAGGAGGATGGGGAGGGGTCAAAATGTTAGATTTCGAAGAAGCAAAAAAAAAAAAAAAGTCAGCTGCAAAACACAAATTTTGGGATGATTTGTTTGAGTCTGTTGCAGATACAAACACTGGGCCAATAATAGGAGAGGGGCGGTTCTTTGATCTAAACTGACAGAGCTAGGGCTGGCCAAATTGACAGTCCCGCATTTATCTTTCTGACCAATACATGATCCCCATATTTGCATTTAGGTGCTGACTCCATTGGCCTTACGCCATGGACTACCATACTCCCAAATGCTGAGAGTTAAACGAATAACCAGTGATCCATCAAAGGTGGAAGAGGCCCTTGATGTAATTGTTACTAAATTTCAAGAGCAGGGTTATAAAACACCCCACTTGAAAAAGCTTAAACAAAAGGTAATGCAGATGCCTTGTAGCAATACCTTTAAGTCTAAAGTATAAAACAAGACTGACAAACAACCGATACCATGGGTAAATTGTTATACTGATGCCAGTGATAACATCAATAAAAAGGTTAAACAACTATGGCCTATAGTTGAAAGTAATAGAAATCTGCCATTATTAAACAATATTCGAGTAATGACAGCTTATAAGAGTGGAAGAAATTTAAAAGATTTATTGGTCAAATATGATATTACTGATCTGAGTAAACCTATAATTGAACACTTTTTGACCAAGAAACCTGTACAGGTTGTGTAACCTGTCGCACTTATTCCAGGAAACACTATTAGCTACCCTTATACTGGTAAAAAATTCTTAATAAAATACCCTTGAACATGTACATCGCGATTTGTGATATATGCTCTGTCTTGCCGATGTGGTAGATACTATGTGGGCAAGACAGAGTGCCAATTGAAAGAAAGAATGGCAAATCATCGCACAGCCATTAGGACAGCCTTCCAAAAAGGAGTGGCAGAACAACCAGTGGCTAACCACTGTTTGGAGGCAGGTCACAATGTATCTAGTATACGGTCAAAATTTTTTGATCAAGTACCCCAATCCAGGAGAGGAGGTAATAGAGGTAAACGCCCGCTACAATTAGAGAGCAGGTGGATACATAAACTGGACACAATGTCACCAAAAGGCTTAAATAAACCTTAGGCCTGCATTGTTTCCTTTAATAATAACTTTGAAAATAATAATGTAAGCCTTACCCACTGTAAATACCAGATATGATAGTACAAACATACAATTAAATAATTTAGGTCCCAGATGGTAAGATAAGGGTTAAAAATCTCTAATTTGGTTGAAATCAGCAAAACTTGGGTGTGGAGTTTATACTTGCTTAACTGAAACTTTAAGCCTTTATTGTTTTTTTCTAAAAATAATAGTGAAAGGTTTATTTAAATACCTGATATGATAGCACAACATAGAATATACAGGCTTTAGATGGTAAGATAAAGGTTAAACAGTTCAAATTTGGATATAAGAAACATATGATGTGTGGAGTTTATACTTGCAATCAATGTTGTTTGAACATGTTGCTACAAATTGTTTCAAATTGTTTTTAATTACATGTATGTAACACTTTTTATTGGTGAATTAAGATATATATTATTAGGGTATTTCATTTTTATAACAGCTTTCTATTTTAATGTCTGGGTTATCAGTGGATGTTACAAGCTTGCATTTAATTGCTTGCAGGTGAATGACATTGATTACCCTTCACAAGTGCACATAATTAATAGGATGTGGGAGGTAGTTCTTGGTTACATAAAAGTATTCATTGAGAGATGTATGTTAAGCCCTGATGACGGGCTTCTGCCCGAAACATATGTTGGATTATAAATAAATATTGGTGGCTGAAGAGAAGACTTGTGAGTGCCGCCTTTTCATCTACTTCTTGTATGTGTATATATATATGTATATACACACAGTCACAGAGACGGCGGCACTCAGGACAGAAAAAATGCAGCTACAAGCAGGTAAATGTCCAACGTTCCAGAGTACTATTTATTCCTCCATCATCAGGGTATATCATATCATATATCAGGGTATATCATATACCCTGATGATGGAGGAATAAATAGTACAATGGAACAATGGACATTTACCTGCTTGTAGCTGCATTTTTTCTGACCTGAGCGCTGCCGTCTCTGTGACTGTATCTTTTGGACTCCTGTGTGGGACCTAATATGGAGGGCACCAGGGAATTTGTATATTTATTATTGGAGTGCTACCCCACTGGAAGATATCAATATATATATTTTAGCACAGGCTCGGCACTCCTCCTCAAACTTCAATAAATGTCGGGTGCCCTCCACATAGGACAGATAAATGGTGCAAGGTGGCGGCAGCACTCCAAATAAATACAATACAATTATGGGTCACAGGACCTCTATATTTAACTTCAACGTTTCAGTCCTCGTGGACTTTCATCAGGAAGAATAACAATATAAAACATTTCACTTCCCTAAATACATTCGAGAGTACACCGCAAGTGTCCCTGCCATCGTCCGTCAGTGACAGCGTCTGACGTCATCACTTCGCACCACGCAGCGGGCACGATGCCTGACGCAAAGATCACTATGGCAACGGGGTAAACAACACAAGTTAGTGCATATACACCACCAACAAATACTAGATATAACAGACATCAAACAAAGTAATAATCTAAGAGACTAACGATCAATAGAACCAGACTAAACAAGGGATAGACTCACTGTAACTGCATAATGTATGCTCCATAATTAGGTAAACTGTCATAGAAATCCCAGTAACAGAAGAAAAAGAAAACAAACTCATTGAAGCATGTTAGATACAAGATCTCATTAAAACCATGGGGTTGCACTGAATTAAGAACAAAAATCCAGCGGGCTTCTATTTGTAGCAATCATTTTGCCCTATCCACCCTTCACTAGGAGAGGAGGGCGATGCCAAAGGCAAAAGAAAATAAACTGCCACAAAAGAAGAAATAGTTTACAACCTTTCTTTAAGGATGCTCACTACCGATGAACTTAATATCCTACATCGCGGACTCAGGCCCTGATTCAGAGCCGGATGCTCTGACAGAGCGCTCGCTCTGAATCAGGGCCGTTCTTGATTTTTAGAGCGGCCTCCTGGCCGCTCGTATCGCTGTGGGTGACCACCCACAGCTATAGCGAGCGGCCAGGAAGATGGTCGCGATGGTCAAGACCATCGTAACCATCGGGCTTGCGACGAGATCCTTGTGGTAGGGTCTCGTTGCCGCAAGCCCTGGAGTGCTTTTGGCTCAAACAGAGCCGAAAGCACTCCCACTGACATCACTTGTGATATCAGTGGGGCCGGCCCCAGACGGTAGGCGTTCCCATGGGAACGCCTCCGTATGGGCAGCTACGCCCCCGACATGCCCACCAAAGGGGGCGTGCTGTCACTCAACATCGACAGCACGCCCCCTTTGGTACGAGACCCGGAGCGACGGAGTGCCCGCCGCTATCCGGGTCTCGCGCATGTGCACGACGTAGCCGGCTTCATCGTGCACATGCGCCACCATCGACCCGCTTGTGAGCGCTCAGCACTCACGAGCGGGTCTGAATCAGGCCCTCAGTTTTGTCCCAACTGTGCAACATGATTCATTTAATAGTAGGATTGACCTTAGTAAGTTTAATCGGCAGTTACGAGTAAAAGAGTATTTTGGTTCCAAACATGATACTCAACCAAATATCACTGATTCATGTCCTGTGAAAGGGTAAATCCTCATTTGATCCATTCTCAAATAATATTTCTAGCAAAGGATTTACCAACATTATGGAATCTTTCATAAATAATTGTGTTACATCAACTAAACGACACCCCAACCTTTCTAGAGGTGAGATGATCGCTCTGAAAAATCTGAGCGCAGATAAGAGTATTGTAATCCGCCCCGCTGATAAAGGCGGCGGAATTGTAATACAAGATATCAGCGACTATCGAGCATAAACAGCCCTCAGGCAACTACGGGACATTGTATACAAGAAATTGGACATAGATCCGACTAAAGAGTATAAAATGGAATTAACCACCGTATTACAGACAGCATTTGAGAATAACCTAATCTCTATGAAAACTATACAGTCTTCTGATTCAGAGCCGCTCGTAAGCGGCCACTCGTAAGCGGCCGCTCGTTCGCTCCGAGCGATGTTCGTACATCTGTGCATGCCTATGGGTCGTAATGCGCATGCGCCAACCAGTCAGTACGGTCGGAAAACATGTGTTCGCAAAATTGCGAGGGACTGCTAATTTGAGTGACAGGATGAGGTGTTTGTGGGTGGTAACAGGGGAAGGTGCTTGAAAACGGGGAGTGGAGATCAGAACGCAGGCGTGCCAAACGGTCAAAACGGGCATTTTAAGGGTGTGCATAATTAACAAAGCAGCGTCATCGACCACGTCACTTGGTTGTTTCTTAGCCTGAACTGTTCGCATGATTGTGGTAGGAAAATCCAACCACAAGCACTGCGAGCAGTTCAGACGCCTTTCGATGTACTCGATTAATCTAATAAATAGCGGAGATGACGTATGATGCGAGCGGCCAGGGGGCGTCTTTTCAAAATAGCGAGCGCATGTTTCGTTCGCTCGCTCAGACATAGAGGCGTCAACAGACCGCAAAGAGCGAGCGCTCAATTTAAATAGCCGGACCCTTTTTCTGAACGAGCGAGCGCAAATAGCGTCCGGCTCTGGATCAGGCCCAGAATCACCAAAGGTGCCCATATTCTATAAATTACCTAAGCTCCATAAAGACAGTTGTAAACCACCGGGTAGACCGATCATTGCAACGCGCGACTCTTTGTACTATGATGTTTCACGTTATGTGGACTTTTTTCTACAGCCTGCTGTGCAAGCCCAAGATATGTCGAAGTCGAATAATTGCATGCGACCGCAAATCAACTGTTATCGGACGATTTGGTCGTCCGCTGACCGATTTATGTTGGTACAATCCACGATGTAACATTGCGTGCGCACGCGCCCTGTGTGCGCACGTATCCACACATTGGCACAACACTAAATTCTGAATAATATATAACACTCTCACACTGACAAACACAATATTCATGCAGGGTTTAGTTAGTAACAAGAAACAGTTTCTGTATACATGTCTGAGAAAAGTAATTAAAAAACAATACACCAGGATACTGTGAGTGTTTTACATATAAATTGGGATGCCCTGTATATAGACAAGTATGGCTGTGGCAATTGAAATATAACCCAGACATTGATATGCACAATTGAATTTGTCTGAATTAACAATGGTCAGAGGTTTCGCTTACCAGACGCAGTGGCAACGACAATCAGCTGGGGGTCCTCACCCTGCTTAAAAGTGAACCTAGCTGCTTGTAACACCTTGCATTATAGTTTTAAAAATATGTTAGTAAGGGATATATATATATATATATATATATATATATATATATATAAAATCCATCATAAATAGACTTACATGCATAAAACATACACACACATAGACTCACATGCATAAACACCGTATATTATGCACAGTTGCGCTGTTTATCATAAGCACTCTACAAATAAACGCACCACGCATATTAGCAACTTTATACAATATTCTCTTACACTTACACATACACAAATTACATAAAAAGGTTCCGCAGTAATAAAGGTTATTTCCCAAAGTGTTCTTTATATTTGCAATGATGTGAAGTGCATGTTATATGATATCTATGGTTTAGTACATAATAAGTAGATCATGTTTGGCGTCATTCTGATCCGCTGTGTATTTGCAGATCTCCGGTTCTATCGGTGGGGAAATCGCTACATGCATCTGCAAGTTATGAACTATAGGGAATTAGGTGATAGAATGCAGGGCCGTAGCTAGGGTAGTGCGGCCGGTGCCATCGCACAGGGCACCACAGGTCAGGGGGCGCTGTTTGGGCCTGTCAAATTTCTGTTTATTATCATTCTTGCTTGTTGCCTCCTCTTATTTCATCCCCAGCATCTCCTAGCCTCTACTATCTCTTCCGGTGCCCTTCCCCATGAAACCATGGCCCTTTTTTGGGTGCATTTTGTCCCTTTGAAAAATGAGGGGGGCGCCAATGCCCTTTCTGGCACAGGGCACCAAAAAGTCTAGTTACGGCTCTGATAGAATGTACAATGTATGAAGTGTTCATTGCTTAGTTATGCGGCAGGAAAAAGTACACAAAGAGCCACTGGGAGGCTGAACTTCTCAAGTACAAACAGACCAATGAACTATGTCGTAACAGAAGACCAAAGAAGAAGAACCAATGCAACAATACCAGCTCATGTCCATTGTACTGCCAATTCCTGAAAGAGTATATATGTGCGCTCTCTGACCCCAGTCTTGAGTCTTCTTGCTGTGCTGTTGATGGAGGTTTCTAATGCTGATGCCGGTATCTGGGCCCAGAGCGCGTGCATATATAACAACTGTACCTTGGGGCTGTATGATTTATTTGCACTAATTGTCTTTAGATCATAGCGTGTAACCATCTGTTTTTATATACTGAATAATAACTTTTTGTGCTTTGGAACCACATTCAAAGTCTGAAGACATTTATTTACTGTGCGACTCAATACGCTAAATTGTGACAATTTTAGAAGGTATAGGCAGGATTGCATAGAGGTTTAAATCAGCTATCAATAGATACCTATTTGAAGGACACTTCAGCATTTCTGAGGAAGTTGGAAGATCTTTTTGAATTATCCCCTGATTGCTGGCAATGCACGATTGACATAGTCAGACTGTATAGTAATAATCCCCATGATAGGGCATTCAAGCTGTCAAACATCTATTGGCTGATAATCCCAACTACAGGGGTCCGGACACTGAACTTCTTCTAAATCTTCTTGAATTAACCCTAACAAGAAATGATTTAATCTTTGACGGTTCCTTCTATTTACAAACCCTAGGCTATGTGATAGGCTCATGTGCAGCCCCTGCCTATGCTAACTCTTTATGTACACTGTGGAAAATGATTTATTTCTTGAGAACACCAGGTGCACAGAGTCTTTCAAATTTTACACTCGGCATATACAGTAGACGATGTTTTCTATGACAGTTTACCTAATTATGGAGCATGCATTATGCAGTTACAGTGAGTCTATCCCCTGTTTGGTCTGGTTCTATTGATCGTTAGTCTCTTAGATTATTACTTTGTTTGATGTCTGTTATATCTAGTATTTGATGGTGATGTATATGCACTAACTTGTGTTGTTTACCCCGTTGCCATAGTGACCTTTGCGTCAGGAGTCACGCCCGCTGCGTGGTGCGAAGTGATGACGTCAGACGCTGTCACTGATGGACGATGGCAGTACTTGCGGTGTACTCTTGAATGTATTTAGGTTAGTGAAATGTTTTATATTGTTATTCTTCCTGACGAAAGTCCACGAGGACTGAAACGTTGAAGTTAAATATAGAGGTCCTGTGACCCATTATTGTATTGTATTTATTTGGAGCGCTGCCGCCACCTTGCACCATATATATATATATATATATATATATATATATATATATATATATATGTATATAAATATAAATCTATAAAAAAAAGCCAGCCTAATGGGACACATGCGCTAGCAGACATTGAAACGACTGCACAAGTACGTCATTGTAATCGTGCAGTCATTTCACAGTCTGTGCTGTGCCTACATTGAGCAATCAGTCGTTCAGTGTAGGCACATCAATCATCCACTAACATGCTCAACCTGACGTTATCGTCAGGTTGACCAGCATGTTCGGGCGATGACTGATGTCGGAAACGACCAGCGGGAGCGCGCATCGCTGGTCATTTCCGACGTTAATGTGCCCGATTCATGAGCGATTGAACAATAACGATATCGTTATCGTTAAATCGCTCATAGAAATCGGCAAGTGGATGTGCGCCTTAAGGCTCAGCCTGACCACTTAGAAAAGCTCCACCCTCCATTCCATAGTGCAGACAGTGCTGCATTGTTACAACACGCCATCTAGTGGTTGAAAAGAGCATAAAGCAAATGTGCCCATTTCCATGACAATGTTAGTAATATAATGTAGTTAGTCATAGGCACATATATGTCCAGGGCAGTGCTAGGTTATTCTGATGCTCCCCCAGACTCCTAGACTTGTTCCCATGCTCTGGAATGGTGCCCACATCTAAAATAAAATCATTCAGCTCAGGCAGGATGGCCGTACTGCCACATTTAATGGCTTACTGTGATTGCTGGTCCTCTATATTCTGAAATTATGACACACAATATACTTTATATGACGCATATTAAAGCTGGTTAAGTGCTAATTCTACCCTCTTTATGGACTGGCCACACTCACTCTAAAATCAGGCATTTGGAAACCCCCTCTAGAAATCCTGCGTTTGCCACTGTTAGTTACATAATAGAATATGACATAGGTGGAGAGTGTCGGTGAGATTTTAGCACACTGCACTCACTCTCAGGGAGTCTATAACTGATCTTAAATGACATTTATTCATGGGGAACCGAACTTATGACTGAGCAAGTTGAACTTAATGAGAAAACCCTTGCCCGTGTTACTGTAGGTAGTGAAGGCTGGCACAGAAGATGGTGAGCACAGGTATATGCTTTATCTGGTGGGCATTAAATTCTATATTTTCCCAATGAGCTCCATGGCATCCATGATGAATGGGTTAACTCCCCAGTCAGCTGAGTGGAAACAGGAAAAGGAAACACTAATGGGCTGTATAAAGTGAGACTTCCTGTCTCAGTGCATAAGTACAGTGTAGTGCAGTTTCCCAATTTCCTTCATTACAGTGCAGGTTTTAAGGATAGCCATGCTTGAGCACAGGTGGCTTTATTAGTTCCTCAGTTAATTTGATTTAACCATCTTTTCTCTTCAGGAATAAACTTGATTTGGCGACTCATCATTTGCCTCAAGACCACAGAACAACATGTTTATTTTTTTATTCTTTCTATGAGAGGAAGAATTTAAAATGTTGCAGAAGTATGGTCACTTACTTAGATAGGCTCTGTAAAATCCATTCCCCACACTATAGAGAAGCAAAACATCCTTACCTATAGTATATAAGTCTACAGGACGCTTATTGCCAATGCAGCCTGTCCATATCGCAAAGGACCGTCACCGTGGTACGTAGGGCCGGCTCTAGGAGGAGCCGAGCCCTGTGCAGAACGGGACTGGGGCGCCCGTTACCGAAAATGGGGGGGGGGATGCCCGTATGGCACGCCTCCCGTTTAACGTCAGACTGGGGGCGAGCCCAGCACTCCATCAGCCCTCTTCCTCCACTGAACGGATGCTGCGCGCATGCATCCATTCTCTTCTCCGGGGTCCGGCCCTGCCGTACAGCTGCAGCGGTGGAGGTGCCCAACCTCCCGACCGCCGTGAGACACTTCGGCCAGAAAAAAGGGACTGTCCCGCTGAAATCGGGAATGGTTGGGAGGGGTGTGCCCTCTATGGGGTGGCGCCTCGGTTTGACTGCACTGGTGGAATGTGCCTTGAGCCGGCCCAGGTGGTATGAGGAGCTGGCATGGCTGCTCTCAAGAAAAGGGGACTCGCTTTGTGGCTGTCATGGACAAGAAGACATGGCGGTTGATGACATTCAATATGTTGACACCATAATGGCGACATTCCGCATGTTCAAAATGCCGACAGGCTGGCATGTCAACATCCACAATGCAATTTGTCAACAGTACATACAGTATTTACCATAAAACTAACCCTAACTACATGAGCTGACATTATTACTCTTGACATTCAGTGTCGACCATTTGAATGTGTCAGCATTGTGATCTGTTGACATTTCGAACATGGAGAGATCTGGTGTCGACATGTTGACTATGAGCGCACTCCCCGTTTTCTGTTCTGAAAAGACTGATGGCTACAGTGAGATTAAAGAACAAATGTGATTGGTTCCCAGTGTAGGCCATGATTAAAGTATTCTCCCAGGTTAAACTGTTCGTATGGAATCTACCAAAACTATGAATAACCCTGTTTCGTGGTGCAGTGTTTATCTTCTTTGTATTCCTGCTTAGACCGATATTCATTAACACCAAAAGGTATTTAGGGCCTCATTTATCAACGAGTTTTATCATTCAGAAAGTGGTGAAACTTGTTGTGTATGCTAATGTGCTCCAGCCAATCAGCTCCCAACTGTCATCTGTTTGAAAAATGACAGTTGGGAGCTGATTGGCTGGAGCACTATTTATCATACGCAACAAGTTTTATCACTCATGAATGATCAAACTCATCGATAATGGAGGCCCTTAATTTTCTCTAGAAATGGTCTCAAGTTCTGCGGATCCTACATCAGGTGAAGATTCATGTCATTGCGGACAACAGCAAAATGTCCAGTGTCCATCCCACTGTCGGCTGACACAAGTATTGGCCATATTCCTTGACCTGATAACGCACCAATACTTTGCATGGTCTCTCTCAAGCTGTCCCACAGAACTAGCAGAAAAGCTTTAATAAAGCCCCATTCTATACCCAGTAATACAATCCACATTGCATGAGGGCATCACAGACCTGGACACTCTCCTCCCCATCACCTGTCACAGTCTGTACGTCTGTACGAGTCACAGCTTTAGAAAGGGTCCACAAATGTAATCCACCTAGGGCAGTGGTTCTCATGCTCAGTCCTCAAGACCCCGCACACAGGTCATATTTTCCAGGTCACCAGCAGGTGCACAGGTGTATGCATTACTCTCAGACACAATTTAAAAGATCCACAGGTGGAACCAATTATTTCACTTGTAATTCTGTGAGTAGACCTGGAAAACATGCACTGTTTGGGGTCCTGAGGACCGAGTTTGAGAACCTGTGACCTAAACAATATCATTGCAGAGTTCCTAGTGATGAACTTAATGCTTGCTCTAATTATTCAAAGGCCATTTAGAATTCTATAGATATAAATGGTATGACTTTGAATAGAAGCCTGGTGGTAACCTACTGGTGACAGCTCTTTGACAACTGAAGACACTAAACCAGTATGTGATAAAGGGGTAGATGTAGCAAGCCTTGGGGAGCGATAATGGGGTATGTTACTATATTTACTAAACTGTAGGTTCTAGTATTCTAGCTATTATCTTCTAGAAGGTGCTAGATAAGTATTAAGAAGAATCTGATTGGTTGCTATGAGCAACATCTCCACTTCTAAAAACCTGCACTTTAGTAATTATACCCCAAACTACCAACAATCAGCTTCTGACTGTCATGTTATAGGCTGTGTTTGAAAAATGACAGGAGCTGATTGGTTTGCACTTTCTCTCTCTCCATGGCTTAGTACATCTACCCCACATGCTCTCTTTCCTCTGCAGAAGACATCCCAAGAGAGGTCATCTCCTGCTAGATCAGCAATGGGCTATGTAATGCAGTTACTAAACCCTAGACCTATTCAGATCTCATTATTCTCCCCAAACCAGAGACTCCAAAATGACACGATGCTATAAAGAAAGTTGAAGGAGCAACTCTCAGCCCTAACGCCCCTAAAGCTGAGCGGACTTTGGGCGCGATTCACTACCGTAGACAACTACGTATGCAATAGCGATTACACACACAGTTCAACTGCGATAGTATGCTAATTCACTGCGATCGCTATTCCCTCGCAGCACTACACAGGGACGCCCACTTTACTCCGCACACATCCGTAATGTTTAGCAAGACTGCGAAACCATCGGTACAATTGAGTACGATCGCAGCCTCACGCACACTTGCACAAGCTCTGACCTTACTCAGGAATTGCTAACCTCCATGCACGCTCGCATGAGACCTCGGATAACTTATGCACTCCCCTGAAACGGCGTGGGAACGCACTGGCACGCCTGCATTTCCCCAGCCACCACTCCCACCGCTACGCACAAACGGCACTTCCTGTGAAACAGTCTGCAATAGGTCTGCCTAGCAGTCCCGATCGCAGTGGCCAATTCACGCACGTGCGCTGCATACGCACAACGCAACAATTGGCTGATTGAGTGCGTAATCACAGTTGCGTACACTAGTGAATCAGCCCCTTTGCTCTGTGCCATGAGACTAGAGCCAATACTACAGTTATCACCCATATTCCTCTGGTTCCCAGTAAAATTTCTGCTCATTTATAAGAAATGTGACAGGGCGGACTGGATGGGACTGGCCCTGTGTAGATTAAGAACAAGCCCAGGGTTACTGAAATGGGAGGGGGTGAACTCTGTTTACCACGGTGCATATTATAGTTTTATTACAAGTTTTTGGGGTCTTTTATTTCATACAAAACAAAAAAAAAATTGTTTTTCATTGTTAATGAAAAAAATGTATGACAGAAAAAAGCAGCTGTATATAATTTTCTGTTATTCTAGATCTTATTGAAAACACCGGTGAGGGTTCCAGGAAGTTTCTGGGAGATGGGTAAAGGGTCAGAAACTGACGATGACGAATGGGAGGGGGGCCGACATGGAACTTCCCAGAGACCCTGAAAGCATTTTGCGGCTTTGGAACTGGCACAGGCACAAAAACACCCACAAAACAAAAAACAAGCAGTCTGTACAAAAAAATTGTAAACACTACAGGGAACATCACTCCCTATGGCGCACTGTGTTGTGTTCACATTATACAGCAGGGAAGCCAACAGGAGATGTGTTACCAGCGAGTGGTTTCACGTGCTGAAATGATGTAGTTTATCTGTAATGGTGCATACACACGATCAGATTTTTTCTTCAGATATGGACGATAACGATTTAAAAATCGTTCAGTCGTTCATATCTGATGAAAAATCGTTCATATCTGACATGCCTGAACGATGGACGATCAACGATGCGCGTTCCCGTTTGTCAGATAACGATATCTGACATCTGATGGGTTTGCAGTCAGACTTGGACGATTCCATTCATTTTAATGCAGTCAAAAATCGTTCAATCGTTCAAATCGTCCAAAACTTTGGTCAAATCGTCCAAATCGTTCAAATCGTTTAATCGTTCAGTCGTTCATCTGACAAGTCTGACAAATCTGACCGTGTGTACGCTCCATTAAGCTGCATACACACACAACGATTTTGTTACCAACGATTTTATGAACGATTTTCTGTCAGATTTTTTTAAAGTGTAATGAACGATTTTTATGAACTACAAACGATTTTTGCATATTCCCTTAATGAAAATCGTTCAGTTGACAAGTCTGACTGAACTACAAACGTGAACGCGCATGAACGATAATCGTTCATCATTTCACTCAGAAAGTGAATGATTTTTTTAAACGATATCGTTTAACGATAATCGTTCAAAAAATCGTTGCGTGTGTATGCACCTTTACTTTAGTAAATCACATATTGTAATGGTTAGATTATATTATATATACATATATACACACACACTGTATATATGGACTTGTCTGCACCTCCTAGCTGTAATTGATGCCAGCAGTGTAAGTCTGACCCTCTTTACCTTGCAGACTATTTAATAGGTCTGTACGGTTTTCTTAGAAGCCAACATTCAGTCCATCACCATCCTACCTCAGAGCCGGGTAATGGCACTACACCGCCTGACGGCCAACAATAAATTAATACAGTAATCGCATTATCGCAAGAAGCCTTCTGGTCACACATCATTTGGTAGCCGCCGCAGTTTGTTCAGGGGGTCCAGCCCCCCCAAAGGTGCAGCGATGGGAGTTGTCACATATGCTTTCTAGTGGGATATTTAAATGGAAAGGGCACTCCTGATTAGCATATTACTGACACCCCTTTCCCACCAAACAAATAACCCAGGTTATTGTCGGGGGCAACCCGGCTCGACATTTGAAGTAAAAATGTCGAAGAATATTAACCCAGGTTGAGTTACCCGGGAATCCGACCCTGGTAGTTAACAGGGTCGAATCCAGAAAGGACCCAGGTATCGGGGTGGTGTAAATGGTGCGACACAGGTTACCTGACCCGGGTCACGCAAAAATAGCTGCTGATTGGAGATTCAGTGAGCAGTCACCACCCACTTTTTATGACCTCATCTTTGTGAGCGTGGAAAAAAAACAAAACAAACCAAAAAAAAGAAAAACACAGGAGTTTGGTACTTACCGATGAATTCATTTCTCCGATTCCTACACGGGGGCACTGGAGCTAAGAGATTGGGGTATAGACGGTGGTTGAGTAGAGCCTGGCACTTTAATAATCTGAAAGTGTGACTGGCTCCTCCCCCTCTATGCCCCATCAGCCCCCACTACCATTTACACGCATCCCCTTCCATACTGGAGGTATTCGTAATTTACTTTTTAACGAGACATTTCTTTAGCAGGGAAAAAAGATGAGAGAGATAGGGACCATTTCAGTAATGAGCGGGGACGTCAAAGGCTGGGAAGGCACACATGGAGATGGGTCTGAGGGGTGGGAGCCCGTCTCATGCCCCTTGCTCACTGTAACTCTCCCCTCACTACACTTAGCTTCAGTGTCCATTGAGTCCCCTACCTCCATCACTGTGTCTATTCTTGCTGCTGCTAAAGAGCTCCGATCTCTAAACACTGCAGTGCACTTCCTGGTCACGACATATCCAAGCTGTCCATCAGTGCTCAAGGCACACCCCCCCATAGTCAAAGGCATGTCTCTATTAGCTCTCCTTGTGTGCAGCTTACAGCCTGTGGTGTGGCCCCGCCCCCAGCTCTGCAAGCAGTGTCTGACTATACAGAAGCGAGGCTGAGCTGTTGCTGCCTCATCTCTACAAAGCTGGTGAGTGTTAACTATAAAAAATTATTATACACCTGAGATTTGATATAAAAATGATTATGACAGGAGAGAGCTCTGCCTCCCCGGCCTACCCTGATTGCACATCCCTGGACCATTTATGACTGACTGCTATGTGTAACATACCCCTGATTTGTCACAAACATGTTCTTTCCCAAAGATAGATGAGAAAAACCAACATTACGTGCACATTAACTTTAAACAAAGCAGTTTGCAATTAATTCAGCCTTTAATCAGGTTTTGACTAGATGTGTTGTCATTACGCAAAGCAAAAGCCATTGACCTACTATAATATGAGGACTAACCCAAAGCAGAATTACATACATAAGATACAATGGCTATGCGTAAAACAAAAACAGTATATTATAATTATTACACAGACACGGTATTATGTGGGTTTCAGCAATTTTGAGTAGATTTAATTTCAAACGCCATGGCTTAATCGCCATAGATATTAAATGCCATTCTGGCTTGTGATATCACAAAGAGTGGTCTACGGGCCAAGTAATACAGAAGTAAACGATGTTTCGTAAAATATATTTTCATGTACACCAACAGCCATCAACTATATAGCAACTATCATAAGATAATAAAGAGACGAAACTCAAAAGACAGAGCAAAATTCTCTTTAATATTCATTCCAAGCAACAGGAATAATGAACGAGCGCATAGTAAGAGGCTGTGCTGCGGATGGGAGGAGTCTCACCTTCTAACCCCTCCCATGAGGAGCTACCTCCTAGAGAGAAAGAGTATATAGCTATGTTTGGACAAGTTCTGTGTGTAGAACTACTCTCTGTCTTTGCAGGCATTAGGGGTTGGGATTTTTTGCAAGAAGATGGCACAATTTTTTTTACCAGAGAAATAATATAAGGGAGAAAGAGAAGGCAAATAGATAGGATCCAACAAATAAAATGAAAAGGAGTTATTAGGACTGAAGAAGGGAACAAGGTAAACAGGGAAGGGATAGAGAGTTATTAGACAGTTCTAGCAGCAGAAAGTTCTGTGAATTCCCCCCCCCCCCCCCCCTCTAAAATCAGGCAGCTCCCAAGAAGTTATACAGACACCATAAAATGATTTTGTGGAGCGAAACGCGCCCCTTAATTCATCCATTCAGCAGAGACCGATTCAAACAAACCAGATTGTTAGGAGGAGGGAAAATAAAAAACGGTTCATTTTAATCAATTTCCTAAAATCCTGTGCAATATAATCATCTTCCCAAATAAAAACAATGATCTGAAGGGAACCAGCTGAACCAAGCGGGACAGTCAACCCAAGTTTACGTATCCCACCCCAGGGAAAGATCAAGGTGCAGAGGTCCTCTCCTTTCCCTCAAGGCACCCCAAAAAGCAGAACAGTCATTACCCCAAAAAAAGTTAATGAACTCAACCATTAATATGAGGTCCCCCTTCACCCTACAGTGAACCCCAGTAGTCTCCCCTATACCCTAACAAGTGCAGTAATTAGATAGGGCACCTCAAAAATCTGTGAGACTTGGGAGGGTTCCAAGGGACCATTTACAACCCCAAAAGAAATGTCCAATGATTAAAAACAGGACTCGTTACAAGTTACCCAAACCCAACCCTATCAGCTCCCATTATACATCACAATTTAGCAGTCTCTTCCTCATGTGCATTTAAACAGTCTATGATCCAGCTTGATTAACGAGGAACAAACGTGGCTACTAATTGGCATCTCTCCTTCATAGAGTTCAAAGCTCTCAGAAAAGCACTTCCTATGCAGCAGAAGTTAGCCGTCTTTCCGGGGCAGCTGGGATAAGCGCCCGCTGTGGGGGAGGGGGGGGGACGACAACGACTCTTGAGACATCCAATTTTAGCATAGTTATCACTTCAAGACCATACTCTAGGATATTGCATAGGAGAGCCTCCTAAGGAAAGTAAAAATCCCTGGCACAAACTCAAGACAATAGACTCAATTCTTCATGATCCATGGAGGCCTCTCGGCAGCAGTTTCATGAGCGGTAGATCATCTCCTGGTGGTTTCCGCTGCCCAGGAGAGCGCTCACTTACCAAGGATGAAACATGCCAGCGGCGTTCAATCCAACAATCCCACTTTGGAAGCAGTCTACGGGAGAGTGTACCAAGGACTGGGGGGGTTGAGCAGCAGTCTGTGGACAGTTCAAGCAGTCTCTCGGGATAGCTTGTGAGGTGCCAACACCATCTCCACTTGAAAGCAGCCTATTAGATTACGTATACTAGCTGTCTCTCGGGGGGGGATGGAGCACAAGTCTGCAGCCGATTTGAACAGTCTCTCAAGACAGCTGGTGGGGGGCCTCAAGCATCTCCATCAAGAAGGTGTCTATTGGAGTATCTCCGATGAGCTTGAAGAAGAAGAGGTGTTCGAGACATTTCAGACCGATGGAGCGCAGGGCGGGGAGGCGGAGCAGCAACTTCGCAAACCTTGATGGGTGACAAAGGAAGCAATAGTAAACTATAGCCACTGAGTTCTCACAGCATATGATCGATAGATAAAGTCTCACCTTCCCTGCTGGTCTGGGTACTTCTGCTTGCAGTAAGATTCCAATGATGCATAGACCTTCTCCCTTAGAACCTCCACATCACCTGGGTTAGACAGCCCTTTGGCATCTGAAAGTAGTAGAAATCAGAAGATCATATTACTGAAATTAAAACGTTAAAAAGAAGCACACATTCCGCGCTATATTGTATGCATAAGTCTATCATTTTTCCAGTTTTCCTTTAAACAATGAAGAATATTATTTGTGTTGCTGGGTGTTACTTGACTTCTATAAAAGGTGGTAACAATTCGGTTGTTTGCAACATGTCCCAACGCAAAAGGTTGATCGCTTCAAAACTGACCACAAACCAATCCTCGCCTATGTTAAAAATCCTGAGAAGTGGGTACAATTACTATTTTTCATGCCCACGGCAGATACAATAGTTAGCAAATCCCCAAGTTATACAGCTACCTAGTTTCAAACTGCACCTTTAAATACATTTAACCTGTTAATTGCCAGTGGCCCCTGCTGATTTTCCATCCTTTTTGTAAGCACACGTTCCTGACACAGAAAGGGCTCTGGCAGTGCTAGCCTGGGTGAGGCATGCCTCCAAAGTACAGCAAGTCACAGCCATGCTCACTGTCTTAAGCTGTGAATTTACAGCCACTATACGTTGTCGCATGACAGCTGAGGAATGAAGCTGTTGATTTTCCACAGCGTTTCCTGCTGGCTGTACAAAATATCAATGTTATACCCAAAGCCAATGAGAAACTGCCAGTTTGACAAGAGCAGAAAGAGGCAACAGACCAGGGGTAGGCAATTCTTTGGCACTAGTCATCCTAGCATGCCCTGCTGCAGTTTTAACTTGCTGTAACGGCAAATCAGTGTCAGGGCATGCTGGGATGTGTAGTTCCATAGCTGCTGGAGTGCCATCGGTTGCATACCCCTGTAACAGACTTGTTTTGTGCTCCAGTGGTTTTGCTGCAGGACCTAAACTCTGCATTCAGAGGAGGACTCAGCAGGTGACAGGGAGCAGCCACCCCCAGAGACTGGTTCCCCTACATTACCTGGATTAAACAAGATGATTGCTCGCAGACAGCCGAGTTCCGTCTTATCCATGCGCATATCTCTCATCTTAGACACAAGTTCTGTAAGAACTCTGTAAAGACACAACAGCAGCAAATCAAGCGAGACAACAAAGTACACTCTGGACAGCTTCTAGAAATGTATGAATTAATACTAAGTACCATGTGGACTAAACGGCTAAAAATAATACAGCAAGACTGTTATTTGTAATATTATACCACTATGGGAAGGTTCACCATTACCTGTCGAATATGGCCCCTACGCCAGCACTGTGTGCACTGTTGCGGTGGACGTGCAGCCCGGTGGCCAGCAAGATGCCGTCTTTTACAGAAATAGAACGGTGGGAGAAGGACGCTATAAGGAGCTCATTCCATCCTGAGAAAAGAAATCCAAGGATGACTCAGTATAAGACGGTACATGAAACATAAAGCAAAGAAGCACTCCGCCTTCAGGGAGATCTGATATTCAGGCAGGATTTGCTTATACCAGCTGACTGCAGTCAGGAGAAACAACCTGCTGGATACATAAAGCATAGCCGCAGTGCTTACAGCAAGAACAGACAGACCTCCCAGAATAACAGAGATCCCAGACGCTGGAGATCCCCCTTTCATGCAACTTCCAACACCATACTAGTAAAACGGATCTTACCAGCTCGGAGCAGAATAACCTGGTCGTCCAGGAGCAGCTCAGAGAAATGGGGGATCCTCTTTGCCCATTCAACCAGAGTAAAAAGTTGTTTATCAGCAGCTTGACAGATGTTAGTAACCGGATCACTGGGCTGGAGGCAGAGAGGGAGGTGGAGGTAAGTAGAACACTCTAGGTACCCCAGTAAGGAGGAAATCTGATTTCCAGGGTTTACTCTATGCACTTACTGGAGGATGCTATAGAGACATATAGAATATGAGGAAAGACGCACACAACAGAGTGTTCTCTATTTTCATAGTATGCCAAAATGCAGAAATTTACATTTTAACCAAAAACTGAGGTTAAACACTTTGGGAATTAGCACATCCCCATGCAGATATTTCAGTAAAGAGGTAAATGGCGATCATTTCTCTGCTTAGGACAGGCCTCCGTGCGCTGCCCCGTACAGTCATGTGTGGGTTCCACTAGGTAATAAGTAAATGGGCAATTTTTCCTGTTATATTTCATTTATATGCTATCGCAGAAATAGTTTGCAAAAGAAAAAAAAACTAAGGAACCATAACACTGTAACCATGCATTTTTTGTGTGCATATAATATAAAAAATAAAAAAAAAAAGATACAAATCTGCCGAGGAATGTACAGAATGTGGTTTTACTGCATTTGCTCCAGGCCGGGCTCTAGTGGGAAGGACTAAAAGCCAACTTGTTCCACAACCAACACTATTCTCTCTTGTTTGTATATAGGCTACAGAGATCTTATAGTTGGGTTTACTCAACTATACTGCGCTCGAAGCAACAAGCCATAAAAGGACTAAAGATCTGCCAGCTAGGCGCAATTCTCCAAAGGATGAGCTCTGAGTTGATAGATAGATAGATAGATCTATCTATCAACTACCATTCTCCTTGGGGTAATTTACTCACAGATCCACCCCCTTCGAGGCTCTGGTCACTCTTCTGTTCCACTGCCAGTTCAGCCTCCAAGATCTTCTCCACGGGCATATCCTCATTTATTGTCCCGCTGAACTCCGCCTCGCCATCACGTTCCCGCCCTCGCTGGCGCTCTTCTTGCACCGCTGACCAAGAAGAATCAGAGAGATGTATTAAGTGACCATAGAACGGCAAACCTGCGTTTATGGGGGCACCTTACACACAAACATCGGGGGGGGGGAATAAAAAAAATAATAATAATAATGTATATATTATATAGAACATAAAAAATGTCATGGCAGCTCTGGGTGTGCCAGTGCTCATCCTGACTTTAAAGCATGACGGTAAAGGTCATAATTTAATAGGTTTGCGCGTCTTTATAGAAGGTTGGGTAAATAGGCTTGCCCCATCTCCCTGGTTTGCTTTAGTTACTGCTGTAAAGTTAGTGATATAGATATAGAACTTCCTACAACTACAGGACAGAGGGAAGGGGAGAGACATCCCTGAAACCACTTATTAGCGTTACTCTTCTTACCAAGTTGGAAAATGGACAATAACTCAACCAGCTAATGTGATAAACAAATCAGTATTTTTTTTGTATTATTTTTATTTATTTTAAACTGGAGTTTATTTGTAAAAACTTTTTCCATAACAGAAAGGAAACAAAAAAAAAAAAAAAACACCACACAATACTAGAAACAATAAAACCGAAAGAGAAAAAAAAAAAAAAAAATTTTTTTATATATATATGCCCAAATCAGTATTTCATATATTTTATATTTATACATAGTGTACTGAGAAATACTGTTTCTGTACCTCTACCTGCTATACAGCTTTGTTAGGTACAAAAAAAGGTACACTCATTAAACCCCCATGGAACAGTGCCACACAGTGGCCAGATTATCATGAAAAATACTACCTATACTGTATTTACAAGCAATAGATTTAAACAAAGACTTATAATATTGTATAGAGCAAACAAACTACGGAATAGATTTTGCTAAATTGTTTCTTCATTGCAATGTTCATTAGAGTTGGGTAAGAGATGCCAGCGCTCGGGATCTCGGCGGTCAAAATCCTGCCACTGGCATCCCAATTGGGGTTAGGATACAGACACCTGTCCGTAAATATCCTAACCAATCTCCTACCCCTCCCCTGTGCCTAAACCTAACCTCCCCCCTAGTGCCTAACCCTAACTCTGCTACTTACCTTCGGGATGCCGGCGGTCGGGATTCCGGCGCCGGTATCCCCTTTGCCGGGATATTGACTGGATTTCATTCACTAAATTGCAAAAAAGTAGATTGAGAGTAACGGTTCAAAGTGCTGCAGAAAACGTATTCATTTCTGTCTCAGGTACTGTAGAGCTAACAATCTAATTCCGTGCAGAGGAACTCATGCATCTTGGAATATGCCTAAGCTACATATCCTGTAAACACAGTGGAAGCATCCGTAACATCTATGAAGGAACAACATAGGTTCAAGGTTCTAGCTGCACAAGCCAAGATGGCCATTATCTGGGGTGCAGTTCATGCTCCGAAACTGTAGGTGGTACCCTGTAACTGCTTCCATGGAGAATATCCAACACACCTGAACAGTAAGCTGCCCATGGTCCTAATCAGCAAAAAGGTAGATCACAACCACACTCACCCTCCCTCTTCATGCCTGTAGCCAGGCACTTCTGATATCTGCAGTACTGGCAGCGGTTCCTCTGTCTCTTGTCCACGATACAGTCCTTGTTGTCTCTGCAAGTGTAGGTCAAGTCCTTGCGGATAGTGCGTTTGAAGAAGCCCTTACAACCTTCGCAGCTGTATACTCCATAGTGCTTCCCTGCGAGACACACGGGCAAAAAAAAAAAAAAAAAACACTGCGACTTACTACAGACGTGATGATATTACAAAGCCATAAAGCTGTAACTTACCCATTAGCGGGATGACCAAATGGAAGCTATTGCTTTGGAATAGACGCGGATACATAGACTGAGTGAGCAAATAATGCTATATACAAAAGCTTTGGAAAATGAGCCCCGTCCTTGCCCCCATGTAGCTTCTACACCACTAAACTACGGCTTCATGTAGCCGATGTCATCTAGCAATAACGTGGCGGCTCTGAGCCACGGACCCCTCAGATCAGGATGCAACGACTTTTTGGCCAAGAGTAGTCATCCAGGAGCAGTCCAGAGACACCCGGTGTCAGTCACTAAGGGGGAGATTTACTAAAGCTTCTAATACAGACAAGTGAAGGTGTTGCAGCCAATGAGATTTTCTAGAGTGCAACAGAGAAATTAGGGCGTAAATCTGATTAGTTGCTATGCGCAACGCCACCACTTTAGTAAATCTACCATTAAGATGCATCGCCTGGCTGTCAGGGTCTGACCAAGAAGCATTACATTAGGAGACGGATCTCCCAACCTGTGGATCTCCTGTAGCGCCGTTGTTTCCACTAGTTGGGGAACCTGGGTTAATATAATGTTCATTCTAGCACCCTGCACCTGTCACAATCGGTTCAGTTCCTCTTTCCTGCCTGGGAGTGTCACTCTCTGCTTGAGATACAGACTACAGTGTGCTAGAAGCACCAGAGCAGAGTGTTGCATCAGAAGCAGAGGGCGACACCCCAGGCAGGATAGAGGAACTGCACGGATTGTGACAGGTGCTAGAATGAAGACTACAGTAGAGGGCAAGATCGATTATCTAATAATCGTTGACTTATATGAGTGACATAATATTAAACGCATCTGTTCAAATACGGTTTACATGGACCTTCTTTAGATCCATATTGACCATTCACTGGACCTTAAAATTGTGGCGCATATTGAAAACAAAAGTACTAAGAAAGAATAGAATTACTTTGACTCTTGGGAGTATATTTACTAAAGTGAGAGTTTTTAGAAATGGAGATGTTAACCATAGCAACCAATCAGATTCTACTTAACATTTAACTAGCACCTTCTAGAGTATAAGAACTAAAATCCGATTGGTTGCTATGGGCAACAACTCCATTTCTACAAACGCTCACTTTAGTAAATATACCCCTTGGTGTCTAAATGTCTTTAATCCTTATTTAACTAATTATAACAGACCTTTATTCTCACAAGGAAAACCATACACGTCATGCAAGTTTTATCATTCGCTTTTAATAATATAAATGTTAAGTACTAATTATATCACCAGTCGTGTGTGCACCGTAACAGAATACCTACCTTCCTCTTTGTATAAAATAATTCTATTTTACGCTATTGAGCATCCCCCAGAGATCTATCCCAAATAGGATATCTTCACCTTTATCCCAAATACTTTCTGGGCAATGGTGAAGTGGATTAATGTACGATTAGATCTAGAGCAGTGTTCTCCCCAGGCTGTGTTTTTGCGGGTGCACCACCCGGCACTTTGGGAGCCTGCAAGTGGGGACAGTATCTGGAAGCTGTATAAAAAGGACCAGATCCTACAGACTTTGCAGATTTTCCATAATCAGACGCCCGGGCCTCTAATAAGATAAGAATTAATATATAAAATGTTACTTAAAGTTTAAATCATTATAAAAGTCAGGGTTTAAATCATTTTATTATTGCGAAGGCCCCACCCCGGCTACTTATTGATGCCACACGGCTGGAAAACAATTCTGGGTAGAACACTGTAGAGTGGACAATCATTTGCTCTACAATCTATATTCCCTGCAAAATGGACATACACCCAATTTGTCAGAATCCAATACACCTGCCAGTACTTCCTTGGAGTGAGAGCCACACAAAAGAACGAGGAAAACATACAAACTCCACAAACAGTGCCCTGGTCAGAATCGAGCTCATGACCCCAATGTTTTCAGGCAGCAATACAAGCCACTGTACATTCCAGTATAATCTGTTTACTGGTTATGCTGCCGCTGAGCCTCTTGTACCCTCAGCTTAGGATCATTGAGAAGATGACTCAGATCTCGGACTCCGCACCAGGTATAATGCTTTAGGTGCTGCTAACTGGTCGGACTACACTGTCACTGCAGAAAAGGCTTTGCGTCTTCAATTAAAACGGCTTTGGGCTACCTGGTGTACAGGAAGAGCAGTATAACTAAAGCCACAAGATGCTAATCGTATTAATAGGATTATACACCAAAGGCCCCAGGCTGGCAACGCTGTACAGGAAGAACGCAGAACATGAAGCTATTAGTTGAAGAGTAACTGGGAACAGAAGCAGGATAATTATATAGGATTGTACAGGGTTACTACCTGTATCGTGCTGCATTGAGCCCGGGGAGCCAATCAGCATGCACAAAAGTTTTCCTTTACCCCAAGGCTGGTGTCACACAAGCAGACACCAGCCTTGCACCGATTTATCCTCCTGGCAGGAAAATCACTGCATGACGTCTAATCTTATTATTGCTTTAGTGACATGAGAAATAAAACAGACGTTTATGAAGCATTTTATCGTTCCAGATTAATTTCCTGCCAGTCCCTAAACGCCACAAAATTACATTTTAAAAGCTGCCAGGAAATCACCATGTGCGATATCATCCCAACACCCACATTATCCAATATCAACTCAGAACTCCCCAGAAATTAGATCACACAAGTTTGAAGATTCTGATCACCTGTTACAATAATTTCTGGTATCGGTGTATGAGGTCGGAGTGATAATTACCATAGACATCACCAATGCTGAAACGGTTACTGTAACTCTACACCCTGCCCTCGTCCCAACATACATATCAGCAGCCCTGACAATGGCAACAGTAGTGACACTTAATTCAGGTTTACACATCATTCAATCAAAAAGGTCACAGTTCAGAGACTATAGAATACCTCTGTATAACGCAACCCAAGGTAGCTGACCTGCCTGCCTGATGTAATGCACTGTGTAATGCAATAGCCCCCAGCAGGTGAAGCGATCACCCCGATATAGTATACCAGAGGCAGGCCAGCTGAATGTGACTGCCACTCTATAACCATGTTACACAGTTTGTATGCAGGCCGGGGACTGTATCTGACTGCTGTACAATTAGCGTGGGCATTGCCAGACTAATAAGTCTATATATTTATACCAAATAAAACTTAGTACTAAGAAATCACTGCATGTGGGGACGGCCAAAAGAACATTCTAACCACCTACGTTTTCTCAGACTTGGCCGCCTGTCATGCTGTACACACCCACACGATGCAATATAATTACATACTAACACAAGTTATATTTGCAATACAACTAGAACACATTTACAACCATTTGCACATACTAGTATACCGACATCGCCGCTGAGCAAGAAAAAAAATAAAATAATTAAAAAAATAAATAAATTGTATAATCTTCAATGACCAAGAGATGAAACAAATCTTAAGGATATGATACATTTATAGTTTTTAAAACCTGAAGAGTAGAAAACCAGTAACCGGGTTCTCCAACCAGTTGGCTGCAGCCCTGCAGCTACTGAGTTACACCCAGCGTGGCTTTGCAATCACTGGGGCTGGCAGAGCCTGCTGGGTGCTTCTCAGTGCCAGCTGCAAAGTCACACAGGCCCGAGACTCTGCTTAGAGTTCACACTGCACAAGGCCATCACCTAAAGAACAATCTGTACTTCTCGTCATGTTATAGTCTGCTACAGACTATTGCAGCTGGTTAGGTTGCAGAGAACTATCACCCCAAAAACATTGTTCTGAACGCTGCCTTCTTAAATATGAGGACGCGAACCACCCTGTTTTTCAACGCTGCCGGTTCCGAAGACTGTAACCCAGGAGAAGTGTATGAGAAACGCATGGTAAGGCATATTGGATTGTCCTGGGAGGATGAACAAGCCCTTAGAGGGCAAACAGACCTGGGTGTACATCTCTCAGTGTTCACTCTAGGTCCAGCGCCGGGCAGGGCGCCAGACCTAGAGAAACGGCACATCTGCACGCACTGAAGGAGACCGATACATCACCGTTTCCCCACCCGCAGGCTGTTTCAGTGGGGTGCCGCACAAGAGGGCAGAGTGCTTTTTGCCCTTTAGAAATAGGGCAGGGCACCCTGCTAAAAAACAGCCTAGCGGGAACGCTATCTCGTGAACAGAGCATGGTGGATCGAGTACCAGTTTCGTCCTATCAATTGCAGAGCATGTGCCCTGGGTGTCATCAGGCTACACATCCATGAGGCATCATACGGACATGTGGGTATCAGTGACGTGCAGTGAGGTCAATGGCTGGGGAGGCACACACGCATAAAAACAGTTTTTATTATCAATACTCTGGAGCATAACAGGACGTATGACAGAGGCAGAGCCTCCCCTGCCTCCACGCTCTACACAGACAGCTGCATGGCACGGTCTGACATTGATCCGCAGAGTCCGTCACAGTCACATTAGTAGGAGGTGAAATATACGCAACTTTTACACAAGTCTCGAGCGCTCGGATTCTCAGAGAGAGGATCGTAGACGACTGTGTCTTAGTTCAACCGACAGATTACACCACAGCCCGTGTGCACCACAATAAGTTCTACAACTTCCCTCGGAACACAATGATAAAATTATCTCAAAGTGATCACATCAACAGGTCATAAAAAAAACCTACGAGTGTGTAAGCAGTATACGAGTTATACTTAAACAGTTCACTTATGTGCTTCAAAAAAAATAAAAAATCAGTGTCTGGAGGAAAAACTTTTCATTTTCAGATATGAACCATGAAGTTAAAATGTTTTTATTTGAATCTGACATTCTGCTGCAGCTCTAGTATTATCTCCCCGATCCCTTACACACAGCTGTAGCTCCTCCCACATCTATAGGGTAGTGTCCAGATACCGTCAGAAAGGCCAGATTGAGCTGCTGTGACATCACTGGCCCCACCCCTGGGTATAAATCAACCAATCCACATGGTGTATTTCTGCAAAGCAAGCCTGCCTAGCTGCCCGTTTAGAATAAATAGAGAAGCGCATTCCTCCTAATGGGGCAACCTGCTGCAGGAGAGAGCGTATATAGAAAACATATTTATTTATGTATAAACATTCCAGTTACTCCATATTATATTATTCCGCTGAGTAATATACAGCCCTAGATATATATTAATGTCTAGTAGTGGCTTTGTGGTCAATTGGCCTACATACACACTGGCTTACCACACAACTATAGTGGAGATCTAAGACCAGTGTCTTTGGCAGCTTCATGTAACCCCGAGATACACTAAGGAAAGTGCAATCTATAAAAGGGAGTATGTGAAACGGAACTATCACACTTGCCAGGCATAGGTAGGTTTCTCCCTCCTGCTACAAAACGGACCTGCCGTCCACAGAAACCAGATGTAATCAATCCACAGCAATTTACCACAAGAACGCAGGTCATCTATTTGATGGCTGACAGGTTTACATTGAAGGGCGCATGTCATCTACTGCAGGGCTTGACAAATTTTTCTAAAATCTAGGAACCAGGATGAAAGTGTAGGAGCCAGATCACTAAGCCCCCCCCAAAAAAATTACAGGAGTGAGGAGCACAGCTCTGTGTGTTATACACACTATACTAGTCCACAAAATGGTCACAGTTGAATGGATACAGTAAAATGGAGGCCCCCTCACTGCTCTGCACAGCTCCCATACTCCACCCTCCAGTAATAACTGACCACATTTCACATAAAACAATGGTGCCAGAAAGTACAACAAAACCCCCTCCCCTCGTGGTCACACCACTATACCTCTGAAGCCGTTCCGCAATCCCTGGCCACGCATAGACCCCATTACCGGGGAGCTCTATGCAGCCGGAGATAGGAGACAGTAGACAGCTGGGACATACAGGAGGATCAGCGTAGACAGGGACAGACAGCAGGGATCAGTGCAGGCCAGGATGGAGAGGAGTCGTCAGTGCAGGCCCGGGACGGACAGAGGCACAGCAGTCACTCTTGTGCATGATATGAACATCGCAATACTATAGGCACGAATCTCCGCTGGAGCTGATGAGGATCTGCTTCCTCCCTCACTGCAAAATCTAGTAACCAGGCAGCAAAATCTGGTAGCCATGGCGACCTGGCCCCCAGGATTTGTCGAGCCCTGATCTACTGACATCGGAGGCAGCCATTTTGCAAGCTGGACCAGCGACATTGCTACAGGATAAAGTGCCTCAATGAGAGACTCTGGGGTCTATTTACTAAGTAGTGTTAGGAGAGAGTGAAAAGTGAAAAGAAAGTGATAGGGTGCCAGCCAATCAGCTCCCAACTGTCATTTTTCAAACACAGCCTGTGAGATGACAGTTGGGAGCTGATTGGCTGGCACCTTATCACTTTTCACTCTGTCTCCTAACACTGCTTAGTACATAGACCCCTCTATTCTCACAGGAGTTTAGCTGACAAACTGGCCGCGTCTGCTGCATTTTGGTGACAGGAGCATTTCAAAGCCCAGACCCTGCATACTTCACGGAGACACCTACAAATGAAGCCTTACAGAAAGCAAACCCATCACTCCCTCACCAGAAGAGCGGTCTCCACAGATGGCACACAGCCTCTTCCCACTCAATCCTCCTCCATTGGGGTGCCCGGGCATGACTCGCATTCCCAGCGGAGGCTTCACATCTTCAGAGGAGCTGACAGGATGCAGGCCGGAGAGATTAACTGTGGAATTTATCTGGAAAAACAATGTAAATTAGGTATAGCATTTACAGTATAATTTGTTTTTGTCTAAACTGCTCGCATAACCCCTCAGTCAGACTGGAACACCCTGCAGTAAGGTGCACCTGTCTTAGCACAGATTTTACACCTCATCACAGCGTTAGTAAATAGGCCCTTATGTCTCACATTTATTATGAGAACCGAGTTGGTCAGCTGTCACTTATGTTAAATGGCGGGAGGTAGAATGATAATATGCTTCTATTTCAAGGCTCTCATAGCAGTTTCCACACAATTCTAGGAAATGATAAAACACCTACTGATAAATAAGAGGGGTCTCTCTGTAAAGGGTTTGTGCACCCCCCATAGTGTAAATGTTGATGACTGCTATTGACAGGGTATGTTAAAGGAACTTGGAAAACCAGAAGGCGTTCAGTGCCATAGAGCTCGGCATGCTCGGCTCATAAATAATCATATGCTGGCCATTACAGACTTCAATGTATCAGAACCGGTCCCAGGACACATTTTAAACAACAGTGGGTCCGATTCAGTACCGATCGCAATCGCAGCTGCAAACTCACAGGGGACGCAGCTGCGTATATGCTAATACTTGTCAAAGGTCAGCCGGCATAAAGACGCCCATTACTGCTTTCACACCTCCGTCCAATGTCGCTCTTCTGCGTAAACATCGGTACCATCGACGCACATCGCCCAGTCATGCAACATTTAAAACAGGTCTGGCCGGCCACAGACACTGCAAGTCTCTTTGAACGCAGAGCATTCTCATGCTGTGTATACAATCGCAGTGGCTAATTAATGCACGCCCAGGAAACGGCGTTCAATAGGACAGCTACGCCTGCGTTCTTCCGACCCCCCCTTCACCACTCTCAAACACTGACAGGCGGTCAGTCATTTTGCGATGGATTCCTCTATGCGCCCGTGGTCGCAATGCGATTGCAGCGCACGCGCAGTACACCTTATACACATGCGTGATGACAATCGCTCGATCTGCGTCCAAAGTTGCACTTGCAATCAAGCCCAGTATCAGTTGTACTCTGAAAACAATGGCTGTATGATTATTTGATGTTACCACTGCTTTATATGAGCCTCAATTGCCCTGAAAGACAAAGCTACTAAAACTATTTTGTAGAGAGAGAAGTTCTTCATGGCTTTCCAAAATCAAAACAAACAGACATCTCTCTCCCCCACCCCAAAACAAAAAAGGAGAGCGAAGCCTACAACGCGTACAAATGGCAGCGCACGATCACGAAACAGCGCTTGCTGCAAAGTACATGAGGCGAGGACAATACACAGTGAATACACTTGTAATTTAATTATTAATCGTAGATTGTAGCTGCGAGAAAAATGCACACCCGGGGGAGCAGACTGGTTACCTGGGGGCTGCTGACAGGTCCGTATCCTATAGACGGGGTGCCCGGAATGCCGGGGGAGCCCACGGAGCAGTTGATAACCGGAAAGGGGGAGCCCAGGCTCCCGAGTGGGGAGTTAACGGAGGAGGTCATGGCAGATCCGATCATAGAGGGGTGCAGGGGGGCACCTGGCGGAGGAGGGGTGTCGCTAAGCGGACGTCCCAGAGGTGGCGGGCTGAGAGAGGAGGTGTCTGGGCTATGGCAAACTGTGGGGAGTAAAGAGATATAGTCACATAAACAGCAACATACAGTAGTAATAATATTACATTATGTCATGCTGAGACTTGTAGTCCTCCCCCCCAGGCAGCTGCAGGTACCATGGCCTCCCACCACCTGTATACACAGGTACACACTTACCCCTGCTGTCCCCCATCCCGTCCAGGCCTCAAGTGTCCCCTCCTCCCGGGCAGACAAACGCTCACAGTCCCTATGCGCGATCCCTACAGAAACCAGCACCCTGGGATCAGGCCATTATGCAAATGAGCTTGCATACTAATGAGGTGCCGCCGGTGACGCAGTTTCCGGGGTCTCCTGCGGTCACCCCGCACCGGACCCGCTGCCACCAACTCTCCCAGCGGCCCCCGCGGCCCCAGACTATCTCGGAAGCGGAAGTGCCACCATGTTGATACACCCGAAGCGCCAGCGCTTCCTCCCCAGGGGTGGGTGGGGGGCTGGGGCGTAGCCTGCAGCCTCGGGGCCGGTGAACGGTGCAGCAGCGGGGCGGGAGGGTAGTTGGGTGGAGATCAGGGAGTGACGGGCACAGACTCGGGTGAGCAGGGAGGTCGGGTGCGGCCAGGTGGAAGGCGCAGCCATAGAATGACCTGACGTGACCCCTGTGAGAAAGGGTGTGGCAATATGGCCGCCTATTGGTCACAAGGTGGTTACTGAGTGCTCTTGGGTGTAGCAAGATGGCGGAGTTTCCGGTTTCCTTATATGGGCATGTTTATATTTTCCTTTCTGGGGAGGCTAATACAACGTATATTTGGTAGTAACTTAAATATATGGGGGTCCTGGGGTGTGATGGTCACCACAGTTATGCTTTCATGGTATCAGAGTCTAGTACAGGTAATAAATATGGCTATTGTAGCCAGGTCACCCAGGTTACAGCAAAAGTTATGCTGCCAGACTGGCCTCTGATAGTTCTGGGTTCCCACTTCTCTCATGTATTTCTTAGTGCATTAACCTGGGCCCAGTAGTAAGCAAATGCTGAATTATTTATGGAAAATAAGTGAGAAAAGCAGAAACAGTTACTGCACTGCCGAAAGGGTCACAGTGAGGTCATCTTTACTCATGTAATGCGCAGTCCCATGATTGCTACAGGAATTAGCAAAATATACATACTTATATAATCTACTTATATAAAATATTAATGATATTAAAAATCAAAAAAATAAAATGCCACGTTCGTTATGTTTAGAATGAGAAAAGCTCTGCGGCACCGTTGTGTTTTTAGAATTTTGCAGCCATGCCATGCCATGCGGAAACATTGAGGTCCAGGGGTGGATTCCGGGCAGAGCCAGTCCCCTATAGGTAGGCTTGCCATAATATCTCCTTAATGCGGGACACCTATAATTTACACAGGTTATGTGGCTGATTAAAACGAGGTGAAAACCTGGCTTGAATTTAGCCATCCACAGAACGTATGTAATTCATATGTGTCCCGATCAAAGTGATATTATGGCTAGCCTACTTTTGGGAGAACCAAGACCCTCATAATAGCCTAAACCAGCTGTTTTACCTTTGAGCTCTGTTGTTGTATTGGTCTTTCCAGCTGTCACCAACACGTTGATCCTACCGCTCTCACTATGTATTACATATTTGCTATAATTAGAAATATGCTTATGTCTATTTGTTTCTAATATTATTATTATTAACAATAATTAATCTGATATAGTAAAACTGTGAAACTGGCACACTGAGCTTAACTAGGTATTGCGCAGTTGAGCGCAATACTGCGCATGCGTGAAAAGTCTAGGAAGCCCTTTCTGTACACGCTTGAACAGAGGTGTGCGATGGTGTATGCAATTGTGTACAAAATCACTATGATTAGAAACGGCATCTATGATTCATGGGCGTTTCAGGGTGGAAACTGGGATGTGACCTGAAGTGGACGCAAAAAGAGGGCATCTCATGGGCATGTTATGGGTGTGATTCAGCATACGCTGCGTTCTCTGCACTAGCCAGGAGCCACTCAAGGAGACGATGGGGGTCATTCAGACCCACTCGCGAGCGGCAGTACGTTCGCAAGTGGGTCGATGGTCCCCACTGCGCATGCGCACGACTGAGGGAGCTCCGTCGTGCGCATGCGCGAGACCCGGCGATCGAAGGACTTACCATCGCTTCGGGTCTCGCACCAAAGGGGGCGTGCTGTCGATGTTGATTGACAGCACGCCCCTTTTGGTGGGCGTTCCGGGGGCGTGCCTGCCAGACGGAGGCGTTCCTATGGGAATGCCTACCGTCTGAAGCCGGCCCCACTGACATCACTAGTGATTTTGGCTCTGATAGAGCCAAAATCACTCCTGGCCTTGCGGTTGAGAAACCCGACCACAGGGTTTCACTCGCAAGTCCGATGGTCGCGATGGTCAAGACCATCGCGACCATCTTGTTGGACGCTCGTATATGCTGTGGGTGGTGAACCACAGCTATACGAGCGTCCAGGAGGATGCTCCATTTTAATGGAGGTGGGCCCTGATTCAGAGCGAGCGCTCTGGTCAGAGCGTCCGGCTCTGAATCAGGGCCGATGTTCCAACCATTGGCAGGGTGGTCGGATCCACCAGTGGACTTGAGCATTGCTCAGATATGCAGATTGGGCATCGCAGGGTTTGCTCAGTCTGTCGCACGGTACTGCACATGGGGAATGCTTAAACTGGCATGTGCATATTTTTGCAACTGCACATCTGTAAGAAATCACATCCGCGCTTATGTAGCGTGCGTCTTTCCATTTATTATTATTATTATTATTATCATTTATTTATATGGCGCCACAAGTGTTCTGCAGCTCCTTACACAGTACATAAACAAATAAGTAACCAGTGACTTACAGTACAATACAATAGAGTGCAGGACAGGGACATGGATAATATACATTGCTACATTAGTGACCATAACACCCAAATAGCAACAGCATAAGCAACCAAGTGTTAGGTGCCCTAGTGGGGAGTAAGGAGTAGATGAGCCGTTTGTGGGTGGAGACGGGTTGTTTGATGGAAATGGAGTGGTGGTGTGAATGCAGGCGTGTCTGTGCGTCTCAACGCCATTTCAGGGGCGTGCATAATTAAGACGCAGCGTCAGCATACACGTCACATGGCTGAATTACACACAGCAGCACTCGCATTGCTTGCGGTAGGGTATGGTCAGCCACAAGTGCGTATGGGTCCGATGTTACTCGATGTTACCGATTGTTTAATACACTTCATGGAGATGACGTATGTTACGAAGGGAAAGTGGGCGTCTTGTGTCAAGCTGGTGGATGTTTAAATACATACCGGGATCGCACGCCAAGACATAGTGGGCGTGCTGTTGTCTTGCTTGTGATCGCAGGATTTGCATACTCAGGCTGCTGACGCCTGCGTGCGAACGCATCCTAGCGAGCAGGTCTGAATCAGGCTCAGAGTTTATAGAAGAGGCCCATGGTACCTCAAGATTTGAAGACTGTTTGTGTGGAAGAATGGACCAAAATCACACCTGAGCAATGCATGCGACTAGTTTCTCCATACAGGAGGCGTCTTGAAGCTGTCGTTACTAAGAAAGGGCCTGATTCAGACCCCCTCGCAAGCGCATTGCGCTCGCAAGTGGGTCGATGGTGGCCCAGTGTGCACGGGTGGTGTGCGCAATGCATGTGCGCGAGCCCCGTAGCGAGTGAAGACTTTACTTGCTCAGGAGCTCGCAGTAAAACGGGGCGGCTGTCGATGTTGATCGACCGCTCGCCCCGTTTTGTAGGCGGGTAGGGGCGTGGCTGAACAAACGCAGGCGTTCCTACCTTAGGGTCTTCTCGCAATGTAGATGGTCACGATAATTGCGGCCATCTCCTGCCCGCTCGTACTAGCTGTGGGTGGGCACCCACATCTTAGTGAGCAGACAGGAAAAAAAAAAAATACTCCCCACCCTGATTCAGAGCATTCGCTCGCAAATAGCAAGCGGCTCTGAATCAGGCCCAAAGGCATTTGTACGAAGTATTAAATATAGTTCAGTAAGCGAGTTCAATACTTTTTCCCTGTGTCATTTCACATTATTACACATAACTTAATTTATGGACATCTATGGTTTGATTTCTTTGCATGTGTGGATAGCGTGGGGTGTTGCTGACATTTGGTGAAAATATCATTACAATAACCCCATTACATTATATTTACTGAGAAAAATTTTGATGTATTCAATACTTATTTTACCCGCTGTATATATGTATTAGGATTAAACAATTGTTTATATCAGGCCTGGTAACTGGTTCTCCAGCTGTTGTGAAACTACGTGGGCATTTACAAGCCCCAGGATACCCTCCCATCCCACTAAATAGCTTGTAAAGTATGCTGGGACTTGTAGTTTTACAACTGCTGGAGAGTAGCAGGTGGGCCTGGCCTGATTTATATGAATGGAAGTGGTAGAGCTATAGGGGTTGTGGTTTCCACTACACCATGCACATTTTCTGGTACATCTGCAAGACTAGGTGCAGGCTGATTTTTCTGGGCACAGTTCCAAGGACACGGGCAACGCGGCATGACCTACACTAGGCAGACAGAAAGGAACCATGAGTGTCAGCATTTTGGGCAGTTTGTAAATAAACCTTTGTGATGCAGTTATGTCCTTGGCATTATGAAAAGAGCCCGGAGTAAGTGTCTTCTGTATTGTAGTAAACTTGGGGAGATGATTATTGTTATCTTTTACTTGTACAGAGCTACAAAGTGGGTGTAGCACTGTACAAGGAGAATAACGCAAAAAATAATACAGGATAACCAGACAGTACAGGGGGGGGCAGGGCTAATGGGCCAATGGCAGTGAGAGCTTTAACCCACCACACAGTGCCAACTCCAGGGCTAATAGTGCCCTGTGGTGGCCGAGTGCTCTCTGCTCATTATCGCATGGTGCGCAGCCGCACGTGCCCAAAATTGGGGGTGTGGCCTAAATGCAACGCCTCCTTACGTGACGTTATCTGAGGGGCGTGCCCGCATGGCACGCCTCCAAATAACGTCAGGCTGGGGGAAGCCTCACTAGCTGGGCACCGCACAGCTGCGGCGGTGGGGATCCCCAACCCCCCGATTTGACCACCCTCGGGCCACTTCGGGATGCCTCACCCATACACACACTTCTCCCATAGTCTCACCAACACACTACCACCTTAGCCACACACACTGCCTCATAGCCTCACACATACACATACCCCATAGCCTGACTCACCACACACATACACATACCCCCATAGCCTCACACACTGCCCCATAGCCTCACTCACGCATACCCCCATAGCCTCACACACTGCCTCATAGCCTCACACATACACATATCCCCATAGCCTCACTCACCACACACATACACATACCCCCATAGCCTCACACACTGCCTCATAGCCTCACACATACAATACCCCCATAGCCTGACTCACCACACACATACACATATCCCCATAGCCTCACACACTACCCCATAGCCTCACTCACACATACCCCCATAGCCTCACACACTGCCTCATAGCCTCACACATACACATATCCCCATAGCCTCACTCACCACACACATACACATATCCCCATAGCCTCACTCACTGCCCCATAGCCTCACTCACACATACCCCCATAGCCTCACACACTGCCCCATAGCCTCACTCACCACACACATACACATATCCCCATAGCCTCACACACTGCCCCATAGCCTCACTCACACATACCCCCATAGCCTCACACTCTGCCCCATAGCCTCACACATTCACTGCCCCCATAGCCTCACCACACACATACACATATCCCCATAGCCTCACACACTGCCCCATAGCCTCACTCACACATACCCCCATAGCCTCACACACTGCCTCATAGCCTCACCACACACATACACATTCACTGCCCCCATAGCCTCACCACACACATACACATATCCCCATAGCCTCACACACAGCCCCATAGCCTCACTCACACATACCCCCATAGCCTCACACGCTGCCCCATAGCCTCACACATACACTACCCCCATAGCCTCACTCACCACACACATACCCCCATAGCCTCACACACTGCCCCATAGCTTCACACATACACTGCCCCCATAGCCTCACTCACACATACACATAGCCTCACTCACCACACACATACACATACCCCCATAGCCTCACACACAGCCCCATAGCCTCACACATACACTACCCCCATAGCCTCACTCACCGCACACATACCCCCATAGTCTCACACACTGCCTCATAGCCTCACACATACACTGCCCCCATAGCCTCACTCACCACACACATACACATAGCCTCACTCATACATACACTACCCCCATAACCTCACTCACCACACACATACCCCCATAGCCTCACACATACACTACCCTCATAGCCTTACTCACCTCACACATACACATACCCCCATAGTCTCACACACTTCCCCATAGCCTCACACATACACTACCCCCATAGTCTCACACACTCACTGTCCCATAGCCTCACACATACACTACCCCCATAGTCTCACACACTCACTGCCCCATAGCCTCACGCATACACTACCCCCATAGTCTCAGTTACACACACACAGTGAAGCTATGGGGTTAGTGTGTGTGAGGCTATGGGGGTATTGTGTGAGTGAGGCTATGGGGGTAGTGTATGTGTGAGGCTATGGGGCATGCACACTATCCCCATAGACTCACTCACACACACTTCTCCCTTGGCTGCACACACACACTGCCCCCATACATCACACACACACTGCCCAATAGCCTCACACACACTACCCCCATAGCCTCACACACACTGCCCTATAGCCCCTATAGCCTCACACACACTCACACTGCCCCCACAGCCTCACACACACAGCCCAATAGCCTCAGACACACACTGCCCCATAGCCTCACACACACACTGCCCTATAGCCTCTCACACACACTACCCCATAGCCTCACCCACACACTTCCCCCATAGCCTTACACACACACTGCCTCCATAGCCTCACACACACATTACCCCCATAGCCACACACACATACTACCCCCATAGCCTCACTCCTTCACTGCCCCCATAGCCTCACACACACTGCCTCCATAGCCTTAAACACACACACTACCCCCATAACCTCACGCACACACTGGGCCTAATTCAGACCCGCTCGCGAGCGATGAGCGCTCGCAAGCGGGTCGATGGTGCCCTAGTGCGCATGCACACGATGGAGGGAGCTCCGTCGTGCGCTTGCGTGAGACCCGCATAGCGACAGCCAAGCTGTTGCTATGGGTCTCGCACCAAAGGGGGCGTGCTGTCGATGGTGAGTGACAGCACGCCCCCTTTGGTGGGCGTGCTGGGCACGTTGCTGCCCAGACGGAGGCGTTCCCATGGGAACGCCTACCGTCTGGGGCCGGCCCCACTGACATCACTAGTGATGTCAGTGGGAGTGCTTTTAGCTCTGATAGAGCCAAAAGCACTCCTGGGCTTGCGGCAGCGAGACCCCACCGCAGGGTCTCGTCGCAAGCCCGATGGTCGCAATGGTCTTGACCATCGCGACCATCTTTTTGGCTGCTCGCATAAGCTGTGGCTGGTCACCCACAGCTATGCGAGCGGCCAGGAGGCCGCTCCATTTTTAGGTAGGAGGGCCCTGATTCAGAGCGAGAGCGCTCTGGTCAGAGCGTCCTGTTCTTAATCAGGCCCTCTGCCCCATAGCCTCACACACGCTGCGCCCATAGCCTTAAACACTCTTCCCCATAGCCGTTTTTTTGTAAAAATATTACACTGTGCTATGCATAGCTTAAATTATTCATACAATACAGTATAACATCTTTATACAAGTAATAAGAAATATCCATTTGGGGGAGCTCTGTAGTTTGCACACATCTGTCTGAAATGATGATTTGCTGACACCAGAACTGAGGTGCACAATGCACTGTATCAGAGTAGGCTTATTCACAATGGCCAGGGTAAGTCATTGAAATTTAAATCTACTGGACTTATAATTATGGCCATTGCTGCTTCATCGTACACAGGGCCTGATTCAGACCCGCTCGCGAGCGCACAGTGCTCGCAAGCGGGTCGATTGCCAGCCAGTGCACATGCGCGGCGTGCGCGAGCCCCGGAGCGAGTGAGAAGTTCACTCGCTCCGGGGCTCGCTACAAAATGGGGCGGCTGTCGATGTTCATCGACAGCTCGCCCCATTTTGTAGGCGGGGAGGGGGGTGGCTGGACAAATGGAGGCGTTCCCGAAGGAACACCTGCCGTTTGTGGGTGGCCCTACTGACATCATTTGTGATGTCAGTAGTGAACTTCCTGCTCTATTAGAGCAGGAAGTTCACTCGGGCTTGCGGGAACCGAGACCTTACCACAAGGGTCTCGTCGCAAGCCTGATGGTCGCGATAATCGCGACCATTGCCAGGCCGCTCGCAAAAGCTGTGGGTGGTCACCCACAGCTATGCAAGCGACCTAGAGGTGGATTTAAAAAATAAAAAAAATCTGCCTTGATTCACAGCGAACGCTCGCAAATAGCAAGCGCCTCTGAATCAGGCCTACAGTCCCCCACAGAGGCCACACTGAAGAATGGCGAGTCAGGCTCCACTCCGTTCCCTCACCATACTCCTCAGAAATGCGGGTGCCGGGCGTGATGATGTCACGAGACGTGATGTCATCACACCCAACATTCTGGGTGGTGGACGTCACCCTAGCAATCAACCATAGACTGCGATAGTGAGGCCGCTTCGCCAGACTAAGCGACACTGGTGGGGTGAAAGCAGCTACGCATTGCCTCGGGCAACAGCTCTGCCGGCCCGCCACTTGAGCAGCCCCTGAGTGTATGTTAATGTTGAAGCATGCTTATAACATACAAATCATTTATTATAGTCTATTCATGTTAGATACGGTTCATATAATACTGTGACATGTCTGTTTTATTGACATTTGGGACCTATTGCAGAGTGAGCCAGTTGGCGTCATTTATCTTGCATTCATTTACTATGCGCAAATCCAGAACAGTGTGCCAACGCATATTCGCCATGCACATTTACGTGAATCTGCCTGCCTTATTGACAGGCAGAGGCATTTAAGTGATCCCGGAAACGGGGGCCTGTCCGCCCTGTTTTCCGGGAGTGGCCAGCCCAGGATTTGCGTTGATCAACGCAGTGTCCTGGCCTCGCAAGCCGGCCAGCCTGTGTAAGCCGAGGCTTGCTCAGCTGGCCCGGAGGCCCGGCGCCGTCCACCATCGCGACCTTCAATCACCGTTGGTCGTAATGGTGATCCCAGCCTGCGATCTGGGATCGCAAATGCAGCAGGGGGTGTCATACAGGGGGTGTCATACACCTGCTACTTTTGCATAATAGCCAGTGTCGTCCCGCTCCGCCGTGACACCTGGTGCGGGGACCGTCAAAAAGGAGTGTGGCCTCAGGGAAGGGAAGTGGCCTCACGACCCGAACCCCGGCCCTTGGTTATCAATGGGGTGGTGGGGGGCGCCGGAGGTGCGGCCAGTGCCTACTCCCTCACTGTGACAGGAATTGAGTGCTGCACTTAATGCTACAGTGCAGCACCCGGCTCCTGTCACTGAGGGGGAGTCTGCACCTTGGAGTCACTCCTCGGCGGGTGACACCCAGGTGCGGCCCGCACCCCCCTTGTGATGCCACTGATAATAGCAAGGACGGAATTGCACAGATGCAAAGATCCATAGCCAGCAATTTGTTTTTTTTCATTCATGTACTGTAAATGTGGCTGCTGAATTAATTGCGGATTTGTCATAAAATTTAAAACATTGTTTTTTTCTTTTTCTTTTTTACATATTTTGCTATTACCTCAACTATTGTTTTGGTGGTTCCCAAAGTTTCTTGAATCACGGTGCCTTAGAGCAGGCCTGGCCAACCTGTGGCTCTCCAGCTGTTGTGAAACTACAAGTCCCAGCATGCCTTGCCACAGTTTTACTATTAGGGAATGCTAAAACTCTGGCAAGGCATGCTGGGACTTGTAGTTTCACAACAGCTGGAGAGCCACAGGTTGGCCAGGCCTGCCCTAGAGTATCAGCATCTCTTCACAGCACCTATAGGCCAAGAGTTTCTTATTGAGAAATGTATAGAAATGGAATAAATGAAGTACATTGTGCTCATCTGTCGTCCTTAGGGTGAGGTATATGGTGGAGGACAGCGCTCCGCTTCTGTTTGTGCAAATATACTGTGATCGCCAGCCGCCAGCGCTGGTTTAACATGAAACATTAATAATTAGATTTTTGTCCTGTATTTTGGGAACCACTGGAGCTTTCTTGTATCCATCCTGATTATGGCTGTTATCCTGTACAATATTGTATCAAGTTCAGCATCACAGTAGTATAAACTAAGCAAGGCTGAACATTTAATTATTACTCTGTATTAGCCAATGGGAACACTGTGATAACAGATGATATAGACTCCTTCTAACTTCCCACACTTGAATAGAATTTTCGTAGATACTTAAGTGCTGTACAGATGCTTTGAAAGACACTATACTGTGCGTGTCACATGCTACAGGATAGAATCATATTATCCACAATGAAACAAACATTAGTAACACATTTTGATGGCAAAGGGGGTGGGGGCTAAGATCATGTCATTAATAAACTAATTATTTCATTAATTCAATCGTGGGTTGACAAAATAAGATCTTATCTAGGAACTGAGAGGATCTTTTGAAGTGCAGGTAAGGTCTGACATTAATATATATCCAAGACTGTGTATACTTGAGATGAATAATATAATGACATAACTGGTATGTTTACAGAAAACATCATATCCTCTGTCACTCCGCTGCAGCAGTTTGCCCTGTTAGGAGGGAGGTGCTTCTCTATCTAAACAATCAGCCAGTGACTGACAGCCAGGCAGGCTTGTATTGCAGAAATACAGGACCTTATTCAGAGGCGGCCGTACGGTCTACGACCGCACGGCCGCCTCGATGTTTGTCCAGTGCGCATGCGCACGAGGGAGCCGGCTCCTTCGTGCGCATGCGTGAACCCCGCTACGACCGACAGCGCCGGTCGTAGCGGGTCTCTTTCCAAAGGGGGCGAGCTGTCGATGTTGATTGACAGCTCGCCCCGTTTGGAAGGCGGGCCGGGGGGGTGGCAGCCCAAATGGAGGCGTTCCTATGGGAACGCCTACCGTTTGGGGGAGGCCCCACTGACATCACTAGTGGTGTCAGTGGAGAGCTTCCGGCTCTGACAGAGCCAGAAGCTCTCCGGGGCTTACGACAAGTGAGACCCTACCCTAGGGTCTCGTCGTAAGCCCCGATGGTCGTAAGCCCCGACCATCACCCTAGCTGTCGTTAGAGCTGTGGGTGTAAACCCACAGCCTAACGACCGAAACAGAGGCGGCCGGTCAGGATGCAAGCGGCCGCCCAGTTTCTGAGCGACTGCTTGCATCCTCCGACCGCCTCTGAATGAGGGCCACAGTGTGTGGATTGGTTGATTTACACCAAAAGGAGGGGTGGTCACAGCAGATCAGGCTCAGCATTGTGCGGGTATCTGATCCCTTCAGGACTCTGAGCCTGATTCAGACCCGCTCGCAAGCGGGTCGATGGTGTGCTCTGCGCACGCGCAGCGGCCACACTGCGCGTGTGCAAGCCCCGGAGCGAGACAGAAAATCTTGCGCCGTGGCTCACTACAAAAAGGACGGCTGTCGATGTTGATCGACAGCTCACCCCGTTTTGTAGGTGTGGCGGGGGGTGGCTTCACAAACGGAGGCGTTCCCAAGCGAACGCCTGCCATTTGTGGGCAGCTCCACTGAGAGCTTCCGGCTCTATAAGAGCCAGAAGCTCTCTGGGGCTTGCGGCCACAAGACCCTACAACAAGGGTCTTGTTGCAAGACCATCGCGACCATCATCCTGGCCGCTCGCAATAGCTGTGGGTGGTCACCCACAGCTATGCAAGCGGCCAGGAGGCCACACAAGAAAAAACAAAAAACGCCCAGATTCAGAGTGAACGCTCTTTCAGAGCATCCGTCTCTGAATCAGGGCCTCTTGGCCTGATTCAGACCCGCTCGTGAGCGCTATGCGCAAACAAGCGGGTCGATGGTGGCCCAGTGCGCATGCACACAACGGAGCCGGCTCCGTCGTGCGCATGCGCGAGACCCGGATAGCGTCGGCCAAACCGTCGCTCCGGGTCTCGTACCAAAGGGGGCGTGCTGTCGATGTTCAGTGACAGCACGCCCCCTTTGGTGGGCGGGCCGGGGGCATGGCTGCCCAGACGGAGGCGTTCCCATGGGAACACCTACCGTCTGGGGCCGGCCCCACTGACATCACAAGTGATGTCAGTGAAGAGATTCCGGCTCTGTTAGAGCCGAAAGCTCTCTGGGGCTTGCGGCAACGAGACCCTACCACAAGGGTCTCGTCGCAAGCCCGATGGTCTTGACCATCGCGACCATCATCATGGCCGCTCGCTATAGCTGTGGGTGGTCACCCACAGCTATGCGAGCGGCCAGGAGGTCGTTCCGAAAAAAAAAAATGCCCGGCCCTGATTCAGAGCGAGCGCTCTGTCAGAGCGTCCGGCTCTGAATCAGGGCCTCTGTCTTAAAGATGAGGGAGAAGCGACGGCTGTCTGTAAGGGAGCGGAGAGATACTACTATAACTCAGAGCTGCAATAGAATTTTAGATTTAAACTAAATTTGAGGACTGTACAGCCGCTCTGCCCAATGTCAATGTCAGCCCCGTGGTGGGAATATTGGACAGCACTGAACAGGTAATTGGATGAAAGGGTAGGGGGATACTTACCTACTCTACCTACTCTCCCGGATCCTATGCGAGACTCTCCGGGAACCTGTGCGAGACTCTCCCGGGCTCCCAAAGAGTGGGTGTTCCTCCTGCATCCCACACATATCCTAGTGAAGTGGGCAAGATGGTGAGAATAATCCAGGGATTCGCAATCTGTGGATAGGGGGTGGGGCCAAACTGATAGCGCTTCCCCCCCCGGGATTTGCGCCGGACTATGGGGTCACGGCGCCCCCCTCCCCAGCGATCAGCGCTGCTTCTAAGGGGGTGTGGCTACGCCTCCCGCGATTATGTAGCATCCTTCACCGGGGCCGGCTCTCTTTCGCCCTCGAGGGAACAAGGGCATTGGCGTATTCGGGGCTGCCATCAGGGGGGGACTGCCGGGACTGTTTTCTTTTGGAGAGTGAAAACCGGCCACCGATGAGCGTGACGTCATGATGTCATGCCGCGTTGCTGATAGAGAGAAAGGACAGAGGAGGATTGTTGCTAGATCCAAGTTGGAGAAAGAACCTCTGACGTCACAACTATGTAACCACTATGGCAAGGCTGGTCAGCTACCGGTTTTGCTGTCCACGTGGGCATAGAGGGGGAATATAAACCTGTAGCAAGCAAAGCGAGCCACCGTGTCCAAAGTAAGGTGAGCAAAGCGAGCCCACGAGGGGACACTTTTGTTTCTCCTGTTCTCAACCTTGCTCCTCCCCCAGTTGTCCCGCTCTGTGAGCCACTTCACTTTAGACCTAACCGACAGAGCAGGCGCGGCTTGTGAGGACTTGAGGAGCAACAAGAAGTAGCAGGTGAGTGTGGGGCTGGCTGTCTGAGGCTGTGACCTGCTGTGGGGCTGGAGTGGAGACAAGTGTCGGACAGCAGGGCTGGGCTGGAGAGACAGAAAGGGGCTAGAGGTGTCAAAATTGAAAAGGGAGCCAAAAAACTGCGCTTCCTGGTGTCACTTCAGTGATAGAAAGATTATCTCAATTATCAAGTGTATAGATAGATAATTATTAATACCTAATTGACATTACTAATACCCACATATAATTGCTGCTATTCAAAAAGGGGGGGGGAGGCAGGGGGGCCCTGCCTATTTTGTCAGTCCTGGGCCCTACCATTTCTGACTGCAGCCCTAGGCGTATCTATAATGTGTGTGGTACATATGGGCTCCTGAGTCCAGTAGGGCCCACACCACACACCCTGCACCTATATAATTTATATTCACTTCTCCGGAGTCCTGTGTCGGCCAACGCTGCAGACAGAAATCACTGGGAAAACGGTTGGTGTGATTTCTGCATGAGCGGTAGAGAAGTTTCCGGGCGCCATGTTTCTGGAGACCTTCGCATGCACAAAGCCAGAGTCTGCTGCCCTGCCAGAGAGTAATGTGCCTGTATGAACCCGGCACACAAGCCCCTTCCTCTCTTAAAAAGACGCACGGAGATGGGGCGTGTCGTGGGGCATGTAGCTGAAAGCGGATGCGTCCAAGGATACAGAACCGCTCACATAGGAGGCCATACTGAGACTGAGATCTGTGCCTGCCATGGGGGCAGGCTTTCATGGCGCGACTAAAGATGCATCAAGCTGTATTTCTACATCCACGGGCGCTGACAGTCTCACGTTTCTGACTCAAAATCATCCCTTCTACTTTTAAATACTCTTACTTCATATCAGACCTGCAGACTCTAACGCAATGGTCGGGAGGCTCCCGAAAATCGTGTGGCGCTCCCGGACCCCACGGTTCTCCCAGTCAGCCATTCACTGAAAAGTGACAGTGCGTAGTCTGGGGGGGACGATGACGCGATCCATTCCGCGCTGAAATCTCAGTATTGTATAACACAAAGCCACGATGACACAATCGCGCCGCACCACCCACCATTGCCTCTGCCACGCCCCCTGCAATGCCGACCTGGCAGACCCCTCCTGGAGGGGAACAGCCAGAGAGTCAGAATGCACAGTATGCTTTATATACAGTAGGTGTAGCCTAAGTCTTTCAAACATTAAAATCACAAGACACAGAGGAGCTGAGTCTGAGCTGGGGGCAAAGAAAGAAAAAGTAACTTTGCCCCTGGGTAAAACCATGCTGCACTGCAGGTGGTGCTGGTGTAACATGTGCATAGAGAGTTAAGGCCGGTACACACTAGAGCAGGGGTCTTCAACCTTTAAGGCAGTGTGGGCCACATTAAAACATTTAATGAAGCCGAGGGCCACTAAGCTATAGGGGGAGATGTTTCATCAGCGAAAATGCGGTAAAACCCCCGAAAATGCAGTTTTCGGGGGTTTTACCGCATGCCCCGTATGTATTAAGCATCAGAATGCGCTGTATTCTGCTGCTTCGCGTTGCTAGGTAACGCCACCTGCAGGTGGCGTTACCCAATAGAAGCCTATGGGCTTCTTAGCGCGACGCTTGGGGCTGGGAGGGATCCGAATGGATCCCTCCCATGAGCGGCCCGCGGCCTCCTGCGCATGCGCAGAAGGACTTCTGGGTGTTAAACCCGGAAGTCCCTCTGCCCGGCAGCATCGCAAAGGACAGCTCTCATCAAGAGAGCTGTTCTTTGCGATATTCCTGGTACATACCGCGGTAATTAACCGCGGTATGTACGCGAAGTCAAGGGGGATGTACCGCATCGGCGATGTCGCCGATGATACATCTCCCCCATAATGTGGTATTTAAACTCTGTTCCCCTCCTTACATAATTATGACCCATAACTGCCCCCTCCTACAATTTTAATTATGTTCCGTAACTGCCCCCCTTTGCAGTGCCCCTTATACAGTGCCCCCAGTAGTGGTCCCCATTATGCAGTACCTCCAGTAGTAGTCCCCCCCTATGCAGTGCCTCCAGTAGTGGTCCTTATATAATGCCCCCAGTAGTGGTCCCCCTTATGCAGGCCGCCAATAGTGCCCTTTATACAGTGCCCTCAGTAGTGATGCCCCTATGCAGTGCCCCCCTGCAGTGCTTCTTATACAGTTCATCCTGTAGTGGTCCTCCATATTCAGTGCCCCCAGTAGTGGGCCCCCCATGCAGTGCCCCTTATATAGTGCCCCCAGTAGTGGTCCCCCCTATTCAGTGCCCTCAGGAGTGGTCTCCCCCTATGCAGTGCCCCCCAGTAGTAGTCCCCCCCCTATACAGTGACCCCAGTAGTGGTCCCCCACAGTAGTGCCCCCTGTAGTGGTCCCCTGATCTAGTATCCCTGGAACATAAAACAAAGGGAATCTTGTGTATTACCGTCAGTTACATTTAAAAGACGTATAATGAAAATACACGTTACTAATTCACAAGGCAAAGCAAGCCTATATAAATACATGGATTCACATGACTAGCTCCATACCAGAGCCAGGGGCATAAATGTACCATGACAAGAGTGTGCTATAAATATACCTAATAATGACATTATAATGCTCTCAGGCCGAGCTTGTATCCATCACCATGCTGGCTGCGATTGCATGGCTGCTCTACGTCACTATGCATCAGCCATATGTTTGCACACTGGCCTTTTACCTGTAGGAAGTCTGACATTTGTGCTTCCACGCGGTGAACACATTTGGGAAAGCCGGCGACGTCTCTGGCTGTGTGTACCGCTGGCTGCTGCGACACCTCAATGTAAAGACAGAAGTGTAAATATGCAGCATTCAAGGCCAAGGGAAAAACAAATAATAAAAAAAATGGCTATAGAAATCATGGACTTAAGTTACAGTGCACAGGAACATAAATCACGAGGAGAAGGGTTATTGTAGATGTGCTATTGTTATTTCATGAGGCAGCAGCGTGTGACTCAGATTCGCAGGGCCCCAGTGAGGACTACCCGGCTGCTGTCATTACACTGAAATAGTAGTTTATTTCCCTTTTATATTTCTGCAAACTGATCAGTGAAAGCTGAGGGCCTGATTCAGAGCCGGACGCAATTAGCGCTCGCTCGTCCAGAAAATAGGGGTGGCTATTCAAATGAACCGTTCGCTCTTTGCGGTCTGTTCACGCCTCTAGGTCTGAACGAGCGAACAAAACTTGCGGTAGTTTTTTGGAAAAATACGCCCCCTGGCCGCTCGCATCCTACGTCATGTCCGCTATTTATTAGATTAATCGAGTACATCGACCAGCGTATGAACTGCTCGCTATTCTTGGGGTTGGTTTTTGCTACCACAATATTGCGAGCAGTTCTGACTATAAAATAACCCAGTGACGTGGTCAATGACGCTGCTGTTTTAATTATGCACACCCTTTGACCTTTAAGCACGCCTGCGTTCGGATCTCCACTCCCCGTTTTCAAGCACCTTCCCCTGTTACCACCCACATACGCCTCATTCTGTCACTCATATTAGCAGGCATTCGCTATTTAGCGAACAAACGAATTTCGGCCGCACTGACTGGTTCGCGCATGCGTATAACGATCCGTACGCATGCGCAGTTGGGCAAACATCGCACGGAGCGAACGAGCGGCCGCTTACGAGCGGCTCTGAATCAGGCCCTGAGTGTCATCCATTCCCGACATCAAATCTTATTTCTCTGTATTACCATGTATTAACATTAAGCCATTGTAGCGGCTCTACAGAATAAACTATCCTCCATAGTCCCTACCTGCCTACGTTCCTGCAATTTCTGTGAGATTCCCAAATTTGTTCTCCCTGCTCATGGGAGGGTGTGCGCTCGGCATGCCGGCGGTCGGGATTCCAGCGCTGGTATTCTAAGCGCCAGCATCCCCTTTGTTGGGATACTGAACATATACCACTGATACAATATGAAAACTGATGCACTTCTGTGTAGGAGAGATGCTGTAACCCATAGCAACCTTATTGTTTTTCTACGACAAATGAAAGCAAATGTGATTGTGAGGTAAAGCGCCTTTTCCTGCACTGTTACCAGTGCACCAGGTATTATAAACGTCCCCCTCCCCATTGAGGTGTGTGTAGGTGACCATTATTGTACGTGTACACTATGGTTCTCAGTCGGAGGCATCTGCAGCCACTTTTCTGTATAGCCACGTCAGCCTGGTTGCCACCTTATGCGAATATCTGACTGTCTAGTCTGATTATCTGCATGCGGGAGTGCGGGATGGCACCGTCATCATTAGTATCTAGGTGCAAAAGATCTGCCTGAAACAGGCGTCCTGTCTCCGTCCGCACGGTACGTACCAGCACGCCCACCACGCTCCCATGACACTTCCACGAGGAAGATCATTTCCGTGCAATCGCATGGTCACCACCCAGAAACGACCAAATCAGGGAAAGAGTGGTCCATCAAAAAACGGATCAGTCCAGCCGCACTACCAACTTTCTATGGTGCAGGCGCAGTTTGATGAGATTTGCAAGATCTGCCCGTATTTGGACTCAAAAGCAGGTTCTATGGGCCTCATTAAAGGTCTGTTTATTAATGCGAGAGAAGCCCTATCTCCAGTGGAAACATGAGGACTACTGACATCCTGTGGCTGGAGGAGGACCCTGCCAGAGAAGAGATTATCTAGGCTTCCCCTGGCAAATGCTTCCCGGAAGCATATATCCAGTTCCACTACGCACATGTGAACCGGCAAGGCTTGGTAACGCCGGCACAGATGCACTGGCCGGCAAAGCGTAAGAGTTCTCTTTCATGATGTAGTGTAATAGAGTTGATAATGGATCCCGATTTTTCGGGTAACCCCCCGCACCCCCGGAATAGTAGGCAGATCTCCCGCATCCCGCCCACTTCCTAGTGACCGCGTCATTTAGCCCTGCCCCTCCACGTGGACCCGCAAATCGCAGGGAGTTTCCTGTAAAGGGGGTGGGGCCGAATGTCAGCAATAGACTGGCCCGCCCCCCGAAGCAGAGAGAAGATGGTCCTACCCGACTGCTCCCAAAATGGAGTGAACCAAAGTCGGTAAGTATGATTTAGGGTTATAGGAAAGATTACTGGACTGCACACCCTGAATATATATAATGGGAGGTGCTACCTGTCAAGATTTCTTGCAGGCACAGGAACAGACAGATCACAGGTGCACAACTCCAAATTACTGATTATATATAAATACATTATGCAATAAAATTTTGCAATCAATAGAGGCTTTTAGCATAATCATGGCCAAGGTTATAGGCCTACCCACCATATCCAGGTAGGTATATGGTTAGCATGCCACTAGTTTTAATACCACTGATCATAACACCGCCATTGTAAAGAGGACAGATAATATCCCGATCACAATGAAATACCGACAGAAACAAAAACGAAAGTTATGGTATCCCGATGATAACAATATAGACAAAGACCAAACACCGACAAAAGAAAATACCGAAAAATGAAAATACTGATTGAGGTTAAATACCGATGTTTGATATGCCGACTGTATACAATACCGACAAACTTATAATGCCGACTATGTACAATACCGACAAACTTATAATGCCGACTATGGGCCTAATTCAGAGCCGCACGCAAAAAGTGTGCGCCTGCTCTGAATCAGGGCGGCCACATGTTTTTTTAAATCCGGCCTCCTTGCTGCTCGCATAGCTGTGGGTGACCACCCACAGCTTTTGCGAGCGGCCAGGTGATGGTCGCGATGGTCACGACCATCGGGCTTGCGACAAGACCCTTGTGGTCGGGTCTCGTTCCCGCAAGCCCCAGTGAACTTCTGGCTCTAATAGTGATGTCAGTGGGGCCGCCCCCAAACGGCAGGCTTTCCTTCGGGAACGCCTCCGTTTGGCAAGCCACCCCCCGACCCGCCTACCAAACGGGGTGAGCTGTCGATCAACATCGACAGCCGCCCCTTTTGGATGCGAGCGCCAGAGCAAATGATTTCTCGCTCGCTCCGGGGCTCGCGCACGCCGCACGTGCACACTGCCTAACAATCAGGCCCTATGTACAATACCGGCAAAATAGAATTCGGGTTAATAAGCTATTTATTATCCCGCTGCATGTAATACCGACAAACTTATAATGCCGACTATCATTTTAGCTGAATTTTAAAATATAATTTTAGGGACTTAAAAATATGCTTACCCCCATTTTCATGTACCCCAAATTTGATAGGAATAGGTATTAAAAAAAAAAAATCTAAGTGCTATTCTTCATCACTTCTTCATAGCCGCAAATCTGCACCTGCCGCGGCTATTAGAAACCCCGACTTCCTTCAAGAGATAAAAATGGTAGTGATCCCCCATGTCTAGACATCTTTAGGGGTGTCCCTGGAGTATTTCCCGAAAATTCCAGTTTTTTGGCGATACTTACCTTTCCGCAGGCTCCCGTTTTCGTTGATTTCTAATTGAATACGGTGCTAAAGCGGGCACGCGCCCAATACTTTGTGTAAGCTGCTTGTGTTGTACCTGTAAAAAAGCAGGTTAAAAGTAAAAAAAAAAAAAAAGACATAGGTCTAGGTTTGCCTCTTCTACTACACTACTATAAAGCATCTCATTTGAGTCAGATGGTAGCCTGGCATGCTCCTAGTTTTACTAAATGATGGGTTGACCTCGAGAACGATTTAGTGGGTTTTGACTCACTCTCACATTTGCCTTGGTTACCTTGCAAATACAGACCGCGTACCGCACTCTCCATACCGACGGTAGCTCTGACACTCTTCATATGGGATAATCTCAATAAAAAACTCTCTCTTTCCACCTACCCATCTCCTCAGACCCCCATATGGAATAACCCTTCCTTCCCACCAGGCCTCTCACCTACCATGGCATCTGCCCGGTCCAGGGCGGGTGTTACCTGCTTACATCACATTATAGGACAATTCGCCCCTAAATCGTTTCATGATATTCAGGAAAAACACGGCATCCCCAACTCATTATACTACCAATACCTGCAAATTCGCCACTTTATCAACTCTTTACTTTCTACTACCTCACCTCGAAATCCTTCTATAGAAAGATACTGCATTCACCGATCTACTGACAAGGGTACTATATCTTTCCTTTACCATTCTATATTGGCACCGGAATCCCCTTTACCCTCGACACACGAACTCGCATGGAAAGCAGATTTAGGATACCCACTGGGCGATGACACCTGGGAGACAATACATCTCACCATTTCTAAATGCTCTATTAGTGTGGCAATCAAAGAAAATTCATATAAAGTTCTCACAAGGTAGTATTTAGTCCCAGAACGCCTACATCATATGTATCCCAACACCTCTAACCTGTGTTGGAGGCAATGTGGTCATGTTGGCACATGTTTTCATATTTGGTGGTCGTGCCCAAAGATTATCCCATTCCGGAATATGATTCGCTCACTCATATCATCGGCTGTTACCCTACCTTTCTCTCTTTCCCCCGCTAAGATTTTACTCTGTGTCCCGGTTGTTCAGATTTCCAAAGACGCTAACAAACTAATTCTCCACATCTCCTGTGCAGCCAAACACCAACTGGCACGTAACTGGAAAAAAAACAGTACTCCAACTGAATCAGAACTTTTAAATAGAATTTGGTTTGTATCATTTTATATCATGTTGTCCCGACTCGCTTACAAACTCCCCCTTCCCCCTTATTAATTTCTTTACTTTTCCTTCACCCCAAATACTCTCTGCCTGAACTTATACTTCTTACCACATCTTACCAATGTTTCTACGAATACTTAAGATAAAAATTTTTACAATTACCAATCAGTTGAAGAATTTGTTCGAATTATGATGTCACTGATGTATTTTCTATATATGACTTTATACATTGTTATTAGATAATGTATCAATTATGACACCGATTTGTTCTGTTGTTTACCTCTAATAATTCTAATAAACGATTTAAAAAAAAGGGAGACCCTATGCATTTTTATCCCCGTAATTTTAGGAACCAGGACTGGCTGGCAAGCCTGGGGCCGTTTAGGCTTTGGGGGAGCCCTATGTCATTTTTTTATTTTTACTTTTAACACATTTTTTTACAGGTACAACACAAGTAGCTTACACAAAGTATCTATTTTTTTACAGGTACAACACAAGCAGCTTACACAAAGTATTGGGCGCGTGCCCGATACTTTATCCCCGTATTCAATTAGAAATCAATGAAAACGGGAGCTGGCGGAAAGGTAAGTATCGCCAAAAAAAGGGAATTTTGGGGAAATATTCCAGGGACCACCCTAAAGATGTCTAGACATGGGGGATCACTATGGGTACCCCCATTTTTATCTCCTGAAGGAAGTCAGGGTTTCTAATAGCTGCGGCAGGTGCATATTTGCGGCTATGAATAAGTGATGAAGAATAGCACTTAGATTTTTTTATTATTTTAAATACCTATTCCTATCAAATTTGGGGTACATAAAAATGGGGGTAAGCATATTTTTAAGTCCCTAAAATTATATTTTAAAATTCTGCTAAAATGATAGTCGGCATTATAAGTTTGTCAGTATTACATGCAGCGGGATAATAAATAGCTTATTAACCCGAATTTTGTTTTGTCGGTATTGCACATAGTCAGCATTATAAGTTTGTCGGTATTGTATACAGTCGGCATATCAAACATTGTTATTTAACCACAATCTGTATTTTATACTTTTGGTTTTTTAAAGATTAAGGTATTATCATATGGAGGAATAACAGCCATTTAGGGAATTTAGCGTGTCGGTGTAATATATTTCGTATTTTAATTATTATCGGGTTTTAAATATATTCGGTAAATGAAATATCTGTATACAGTGTGAATGGTTTTCATACACTTCGGCATTTCATACTTCAGCATTTTCAATAGATCAGTATTATGCTGACGGTATAACAATTGTAGGTCTGTATTTTGCCGGTAAATCATACTGACCCCATCCAGGTAACCTCTTTAGGGTAGGTCCCTAACATACTAGGGTTCAAATCCAGAGCGCAGGACACCCCTAAATCGGCGCAGCCGAGCCACCCCAGGGCATCGCCATAATGAGAAAAGTGAAATGTAAAGTAAAAAAGGTAAGAGCAGCTATGGCTGCATGGAAAGGTGAAAATACAAACATAATAAAAACAAATAATAAAGTGTTAAAATAGTGTGACGCCCTAGGGTTAGGGTTAGGCTGTGGTTAGGATTAGGCTGCAGCAGGGGTGTATGTCAACTGTGCAGGAAAAGAGTGCAAGCACCACATCAATCACAAGGCTCTATTCGCAAGGTAATCTGCATATATGCAAATTATCTTGCCCACAATGCATCTTGTTTGTTATTGATGCCCTCTTTTCCTGTGTTGTTGACATATAGAAATTAATAAACAGTGCTTTTCATGTAGTAAGTGTTATAACTGAAAAAAAAAAAAAATATATATATATATATATATATATATATTGTCTCCCTATTTCTACCGGCATGTAAATTGAACTACCCCCAGTGTAAGTGTAATAAATTTATGTTGTCCTCATTTTGGGGGACTGATTATGATCTTCTTAGGTGGTGGCTAACCCCATGTTGGGAATAAGACATGATCTATATGGACTATCTTCATTCTTATATGTAGGAAAATATAAAAGATCTATCATCCCAGTAAATTAAAGGTGGAGTGTAGGTATCAGTTGTTAAAAAGCGTAATGCAGTATAGATAGCCCAATTTGAATATATGTAAATTATGTTACCCATAATGCATTTTGTTTGTTTTTGATTCAATGTTTTTAAGATTTCCTGTGTTTTTTTGCATAAATAAATTTATATATAGTGGTTTGCAAATAGAGTAAGTTCTATAAAATATATATATATTACAAAGAGAAATAAAAATTATACTCTCCCTATTTCTTCACATGTGGCAATTAAACTACCCCCAGTGTGTGTTATTTTTTTTTTTAGTAAAAGCAGTCATTGGAGGGGGGCGCCAGTGCCTTCGTTTGCCAGGGGCGCTCAGACCCCTAGATACACCCCTGGGCTGCAGTTAGGGTTAGGCTGCAGTTAGGGTTAGGCTGCGGTTAGGATTAGGCGGCGGCTAGGGTTAGGCTGCGGTTAGGGTTAGGCTGCGGCCAGGGTTAGGCTGCGGTCAGGGTTAGGCTGCAGTTAGGGTTAGACGATTTACATTAGAACAATCCCGCACCAGTATTTAGAGGACCTGTAATATTAACTTTCCAATAACTATTGGTTCTATATCCTTATATCATATATCACATAGTTTTAGACTTATCGTCATTATAGTGCAGATATGGATATATGGTGCTACCCTGATGCTATGAGTCTTAGACCAAATGATTTCAATGGAGAAGAAAAAAGAAAGCATCTAATAGAGTGCACTCTGAGCCAACAAATATTAAAACTTATACTTTTATTGTTATCTATTTAATATCTTATATACTTTCAAAATATTGGTGAAATATTAAAATATATAGATGTGTAAAGATCAGAAAACAGTGTATTAAAATAATTATTAAACTATAATGGCTGCTGTCTTAATTATATGATCCTGTTCATCTCCTTCCATAGCTTTTTCAAGGCTTGAAAAAGCTAATGGTGAAACGGCCATCGCCTTGCGCACGGCTGCTGCTATAATTATGAGTCCTGTCTGTGCTTAGATTATATTGCTACATTGTGCCCTATACACTATTTTGTTACCATACATAGGACTCTATTTACTATAATCCGCATATTGAATGCAGATTGTAGTATGATATTACCGACTGAATTCGCATTGCGAATTCAGCCAATATCACAGGGATTTACTAAAAACTCCTTCGCAGGGACAGAGCTTGCGATAAAGCTCTGTCCCTGCGAATCCCCTCCGCACACTTATCATGGTATTTTTGAAAAAAATACAGTGACAAGTGCCCGCGCATGCGCCGACCGACCGTCGCTAAACCCCGCACCCGCCATTAAGCCGCCCCCCACAGTCAGCTGACCGGGTCCCAGTGCAGGATGGGAGACCAGTTGATCGGATTGAGGACATCACCGAACACCAGAGCCCTGATCTATGGTCCCAGGACTCTGGTAAGTTTTTGTTTTTAATATTTTTTTTACTTTTTTTTTAAGCAGTGATCAGCGTGTGGTCTGCTTAGACCACACGGCTGATCACTGGGGCCGGCTCCTGCCACTGCTCTACATGTTAGAGCAGAGCAGGAGACCAGTAACCGGGGGAAACCATGGATAACGCCACCTCCAGGTGGCGTTATCACAGGGCTTTCCCCGGTAAGTTTTCACAATTTATTTTTAGTAACTTGCACACAGATCACATTTCCCATTACAATTATGGGAAATGCAATCTGATTACTAAAAATAAGTGATAATTAGGGCTTGGAGTAGAATTTTATGAATTCTACTCCAATTGCTCTTTAGTAACTTTAGGTGATACTAAAATAATATGAAAAGGGTGTGAACACACCCATTGTCACTTTATTTTAGTAAAAATAATGTTACTAAATAGAGCCCTTAAGAACATAGAGCAATACAATGTTATACCCCTTTTACACCGGAGCTAAAACCCGGGTTTTTGAAGGGTTAACCCGGGCAGCTCCCTGGTGTAAAAGGGGAGAGAGTTGGATCGCCTGGTCGAGTGACCCGGCAATCCAACCCAGGTAACTAGCAGGGTTTAACACGGGCATAGCCCGTGAAACCCTGCTATGAGAACAGCGCACTCCGGGTCACGATGACCTGGAGTGCACTGCTAGCCGGCCGATTGGTCCGGCTTCAGTGGCACTTGGAGATTACGTCATCTCCAAGCGACCACTTTCACTCCGCAAAAGCCGGATCTATGCAGACCCGACTGCGGTGTCAGCGGCGCTGACTCGGGAATTCCCTGAGTCGGTGCCGGCAAAATTCCGGTTCTGATCCGGATAGGAACTTTGTTCCAACTCCGGGTCAGACCCGGAATTTAGGTGAAAAAGGGGTATTATTGTCTGTAACCTGATTGCTGTAAGTGACAAACATACTGACAGAGTGAGGAGACAGATAAGATCACCTGATCACCGTGCCAGCTATACGGCATGTGGACATAGACTAGGTTCTCTGATCCACATAAAAATCCTATTGTGGGCATAATAATCTGCCTATAATACAGTATATCTGGCTTGTGAGATCATTAATAAAGAGAACTATGTATGGACACACGGCACACAAACAGCAAATAGAAGGATTCATATGCCTACAGCTTTAGGGACAGGATATCCCGTATTATATATGATTACGTTTGACACTTTTCATAATCTTCTGCAAATAGCTATGAAATAATTATAATCAGCACAACATCATGTGAACAAAATTAGTAATATAGCATTTATATGGAAGAAGGTGAACAGGATCCGTTATAGTTTCATAATTATTTTAATACACTGTTTTCTGATCTTTACACATCTATATATTTTTAATATTTGTTGTTTCAGAGTGAATTCTATTAGCTGCTTTCTTTTTTCTTCTCCTTTGAATGCATTTCGGGTTAGGCTGTGGTTAGGGTTAGGCTGTGGTTAGGGTCAGGCTGTGGTTAGGGTTAGGCTGTGGTTAGGGTTAGGCTGCGGTTAGGGTTAGGCTGCGGTTAGGGTCAGGCTGCATTTAGGATTGAGCTGCAGTTAGGGCTGGGCTGCATTTTCGGGTTAGGCTGTGGTTAGGGTTAGGCTGTGGTTAGGGTCAGGCTGTGGTTAGGGTTAGGCTGTGGTTAGGGTTAGGCTGCGGTTAGGGTTAGGCTGCGGTTAGGGTCAGGCTGCATTTAGGATTGAGCTGCAGTTAGGGTTGGGCTGCATTTTCGGGTTAGGCTGTGGTTAGGGTTAGGCTGTGGTTAGGGTCAGGCTGTGGTTAGGGTTAGGCTGTGGTTAGGGTTAGGCTGCGGTTAGGGTTAGGCTGCGGTTAGGGTCAGGCTGCGGTTAGGGTTAGGTTGCGGTTAGGGTCAGGCTGCATTTAGGGTTAGGCTGCAGTTAGGGTTGGGCTGCATTTTCGGGTTAGGCTGTGGTTAGGGTTAGGCTGTGGTTAGGGTTAGGCTGCGGTTAGGGTTAGGCTGCGGTTAGGGTCAGGCTGCGGTTAGGATTAGGTTGCGGTTAGGGTCAGGCTGCATTTAGGGTTAGGCTGCAGTTAGGGTTGGGCTGCATTTTCGGGTTAGGCTGTGGTTAGAGTCAGGCTGTGGTTAGGGTTAGGCTGTGGTTAGGGTTAGGCTGCGGTTAGGGTTAGGCTGTGGTTAGGGTTAGGCTGCGGTTAGGGTCAGGCTGCGGTTAGGGTTAGGTTGCGGTTAGTGTCAGGCTGCATTTAGGGTTAGGCTGCGGTTAGGGCAAGGCTGTGGTTAGGGTTAGGCTGCGGTTAGGGCTAGGCTGTGGTTAGGGTTAGGCTGAGGTTAGGGTCAGGCTGCGGTTAGGGTCAGGCTGCAGTTAGGGTTAGGTTGCGGTTAGGGATAGGCTGCATTTTCGGGTTAGGTATCCTTTCCATAACTGTGCAATGTTACCAGTATGTGACAAATCCTTTTTATAGTCCAGATACCTGAATGTATAAATGTCAGTGTAGCAACTAATCCACATGGATATCCGCATATATATATTCAATTGGGTCAGCCAGCATGGCATTTTCCTATGTGAGCTGTATGTTGCAAATAGAGGAGGACAAAGTTTGATGTCCTTTTGTAGCCCACTTGTTGTCTCAATGTGGGAATTGTGGACGAATAAACAGCTCACCTGATAGCCAAGTTCCCATTTCCCCGTATGAAGTTAAAGCAGGGATCCGTGTATTAATGTGAAGCGACTGGTCCGTCTTAGCTGGAAGCTGTATGGCAGCTGGCTCATCAGATGCTGGCCGTGTAGTAAGCGGAGCTCAACAGAGGCGCTCAGACCAAGCAATTCAAACTCCAGAGCTCCAATGTGTGCAGCAGAAGTCTGCTTGAGCTACGTGATCACCGGATCTGCACGGACACCTCGCACGCTCCACACAGGTCTCCGTAGGATTAATCGTGGGTCAGGTTTGCAGACTTGACTCCAGGGACACCCTGTGGTTAGGATTAGGCTGTGGTTAGGGTCAGGCTGTGGTTACAGTTAGGCTGTGGTTAGGGTCCGGCTGTGGTTAGGGTTAGGCTGTGGTTGGGGTCAGGCTGTGGTTAGGGTCAGGCTGTGGTTAGGGTTAGGCTGCATTTAGGGTTAGGCTGCAGTTAGGGTTGGGCTGCATATTCGGGTTAGGCAGCGGTTAGAGCAAGGCTGCGGTTAGAGCAAGGCTGTGGTTAGGGCTAGGCTGTGGTTAGGGTTATGTAGAAAATATGTATGGGCGCCCACCCATCGATGGTCGAACACAACAGGCAGCTCTCCTAGGGGTCTCCCAACACACTAATTAAAAATTTTAAATCAGTGAAATAGATAATGGATAGCTCCACAGTGTCTGTCCCGGACCAAAAAAGATACACAATCCAGATAATTACAATAATGTTTAATTTTCCCGAATTGTCAGATATATTACAAAATTATCATATAAAATAATTGTGTAGAATGATAATAATGATGATACAAAAACAATACAATACAGTAGGTCTGCACATTTTAGGATAAATATCCTGAACTAACACCTATAAAACCTTGGTAAATAAAAAAACACCAGCTGTGTGCTCTGGGCCTGATTCAGAGCCGCTCGTTTGCTCTGAGCGATGTTCGCACAACTGCACATGCATATGGGTCATAATGCGCATACGCAAACCAGTCATTGCGGTCGGAAATCGCGCGCTCGCAAAACAGCGAGGGGCTGCTAATTTGATTGACAGAATGTACCGTTTGTGGGTGGTAACAGGGGAAGGTGCTTGAAAACGGGGGAGTGGAGATCCGAACGCAGGCGTGCCAAATGGTCAAAAGTGCGTTTAATGGGTGTGCATAATTAGTAAAGGAGCGTCATCGACCACGTCACTTGGTTGTCTTTTAGCCCGAACTGCTCGCAGTGATAGCGGTAAGAAAAACCTGCGAGCAGTTCAGATGCCTTTCGATGTTCCCGATTAATCTAATAAATACCGGAGATGACGTGTGATGCGAACGGCAAAGGGGCGTCTTTACAAAATAGCGAGGGTCAGGCTGTGGTTAGGGTCAGGCTGTGGTTAGGGTCAGGCTGTGGTTAGGGTCAGGCTGTGGTTAGGGTTAGGCTGTGGTTAGGGTCATGCTGTGGTTAGGGTTAGGCTGTGGTTAGGGTCAGGCTGTGGTTATGGTCATGCTGTGGTTAGGGTTAGGCTGTGGTTAGGGTTAGGCTGTGGTTAGGGTCATGCTGTGGTTAGGGTTAGGCTGTGGTTAGGGTCAGGCTGTGGTTATGGTCAGGCTTTGGTTAGGGTCAGGCTGTGGTTAGGGTTAGGCTGTGGTTAGGGTCAGGCTGTGGTTAGGGTTAGGCTGTGGTTAGGGTCAGGCTGTGGTTATAGTCAGGCTTTGGTTAGGGTCAGGCTTTGGTTAGGGTCAGGCTGTGGTTATGGTCAGGCTGTGGTTAGGGTCAGGCTGTGGTTAGGGTCAGGCTGTGGTTAGGGTTAGGCTGTGGTTAAGGTCAGGCTGTGGTTAGGGTTAGGCTGTGGTTAGGGTCAGGCTGCGGTTAGGGTTAGGCTTTGGTTAGGGTCAGGCTGCGGTTAGGGTTAGGCTGCGGTTAGGGTTAGGCTGTGGTTAGGGTTAGGCTGTGGTTAGGGTCAGGCTGCGGTTAGGGTTAGGCTGTGGTTAGGGTTAGGCTGTGGTTAAGGTCAGGCTGTGGTTAGGGTCAGGCTGCGGTTAGGGTTAGGTTGCGGTTAGTGTCAGGCTGCATTTAGGGTTAGGCTGCGGTTAGGGCAAGGCTGTGGTTAGGGTTAGGCTGCGGTTAGGGCTAGGCTGTGGTTAGGGTTAGGCTGAGGTTAGGGTCAGGCTGCGGTTAGGGTCAGGCTGCAGTTAGGGTTAGGTTGCGGTTAGGGATAGGCTGCATTTTCGGGTTAGGTATCCTTTCCATAACTGTGCAATGTTACCAGTATGTGACAAATCCTTTTTATAGTCCAGATACCTGAATGTATAAATGTCAGTGTAGCAACTAATCCACATGGATATCCGCATATATATATTCAATTGGGTCAGCCAGCATGGCATTTTCCTATGTGGGCTGTATGTTGCAAATAGAGGAGGACAAAGTTTGATGTCCTTTTGTAGCCCACTTGTTGTCTCAATGTGGGAATTGTGGACGAATAAACAGCTCACCTGATAGCCAAGTTCCCATTTCCCCGTATGATGTTAAAGCAGGGATCCGTGTATTAATGTGAAGCGACTGGTCCGTCTTAGCTGGAAGCTGTATGGCAGCTGGCTCATCAGATGCTGGCCGTGTAGTAAGCGGAGCTCAACAGAGGCGCTCAGACCAAGCAATTCAAACTCCAGAGCTCCAATGTGTGCAGCAGAAGTCTGCTTGAGCTACGTGATCACCGGATCTGCACGGACACCTCGCACGCTCCACACAGGTCTCCGTAGGATTAATCGTGGGTCAGGTTTGCAGACTTGACTCCAGGGACACCCTGTGGTTAGGATTAGGCTGTGGTTAGGGTCAGGCTGTGGTTACAGTTAGGCTGTGGTTAGGGTCCGGCTGTGGTTAGGGTTAGGCTGTGGTTGGGGTCAGGCTGTGGTTAGGGTCAGGCTGTGGTTAGGGTTAGGCTGCATTTAGGGTTAGGCTGCAGTTAGGGTTGGGCTGCATATTCGGGTTAGGCAGCGGTTAGAGCAAGGCTGCGGTTAGAGCAAGGCTGTGGTTAGGGCTAGGCTGTGGTTAGGGTTATGTAGAAAATATGTATGGGCGCCCACCCATCGATGGTCGAACACAACAGGCAGCTCTCCTAGGGGTCTCCCAACACACTAATTAAAAATTTTAAATCAGTGAAATAGATAATGGATAGCTCCACAGTGTCTGTCCCGGACCAAAAAAGATACACAATCCAGATAATTACAATAATGTTTAATTTTCCCGAATTGTCAGATATATTACAAAATTATCATATAAAATAATTGTGTAGAATGATAATAATGATGATACAAAAACAATACAATACAGTAGGTCTGCACATTTTAGGATAAATATCCTGAACTAACACCTATAAAACCTTGGTAAATAAAAAAACACCAGCTGTGTGCTCTGGGCCTGATTCAGAGCCGCTCGTTTGCTCTGAGCGATGTTCGCACAACTGCACATGCATATGGGTCATAATGCGCATGCGCAAACCAGTCATTGCGGTCGGAAATCGCGCGCTCGCAAAACAGCGAGGGGCTGCTAATTTGATTGACAGAATGTACCGTTTGTGGGTGGTAACAGGGGAAGGTGCTTGAAAACGGGGGAGTGGAGATCCGAACGCAGGCGTGCCAAATGGTCAAAAGTGCGTTTAATGGGTGTGCATAATTAGTAAAGGAGCGTCATCGACCACGTCACTTGGTTGTCTTTTAGCCCGAACTGCTCGCAGTGATAGCGGTAAGAAAAACCTGCGAGCAGTTCAGATGCCTTTCGATGTTCCCGATTAATCTAATAAATACCGGAGATGACGTGTGATGCGAACGGCAAAGGGGCGTCTTTACAAAATAGCGAGGGTCAGGCTGTGGTTAGGGTCAGGCTGTGGTTAGGGTCAGGCTGTGGTTAGGGTCAGGCTGTGGTTAGGGTTAGGCTGTGGTTAGGGTCATGCTGTGGTTAGGGTTAGGCTGTGGTTAGGGTCAGGCTGTGGTTATGGTCATGCTGTGGTTAGGGTTAGGCTGTGGTTAGGGTTAGGCTGTGGTTAGGGTTAGGCTGTGGTTAGGGTCAGGCTGTGGTTATGGTCAGGCTTTGGTTAGGGTCAGGCTGTGGTTAGGGTTAGGCTGTGGTTAGGGTCAGGCTGTGGTTAGGGTTAGGCTGTGGCTAGGGTCAGGCTGTGGTTATGGTCAGGCTTTGGTTAGGGTCAGGCTTTGGTTAGGGTCAGGCTGTGGTTATGGTCAGGCTGTGGTTATGGTCAGGCTGTGGTTAGGGTCAGGCTGTGGTTAGGGTTAGGCTGTGGTTAAGGTCAGGCTGTGGTTAGGGTTAGGCTGTGGTTAGGGTCAGGCTGCGGTTAGGGTTAGGCTTTGGTTAGGGTCAGGCTGCGGTTAGGGTTAGGCTGTGGTTAGGGTCAGGCTGCGGTTAGGGTCAGGCTGTGGTTAGGGTCAGGCTGTGGTTAGAGTTAGGCTGCGGTTAGGGTCAGGCTGTGGTTAGGGTCAGGCTGTGGTTAGGGTTAGGCTGCATTTAGGGTTAGGCTGCAGTTAGGGTTGGGCTGCATATTCGGGTTAGGCAGCGGTTAGAGCAAGGCTGCGGTTAGAGCAAGGCTGTGGTTAGGGCTAGGCTGTGGTTAGGGTTATGTAGAAAATATGTATGGGCGCCCACCCATCGATGGTCGAACACAACAGGCAGCTCTCCTAGGGGTCTCCCAACACACTAATTAAAAATTTTAAATCAGTGAAATAGATAATGGATAGCTCCACAGTGTCTGTTCCGGACCAAAAAAGATACACAATCCAGATAATTACAATAATGTTTAATTTTCCCGAATTGTCAGATATATTACAAAATTATCATATAAAATAATTGTGTAGAATGATAATAATGATGATACAAAAACAATACAATACAGTAGGTCTGCACATTTTAGGATAAATATCCTGAACTAACACCTATAAAACCTTGGTAAATAAAAAAACACCAGCTGTGTGCTCTGGGCCTGATTCAGAGCCGCTCGTTTGCTCTGAGCGATGTTCGCACAACTGCACATGCATATGGGTCATAATGCGCATGCGCAAACCAGTCATTGCGGTCGGAAATCGCGCGCTCGCAAAACAGCGAGGGGCTGCTAATTTGATTGACAGAATGTACCGTTTGTGGGTGGTAACAGGGGAAGGTGCTTGAAAACGGGGGAGTGGAGATCCGAACGCAGGTGTGCCAAATGGTCAAAAGTGCGTTTAATGGGTGTGCATAATTAGTAAAGGAGCGTCATCGACCACGTCACTTGGTTGTCTTTTAGCCCGAACTGCTCGCAGTGATAGCGGTAAGAAAAACCTGCGAGCAGTTCAGATGCCTTTCGATGTTCCCGATTAATCTAATAAATACCGGAGATGACGTGTGATGCGAACGGCAAAGGGGCGTCTTTACAAAATAGCGAGGGTCAGGCTGTGGTTAGGGTCAGGCTGTGGTTAGGGTCAGGCTGTGGTTAGGGTCAGGCTGTGGTTAGGGTTAGGCTGTGGTTAGGGTCATGCTGTGGTTAGGGTTAGGCTGTGGTTAGGGTCAGGCTGTGGTTATGGTCATGCTGTGGTTAGGGTTAGGCTGTGGTTAGGGTTAGGCTGTGGTTAGGGTCATGCTGTGGTTAGGGTTAGGCTGTGGTTAGGGTCAGGCTGTGGTTATGGTCAGGCTTTGGTTAGGGTCAGGCTGTGGTTAGGGTTAGGCTGTGGTTAGGGTCAGGCTGTGGTTAGGGTTAGGCTGTGGTTAGGGTCAGGCTGTGGTTAGGGTTAGGCTTTGGTTAGGGTCAGGCTTTGGTTAGGGTCAGGCTGTGGTTAGGGTCAGGCTGTGGTTAGGGTCAGGCTGTGGTTAGGGTTAGGCTGTGGTTAAGGTCAGGCTGTGGTTAGGGTTAGGCTGTGGTTTGGGTCAGGCTGCGGTTAGGGTTAGGCTTTGGTTAGGGTCAGGCTGCGGTTAGGGTTAGGCTGTGGTTAGGGTCAGGCTGCGGTTAGGGTTAGGCTGTGGTTAGGGTTAGGCTGTGGTTAAGGTCAGGCTGTGGTTAGGGTTAGGCTGTGGTTAGGGTCAGGCTGTGGTTAGGGTTAGGCTTTGGTTAGGGTCAGGCTTTGGTTAGGGTCAGGCTGTGGTTAGGGTCAGGCTGTGGTTAGGGTCAGGCTGTGGTTAGGGTCAGGCTGCGGTTAGGGTTAGGCTGTGGTTAGGGTCAGGCTGCGGTTAGGGTTAGGCTGTGGTTAGGGTTAGGCTGTGGTTAAGGTCAGGCTGTGGTTAGGGTTAGGCTGTGGTTAGGGTCAGGCTGTGGTTAGGGTTAGGCTTTGGTTAGGGTCAGGCTTTGGTTAGGGTCAGGCTGTGGTTATGGTCAGGCTTTGGTTAGGGTCAGGCTGTGGTTAGGGTCAGGCTGTGGTTAGGGTTAGGCTGTGGTTAGGGTCAGGCTGTGGTTAGGGTTAGGCTGTGGTTAGGGTCAGGCTGTGGTTAGGGTTAGGCTGTGGTTAAGGTCAGGCTGTGGTTAGGGTTAGGCTGTGGTTAGGGTCAGGCTTTGGTTAGGGTCAGGCTGTGGTTAGGGTTAGGCTGTGGTTAGGGTCAGGCTGTGGTTAGGGTTAGGCTGTGGTTAGGGTCAGGCTGTGGTTAGGGTTAGGCTGTGGTTAGGGTCAGGCTGTGGTTAGGGTTAGGCTGCGGTTAGGGTTAGGCTGTGGTTAGGGTCAGGCTGTGGTTAGGGTTAGCTGTGGTTAAGGTCAGGCTGTGGTTAGGGTTAGGCTGTGGTTAGGGTTAGGCTGTGGTTAGGGTTAGGCTGTGGTTAGGGTCAGGCTTTGGTTAGGGTCAGGCTGTGGTTAGGGTTAGGCTGTGGTTAGGGTCAGGCTGTGGTTAGGGTTAGGCTGTGGTTAGGGTCAGGCTGTGGTTAGGGTTAGGCTGTGGTTAGGGTCAGGCTGTGGTTAGGGTCAGGCTGTGGTTAGGGTTAGGCTGTGGTTAGGGTCAGGCTGTGGTTAGGGTCAGGCTTTGGTTAGGGTCAGGCTGTGGTTATGGTCAGGCTGCGGTTAGGGTCAGGCTGCGGTTAGGGTTAGGCTGCGGTTAGGGTCAGGCTGCGGTTAGGGTTAGGCTGCGGTTAGGGTCAGGCTGCGGTTAGGGTTAGGCTGCGGTTAGGGTCAGGCTGTGGTTAGGGTTAGGCTGTGGTTAGGGTCAGGCTTTGGTTAGGGTCAGGCTGTGGTTATGGTCAGGCTGTGGTTAGGGTTAGGCTGTGGTTAGGGTCAGGCTGTGGTTAGGGTCAGGCTTTGGTTAGGGTCAGGCTGTGGTTATGGTCAGGCTGTGGTTAGGGTCAAGCTGCGGTTAGGGTTAGGCTGTGGTTAGGGTCAGGCTGCGGTTAGGGTTAGGCTGTGGTTAGGGTTAGGCTGTGGTTAGGGTCAGGCTGTGGTTAGGGTTAGGCTGTGGTTAGGGTCAGGCTTTGGTTAGGGTCAGGCTGTGGTTAGGGTTAGGCTGTGGTTAGGGTCAGGCTGTGGTTAGGGTTAGGCTGTGGTTAGGGTCAGGCTGTGGTTAGGGTTAGGCTGTGGTTAGGGTCAGGCTGTGGTTAGGGTCAGGCTGTGGTTAGGGTTAGGCTGTGGTTAGGGTCAGGCTGTGGTTAGGGTCAGGCTTTGGTTAGGGTCAGGCTGTGGTTATGGTCAGGCTGTGGTTAGGGTCAGGCTGCGGTTAGGGTTAGGCTGTGGTTAGGGTCAGGCTGCGGTTAGGGTTAGGCTGTGGTTAGGGTTAGGCTGTGGTTAGGGTTAGGCTGTGGCTAGGGTCAGGCTTTGGTTAGGGTCAGGCTGTGGTTAGGGTTAGGCTGTGGTTAGGGTCAGGCTGCGGTTAGGGTTAGGCTGTGGTTAGGGTTAGGCTGTGGTTAGGGTTAGGCTGTGGCTAGGGTCAGGCTTTGGTTAGGGTCAGGCTGTGGTTAGGGTTAGGCTGTGGTTAGGGTCAGGCTGTGGTTAGGGTTAGGCTGTGGTTAGGGTCAGGCTGTGGTTAGGGTCAGGCTGTGGTTAGGGTCAGGCTGTGGTTAGGGTTAGGCTGTGGTTAGGGTCAGGCTGTGGTTAGGGTCAGGCTGTGGTTAAGGTCAGGCTGTGGTTAAGGTCAGGCTGCGGTTAGGGTCCGGCTGCAAATAGGGTAGGGTTACACATGCTATGTTGTGATCATGTCAACTTTGTGCATTTCGACATTCAGACCATGTTGGCATTCTGGTGTCGACATTCTAAATGACGACATGTTATACTGCACCCGCCAGAAAGCATTGGCACAAGTAGTAGCCAGGTTGCACAGCGCCTGTCTAATTGCAATTTGATGCTAATATAAAATTGTAATAATAATAAACTAGCAGCCTCCCCCTCCCCAGTCATTGTCCATACGGCCGCGGAGGCCTGCGCACTAGTTTATGCTAATGCAAGAATCCGTCTGTGTATACCAAAAATCAGCGTTGCTGCACGTGGAAGCCCATCCCACCCACTGGTCTCATGTCAGCAGCCGTCCTCAGTAGTGTTGGGACTTACACCAGCCCCGTACTGGGTGCAAAAGATCCGTCCGAAAACAAACGCCCCATCTCCGTCCGCCATGCTGCGATCAGGGAAGTCATCATACATGCTCGCTACACTCCCATGACACTCTCACGAGACAGAAGAATCCTGTGCGATCGCATGGCGCCAAGAAAAACCTATTTCATGAAGAGTGTGGTTTGTGGACAGACAGATCAATCCTTATCCTTTAGCGAACTCCATCCGTGTGCGGATACCTGGGATCCGGCGCATGCGCAGAAGCTTATTTCTTTCTTTGGCACATGTGCAGCATGCTGCAATCCGCAAGACCCCTTTCTTGCCATAGGGCCTCATTCAAGGACGGACGCATATCACACAGCCGCTGCGTCTTTGTACAAAAAAAAAAAAAGAATCGTGCCCACAGTGCGCTCAGGACATATTAAGCTTGGAAAACTACATTTGTTGGTTAATTGACCAGGAATACATGGGAAATGGGGTCACTCGGCGACAGCTTTCAGTCATTTCCTCCTCAGAAACAAAACACCCACAAAAAGTTAATGTTTCCTTTTTTATGCAGCGTTCCAGCCTGAAGCCGACCCCACACTGACTGGTCCCGCTGTCCTGCGCGAGATCCAGGCAGCAGGTTTGATGTCCGAATTAGCCACACACACGGGGGGAGTGTGGGGGGGGGGGCACACCAGCCCAGCAAGGCCATCTACCAAAGATCCTGTTCATTTTTCTCATTATTGGGTTTCGCAGTCTTATTCGGAGTTTTACATGCTGAGATATTGGGAACATTGCCAGAATCCGCCTGCCTTATTGTAGTGTGAGGGGCCCTGGGCCAGGGTTGCTCTCTATGTACTAGCAATATAAATTGCTATCTACTACTGAGTATCCAGGCTGTGACACAACGTAGTCATCATGGACAGCTGAAAAGGGATGTATTTTGCAGAATGAACAGACTGTGGGCCTGATTCAGAGCCGGACGCTCTGAAAGAGCGCTCGCTCTGAATCAGGGCGTTTGTGTTTTATTTTTTGTGTGTCCTCCTGGCCGCTCGCATAGCTGTGGGTGACCACCCACAGCTATTGCGAGCAGCCAGGATGATTGTCGCGATGGTCAAGACCATCGCGACCATCGGGGCTTGCGAAGAGACCCTTGCGGTAAGGTTTCATGGCCACAAGCCCCAGAGAGCTTCCGGCTCTAATAGAGCTGGAAGCTCTCCCACTGACATCACTGGTGATGTCAGTGGGGCTGCCCACAAACGGCAGGCGTTCGCTTGGGAACGCCTCCGTTTGTGAAGCCACCCCCCCGCCACACCTACAAAACGGGGCGAGCTGTCGATCAACATCGACAGCCGCCCCTTTTGTAGTGAGCCATGGAGCGAGAGTCCACCATCGACCTGCTTGCGAGTGCTCAAGCGCTTGCGAGCGGGTCTGAATCAGGCCCTCTGCCCGAGAAGGCATCTAGCATCTCAGATAGGCAAAGGTGTATGGCAGCAGGTTTGGGGGGAGCACAATGTAGGGTCATGATTTACAAAATACATATTTTCTTGCTTAAAAAAGTTGCAATCACAATATGTAGATCTGAGCGCTACTCGAATACAAGTGTTTTACGGTAGTTTGGAACACGGCTGTAGCAAGGTCATTGCACGACCGCATTTACTACCAGTAGTCGATAGAGACTGATTAAATGTTGGCCCCAATTGTAATTTCTGATTAATTGGATCTAAGGGCCTAATTCATAGGCGCTCGCTGTTTGCGAGCGCCAGCTCTGAATCAGGGCGGGGATTTTTTTTTATCCTGCCCGCTCGCTAAGCTGTGGGTGCCCACCCACAGCTTGAGCAAGCGGGCTGGAGATGGTCGCGATTATCGCGACCATCGGGCTTGCGACGAGACCCTGTGGTAGGGTCTCTGCTCTCGCAAGCCCGAGTGGACTTCCGGCTCTAATAGAGCAGGAAGTCCACTACTGACATCAAGAGTGATGTCAGTAGGGCCGCCCACAAACGCCAGGCGTTCCTAAGGGAACGCCTGCGTTTGTGAAGCCACCCCCCCTCCCCGCCTACAAAATGGGGCAAGCTGTCACTCACCATCGACAGCTGCCCGGTCCTGTAGCAAGCCCCGGAGCGACTGAACTGCAGTCGCTCGCTGGGGCTCGCGCATGCGCACGCCAGAGGCAGCAAATGCGCAGGGGGTAAACATCAACCCACTGTGCTCTCGCGAGCGGGTCTGAATCAGGCCCTAAATCTACTTTTTTGTCTAGTCTTCAGTGGCGTAACTAGGGTATTTGGAGCCCAGGGCAAATTTGAAAAGGGAGCCCCCCCCATGTGCGCGCGCCGAAAAATGGGCGTGGTCACTTAAAAATGGGGCGTGTCAACATGACACACCCCTTTATTTTCAAACTGAACATTCCTATCCATATGCACCTTAACCCCAGTAGTACCCCTTATACAGTACCCCCAGTATGCAGTTGTGGTCCCTCTCATGCAGGCCCATAGTAGTGCCCCTTATACAGTATCCCCAGTAGTGGTCCCTCTTATACAGCCCCCAATTAGTTCCCCTACTCAGTACCCCCAGTAGTGGCCCCCCCAAATGCAGTGCCCCATGTAGTGTTCCCCCTTATGCAGTGCCCCCAGTAGCAGTCCCCACAATGCAGTGCGCCCAGTAACAGTATTCCCTTATGCAGTGCCCTTTTATATAGTGCCCCCAGCAGTAGTCCCCCCATGCAGTTTTCCCAGTAGTGGTCCCCTTATGCAGGCACCCTGTAGTGATCCCCCCTATCTAGTGCCCCCTGTAGTGGTCCCCGCAGTGCCCCTAGCAGTAAGCCCCTTATATAGTGCCCCCAGCAGTAGTGTCCCCCCCTCCCATGCAGTGCCCCCAGTAGTGGTCCCCCTGATGCAGGCTCCCAGTAGTGACCCCCCCCCCTATCCAGTGGTCCCTGTAGTGGCCCTTCCTATTATTGCCCCCAGTAGTGGTCCCCGACTGCAGTGCCTCTAGTAATACTAGGCCCCTTTTAGAATGCCCCCAGTCTTAGTCCCCCCCCAAGTAGTAGTCCCCAGTAGAGTAGCCCCCCCCAATAGAGGTCCTCCCAATGGCACCCCCAGTAGATGTCCCCTCCAGTAGTAGCCAACCCCTCCCCCGTTGTGCAGATAGGTTTAAAAATAAATAAATATATATAAAAATATACTTACCTGATTCCACGCTGCTCCTGTCCGCGATGCCGCTCCCACCCTCCAGTCCGCCCGGGCTGGTGCGCTCAGCATTATGGTACTGACGTCATGACGTCAGTCCCATTACCCACTGCAGGAGCCGGACGGAAGTCCGGCTCTTGCAGTGGGTGCTGCAGCAGTCGAGAGTCTATCTGACTCTCATTGGCTGCTGTTTAACACACGCATCGCCGCCAGCGCTGGCGGCGATGCGTGTGTTATGCACAGCCTGAGCCCGCCTCCTGGCGCTATTGGGCAAGCGCTCAGGGGGAGGGAATGGGCTCAGGCGTGCAGCACAGGACCGGCGCTGGAAGCCTAGCACCGGTCCTGTGCAAATGTGTAGCGCTGACCGCACTCATTGCGGTCGGCGCTACACTGGCTATCTAGGGCGGGCGGGCTGGTACCGTGGCCGGCGGTGCCCCCCCGCGCCGCCGGTCCAACGGCGCCCAGGGCATGAACCCCGCTCACCCTGCCCTAGTTACGCCACTGCTAGTCTTCCATTGTACACTACAGATTGCCCAATAACTTTTATGGGGGTGGAGTCACACACAGAGAACCAATCAGAAGGCTAAATTGCCACAGGCCTACTTAAGCCGGGTATACACTATACGATCCGTCGTATGATATATCGCTCCGTCTCAAATTGGAACAGTATATCATACGGATCGTATAGCGATAGCCGCAAACTGGTGTTTGGGAGCGCCGACTCCTGGTACCCCAGAGCGGCAAGAGGAGAGCTTGGCTGGTACAGGTGCACTGGGGATTGGGAGAGTAGCTCCTGGTACCACCAGCGGTAAAGTGGTCAAAAGCCCAGTGCTGAGCGCTGGGCACAGTAAAGTGTAAAATAAATATATAAATGTATTTAAAATGGTACGTGCAGCACTGAGCCAGGAAAGCAGGTCCTGGGCTGCAGTGCGGCAGTGTGTATCAGCCTGATACTGGGCACATGCAGAGTGTATATTTTCACATGTAATGTAAAAAGGTTTGAATGTATTTTAAATATATGTATTTTAAAATGTAAAGTGCACTTACCTTTGATTTCTCTGGAAGACCAGGGGATCCATAGTCCTCAGTGGGCTGCTGGATCCTCCAGCCCCTTCCAGCGAAATAAACTGCCCTCCTATGCAGCCTCATGCCTGAAAGTGGTATGAGGAGGTGCATAGGAAGCTGGCCAAGGCAGCCAGCTAATTATTTTCAGGGAGCTCCCAAAGAGCTTCCCCTCCATGGCCAGGAAACCCTGCCAGGGGACCTTGCTTGCCCACCTCTAGAGCTCAGATTCAAGCAGAGGTGGCAGGCTTGATCCCTTAGCAGATTCCTGGAAGTACGTTTTGGAGGGAAACGTCCCCTAACTCTAGACGAGCTGACTCCTGTGTGGCGACTAAAACACCAGGTGGGCTCAGGCACAGGGGAGTGACCCCACTGTCCATAGGGGACAATGTTGAATATGCATGTAGACAGCACATGCACTTAAGTTGATTGGTTGAAAACCACAGGGCGGACTTACCCCCTGTGGTAATGTATATTGGAGTAGGATAAAAGAAGGGCCAGTAAGCCTAGTTTGTGTGTATCTTTTTGGACATCAAGAAGGAATGAACTGCTGTAACATCTTTGTATGCTGACCCCCTTAAAGCTGAGGGGAAGAGTCTTTCTTAAGACTATTGAGCAATAAACATTTTTGCAACAACAGAATTGCACAAAACGCTATTCTGTTCTCCAGCTATTCTGAATTGAGGCCACCGTCACCCACCTCAAGCCCTTTGTCAGCTACCGTGCAGAGCCTGGTTCATTGCAAGGGATCAGTGGACACCAATCAGGAGGTGTGGCCGCAGCTCTTCAATGCATACACAGCAGTAAGCAGTTCCAGGGCCGGTGAACGACCTGGTGGTGGCAGCAATGTTACACGCCCACTGTGCAGTGGACGGAGTAACAGGCAGTTACTGATGGGAAGAGGGAATCCCTGGTGCCGCAAGATCCAGTGGGGATCAACCCAATCTGTGATCGGGAGCGGCAAATGAGGTAATCCGGTCACACTCTCTATTTCATCTCCCACAATAGCTGTATGGGTATTATCCTCCTCTCCGCCTTCTCATTTGCCCCCCACGTTCAGTACCGTTCCTAGTCCTCCATAATATTTCCAGTATCAGGCCTTATCTCTCCCTGGAAGCCCTAAAACTGCCATCCATGTTCTTATCATCTTCCGGCTTGATTACTGTAGTCTACTCTTCTTAGGCCTACCCACTCTCGCCCAGCCTCACTACGATCCATCCTTAACTCCGCTGTCCGGCTCATTTTCCTCTCTCACCTCTACACCTTTTAGCTGTCCCTCTGTCAATTTCTCCATTGGCTCCTTGTCCTCTAGAAAATCTAATCAAACTCCTCTCACTCACAAAGCCATCAATCACTACATCTCTATCCTCATATACACACACATTCCCTCCTGCCCACTCCACTCTGCCAGTGACTGCCTCCTATCCTCCTCCCTGATCGCCTCTTCCTACTCCTGGATTCAGGACTTCTCCTGTGATGCTCCAATCCTCTTGAATACTCAACCACACTGAATCAGACTTTCACTTACCCTTTCAGCCTTTAAACTTGTCCTTAAATTTCTCCCTTTCAATCCTACCACCGCCTATCTTCTTGGTTTCCATCTATTTCTCCTTTAAAATGTACAATTGCTTGAACAGGAATTGTGCTACTTATGTTGTCACTATCCCATGCACACAATGCTGACAGTCAGAATCCTGAGGGCTGCAATCCCAACGGTGAGTTAATACTCACCGTTGGGATTGCAGCCGTCGGGATTCTGACTGGGTTAGAGAAGGCTTAGGGTTAGAGAGAGGGTTAGGGTTAGGCACAAGGGGAGAATTAAGGTTAAACTGCGAGATGAGAGGGTTGGGGCTAGGCTACATGGTGGGGGGGCAGTAAGGGTTACAGCTGCAGGAGGGGAGGGTTAGGGGAAGGGTTGGAATACTTACCTGCATGCGACGGGGTGTTACCAGGATTACGGATTCTGACTGCCGCCATTATCGGTGTCGGGATCGCGTAACCAACCCTTCTCAACATAATTATGTCATGTTTGTGTAAAAGCAGGAGCATGACCCTTGCAAAATAGCATTTTTATAGCACTTTGGCAATTTTGGAATAAGTCTGAATGTGCAGACAATGGTGCGGGGTCTGGATTAAAAGCTCTACAAAGATCGACACCAACTGGTAGATAGGCAATAGGTGGACAGGTAGAAAAGGTCAACTCACAAAAGGTCAACATTGATAAAGATCGACAGACACAAAAGGTCAGCATTGGAATGGTCGACACACCATAATCTTTATTTTCACCACAGCCCTAACCCTCCCCTTGGTGCCTAAACCTAACCCTCCATCCTGGTGCCTAACCATCTGGGTAAGTGGCTTACCCTAACCATCCCTCCAAATGCTTAACCCTAACCCTCCGGTAAGTGCCTAACCCTAACCGTCCCTCCTAGTGCCTAACCTTAACTGTCGTGGTAAGAGCCTAACCCTAACTGTCCATTTTACAGCCTAATGCTGGCCATACACCTACGTGATTTCGGGCCAATTACCCGATTTTTGACACACGGTACGATGGATCGTGTGGAAATTTTTAAAGTAGGTTATGATCCGATGTGCGCTCCCGCAACTCCTAAAATGGATTGTATGATCAGATGTGCAGCCCATATTATCCATCATATCATGTGCAGATCCTACCGTGTATTTTGTGCATGCGATGCATCGTGCATCCATTCATGTCATTTCAATGACTTTTCCCTGATTAGAGCGTGAGGCACACGATCGATCGTATGACAGATTGTGTGCAATGGGAAACATCAAATCATGCAACCAGGACTGCCAGGTAGCTCCGGGGAATCGTATGTGAATCTTATCTTAAGCTGGTCGTGCAGGTATGGGGTCAGCATAACCCTCCAGTAAGTGCCCAACCCTAACTGTCCCTTCTACAGCATAACCCTCCAGTAAGTGCCCAACCCTAACTGTCCCTTCTACAGCATAACCCTCCAGTAAGTGCCCAACCCTAACTGTCCCTTCTACAGCATAACCCTCTAGTAAGTGCCCAACCCTAACTGTCCCTTCTACAGCATAACCCTCCAGTAAGTTCCCAACCCTAACTGTCCCTTCTACAGCATAACCCTCCAGTAAGTGCCCAACCCTACTGTCCCTTCTACAGCATAACCCTCCAGTAAGTGCCCAACCCTAACTGTCCCTTCTACAGCATAACCCTCCAGTAAGTGCCCAACCCTAACTGTCCCCTTCTACAGCATAACCCTCCAGTAAGTGCCCAACCCTAACTGTCCCTTCTACAGCATAACCCTCCAGTAAGTGCCCAACCCTAACTGTCCCTTCTATAGCATAACCCTCCAGTAAGTGCCCAACCCTAACTGTCCCTTCTACAGCATAACCCTCCAGTAAGTGCCCAACCCTAACTGTCCCTTCTACAGCATAATCCTCCAGTAAATGCCCAACCCTAACTGTCCCTTCTACAGCATAACCCTCCAGTAAGTGCCCAACCCTAACTGTCCCTTCTATAGCATAACCCTCCAGTAAGTGGCCAACCCTAACTGTCCCTTCTACAGCATAACCCTCCAGTAAGTGCCCAACCCTACTGTCCCTTCTACAGCATAACCCTCCAGTAAATGCCCAACTCTAACTGTCCCTTCTACAGCATAACCATCCAGTAAGTGCCCAACCCTAACTGTCCCTTCTACAGCATAACCCTCCAGTAAGTGCCCAACCCTAACTGTCCCTTCTACAGCATAACCATCCAGTAAGTGCCTAACCCTAAAAAAAATAAAGAATGTGTAGACCATTTTGTGTCGACAATTCCAATGTCAACATTTTGACCATGTCGACATCTTTACATTCAGATTTAACCCATGTCAACCTTTTGTGTGTTGACCTATTGCCTGTCTATCAGTAGGTGTCTACCTAGACACTGTCGACATTTTTATTATAGATCTATTGATTGGAACCCATGGTGTCAATGGGGGACAAGCACTCTCTTGGGACCCAAGATGGGGGAGGTGTATCCATACCCCTAAAGATGGCCCTTTCAGCGCATAGATCTTCAGAGGAAACCCGAATGGGCTGTGGTCACGCACCCCGGTACTGGGGCCAAGATCTCAGCAACCCTGTGTGCGGACTAGAAGACATCGGGTAATTCAAAACAGGATGCAAATGTTTGGAGTGGCATTAGTAAGATACATACACAATATAAAAACTGTAACTGCTCTCTCTCTAAACCTACTCAGATAACTGTAATTTAGGACACAGAGACTCCTGGTTCTGGGACAGAGGGCGATGAGTCATTGATATAAATCAGATAAGGAAGAGACACTTCTTGCCAATAAGACTCACATGACAGAGGGAGAATGTCTGTTCTATTTCAGGGACTTGAAATGTTGCGTTATTGCAGAAGGGAAGGATCTTCTCACTTACTGGTGCTGCTGGGTTGTTACATTATTTAAATGAAATTGTTTCTCATGTTATTGGTATTAAAGAAAAAGAAAAAGTGAAACTTTTCTGAAAACTCCATATAAGAAGCATACAGTAGATGGATACATATGAAAGTGATAAATCTGTAATATGCTGATATAATTGCAGCACTTACTGGCCACTCCATAAATTAGAGAGGATTTGGATCCTGATGCTATCAGATGTTTGCACTACAAGGAACGGGCGCTGAGTCTGATGCACCAGTGTTTTTCACCAGGGGCCCCCAAAAAGGATATATGGTCTTTGCTGAGCCTGGTACACAGGGCGCGCCCCCCTCCCCTGGTTCCTAACATGATAGCTAGGTGGTGGTATAGAAGGGGCAACTGGCCAAGGACTGGCACACAGAGATTAACTGGTAAGCCACAGGCATAGATAAAGGATAGTCACAAAACGAGATGTGGTCTGATACAGGAAGAAATCTAGGATATACTACAGGGGGAGAAATGAAGAAACATGTTCTGGAGCCAAGCCAGGTCATACTCTATAGGCTATGAGTCATATCCTCTGGCAGCTGGCTGCATCCAGAGTGAGCTTTAAATAGGAGATGCAGGTTTGAATCTCCTGCCTTGTCGCACATCAAGGGTTCAGGACCCCGTTACCAGTTGGGACGGTGCCGTCTCACGGCCATCTACTGTCCCTCCTGGCTGGGGGAAGCATCCCTGAGTTCTGTGCTTGCCACCCAGCAGGGTAATTGGCATCCTTTCCGGCAGAGCCGTAACTAGACTTTCTGGTGCCCTGCGCCCGAAAGAGCATTGGCACCCCCCTATTTTTCAAATAAAGTCATAAGACGCATGCCCGAAAAAGGGGCATGTCCTCATGCGGAAGGGCCATGACAAGTCTGATGAAGAAGGGCTACCGATCCCATTTTACCACTGTTATCCAGGTGTCACTGCCAAATGCAGTGTGAATCCAATGGCTGCAGTGTTGATACACAATAATTATACAGTATAGCACTGGTGAAGCTGCACCTGCAGCAGGATTTGTCCATCAGAACAGCCGCGCACAAGCCTGGAGCCGGCAGCGTAGATCACCGACTGAAGGTATAGAGAGAGCGCTACTTGTTGTGTATATGCAGCAAATAATAGCAGCGGGAAGATTTGTGTATGTACCCTGCGCCGGCTCCTAAACAAACACACTGGCAAGGGTCAGGGCTGCCATCAGAAGTGATGGGGCCTGGGACTAACAAAAAAGGCAGGGCCCCCACCCCTTCTCCCTCAGTCCCATCAACTGTATCCATTGTCTGAAATAGACTACACATCCATTCGGGGGGATAGCGGTGGGCACTGGAACTGGTAGGAGTGGCCGGGACCCCTCCTCCGGGCCTTTCACTGCAGGGGGATAGTGGCAGGCGAGCAGCAGCAGACACCGGACGGGCCCCCGAGTGTTCGGGCCCGGGACCCCAATCTCCACAGTCCCCCCCTGATGGCGGCCCTGGCAAGGGTACTCGATGTGTGACTGCCATGTGGGAGGTGATAAGTTCGAGTCCCGGGCATGACAGTATTTTGAACTGTGTGTTTTAAATAAAAGAGGATGTGACTGAATGTACTTGGGGAGGGGGCCAGATGGAGGGAGAGTCAGCCAGCCAGCTACAAGTGATAATGATTATAAACAGAAAATGGACAGGCCTGAACAGTGCCTCCTGCCCTGTGGTGCCCTGTGCCGTGGCACATGTCGCACCACCCTAGTTACGGCCCTGCTTCCCGGAATTCTTTCCTGCGCTGGTGGAGCATGGGCAACGCCATCACCTGACTGAATCCTGGGTTCCACTATTTGCTCACCTGTTTTTTCTCATCCTACTGGTGACGAGGGCGTGTTCAGACTGGCAATGGGACTCATTGCCACCAAAACTATTTCTCTCCATGAGACCTGCCGTCTGGATCCTGGCTCAATGTTCCCATGCATCTGTTCCAGTTTAGTTCCCTGCTGAGCACTATCTTCAGCAGAGATGGACACTTTTGCAAATATTTGCTAAAACTGCGCTAATGCCTGCAGGAGGCTTCTGAGGGAAAAATACACCTCCTGCCAGCATCTCAGATCTGATGCCTGCGCCCAAAGACACAGGATCGGATCAACATCGCAACATCATACTGATATCAGCACCGGCACAATATTCATGACTGGGCTACCTAGTTCCTAGGGGGCTAGGCTCACAAAAAAAAAAAATAAGCAGGTCCACCTCCTGGGCATATCCATCCCTAGTGCCAATAGCACTAGGATTATCCCCCACATCCCTGGTGTGATGGTTGTGGGGTCAATAATAGATTTATTATTATTCTTTATTAGCACCTTACAGGTCCCAACTAGTCCAGTCATGGGCAGTTATAAAGGACGTCAGGGCATGCTCACACTTGGTAAAACACAAGTGCAAGCGTGCCCTGGTATAGAGAGCTTGCTGGCTTCTGTAAAGAGGCCTCTCATTCATGTTATCACTTAGTCATCCTTTGGGTGAGGTCCTCTTCGGTCCATGTAGGCATCCCAGATACTACAAAATGCTGCAGTACTACTTCCATTGGAAGCCCTTTGCTAATGTTAGCTCCCTTCTGAATGAATGGGAGCACTTTGACTAGTCGCACCAAGACATCTCCCAGGCTCTGACCAATGGACTATGCAGCGCATTACAGATAGAGGGCCTCATTCAGAGGCGGTCGTTAGATGCAAGCGGTCGCTCTGAATCAGGGCGGCCACTTGCATCCTGAACGGCCGCCTCCTTGTCGATCGTTAAGCTGTGGGTTAACAGCACCCACAGCTCTAGCGACCGACATGGGTGATGTTCGCGATGGTCAAGACCATCGCGACCATCGAGGCTTATGATCAGGCCCTAGGATAGGGTCTGGGCACTCTGTTCGAGCATGAAGTTCCTCACTGATATCAGCAATGATGTCAGTGGGGCCGCCCCCAAATGGCAAGCGTTCCAACTGTCACTCAACATCGACAGCTCGCCCCGTCTGCTACGAGACCACTAACGACGGAGTGCCCGGCTCCGTTGTGCGCATGCGCTGTGGGGCAACATCGAGCCGGTTCTGAGCGCTCAGCGCTCACGACCGACTCTGAATGAGCTCCAGAGTGTGCTTAATCAATAACTTAAGGTCCTTCCCAGTGGAGCTTACAGTCCTTAATACATCCGGCGGAAACTTAATATTTTTGGTTAACCCCTCAAATATACCTCAAATATACAATGATAAATTATACCTCAAATATACAATGATAAATGGGACCCTCAGAGCGGCTCCCTGGCAGTTACACGCTCCCGCTCTTAACATCTCCGCCAGCCCGGTGTGATTATTGCGGATCATCGCTATAGAGTTGACTTTATGTTCATTTGCATACTGCACCTTACAGCCCCTATAAATCTATTGACAAAACCAATTTACTTGTGTGCACCGCAATGAAACTACTATATACTAAGTGGGTCAGCGGTGTGACATGTAAATTCTTTCTCTACATTATCATATGCAGCGATTGAATGAAGAGCTCTTGCACCAACTATTGGTCACAATCAGATGCTACAAACGCATACCCTTCCAACAATCCGCTATTATGTTGTTTTTAAACTTATGGTTTTTATTTGAAATATAGGGGACTGTATATGGACTAAGGGCCTGATTCAGAGCCGCTCGTAAGCGGCCGCTCGTTCGTTCCGAGCGTTGCTCGCACATCTACGCATGCGTATGCGTTGTAATGCGCATGCGCCAACCAGTCAGTGCAGTCGGAAATCGTGTGCTTGCAAAATAGCGAATGCCTGATAATTTGAGTGACAGGATGAGGCGTTTGTGGGTGGTAACAGGGGAAGGTGCTTGAAAACGGGGAGTGGAGATCAGAACGCAGGCGTGCCAAACGGTCAAAACGGGCGTTTTAAGGGTGTGCATAATTAACAAAGCAGCGTCATCGACCACGTCAGTTGGTTGTCTTTTAGCCTGAACTTGCTCGCATGATTGCGGTAGAAAAATGCTACCACAAGAATAGAGAGCAGTTCATACGCCGTTCGATGTACTCGATTAATCTAATAAATAGCGGAGATAACGTATGATGCGAGCGGCCAGGGGGCGTCTTTACAAAATAGCGAGCGCATGTTTCGTTCGCTCGTTCAGACATAGAGGCGTCAACAGATCGCAAAGAGCGAGAGATTAATTTAAATATCCGGCTCCTTTTTCAGAATGACCGTCCGCAAATAGCGTCCGGCTCTGAATCAGGCCCTAATTCCCACGTGGTGATAATACTAATGCTCATATCACCCTTTGGGGAAGACGTGCTAAGCCTTGGAGAGAGATATGGATGTGGATGCAGATAAAGAACCAACCAATCAGTTCCTAACTGTCACTTTACAGGCTGAGTTTGGAAAATGGCAGTTAGGAGCTGATTGGCTGGTACTTTATCTCTCCACAAGGCTTAGTACATAAATCCCTGTGTATTTATATGCTTACATGCTCTTACATTGCAGATTGTAATATATTTGTTTTGAATATTATTTTTTATTTATTGTCAGTTGACTATCACTCGGTGTACTTTATCTGCTTGCGCGTCCCTAGTATATTTTTTCCTTTATTTGTTCTTGGTAATTTTTTAAGAAGAGTGGGTCAGCTCCCCGTCCACTAAGTGAACAGCAATCCAGATTTATTTTCCTGTTTTAAGAAGCGCCTGGTTGTTGTTGTTATTTCATATGTTTACTTATAGAGCAATTTGCTATTTACAGGATCAGTAATGATGAAATCGACCAGTAAATGACAAAATAATTTTAATTTTTATGACTAAACAAATGGACCTTTAATAGACCCATCCCCATGAAATGTGTAAATGAAGTAGCGCCATCTAGTGATCACCACGGAGATCAGATGAGTGACGGACGTTTAGAGTAACTATTATTACATTTATGTGAGTGTCGTACTAGTGAATTTATTTAATTTTATTGTATTACAACAGGGCTGCTCTTTGGGACTGAGAATTCCACTGCACTTCAACAAAAGAAAAGTGTGCAGTGCTAAAGGGGTATTAAAGTGGTCTAAGCCGTATTTGAAGCTTTGTGTGACACATACATTGTATATAACCCCTTTTACACCAAAATCCCAGGTCTAACACAGGATTTGGAATACGCGGCCTGGGTCAGACCCGTTCGCTAGGATGCGTTCGCACGCCGCCGTCAGCAGCCAAAGTATGCAAATCCCGCGATCGCAAGCAAGACATTAGCACGCCCACTGTGTTTTGCTGTGCGATCGCGATATGTATTTAAACGCTCACCAGCCTGACACAAGATGCCCACATCGGACCCATACGCAGCTCTTGTGGCTGACCATACCCTACCGCAAGCACTGCAAGTGTTGCTGTGTGTAGTTCAGCCATGTGACGTGTATGCTGATGCGGCGTCTTCATTATGCACGCCCCTGAAACGGCGCTCAGATGCACAGGCACGCCTGCGTTCGCACCACCACACCCCCATGTCCATCGACCACCCAGTCACCACCTACAAACGGCACGTCCTGTCACTCATGCTTGCGAAACGTCTGTGTACAGGGTGCGAACGCTTCCCGATCGCATGGTCTAGTTCGCGCACTGCATCTTGTACACATGCGCAGATTGCAAACATCGACAGGCTACGTGCGAACGCAGCCTAGCGAACGGTTCTGAATCAGGCCCACGGTTCGAACCCAGGACAGACCCCGTTCACATGCGGCTCCGAACCAGGTTATTCCCGGATTAGGCCGTTTCCACTGAACACAGGTGCAGTGTTAAGTTTTCTGCTGGCGCTTGGAGATGACATCATTATTATTATTATAATTATTATCATTTATTTATATGGCGCCACAAGTGTTCCGCAGCGCCTTACAAAGTACAGACAAAAAAGTAACCATTGACTTACAATACAATACAATACAGAACAAGGATAAACATTGCTATATTAGTGACATTAACGCCCGCATAAGCAGCCAAGTGTTGGTTGCCCTAGTGGCTAGTAAGAGATAAATTAAATTACAGTAGGGAGAAGCACAAGAGGGTAGAGGGCCCTGCTCGAAAGAGCTTACATTCTTTAAGGGAGGGGAAGACAAACAGGAGTGACACAGAATGGGGTGGGCTGGGAGAAAGGAAGATGTAGCAGCAAGTTAGGATGAGAGCTGGAAGGCTTTAATGAAGTAGTGGGTCTTAAGAGCTCCTTTGAAAGATGGTAGAGAGGTGCAGAGTCTGATAGGGAGAGGGAGGGAGTTCCAAAGGTGAGGAGCAGCACGGGCAAAGTCTTGGAGGCGGGAGTGGGAGGAAGTAATCAATTGGCATGAAAGGCGGCGTGTATTAAGTGAACGAAGAGGGCGGACAGAAGAGTGAAGGGAGATGAGATCAGAGATGTAAATGAGGGGGAATGGGTAAGGGCTTTGTAAGTGAGTGTAAGAGCCTTGAATTGGGTTCTGAAAGGGAATGGGAGCCAGTGGAGGGCTTGCAAAAGAGGGGAGGCAGATGTAGAGCGTTTGGAGAGGAAGATGAGCTGAGCAGCAGCATTGAGCACAGACTGGAGAAGAGAGAGATGGGATTTGGGGAGGCCAGCTAGGAGAAGGTTACAGTAGTCCAGTCTGGACATGACCAGTGAATGTACAAGGGTTTTGGTAGCATCCTGGGTGAGAAAGGGTCTGATCTTGGAAATATTCTTGAGATGGAAACGACAGGACTGTGAGAGGTTCTGAATGTGTGGTTTAAAGGAGAGGGAAGAGTCCAGGATGACTCCAAGACAACACACTTTGGGGCTAGATGAGATAGTAATGCCATCTATTAATAAGGAAATAGTGGGACATGATGATATGTGGGAGGGTGGGAAGACTATCAGCTCAGTCTTAGACATATTAAGTTTGAGAAATCGCTGGGACATCCAGGAAGAGATAGCAGAGAGACAGTTGGAGATACGAGTCAGTATAGAGGGGGAAAAATCAGGTGAGGAAAGGTAGATCTGAGAATCATCAGCATAGAGATGATAATGGAGGTCAAAAGAGCTGATGAGTTTACCTAGAGAAGACGTATAGAGAGAGAATAGGAGAGGTCCAAGAACAGAACCTTAGGGAACACCTACTGTAAGAGGCTGTGGGGGGGAGGAGTCGCCATGAGAGGAAACAGAGAAGGAACGGTCAGAGAGGTAGGAGGACAGCCAGGAGAGAGCAGTGTCACGTAGACCAAGGGAGTGAAGTATATGCAGCAGTAGAGGGTGGTCCACAGTGTCAAAAGCAGCAGAGAGATCAAGGAGAATGAGCAGTGAGTAGTGGCCCTTGGATTTGGCAGCAAGGAGGTCGTTGCTGACTTTCGTGAGGGCAGTTTCAGTGGAGTGGAGAGAACGGAAGCCAGACTGAAAAGGGTCAAGGAGGGAGTGGGAGGAAAGAAATGTGGTGAGGCGGTTGTAAACAATACGCTCAAGGAGTTTGGAGGCAAAAGGGAGGAGAGAGATTGGACGGTAGTTAGAGAGAATGTTAGGATCAAGGTTAGGTTTTTTAAGAATGGGGGAAACACGGGCATGCTTGAATGCAGAAGGAACAGTGCCAGATGAGAGGGAGAGATTAAGGAGGTGGGCAAGATGGGAGCAGGCAGAAGGAGAGAGGTAGCGGAGGAGGTGGGAGGGGATAGGGTCGAGGGGAGAGGTGGAAGGGGGGGAGGACTGGATAAGGGCCTTAACTTCCTCTCCAGTCACAGGGGAGAAGGATGTCAGAGTCTGTAAAATGGATGGGGAGGGGTGATCTGGGAAAGGAGGAGGTGGAGAGCTGGGGGACTGGTTGGATATGATGTCCTGACGTATGGAATCAATTTTAGATGTGAAATAGGTAGCAAAGTCAGAGGCAGAGAGCAAGGAGGGGAGACGAGGAGGGGGTGGACAGAGGAGGGAGTTGAAGGTGGAAAAGAGACGCTGGGGATTTGAGGACAGGGAGGAGATGAGATTCTTGAAATATGACTGTTTAGAGAGGGAAAGGGCAGCACTGTAGGATGACAGCATGAATTTGAAATGGAGAAAATCTGCCTGAGAGCGTGATCTTCTCCACTGTCGCTCGGCGGTTCGTGAACATTTTTGCAGGTATCTGGTGCATTTGGAATGCCAGAGTTGAGGTGTGAATTTGCGAGGGTGAGTAGTGATCGCCGGAGCAACAGAGTCAAGAGCAGAAGTAAGGGAGGCATTGTATAGGGAAGCAGCTTGTTCAGCGCAGGAGAAAGAGAGGATAGGGGAGAGAAGTGAGTCAAGTAGGGAAGAAAAGAAAGCAGTGTCGATGGCTTCAATGTTACGCTTAGTGATGGTGGCTTTCGGAGGTAGTGGAGGGGAAGGAGAGAGGAGGTGATGGTCAGAAAGGGGAAATGGGGAATTGGAGTAAGCAGAAATATCACAATGGTGAGTGAACACCAGATCAAGCAAATGCCCACTCGCATGGGAGGGTGAGGAGGTCCATTGGGAGAGTCCAAATGAGGAAGTGAAGGTGAGTAGTTTGGAGGCAGCAGATTCTGTGGGGATATCAATAGGAATATTGAAGTCACCGAGGATAATAGAGGGAAGGTCTGAGGAGAGAAAGTGAGTGAGCCAGGAAGCAAAGTTGTCAAGGAACTTGGAGGGAGGGCCAGGGGGACGGTAGATGACAGCTACTCTGAGGTGTACTGGTTGGAAGAGCGTATAGCATGATCTTCAAATGTGGAGAATGTAAGGGATGGTTTTGATGGTATATGTTGGTATGAGTAACCAGGGGATAGGAGGACCCCAACACCACCACCATGGCGACCCCCAGGCCTGGGGGTGTGGGAGAAGGTGAGGCCCCCATAAGAGAGAGCTGCAGGAGAAGTCATCATCTCCAAGTGCCTGTGAGTTAGCTGTTCCTATGCTGTAAACGGGACCTGGGTCACCCATTTACATTGCCCCGTAACACGGGCCCAACTCTGCTCGTTACCCAGCTTGAATTGCCGGGTCACTGGACCAGGGTTATTTTTTGGGGACCCTTTCACACTGAGTTGACACGTCAATAACCTGGGTTATTTGGACAGTAAAAAAGGGGTCTTAAAGGGGTATAAGATGGTTTCATACATAGAGCCTGTAGTTCAGAATCTGCCCTACTTTCTCAATTCAACAGAGGGGTCACACAAAGCTTCCACAGCAGGAATTTCATTCTAAGAAAATAGGCCATATCAACCAATTATATACATTAATGTCAAATGTTCTGTGCCAAAAGTGGATCAGTCCTCGTATATTGGCATTTGGTTCCTGGACCTGGAATTGGTACACACTGGGGAGATTAAGATAAGCGCGCTTTGCCCCCTGAGCACACAGTTATGGTATTACTGCCTGTACCTCCGTAAACTGCACACAGAAATGTGGCCAGAGTCACATCCCATGAAGCAGCTGGAAGCTGGGGTCAGCGAGTGAGTATATAAATCGGCCCCTCAATGTTCCGAAAGCTTTATAGAGCAGCTAGTGCTGCTCAACGTTCTATATCAGGGACTCAAGTGTCATTGTTCTGGGACCCCAAGTGTCAGTCATTGCTCTGAGGCCCCAAGTGTCATTGTGTATTTGTTCTGGGACCCCAAGTGTCAGTCATTGCTCTGAGGCCCCAAGTGTCATTGTGTATTTGTTCTGGGACCCCAAGTGTCAGTCATTGCTCTGAGGCCCCAAGTGTCATTGTGTATTTGTTCTGGGACCCCAAGTGTCAATATGTAATTGTTCTGGGACCCCAAGTTTCAATATGTAATTGTTCTGGGACCCCAAGTGTCAATATGTAATTGTTCTGGGACCCCAAGTGTCAGTGTGTCATTGTTCTGGGACCCCAAGTGTCAGTGTGTCATTGTTCTGGGGCCACAAGTGTCAGTGTGTCATTGTTCTGAGACCTCAAGTGTCAGTGTGTCATTGTCCTGGCAACCCAAGTGTCAGTGTGTCATTGTTCTGGGACCCCAAGTGTCAGTGTGTCATTGTTCTGGGACCCCAAGTGTCAGTGTGTCATTGTTTTGGGACCCCAAGTGTCAGTGTGTCATTGCTCTGGGTCCCCAAGTGTCAGTGTGTCATTGTACTGGTACCCCAGGTGTCAGTGTGTCATTGTTCTGTGACCTCAAGTGCCAGTGTGTCATTGTTCTGGGACCCCAAGTGTCAGTGTGTCATTGTTCTGGGACCCCAAGTGTCAGTGTGTCATTGTTCTGGGTACCCAAGAGTAAGTGTGTCATTGTTCTGTGACATCAAGTGCCAGTGTGTCATTGTCCTGGCAACCCAAGTGTCAGTGTGTCATTGTTCTGGGACCCCAAGTGTCAGTGTATCATTGTTCTGGGTACCCAAGAGTAAGTGTGTCATTGTTCTGTGACATCAAGTGCCAGTGTGTCATTGTCCTGGCAACCCAAGTGTCAGTGTGTCATTGTTCTGGGACCCCAGGTGTCAGTGTGTCATTGTTCTGGGACTCCTGGTGTCAGTGTGTCATTGTTCTGGGACTCCAAGTGTCAGTGTGTCATTGTTCTGGGACCCCAAGTGTCAGTGTGTCCTTGCTCTGGGTCCCCAAGTGTCAGTGTGTCATTGTATTGGTACCCCGAGTGTCAGTGTGTCATTGTTCTGGGACCCCAGGTGTCAGTGTGTCATTGTCCTGGGACCCCGAGTGTCAGTGTGTCATTGTTCTGGGACCCCAAGTGTCAGTGTGTCATTGTTCTGGGACCCCAAGTGTCATTGTGTCATTGTTCTGGGACCCCAAGTGTCATTATGTCACTGTTCTGGGTCCCCAAGTGTCAGTGTGTAATTGTTCTGGGACCCCAAGTGTCATTGTACTGGTACCCCAGGTGTCAGTGTGTCATTGTTCTGGTACTCCAAGTGTCATTATGTCACTGTTCTGGGTCCCCAAGTGTCAGTGTGTCATTGTTCTGGGACCTGTACTAAGTACTGTATGATTTTTATTTTTATTTTTTTGAGTGTTTAAAGATGGGGAATTTATATGTAAAAATGGACAGCAGCAGGGAGGTATGGACATTTACCTGCCTCAGTGAGATCATATTCTCTGTTCACACCGTTTTGAAATTCCAATCACCTAGGCTGAGTTAATTATATGGTGTTATTATATTTTTTTTTCCAATACATTTTTATTACATTTTCAAAAAGGAAAACACAAATACAGTAACAAAATAAAGGAAATCACAATACCAATAATTGTAATAATCGCAATAAAATAACATAAATTGAAATAAAACAAGGGGAGAAGGAATACAACAACAACAAAAAAAAACAGAAGGGAAGGTAGGAAGGTACCACAATACACAAAAATAAACATTGCATTATATCGTAGTCAAAACAAGAAAAAAAATAGAAATTCATTAATATAATATTAAGACGGATAACAATATATAAGAAAATTCCAAAATCAGAATAAAGTCTAATAATATAAATAATTCTTCATACAGAGGGCATATCTCAAGCAGAAGGTCCACACCCTCACCATCAGTTACATATGCATACTATTTAAACCATAGCATCATTGGTGAAGAAGCAGACGTGGAGTAAGCAACATCTGCTGTTTCCATTAGAAATGCAAATTGTACCTTATGAATAATCTTATGGATAGTAGGAAGAGTAGATGATTTCCATAATTGTGCTATTGCTGTCTTAGCTGCTATTAAAATATGACCTACTATATAACAGTCACTTTTGGATATGCTTAAAGGGTAAATATGTAGTAGTGCCAAAGAAGGGGATGGCTGTACACTCACTTTCAAAACCTTGGAAATCAAATCAAATAAATCTTGCCATAAAGCCTGGAGATGAGAACAACTCCAGAAAATATGGAGTATGTCTCCAACATTCATATTGCATCTCCAGCAATATTTTGATTGTGCAGGCATATTACTTGTAGTTTGGCTGGGGGGAAGTATAACCTATGGAGTATTTTATATTGTAACTCCAAATGGTTATAACATTTAGACAGTTTGTGGGCAGTGGTGTAAATAGATTCTCATTGCTGGGGGGTATAGGCCTCCTGAAGATCTGACTCCCACTGAGCTTGGGACTTGGATTTGACTGGAGGACTAATCTCGAGACACATGGAATACCAAAAACCAATAGAACCCTTGGAGTTACCTCTTTTCAATTTAGACAAAATATCTGCCGAGGGTAATTCCAAGGAACCGCACGCTTTAATGGTGCTAACCACCCAATGCTGAATTCGAAGATAGGTGAATAATTCTCTAGGAGGCAACTGAAATTGGGATTGTATTTGAGAAAACGGGATGAGTGTGGAAGAACTCGAGATGTCTGCGATGGATTCTATCCCTGGGGAACGGCAAAGCGCTACCGGTAAATCAGGGATTAAACGGGCTATAGCGGCTAAAGATAAAGTTTTAGCCGGTAGTTTAATACATTTAGACTGAAGAACCATATCATCCCACCTTTTAAGAGAGTCAATAATAGCTCTAGGGGTATTACTCAATAAAGGGCGCATTTGTTTGGGTGTCCAAATTAAATCCACCAAGGGGTAGTCGTCTAATAATGCCTTTTCTAAGTCAAACCATGGTTTAATGTTGGGGGGAAGAAACCAGTCACTAATTTGTGATACTAAACTGATACAGCATTAGGTCTGGAATTTCCAGCTCCCTCCCTGGTTCTTATGTTTAGTCAAGCGCTGGGAAGCTAGCCGTGGTGTTTTACCCTTCCAGATGTAAGACACTATTAATTTACGGGCCTTAATTAGGTAATGTTTCGGGACCGAAACGGGAATGGTGCGGAATAAGTACATTAACTTTGGCAAAATCATAATTTTGAATGCCACAAGGCGACCCAGCCAGGAAACCTCAAAACCCAACCAATTATGTAACAGTTCCGCTATATGTTTTGGACTTGGATCAAACTTTATCTTAGCGAAGTCATCTAGTCAATTTGGTATATTAAAACCAAGATAGAGGAGATAGTCCGTTTTCCAGTTGTATCTGTATCGGGCTTGTAAGCGAGACAAAACAAGATCAGATAAGTTAAAAGGCAGAGCCTCGATCTTGGTGATGTTGAGTTTTATATAAAGAAGCTGCACTATATTTGTCTAATAATACATGAAGGGTGGGCAATGAAGAAACCGGGCTGGTTACAAACAAAAGAATATCGTCTGCAAACAGACATCATTTGTGGGAAGTTGAGCCAACTTTCACCCCAGGAAATGATGGGGAATTTCTAATTGCTGATGCTAATGGTTTGATAGCTAATATGTACATCAGTGGCGATAGGGGGAAACCCTGTCTTGTACCATTCCTAATGTTAAATGGGGATGATAGAAAGCCGTTGCTAAACACCCTAGCTGTGGGGTTGCTGTAAAGCGCCTTAATAGACTGCAATATAGCGCCCGGAAAACCAAAATGCATTAATTATTCATAGAGAAACTGCCAATGAAGGCGATCAAACGCCTTCTCAGCAACTATGGAAAGAAGAATGAACTCCTTGTGTCGCCTCAACATCAGCTCCGCTAAATCAAAGACTTTGCGTGTGCTGTCCGATGCTTGTCTGCCGCCAACGAAGCCCACCTGGTCCGGATGGATCATATGAGGAATTAAAGGGGCCAAACGTGTGGCTAACATTTTGGAATACATTTTTATATTGGAGTTGAGTAGGGCTATTGGGCGGAAATTCGGGCAGGAAGTGGGAGGTTTTCCTGGTTTAGGTAAGGTAATAATTTGAGCGTCCAGCATCTCTGCTGGAAAGCTGCCCTGACCCGAAGCAAAATGAAATAAAGTAGTAAGTATGGGGGAGATAGAATTCGCTAAGTGTTTATAGAATGTAAACCCGTCCGGACCAGGGGACTTCCCCGAAGGCAATGCCTTAATAACTGTCAGAGTTTCTTGTTCAGTCCAAGGAGCGTTTAAAGCCTCGTCGCCTAACTGAGGAAAAGTAATGTCATGTAGAAAAGAAGAAATAGAGGCACCAGACGGCTGTCTTGTAGTACTGTCAGTATGAAGATTGTATAGTCCAGCGTAGTATTCAGCAAAGGCCTTAGCGATCTCAGCGGGATTAAGTAATTTCTTATTATTGGGTGTGATTAGATAATCAATCCTATTTCTGGCATGACGTTTACACAATTTACGTGCTAGGAACTTGCCTGCCTTATTCCCTGAATTATAGAACTTCTGCTGAAGTTTAGCTAGAGCGGATTTCATATGAGCCAAAAACAGCTTCTGAAGCTGGTTTCGAATAGAAACCAATTCTCTTTTAAGGAGGCGAGAAGGACGAGCTCTATTTAAAGATTCAGCCTGTGCTAAGCGCAATTCCAGTTCAGATTGACTGAGCAAATATTGTCTATTAAGTCGAGAACTTGTTTGAATAGCCACTTCACGAAGAACAGCTTTGAGGGCACACCAGTTGTGATGTTCTGGGTTGTTTGTGGACCCGGGGTGGTAGCAGTAGTGAACACAGAAGCAGATTTGAAAATAAAACTAGGATTTTTAATAAGTGCTTGAGTAGACATATAATGGCAGTAAATAAAAGTCCAGGAATATATAAATGTGCACAAGAGTTCTGTGGTGGGAGTAGAAGGATTAATGTCCAAGTAGAAATAATTAGAGCTATCCAGGTGTGCAGGTAGTGAAACTGAAAATAATCAAGCCAGGTTTGCAGGTAGTGAATAGAAGCGCAGGATGTCAGCAGGCTCAGGCACTCAGGTATGGGCAAGGGTGATGGAGGAAGCGGGGTAGTCCAGTGGGAGCTAGGAGCTGACAGGCAGACTGGCAGACAGCGAATTCACAGGAACAGGTAAGCACAGAGAACTCCCTCTCAGCTAGGCTGAGATACACATTGCACTGGCAAAGAAGGAAGGCACTGACCCTTCCTAAATACCCCATGCCGTGCTGTTACTGGCCGGAGGGAACATGTGACTCACCAGGATTGGCCAGCCGCATCACATGGCCAGAAGGCAAGATGGCGGCGCCCATGCCAAACGGAATGGAGACACCGCCAGGCCTTACCAGCGCAGAGTGACAACAGGCCCGCACAACAACGCGTGCAGCCAAAGCCCTCCGCCAGACACCAGCTCCGCCACCAGACAGGCCGCGCCACAATGACCTCACAGGTAACACTCGCCTAGCACCATGCTGAAATACCCTGGCCATGACAGTACCCCCCCCTTTTGGGGTGGCCTCAGGACACTCACCAGGCTTCTCCGGATGGGCAGAATGGAATCTCCTGATGAGCGTGGGAGCGTGGACATCACGAGCATCGGTCCAGCAACGTTCCTCTGGACTGTAACCTTTCCAGTCCAGCAAATACTGTAGATGACCTCTGCGTAGACGAGAGTCCAAGATCTGGGCGACCTCAAACTCAACTCCTCTCTCCGTCTGGACTCGAGGAGAAGCAGGTAGAGCACTATGGAATTTATTCAGGACCAGGGGCTTCAATAAGGAAATATGGAAGGAATTAGGGATTTTTAGGTATGGGGGTAACTGTAGACGATAGGCCACTGGATTAATGACTTCTGTTATGGAGAAGGGACCAATGAAGCGTGGTGCAAATTTCATAGAAGGAACCCTCAGACGAAGATTCCGGGTGGATAACCAGACCTGGCTTCCAACTTGCATGCGTGGAACTATTCTACGCTTCTTATTGGCCTGGGTCTTATAGCGAGAGGATGCCTTCAACAAATCAGACCGTACTTGAGTCCAGATGGCAGCAAAATTCCGCACCGTGTCCTCCACGGCCGGAACATCGAAAACAGGCAGGCTTCAGAATTCGGGAACACGAGGATGAAGGCCATATACAACCTGAAATGGCGTTTGGTTAGTTGACGAGTGGTAGGAAGCATTATGTGCAAACTCAGCCCACGGCAGCAAGGCAGCCCAATTGTCCTGGGAAGATGACATAAAAATTCTTAAGAAAGTCTCTAGATCTTGATTAACTCTCTCGGTGGAGCCGTTGCTTTGCGGATGGTAGGCTGTGGAAAAGTTTAACTTCACTTGAAGAACAGAACACAAAGCCCTCCAGAATTTTGCAGTAAACTGCACACCACGGTCAGAGACAATTTCAGCAGGAAGGCCGTGTAGACGAAATATGTGTTGGACAAACAACTGTGCCAGGTCAGGGGCAGAAGGTAACTTCTTCAACGGTATATAGTGGACCATCTTAGAAAATCGGTCTATTACAACCCAGATAGTGTTGAAACCTTGAGAGACTGGCAGGTCTGTGACGAAATCCATGGAGAGATGCGTCCATGGACGTGATGGAGTAGGTAATGGAAGCAATTCCCCAGCTGGAGCTTGTCGTGATGATTTATGCTGGGCACAGGAGGAGCAGGAAGAGATAAACTCCATTATGTCTGCCTTCATAGAAGGCCACCAATAGTGTCTTTTCAGGAACTCCAAGGTCTTCCGAGTGCCTGAGTGCCCTGCGAAGCGAGATGAATGTGCCCAAGTGAGAAGCTGCTTCCTTAATTCCGGGGCCACAAATGATTTTCCCGTAGGAGGCTGAAGTTGTAATGCGGCGAAAACTCTTGATTCCAAGACAGGGGTATTGCTTTGATTTTCAGATTGATCATCACAGAGGAGAGATCTCGATAGGGCATCAGCCTTCTGATTAAGTGCTCCAGACCGAAAGGTCAGGGTGAACTGAAACCTGGCAAAGAATATTGCCCAGCGGGCCAAACGAGGACTCACACATTGGAGGTTTTTGAGAAATAGGAGATTTCTATGGTCCGTAAATACAGTAAATGGAAACTTGGCACCTTCTAGCAAATATCTCCATTCTTTCAACGCCAACTTTACAGCAAGTAGTTCTTGCTCACCTATGGCGTAGTTCCTTTCGGCAGGTGAGAATTTTTTAGAAAAGAACCCACACGGATGGACTCGGTTGTCCTCATAACGTTGAGACAAGACTGCTCCCACAGCTTCAGATGATGCATCTACTTCCAACAAAAAAGGCCTGTCCAGATCTGGTTGTCGAAGAACTGGTGCTGAGATGAAGGCCTGTTTTAGAAGATGAAAGGCAGACTCTGCCTCAGGTGACCATTGGGCAGGATTCGCATCTTTGCGGGTCAAGGCTGTAATGGGAGCCAGCAGTGTAGAAAATCCCTTAATGAAGCGTCTATAATAATTGGCGAAGCCCAACAATCTCTGGATGGCCTTCAGTGTCTGAGGTCGGGTCCAATCCAGAATTGCTTGTACCTTCTTGGGGTCCATTTCTAAACTGGAGCCAGATATTACATAGCCGAGAAAAGGTACACTGGGCACTCCAAAGACGCACTTCTCCAGTTTGCAGTAAAGGTGGTTTTCTCTCAAACGGATCAGGACTTCTTTAACATGTTCTTGATGTTTAGCCACAGAGGGTGAAAAAATCAGTATGTCATCCAGATAGACAACAACCGAAACATATAACAGATCCCGGAAAATCTCATTAACGAAACTTTGAAAGACAGCAGGGCGTTACACAATCCAAAAGGCATTACTAAATACTTGAAATGTCCATCTCTGGTATTAAAAGCGGTCTTCCATTCATCGCCAGCTCGGATACGAATGAGGTTGTAAGCCCCTCTTAGATCTAATTTAGAAAAAATGACAGAGCCCTTGACCCTATCAAACAACTCAGTAATCAGGGGAAGAGGGTATCGATTTTTTACAGTAACATCATTAAGGCCTCGATAATCGATACATGGTCTTAGACCACCGTCCTTCTTGCCAACGAAGAAAAACCCAGCTCCGGCAGGTGAAGTAGAGGGGCGGATGAACCCCTTTGCCAGGTTGTCCCGGATGTACTCGGTCATGGCTTGAGTCTCAGGCAAGGACAGCGGATAGGTACGACCACGAGGTGGCATCTTATCAGGTATCAATTCAATTGGACAGTCCCATTCCCTATGAGGGGGTAAGATATTTGCTTGTTGTTCAGAGAAAACGTCGGCGAACATCTGATATTCCTTGGGAATGGCAGAAGAAACTAATGAAACTGTCTTTCTCACAGGTCGAATTTTTGGAACACAGGATTTCTGACAGTCCATACCCCATGACAGAATCTGCATAGAACTCCAATCAATCCTGGGATTATGTTTACGTAACCAGGGTAGACCAAGAACAATTTCTTGAGAGGCCTCTGATATTACCAGGAATTTTAAGGACTCAGAATGAAGTGCCCCAATTCGGACCAATACAGGTTGAGTCTCTTTGGTGACTATCCCGTTAGTCAGAGGGCGTCCGTCTATCGAGGTCAGAGAGATACCTTGTTTGTCTCTCAACCATGCTATCTGAAATTTATCTATGAAACTAGACGTTATGAAATTTCCGGCTGCTCCTGAGTCGATTAGAGCAGTAGCAAAGACAGGTTTGGGTTTAAGATCCAAGGCTAGGGTAATCGTGAAATCTTTAATTTTTGGAGACGGGTTCATAACTCCTAACTTGATGTCTCCAGGGTCAGTTAGGATTTGGCATTTCCCGGTTTACGGGGGCAGGAGATCAGCAAGTGACCAGACTCTCCGCAGTACAGACAGAGGTTCTTTTGCATTCTTCTCTGACGTTCTTCTTTGGAGAGGTGTGTATGATTCACCTGCATAGGCTCCTCTTCAGTAGGAGAAGGAATGGGATGGGTAGAAATGGAGGGGGTAAATGACCTTTGCCGGTCAGTTCTGTTTTTTTCAGCCTGACGTTCCCTGAAGCGTAGGTCAACTTTGATACACAATGAAATCATGTCGTTCAGATTAGTAGGAAGCTCTCGAGTGACTAGATCATCCTTTAGTCGGTCTGACAACCCATGCCAGAAGGCCGAGGTGAGGGCTTCCTCATTCCATTTGAGCTCTGATGCTAAAATTTGAAATTGCACGGCATATTGACTGACAGGACAGACCCCTTGTCTCAGTGTCATGATGTTTGATGATGCTGATACAGTACGCCCAGGTTCATCGAAAATCCTCCTGAAGGATGACACAAAGCCTGCGTAATTATCCAGCAGTGGATCTGAGCGCTCCCAGAGTGGGGAAGCCCATTCCAAGGCCTGGCCGGTTAACAGAGAGACTATATAAGCCACTTTAGTTCTTGCAGTTGGAAAGTTGTCAGGCTGCAGGGTAAAATGTATGTCACACTGATTTAGGAATCCTCGGCAGAGTTTAGGATTGCCGTCAAATTTATTTGGTAAAGGAAGATGTAAGCGGGGAGATGATCTGCCTCCTGTATTCCCAGACGCTGATGCGGATGTAGATGCTGGTACTTCAGGGGTAGAAAAGGAAGTTTGTAAACTATCCTCTCGCTTGCACATCTCTTGCAGAAAGCCATCTGATGCTGCATGTTTTCCAGATTTTCTAAACGACCAGAAATGCACCGAAACAAATCCACTCCTGACTCCTGATCCGTGGCCGGCTCCATGGGGCCAGTGCAAACTGTGATGTTCTGGGTTGTTTGTGGACCCGGGGTGGTAGCAGGAGCGAACACAGAAGCAGATTTGAAAATAAAACTAGGATTTTTAATAAGTGCTTGAGTAGACATATAATGGCAGTAAATAAAAGTCCAGGAATATATAAATGTGCACAAGAGTTCTGTGGTGGGAGTAGAAGGGTTAATGTCCAAGTAGAAATAATTAGAGCTATCCAGGTGTGCAGGTAGTGAAACTGAAAATAATCAAGCCAGGTTTGCAGGTAGTGAACTGAAAATAATCAAGCCAGGTTTGCAGGTAGTGAACAGAAGCGCAGGATGTCAGCAGGCTCAGGCACTCAGGTATGGGCAAGGGTGATGGAGGAAGCGGGGTAGTCCAGTGGGAGCTAGGAGCTGACAGGCAGACTGGCAGACAGCGAATTCACAGGAACAGGTAAGCACAGAGAACTCCCTCTCAGCTAGGCTGAGATACACGTTGCACTGGCAAAGAAGGAAGGCACTGACCCTTCCTAAATACCCCATGCCGTGCTGTTACTGGCCGGAGGGAATATGTGACTCACCAGGATTGGCCAGCCGCATCACATGGCCAGAAGGCAAGATGGCGGCGCCCATGCCAAACGGAATGGAGACACCGCCAGGCCTTACCAGCGCAGAGTGACAACAGGCCCGCACAACAACGCGTGCAGCCAAAGCCCCCCGCCAGACACCAGCTCCGCCACCAGACAGGCCGCGCCACAATGACCTCACAGGTAACACTCGCCTAGCGCCATGCTGAAACACCCTGGCCGTGACACCAGTATGTTGGGATGGAAGTGTCTTGTGGATCATTATTTGCCAAATACGCTTCCAAGGCGCCCGCTAAAGGTTTAGCACCTTCTGGGGAAGATAGTAAATGGTCGGGTATTACATGTGCCGCTGCGTCTCTCTCTGCCTGAATGGCTCTCAGTGGTTATCCTAACTACCTGGACTCTAGTTGCTACATGCAGTTACTCACCTGTTAGTTAGTCTCGTTACCTGACCTCAGCCTGAGTGACCAATCACACAAGACCTCTCCCTTCATTAAGGATTCGAGTCTGTTCCTGCCTGCCGGTGAGATTACTAAGTTTCGTTCCTAGTGGATGTTCACGTGGTCGCTGCACCCTGTGCAGTTCCTCGCTTCTCTACCTTTGTTCCTGTGTCCAGTATCCTGCCATTGTTTCCCTTTGCTCCCAGTCTCAGGGCCTGATTCAGACCTGCTCACGAGCGCTGAGCGCTCGCAAGCGGGTCGATGTTGGCCAGGACCATCGCGACCATCGGGGCTTGCGACGAGACCCTTGTGGTAGGGTATCATCTACCGCAAGTCCCAGTGAGCTTTCGGCTCTATTGGCTCGAGTGATGTCAGTGGGGCCGACCCCAAACGGCAGGCGCTCCGTCGGTAACGCCTCCGTTTGGCCAGCCACCCCCCCACTCCGCCTACAAAATGGTGCGAGCTGTCGATCAACTTCGACAGCCGCCCCTTTTGTAGTGAGCCCAGGAGCAAGAGAATTTCTCTCTCGCTCTGGGGCTTGCGCACGCGCAGGGCCTCAACATCGATGCGCTTGCGAGCGAATAGGCACTTGCGAGCGGGTCTGAATGAGACCCATAGTGTGTATTAACTATTCAAACCTCTGTAGGGGTCAAAAACGCACAATAGCCGTTTCCAGAAACTAACTAACACAAAGTCATACACTCAGAAAACAAAATAAACGTGGAGTCGCTAAACCCACAAAACAACAAAAGTAATGATATTACAGGAAACTTTGAAATCTGAACTGCACAAGACAGCATAGTCAGTGAGCATTAAACGTAGATAAGAAAATAAAAGTGTACCAGAGAGGGGCCCCAGGTTAAGACTTTTGCAACGGTAAGAGGAAAAGAACTCTTATAAATTCCCTCCCCCCATTTCTTAATAGTAAATAAATCCCTTAAACTAGCATGTTATACATATAAACAGATTGTTACTACCCAGTATAGTGCAATCATGCGGAAGATCACAAGGTAAAACATACATAAGAAATAACTATCTCATGTAAAATCTCTGGTTATATAGAGGAAACATCACTGAAATGAATATAACAACACAGTAGCTGTATGTATGGAGCATTCTCACGTGGCTTTAGACTAGGGATGTGCAGGCTCGGATAGGTTCGAGTTTGCACGTGGAGTTCGGATTTTTCCCTCCAAAAAAACGGAACTCAGAACGAGGCAAAACGTCATCTTACATGGACGAACATCATCATTCCTGGACAAAAGACCAGGAATGATGATGTTCGTCCATGTAAGATGACGTTTTGCCTCGTTCTGAGTTCCGTTTTTTTGGAGGGAAAAATCCGAACTCCACGTGCAAACTCGAACCTATCCGAGCCTGCACATCCCTACTTTAGACCAGTTCTGGGTTACTTGACCGCTGGGACCGGAGGCTCGAATAGACACTGTAATGTCCTATTCCGCCAAAAGCTTAACTCCAGCCTCTACAGTGGAATTAACATATGAGGAGGACTCAGAACTAACCAGAAGCTTCACGGGGAACCCCCAGCGATACGTGATGTCATTGCCCCTTAGAGCTGTGGTAATGAACTGGAAAGAACGCCTTTTAGACAGAGTAGCGGCAGACAGGTCCGGAAAGATTTGAAGACCCCCTAGGGTGTCAGTGCCTTCAGCCTGACGGGCAGCACGCAGAATTTGCTCTTTGAAGTAAAAAAAGGGGACAAGCATTAATGTGTCTCACGGAAAATTTCCCAATCCTGTTCCCGGTTTGGGGAGACGGTGTACCCGATCGATTATCAGGTCTTGTTGAGAAGCCGCAGGAACCAACTTTAGAAACAACTTTGAAACGTAATCTGACAACTCTGCGTTTGACACAGAATCTGGAATACCACGAATCTTCAGATTGTTTTTTTGTGAGCGATCCTCCATATCCGCCATTTTATCTCTCATGGATGATACTTCAGATTGGAGGTCTGCATGGGCTGTGAGAAGATCGTTATGAGATGAGACCAGTTCCTGCATCTTCCCCTCTAGATGGTCTGTATGATTGCCCAGCCCCACAAGATTAGCTTGGATAGATTGTATAGAAGTATCCACCCCCTTTAGCACATCAGCCCGAAATGCCGCAAAAACCTGAAACAGTGGCCATTTTCCCGGTAACTTGCGCATGCGCAGTACATAAGCAGTAGATCTACTGCCAGTGCTGCACCGTGGGACCGCCGGAGAGAGGAGGGGCCTGCCCTGAGTCTGCACGCATCCCCCTCCTCTCTTAAAACGCAGGTATATCTCCTCTCCCGGTCGGCTCCATCTCTCCTCACTGACTGATGCTGGGACATCCCTGGATCACGACCAGACCTCCTCCCAGTATCAGTCAGTGAGGAGAGACGGAGGCAGAGCTGACCGGGAAGGCAGATGAGCCTACCCTGCGCAGCACACCGCTGAAGGAGGACGCGGCCATGGCTGGCCTGGCACAGTAGCAGACACACCACCTGCACCTACGGTAGTTACGCCATTGACTGGCAAATAGAGTGACAACTAGTCAGCGTTTGGGGATGGTAACGGGGGAGTGGTTAGAAAAATGCAGGTGTGTCTGTTTCATGGGCATGCATAAATTATTATTATTATTATCCTTTATTTATATGGCGCCACAAGTGTTCCGCAGCGCCTTACATAGTACATAGAACTAATAAGTGAACAAGAAACAAGTAACTTAGAGTACATTACAGTGCAGGACAAGGACACAACTTATATACATTGCTGAAATAGTGATTAAAGCACTCACAATAAGCTGCCGGGAGTTGGCGGTCCCGTGTTAGGTGCCCTAATGGGGAGTAGAGAGTAGAAGAAAATGTAAAGAGAAGCACATGAGGGAAGAGGTCCCTGCTCATGAGAACTTACATTCTAAGAAATTATCCATTGCGATCTCCTTGGCAGCATGAGTGCTCTCTGGTAGCAATTTAATTGCATACTTGCCGACTATTAAATCTTCCTCCCCAGGAGAAGGCAGGGGAGGTGAAGCAGGTAGGCGGGGTTGGGGGCGGGGCCGGCCAGATCGAGTCGTTAATTAACCACGATTATGCATAATTAAAATAGGGGGCAGGGCTAAATGATGCGATTCTCATATAATCACGCCATTAGGCCCCACCACCAATGCTCAGAACCGCCGATCCCCACTAATATTCTCCCCACTTCACTAGGAAGTGGGCAGAATGCAGGAGAAGTGCCTACCCTTCCGCGGGTGCGGGAAGTTACCCGAAAAATCGTGAACCTCCCGCGAAAACCGGGAGTGTAGGCATGTATGTTTAATTGTTGCGTGGGCGGCTATAATTAATGAGCACCCAGTTTTGCAATTCAATTGTTCTGATTGCCCATTAATTATTGCCCTCTTCACACCCTATTAGACTGTGTTTAGCCATGTAAAACGGCTAAATCTGTCTAAAGTCCTGGTTAGGGTGACTTTACCACGGGTGTTGCACTCAGATGGAGCAACAATTGAATTGCTCCATCTGGCGCCCTAAAAAAAATAGCTTCCCACGCAACAACTGCGTTTCAGTAAAGCTGCAGTGTTTGCGGCTGGACAGACTTGACTTACATGCTGGGCATCGATGTTACCGATGTTTACCCTGTGGCACGTTGTCAGACAGATATGAGAAGGCAGCAGGGGGCGTCCCTATGCTCGGCTAAGCTTTGGAAGATATTAGCATATTTTAGCAACTGCGATCCGTGACAGATTGCAGTTGCGATTGCATTAGCGAAAATCTCGGAACCAGGTCCTATATGCATTATGTATACGATATTTGCTATTGGTACGCAACATAAAAACAGATTTACTAAAATTCCGTGCATTATGTCATGTGGGGGCAGGGTCCCAATGACATAAATTATAGCGAATGGCATCACCACGTCCAGGGCCGTAGCAGGGCGATATTCCGCCCTGTGTCGGCCACAAATATGTAATGCCATGATGTCACGATAAGGGGGCGGGGTTGACAGGATGAAGCTGTGCTCCCAGAGTGTCCTAAGGAAGTTCAATGGCGGCTGGATGATGTCACTCCGGGTAAATTCTGGTGCCACAGTGGAGAGAAAGTTCAGCCCCTTGGGAAACATCACCGGCTTCCCACCCCTATTTACAGCACTGATTACGCCCCAGCCCACTTCACCTAAGAAGTGGCAGGCTGTAGGAGAGTCGCCAGGAGTCTCACGTAAATTCTAGGAGAGTGTATCCATTAGTCCAGGGTAAATTGTATACCTAGCATTATGGGAACTATAAAATGATCTTCACTTCCACCTACAGCCTATGCTATGATCAATAAAGTTGACACACACTGCACTTTTACCATTTGAATTTGTATTATGTAGTGTATTGATGCTACCTACGCAAGTCTTTTCTTATGAAAATTGCCAGTTTTTCACGAATATGTGTGTGCATTGTTTATGATAATGTTATGTGTGCATGTGCATATAAATTATAAACATATATATTTGTAAACGTAACAAAGCAGATCAGCGGCACTCAACGGACTTGTAACAAACGGCAGAAGGAACCGTCCACAACAGCTTTAAATCAAAGTTTCAGAATTTAATCTTTTGTCAGGATATATACTGTATATAACACTTGAGACAGGACAGCACTCCTGAAAGAATTCTTCAAAGATGCGGTGCCTGGTTCACACAAAATATATACTGTATATGCACTCACTTTTTTTTTGGAACAAAAAAGCAACAAGCCAGCGCTCACATTTAGTAGATTTATTGTAAAGGTCACATATAAAAAATACAGTGTCCAATAGTCAGCAGCAGTCTGACCGATGACCATTTCAACCTAATCCTAGTTGGTTTTCTACCATATATATATATTTATTTATTACCAGTTATTTAGATAGCGCACACATATTCCGCAGCACTGTACAGGGAATATCTTACCATTCACATCTGTCCCTGCCCCAGTGGAGCTTACACTCTATATTCCCTACCACATGCTCACGCACATACACACTATGGTCAATTTTATGGGGAGCCAATTAACCTACCAGTATATTTTTGGAGTGTGGGAGGAAACCGGAGTACCCGGAGGAAACCCACGCAAGCACAGGGAGAATATGCCAACTCCACACAGTTAGGGCCGTAGTGGGAACCGAACCCATGACCTCAGTGCTGTGAGGCAGTAACGTGTGTATATATATATATATATATATATATATATATATATATAATATGAGATATGGTAAGAACTTACCCTTGTTATCTCTATTTCTACGAAGTCCATAGGGTTCCACAGGATACCTTGGGGTATAGGTGTGACGTCAGTCGCAGGGCACCAAAGAGTTAAGCTTTCAGCCTCCCAGGATGCACTAGGTCAAACCGGTGACCAGAGCAAAGCCCATCTGCAGCACAGGTGCGACAGGGCGGGAGTCCTGTGGAACCCTATGGACTTCGTAGAAATAGAGATAACAAGGGTAAGTTCTTACCATATCTCATATTTTCTACTTCAGGGTCCATAGGGTATCCACAGGATACCTTGGGGATGTCCCAAAGCAGTATCCTTTAAGGGTGGGGACGCTCCTGTGCAGAAAGGAGAATCCGCCGCCCGAAGGAAGCATCCTGAGAGGCGAAGGTGTCAAACCTGTAATACCTCACGAAGGTATGGACAGAAGACCACGTAGCAGCCTTGCAGATCTGAACTGCCGAGGCACCACGTCGAGCTGCCCACGAAGGACCCACAGACCTAGTGGAATGAGCCTTCAGAGAAGGAGGGACCGGTAGGCCTTCATGAAGATAAGCTTCAGAAATAGCCATACGGATCCAGGCTGCCAAAGTTTGCTTTGAAGCAGGCCAACCCTTTTTACAGAAGCCATAGAGGACAAACAAAGCGTCCGACTTCCTAAACGAAGAAGTGCGGTCAACATAAGTCCTTAAGGCCCGCACAACATCCAAAGAGGCCTCACCCACGGAAAGACCCGGTGAGTTAAAGGCCGGAACAACTATTTCCTCGTTAACATGAAACTGGGAAACAACTTTGGGAAGAAACTCGGGCCGAGTGCGGAGCACTGCCCTGTTCCCATGAAAAACCAAGAAAGGGGGTCTACAAGAAAGAGCCCCTAACTCAGAAACACGTCTGGCCGAAGCAATGGCCAGAAGGAAAACAGTCTTAGCTGTTAGCCATTTAATATCCACTGAGCCCAGTGGTTCAAACGGCGGTCCTTGGAGAGCCCTCAGGACCACAGCCAAATCCCAAGGCGCCACAGGTGGAACAAAGGGCGGCTGAATACGGAGAACACCTTGCATAATGGGATTGTAGCAATCCTACGGTGAAACCAGACAGATAGGGCCGAAACCTGTACCTTCAAAGAAGCAAGGCGAAGCCCATGATCTAGCCCCGCTTGCAGGAAGGCGAGAATCCGAGACAGACGAAACTCCCGCAGTGCATAACCTCTCGGTCGACACCACTGGAAGAACGTATGCCACACGCGATGGTATATCCTCGCGGAAGACGGTTTCCGAGCTCGTAACATGGTACGCACCACAGAGCTGGAAAACCCCCGGGACCTCAGCATGGCCGTCTCAACAGCCACGCCGTCAAAGACAGCCGAGTCAGGTCCGGGTGAAGACAAGGACCCTGAGACAGAAGGTCCGGTCGTAGCGGCAACCGCAGAGGACTGTCCACGGACAGACCCTGTAGGTCTGAGAACCAGTGCCGTCTGGGCACAGGTATGCGAACCTGAACGTCCACCGGACGGACAGAGCATCCACCAGAGACGCCCCTTCGTCTCTTGTGCGAGACCCGTACACCGGCAACTTGTTGTTGTGCCGGGACGCCATGAGGTCGATTTCTGGAAGACCCCACCTGTCCACCAGTAGTTGAAAAACGTCCGGGTGCAGGGACCATTCCCCTGGATGAACGTCCTGGCGACTTAGAAAGTCCGCCTCCCAATTTAGCACTCCCGGGATGAAGACCGCTGATATGGCCGGAAGATTGCGCTCCGCCCAAACCAGGATCCGAGAGACCTCTACGAGAGCCGCCCGACTGCGAGTTCCTCCTTGCCTGTTTATGTAGGCCACGGTGGTAGCATTGTCCGACTGGACCTGCACCGGGTGACCCTGGAGAAACCGCTGTGCCTGCAGGAGAGCATTGAAGACCGCACGGAGTTCCAAGATATTTATTGGAAGCTCCGCTTCTGTCGGCGTCCACCTGCCCCGGAACAAGTGTGGACCCGAAACTGCTCCCCAGCCCCGAAGACTGGCGTCCGTTGTCAACAGGACCCAATTTGGAACCCAGAACGGACGTCCCTTGTTGAGGTGGGTCGTCTTTAACCACCACGCAAGGGACAGGCGAACCTCCGGGGTGAGCACAATCGTCTGGAACTTCAGAGACTGAGGCAGCCCATTCCACTTGGACAGGATCAGGTGCTGCAGAGGTCTGGAGTGAAACTGGGCGTATTCCACCATGTCGAACACCGACACCATGGAGCCCAGTAACCTCATCACCGAGTGTAAGGACACCCGGCGGCTGTGCAGACAACTGCGCACCCTTGACTGTAAAGCAGAGATCTTGTCCTCCGTCACGAAGATCCTTTGCTGTCCCGAGTCCAATAAGGCTCCAAGATGCAGAATCCTCCGAGACGGGATTAGAGTGGACTTCTGCCAGTTGATTAGCCAGCCGTGCCGTTGCAGCAGTGCAATGGTCAGGTCCAAGTGGTGTAACAGGAGCTCTGGAGATCCTGCCACCAATAACAGGTCGTCCAAGTACGGCAACATGCGGACTCCTTGCAGCCGCAGAGAAGCCGCCATGACCGCCATCACCTTGGTGAAAAACACGTGGTGCTGTCGCCAGGCCAAAAGGTAACGCCCGAAACTGGAAGTGGTCGCTGCGGATTGCAAACCGAAGGAACTCTTGATGGCGCAAAAGAATAGGGACATGCAGGTAAGCGTCCTGTATGTCCAATGACACCATGTAGTCCCCAGGTTCCAGCGCCAGAATGATGGACCGTAGGGTCTCCATCCGAAACTTCGGGACCCGCAAAGACTTGTTGAGTGCTTTGAGGTTGAGAATCGGACGATATGACCCATTGGGTTTCTGTACCAAAAATAGATTTGAATAGAAACCCTGGCCCCTCTGGGAGAATGGAACAGGCACTATAACTCCAGCCTGGAGCATAGTGTGCAATACCTTCCGCAGCTCCGTAGCCTTGTTCCGGTCTGATGGTAGACCCGTGGTGAAGAATCGAGCCGGGGGTCTGTGCCGGAAGGAGAGGGCGTACCCGTGAGAGACCACCTCCAGAACCCAAGTGTCTGTCGTAGTGAACGACCAACACCGGGAGAACTGCAGCAGGCGGCCTCCCACCCTGGGATCCCCCAAGGGGAGACCTGGACCGTCAGGCCGCAGGCTTGTCATCTGGCTTGGGGGCCGGACGTCTGGTACTCCATGCCTGTTTCCGGGGCTTGACCGATTTCTTAGGGCCAGCCTGTCGAGGAAACGACTGTGGTTTGGGCCTGCCCTGGGCCCTAGATGACCGAAAGGACGATGGTCCAGAACCAGAAGGAGCAGCGGCCGACGGGAGACAAGCAGATTTGGCTGCCGCCAGCGTGGCCACAATCTTATCCAGATCCGGACCGAAGAGAACTTCTCCGGTAAACGGCAACGCTTCCAGACCTTTCTTGGAATCTGCGTCCGCCTTCCAGGATCGCAGCCACAAGGTGCGACGAGCAGCTACCGCTGCTGAAGAAATTCTAGACACCAGAGTACTAATGTCTAGAGCCGCCTCGTTGATGTAGGTGGCCGAATCACGGAGATTGCCAATCAACTCCGCCTGTTCGGCCGGACAGTCGGATTCAAAAGAAGCCTCTAATGAATCCGCCCAGCGCTCCATCGCTCTGGCAACCCAGCAAATGGCCATAGCCGGCCGTGCTGCCCCCCCCTGCAAGGGAATAAGCGGACTTCAGGCAGATTTCTACCATGCGGTCCGTAGCATCCTTAAGGGAGGACATGGATGGCATCGGCAATGTGGCACTACGGACAAGACGGGTCACGTGAGAATCCACCTGTGAAGGGGATTCCCACTTAGCAAAATAATTATCCGCGAACGGATAAGCCACCGCCAGGCGTCTCTGCGGCTGGTATCTTTTGCCAGGTTGTTTCCACGCCTCCTCTAAATGGTCCACCAACTGACCCGAAAGAGGAAAGACTATGGCATCGCCCTTCACATCTTTGAAAAAGGCATACTTAGATTTAGCCGCTGGGGGAACTTCGTCCTCAATCACCAAGGCTGTGCGGACCGCCATCAGCGTCCTTAGTATGGAGAGGTTCCTGATCGTAAGGATCCAGAATCTCCCCATCATCCTTCGTCATCCTCATAAGGAGCGGACAGAGACGCCACCGGCCTTTTATGAGGCCGCATCACAGACTCCCCTTGCAACACATCCGACAAGTGCTGTACAGAACTCGTCAGGGAGTTAACCCACGCTGGCTCCTGAGAACCCGGGAGCGGGGAAATAGGGAGACTGTGGGGTACCACCAATTGTCGTGGGAACCCCTGCATGGGTGACGACACCACAGACTGCTGGGACAAATCCATCGGAGTAAACGCGGGCTGCGGAGCTAACTGGCCCATTAAAGCTGTTAACGCCTGAGCGAAACAAGCCCAGGGCGACTCCTGTACCGGTGCTGTAACCGTAATAGGCCGCGCCATGGACAAACACTGCCGGCAAAGGCCCTCCGCGCTACCCTCCCCCTCCGCTAACGGTACTTTGCACGTGGTACACTGTAGCCGGAGGGGAAAATCACTTTCAGACATGATGGCACCACGTATGTGACCTCTCTCACCAATTAAGTATTAAATAGGCGAGAGACCACCCTGCAGCACCGCACCGCAAGGGCTTTAGCAGAAAAAACAGGGACAGTAATAAAGCTGACAGTTTAGAGAAGAAAAGTTACAGGCAGCGCTAGCACAGTCACATACAATGCAGAGAAATAACAATTCCTGCACTAACAGCGCTGATCACTCAACTACACAGACACAGGGCCTGGTAGGACACAGCGCTGCATACACAGACCTGAGCCACAGCGGAGGAGAGGTATGCGGGGGGACCCAGACCACGATGCTTCCTTCCAGACTTCCAGCAGCGTTCACCATGCGTTGCAGAGAAGATGGCCGCCGAGGAGCAGAGAGAAGCTGGCCTGGAGGAGGAGCGCTGACACAGGACCAGTCAGCACAGTGCAGAGAGGGCTGTGTGCAGCGGGGGAGGCGCCGGCTGTGAGACAGGGAAGGCGCGCTCCCCTGGCATGCATTTAACCCCTGGGACGCCGCAGCGCTACCGCTCTGCTGCGGTCCGCTGTCCCAGGGGGTAGTGGAAGCGCAGGTTGGTCGCCTGGCTCCACGCTGCAGCCAGTCCCCAGGGAGCCCCCTGCCTGGGGACTTAGGACCATGTGACCAGCGGGGACCCACCGCGGGACCCCGCTGCTTACCTTTGTCCCCCTTGGTTCCGGCCATGGTCTGGAACATCTGGGGTCACCGCTAGCTGTGACCCCAGATGCTCACCAGCATCCCCGGATCGGTACCGGCGTTCTGGTACCGGCGGGGGTGTAGGGAAGACAGCATGGACGTCAGGACTGACTGTCCATGCTGTACATCCAGATGTGCAGCCACAGCTGCACTGAAGAAAGCTTCAGGGGCTCTTCTAGCCCCCACTCCGACAGGTGCACCCGACGCCGGCCGGGCACCAAACTAAACTGAGGTGCCTTGGCCCGGGGGCGGGGTATAGGAGGGGGACCTAGTGCATCCTGGGAGACTGAAAGCTTAACTCTTTGGTGCCCTGCGACTGACGTCACACCTATACCCCAAGGTATCCTGTGGATACCCTATGGACCCTGAAGTAGAAATATATATATATATATACACACACACACAGCAATAGCATAGCGGCACTCAGGAGACTCCTTAATGCGGTAAAAAAAGTGTCTTTAATTCGACGTTTCGGGGTACGGTGACCACGTCTTCAGGAACACACACAGAACAAAAGATACATAAACAGTGACTTAAATACCTCACTTCCGGTCGCGGAGCTCCACCTGTGATGGCACCTGGAGCAAGGTATTTACCCTGATTGGGGTTAACAGAGTGCTGGGCCATCAGTGTTCTATATATATATATATATATATATATATATATATAAATCTCTCCCTCTATAAAATATTTATATAGTTTCATATATATATATATATATATATATATATATATATATATATATATATATAATGGCAATAATGTTTTATATATCTTCCTTTAATGCAAGTAATAATATATATTTGCCTAGACCTATACGTTGCACTAGCTAGGAGGCTGTCAGTCATTAATCAATGCACACTATAGGAATATGTTAACAGGCTGCAGTGACTTCTGGGGCCCCCCTACCAGCAGCAGCAGCAGTACACAGGGGCCGAGCCCCCTCCTCCTATGCAGTATGTATGTATGTACTATGTGCTGCTGCAGGCCAGGCAGGGAAATGGAGGAGGAGGAGAGGAGAGGGAGGAAGTGACGAGGGGGACACAGGATGAGGAGGGCAGAGCTTTGTGCAGTGCTCTGAGCTACTACAGAGAGAACGTTCTGCAGCAGAATCACAGCAGGAGCAGATAGAGGGGGACAGATACTGCAAGGGTGGGTGAGTTCTGAAACTGGGAGAATACAGAATAAATGCATTCACATCTCTAGCTACTGTTAACAGTAAAATATGCATGCTTATCTCAATGACCTGCACTGCATTCATTTACTGGTACTACTAAATGCATGCAGAGCCTCAATTCAGACCACGTTGATTCAGTTAGAAAATAAGTGGGAGAAGCAGAAACCCACTTCTTCACAATGTGCAAAGGTTAAATTGGTGCTGAGCTTCATCAGGAGTGGGCGAAAGGGTGGAGATGAAGTGGTTAATCATAACAGTGCTATAAAATGTACTTGCAATAGGGATGACCATCGGTGGGTTAACCTACCATTGGTCACCCCTGCTCTATTACTCACCGGGCCAATCAGAGGTGGGGTATGGTGCTTCTGGGGCGGAGCTAGGCTCCATGTCCTGATACCAAGTAAAAATTTAAAAAAAAAAAAAATCATTGGGGGGGGGGGGGCCTCTGTACCATCGATGGTGTATAACCATTGGTTCCCCGCCATTGATGGAACATTTACCATCGATGGTAGATGACCATCGCTAACCTGCAAACTTCATGACCCTCAATGTATCACTACCCAGGCTTAGCATGTGGGATTTCTGCTAAAAAGAAATTCTGCTGAACCTGATACCTTCGCCCAGAGAGGAGGCAGACAGTTGATGGGCTGAATCATTATCAATTGCACTAAGAATTGAGCACAATGGGCAGGATGCACTATACTGAGGTTTGACCGAAATCACCGTATGCACCAAGCTCTAGGGAGTGGATCTTTCTGGAGATTGTACCCGATATAGATGGTGTTGCCTCATAGATGTCTATTGGCTTCTTATCTGCGACTTCCTTGAGAGGGATCCAATAGGATCCTTTCCGGGGTCGCCCGCGGCTTGCGCACGCTCTGGCTGGCGGGCACGCATATGCAGAAGGACCCCTGGGTCATAAACCCGGAAGTCGCTACACCACAAAGGATGGCTCTTATTGAAAGACCCGTCCTTTACATAAATGTACATGCATAGGGCGTTACTAAACGCTGCTATGCATGCGATCAGTGGCGGGATGCATTGCATCCAAAATGCGCTGCTTAATGCATCTTGCCCAGAGTGACTTGGGATGATCACCAAAAATTTGGCAGAGTGTGGTGAGCAACTTCAGATAAACTTGTTCTCTGAGGTTCGGGGAGAGTTATGGCAGGATAGCTTACTCCCCTGCACAATGTGACCATAGCCTCTTTCATGGTAATATGTTAGAACCTATAGGAAAACCATTCATCATGTGATTATTTCCTGACTCCAGAACCTAATGCCTAATCCCATAGACCAGAGGTTCCCAAAGTCCACCATTACAGTCCATGTTTTAGGGATATCCATGCTTGAGCACAGGTGACTTAATTAGTACCTCAATCCATTTGCTTTAACCATCTGGACTCAAGCTTGGATATCCCTAAAACGTGGACTGTAATGGCGGACTTTGGGAACCTCTGCCGTAGACGATGGTTCCTCTTGAACCATAATGAATGTTCTTAGCGTTTATTGCACGACTACCCAGAAGGAAATCGCTGTACATCACCAGATTGCGCTGTTTATGGGAATATGTTGCCTTGTTGCAGGTAATTATGAGCACCCGCAGGACAGACACCAGCTCTAAGCGGAAGAGGACACCGCCACAAAAGTTGAAAAACAGAAAGCTCTTTGCTGCCTCGAGGAATGACATAAAGGAGGTACAATATGCAGGTCACATGTGACATAAATTACCGTGTACTTATGTAAAGTGTGTGGCTTCCTAACGTGAGCAACTGCTCTGATGAGGGGGAAAATACACAGAAAACATATTTATTTATCACAACAGTCGCCAAAATTTTTAATTTCTACCCAAAAAGCAGTTTCACAACTATCAGAGCTTTGAGGTATCCGCAAGAGCCGATGTGACATTTAGTTTTGTTCCTCTTCAGCACATTTTATTTAATGACTGTTACTAATGTAGCCCAGCATATTACGGAGCACTTTACAATTGGGAACAAACGGTAATTAAACAAGACTGGCTTATAACAGGCAGGCATAGAGGTAAAAGGGTCCTGCTCACTAGTTTACAGTCTATAGGGAAATTGGCATTGATACACAAGAATAAGTACTACATATTGCACATAGGTCCAGCCAGATTGCAGAGGCTTTTGGTGGGCTGTATCATCCAGAACACATGTAAATGTATATGAAGACTGCATAGAGGTGATGTAATTGGGTAGAATAGCTTCTGGAATATGATAAGCTGCCTGTAGAGGTGCATTTTCAGGGAACACTTGAAGGCTTGGAGACTAGAGGAAAGTCTTATTGTGCATTCCACAGAGTGGGTGCTGCCCGAAAAAAAGTCCTGTAACCGTGACTGGGAGCAAGTAATGCGTGTGGATGAGAGACGCAGATCTTGCAGGAGCAGAGTGTTTGTAGTGTAGTGAAAGATATGGGTGTATTCTGGAGATGTTACATATATCTAAAAAACATGATATGGAAACAGATTATGGGGGACAAATGACAGTTCAAAGTCAAGGATGACACCTAGACAGTGGGGTAGGGTTGGCTGTTGAGTTATTCACAGCGATAAAGATAACAGGTTGGTAATTACTATTGGCCAGTAGAAATATTATTTTTGGGTATTCATTTGCATAAAATTTTTTGGGGGGAGGGGGTGGCAAATTGGAAGGACGACCACAAACAAAAATATAGTATTCTAAAATATACATGAAAAAGTGCAGAATCCGTGGGAGAATTAGAGTTAAATGACATTGCATTTACATGTGCCATACAGATGAGTGCAAGCTATTGTTCTCTGTTATCAACTACCTTTTGCAAGAAGAGGTTTGTCTGCAGAGTCCTTCAATGAGACTGTTGGCAGGTCTGCTATGTTCAACATTAGTATCCAGCCCCAATCTCACCGTGATTAAAACTATTTAAAATATGGCGTCAGTGCTGAGAATCTCCTAAACATATTATACACATACTTGTGAATGGCATTAATATATAGTTTATATTGGACACCTGGTGTTTTAGGTTTATTAGCATTAAGAGAAATAAGCAGTAAACAGAAGCAAAAAGAAACACATTAAGATAAAGTTTCATTAATGATCTCAAAGTGGGTGGTACTGTGATACAGTGGGCGGAATTCAATTGATTCCTGCCCCCATCGCGCCCGACGGAGCTATTCAATTCTTGCTCCTGTCGGGCACGATCAGCTGCCAGCGCTACATTTCAGCTTGCAGCCCTGGGGGATGAGAGCTGAAATGTGTGAAAAGTGACATGTTTGGGCGCCCAAACATCACTTTTCGCGATCGCGCCCAGCACTTTGGTCAGGTGTAGCTGCTTTACGCGGCTAAACCCGACCACTTTGGGCGCGATCAGCACGAAAATCTGGAACAATTGCATAGCGGCCCACGATCTCCTGTCTCTTTAGACAGGAGATGCGGGCCGCGAAAAGAATTGAATTCCGCCCAGTATGTGTGCTTATCTCCAAGTGGGCAGTGGATGACTAATTAGGCCAAAAAGCTAAATATTAAAGTATAGCATGACAGTTATCTCTGTTTGTGTTTTTTTTTTTTTTTCTCCCTATTCTTTAACAGCAGTCACCTCATATGTCCAAAGATGAGGATGATCAGGAGAGCCAGCAATGCTTCTCAGGACACCATGAAACTCTGCAGAACAAGGAAAACGTTCCCAAATCTCAGCAGCACAAGAAAAACCTGCCCGAAGCACAGTCAAAAAAAGAAAACATGACTGAAATTCCACAGAACAAGGAAAATATGCCGGGAAAATATACTACCGTAGCTGGGACTGCGCACAGAGGCCGGGGGCGGCCGAAAGGCAGCAAAAACAAGACTTTCCCCACAAACCCAACCAGGGTGAGAGACTTAATCCTGTTCCTTCTTCCCATGGGATTTGTATATTTATACCTGTGGTCGTTTCAAAAAGCACTTCATCCACACACAAGTGGAAGCTGCCATTTTATAAGGCTAAAACAATATAACCAAGATGGCTGCCCTTCAGTTCAAGAGAGATAAAGTGGAGACGTTGCCCATAGCAACCCGTCAGCTTGTACCTATCATTTATCTAGCACAATCTATAAAATGACACAAACTGGTTGCCGTGGTCAACGTCCCCACTTGACCTCTATCGAAGGCTTGATAAATTTCCCCCCTCAGACACAATTTATTATATGAAGTAAATGTCAGATAGGGATCGAAACAGATTCGAAATAGACTTTAAGGGTTATGTATTAGGCTCAGATTTCACGGAACCGGCATGATTTCGGCAAGCAGCATTAAGTTATAAGGCTGAACCAATCATCTAGCCGATTGCCTCTTTAAATTTAGCAGTAATCTCGCCATTTCTGTGAAATTGGACCCTATTACATAACCCTGTTTCAGTCTACTTCTAGCCACGCTATTTTTGTGAAGCCACCGGATGAAACCTGTTGCACTGTATTATGCCGCAGTGGGAGGGTACGGGATGCCGGCACTCTGGGTCCAGGCGGTCAGAATCCTAACGCCGGTATACCGACACCTGTTGGTCGGTATCCTAACCCTCCCCTTTCTCCCTAACCCTCCCAGGACCCTAAACCTAACCCACTCCCCTTAGTGCCTAACCCCAAACCTCCCCCTAACCCCATTACTTACCTTCGGGATCCAGGTGTCGGCATTCTGAATGTTGGAATCCCTGCGGTCGGGATTATGACCGCATATTGAGGGTACATATATCAGTTACCTCAGTTTTTACCAATCCACAGTAGTCATTTTCTCTTTCCTCAATGATGGGGGACACTGGACCATGGCATTGTAGCCGGGACTGCAGGAGCTGGCACTTAAATTAAACCTGTGGCTTTAACCCTAACTCCTCCCCTCTGCAAGGCCATGATGTTTGTGTAAATGAAGTGCCTGAGGAGTTCGGCATGGGTTGGGTCTGCTGTGCAGCCCAATGTAGCTAGTTTTTTTTTTTTATGTACCTTATTTATTTTCTACGGTGTCTGGCCCTCCTGCCAGAGTTTTGGACCTTTTTGCAGGGAGTGTTGTGGGTTCAACCTCCGTTTCAGCCGCCAGTGGCTCCGTGGGATGTGACCTTGGTCCTCTCCGCTCTTAAGCAGGCTCCTCTTGAGCCTTTGGATTCTGTGGACCTTCGATTTGTCACTTGGCTCGGTGGGTCTCAGAGTTGGGGGCTTAGTCTTGCAAACCGCCGTTCCTCATTTTCCATGACGATAGGGCGTACTCCGAACAGTACCTTCATTCCAACCAAAAGTTGTTTGGCTTTCCACTTAAACCAGGACATTGTCTTTCCGGTGTTTTCCCCATCGGAGACTTCCCGGGACCCGGACGATCTGGCTCTGTTGGACATCATCCAGGCCCTGCGGATCTACTTGGACAGGACTTCAGCCCTCCGTCGGACGGATTCCTGACTGGTTCTCTACGACGCTCAGAAGCGTGGCTGGCCGGCTTTGAAGCCGACCATCGCACGTTGGATCCGATCAGTCATTTCTCGGGCCTATTCTGATTAGGGATGTGTGGGTTCAGATTTTCCCACCAAATTAGGATTTTTCCCGCCAAAAATCGGATCTCAGAAAGAGGCAAAACGTCATCTTTCATGGACTTTTGTCCAGGATTGATGATGTTTGTCCTTGAAAGATGATGTTTTGCCTCTTTCTGAGACCAGATTTTTGACGGGAAAAAAAAAATCAGAATTTGGCGGGAAAATCCGAACTAATCCGAGCCGACACATCCCTAATTCTGATGCAAGGCGACTGTCACCTGCCATGGTATCAGCTCATTCTCATGGTCCAGTATCCCCCAGCATTGAGAAAAGAGGATTTATGGGTACTTACCGTTGAATCCTTTTCTCTGAGTCATGCTGGGGGACACTGCGTTCCCTCCCTCATGATCAGTCGTGTTCCGTTGTGTTATTTAACAGGTTGGTCCCTGCGGTTACTGCTTCCCCTTACCAGGCACTTTTGAAGTTGTACTGACATCATGGGCTTGCAGAGGGCAGGAGCTTAGGGTTAAAGCTACAGGTTTAATATAAGTGCCAGCTCCTGCAGTCCCAGCTACAACCCCATGGTCCAGTGTCCCCCAGCATGACTCAGAGAAAAGGACTCAAAGGTAAGTACCCAAAAATCCTCTTTTTTTGTATTGTAGCTGTGGATGATGGAAATTGTTAAGTGAGGTACGGGTCCTAAAATGACTGTACGATATGGCATGGCCAGGTAAAATCTTTCAGCTTATATTTCGACTTTTTCGGTCATACTGCTGCTGCCTATGTTGTTGAGATTTACTTACAGACAACTTTTTGTACTTGCCCATTATTTTTATAATTCCAATGTGTCCAGGAAGTAGGACCACGTATAAGATAAACCTACTTAGTATGAAAACCTTTTGATGTGGTTCACCTCGTTTGTCATTTTGAGGCGTCAGTCTGTTGACTGTCCAATTGGCAGTAAGATTCGTCTGGCGTTTATACCGTTATTTATACCTGTTTTACATTCGGGCTGGGAGCTGCCATCATGATCTCGCTAAAGGTTGTGTTTCAGCGCCCTGTTTGCTGAGAACAAAGGGCTGAGTTCTCCTCCTCATATGAAGGCCCTAAAGCAGGATCTTGTCCTTTCATAGGTCTACTCTGTCCGCGAGGGGAAGTCTCTGGTTTATGCACCAAAAATAGGAAGTTACGGTGATTCAAAGCTTCAAGATGGATCAGACACCCCACACAGAGGCAGAGGGAGACCAAAGGGTAGTACGAAGGTGAGAGGAGGACCGATACTATATGGACACGGGTTTAAGCGCAACGTGTCCTTATAAAGTGTAACGTCAGGGAGGGTGTTTGGTATAAAGTGTAACGTCAGGGAGGGTGTTTGGTGAATTTGTGATGCATCATCTTCTTCAGGTAAAACGAAATGTCGACGCCCCAAAGAGATCACGAGGACGGCCGAAGGGAAGCAAGAACCGGAAACCATCCAAGGCCTCACTGGTGGTGAGAGGAAGTGCTACAGCGTATAATGAGGTTGATGGCCTATTTATCACCCCCCCATCCCCTGACTTTAACGCCATTGATTACCCTGTTGTGGTTCTCTACACTCCTCATATAATACTGCTCTTACTACAGCGTAGAGATCAGTACTCCATAATGTTACCCTGAGTACAGGTCCTCTTGTCGCATATTATCCCTTCATGTTGCTCATTATCCCCCGCTTCCCACAGAAGCGGCTACCTGGAACCCCGAAAATGGCGAGAGGTCGGCCGCGTAAGGTACCGACAACAGATGAAGGTGTCCCAATGGAAGGTGCCGTTCCGAAACGCAGCAGAGGGCGGCCAAAGGGGAGTCCAAATAAAATTCCCTCTGCCAGAAAGGTGAGGTGTGTTCATAGTCAGTCACGCCCTTCCCTTCAACCTCTCCCTCCATTTCTCTCTCTCTCTCACGATCTTTCCCGCCCACCTTCCTCCCCTACGTTTGTCCCCGCCCACATTCCTCCCCTACGTTTGTCCCCGCCCACATTCCTCCCCTATGTCTGTCTGCTGTCCGTGTCTCTATCTTTGTCTGTCTGCTTCTATTTTGGTGCATAAAATAAAAACACTGGGCCATGAGGGTGCCAAGAATATAAAAACTTAATGGTTAGCTTTTATTGAGTGTAAAGGCGGAACAGGAATAAGGCAGGGGAGAAACATAATTGGATAAAAGAGCATCCAATTCACAGTCAGCCAAATGGAGAAAGACTTATGAAGGATAAAACTCATTGATAAATGAAGCCCATAACGAGTGATAAAACTTTTTGCGTGTGATAATGGTGCTCCAGCCAATCGGCTCCCAACTATCATCTATTTGAAAACTGACAGTTGGGAGCTGATTGGCTGGAGCACCATTTATTATATATAGTGAGTTTTATCACTCGTTGTGAATGATTATAAAACTTGTTGATAAATAAGGGCCAAAGAATGAACACGTTTGGATACAACAAATGAAAGTAAATGGCAAAAACTACCACATAGCTCAGGATCACTTGACAATTTGAGCAGCCAAAGAGACTATACTTACTTTGTCTGTACCCACTCCTTATGGGCAAAATAACTCAGGTTAGTGCAAGGTCCGTTGCACTTTTTGTAGCACATTTTAATGAGTATCAGACTCTCCAATCCTTTATTTAACTCTTTATTTCAAATAAAAAACAATCCCAGAAAAATGACCCACCTGCGCACAGCCTGGAGTAACAGGGCCACTTGTAATTGGCTGCATTGGACCCTCCTTCATCAGCCAGCCAATCGCAAGTCTCCAGGCTCTGGTTCCAGTTTGTAATGCCTCGGAAATTCTTAATATGCTCTTAAATTTATTTTGTGCTGTCTATACTGTTGTGCTCTCCTGTTTGTGTCCAGCTGCACAGAGTACTCTTAGGAGACGGGTGTGCTGATCATGTAAGGGACCGTTATCAATGTACTTTCCGCTGAAGGGCTGAAAAATTGCTTCAAGGGGACATGGTTCATCCACTGCCTCACGGTTGAGTGTTGCTTTGTGGTGCTATGAGTTGTGCACAAATGTAATCTCTCTCCTGTGTTGCGATGGCAACCGGGCTCTGCCTACCTCCATCCACCGTGCGCTGATTCATATGCCTAAGTATTTACAGAATTCCAGATGGAATATTACTGTTGGCTTGGGCTGGCCCGAACCCTATTCCCCCAGGCCATAAGCGAGGTTCGGGGGTGACTTTATTTTCAGGGGTGGTCTCGGGTAGTATTTTCCTTCCAATACATTGGGGTAAATTCATTAAACGCCTGGTCGCTACTTCTCGGTGTCTTTAAGCCTGAAATTTAACACCGTACTGTTGTTAAAAGCAAAATCCGCAGTGCTTTGCTTTTAATTTCCATTTTAAATTTTGAACTTGAACCTACCACTTCGTAAATTTACCTAAATATCCTCAGTTTTATAGTCCGTTTATAGATCTGAATGATTTCCAAACCAAAGTAGCAATCTGTTTCCTTTACTTCAGAGCCCTGTCATTTGTGGAGTGTTACTCGTTTTGTTTTTGTCATGGTTATCAGTCTTTCTTGGAAACCTTTTTCATTGATACTAGGGATTAGTAGATAGTAGATTAGTAGGGATACTAGGCTCGGATTAGTTCGGATTTTTCCCGGCAAAAATCGTGTCTCAGAAAGAGGCAAAACGTCATCTTTCATGGACGTACTTTATCTTTCCTGGACTTTTTTCCAGGAATAATGATGTTTGTCCATGAAAGATGACATTTTGCCTCTTTCTGAGACCTGATTTTTTTTGGCGGGAAAAAAAATAATCAGAATTTGGCCGGAAAATCCGAACTAATCCGAGCCTGCACATCCCTAATTGATGCACTTAAGAGTGTTGGACTTAAGGCATAGCTATATCTAATTTGTGAAGTCTTTTCAGTTCCTGGCGTGGTTTGATCGGGTTGTGAAGGGTGTAGATGTGATCTGTGGCAATTGGCCCTGTCTGACCCTCATAATGTCCTGCTCTGCAAGAAGGTCAGAACCCTCTTGTTCAAGATACTGGTTTGCCTAGTGTGTTGATGATGATGATAAATTACCAACCAATCAGCTCCTAACTGTCATTTTTCAAGCACAGCCTGTAAAATGACAGTTATGAGCTGATTGGTTGTTGCTTTCTCTTTCCACTTTGTCTCTCTCAAAGGCTTAATCCAAAGACCCCCATGTCTCTTGACTGACCTATGAGAAGTGTTCAAGGTGTGTTGTGTAGAGAAGTTCCTGGGGTTCCTCCCCTGAAGGAAGTAGTAACTCCAGTGACGGAAACAATTACAGTTAGCGGGAAGTAGGGAGAAGTGGAGGTAGTGCAGGGGGGCGAGAGGGGCAGTATAAAGAGGGTATAGAGCAGGCCTGGCCAACCTTTGGCTCTCCAGCTGTTGTGAAACTACAAGTTCCAGCATGCCTTGCCACAGTTTTGCTATTAGAGAATGCTAAAACTCTGGCAAGGCATGCTGGGACTTGTAGTTTCACAACAGCTGGAGAGCCACAGGTTGGCCAGGCCTGGTATGGAGTGTTGGAAGTGAGTAAAGACTGTCCTGTGACTGAGGGGTACATTTATCAAACCTTCTAAAGAGAACAAATGGAGGAGTTGCTCAACCAATCAGCTTCTAGATATTGCTTATTCATTACACTATAAAATGTTAACTAGGAGCTGATTGGTTGCTATCGGCAACTTATTCACCTGTCCTCCTATAGAATATTTGATACATCCTCCCCTTTGTTGTGTATATTTTAGTGTATATTCACTGTACAGAGATGGTTCGTACCCTGTCTGTGTGTAACCCGTGCATCAGTTTGAATCATTTGTACCCTCACCAGCTGTTGTGTATCCGCGAATTAAATCGGGAGCATTTATGAAAATTAAAGTTTTGTGTTGCCCATTGCGACTGTTGAAATGTTCCCTTTGCACTAAGCAGCCCTGCATTCTCTTCCAGCTAGCTCTGTTAGCGGGGATCCACGAAGAGAGGAAGAGGGGTAGCCCGAAGAAGATCATATTTGATGATGTTGTTATAATGCCCTTGTCCGCAAAACGCCCTAGAGGGAGACCAAAGAGCACCGGGAGCTTTATACCGGTATCCAGGATCCAGGTAAGAGACCTAGGGGGGGACACTTAGCAAACATTCTAAAGACGACAGGTGGAGAAGTTGCCCAGTAGCAACTAGTTGGATTCTTAGCGATCATTTTATACAATGTACTAGATCAGTGGTTCTCAACAGGCCATGTTGTGGGGATTTCTTTCACACCGGTGTCTTCATTTATTTTGCTGGGTCAGTAATTATCCCACCTGCTTCCACAGACGGAAATCCTGGAAACATGACTTGTTGGGAAAACTTGAGGGTTGGGGTTGAGAACCACTGTATAAATGATAGCTAAAATTGCATTGGTGGCTAAGGGAAACCCCCTCTCCTTGTTCTCTTTAGGTTAGATTCCTCCCAAGAGACTAACGGACAAGCCTGTATAAGTGCATTACTGATAACACCATGCACAAATCTATAGGGGAATGTCCCCATACCTCACAATAACTGAGTCTAATTATATACAGGAAGTCTATGCTGTGTAGGATATGAAAGGAGTACAAACAGCGGCAGATGGGGATTGGGGCTTACTTTAGGGAGTTAAATATTTTATGTATCTTCTACCAAAATGAGGTCATCTTGAGAGAGATGCACTAAATGGGGTTTCCCTGCGACCACCCATCCCCCAGCATTGGAGTGTGGTCCCTAAAAGTCTAGTGTGAATTATGGAGATCCAGCCTCCGATCCAGCAACCGGGAATAGACATTGAACGTAGTGATGATACCCAGGACAATCGTTTGGGGAATTGCAGGGAATGTCCTGGAGGAAAGGACGTTTGATTTATGATTAGTATATTCTAGTAACCGTCTGATTGTTTTCATTTCCTGGGCAAGCGCCTTTGCAGTAGTTTAAGTACATAAGTAAAATTGCTATACTTGGATATACCCTGATTTTCTATTAATTGACCAGGAATAGTAAGGCACTAATCTGCTCACGTTACCCCGAGGAGAATCCTCCATTCATAGCAAGACCGTTAGTACATTCCAAGCGACCGACCGAATGACATCTGTATGATGGAAGTTCTGCTGGGTTTGTCTGTTGCAGCTGCAAAGTTCCGTACCCGATACACAAGATGAAGAAGATTATGATGATGACGATGATGAAGATGATGTTGATGATGAATAAACCATTGGCAGCCAGAATAAACCGTGAAAGAACTGGTAAATGGGTTTCTCATGGCGCAGTCCATTTCACCGCTAACGGCCTTTATTATGACTAAACCCTGATGTTCATCATAATCCATAAAAGGGACAGAAATGTCTCCTTCCTTGTGCTCTGATGTCTTTTCTTAATCATATAAGCACCTACCTGCTATGGCTTGGAAAATTAGAAGTTGTACAGTATACTTAATACAACTATGTATTGGCTACACGTCTGAAGGAGGGGGATGCAGTTAGGAAGCCGATGGTCTAAATGCCGACCACCGGCTCCCCCGACTGTGTAATCCCGACGGGTCTAATGACAGGCGTTGAAATCTCGATGCCTGTCATCATACCTACGCCGGGAGCCCAGCAGACCGAATTAAGGTAAGCCGGGCGCGGACAGCCACGGAGGGGGGGAGGGTTAGGTTAGGGGCTCCCGGGGGGGGACTTAGGGTTAAGCACCCCCCGGGAGGGTAGGCTTAGGGCCCTCCAGTTGCTGTGGAACTACACATCCCAGCATGCACTGCCATAGTTTTACCATGCTGTTATATCAAAAAGGTGGCAGTGCATGCTGGGATGTGTAATTCCACAGCAGCTGGAGGGCCAAGGTTGCGGGGAGGGGGGAGGGTGTTAGGTTTAGGCACTTACAGGGGAGGTTCGGCACAATGGGGGGGGGCGAAAGGTTAGTGATAGTGGGGTACTCACCTCCGTCGGGATCCTCACTGTCTGCTTTCCAGCATCTGTATAACATCTGCCGGGCTAACGTCCGACAATATATCATCCCGATTCCTGAAGGAGACCGAGCAGGGGAAGCCAGTATGGTGATCCGGAAAATATTGCACCTAGTTAGCTGATTTTATGAACGCACAAATTTGGACCCACGTCCTTTATTACGGGACTACAGGAGCGGCACAGTCCTGGTAATTATCCCGGTCTTCACAGTTTTAGGAGGGTTGGGAAAAGCCCCAATTCTTCTCATTTGTTTTCATTATGGTAGGACAGCGCTAGCGCACAGTCTTGCTGTTCTGGTGCAAACGGGGGAGTGGGTTTATCGATGACTTCTACCGGTTTTATTTTTTCATATTACACCGTGTACTGTGTTTGTTAAATCTTCTGCATCAATAAAAGTATACGACCAGTCCCAGTCTCTGACGCCCCTTAGCTGGTTCATAAATACCATCCTTTCGCAGGGGACAAATGGCCGTGCACCCTTGATAATGCTCCCCTAATGCCGATTAGTGCCTACTATGCTAGGAACATCTTCGCTCCCCCCTACTTCTCCCCGCTACCTGTGCAAACCTCTGCACCCCAGCAAAAACATAGGGGCGTTTCGCAGACTGAAGCAGGGTCCAAAACTGTATTTTCATAATACTCTCCACTTTCTAAATAATTAAACATTAACCTCTCAAGGTGCATACACACACAACGATTTAGTAAATGAACGATTTTAGTAAATGATTTTAGTTCATTTTTTCAAGGGAAAAATTCACGAAAATCATTTACTAAAATCGTTCATTTACTAAATGTAATGAACTACAAACGATTTTTGCATATTCCCTTACTGAAATTCGTTGAGTTGGTCAGTCTGACTGAACTACAAACTTGAAAGCGCATGAACGATAATCGTTCATCGTTTTAACTCAGAAAGTGAACGATTTTTTTCACCGATAAATGATATCGTTATCGATAATCATTAAAAAAATCGTTGTCTGTGTATGCTTCAGTGTTAGAATCGAAGCCACACGGTCACCAAAACGATGCATCGTTTACACTACGTTGCTATTCATTTATTTAATTCAGTGCTGAATGACCTCTCTTCTTCCAGGAAATCCTGTTTTGGTTGACCAGGACCGAGCAGTGTGAATTTAGAAGACAACGACTTGTCCACAAGACGGCATTTTGTAGTAGTGGAACAGTGTAAAATTATGTACATTTTGATGTGCGGTGATGTTTTTAAAGTTGTTCGTTCCCAAGTTGGCAGCCTGAGATGTTTTTCTTTGTTACTACGCTTTATTGTAATTTACTGGCGAACATCATTTCTACAAATGTGAATTATAAAGAGGCAGAAATTCTTTCCTATTAGCATAATATCTCTAATGTAGTCAGGATGTTTTTTTTTTTTTTTTTTTTTGAACCAGTGACAGATGAGCTCAACTTCCAATAAAGTACATGTTCTATTACGTCCTGTGAGAAGGGGCACTGGGGTGGTAATGGGGGGTGAGAAATACTGAGGGACAGCGTATAACCGGTTACTTCCTTCCTTATGATGTCATGCTTCGTTGTGAGCCTGTTTTATGCACTCGTTCATGCATTTCTGCAGAAAGCTGCTGCCGATCGAGAGAAGCGCGAACGTCTCTATTGTTTGTACGACAGACTGGGGACTTTCCTTATACAATGCAAGATGGACACAATAACGCACATATTTTTTATACACAACTATGAGATGTACGGGTCTATTTTTTAAAAGACAAGAAGCCCTGTGTTGCAGCAAGGGGCTGCCTCCGTTAATAGCAGTGCTATTGCTGGCGGTAAGAGCCTATTTAGCAGGAATTGTGACAGTATAAGTATCACATCTCAGGATGGCGATAATACAAGAACATTAATGAAAAAATGCTTTCTTTGGTAAAAAAAAAAAAAAAGTTTTGTCATTTGACAATGGGAGCAAATTTGAATTTACGGTAATAGTCTTTTAACTGAGGTCTTATAAGGGTATGCCATCGGGATGCCGACGGCCTAAATCCCGACTGTCTAATCCCGGCAAGGGTCTAATGACCGGTGTGAAAATCCCGACGCCTATCATTTTACTTACGCCGGGAGCCCGACACCTGTCATCCCGATCGAAGGTAAGCCGGGCGAGGACAGCCACTGGGGGGAGGGTTAGGTTAGGGGCTCCCGTGGGGGACTTGGGGTTAGGCAGCCCCCCGGGAAGGTATGGGGAAGGAGGGGTTTAGCGTTAGGCAACCCCCGGGAGACAGGTTTAGGCAACGGGGAAGAGGGGTTAGGTTTAGGCACTTAGAGGGGGGATAGGGTTAAATACTTGAGGGAGAGGGGGGTAGGTTAGTTTATACTTGCCCTTAGCGGCTGTTGGGATCTTCGCCTCTGTCGGGCTTCAGCCGTCAGGATTGAGGCCGACGGTAAATCATGCCGATCCCCTTATAAGATTGCCTTGTAGACAACATTAGTCGTTTTTCCTCCTGACGTCAACGAAAAGCTTTAGTTGTGACGTGACACGCAAAAGGGCCACGTAAAGTTGTCCATGAGAAAAACAGTCTCCACTTCGGTCACCTCGTTAAGTGTCTGTCCCTGCGCTCTATGTATTGTCACGCCAAAGCCGACTCTTACCGGGAATTGGACTCGTCTGAAATTAAAGAATTGTTTTGTCACATAAATGAAATAGGACTGGGGAAAAGTTGAAATTTTGTATCAATAAACAGGGCTTACATCAATTTTTCTGGAGACCCGGATAATACGTATCAATCTCTGCATGGTATAAAATAAAGCCCATCGTTGTGATGTATTTTTAACGGTTTAGGCAGCGTAAGCCAAGAAAATGCTCGGACGTCCGTTCTTTCATTGATTTGGTTCACTTAAATTGTAATGGTCACTGCTCGGCTCCTATTGTCATACATTAATGTGTCTTACACCTAAACCTTCCTCTGCAAATGCTGTATAGCATCGTGAAAACTGCGTCAAAATCCGTTCCCTGGTTCTCGGGAACACACAGACGGACGCCTGCCAGGAACTTTATTTAATACCATGTATAGTTATGTGATCTCCTGAGAATGGTCGGCGAAGCGATTCCTTAAGTCTACGACGGGCCAATATGGCAGATTTAGCTGAGAATCGCTCAGCTGACTCGCCGAGATTTTGCGGATTGATAGAAAATTAGCCTGGTTTCCACATCTTAATAAATAGACCCCCTTAACATTTTGGTACTTTTTAGTTAATGGAAAGAACTGAAAAGGTTTTATTTTGGCATTATTCAGGTTGGATAGCACGGCTGCGTTCGCACGCACCAGGTCGATGTTTGTGCTCTGCGTTTGACATGAAGTGACTGTTTGTGGGTGGAGGGGGGAGGGGTTGGCGGAACGCAGGTGTGCCTGTGCGTGCGAATGCAGCTGTGCGATCCGTGCTGGATCAGGCCCTTTGTCAGGAGTGATCACAATCGTCTCAGACCTGTTATATAATATAGGTGAAGGCCTTGGTGTGATAGGATACAGATGAGAGATTAATATCTCAGACACATGTCAGTTACAGACCAATTATCTGCATAAACTTTATCTGTTCAGCTGGATCCTGGAAGTGCGGCATTGGGGTGTGAGGGTTATATGTGCTGGGTAGTTACATAGGCATATGGGTATCAGAAAATGTGCTGTACTGTACATATGCTTTTTCTACATTTGTAAATGATCGCTCGGTATCATAGATAACGTGTTCCCTTTTTTTGTTCTATGCTTTTAAATATAGTGTAGTGTCCTGTAATCAATTTTACAAAAATAAAATGTCAAGTACATTTTCTCTGCTTTCATTGACTTGGATTAGCTGCATGTGATGCTCCGCTGTGTCTCTACATGAGGGGTGTGTGCGCTCCGCTGTGTCTCTACATGAGGGGTGTGTGCTGCTCCGCTGTGTCTCTACATGAGGGGTGTGTGCGCTCCGCTGTGTCTCTACATGAGGGGTGTGTGCACTCCGCTGTGTCTCTACATGAGGGGTGTGTGCCGCTCCGCTGTGTCTCTACATGAGGGGTGTGTGCCGCTCCGCTGTGTCTCTACATCGGGGGTGTGTGCCGCTCCGCTGTGTCTCTACATGAGGGGGGGTGTGCCGCTCTGCTGTGTCTCTACATCGAGGGTGTGTGATGCTCCGCTGTGTCTCTACATGAGGGGTGTGTGCGCTCCGCTGTGTCTCTACATGAGGGGTGTGTGCCGCTCCGCTGTGTCTCTACATGAGGGGCGTGTGCCGCTCCGCTGTGTCTCTACATGAGGGCTGTGTGCCGCTCCGCTGTGTCTCTACATGAGGGCTGTGTCTACATGAGGGGTGTGTGCCGCTCCGCTGTGTCTCTACATGAGGGGTGTGTACTCCGCTGTGTCTCTACATGAGGGGTGTGTGCGCTCCGCTGTGTCTCTACATGAGGGGTGTGTGCGCTCCGCTGTGTCTCTACATGAGGGGTGTGTGCGCTCCGCTGTGTCTCTACATGAGAGGTGTGTGCCACTCCGCTGTGTCTCTACATGAGGGGTGTGTGCGCTCCGCTGTGTCTCTACATGAGGGGTTGTGCTCCTCCGCTGTGTCTCTACATGAGGGGTGTGTGCTCCTCCGCTGTGTCTCTACATGAGGGGTGTGTGCTCCTCCGCTGTGTCTCTACATGAGGGGTGTGTGCCGCTCCGCTGTGTCTCTACATGAGGGGTGTGTGCGCTCCGCTGTGTCTCTACATGAGGGGTGTGTGCGCTCCGCTGTGTCTCTACATGAGGGGTGTGTGCGCTCCGCTGTGTCTCTACATGAGAGGTGTGTGCTCCTCTGCTGTGTCTCTATGCCATAGCTGTGTGCTCCTCTGCTGTGTCTCTATGCCAGAGCTGCGTGCTCCTCTGCTGTGTCTATGCCAGAGCTAATTGCTCCTCCTCTGTGACTCTGCATCAGGACAGCCTCCGCTGTGGTCGTCTGCTGTCTCTATGCCAGAGCTGCGTGCTCCTCTGCTGTGTCTATGCCAGAGCTGCGTGCTCCTCTGCTGTGTCCCTATGCCAGAGCTGCATGCTCCTCTGCTGTGTCTCTATGCCAGATCTGCCTGCTCCTCTGCTGTGTCTCTATGCCAGAGCTGCGTGCTCCTCTGCTGTGTCTATGCCAGAGCTAATTGCTCCTCCTCTGTGACTCTGCATCAGGACAGCCTCCGCTGTGGTCGTCTGCTGTCTCTATGCCAGAGCTGCGTGCTCCTCTGCTGTGTCCCTATGCCAGAGCTGCATGCTTCTCTGCTGTGTCTCTATGCCAGAGCTGCGTGCTCCTCTGCTGTGTCTCTATGCCAGAGCTGCGTGCTCCTCTACTGGGTCTCTATGACAAAACGGCTGCTGTGACTCTACGCCAGGACAGCGTGCTCCTCTGGTTTCTCTTTATGCCAGGGCATACATACTCCTGGCACGAGTCTCTACGCCAGGGATGTGTGCTCCTACGCTGTGTCTCCAGGCCAAGTTGATGAAAACACACTGGGCTCGATTCAATTCAATGCGAATTGAATAGCGCCAGAAAGGAGCTCCTGGACCTATTAAATTCAGCGCGCTGTTAAACCCGACTAAGGATTTCTTCTGTCACCCCTCCTGGGGTGCGAGCAGAAATCCGACAAATCTCCTGGTGCGATGCTGTTTTATGCCCTTAGTGCCGTGGAAACAGTGCGCCGGGCAGTTTAGTTGGAGAATGAAGGTTCTCGCGACTAAACACCATGTTTAAGGCACGAGAACGAGCATTCTCCGACATAACAGTGCGCTGAATTGAATAGCTCCGGGAGCTCCTTCCTGGCGCTATTTAATTTGCATTGAATTGAATAGTGCCCACTGATACTTATCAGATAAAGCATGTAGCCATAGGGATGCAACCATAGCATGTGAGATGCTCCCACTCACAGGAGCATGGCAGAGCACCCAGTCGCTGGGACTATAGTAGTCACTACTGTATTAGGATGGCAGGAGCTGCATGTTTAGAAGGATGTATATAGATGCTAAAATGCAACACACAAAAATGAAAGTGCTACAACTTTATTTTGTACATCGCTCAAGTAAATAACAAATAAACAAATCTATTTTCTGTCATAGCAATAGATGAATGAAGGATTTAATTTTGACAAAACATCAGGTCATCTTATACACACACATTCCGCAGCACACACATCCTAACCCACTGCTCCATGCTCCTTCCTCACTATCTACCCCATCTGTGTCGCCCCTGTCTGCCCCTCCCCTTTTAGAATGTAAGTTCTCACAAGCAGGACCCTCGTCCCACATGTGCTTCTCCTATCCCTACTTCTAGTAACATTTACTCCTGACTCCCCAATTGGCACCCAACATTTGGTTGCTGAGGCCCTGCTGCTTGTGTTATGCAGGTAAGCTATGTGTATTATGTGTATAAACCATGGGCCTGATTCAGAGCCGGACGCTCTGACCAGAGCGCTCGCTCTGAATCAGGGCCCTCCTCCATTAAAATGGAGCGTCCTCCTGGACGCTCGTATAGCTGTGGGTCACCACCCACAGCATATAGGAGCGTCCAAAAAGATGGTCGCGATGGTCTTGACCATCGGACTTGCGACGGAGACCCTGCGGTAGGGTCTCCCTGCCACAAGCCCTGGAGTGATTTTGGCTCTATCAGAGCCAAAATCACTCCCACTGACATCACTAGTGATGTCAGTGGGGCCGGCTTCAGACGGTAGGCGTTCCCATGGGAACGCCTCCGTCTGGCAGGCACGCTCCCGGCACGCCCACCAAAGGGGGCGTGCTGTCAATCAACATCGACAGCACGCCCCCTTTGTGCGAGACCCGGAGTGACAGCTTGGCTGTCGCAGTCCGGGTCTCGCGCATGCGCACGACGGAACTCCCTCCGTCATGCGCATGCGCAGTGGGGAACATCGACCCACCAAAGGGGGCGTGCTGTCAATCAACATCGACAGCACACCCCCTTTGGTGCGAGACCCGGAGCGACAGCTTGGCTGTCGCAGTCCGGGTCTCGCGCATGCGCACGACGGAACTCCCTCCGTCATGCGCATGCGCAGTGGGGAACATCGACCCACCAAAGGGGGCGTGCTGTCAATCAACATCGACAGCACGCCCCCTTTGGTGCGAGGCCCGGAGCGACAGCTTGGCTGTCGCAGTCCGGGTCTCACGCATGCGCACGACGGAACTCCCTCCGTCATGCGCATGCGCAGTGGGGAACATCGACCCACTTGCGAGCGTACTGCCGCTTGCGAGTGGGTCTGAATGACCCCTCATGTCCTTGTCCTGCATTGTTTTGTATTACAATTAACTGTTTTTCTTATGTGCTCATTTATGTACTGTGTAAGGCGCTGCGGAACCTTTGTGGCGCCATATAAATAAAGCATAATAATAAATAGGGATCATTGTGCCTTATAACCAATGCAGGGAAATTATACTAATTATTCCATTTGAATGTATAATATCACCGTTTTATTTATATATAACAGCTTCGTAATGGGGTTAGGGTGCAATCAGGGAAATTGCTAGAAACTTCAGGGTAGTGTATACATCCCCTTCATTATTTGTACTTGAAAGTGACGTGGAGTGAGACACTACGGGGTAAATTTACTAAGGGTCGATGTGATTTTCGTTTTGTAGTTCGATTTAGCTCACCTCAAACTAACTCAAATTGAAAGTTCAAATCCCTCATTAACTAACATTTGATTTGAGAAGCATTTCCAAAATTTGCTGTTCGATTTGGCATGTTCATGTACAAATCGAGCAGCAAATCCTACTTCAAACCATACTGCAAATCCCCGACTGCATAGAACTGCTTCATACTTTCACTTTCAGCGTGAACAGTTCATTTTTCCACAGATACATGCAGGGGTCAGTGAGATGCATGCATGTATCTTACTATAACAAGCTTATAAATAGTTAAATTTAGAAAAAAAAATTACGTGGTGTCCCCCCCTAAAACAGAACCAGCCCTGGACTTTTTATAGTCAGTCCTGGTTGTCTAAGTACAGGGAAAAATTGAGTAGGGTTCCACTGTACTTGTTACAACCAGCACTGGGCTCTGGGAACCAGTCCTGGTTCTGGAATTACAGGGAACAAAATTGCGTAGGGTTCCCGTGTAACTCCCAGAACCAGCACCGGACCCTTTCTTGTGGGGGGCTGATGCCACAGCCAGGGGAGCCCTATCACCGGGCCCCCCAGTCACAGCATCAGCCCTGACCGCTAGTCAGGCCAGGGGCCCCTGGGGAGTTGGGGACCCCCCTAATGAAAAGGTTCCCCTCTCCAGGGCATCTCTACATGAGGGGTGTGTGCGCTCCGCTGTGTCTCTACATGAGGGGTGTGTGCCGCTCCGCTGTGTCTCTACATGAGGGGTGTGTGCCGCTCCGCTGTGTCTCTACATGAGGGGTGTGTGCCGATCCGCTGTGTCTCTACATGAGGGCTGTGTGCGCTCCGCTATGTCTCTACATGAGGGGTGTGTGCGCTCCGCTGTGTCTCTACATGAGGGGGGGGTGTGCCGCTCCGCTGTGTCTCTACATGGAGGGTGTGTGCCGATCCGCTGTGTCTCTACATGAGGGCTGTGTGCGCTCCGCTGTGTCTCTACATGAGGGGTGTGTGCGCTCCGCTGTGTCTCTACATGAGGGGTGTGTGCCGCTCCGCTGTGTCTCTACATGATGGGGTGTGCTGCGCCGCTGTGTCTCTACATGAGGGGTGTGTGCTGCTCTGCTATGTCTCTACATGAGGGGTGTGTGCGCTCCGCTGTGTCTCTACATGAGGGGTGTGTGCGCTCCGCTGTGTCTCTACATGAGGGGTGTGTGCGCTCCGCTGTGTCTCTACATGAGGGGTGTGTGCGCTCCGCTGTGTCTCTACATAAGGGGTCTGTGTGCCGCTCCGCTGTGTCTCTACATGAGGGGCGTGTGCCGCTCCGCTGTGTCTCTACATGAGGGGGTCTGTGTGCCGCTCCGCTGTGTCTCTACATGAGGGGTGTGTGCCGCTCTGCTGTGTCTCTACATGAGGGGTGTGTGCTCCGCTGTGTCTCTACATGAGGGGTGTGTGCCGCTCCGCTGTTTCTCTACATGAGGGGTGTGTGCGCTCCGCTGTGTCTCTACATGAGGGGTGTGTGCCGCTCCGCTGTGTCTCTACATGAGGGCTGTGTGCGCTCCGCTGTGTCTCTACATGAGGGCTGTGTGCGCTCCGCTGTGTCTCTACATGAGGGGTGTGTGCCGCTCCGCTGTGTCTCTACATGAGGGGTGTGTGCCGCTCCGCTGTGTCTCTACATGAGAGGTGCGTGCTCCTCTGCTGTGACTCTATGCCATAGCTGTGTACTCCTCTGCTGTGTCTCTATGCCAGAGCTGCGTGCTCCTCTGCTGTGTCTATGCCAGAGCTAATTGCTCCTCCTCTGTGACTCTGCATCAGGACAGCCTCCGCTGTGGTCGTCTGCTGTCTCTATGCCAGAGCTGCGTGCTCCTCTGCTGTGTCTATGCCAGAGCTGCGTGCTCCTCTGCTGTGTCCCTATGCCAGAGCTGCATGCTCCTCTGCTGTGTCTCTATGCCAGAGCTGCCTGCTCCTCTGCTGTGTCTCTATGCCAGAGCTGCGTGCTCCTCTGCTGTGTCTATGCCAGAGCTAATTGCTCCTCCTCTGTGACTCTGCATCAGGACAGCCTCCGCTGTGGTCGTCTGCTGTCTCTATGCCAGAGCTGCGTGCTCCTCTGCTGTGTCCCTATGCCAGAGCTGCATGCTTCTCTGCTGTGTCTCTATGCCAGAGCTGCGTGCTCCTCTGCTGTGTCTCTATGCCAGAGCTGCGTGCTCCTCTACTGGGTCTCTATGACAAAATGGCTGCTGTGACTCTACGCCAGGACGGCGTGCTCCTCTGGTTTCTCTTTATGCCAGGGCATACATACTCCTGGCTCGAGTCTCTACGCCAGGGATGTGTGCTCCTACGCTGTGTCTCCAGGCCAAGTTGATGAAAACACACTGGGCTCGATTCAATTCAATGCGAATTGAATAGCGCCAGAAAGGAGCTCCTGGACCTATTAAATTCAGCGCGCTGTTAAACCCGACTAAGGATTTCTTCTGTCACCCCTCCTGGGGTGCGAGCAGAAATCCGACAAATCTCCTGGTGCGATGCTGTTTTCTGCCCTTAGTGCTGTGGAAACAGTATTGCGCCGGGCAATACTAGTTTCCACGGCACTAAGTTGGAGAATGAAGGTTCTCGCGACTAAACACCATGTTTAAGGCACGAGAACGAGCATTCTCCGACATAACAGTGCGCTGAATTGAATAGCTCCGGGAGCTCCTTCCTGGCGCTATTTAATTTGCATTGAATTGAATAGTGCCCACTGATACTTATCAGATAAAGCATGTAGCCATAGGGATGCAACCATAGCATGTGAGATGCTCCCACTCACAGGAGCATGGCAGAGCACCCAGCAGCTGGCACTAAAGTAGTCACTACTGTATTAGGATGGCAGGAGCTGCATGTTTAGAAGGATGTATATAGATGCTAAAATGCAACACACAAAAATGAAAGTGCTACAACTTTATTTTGTACATCTCTCAAGTAAATAACATACACAAATCTATTTTCTGTCATAGAGACAGATGAATGAAGGATTTAATTTTGACAAAACATCAGGTCATCTTATACACACACATTCCGCAGCACACACATCCTAACCCACTGCTCCATGCTCCTTCCTCACTATCTACCCCATCTGTGTCGCCCCTGTCTGCCCCTCCCCTTTTAGAATGTAAGTTCTCACAAGCAGGGCCCTCGTCCCTAATGTGCTTCTCCTATCCCTACTTCTAGTAACATTTACTCCTGACTCCCCAATTGGCACCCAACATTTGGTTGCTGAGGCCCTGCTGCTTGTGTTATGCAGGTAAGCTATGTGTATTATGTGTATAAACCATGGGCCTGATTCAGAGCCGGACGCTCTGACCAGAGCGCTCGCTCTGAATCAGGGCCCTCCTCCATTAAAATGGAGCGTCCTCCTGGACGCTCGTATAGCTGTGGGTCACCACCCACAGCATATAGGATCGTCCAAAAAGATGGTCGCGATGGCCTTGACCATCGCGACCATCAAACTTGCGACGGAGACCCTGCGGTAGGGTCTCCCTGCCACAAGACCTGGAGTGATTTTGGCTCTATCAGAGCCAAAATCACTCCCACTGACATCACTAGTGATGTCAGTGGGGCCGGCTTCAGACGGTAGGCGTTCCCATGGGAACGCCTCCGTCTGGCAGGCACGCTCCCGGCACGCCCACCAAAGGGGGCGTGCTGTCAATCAACATCGACAGCACGCCCCCTTTGGTGCGAGACCCGGAGCGACAGCTTGGCTGTCGCAGTCCGGGTCTCGCGCATGCGCACGACGGAACTCCCTCCGTCATGCGCATGCGCAGTGGGGAACATCGACCCACCAAAGGGGGCGTGCTGTCAATCAACATCGACAGCACACCCCCTTTGGTGCGAGACCCGGAGCGACAGCTTGGCTGTCGCAGTCCGGGTCTCGCGCATGCGCACGACGGAACTCCCTCCGTCATGCGCATGCGCAGTGGGGAACATCGACCCCCCAAAGGGGGCGTGCTGTCAATCAACATCGACAGCACACCCCCTTTGGTGCGAGACCCGGAGCGACAGCTTGGCTGTCGCAGTCCGGGTCTCACGCATGCGCATGACAGAACTCCCTCCGTCATGCGCATGCGCAGTGGGGAACATCGACCCACTTGCGAGCGTACTGCCGCTTGCGAGTGGGTCTGAATGACCCCTCATGTCCTTGTCCTGCATTGTTTTGTATTACAATTAACTGTTTTTCTTATGTGCTCATTTATGTACTGTGTAAGGCGCTGCGGAACCTTTGTGGCGCCATATAAATAAAGCATAATAATAAATAGGGATCATTGTGCCTTATAACCAATGCAGGGAAATTATACTAATTATTCCATTTGAATGTATAATATCACCGTTTTATTTATATATAACAGCTTCGTAATGGGGTTAGGGTGCAATCAGGGAAATTGCTAGACACTTCAGGGTAGTGTATACATCCCCTTCATTATTTGTACTTGAAAGTGACGTGGAGTGAGAGACTACGGGGTAAATTTACTAAGGGTCGATGTGATTTTCGTTTTGTAGTTCGATTTAGCTCACCTCAAACTAACTCAAATTGAAAGTTCAAATCCCTCATTAACTAACATTTGATTTGAGAAGCATTTCCAAAATTTGCTGTTCGATTTGGCATGTTCATGTACAAATCGAGCAGCAAATTCTACTTCAAACCATACTGCAAATCCCCGACTGCATAGAACTGCTTCATACTTTCACTTTCAGCGTGAACAGTTCATTTTTCCACAGATACATGCAGGGGTCAGTGAGATGCATGCATGTATCTTACTATAACAAGCTTATAAATAGTTACATTTAGAAAAAAAAATTACGTGGTGTCCCCCCCTAAAACAGAACCAGCCCTGGACTTTTTATAGTCAGTCCTGGTTGTCTAAGTACAGGGAAAAATTGAGTAGGGTTCCACTGTACTTGTTACAACCAGCACTGGGCTCTGGGAACCAGTCCTGGTTCTGGAATTACAGGGAACAAAATTGCGTAGGGTTCCCGTGTAACTCCCAGAACCAGCACCGGACCCTTTCATGCGGGGGGCTGATGCCACAGCCAGGGGAGCCCTATCACCGGGCCCCCCAGTCACAGCATCAGCCCTGACCGCTAGTCAGGCCAGGGGTCCCTGGGGAGTTGGGGACCCCCCTAATGAAAAGGTTCCCCTCTCCAGGGCATCTCTACATGAGGGGTGTGTGCGCTCCGCTGTGTCTCTACATGAGGGGTGTGTGCCGCTCCGCTGTGTCTCTACATGAGGGGTGTGTGCCGCTCCGCTGTGTCTCTACATGAGGGGGGGGTGTGCCGCTCCGCTGTGTCTCTACATGAGGGCTGTGTGCGCTCCACTATGTCTCTACATGAGGGGTGTGTGCGCTCCGCTGTGTCTCTACATGAGGGGGGGGTGTGCCGCTCCGCTGTGTCTCTACATGGAGGGTGTGTGATGCTCCGCTGTGTCTCTACATGAGAGGCGTGTGCCGCTCCGCTGAGTCTCTACATGAGGGGCGTGTGCCGCTCCGCTGTGTCTCTACATGAGGGGCGTGTGCCGCTCCGCTGTGTCTCTACATGAGGGGTGTGTGCCGCTCCGCTGTGTCTCTACATGAGGGGTGTGTGCCGCTCCGCTGCGTCAGGGGTGTGTGCCGCTCCACTGTGTCTCTACATGAGGGGTGTGTGCGCTCCACTGTGTCTCTACATGAGAGGTGTGTGCCGCTCCGCTGTGTCTCTACATGAGGGGTGTGTGCGCTCCGCTGTGTCTCTACATGAGGGGTGTGTGCCGATCCGCTGTGTCTCTACATGAGGGCCGTGTGCGCTCCACTATGTCTCTACATGAGGGGTGTGTGCGCTCCGCTGTGTCTCTACATGAGGGGGGGGTGTGCCGCTCCGCTGTGTCTCTACATGGAGGGTGTGTGCCGCTCCGCTGTGTCTCTACATGAGGGGCGTGTGCCGCTCCGCTGTGTCTCTACATGAGGGGGTCTGTGTGCCGCTCCGCTGTGTCTCTACATGAGGGATGTGTGCCGCTCTGCTGTGTCTCTACATGAGGGGTGTGTGCTCCGCTGTGTCTCTACATGAAGGGTGTGTGCGCTCCGCTGTGTCTCTACATGAGGGGTGTGTGCCGCTCCGCTGTGTCTCTACATTAGGGGTGTGTGTGCTCCGCTGTGTCTCTACATGAGGGGTGTGTGCCGCTCCGCTGTGTCTCTACATGAGGGCTGTGTGCGCTCCGCTGTGTCTCTACATGAGGGCTGTGTGCGCTCCGCTGTGTCTCTACATGAGGGGTGTGTGCCGCTCCGCTGTGTCTCTACATGAGGGGTGTGTGCTCCGCTGTGCCTCTACATGAGGGGTGTGTGCGCTCCGCTGTGTCTCTACATGAGGGGTGTGTGCGCTCTGCTGTGTCTCTACATGAGAGGTGTGTGCCGCTCCTCTGCTGTGTCCCTATGCCAGAGCTGCGTGCGCCTCTGCTGTGTCTCTATGCCAGAGCTGCGTGCTCCTCTGCTGTGTCTCTATGCCAGAGCTGCGTGCTCCTCTACTGGGTCTCTATGACAAAATGGCTGCTGTGACTCTACGCCAGGACGGCGTGCTCCTCTGGTTTCTCTTTATGCCAGGGCATACATACTCCTGGCTCGAGTCTCTACGCCAGGGATGTGTGCTCCTACGCTGTGTCTCCAGGCCAAGTTGATGAAAACACACTGGGCTCGATTCAATTCAATGCGAATTGAATAGCGCCAGAAAGGAACTCCTGGACCTATTAAATTCAGCGCGCTGTTAAACCCGACTAAGGATTTCTTCTGTCACCCCTCCTGGGGTGCGAGCAGAAATCCGACAAATCTCCTGGTGCGATGCTGTTTTCTGCCCTTAGTGCCGTGGAAACAGTATTGCGCCGGGCAATACTAGTTTCCACGGCACTAAGTTGGAGAATGAAGGTTCTCGCGACTAAACACCATGTTTAAGGCACGAGAACGAGCATTCTCCGACATAACAGTGCGCTGAATTGAATAGCTCCGGGAGCTCCTTCCTGGCGCTATTTAATTTGCATTGAATTGAATAGTGCCCACTGATACTTATCAGATAAAGCATGTAGCCATAGGGATCCAACCATAGCATGTGAGATGCTCCCACTCACAGGAGCATGGCAGAGCACCCAGCAGCTGGCACTAAAGTAGTCACTACTGTATTAGGATGGCAGGAGCTGCATGTTTAGAAGGATGTATATAGATGCTAAAATGCAACACACAAAAATGAAAGTGCTACAACTTTATTTTGTACATCGCTCAAGTAAATAACCCATAAACAAATCTATTTTCTGTCATAGAGACAGATGAATGAAGGATTTAATTTTGACAAAACATCAGGTCATCTTATACACACACATTCCGCAGCACACACATCCTAACCCACTGCTCCATGCTCCTTCCTCACTATCTACCCCATCTGTGTCGCCCCTGTCTGCCCCTCCCCTTTTAGAATGTAAGTTCTCACAAGCAGGACCCTCGTCCCTCATGTGCTTCTCCTATCCCTACTTCTAGTAACATTTACTCCTGACTCCCCAATTGGCACCCAACATTTGGTTGCTGAGGCCCTGCTGCTTGTGTTATGCAGGTAAGCTATGTGTATTATGTGTATAAACCATGGGCCTGATTCAGAGCCGGACGCTCTGACCAGAGCGCTCGCTCTGAATCAGGGCCCTCCTCCATTAAAATGGAGCGTCCTCCTGGACGCTCGTATAGCTGTGGGTCACCACCCACAGCATATAGGAGCGTCCAAAAAGATGGTCGCGATGGTCTTGACCATCGCGACCATCGGACTTGCGACGGAGACCCTGCGGTAGGGTCTCCCTGCCACAAGCCCTGGAGTGATTTTGGCTCTATCAGAGCCAAAATCACTCCCACTGACATCACTAGTGATGTCAGTGGGGCCGGCTTCAGACGGTAGGCGTTCCCATGGGAACGCCTCCGTCTGGCAGGCATGCTCCCGGCACGCCCACCAAAGGGGGCGTGCTGTCAATCAACATCGACAGCACGCCCCCTTTGGTGCGAGACCCGGAGCGACAATTTGGCTGTCGCACTCTGGGTCTCGCGCATGCGCACGACGGAACTCCCTCCGTCATGCGCATGCGCAGTGGGGAACATCGACCCACCAAAGGGGGCGTGCTGTCAATCAACATCGACAGCACGCCCCCTTTGGTGCGAGACCCGGAGCGACAGCTTGGCTGTCGCAGTCCGGGTCTCACGCATGTGCACGACGGAACTCCCTCCGTCATGCGCATGCGCAGTGGGGAACATCGACCCACTTGCGAGCGTACTGCCGCTTGCGAGTGGGTCTGAATGACCCCTCATGTCCTTGTCCTGCATTGTTTTGTATTACAATTAACTGTTTTTCTTATGTGCTCATTTATGTACTGTGTAAAGCGCTGCGGAACCTTTGTGGCGCCATATAAATAAAGCATAATAATAAATAGGGATCATTGTGCCTTATAACCAATGCAGGGAAATTATACTAATTATTCCATTTGAATGTATAATATCACCGTTTTATTTATATATAACAGCTTCGTAATGGGGTTAGGGTGCAATCAGGGAAATTGCTAGACACTTCAGGGTAGTGTATACATCCCCTTCATTATTTGTACTTGAAAGTGACGTGGAGTGAGAGACTACGGGGTAAATTTACTAAGGGTCGATGTGATTTTCGTTTTGTAGTTCGATTTAGCTCAAACTGACTCAAATTGAAAGTTCAAATCCCTCATTAACTAACATTTGATTTGAGAAGCATTTCCAAAATTTGCTGTTCGATTTGGCATGTTCATGTACAAATCGAGCAGCAAATCCTACTTCAAACCATACTGCAAATCCCAGACTGCATAGAATTGCTTCATACTTTCACTTTCAGCGTGAACAGTTCATTTTTCCACAGATACATGCAGGGGTCAGTGAGATGCATGCATGTATCTTACTATAACAAGCTTATAAATAGTTAAATTTAGAAAAAAAAATTACGTGGTGTCCCCCCCTAAAACAGAACCAGCCCTGGACTTTTTATAGTCAGTCCTGGTTGTCTAAGTACAGGGAAAAATTGAGTAGGGTTCCACTGTACTTGTTACAACCAGCACTGGGCTCTGGGAACCAGTCCTGGTTCTGGAATTACAGGGAACAAAATTGCGTAGGGTTCCCGTGTAACTCCCAGAACCAGCACCGGACCCTTTCTTGCGGGGGGCTGATGCCACAGCCAGGGGAGCCCTATCACCGGGCCCCCCAGTCGCAGCATCAGCCCTGACCGCTAGTCAGGCCAGGGGCCCCTGGGGAGTTGGGGACCCCCCTAATGAAAAGGTTCCCCTCTCCAGGGCACCCCTAGCCTAGGTTGATAGCCCGGATCTAACCTCGTAACCCCTGGGCGGTGGGTGGCGGGTTGATAGTGTAGGTGTAGTGCATTTTATATCGTTTTAAATATTGTCTGTTGCTGTGGAACTGCAGGTCCCAGCAAGCCTCCCCCGCATGCTGGTACTTGGAGAACCACAAGTACCAGCATGTAGGGCATTAAGGGCCCACTGGTACCTGTAGTTCCACTGCAAAAGCAATATTATAAAAAAAAGACAAACACCGTACACAATATAATTTTATTAAACATACATGCACTCACACATGTACACACACACACATGTACTCATACTCACCTATGTATCCCTGTAGCATCGGTCCACTTGTCCAGTAGAATTTCCATTCGGTACCTGTGGGAAAAAAAACATACTCACCTTCTCCTATGCGTGGTTCTGTCATCTTCGTTCCAAAGTAGGCATCCAAGGTCTTCTTAAAATAAAAAATGAAAACCGCGAACCATGCAACTGATAACAACCAGGATGGTTGTTATCTCCTGAATGAAGAGCTCAGAGACGGCTCTAGCCTTTGTAGAGCCGTATCTGAGCATTCATTGGCTGAGAGAGGTGAACCCCCGCCTCTCTCAGCCAATGAACGGCTCCTCCATTGAAGTCAATGGAGAGCCGCAGGGTAACTAAACTTTACTTTGTGGTTCCCATCATTGACTTCAATGGAGAAGCCGTTCATTGGCTGAGAGAGGCGGGGGCTGACCTATCTCAGCCAATGAACGCTCAGATACAGCTCTACAAAGGCTAGAGCCGTCTCTTAGCTCTTCATTCGGCAGATAACCAGGATAGTTGTTATCAGTTGCGTGGATTGCGTTTTTAGTTTTTTGATTTTAAGAAGACCTTGGATGCCTACAGGGACAAGTGGACCAGTCCTGGTAATATAGGTGAGTATGTGTGAGTGTGTATGTATGGATTAAACTTTTACTTTCATGGTGTTTGTGTCTTTTTATTTATTTTTTTTACAGGTGAACTACAGGTACCAGTGGGCCCTTACTGCCCCGCATGCTGGTACTTGTGGTTCCCCAAGTACCAGTATGCGGGGGAGGCTTGCTAGGACCTGCAGTTCTACTGTAAAGACAATGTTTATACAGTGTATTTTTTACACCACACTTACACTATCAACCCGCCGAGGGGTGGCGGGGATAGCCCCGGGCTATCAGCCTAGGGGTGCCCTGGAGAGGGGGGATCCCTTTATTGGGGGGGTCCCCAACTCCCCAGGGATCCCTGGCCTGGGCTGACTAGCGGTCAGGGCTGATGCTGTGGCTGGGGGGGCCTGGTGATAGGACTCCCCTGGCTGTGGAATCAGTCCCCTGCTAGAAAGGGCCTGGTGCTGGATCTGGATCTTACAGGGGAACCCTATGCAATTTTTTCCCTGCAAATCCAGAACCAGGACTGGTTCCCAGAGCCCAGTGCTGGTTGTATTAAGTACAGTGGAACCCTACGTATTGTTTTCCCTGTACTTAAACAACCAGGACTGGCTATGAAAAGTCTGGGCTTGTTCTGTTTTAGGGGGGGACCCCACCACATTTTTTTTTTTTTAGAAATTAACTCTTTATAAGCATTTTACAGTCAGATACATGCAGGCATCTCACTGATGTATGCATGTATCTGTGTCCATCCGACCTGCTCATGCTCAAATCGAAAGCATGAAGCAGGTCTATTCATGTGGGGATTTGAAGGTCGATTTTGTGCTCGATTTCAAATCGAATGATAGTAAATAAGGGATTTGTGTTGAGTCTATGTAAAAGTACCGATGTTTTTCCGATGGTCAATTTGAGTAAAATTCGGTTTTACATTAGATTTGGCCTTTAGTAAATACCCAAATTCAAAATTGGATGCAAATCGAATGCCAAATCACTCAAAATGCAAAATCGAATGTTAGTAAATATACCCCTAAGCGTGGTTCCATGCCCATACAGTCCACAAAAAGAAGACATTTGTCCCATTGCGGGCTTGCTTTGCTCACCACAGGTCTATGACCACGTGTATAGTAGGGAATGACGTTGGACAGTAACTAATGACGTCAGGGTACAAATACTGAAGGGGTCCTATCCACTACCCTTCAGGGAGTCAAGGAGATTGTTACCAGCGGGGAGAGTTGGCAAGTATTGGCTGCCCCAGGTTGGAGTGCACCCTACATTTTCATGTCTCCATTTTGTGACAGCTGCAGCCGGCAGGATATGTCCTGGCATGTAGTTTCCCAGCAGCTGAAGAGACACATATCAGTGCATAATAAATCGACCATGTATATCAGCGCTCTATCCTCTTACTTTGCGTGTATAACTACTAGTAACTAGAAAACAAGTACCGCTAAGTTTTGTGGCGGCCATTTTCTTGGAGACAACAATACGTGGAATCTTGAGTAAGTCTGTTACGGCAAAATGTCTCCCGTCGTGGAGAGGAAGCGCTAGAGCACGAATAGCTGACCGGCCATTGGCTGCCCAGTGCCGACGCTGTCTAGCGGCCACGCCTATCAGCCTGGCGTTGTTTTGAGAAACGGTCCAATCGCGTTTTGAGTTCAGGTAATCCTGTGATTCCATTGGTGCTCACGTTGGGCGGGGCGTGTGCCAGCTAACCGCCGCCAGGTTTGAATTCGAACTAAAAAAAACTAAAACCAGATTGTACGGTAACGTGAGAGGAGCGTACTACTGAGGGTGAGTGCTGGCTGGGTATATCCCGGCTGTACGGATGAGTGCTGGCTGGGTATGCCACGGCTGTACTAGTGGGTGCTGGCTGGGTATGCCACGGCTGTACTAGTGGGTGCTGACTGGATATGCCCCGAGTGTACTGGTGGGAGCTGGCTGGGTATGCCCCGGCTGTACGGGTGAGTGCTGGCTGGGTATGCCCCTGCTGTATGGTGCTGGCTGGGTATGCCCCTGCTGTACTGGTGGGTGCTGACTGGGTATGCCCCTGCTGTACTGGTGGGTGCTGACTTGGTATGCCCTGAGTGTACTGGTGGGTGCTGGCTGGGTATGCCCCGAGTGTACTGGGGGGGTGCTGGCTGGGTATGCCCCGGCTGTACTGGGGGGGTGCTGGCTGGGTATGCCCCGGCTGTACTGGGGGGGTGCTGGCTGGGTATGCCCCGGCTGTACTGGGGGGGTGCTGGCTGGGTATGCCACGGCTGTATTGGGGGGTGCTGGCTGGGTATGCCACGGCTGTACTGGGGGGTGCTGGCTGGGTATGCCACGGCTGTACTGGGGGGTGCTGGCTGGGTATGCCACGGCTGTACTGGGGGGTGCTGGCTGGGTATGCCCCGGCTGTATGGGGGAAGTGATACCTTACTAGTAACTCCTGGCTGCACCAGCTGGTGTCTTTCCTAGTATTAATGCACCATGTAGTACTATTTACCCAATCATTGTATATACAGTGTGGTAGTGATAGTCTGTGTTACCTGTATTGCCCTTTTACTTCTGTTTGTTTCTTTTAGCTCTTAATGTGCTCAGTAAGGATACAGATGTGTGTAGTAGTGTATGTGTGTGTGTGTGTGGGGGGGTGCTAATGTACGGGTGATGGTATTCCCATTGATGGCGCAGCACCGATGCTACACCATTGATGGCTTTAATCTGCTCATGTGTAGCATTCAACCGTTGATGGTTATATTTATATACTGTATACAGACATGTCCTCATACACTATTGCTGCAGTCACGCCGAATATACCTTCTCTGAACGCCATGGTCCCCTGTGACTTGGTTTGCGTAGAGTGTATTTTTTGCTACTATGCGTCTTAGTTGTAATCGGATATGACAGCCCACTTCCCAAGACTGCACTGATAATTAGATATGACACCTGTATACATCTTCCCTGTCTACCCCATCTGTGTCACTCCCTCCCTTAAATAATGTAAGCTCTTTTGAGCAGGGCCCACCACCTTCTTGTGCTTCTACCTACTGTAATTTAATTAATCACTTACTCCCCACTTGGGTAATTGACCACTTTTTTCCAAAAACCGCTCAAATTGTCAGTTTCTTTTATGATTGAATTAGGTCAAGAACATAATTTTAAACTTATCCATCACTATTTTATTTGAAATTTTTTGTGTTAAAAAAACCACAATATACCATAAAAATAGCGATTTTTATGTTATACTGTAGTGATGGCCATTGACATCTGTACCATCGATAGTTCAAGCCATCGTTAGAAGCCATCAGTTGTTTAGCGATTGGTCGAGGAGATCTGTGTAAACCACAACTGCCGATGTTTCCTAAACATCGTTTGAGGGTTGCCATTGATGGTGCAACATTGATGCCCACCAGCAATGGTAAACTACTTTTCAGTCAGACCATCGATGGTTTGCAAACCATCGATGAACTGTTGCCAATATATATATATGCACACACATATATATCTGCTGTTGCTTTCACAGACCTATGCGCCTAATCAGCCATGTGTGATTCGTTTATTCCGGAGTGCCGCCATGTGGATTACACACGTACGTGTGTATATGTGTGTGTATGTATATTTGCATCGGTCCGGCACTCACCACTTAATATTTCACCTTGCCCCCATGCCTTCCTTAGTAAGAGGCATACCAACAATTCGAGGCGGCACTGAAGGTCTTTATCCTGCTTTATTGAAACACACCAACGTTTCAGGGCACCAGCCCTTTTGTCAAGGTTATACAAAAATTAAAACCAAACTCTTACCTTAAATAGTCACCCAGGTGTTTCTAGTGAAGTCCGGGCAGCGCGCTCTCCCACACGCTGCGGGCGGCGTCCCATTCTGATGACGCGGTTGCTCAGCGCCGCCACTGGTTACCTAGGCAACCACACGTCATCAGTATACAAACATTTACTCCTTAGTGCTACTAAGTGTCCACACACTTCCACCACCACTACGTAATCCTACTTCACACCCATCTGGGTTACATGGTAAAATCAGCAAGTTATATGAAATGCATAAAGTTACAATCATGTCATATTAAATTATACCACATATGTCTATAGATACTCAACATGCATCTCTAAATCGCTGTTGCTCTTATACCATAATTAATTCTACTGCATATATCTATAGAAGCTCAACATGCATCTCATAATAGATGTATCTATCCACATAGAAATCAATATTCATGTGTGTATATATATATATATATATATATATTTACCAAATTACCAACACTTAGAAGATATAAACCAATCAATTACCATGCCATATTTAACCATAAAGCAATACATGTATTTTATAATGAGTTCCGACAGATCTTATCATTAAGACCCTTTGGTATTATCGTATCCAGTTCTATAATCCATTTTGCTTCCATTCTCAATAGTCGATTACCTCTATCACCACCACGTATCAGGGGAGGCACATGATCAATAATTATATGTCTCAATTGTGATATATTGTGCCCTCTCTCCGCAAAATGCCGCGCAACCGGCTGATCATTTGCTTTACCAGTCAGAGCTGATCTGATGGCTCCACGATGCAGCGCCATCCTTTCCCGCATCGTTCTGATGGTTTTACCCACATAAGCGAGTCCACACGGGCATATTATCATGTATACAATATGATTCGTGGTACATGTTAATACATGATTGATTTTATAAACAGTATTTTTATGTGGATGTTTAAATTCTTTATCCACTATCATATTACGGCAGGTTGTGCAATGGAGACACTTATAACATCCATTTCTTTTTCTCACAAATGTAGTCTCATCCACAGGATGTATATTATGTCCAGTTATGTCAGTATGTACAATACTGTCTTTTATATTGCGGCCTCTAAGAAAGCATGTCATCGGTCTATAACTCTTTAAACCAGGTAAACTCACATCTGTGGCTATAATCGGCCAGCATGCCTTACTTGCATGCTGAATCACTGGACTTGCAGTGGAGAGATGATGTTTCCATGGAATAATCATTTTATCTTTTTTCACTGAAGGTTTTAGTAGTTGACTACGATCAATCTTCATGACTTGAACTTTTTGTTGTTTCAATTGTTGGATATTGTATCCTCTGTTGATAAATTTGTCAATAATTGCATCAATCGCTGCCTCTGCCTCTGTGGGATCACTTGTAATGCGTATTGCTCTGAGCATTTGAGAACGTGGAAGCCCCCTCTTCAATGCTGCAGGATGGTGGCTAGCTGCATGCAGTAGATTATTTCTGTCAGTAGGTTTACTATATATGTTGGTTTTAATTACACCTTTATTAATACCTACTTCAACATCCAAATAATGGATTTTAGTATAACTAAATTCATAAGTAAGCTTAATAGTGGATTGTCTGTTGTTAATTTGTTGCATCAATTTGATCAATAGCTGTTCACCCCCAGTCCAAAACATAAAGATATATATATATATATATATATATATATATATATATACACACACACACACATTATAATACATTTTTATATATATAATTTGATTATGGCCTGGCCCCTTATAAAAATGGGCGTTATGGAGGAGGAGGAGGAGCGGCTGATGCCGGAGGGAGTGGCCGGATATCTAGAACGGCGGCGGCTACCAGAGCCTCTGCTGCTGTCTCTACACAGCCAGTGATCACTGCTGGAGCCGGACCCATAGCACAGCGACGGCTACCAGAGCTGCTGCTTCTGCTCAGCCAGTGATCACTATGTGATCACTGTTGTGCTGGAGCCGCAGTGGGATGGTGTTCCGCTGGCGGCTCCGATACATAGCAGCTGCGGCTACCAGAGCCGCCGTTGCTGCTTCTATACAGTGATCACACTGATCACTGTGTCTTCCCGGAGCCGCAGCGGGAGGGTGTTCCGCTGGCAGCTCTGATACATAGCAGCAGCGGTGGCTACTAGTGCCGCCGCTGCTTCTCATTGAAGGGGGTGGGGCCGGCCGGGCTGCCCGATCACTGCTGGCCACAGTGATCGGGGTCACAGCAGCAGCCGGGAGGGGGGTGCCGATAGTGCCCGATCACTGTGGCCAACAGTGATCGGGACACAAAGGAGGAGGAGCCGCGGGTGTAGAGGGACCAGAAGGTCCCTCTGATATAGGCGGCAGTGGGAAGATTAGCTTCCCATAGCCACCTAGTGGCCATTTCTGTCTGGTCGTATCAGATACGACCATGTCAGGGAAAGCCCAGTCTGGTCTGGTCGTATCTGATACGACCATGCCAGGCAAGTGGTTAACACCTGGCTGCTTATGTGGGTGTAATGGTTGTTAATATAGCAATGTTTATTGTACATGCCCGTGTCCTGCTTTTTATTGTATGTCACTGGTTACTTGTTTGTTTATGTACTATGTAAGGCGCTGCGGAACACTTGTGGCGCCATATAAATAATGATGATGATGATGATGATAATCTGTGTGCACCTGCCTCTGAATCTGTATACGGGGTGTTACGATGCAGCAACCATTGTGTCGCATGTCAAAGCAATCAGTGCAATCGTATGACGCTGTTTTGTCACAAGGGATTGCAAATAAGGCGCCTATTTGAGCGAAAAAGATGGTACACTGCTCAGCGTGGCTCACTTACGTGGTATGAGGACACATCTGTACACTACAGTCAGTGCCGCAGAATACCGTGTTTCATATTGCTCTTTGGAAGCAGTTTGGGAATATTTCGTCTGTATCGCAGTCTCTAGATGATTGGTGCCAACCATTTCTGGTTTGATCCCATATAGTCCAGCTAATAGGACTAGTACGGAGGTAATACACGTAGCTTGTTGTCGTGGGACGTTGGTGGCTTCCCGGAGTGTCTTAGTGCTGGTAGTTGGGGGAATAGTGCAGGTCTTGTCCCTCTGGTACAGGTATGGTAGAATATCCTGGGTAATAACTGGTAATCTCCGGCTACCTGAGTGTATACAATCATTAATTATGCACATGGAGTGTGTGGGTCACCCGTGAAATGTTCTCTCTCGTGATATATGGAGTTGTCGTATATACCCAGTATGCTCCACTAATCTTCATTGCTATTACACTGGAAGTTCCCCAGCTCTTCCAGGCCTGTGAGCCCCAGTGCCTAACTTCCTACTTATGACCTGTAACCGTGACTGACTGTTCCCTCTCCCACCCCTCCTGATATCCCTCACCAGTAATAACACAGGGACGTGAGAGGTCTTCTCATCAGCCATGGATTCATCTTTTTGCCTAGGTGGCCCTTATGCTGGTCCTGTGATGATCTGATGCTTCTCTGTGAAGCTCATGAGATCCGTCAATTATGTTAACTGCTGTCCATAGACCCCTATAGATAAAATTATGCTAAATAAGCTTTTGTGTGTAGCGATAACCTATTCGGGCATACATAACCCTGCAGCTGTGAGGGGTGTTTTACCTCTGTACTTTAGGTGTTCTATGTTTTTGTAATCTTTTTTTTTTTTTTTTTTTTTCCTTTTTAGTAAGAAATTTGAATATGGAGGATCTGACGGGAAACAAGTTACAGCACGCAAAGATGTCTCGTCTGCCTGTTCCTCCCAGCAGAAAGAGGCCTTTGTGTGATGAGATCCAGAAGGCGAGTATAAAGAACATAGTGGAGGTGCGTTTCATTATTACGTTGTCTTTCGATCCATGAATTGCGTGGCCAGCTTGCCTGTCACAGCCAGGGCAGGAGATCTATATACTACAGCGCACATGCACAAATAAAAACGTTGTATCTTGTCCCCTCAGAAACGTATTAGAGTTTCATCCCCAGAGGCAGCGACTGGAAAGAATCGTGCGGCGGTGAGCATTGCCACCACGAGGCACCGTCTGGCCCCTCCCGCAGCTCTTCCTAAGCCGCCAGTCATCGGTATGTAACAAAATGTTAAGAATATGGTTTCCAAGTCAAGTAGTTTTCAAGCTTCATGTTTTCCAATACAGATCCAGTCCTCATTATGAATCTTTTCAAATAACTGCACTTTACAAAACCCCTATACTTGGAGCATCCCTGAAATAAATACTTTACATATATTCTGTTTAATTGCTATTCAAATGCACGAGAGTGTAAGGTGTAAGTTGCTGTGTGAAACGCGTTGTAGCATGATCACATTGGGATAATATTCTGTATGCTCATACCTTCCATACACACATCTAACTGGGGGAGCAAAGTTCTTGTGCATATGAGCCCTAATATAAGCTTTTATTTGGTGATGTAGAAAAAGGGATGATGAGTGACCTGCAAGTTCCTGTGGTTCAGTGTAGTAAATTTACTTACGATACTAACTTCTGATTGGCAGGTCGGCAGTCTCTCCAGGTCCTACAGTCAAACAGGGGACACACTGCAGGTAAATGTTCACTGTGATTATATGATTCACATTGTGTTAGTTGTTTGGCTTCTGTGCAGTATGCAGCAGCATGAGCAAAGTTTATTATGGTGTAAGTTTCAGCTATGCTTTCTCATGTCTTACATTGGCTCTGTCTCTAAGAGTTTGGACACTAAGGTAAACGTGCCTTGCTTTGCACACCGCCTTCACTGACGGACTGTCTAAAAACGCCCCTGTACCAGTCACTGCAGTAGCAACACCCTGTAAACGCATTTCTTCTTTTTTTTCCTTTTTTTGTTTTATTATCTTCTGAGTTGACTTCTTTTCACCCCTTCTTCACCATTGTCTGGATTAGCCAGGACACTTCTGCCTCTGCTGACCAGCTGATGGAGGGGGCTCTTGGCTGGTACCCCCTTCCCCTCCCTTCTCAGTTGGCTGAGCGAGGTTAACGTCTACATGCACGAGGTGGTGCTTTTACTTTCTGGTCTACGAATAGTCAACCAGGTGATTGGCACTCTTCCCCAATATTAAGTCTCTAAACAGAATAATCAGACCAGCTGTCGCTCCTTTTGCACCCGGTTCTGTAGTTAGGAGAGTGCAGACTCGCTCTCTGGCACAGGCAGTAGTGGATTGTACCCTTTTGTTTGCCAAACCCACACTGGCTTTGTAGTCCAAGAGACTAAGCTACAAGCGCAGCTGTACATGGCACTGACCGCTTATATTGGAAGGATTTCCGTTGTCTAGGTATAGTTATACCTAAATAACATGTAGTGTGTGTCCTTCTACCAGTGATGATCGGTGAAAGGGTCCTTTCTAACCACCTTAATGTTTTTCTCTTTGCAGCTGCTATGACTAAACCCAAAGCTACAGCCCCAGGTACGATGACGTATTTATGCACAATCCAGATCTCCTGACTCTTACACCACATACAATCCATGATTTGAACATAGTATCTCACCAGCTGTGTTGGGTCTTTTAGCCAGTGCTGGATATTATCCATTGCTGTGCAGTCTAATTCATGGTTTTCACTCTGTCTTGATGAACTATTGTTGTGTGACCCCAAAGAAGAGTCTTGTAGAGGGTGACATAATGGTGACTTTTTCCTGCTGCTTTAATATTGCTGGTACAGATCCACCGATCCCATGTAAATTTTATTAATCCAGTGCACAACGGGTGTAATAGACCTAACACTGAGTAGATTACACGGGCCTGTTCTGTGGAAGCAGCAGACACTCATCTACTGCTACTCTGCGGAGACCCTGTTATCTGATGCCGGCAGGCTGCGAGACACAATGTACTATAGATCTGCTGAGCTAATTCTTATTTTAATTTGGTATTAATATAATTGCATGCTCACACACCCCACCTTTCTTGCAGTTTGACTTGATAGTTTAATAACTTGATATCGCTTGTTGGTGGGAAATCATGTTATCTCCAGATGGTCGTTTCACTGATCAATGAACGGGGTTGCTCCTGGCTTTAATATATCTTGGACAGGAGATGACCTCTGCGTCCAAATCATTATTATCTGACACCTGTTATTCTAGGGCCAGGCACCCTGCAGTGTTCTACCAGTCACTTGTTATTGATGGTGATATTGCTGAGTGTGCTGCCTGACTTTATCCTCCTCCTACAACTGTTGTCTTAGTGGACTGACCCCGGGCTTGTAGTAACTGTTGTTTCTCCATCCCACAGCTCATGAAGCCAGTACAGGTAACAGGAAACGCGCCGCCTGGGACCTTAAGGGCCAGGTTAACGACATGCGGGGCAAAGTCTCAACTTTCAAAGGCAAAGTGCAGACTCTGTCTGGGGAGAATGCTCGTCTCCAGACCACCAAGGAGCAGCTGCAGACTAAGGTGGAGGCGCTATCCAGTGAGAACTCCGAGATCAGCCGGCAGCTGTGGTGAGTGGAAGCCTGTCGCAGTAATCCATACACTTCTTACAATCCCCACTAAGGGACAGTCATTCCTAATAATGGAAGAATAACCAATTATGCATTCAGACACTTCAGCATTGCAGATTTGCAATTTGGGATCTTTAGAGTCCCTACCTTTAGTGGACTTGTGTTTGTTTGCACGTGCCATCCTGCAACTTTTACGAAACACATTGCTTTGTCATTCTACCTTGATATGAATCCCTATTTAACTTCTGGCATTTAAATACCTAATGGACACATTTGTGATTATATGCAGTACCCATTGGCATTAACCATTTAACTGACTAATTATTTTTCCAAAATTGTCGCTTTCTTTCTTTTATGGTTGAATTGGGTAAAGAACATAATGTTAAACTTATCCATCGCTATTTTATTTGAAAAAAATTTTAAGCACCGTATACCATGAAAATAGCAATTTTTATGTTATACTGTAGTGATGGCCATTGACAGCTGTACCATCAATGGTTCAACTATCGTCAGAGGCCATCAATTGTTTAGCGATTGGTCAAGATCTGTGTAGACCACAACTGCCTGTTTCCTAAACATCGATTGAGGGTTGCTATCGATGGTGCAACATTGATGGCCACCAGCAATGGCAAACGACTTGTTTTCAGTCAGTTGCCATCCCTAATCAGAGGCTGTGCGATATCTATCGGGGGGGGGGGGGGGGGGGGTGTAAAAAAAAATAAATATATATATATTTATTTAATTGTTTCTTATATAGCGCAGCATATTCCGTTGCGCTTCACAATTGTAAGCATTACTAGAACAAAACTGGATAATAACAGACAGATATATAGGTAGGAAGGCCCTGCTTGCAAGCTTACAATCTATAGGGAAATAGACATTGATACACAAGGATAGGTGCTATATATTGCAATTTTGGTCCAGCCAGAATTCACAGTTTCTTGGTTGGCTGCATGATCCAGTCACACAGGAATGTCAACCAAATGTCATGAGGATGTGAGAGAAAGACGATGTGTGAGATTGTGTGTGGACTGTAAAAGGGGATGTAATTGGATATGGAAGCTATGATGGTTATGTGGGAGGTTCTGGGATCTGATAAGCTTGCCTGAAGAGGTGAGTTTTCAGGGAACGCTTGAAGGATTGGAGACTAGAGGAAAGTCTTATTGTGCGAGGTAGTTCATTCCATAGAGTGGGTGCAGCGCGAAGAAAGTCCTGTAACCGTGAATGGGAGCAAATAATGCGTGGAGATGAGAGACGCGGAGAGGTCGGGTTGGGAGATATTTTGAGATGAGTGAAGAGCTGTATGTTGGTGTGGTTTGTTTAATAGCCTTATGTGTAAGTGAAAGTATTTTGTATTGAATACGTTAGAAAACCGGCAACCAATGGAGGGACTGACAGAGCGGGGCAGCAGATGAAGAACGTTTCGCAAGGAAAATAAGCCTTGCAGCTACATTCCTAACGGATTGCAATGGTGATAGCCTGTTTTTGGGAAGACCAGTAAGGAGGCTATTCCAATAGTCAATGCAGGAAATAATAAGTGCATGGATTTGCGTTTTTGCAGTGTCTTGTGTGAGATATGGTCGAATTTTGGATATGTTTTTTTAGATGTATGTAACATGATTTTGAGACAGATTGAATGTGGGGAACAAAGGACAGTTCAGAGTCAAGGATGACATCTAGGCAGCGAGCTTGTGGGGCAGGGTGGATGGTCGAGTTAGCAACAGTGATAGAGATATCAGATTGGTAACTGTTATTGGCTGGTGGAAATATAATTAATTCTGTTTTAGAAATATTAAGTTTCAGGTGGCGAGATGACATCCAAGATGAAATTGCAGAAAGACATTCAGTGACACGGACCAATACAGATGGAGATAAATCTGGGGAGGATAGGTAGATTTGAGTATCATCCGCATACAGATGGTACTGAAATCCAAAAGAGCGGATTAGTTTGCCAAGAGAGGTGCTATAGATTGAGAATAGCAGAGGACCTAAGACAGAGCCTTGCGGTACTCCAACTGATAGAGGTAGCGAAGAGAAGACAGAATCAGAAGAACGAACAGTAAAGAGCGATCAGATAGGTAGGAAAAGAACCAAGAAAGAGCGGTGTCCTTAAGACCTAGGGATTGCAGTGTTTGTATGAGAAGAGAGTGGTCAACAGTCTCAAAAGCAGCAGAGAGATCTAGAAGATTTAGTAGTGAGTAATGGCCTTTAGCCTTGGCAGTGACCAGATCATTTACTACCTTAGTCAGTGCTGTCTCTGTGGAGTGTTGGGAACTTAAGCCGGACTGAAGTGGGTCCAATAAGTTGTGTGTGTTAAAGTGTGAGAGGCGGGTGTAGACAAGTCTCTCAAGTAGCTTGGAGGGGCATGGGAGCTGGGAGATAGGACGATAATTAGGGAGAGTGTTAGGGTCAGAATTTTGTTTTTTCAGAATGGGAGTAATCACTGCAGGCTTGAACAGTGATGGAAAGTTGCCAGTAGAGAGAGAGAGATTACAGATTTTAGTTAGGGTTGGGATGAGCACTGGAGACAGAGCTTTGCCGATTTGTGAGGGTAGAGGAGAGGTAATAAAGTAGGAGGATGAGAAGAGTGTAGATACTTCATCTTCGTTTGTGAGATCAAATGAAGAGAATGTGCCAGAGGGTTCAGATAGGGAATTGAGCAGGTCACTAGCTGAAGAAGAGCCTACTATTTCATTTCGGATCTTATCAATCTTGTCCCTAAAATAGGAAGCAAGATCTTGTGCACAGATAGTAGCAGGTGGTTTGGGTGATGGAGGGGTAAGAAGCAGTTTAAATGTATTAAAAAATCGCTTGGGGTTAGAGGCTTGAGCAGAGATTAGAGATTGGAAATATGTTTGCTTGGCAGTGTCCAGAGCAGTATGAGAAGAGTTGTAGATGGTCTTATATGTGAGGAAGTCACTTGGAGTGCGAGACTTTCGCCACTGACGTTCAACTTTACACGAGAGTTTTTGTAGATGCCTTGTTAAGCTAGAATGCCACGGTTGACGTCTAACTCTACGTGATGGGTAGCTGGAGCTACTTCATCGAGGGCTTTTTCTAGAACATATAACACTAAAATCTGCACACTTATACATGAGTCAAAACTTCAGGTGCCGGATCAAATGTGTTTAAAATAAATCCAAAGTCCAGAAAAGACAATCCGCACACCATTTTCAAATGCAAAAATGTATCATATTTAAAGATCCCAAACTGTATATTGCCAACAGATAAAATATTATAAAGTGCCATAGTGCAAAAGTACTCCCGACAGCCGTTTCTGTGCTAACAAGCACCTTCTTCCAAGGGCAGCGCTGCCCGATCACTGCTGGCCACAGCAGCAGCTGCGGCTACGTGAGCCGTGGCTGCTGCTTCTATGGCACTGCGCCGGGAGGGGGTTGCCGATGGTGCCAGATTACTGTGGCCAGCAGTGATTGGGAGAGGCAGCCATGCTTGCAGAGGGATCAGAAGGTCCCTCTGATGTAGGCGGCTGCTGGAAGATTAGCTTCCCACAGCCGCCTAGTGGGCATTTCTGACTGGTCGTATCAGATACGACCATGTCAGGGAAAGTCCTGCCTGCTGTGGTCATATCTGATACGACGGTGCCAGGCAAGTGGTTAAAGATGTCGTTGGCCATAGGTACCAAACAGAACTGCATGATTTGTTTTTAATTCATTACATTAGTTACCATGATTCTTGGTGCTTGAGTGTAATGCTTGTTACATCCTGTCACATAATGTGAAAGTCACAAGCGAAGACGCTCTCTGCGTGTTCTGTTGTCTCACAATGTATCTTGTGTTTAGTGATGTGACATCCAAGCTGCAATCTCAGCAGCAGAAGCTGACTGTCTCTGAGAAAGAGGTGCGGCGGCTCGCTGATCTCTGCCAGCGTCAGGAAGCGGAATTGGTTACCGAGAAGGGCACCGTAGAAGAGCTAAGGGCGGCCAGTCAGAGTATGACACAGCAGTTGAAAGACAAAGACGTAGGTTGAGATGAAAATTTTGTGTTGTACACTTGACCCATTCTTCTCATTGTGTGGCTTTTATCTTTCTCTGTTTTGTGACTTGGTCTTTAAGGAGGCCACTAGTTTGTATTGGAGTCTACAGCTACATTCTCACAAATTTTCTAAGGCTACAAAAATTGGCGGCTCCTCCTGTGTTTGTGGGATCGGTATATGTAGAAGTTACACTCATGTGTTTTGTTTCTAGGTTAAATTGATTTGTTTTGAGGGAGAACACTCAAAGCTGCAGACCCTGGTAAAGGAACAGTGTGAGGAGCTTGTTGCCCTAAAATCTTGTGTGGCAGAAAAAGAGACCCAGCTGTACATACTGGAGACAGAGCGCAGAAGATTACACAACACCGTGCAGGAGCTGAAGGTAAGTGGCCACAAGCACTGCACAGGATCTTGGCAATGCCGCATAAGTGCTTAACTGGCCTTCTAACCCGCCTCCTCCATCTCAGGGGAACATCCGCGTGTTCTGCAGAGTCCGACCAGCCATACAGTCCGAAAGCAGTCTACCTACTGGGCACATTGTCTTTCCCAGTGACGATGAGAGTGCCATTGTATTAACAAAGACTGAGGAGGTAAGCCATTTATTTCAGTTACGTCAAGGTCTCGCCATAAAATATTATAGCTCTAATGTCATTCTTTTCTCTTTCCCTCAGTCTCACGTTGGTCGGGAGAAGAGTCAGTCTGTAAAATATGACTTTAATTTTGACTGTATCTTCCCACCGTCAACCGGTCAGGCTGCTGTGTTTGAGGAGATCTCATTGCTGGTTCAGGTGGGTCCCTCTGCCACTTCCCTTACGTAGTGTTTTTAGCTGCGGCTTGGCACCACTAATTGCTGTATGTTCTCTCTCTATCCTAGTCGGCCCTTGATGGGTATCCCGTGTGTATATTTGCTTATGGACAAACCGGCAGCGGGAAGACTTACACCATGGAGGGTCCAGATAATGTCTCTGTGGATACAATGGGAATGATACCCAGAGCTATCTGGCAGATTTTCAGCAGTGCAGAGGAGCTGAAGACTAAAGGGTGGCAGGTCAGTGAGGTGTTGGTCTACTAGGTGTAATCATTCTGGTTACTAGTATACAACTCATTCTGATGACTGGAATCTCTTATCTCTTTGATTAGTACAAGTTTACGGCCAGTTTCCTGGAGATCTATAATGAGACACTAAGGGACCTGCTGGTAAACCGGCCAGACAAAAAACATGAATATGAAATACGCAAAGTCAGCTCGTCCAGCAGTGACGTCTATGTCACTAATCTGCGTTATGTGGAAGTTACTAGCGTGGAAGAGGTAAGTCTGATGGCTGGCAAATATTGGTCAAGACGTGATCACTTATTAAGGTCTTGCAGAGGAGACCAACACTTCCACATCAACCGAAAAGCCTCTTAGTGTGTTATAAAGCATATGAGACGTCCTATTGGACCTAAAGTACATTGCAGGGTGGGTCCAATGTCATGTATCTTAGGGATGCTTACTCCATAATCCTACTGGGAGACACTGGGAACATGGGCACTTTCCAAAGCTGCTCTTAACAGGAGAGTACGCTATGGAGTTGCTGTGTGCAACGTCTTCCGTTTAAAACTACTGGCTTTTTATGCAGAAACATTGAATCCTTAAAATATTCAGTGAAGGTGCAGAGAATCTGGTACCTGCTCCACACAGCTGCTCGTAGAATGTGCTTTCGTTTTCAGCAGCTGACGAATAACTGATGTAATTCACTTCGTAATCTTGCCTAGACAAAGACCCACCTTTTGTGGCACCAGAGAGGACCAATAGGTCAGCCCTTTAGTGATGGTCTTTCGTCCTATAGATCCTTGAAGCTCTGACTGCATCCAACAGGTAAAGGTTCCTTCCTCTTCCGAATACCCATCATTGCGTAAGGTCAGAATGACAATATCCTGATTTAAGTGAAATCCGGACATGGTTGAGCACCGAGTTAGTGGAGGAATGTCTGCTGGATGCATACACAGCAGCCTTTGTAAAGGAGCCAGATTCTAGTGAAAGAAGACTGACTGACAGGGATGAGATGTGGTCTTGGCTGAAGTCCTGTAAAAGTCCACACTACACGATAAGTCATACAATCATGGTTCCTGCAGCCACTCTGAGACCATCATGTAGTGTGTACTCACAATCTGTCATTTACACATCGTTCATCGCATTGTCCCATTTGATGTGTGGCTACATAACACAATATATCCGTGTCATCACCCCGCGGATCGTGCAAGTGCTTCGGCACGAAATATCGTATCGGGCCGTCACTTGATCATCGCGTTTTTTAAGTGTGTACCCAGCTTAAGTGTGAAACGCTGTGGAAATCCCTGGGAAGAAAAAAAAAAAAAGTAACCGGACCAAATGAAAGGTAGGAAACCCACAGGCGATGATAATTTACAGATCCGATTTATGCAATTTAGCCAAAATAAGCTTTCACAATGTTTTCAAGCACACTGTCAGAAAAGCCATTTTTCCTTTAGGACCATGACTGTCCCTGACTTAGACGAAGATACCACTTGTCTGTGTGGCACAAAGTTCTGAGCCAGATGGGCACCACTAGAACCTGTGGAAGCATTGCTATCAGGGTGGTGGTAATGGAAAATATTAGACGGCAATATCTGTCATCGAAATTTCATCTACAAAATACACCTTTTGGATTCCTTGTTCTTGATCAGTATCGCTCTAAATGTTTTAGTTCAACCAAGATGCCACCATACCAATATTCTGGCTGACTCCATTGGTCCATCACCTGTGGAACACTTTCAGATGAAGACTATTCTCCAGGGTTATCCTGCAGATAATCTACTTCCTGGTCCTCCGTGTGAGCTGGTTCTGCATTGCCCTTGAGTGGAACCGGGCAAAACGCGCACTCAGAAATGGGAGAACCTTGTCTAGAGAAGCCCTTTACTGAGCCATTACTAGGCTGGATTTCTGGTACTTGATGATCTGTTCCATGGCTTTTTTTTTTTTTTTTTTTTTTTTCTCATGTGCAAATTTTAATGGCTATGCCACACATTAGGAAAAAAATCAATCTTTTCTGTACTATATAACAAACATGGCGATCCCATATCGATCCAAAAGATTGACTGCTGATTGGCCACCCCTACACCTCCAGAAGAGCGCCCATAACTGCCATAATCTGTGTAAATACCCTCCCTGTGGGCACTTACAAAGGCTTAATTGCAACATGCTGATCTCTCCATGGTTCCAGTGTCCCCTATTTGGATGATGGAGAAAGGGTGTGGGTTTTTGTTTTGTTTTTTTATATATTTATTAATACTTTACTGTATTTTGTTAATTGCAGGTACTTGAACTTCTCCGGGCAGCAAAGACCAATCGCTCTGTGGCCAAAACTGCCCTTAATGATCGGTCATCTCGCAGCCATAGTGTTTTTCAGCTGAAAATTGAGGGGCAGAACCGTCTGAGAGACGTCCGGACATCATGTAAGTTGTGTATTAGGGCGTTTTCTAAGGCTGGGTACACACGTAAAGATTTTCTGTCCAATCATCCAACTAGTTGATTGGTTGGAATGAAAATCTGGTAACATATGGGAGTAACTGACAATCAGCAATTTCCTAAATGCCAGAAAACAGATGAAAATGCTCATCAGACAAGTTTGAACAAATTGTTTAGATCAAGCATTTAACAAACAGTTTTTGTCCATTTTCCGGCGTTAGGGAGCAAATTGCTGATTGTCATTTGCTTTCATCCCTTACCAGATTTTCATTCCAACAATCAACTAGTTGGATAGAAAATCTTTACGTTTGTATGGACCTTTATGTGCACATTGAATGTTCTGTCCTGGTTACATGACTATGGAATAGAAGCCGTCTGTAAGGAAGTATAAGAAGATCTCACACCGTAATCATGTATACATTCCCTTGTTATCTGAGCTATTTGGCCATTTCCAACCACTGCGGCTGCACCTTCGCTGTAAAAGCGACAATGTGAAAACTTCCAGCATCTGCAGCCTGCTCATGCACCGGAACTAGGAATGTTTACTGCCTACGATGTGCATTTGGTTTCTATTAACTTAAAAAAATGCTTGTTGTGAGTAAATGCATGGGCTGCGGAATTGCTGCCTCCCTGGGCGTGGCCAATGGCTGCTCTTTGTAAAGAGACTGTCATGCTTGAGAGAAGTGTTTGTTGGTATTTTCATATTGCCTACTCCACTATAATGGTGGTGGGGGGGAGGGGGTCAGGCTCCTGTTCTCACTGAATGTTTAGAGTACAATAACAGAGCAACAGTACACGCGGGAGCCGGACCTCTTTCTGCACTATATTCCGTCCCATGTGCTGTCTTCCTTCTGTTGCTTCTCCGGCAGTAACACAGGGAGGGGAGGACATGGCAGTGGGAGGCCAGACAAGTCTCAAACACTCACTGCATTTTGATCAGCGTGTATACTGGACATCACATTGGAATATAGCCCCTTAGTACATAAGCAGCAATTGCTGTCAGAACAGGATGTAGTACAGAATGTCTGCAAGTCAACAAAACCTTTTTCATGCATTTTTTTTTTTTAATTTAATCCTACCACTTTAATGAGCTGTCAACATTTTGCCTATTGACATTCACAATGTCGACAATTTAACTATTGATATAACGGGAGGACAATGTAAGCTACTTATTCCACTACTCTGTCTGTACTTTACCTCTGTTTGCACCCTATATGCTTGTGGCTTTGTATTGGAGAGTTTTTTTCATTCTTTCCAGCTGTCCTAAGCCTCATAGACCTGGCTGGGAGCGAGCGTCTAGATCGGTCGTTGTCTACAGGAGATCGGCTGAAGGAAACGCAATGCATTAATACGTCGCTGTCCACGCTAGGGATGGTGATCACCTCATTGTGTAACAAGGTAATCACATGGACGGCTAAGAGGATCACTTCTGATCTGTGCCTGGGGAAAAAGCCACATGTACTTCAGCCGACTGGACACAACATGGCTCCATATGGTATAAGGATGTCTGTGTGACTTGTTCCTTTTCCTTCCTATAGGATACACACATACCTTACAGGAATAGCAAGCTGACCTATCTCCTGCAGAACAGCTTGGGAGGGAACTCTAAAGTGTAAGTCGTGTGTTTCTGATGTGTCTGGTCAGTGTAACCCCTGCCTTTCTGGGGCGGGTGTGGTATGAAAAAAAAAAATTCACATTCAGGATGTCGACACCAGAATGTTGACTGGTTCTCAAATATCAGCAGTCAGAATGTCGCCATGGACAGTAGGTCATAGAAACATAGAATTTGACGGCACTTGGCCCATCTAGTCTGCCCTTTTAAACATGGCATGGTTAAAATGTCGACAGGTTCGTAATGTCGAATTTTTAGACTGACCCTCAAAATAACAAAAACTTACTGTCGACATTCTGGATTTAACGATGTAAATGTTGACATGAATATAAGAGCGACAAGAAAAATGTCTACTTTCAGAACCTGTTGACATTCTGCCCCTCTAGGACTTCTGACTTCCCACCTGTGTCACATGTGTGTAATATCTGTCATGATTACATCTTCCTGCACGTGACTGCTGACCCCTCATTCTCTCCCTTTTGCTTCCTTCTAGGCTGATGTTTGCCAACATTTCTCCCTTAGAGGAGAACTTTGCAGAGTCTCTGAACTCCCTACGGTTTGCCAGCAAGGTGAGAATGTGGCCTGGTTCAGGCGCTATTAGTTCTGTTCAGTATTTTTTGGAATCGGTGATTGGCTGCTATCAATGGACAACAATCAATCAATCAATCAATTGGCTGCAATCAATGGACAACGGTCAAGGCTAGATTATGAATCAACCGGCACTGACGTTACCCTTGAGTGGGTTTGCATGTCTTTTACATTGGTAGGCAGTGAAAATACATCCCGTTAATGTTATAGAAAGGGACCCAAATTCCAGCTTTGCAGGGGTGGTGAGTGAATCCCAGATCTTCCCCTGTAAAGCAGGTGAAGATCCATGGAAATGAGCTACCTACACCCCTATACTGTCCCTCTACAGTCATGTATGGTGGTTTCAGCAAGGTGTGCTTATTAATATAGTTTATGAAGATCTGGGATATGTTTCCAAAATATTCCCTTCCCACCAGCTAAGCGATTATTCATTAGATGATTTGGTATACCCGGAGTGAAGGAGACTATTTGGTAACTCTTTTTTCCTTTGTGTTACAGGTAAATGAATGTGTGATCGGCACAGCACGGGCAAACCGGAAGTGACCTTTTATAATGTTTTTATTCTGTATAGTACTGTTTGTCAGATATTAATTTTTTTTTTTGTTTTGAATAGATATTTGTACATATGTAAATATGCATGTGACTGTTTATTGTAAATCTAATATTCCTTATAAAGGTTTTCTCAATTGTAAGTGTTTTATTGTGCACTGTATAATTCCTTGTATATAAGCGCCTGACTTGTAGTGCGCGTTGCATTTGTATAGTGTTTTGTGCCTTTTGTACTGTGTACTCTGCATCCGTCCCAGTCTGCCGCCTTTCCCCTCTTCCCATACCGCTGACTCTATTATGTGTGCCGAGGTCACCGCCTCCCACAAGATCTGGAATCGGCATAATTATTCAAAAACTAGTTGCAAGAAAACATCCCGGAGACAACAAAATAATACAATAGTTACTTTGCTACTGTTCAAATATAGCTAATAATACTGGAAAGGAATGTGTATGAAATACCGCCGGCCTAACCCTAACCACCCCCTTCCCTGCTGCCTAAACCTAAGTCCCCCGGGGTGGTGCCTAACCCTCCCTCCCCCTAGCCTAACCCTCCCGGTGGGGGGGGGCCTAAGCCTAAGTCTCCCCCGGGAGCCCTAAACCTAAGCCACCCCCCTACCCGCGGCTGTCCACTCGCGGCACCCAGCATCACTACGATCAGGGTGCCGGTCTCCCGGCGTCGGGGAAATGCGGGCGTCTACATCTAGACGCCCGGCATTTCACCCTTGCCGGGATAGGCAGTCGGCTTCCCGATTGCATACCTACTGGAAACAATAATAACTTAACTGCTTGCCTGGCGTGGTCACATCAGATGTGACCAGACTGGGCTTTCCTCGATGTAGTCATGTCTGAGGCAACCAGTCAGAAACGTCCACTGGGCGGCTGATAGAAGATAATCTTCCAGCAGCCGCAATCTCAGAGAGACCTCCTGGATCCTCCCCAATGACTGCCGATCTCTGCTGGTAGAATGCTACCAAACTGATTATTCACTCAATAATTATTTCTTGGCTTGACTACTGCAACCTTCTCCTCACTGGCATCCCACGTTGCCATCTCGCTCCCCTCCGATCTGTTCTCAACGCTGCAGCTAGACTTAACTTCCTCTACCACCGTTCCACTTCCACTGCTCCCCTCTGCCAAAACCTGCACTGGCTCCCATTCCCTTACAGAATCCTCTTCAAGCTCCTCACTTTCACATACAAGGCCCTCTCTAACTCCACTGCTCCCTACATCTCCAACCTCATCTCCTTACATACTCCCTCCCACCCTCTCCGGTCGGCCAATGACTGTTGCCTGTCCTCTGCCCTGGTTACTGTATTTCACGCTCAATTCCAAGATTTTGCCCGTGCAGCCCCCCCTTCACTGGCATGGGCACGCTTGCTTGACCAGGCTCTCCCTGACCTTGCATAGCTTCAAACGTGCCCTGAAAACCCACCTGTTCATCAAAGCATACCCTTCCACCACATAACCATGTCACTCGCCCCACCCTCCTGCCTCAGCCATCTCTACCTTTACTTCATACCCTCAGGGTCCCCATCCACATACTCATGCCTTCTCATCTGTCTCCCCTAGATTGTAAGCTCCTAAGGGCAGGGTCCTCCTCCCTCCTGTTCTTTCAACCATCTTCTCTAGCACTTCAAAGACGGCCTTCACCTTCCCAGCTGTATTGTGTACTGAGAATTGTGGTGCGAATTGTTACTTGTGCTCTATTTATGTTTTGGTTACTGTATTGTACTGTCCTACTGTTGCGCTATGTACGGTGCTGAGGACCACTTGTGGCGCCTTTATAAATAAAATGTAAAAATAATCGCTGGACTGTAGTGAAGAATCATGCACTGCAAATACAGCCTGCCCTTATCGTATACCCAGTGGCTGTACAGACAGCAGTGTTGCTCCGCTTTACTGTACAACTGGCGGCTGCACAGGAGCAGCCGCTGGGATATTCCAACCTTCGTCCAGTGTGTGCTGCTCTGCAGCTGCCAGGGAGTGCCAGCCTGCCGCTACTGTGGATATCCTGTGGCTGCAGAGGAGCAGCTACTGGGGAAAACCAGCCTGACTCCACTACTCTATAAACATAGTAGCACCTCTTTCCCCTAGTCAGTCGCGATCATGACATCGATTTCCTGATACATTGAAAAAAAAAAAACAATTGCTAAAAAATTTCTATGAAGTCCAATTTTTTTTTTTTTTTTTTTTTAATGGTGTATTTAAAAAAAAAAAGTTAATTCCATCGATTAGTTTTTTTTACGGTGATCTTGTATCAATCAAGACTATTGATATGGGGCCTCTGATAAGGGATAGACCGTTATCCTAAATAGTTTTGAAAAGTTTTTCAAGTTCATGCTCAGTAACTAGGGTTAGTCATTGATGGTTTTCAAACCGTTTATAGGTGGTTTTTACACCGATGTAAAGTAATTATTGGCAGTGTTGGCACAATGGCTTGTGGTCTGCAGAATTCAACCATCGATGGCTAAACGATCAATGGCTTTCTAGCGATGATTGAAACATCAGCTGTTGATGGGCACCACTACAGTATACTTTTTACAAATTTCTATTTTTATGGTGTACTGTGTTTCAAAATAAATATCAGTAGTTTTTGTTTTAATAAAATTGTGTTGCATAAGTTTTTTTTTTTTTAATGGATTTTCTTGACCTAATTACAGAGATATGTATAGGTGTGTACATAGCCTAAGAGGTAGAAGTCTACCAACTTTGTAACCATTCTTGATAACAATATGGTATTAACCCTGGTAACATTGCACCTCCAGTCTTCTGCTTAAGGCTGAAAACAAAAAATTGTTCTGAGTGTGTTTAACACACAGGGCCGTATTCAATTACAGGCGAAAACCTGTTATTGGTGATAATTTATCGCCGATGATGTCATTTTCACCTGTTTACATTCTCCCCGTATTCAATTTCAAAGATTTTTCGCCGGTGTGAAAAGTCTTTGTCAAAAAAACGGGGATAACTTTTCCCCAGTGTTTTTGCTGGTGAAAAAAAAAAGTGCAGAATTGGGGTTTAGGGGTGCAGGCTTAAAAAAAATAGCCTGCACCCCTGGGAATGTCCCCTAAAATTGTGTTTAAAAAAAAAAATGAGGATACCCCCAAAAAATATTTTCAATTTGGGGTAAAAAAAAAAAAAAGGAACACACTGCTAAAATAGCTAATTTAATCCAGAGAGGTTTCAAAGTATGCGGCAAGTGTTTTCTTCAATGCGGGTGATAGTGGCAGGTGCATTTTTGCAGAATTTAAAAAAGAATTTTAGGGACTTAAATATGCTTGCACCCGTTTTTAAGTACCCCAAATTTTATGGGCATAGTTATTTTCCCGCCAAAAAATTGCTAAATGCTCTTCTGCATCGCATTCAAAGCCGCATTTATGCACCTGCCGCGGCTATTTAAAAACCTGACTTCCTTCAGCATGCAAAAACGGGGGTACCCATAGTGATCCCTCATGTCTGGACATCTTTAGGGGGGGGGGTCCAAGGATGATTTACCGCAAATTACCACATTTTTTCGCCGGGTCCCGTTTTCGCGTAAATGGAAATTTAATATGGGGATAAGCGATACTTTTCCGCCTGGAAAACAGGCGAAGGAGGCGAAAAGTCCAGCAGGCGAAAAAGTCTGGACTGTTCGCCTCAAATTGAATACAGGCCATTGTATCTCAGCATGATTATTGTAATATGCGTAGGCTACAGCAAAAAAACAAAAACTAGTATAGGGAGATGGGAATACAAATCGCAGTGATCTCATGAACACGCATCTAGGGTTCCCCATATTCCTGACACTCCTAGAGATCAGTTTCCTGCGTCTGACACATGGTGATATAAAAATAGGATCATATTTTATTTATTTATTAACAGTTTCTTATATAGCGCAGCATATTCCGTTGCGCTTTACAATCGTAAACATTAATAGAACAAAACTGGGTAATAACAGACCGATATATAGGTAGGAAGGCCCTGCTCGCAAGCTTACAATCTATAGGTCATATCGAGGCACATATTTATAAATTTTAAAACCCTTATTGAAAAAAATATATATACGAATAGTAACTGGGGAGTGGGACAGGAAAATAATATAATAGAACTGAAAGTACAAGAATCGTCAATGCTGAATGGATGCACAAATACTGCTCAATAAAAGCTAATGATCTATATAATGAGCAAGAAAGCATCTGTCTGTTCTTTATGCACGGCCAGAGTTTTGAACCCAACTACAAAATTTGACATGGTGGTGTAGTTTTCTAAGGATTCAATTTTTTTTCTAGGTTTGAAGAAATGTCAGGGCCGCACACATTGTTGCATGACCCCTAAAAAGGGGGATGCCTAAATTACGCCGATTCTGGGGCTGGCTCAAGTGGAAATTAGCAGTCTGCCAAAAACCTGTGTAAAAGCTACAAAAGTTTTCTTTTAATCTCACAGTCTGAGCAAGTGTCAAACTTTAGCACTCATGCTCGTTCATATTAAATCCAGAAGTTAGTACTTTTTAAAGTGACCATATATATATATTAGTTAGCCCTCTGTGTTTACATGCAAGGGCATAACTAGGACTTTGTGGGCCACATAGCACAGTCTTAAACTGGCCCCTCCCAAAGGTAAACATAAAACATACATTTGCTCCCACACAGCCCATTCAGGGTATGCCACACAGTAGTGATCCTTATACACATTATGCCAAGCAGTTGTAGTGCCCCTAACACATTATGCCACACAGTAATGCCCTTTACAGATTATGCCACATAGTAGTAGTGCCACATATAACATTTTCTACTTCAGGGTCCACAGGGTTGACCTTGGGGTATAGTTGGATCTGGATCCACGGGCACCACGCAGTTAAAGCTTTGCTGCTCCCAGGATGCACTTGGGTCTGTCCTCCTCTATACCCCGCCCCTGAGCCACAGCACCTCAGTTTTAGTTGGTGCCTGGCCTATCTTCAGAGCGGCAGCATCAGACTGTCCTTCTGGACGTCCACGCTGCCGCTCCAACAGCCCCGCTGGCGTTGCGATGCCAGTACTGATCTGGGGATCGCAGCGGGATCCCGGAGTCAGTACTAGCGTGGCTCCGGGACCTCCCACTGACTGCTGCTGGACGCACGGGGCCAGGTAAGCCGCGTGCAGCGCTGTGCGCGGGGGAACTAATGCAGACTTCACTGCCGGTCTCTGGGGACAGACCGGCGGCGCTAGTAGTGGCGGCCGGCTCCCCCTGCAAAGGAATACCCCGCGTGACCGCTGGACGACCAGGGAATAATTGCTGGAAGGGACCAGCGTCCCTGGGGTTAATCACTAGCCAGTGGAGGCAGCCTTCCCTGGTTTAGCGGCTCCTCCCCTCAGCCCAGCGCGCCTTCTCTCATGCGTGCTGGCGTCGCTGGGCTGTTCCTCCTGTGGCCACTCCTCAGAGCTCTCCCGGCGGCCATCTCAGTGGCAGCAACGCAGAACTCCCAGGCGGTATCAAGTGGACCGGTCCCCCTGCGTACCTCTCCCCTGTAAAGGACACTGAATCTGGGAGGTTGATTGTAGCTGAAGGTGCAGTGAGTATAACTTCCTGCATGGTATGTGACTTTTGCTAGTGCTGCTGTCTGTGCTTATTTCTACTTACTGTCAGCTTATACCTATCCCTTTCCTTCTACGGCCTGCAGTTGCGTGGGGAGGGGTGTTCTTTCTGTGTACCTCACTTATATAGATCTACGTATTTGTGAGGTCCGTCACATACAGTGGTGTGCTACACAGTACCATATTGTGGGCTGTTTGTGTTACATACGTGGGAGTGGGTGGGTGTTATACGCCTCACCTCTTTTCGGTGATACACTTTTATTGCAAAAGTTATTGTGTCATGTCTGATGAGGAGAATGAGCGCTCCGTGGCTCCTGTGTTGTTTTCCTGCTGGCGCTGTTCGGCATAGGTTGATGGGGTGGATTTGTCTCAGGACGGTCTGTGCAGGCGATGCCAGCTGGTACCTGGTCCCTCTAAACCCCCGGTGGCGCAGGATCCTCCTTGGGCGATGTTTACACAAGTGCTGGCGTTGATCTCTGACCGGCTTGCGGTCCCTTCTAGGGCGTTGCCCCAGCCTACCATCCCCCGTTCCCCGGGTGTTACGCATCTGGTGCAGTCTCTTCCCGGGTCTCAGACTGTGGGTCCTTATGCGAGATTGCCTGTATACGTGCAGTCTCCCACGGTGACGCGGCAGTCAATGGTACCCTTTCAGGGGTATCCCCAGACGGTACTCCCTCCCTGGGTGGATGTCCTCTCCAGCTCTGTTCAGAGCCTGGCGGCCTCGTCATCGGCTTTTTAGTCAATGTTGCACAGTGATTTGCCCCCAAAGGCGTCCAAGCGACCCATTCCGGCTTCACTGGCGGCGCAGGACACGGACATGTCATCGGATGACCGAGAGATCAATGAGGACTCTGACTTGGATGCCGGGGCCCAGGAGGTGGAGGCTAAGTCCTCCATTAATGTGCCGGGGCGGTGCGGGCCATCCTTCATATAGAGGAGGATGCGCTGGCTCCCAGGTCGAAGTACCCTAATTTTAAAAAGGCCAAAGTAGCTTCAACTGTTTTTCCCCTGTCCGACCAGTTGACGGATCATATGGCAGGGGCCTGGCAGTTGCCCAGCAAGAGATTCCAACCGCAGAAACGGTTGGCTTCAAACTATCCTTTTCCTGAGGCTCATTGCAGGAAATGGGAAACTCCGCCTGCTGTGGATTCCCATGTCACCCGCGTAATTAAAAGCGCTACATTGCCCTTACCGTCTATCTCCTCCATGAAGGATCCCACGGACAGGAAAGTGGAGACTTGTTTAAAGTCTATCTACTCTCTGGGGCTGTGGCCCGTCCGTCCATGGCCATCTCTTGGGTGGCTAAGGCCATCGAGAGCTGGGCCAACGCTTTGTAGGATACCTTTCCGGATGATGCTCCGGATATCCAGAGAGCGTTGATAGGACAAATGAGGGATGCGGCTTCCTACATTGGGGAAGCATCGTTAGATGCAAGCCTGCTGATCTCTAGGGTGTTTGCTGCAGCTGTGTCGGCGCGTCGGTCCTTGTGGCTGCGGTGTTGGAGAGCTGACGCAGACTCCAAAAAGGGCCTTGGAGGCCTTACCTTTTAATGGAGAGTTGCTTTTTGGTCCAGACTTGGACAAAATAGTGGATACTCTGGCTAAGTCCAAATCAGCCTTCCTCCCTTCGGCTTCTGCACCTACCAAAGTACGGAGCTCTGCCTTTCGGGTTCAGGGCAAGGCCAAAGGTCAGTCCTTCCCGAGGCAGTCGGCGACCAAGACCGCCTCTAAGCCCAAGAAGCAGGCCTGGAGTGCCAGGCGCCCTTCTTCCAAGCAGGAAGTGCCTTCTGCCTGATGGGAGTGGGAGGCCGACTTCTTCAATTTGCCCAGTGCTGGCACAATACCACCACGGATGCCTGGGTTCGAGAAGTGGTCTCCCAGGGGTACGCCCTGTCTTTTCGGCACAGACCGCCCCACCAGTTTTTCTGCACGAGTCCTTCTCAGGACAAGACCAAGGCTTTACAGATTCAGGAGGCTATAGAGTCCTTGCTGAAAACAGGGGTCATTGTTCCCGTTCCTCAATCACAACGAGGGACGGGGTACTATTCTACTCTGTTTCTGGTGCAGAAACCCAATGGTTCTCATCGCCCTATCCTCAATTTGAAGTCTCTGAACAAATTCCTCAGAGTTCCCAAGTTCAGGATGGAAACGTTACGCTCCATCATTCTGGCGATGGAACCGGGGGATTACATGGTGTCCCTGGATATCCAGGACGCCTACCTCCATGTTCCGTATAGCACCTTCGCATCAGTGGTATCTGAGGTTCGCTATCCTTCAGCATCATTATCAGTTCCGGGCGCTACCCTTTGGCCTCTCCACGGCACCGAGGGTATTCACAAAGGTTATGGCAGTCATGGCCGCACATCTTCGGAACCAGAATGTACGGCTGCTGCCGTATCTGGACGACCTCCTGTTGCTGGCAAGCTCCCCGGAGGTACTGCTTCAACATCTCCACCTGACGATCGCTTGCATGCACGCGCACGGGTGGTTGATAAATTGGAGAAAGTCCTCCTTGATTCCATCACAGCGGAGCCCTGCTGGATTCTCATCAGCAAAGGATCTTCCTGACTCCGGAGAAGGTCTCCTCCCTACAGCTGTGGATACACAGTTGCCTGAGCAGTTGCCGCCTGTCAGTCCATTCGGCTATGAGAGTTCTGGGGTCCATGGTGTCGACATTCGACATGGTGGAATTTCCCAGTTCCATTCCCAGCCCCTGCAGGGGCTGATTCTATCGGAATGGAACGGGTTACCTCACCGGAACCGCTCTCAGATGCTGGTGTTGTCCCCGGAGGTTCGGCAGTCTTTGGCTTGGTGGCTTCAGACAGCTCATCTGGTCGAGGGGGGGCGCCCTTTTGGATCCCGGACTGGGTCCTGCTCACGACTGATGCCAGTCTCCGGGGTTGGGGGGCAGTGACCGGCTCGTTGTCACTTCAGGGTCGTTGGTCTGCGGAAGAAGCACTTCTCCCCATCAACATCCTGGAACTACGGGCAGTATACAGGGCCCTGCAGTCGTCCGGCCCCGCTCTTCACAGAAGGGCGGTTCAGGTGCAGTCCGACAGCGGCACCAAGGTGGCATATATCAACCACCAAGGAGGAACTCGCAGTCGGGCAGCAATGTCTGAGGTGTCTCGCATCCTTGCTTGGGGCGGAGTGCCACATTCCAGCGATCTCGGCAGTCTTCATCCCCGGAGTCCTCAATTGGGAGGCGGACTTCCTCAGCCGTCACGACGTGCATCCCGGGGAATGGTCGCTTCACCCAGAGGTGTTTCAGCTACTCGTGGACAGATGGGGGCTGCCGGAGCTGGACTTGATGGCCTCCCATCACAATCACAAGTTGCCCGTTTACGGGTCAAGGACAAGAGACGCAGGCGCATGTCTGGTGGATGCTCTGTTGGTGAAATGGATGTTTCACCTGGCGTATCTGTTTCCTCCGATATCCCTGCTTCCTTGGGTCCTGCGGAAATTCAAGCAGGACAGCAGCACGCTCGTGCTGGTGGCTCCGGCGTGGCCCAGACGTCCTTGGTACTCCGATCTGAGGAGCCTCTCCATCGACGCTCCGTACCTTCTTCCTCAGTGTTAGGACCTGTTGTCTCAAGGGCCCTGCCTTTACATTGATCTGGGTCGGCTGTCTTTGACGGCGTGGCTCTTGAGACAGCCGTCTTGAGGTCTCGGGGCTTCTCCAGTTCGGTTATTGGTACCATGCTTAGGGCACGCAAGCCTGCTTCCGCACGGATTTACCACAGGGTGTGGCGCACTTACTTTCAGTGGTGTGAGTCCAGAAGCTATGATCCTCAGGTGTTCCGAGTTTCTAGAATCTTGGAATTTCTTCAGTCAGGTTTGGGCCTTGGCTTACGCCTTGCCTCTCTGAAGGTTCATGTGTCCGCTTTGTCCGTGTGGTTCCAACGACGGATTGCTACACTGCCAGATGTTCACACCTTTTTCCAAGGTGTTCTCAGGATCCAGCCTCCCTTCGTGGCTCCTTGGGACTTGGCGGTGGTGCTACGGGTCCTGCAGGGTCCTCCTTTTGAGCCTCTTGAGTCGGTGGAACTCAAGTGGTTGACGTTTAAGACCGTTTTTCTCCTGGCAATTGCTTCTGCCAGGAGGGTGTCAGAATTGGGGAATTTTCCTGTCGCCCTCCTTTTCTGATTTTTCACCAGGACAGAGCGGTGCTCCGCACTCGTCCTGAGTTTTTGCCTAAAGTGGTCTCAAAGTTCCACATCAATCAGGAACTTGTTGTGCCAGCTTTTCAGTCACCTGATCTTTCAGCTGGTGAGGCTTCCTTAGATGTAGTCCAGGCGCTTAGAATCTATGTGGACCGGATTGCTTCGGTTAGGAAGTCTGATTCATTGTTTGTCCTCTTTGGTTTTCACAAGAGGGGTTGGCCTGCCAACAAACAAACGTTAGCCCGTTGGCTTTGTTCCGTTATTTGTGAGGCTTATGCACAGGAGGGTTTATCTGTGCCAGCCTCTGTTAAGGCTCATTCCGCTCGTTCTGTGGGTCCCTCTTGGGCTGCTAGACGTGGCGCCTCTGCTGTTCAGCTGTGTAAGGCGGCCACTTGGTCTTCAATTCAGACGTTTTTGAGGTTTTATGCGTTTGACACCTTCGCCTCTCAGGATGCATCCTTTGGGCGCCGGGTTCTCCTTTCAGCACAGGAGTGTCCCCGCCCTTAGTTGAACTGCTTTGGGACATCCCCAAGGTCAACCCTGTGGATTCCATATGGACCCTGAAGTAGAAAACAAGAGATATGGTAAGAACTTACCTTTGTTATCTCTGTTTCTACGAAGTCCATAGGGTCCACAGGGTGCCCACCCTGATGCACCTGGCTTCAAATGGGCTGTGTGGCTGGTCACCGGTTTTCCGTCTCCCATTTCTGTGAGTATGGTTTCTTGTGTGTTCCAGTCTTCCTTCTCTCTGTTTAGTCTCCTCCTTCGGCCTTGGCTGCTTACCAACTGAGGTGCTGTGGCTCGGGGGCGGGGTATAGAGGAGTACGGACCCAAGTGCATCCTGGGAGCAGCAAAGCTTTAACGGCGTGGTGCCCGTGGATCCAGATCCAGCTATACCCCAAGGTCAACCCTGTGGACCCTATAGACTTCGTAGAAACAGAGATAAAAGGTAAGTTCTTACCATATCTCTTGTTATTCCAAACAGTAGTGCCCCTAAAGAGCCCTTATCTGCCACTTTTGGCTCCCAAGCCTAGAACCCCTTGATTTCGATATTTTCGGATGGCTTTCCCTGTAGGTGACAATTTTGGGGCTGTGGCTCAGCTAATCCCCCCCTTATCCGGCTCTAAGTCATTAGAGAAATGCCTGATTCTCACAGGGACCAATCCCACTTTCAGGTAGTAGGGTCCTGCTTACTGACTTTCTAGGATTTCTGATTCCAGTCCGTACCGGATCTTTGGGTCTGAGGCATTCTGTTCAGATATTTCACCACTCCTCTTCCCTGAGACCCGATCAAATGTATGGCATTTCTTGGTGCTGTTTGTTCTTTTATTCCCCTTTCAGATCTGAATGCCTGGTCGCACCCGGGATTTTGTTCACGCGTCCATCCCGAATGTGACCCCTTTCAGACTGGCATCACCGCCATCACGTGAGATAAGCCCGGGCTTGGAGATGAGATCATCTCCAAGCGCTAGCTCTTCCTATGCAATGAACGGCACCTGGGTCGCATCGACCCGAGTTACCCGTTCAAACTGCACTGCAAGCCGGCTTGAACACGAGTTCAACCCTTCTCGTGACCATGGTTGAAATGCTGGGTGGCTCAACCTGGGTTATTGCACCAAGAGTGAAAGGGGTATTCGAGGCCAGAATTCTAGGTGCTGTTCAGGGATTGGTGTCGCAGTCTAACCTCTTCCTGGCCATATTCCTTCGTCTGAACTTGAATTTAAAACTGCTGAATCCCCATCTCTCTCTGGTACATTTGAAGATGGAGTCCCTACGCTCTGTTATAGGGGCAATGGAGGGAGGGGAATGCCTCGTGTCCCTAGACATAAAGGATGCATATGTTCACATTGCCATTTAGAAGGGCCATCATTTATTGCTCTGCTTCACAACGAGGACATTGCTCTCCGTTTCATGTCCTACCATTCGATCTGTCCACAGAGCCCAGGGTTTTTACAAAAGTTGTGGCCCACATGATTTCTTTACTGAGATTCAAAAGGTTCACAATCATTCCTTATTTGAATGACCTGCTAGTGAAGGCACCTTCGGGAATCCTTGCTGCTTCAACATCTGCAGATGGTGGTGGACACTGGATGCTCATGGCTGGATACTGAATCATTCAAAATTAAATCTCGTACCTTCCCCAAGGTATTCTTAGGCCCCTTATTCGACATTAGCTGTTAGGTTTTCTTCTTCACACTTCCATAGGGGGACAGGCTTAGACCATGGGTATAGGGTGAGCAGGAGGAGTCTGGGCACCAAATAGTTAATGTTCTTCTCCCAGCAGCCCCAGCTTCTCCCCCCGCTATACTCTGCCTCCAGCCCCAGGCAGGCCAGCTCAGTTTGGTGCCTTGTAGGAGCAGGCACATGTTAGACTGCTCAGCAGTCTCATCATCTGTTCTTTCATTCTTATTTAGTTTATCTACTAGTTTTTTCTATGAGCGGGCAGCACTCGGTGTCCTATTGGACGCCCGCACTGCTGCTCCACCGACCCCAGCGCTGGCAGCCACAGCACTGGTGAGCGGGTCAGTGACCTCGGCCGGTCCCGCAGCACACACCAGGGACCCGCAGCCAGACGCTGAAGAGAGCACGGACGATGCTCTAAGGTAAGATGTGACTCCCTGTTTACAGGGAGATGCGCTGCAGTGGATGTTACCGCCGGTGTGGGAGACCACTGACGGTGCTGACAGCGGTCACCCAGGCTGCCTGGCGCCTCCACTAGACCACCAGGGCACAGGCAATGGGGCGCTTCATTAGAAGCAGCCATTGCCCTGGGGGATCTGGTATCAGCAAGGGGGGAGATAGGCTCTCCCCATTCAGCCCCTCCCCCGCTCCCTTGGCACGCTCCCTCACTGCGACAGCCATGCCACAGGGATTCTCCCCCCATCTCCCCTCCCAGCTGTCACACTGAGCGGCCATGGTTTGTTAAGCATTATCTGCCCATTGATACACAGCAGTGAATGTTTCTGTGTGCATGTATTTCTGTTCAGAAGTACATTTTATTTCTACATTTTCTTCTCACAGTTTAGTAAAACCCTCGCCTGTAAAGCCCCGCTTATCGTGGGGTGAGGTCACAGTCGTTGCACTCGCCCCTTTTTTTGTTTTGTTTGAGGAATTAGCCAAAATAACATACAAATTATATCTTTGCAATAAAGATAGATATAAAAAGAACAATACTGTCGTGAATTTACAGTTTACAGATACAGTCGACATTAAACAGAAAATGTTTCTAACAATACAGATCCAACGGTCTGCACAGCCAGGGAGATCTGCGCATCAATAAGCATACAGTACATTACCGCGGTAAAACTCCAGATAGAATAATAATATTCTGATTCATCACCCTACACAAATATACATAAGGAAAAGGCATAGTTACAGACATCTAGGTATTACGACTTATAAATACATCTTTTCAGAAGGGTATACCATTTGGGGCGTTTCTAGAGAGGAGGGGGCCCATGTGCTGTCTCCGACACGGGCCCCCTCCTCTCCGACCGGCAGCGCACTGAGCTGTGCGCGGCCAGTGCCGGAGTTATAGACTCTGGGCACTAGAGTGTGCCCAGAGTCTATAGTGTATGCACAGGTCACCGGGAAAATGAGCGCGGTGGCCATTTTCCCTGTACTGCGCATGCGCAAACAATGGGAAAATGGCCGCCACGGCCATTTTCCTGTCGTTTTACAGCACCGGACCCCCGCGCCGACGTGGGACTCCGGAGAGGTAAGTAATATTATAGGTGTGGGGCCCTCCTGGACCCAGGGATCCATGTTCCCCGCACACCCTGCACCCATTATAGATACACCCCTGGTGAGAACTTCTAAGTTGTACCAAGACGTTAAATGAAAACAATTCCTTAAAGCAGTTTTCAATCCTGGTGACAAGATATGTACATAGGGCAACCATGTATCAAAAACACATTTCAACTACTCTCCGTCCCATCCATCATAAATATAAATGAGATTCTAGGGAATATTAAGGACATTGCGGGAAGGTCTGGGGCTATCCATTGGGATATGATAGTCATTTTGGCAGCAGCTGCTAATTTAGCAAGCAATTTACGTGTCCCTTTCTGAAGGTGCGTGTCAGTGTTGTCAGGAAGTATGTTCCAGAATGCCCATGTTTTGGATATGCTAAAAGCGATATGTAAGGATATTATTAATGTAATTTTGAAGATCTGCCCCCAAAAAATTGTATCTTAGGGCAATCCCAAAGACAATGTATTATATCTGCGTTAGGAGCCTGACATTTATTTATTTATTAACAGTTTCTTATATAACGCAGCAAATTCCATTGCGCTTTACAATTTGAATTAAAATTTAACTGGGTTGTAAAAGACATACATACATAAAAGACATACATAAAGGTAAGAGGGTCCTGCTCGCAAGCTTACAATCTATAGGGAAATAGGTGTTGATACACAAGGAAAGGTGCTACATATTGCAAATTGGTCCAGCCCGATTGCAGATGTCCTTGGGCTGTATAATGCAATCACACTGGAAAGTTGGCCTAGGGTTAGGACAAGCTTGGGGAACCTCAGGTCCGAGGGCCGTATAAGGCCCCCGGGATCATTTGGTCTGGCCCTCTGAGCTTTTTTCTGCTAGCCTCATCTGGCTAGCAGGGTGCCTAGAATGGCAGCCTGCAGCCAGAATCTATGCAGCAGTGCCACCTGGAGCATCCTTAGGACACTTCATACGGTCACACCGCTGCCCTTACAGGTCCCCGGAGCATCCTTAGGATGCTCCGGGCATTGCTGTAATCACTGGCGGTTGTGGCCCCACCCAATGTGATGTCACACGGAGGGGGCGTGGTCTGCACCAGGCCCTCTAATAATTTTATATGTATCAAAATGGCCCTCGGCAGAAAAAAGGTTCCCCACCCCTAGGTTAGGAGGATGTTACAATGAAGAAAGAGAAGATGTGATAGGTGTTTACTATAAGAAGGGAGTTAGATAGGGAAGCTATAAAAGGTTAGGTGGGCGGTCCTGGAATCTGATAAGCTTGTCTGAAGAGGTGAGTTTTCAGAGAACGTTTGAATGTTTGGAAACTAGTGGAAAGTCTTATTGTGCATGGGAGGGCATTCCATAGTGTGGGTGCAGCCCGAAAAAAGTCCTGTAACCGTGCATGGGAACAAGTAATGCACGGGGATGAGAGACGCAGATCTTGTGCAGAGCGGAGATGTCGGGTTGGAAGATATTTTGAGATAAGTGAAGAGATGTATGTTGGTGTGGTTTGGTTAATAGCTTTATGTGTGAGTGTAAGTATTTTAAATTGAATATGGTAGAAGACCGGCAGCCAATGGAGGGACTGACAGAGTGGATCAGAAGACTCTGAACGTTTGGTGAGGAAGATCAACCTCGCAGCTGCATTCAAAATGGATTGTAGAGGGGAGAGCCTGTTTTTGGGAAGACCAATAAGGAGACTATTGCAATAGTCAATGCGGGAAAATATGAGTGCGTGTATTAGAGTTTTTGCAGTGTCTTGCGTAAGATATGGTTGCATTTTGGCTATGTTTTTAGATGTATGTAACAGGATTTAGAGACAATTGGATGTGTGGAACTAAAGACAGTTCAGAGTCAAGGATGACACCTAGGCAGCGAGCTTGTGGGATTGATTGTCGAGTTGTCAACAGTAATAAAGATATCAGGTTGGTAATTACTATTGGCCGGTGGAAATATAATTAATTCTGTTTTGGATATATTAAGTTTGAGGTGGCGACATGACATCCAAGATAAAATGGCAGAACGACATTCAGTGACACGGACCAGCACAGATGGTGACAAATCTGGGGAGGATAGGTAGATTTGAGTATCGCCCGCGTACAGATGATACTGAATATCAAAAGAGCTGATTAGTTTGCCAAGAGAGGTGGTATATATTGAGAAAAGCAGAGGACCTAAGACTGATCCTTGTGGTACTCCAACTGATAGAGGTAGCGAAGTGAAGCTAGAATTAGAAAAGTGAACAGTGAAAGAGCGATTAGATAGGTAGGATGAGAACCAGTTTGAATTTGGAGCATCTCCAATGAGATATTTAAACTTCGGTGTAAAGTAAGCCCTATGCAAAATTATTATGATGCATTTCCATATACGAGATTGACACCAATAACTTATTCATTTGGAGGTATGACGTCAGAATGGTTTGCATGGACAAGTCTGGGAAATCTACAAGCCATTTCATTAGACCTACTGTGCCTGACTCAATATTAAGTGTAGCCCTTGAATGACAATACATGCAGGAGGTTGAGAAGCTACCCTGAGTTCCACGTCGGATCGCATCATCTAATTTACATTCCAAATCAGCATTTGCTAGAGTGCAAAACCTTCTGAACATAACTCACTGCTTATAAAAAATTAAACAAAGGGATTAATAATCTTGGGAAATAGTGAGGAATGTTTAGATTAGAACATATCGCCCTCCATGCTTCGCAAATATTATACAGTATACCAATATATTATCTTTAATCTTCCTAGGTAATAAATGAGTATGTGTATGTAGGAGGGAGACCAAGTTGTGGTCTGGTACCAAGGCCTGCTCTACCAAGCTAGAAGTGTACATATCTGCACCTCTTATCCAATCAATGGCAATTCTGAAATTAGCTGCTAAAGCATATAGGACCTCATTCAGAGTCGGTCGTTGCGGCCGCTCGGTCGTAAGGGAAAAGGGGCCGGATATGCAAATGATGCGCTCGCAAGTTGCGTCGTTAAGATGGGATCGTTAGCTGGACGAGCGAGGGGAGGATGCGGCCGTAAGACTAAAAACACGCCCACTTCTCGATCGCAAAACACGTAATCTCCGGGCATATAAGGATTAATTGAGACCATCGGAGCTGCTCGTAGAGCTTAATGTTGACCATACCCTCTCTTAAGCACTACGATCTAGTCAGTGTAAAATCCTCCCATGTCACGTGTGCTATGACACTACTTTTTTAATTATGCACTCCCATAAAACGCCGTTTGCATAGTCAGGCACGCCTGCGTTCGGATCTCCACTCCCCCGTTCACAAGCACCTTCCCCTGTTACAACCCACAAACGCCTCATCCTGTCACTCAAACTAACGACCTGGCCAAGTTCAAGGAGAGAGAAATTTCCGATCGTAACATCTAGTTTGCGCACGCAGTTTAGCGAACATCACTGGGTACGACCGACTTTGAATGGTAATCCCTCCTCCAACCCTCCTCTCCATGCCACCTCAACCCACCTCCATACACATCTCGTTAAGCCCCCTCCCTACTTACCACCTAAAGGTTCACTTCCCAGCATTGGTGACCGCACAATCTCTCCACTCTATTCATCTCGGTCCCCGAAATCAATCTCACATACTCGTTACAGTAATCCTGAAAATCTCATTCACATCTCTCCCACAAACACTGTCACTTTATCCTGTGCCCTCTGGAATGCCAGATCAGTCTGTAATAAACTGGTTCCCACCCATGACCTTTTCATCTCCAACAACTTGCATCTCCTAGCCATTACTGAAACCTGGATTTCACCCTCTGACACCACTTCTGCTGCAGCTCTCTCCTCTGGGGGCCTCACCTTCTCTCACACCCCTTGGCCTGGGGGTCGCCATGGTGGAGGTGTTGGCGTCCTTCTGTCCCCTGGTTACACCTACCAACTTATACCCCCTGAACCATCCCTTACATTCTCTACATTTGAGGTTCATACTATACGTCTTTTCCAACCTGTACACCTGCGAGTAGCTATCATTTACCGTCCCCCTGGCAATCCCTCCAAATTCCTTGACAACTTTGCTTCCTGGCTCCCTCACTTTCTCTCCTCAGACCTTCCCTCCATTATCTTAGGTGACTTCAATATTCCAATTGATATCCCCACTGAACTCTCTGCTTCCAAACTTCTCACCCTCACATCCTCATTTGGTCTCTCCCAATGGACCTCCTCACCCTCCCATGTGAGTGGGCATTCGCTTGATCTGGTCTTTACTCACCGTTGTGATATTTATTCCAATTCCCCATTCCCCCTCTCTGACCATCACCTTCTCTCTTTTAACCTATCCCTCTCCCCTTCCCCCCCTCTACCTCCCAAGGCCACTATCACTAGGCGTAACATTGAGGCTATCGACACCGTATCCTTTTCTTCCCTACTTGACTCGCTTCTTTCTCCTTTGCTCTCTCTCTCCTGCCCTGAACAAGCTGCTTCCCTATACAATACCTCCCTTACTTCTGCTCTGGACTCTGTTGCTCCGGCGATCACTACTCACCCTCGCAGATCCACACTTCAACCCTGGCATTCCAAATGCACCAGATATCTGCAAAAGTGTTCCCGACCGCCGAGAGACAGTGGAGAAGGTCACGCTCTAAGGCAGATTTTCTCCATTTCAAATTTATGCTCTCATCCTACAGTGCTGCCCTTTCCCTTTCTAAACAGTCTTACTTCAAGCACCTCATCTCCTCTCAATCCTCAAATCCGCAGCGTCTCTTCACCACCCTGAACTCCCTCCTCTGCCCACCCCCTCCTCGCCTTCCCTCCTTGCTCTCTGCCCTTGACTTTGCTTCCTACTTCACATCTAAAATTGACTCCATACGTCAGGATATCATATCCCACCAGTCGCCCAGCACTACACCTCCTCCTTTCCCGAGTCATCCCTCCCCTTCCATTTTACCTACACTAACATCCTTCTCCCCCGTATCTGGAGAGGAAGTCATGGCCCTTATCCAGTCCTCCCCCCTTTCCACCTCCCCCCTTGACCCTATCCCTTCACGTCTCCTCCGCTACCTCTCTCCCTGTGCCTGTTCCCATCTTGCCCACCTCCTCAATCTCTCCCTCTCATCTGGCACTGTCCCTTCTGTATCCAAACATGCCCTTGTCTCCCCCATTCTTAAAAAACCTACTCTTGATCCTAACACTCTCGCCAACTACAGACCCATCTCTCTCCTCCCTTTTGCATCCAAACTCCTTGAGCGTATTGTTTACAACCGCCTTACCAGCTTTCTTTCCTCCCACTTCCTCCTTGACCCTTTTCAGTCTGGCTTCCGTTCTCTCCACTCCACAGAAACTGCCCTCACTAAAGTCAGCAATGACCTCCTTGTTGCCAAATCCAAAGGCCACTACTCTCTACTCATTCTCCTTGACCTTTCTGCTGCTTTTGACACTGTGGACCACCCTCTCCTGCTGCAAATCCTTCACTCCCTTGGTCTATGTGACACTGCCCTCTCCTGGCTATCCTCCTACCTTTCTGATCGATCCTTCTCTGTCTGCTCTCATGGCCTATCTTCCCCCCCACATCCTCTCACAGTAGGTGTTCCCCAAGGTTCTGTTCTTGGACCACTCCTTTTCTCCCTCTATACATCCTCTCTAGGTGAACTCATCAGCTCTTTTGACCTCCATTATCATCTTTATGCTGACGACACTCAGATCTACCTTTCCTCCCCTGACATCTCTCCCTCTCTCCTCACTCGGATCTCCAACTGTCATTCTGCTATATCTTCCTGGATGTCCCAGCGATTTCTTAAACTTAATATGTCTAAGACTGAGATGATCATCTTCCCACCCTCCCACATAACCTCACCTCCCACTATTTCTTTATCAATTGACGGCACAACTATCTCCTCCAGCCCCAAAGTGCACTGTCTTGGAGTTATCCTGGACTCCTCCCTCTCCTTTAAACCACATATCCAGAACCTCTCACAGTCCTGTCATTTCCATCTTAAAAATATTTCCAGGATCAGACCCTTTCTCACCCGGATGCAACTAAGACGTTAATACACTCACTGGTCATCTCAAGATTGGATTACTGTAACCTTCTCCTATCTGGCCTCCCCAAATCCCATCTTGCTCCTCTCCAGTCTATCCTTAATGCTGCTGCACGGCTTATCTTCCTCTCCAAACGCTCTACATCTGCCTCCCCTCTCCTACAAGCCCTCCACTGGCTCCCCTTCCCCTTCAGAGCCCAATTCATGGTTCTCACACTCACTTACAAAGCCCTCACACACTCCTCTCCCATTTACATCTCTGACCTCATCTCCCTTCACTTTCCTGTCCGCCCTCTTCGTTCAACAAATGCACACCTCCTCTCATGCCAGCTGATTACTTCCTCCCACTCCCGCCTCCAAGACTTTGCCCGTGCCGCTCCCCACCTCTGGAACTCTCTCCCTCTCCCCATCAGACTCTCCACCTCTCTACAATCCTTCAAACGGGCTCTCAAGACCCACTACTTCATCAACGCTTTCCAGCTCTCATCCTAACTTGCTACTACATGCTCCCTCTTCCCTGTCTTCCCCAACTGTATCACACCCATCTGTCTGCCCCTCCCCTTGAGAATGTAAGCTCTTGCGAGCAGGGCCCTCTACCCTCTTGTGCTTCTCCTTACTATATGTTCATCTACCTCTTACTCACCACTAGGACACCTAACACTTGGTGCCTATGCTTTGCTGCTTATGTGGGTGTTATGGCCACCTATGTATCAATGTATATTATCCATGTCCTTGTCCTTCATTGTATTGTATTTTACTGTAAGTCACTTTTTGGATATGTACCTTGTAAGGCGCTGCGGAACACTTGTGGCGCCATATAAATAAACGATAATAATAATAATAATTGTTTGAGGCAGGGAAGAATTATTCCACGCAATTCCGGTCTTTGTTGGAATGTTAAATAAGGAGACTCGCGGTCGGTTTCCTGCCAAATACATTTTTGTAAAGCTTTATTTAGCAACCTCAAGTCTTGTGCAGTGGGTAATATTGGCAACATTTGAAATGATTATTACCAGTTATTTTATATAGCGCACACATATTCCGCAGCGCTTTACAGAGAATATTTGGCCATTCACATCAGTCCCAGTGGAGCTTACAATTTATATTCCCTATCACGTGATCACACACATACACACTAGGGTTAATTTGTGTTGGGAGCCAATTAACCTACCAGTATATTTTTGGAGTGTGGGAGGAAACCGGAGTACCCGGAGGAAACCGACACATGCACAGGGAGAATATACAAACTCCACACAGGTAGGGCCGTGGTGGGAATTGAACCCATGACCTCAGTGCTGTGAGGCAGTAATGCTAACCATATAAGAATCTAGGGAAGCAGATCATTTTATAGAGATGACACTTACCTACATAAGAAAGGGGTAAATGGGCCCATCTATTAAAATCAGAATATGTCTTTCGTAGAAGTGCTGTATAGCTCTCATCCTATATCCTAGAAGGGCAGGCAGGAATAGTAACCCCCAGATATCGTAAAACTATCTCTAGCCCATTGAAAGGTATCTCCCCAACCTCGTTTTGCCTCTGGGAAAATTGCCATAGCAATTTTTAGGTTTTAGAATAATTCAGCTTGAAACCTGCTATGTCTTCAAAACTCTGAAGTTTTAACATCAGCCTGGGTATCGCCACTTTTGGGTTTGTAAAATATTAGAGGAGATCATCAGTAAATGCTGAGTATTTTATCTGTGTTTATCCAATTTTAATTCCTTGCCAATCAGTCATTGCATAAAAATGTTGCAGGAGAGGTTCTAGCACCAAGTTAAATAGTAGCGGTGAGAGGGGGCATCCCTGTCTAGTTCCTCTAGCCAGGCAGATTGAATGGGAATTCAGTGCATTCACCGTGAGGAACACAGTGGCACTCCCCCCTTTTATTGCACACAGTAGTTTTCCTAACTGGTGTGTGGGGACTGCCCTGGATTGCTTCAGGTTCTCCGAGGGCAAAGCATCCAGGGCCGGGGGTGCTTCAGTGTTGTGTAACTGCAGGACTTGTACCTCTGTGTCCGGTGTTTGGCAGATTTGCAGGAGAGTGTCAGTCAGGCATGACTTCCACCTGGAGCCGGCCTGGACTACCTCTCTTATAGGTAAGGTTGCAGTTGGCTAAGGGCTAGTGCACATCCTCTGCAGTGTCAGAGTGCGTCCGTCACACAGACTGGCAACCCCAGGGCCCACTCTCTCTATTAGTATCCCTGCTGGGGCCTAGCTGGGGTACCTTATAGAATTCTGCCTTAGGAACCAGGGATGCAGCCCTTCTCGCTTTAAGCACGTGTCTGCGTCTTTCCAGCTGAGGCTGGACAGGAACCACATACAGCATGCCTCACAGCACTGAGGTCGCATGTTTCATTCCCACTGCGGCCCTAGCTGGGTGGAGTTTGTATATTCTCGCTGCACTTGCGTGGGCTTCCTCCGGGTGCTCCAGCTCCCTCCCACACCAGTCTAGTTAGTACTTAGTCCCAGTCTAAATAGTGTTGTGTTCCTGTCCGGTAATCAGGGTCACGTCTTCGTTAGTACTCGAACCGCCTGGGAATTCCAGGTGCGGTAGGCTACAGACCCCTAAGGCCAGCACTTCGGTTTTCATGCTTAGAGGGTCCCATCTTTTGCGCAGTGTGGACATTCTGCGGAGGGTTCGCCCTAATAGGCACCTCCGGATTTCTAAGCTTCTTGCCTCCTTCAATTCTCTACCTGCTGCGGACTGGGCATTATGAGCCTCCTCCTCAGTGAATGCTCACTTGGCCCACCTAGTCAAGAACGCTCCCCTTCCTAGTCCAAATATGGCGTCCCTTGGGATCTGTCAGAAAGGACAATGGAACTTATATTCTGCAGATGCTTTCGCCCATCTAGTCCTGACCTCTGCTTATGTAGCTAAAGCCATTGGAGGTTGAACAGATGCCTCAGCTGGCGTCAGGTGAGAACATCAGAGGGTGGCCTCTTATACTGAAGAGGCAACAATAGTTACTGGTGTCCTGACTTCAGCATCCTTGGTGGCTGTTAGGCAAACTCTCTGGCTTAATTTCTGGCGCGCTGATTTAGACTTCAGGAAGGCCATAGGGGCTCTTCCGCTTTCAGGTCATCTGCGGTGCTCCTGTTTTGGTCAGGATGGTAGCCACAATGACCTTCCAAGGTCTACCAGTTATCCTACCTCCAGGCCTACTGAAGGCTTGCGCTTTACTAGGCAGACCTCCACTCAGGGGGGTTCCTAGCATGGGAGGATGACTTTTGCTGTTTCCATCACCTGGATTGTGACCGTGCCGGATGCCTGAGTTTGAGTTTTTTCCCTTTCAGGAATGGCCTTAGGGCCTGATTCAGAGCCGGACGCTCTTTAAGAGCGCTCGCTCTGAATCAGGGCGTTTTGTTTTTTATTTTTTCGTTGCGGTCTCCTGGCCGCTCGCTAAGCTGTGGGTGACCACCCACAGCTTTTGCCGGTGGCCAGGTGATGGTCGCGACCATCGGGGCTTGCGATGAGACCCTTGTGGTAGGGTCTCATCCGTCGCAAGCCCCAGAGAGCTTCCTGCTCAACAGAGCAGGAAGCTCTCCACTGACATCACTGGTGATCACTTCGGGAACGCCTCCGTTTGTGTAGCCACCCCCCCTCCCTGCCTACATAATGGGGCGAGCTGCCCCTTTTGTAGTGAGTCCCGGAGCGGGTCTGAATCAGACCCTTAGATCCTATTTTTTCCTACTGGTCACGCACTGCTGGCTTCCTGAGTAGGACTTTTTGGCAAGTCTCTTCATTGTTCATCTGGAATTCCTCAACAGGCTTTTTGGAATCAGGGAGTTTCTATCCATCTTTTTGGCTCTGTGGAAATTACAGAGCAGACGGTGAATGGTTAACATTACTGCTTCACAGCATTGAGGTCATGAGTTTGATTCCCACTAAGGCCCTAACTGTGTGGAGTTTGTATATTCTCCCTGTGCTTGGGTGGGGTTCCTCCCACAGTCCAAAAATATACTGGTATCTCGGGGCCTCCTTGGTATTCCGGGATGCCTATTTCCAAGTTCCTATCCGGCCCAGTCAGCAGAGTTTTTCTCTGGCCTGCGGTCTGAGTAGAGCATTTTAATTTTCAGACATTGCCATTTGGTCTTTCTAGAGCCCATTGAATTTTAACGAAAGTCATGGTGAATCAATTACACAGCAGGGGCATCAGGTTTCTACCTTCTCTAGTCTAAACGACCTTCTGATCCTTGCCGGTCTCCGGATGTTTTCAAGGAACACATCGGTCTCTCCAGTCCCACAGAAAGATCATCACTGGGATGTATTCCAACTGGACTCCGTCGCAGAAGATGTACCATATGAAGGATTCACAAGGTTTTTAGTCATCACTGAGTGTCAATACACTCATTTAAATCCTGGGCTCAGTTGTCTTCAGGACGGAGTATGCCCAGTTTCTCTCCCTGCCTCTTCAGATGAAAGATGGTCCCTGTGAAACAGTTCCCACCAATAGCTCACACCTTCCTGGGAGGTTAGGCTCTTCCTCTGGTGGTCCAGGCGTCACGCTTACACAGGGGATGCACCCTTTAAGTGTGGTATAATGTGTCGAGCACTATAGTATGGTATAATGTGGGGGCACTACAGTGTGGTATAATGTGGGGGATCTATAGTGTGGTATAATGTGTGGGGAAATATAGTGTGGCATAATGTAGATGATGCATTACAGTGTAGCATAATGTTAGTACATGTGTAGTGGTCTCATTTACCCACAACTGACCAGCATTGCAAGGTCTACTGGGTGGCTCACAACTACTTCTCTGACTCCTTTATGCTTACCACTAACTCCCTGACCCCTCCACACTCAATACTACCTATCTGCACTATTCCCCTGACCCCTCCTTACCAAACACTATCTCTCTGCACTACCTCCCTGACCCCTCCATACCAAACACTATCTCTCTGCACTACCTCCCTAACCCCTCCACACTCACCACTACCTATCTGCACTACCTCCCTGACCCCTCCTTACCAAACACTATCTCTCTGCACTACCCCCTGACCCCTCCATACTCACCACTACCTATCTGCACTACCCTCCAGACCTCTCCTTACCAAACACTATCTCTCTGCACTACCTCCCTGACCCCTCCATACTCACCACTACCTGCAGTATCTGCACTATTCCTTTGACCCTTCCATACTAAACACTTCTGCTGTTAGTACTATTCCCCTGGCCCCTCCATACCAAACACTGCACTGTCTACATGACCCCTCTATGCCTACCACAACCTCCCTTGCCCACATAACTGACTGCCATGCACAGGAGAACAGTAGATCACTGACCTCTCCCGCTATATACACACATATATATATAAATATATATATATATATACATTTATATATATATATATATACATATATATACACAGTATATGTGAGTTTTATAGTGTATTTTTAATATATAAAAGGGTCATAAATTATACCAATATGTTTTTCCATTATAGTTATAGCCACATCCCCTCCAGTGACTGACCATACCCCTTTGTGGGCCTCCATTATTGCATTCCCCTGTGGGCCCTTCATGCTCCAGTCCGCCACTGGCCATCGCCTACATAAACCAGTGGCACTCGCAGTCACGGCGCATTGAAGAAGGTGAGTTGAGTTCTCACCTGGACGGTGTGCCATCTTCCGAATCTCTCTGTTCTCACCTGGATGGTGAGAGTCCGGGTTTGGGTTGAGAGCTTCCTCTGTCATCTGGACACCTAACCAGGTGAATGGAGATTTTGTCCATACGCCTTTCGGAACCTAGTTCTTCGCTGGGGGTGGCCAGACATCGCCTTGGTGGCATCTCACCATCAGCACAGACTATTGAGGTACCGATACGTAGCTGCTTTGGCTCCAAGGGCTAAGTCACAGCATATTGTATACCAGATACCCGAGTTCGAATTGGGTTGAGATAATTTTTCCTACCCGTACCGGTTCGGCAGGAGTTCCTTCTCTCATATGCCTTCCCTCCGATTTTGTGGATCCACGAGTCCTCCGTAAGCTGCAGTGGGAGGGAGGTATGGCAATACTGGTTGCCTCTTATGGGGCTTGGTAAGCTTGGTACACATATCTTCTATCAACGCTCTGCTGTATCTTCCTGGTGGCCCATCTTCTGTCTCAGGGCCCGTGCTTCTATCCAAATCTGTCCAGTCTCGTTGCTCTTGACTCTGTCTTGAGCACTACTAGGTTCTGCATGTTGGTCATTCGTACTATGCTGTATGCCCGTAAGTTCTCCTCTGCAGAACTTTGTCACTGCTTCTGCGGATTTACTTAGCTTTGGATTCCGCCTGGAATTTTATTCTCAGCGGGTTTCCCTCTCTTGGGTCATCTCCCTTCCGCTGGTGGGGCTGGATTTGTCCCTCTCTTCTTGGAAGTTGCAGGTTCCTACTCTTTCTGTCCTCTTCAGAAGCAGTTTGCTTGGAGGCCTGACATATGATCTTTCGTCCTCGGACGGTGTTGTTCCTCGGCTTGGTACTTCGAGTTCTTCAGTTATCTCCCTTTGAGCCCTTGGGCTCTGCTGACATTTTTTGGCTTACATGGATGACCGCTTTCCTGCTACCAGCGAGTGTTTCTTTGGGGCGCGTTGTCCTGTCCCTCCTCATGGGGTTGTTTCACTGGGACTAAGCTGTCCTTTGAATTTGCTTAGGCTACCTTCCTTCGGTGGTCACTCAGTTTCTTATCACCAGGACTGTTTGGTTCCTGTGCTCAGGCACCTATTTTTCTACAAAGGAGGCCTCTTTGGATTGTTTTCCGGTTCTTTGGGGTTCAGACTCGAGTTCTCAGTATTACGGCCCCACTTTAGTCCTATACGATTTTCGTAGATGGAACTGGCCGGATTCCACAAGGAACTTAGCCAGTTGGCTCCATTTGATGTTCCGTTATGCTTTTGCAATGGCTGTACTTTCAGGGTCTGATTCAGAGCCGGACGCTCTGAACGAGCGCCCGCTCTGAATCAGGACGTTTTTGTTTTTTTTTGTGCGTCCTCCTGGACGCTTGCATAGCTGTGGGTTACCACCCACAGCTTATGCGAGTGTCCATGATGATGGTCGCGATGGTCAAGACCATCGGGCTTGCGACGAGACCCTTGCGGTAGGGTCTCGTTGCCACAAGCCCTGGAGTGATTTTGGCTCTATCAGAGCCAAAATCACTCCCACTGACATCACTAGTGATGTCAGTGGGGCCGGACCCAGACGGTAGGCGTTCCCATGGGAACGCCTCCGTCTGGGCAGCCACGCCCACCAAAGGGGGCATGCTGTCACTCACCATCGACAGCACGCCCCCTTTGGTGCGAGACCTGGAGCGACGGCTTCCCCGTCGCTCGCCGGGTCTTGCGCATGCGCACAACGGAGCTCCCTCCGTCATGCGCATACGCACTTGGGCACCATCGACCCGCTTGCGAGCGTACAGCCCTCGCGAGTGGGTCTGAATGAGACCCTCTGTTCCGTCTTTACAGTCAGATTTTTTTTACCAGATTGCACTTCTTGGGTGGCTCACCAGCGGTGCCTCGGCTGATTAGCTTCGTAAGAAAGCACCTATGGTCCTCCGCCCATGCTTTATTCCGGTTCTGTTCATTTGACACCTTCGATGCAACAGGTCGCGGCTTTTGGCGAAGGGGTTCTCAGCGCAGCTACGGCGCGTCCCCTTCTGTAATGGGATAGCTTTAAGCCTTTGTCCCCTATGGAAGTGTGAAGAAGAAAATGAGACTTATGTTATACCTGGTTAAGTCCTTTTATTCTAACTCCATAGGGGACACAGGGCCTGATTCAGAGCTGGACGCTCTGAACGAGCGCCCGCTCTGAATCAGGGCGTTTTTTTTTTTATTAGTGCGGCCTCTTGGACGCTCGCATAGCTGTGGGTTACCACCCACAGCTTATGCGAGCGACCATGATGATGGTTGCGATGGTCTAGACCGGTGTACTGTCACTCACCATCGACAGCAAGCCCCCTTTGGTGCGAGACCCGGAGCGACGGCTTGGCCGTCGCTATCCGGGTCTTGCGCATGCGCACGACGGAGCAGCCTCCGTCGTGCGCATACGCACTTGCCCAACATCGACCTGCTTGCGAGCGCTCGCGAGCGGGTCTGAATCAGGCCCACTAGCCACCCACTTTGACGCACCAGGCTGGCAGGGGATTTTACTCTGCTTCTAGTCCTCCTTTGGCATTGTTGGGTGTTTGGACCAGTATCTGTAGGTTGGTCTTCCTTCTCCTCTTTCTCGCTCCGGCCTTGGGCTTGCTAACTGAACTGGCCTATCTGGGACTGGGGGCGGGATATAGGGGGGAGGAGCCTGGGCTGCTGGGAAATCAGTAGGGTGGAACAAGGAGTCGCCAGGCTGCAGCGTAGGTGACTTACATCTTGTCTGGGTGGAACTTTGTTCCTGCCATTTCGGTGGAACTACATTCCAGGGGTGGAAAACTGGGAGGTGGACTTAATCGGTCACCACACTGTGCATCCTGGGGAATTGGAACTACATCAGGCTATCTTCCAGCTAATTTTGGATCAGTGGGGGAAACCCAACATAGATCTCCTGACTTCCTGACTGAACAAAAAGCTGCCCTTGTACGGAGCACAGTCCAGAGATCCTCTTTCGGTGTTTGTGATTGTACTGACAGCGCCTTTCGGTTGGGGTACATTTTTCCACCATACTGGCCAGGGTGATTCAGTGGGAAAGTCTGCCAATCATCCTCACTGCCCCTGATTGGCCTCACCGGGCATGGTACGCACCCCTACAGAAACTGTTGGTCGACCGTCCTTGGCTTTTTTCCTCTGTGCAAGGATTTTCTGCGTCAAGGTCCGTGTCTACACACAGATTTGCATCAGTTGGCTTTGACGGCATGGTTCATTAGACCCAGATTCTGAGGGCTCGCAGATTTTCCAAGCCAGTTATTCAGACCATGCTTCAGACTCGAAAGCCGGTCACTTCCAGAATGTAACATCATGTCTGGCGACTTTACATTTTGTGGTGCGTCACTGAGGGGGTCTCTCAGCAGGTTTTTTTCGCCGTGTGCAGCTTCTGTCCTTTCTCCAGGAGGGTTTGAACAAAAGCCTTTGCCTTTCTTCAATAATGGGTCAGGTGTCTGTGCTGTCTGTCTTTTTTCAAAGACGGTTGGCAATCACTCTGGTGATGCAGACCTTTCCTCCACCTTACGTTCCTCCTACCCCGTGTGGGATTTAAATTTGGTTTTGGATGCCCCTTTGGGCCTCTTCAATCCGGAGAACTGCGTTATCTTACTTTGATTTTTTTTCTCCTGGCTATTGTTTCCTGTTAGATGCGTATCAGAATCCTCAGACATGTTTCAGAATCCTCTGGGCTCATATGAGCCGATGGATGGGAGAGACTCAATCACTCCATTATCCTGACTAAGCCTGCGGTGTCAGGTGAAACGAGTCAATAGGAGAAATCGATGTCACGCTGACCATCAGGCGCTTGGACCGTCAGCATGAGAAAAGTCTGGCGGCAGACGCTTTGCTGTCTCCAACCCGCTCGTCTCTCACACCACTCAGAAGTCAGGATCCTGCAATATAGGGGGGGACATTCGTGTCCCATCACACACTGCCTTTTAGAGAATAAGTAGTAGAATAAGTAAAATGCCTGGAGGTGTGTCCCCTGATTGTGCAAACACATATATACTGTTATTCCCGAGATGGGTTAACAGTTTAAGATATTAAGAGCTGTTATATCCACAATACCTGAGTAACAATTACTGCCGGATAATACGGATCCCGTACAGCACACTTAGCAGCCGTTTTTATACAAGGACTCTTATTACTGCCATTCATTGATTTTAACTTATATTAAATGTTGTATGGTCTTATAAGTTATATACGGGTATTAGCCACATTACTAGATTTTAGCATGTCTATACCACCTCTATACCAATAAATATCCCTTTTTTTAGCATAAACTGCATTCTTTTGTTTGTTTCAATTATTAAAACACCAGTAGGGATGCATTGAGGGTCTTTCATCCCATTCTGTATACCCATAGAGGGAGCGGAGTATCCCTTATCCTTTCAGCTGCAACCTGCATTGAACATTTATACTCATCTACTTAATAGCGCAGCCTTTAGCCGATATAGTCTATGCCTATAATAGAAAGGTGTCAGAACACAGTACATCGCAGCTTGCTGCGTAGCCGCAGACTGGTCAGAGTACCCATGCTGACCCCTGTCCACCGCTGAAAATGCTTACAATGGGCACGTGAGCATGAGAGCTGCAGCAATGGATAAGGTGTGCTGATGTATCATGTTTTCTTTTACATCATGTGAAAGGCCAGGTGCATGTCCATCGCTTGCTTGGGGAAGAGATGGCACCAGGATGCACTATGGTAGTAAGGTTAGCCAGTACAGACCAAGTACACCCCTTCATGGCAACGGTATTCCCTGTTGGCAGTGGCCTCTTTCAGCAGGATAATGCGCCCTGCCACACTACAAAAATTGTTCAGGAATGGTTTGGGGAACATGACAAAAAGTTCAAGGTGTTGACTAGGCCTCCAAATCCCCCAAATCTCAATCCGATGGAGCATCTGTGGGATGTGCTGGATAACAAGTCGGAGCCATGGAGACCCCACCGCTACTTACAGGACATAAAGGATCTGCAGCGAACGTGTTGGTGCCAGATACCACATGACACCTATAGAGGTCTTAAGAAGTCCATGCCTCCACAGGTCAGAGCTGCTTTGGCGGCACGAGGAGGACCTACACAATATTGAGCAGGTGGTTTAATGGCTGTGATAAAATAACAAAGCATTAATAAGGATGACATTATTATTATCCTTTATATGGCGCCACAAAGTTTCCGACATTACTATAAATGTACTTTATTAGTAGTTGTTATTTATGTTGAGACCCTGAAAAATAGAGGTATGGTTTATTTTTTATTTCTACTTTGCGTTCCCTGATCCATACAGACCCTCATTTCTATCTGTAGGTGATTACTTCTCTTTTTGTTTGTTTTTAGCAGAAACCCTCAGTTTCTTTACCTGTCTCCTACAATGTCCAGAAATAATTCCTTATTATTGATGGGAGAGCTGAGCATTCCCTACCACCTCCCTATTTTGTTCTAGTTAACCCTGCGTCACATTTCACAGACAAATATGTACAGTAGTAGATATTACTCACTAGCTTTTACATATTCTTTTACGCTCAACTGTTATTGGGTTATATATGTTATTGTTTTCCTAATAGCATATAATAGTTATAGTGCAACGCTGAGCGGTGACCGTCTACCTTCACTTTCTCTATTAGGTCACTATTGTGTTTTCTGCTTTTTAATTGTTTCTCATCCCCCCCGCCGCATTTACCCTCCCTCCCATGTGTTTTCCCTTGTATGACTGGGCAACGCAGATGATGTTGGAAACAGTTCACCTCTCATCAAACTTCTTAATCAGTGCTTCTTGCTTTATATGACGCCCTGTGTAGCCCATCATTTGCAATGTACTTTTTACAAGTTAATTTAGACAGATTTTCTACCTATACAGGAGTTATACTGCGAACACTACTTCCAACCTACTACAGTCCTCTTATCCACAGGTTTACAGATCCTGGATCAAGGAAAGAAGGAAGGGATAATTATTATCTGTTATTATATATTTTATGTTCTTGGCATTGTTTTCCCTTTGAATATTGCTTGTAGGTTAGATCCAGAAGGCACTTTTATCAACCTTGTTGGCCAATGCCGAGACTCAAGTCACTTAGGGCCTAATTCACAGATGTACGCAAAGCCAATGCTTTACGTGCATCTCCGATGTTTATCGATTTGTGCATGCACAGATCTCTGTCGGCAAAGACGGTCGCAAGCCCCCTATGCCATGCTGCGGCCTCCCGGGGGTGGGCAAGGCAGGGGCAATGGCCAGCATTACAGAAAATAGTGGCATGTCGGCATCGGCTTCTTGGCGTGCCGCGACAAGTGGCTTCGTCCTTCACTGGCACCGGCAGTACACTCTAATGCTGGGTGCACTCTAAACGATGTGTACCCAGCGTGATATCGCTAGCGATGGGACCCGGCGAGGGTGTGCATACACACTTGCCGATGCCGGCAGCGCCGGAACGACGACATGCTAACAATATTGCCCGTCAGACCTGCATGCAGCTCCGACGGACGATGTCGCTGATGACGCAAAGGAGTGCGCATTGTCCATTACATAGTGCATACACACTGGATGATATGAACGATTTGTCGTTCTGATGCATCGGAATCGGCCAAATCGTTCATAGAATTGTCTAGTGTTCACACAGCTTAAGATAGAGCCCCAACACAATAATTAAACCCCAAGCCCAGTAATTCAATTCCTATTAGAGATGGGGTCAGTCCAGTCAACTTCTTAATCTGTGCATTGCCACCACTTGTATCCCAAAAAACAACTAAGCATTATTAAATGAATCAAAGCAAATCCATAAAAGGTATCAATGATGCACCCCGCAAATTAGGGTCTTTCATTGTGTACATCTGCAAAGGGGCTACCAACCACAGAAATACAGTTTTTGATCCCACAGTATGTGATCACCAGAATAAGGTACCCTGAACATGACTGTATATACAGGGTGACGCTACGTCCCGGTTTCCCAGGGATGTACCTTTTTTTTTTATGTTCCACCCGTGCCATTGTGTCCCGGTCTCCAAATTTACAGATTTATGGTAAACTCAAAAGATTTGATAAATAAAATAACAAAATAAGGTGAAAAGAAAAAAATACGTCATCATTTGGAACATGCAAGCAGTAGTGGCAGCTATCATATTTGCCTAATGTTTATTTGGCAGTGTGAATCATGGAGATTCTGGCGGTAGATCACTTCAGGGAATAGGGGACAGTGCTGAGCGGCAATTGCCAAGGATATTTGAACTTCCAACATGGAACTATCCAGCCACATAACACCTACTCTCTACTCCCTTCACTGGTTGCCTGTAAGATGGAGAATTTATTTTAAGATTGGCTCTCTGACTTTCAAAGCACTACATAACCAGGGCCCAAGGTACCTGAAGCAGCTTCTGATTCCTTTCTGCCCCACTCGCTTACTGCGATCTGTAGATGAAGGACTATTAGCAGTACCTAGAATCTCCCTGAATTCATCTGGGGGTCGAGCTTTTAGCTTTGCGGCTTCAACTGTATGGAACGCACACAGTTCGAGAAGCCTCCACTCTAGAATCCTTCCAAAACAAACTCAAGACTCACCTGTTACTCACACGTTTCAGTTATGTCCCTTCACTAATGTTTCTCTTTTCTGTTAAGCTTATTTTATATTTTATTTGCAAATGTAAAACACTTTCAATCCTATTGGGAGAAAAGTGCTATATAAATAACATTATTATTATTATTATTATTGCATTAAAATGTAAATATAATAATTAAATACAGTTAAACATACTTGTAACCAATATTAAATGGGCAAACAAAGTAAATATTTAAAAGAAAAGAACTCACAACTAACAATATAGGGCCTCATTCAGCAAGGATAGCTGATGCGATTGCGGCTGCAATCGCACGCAGTTCTGCTGAGAAAGTATGCTAATATTTGCAATGGCATAGCACTCGCACGGCAACATGCAGACTCCCACTTCCCCTCCCGCACATCTGTAATACCTTGCAATCCAGCCAAAACATTGGTGACATCGAAATATATCGGAGCCTTTCACACATTTAAGGCAGGTCTGACCCTACCACTGATTGCTAACTTTACTGCACGCAGTGACAGCACAAGCTGCGTATGCTATCGCAATGGCTAATTTATGCACGCCCCTGTAACGACATTCAAACGCATTGGCACGCCTGCGTTCCGCCGACCAGCCTCCCTGTCACCACCCCCAAACGGCACTTCTTGTCAATCACTCTGCGATGGGTCTGCGTACTCACTCCGATCGAAGTCCTGATTGTAGTGAGGCATTCGCGCACTGTGTTGCATATGCATGCGCAGTACGCAACAATCGACCGATTGCGTGCATATTAGCAACTGTGTCCCTTGCCGAATGAGGCCCAAAGTGCACTTGAAGAGGTAAAAAGTTAATAATTAAAAAATAAATAATTTAGACACTTCAGCTTTACACTGTGGGCATGATTCAGAGGTGCACGTTATTGCAGCTGCTACTGTGTCCTTATGCTAAATCCACAGCCGATGGGATTTATAAAGAGATGCCCACCGGTTGGGTTGCTAATCCATCGCTGTGCGTATTAAGATGCACCATCGGAGGTCGCATCAGCCCTATTGAGGCACAGAGTCTTTGTCTGAACATGGCTGCTGGTGTCAGAGCAATTGTGGCAAAATTTGCTGACCGCTAAGCGCCCGCATCAGACTAGCCACCACCATTACCACCCAGAAACAACCACTGATATTGTCTCAGAATTCGTTGTGTGACTTTAGGCTTTAACAATTGGGACGCACGCGAAGCTGTGTGACTTGAAATCATGTGCAGACTGAAAATATTGTCCGCTTGCGTGCGGCATCGACATAGCGTGCGCCTCTGAATCAGAACCTGTATCTAAATGATTTGTCCGTGTTTTAAAATAACATTTTTACTCAATAAACAATCCTGTTCATTGTGTATAACAAGGATCCAAGCTAAAAAGGAGCAATCCCAATGTTTTTGTTTCCTTAATTAGAATTGAAATTAGTTTTGAGCATGCATCTCTCATTTTTCTTATCTGTTTTCCTACAATTCATTATCTCCTTTTCAAAATCCCTCTGGAAGGTTCAAAGTATGGCTGCCAGCCACACACACAGAGATACACATCTCTCAGCATGTCATGTAATGGCGGAAAGGGTGGGGAATTTAAAAGTGCACAGAACTCAACAAGTGTTCACAAGTTGGGTTGACCAGCGGAGTTTTGATTGAGAAGGTCTGTTAACGATACTGAATTTGAACCTCTATACACTCCTTCCTATACCTTCTAATATCCTGCCTGTACCTTCTAAGGATGACGTTAATTTGCGTACGCAGTCATACAGTAAATAAAGACTCCAGATCTAGAACTTGTGGTTCCAAAGCACAAAGTATTATTCAAGTAAAAGTACAGTCAGTTACACGCTATTGATCCAAATACAATTCAGCGCAAAGGAATTATACAGACCCAAGTACAGTATACATACGCAGCGCTTCTGGTCTAGATGTAGGCATCAGCAAGAAACCCCTCGTCAATCAGCATTCAGCAAGAAGACTAAGACCCAGGGTTGGAGCACACATATTTATACCCCCCAGAAATAGACAACACAATAGAGAAGTTTGTTGCTGATGCCATTGGTTCCCAAGGGGGATGCATCTGTTACAGATCATTTAACAGGTTAATTCAAATAGACACAAACCAGCCTCTAACAACTGGTGGTCTCTGGTTTCCCGCCTCATGCAACATCCTAACAGTTGGTCATAATATGTACATTTTGCTGCTTGAAGTCTCTGCGATCCATAAGATGAGAATGCATGATGCGATCTCCACACCGATGATACCGGAATACTGTTGAAAGAGAACGCATCAGTACAATACCAAGCATGACTTACTTATCACGTATAAAACCTTAGTTACCAAATAATCTTTATTTCACAGCAATTATAATAAATGAACATACTTAAATCTTATACCTTAAAGCTTATAAAAACTTTTACATGAATATGTAATGTGTAAGTATGCGGGGTGTGATATAAAGACGCTAGTTAACTTGGGGCAGATGCGTGCGCATAAAGCTAATAAACAGCGTTTTCAATAATTCATTCTATGCAGGTCTAAATACAATACATTAAATGATGGTATTTCCTAGTTCAGGGTTGTAATGCAGTTCTATATTTACCTCAGTATTCATATTGTCATTACTGACCACAATCATCGTTTCGTTCTTTTGTTTTACTCTATTTTTACATTTTCCACACTTCAACACAATAGGAACATACCGGACACATATGCCAATTAGTATGATGACAATTAGTATAAGGATCAAGAATTTGCCTATGCTGGCGATCACTTCCTGGACCCATTCCCCTAGACCTGAGAACCATTTCACTGGGTTCAGCCATGAAACCCATCCTTCTATCTTCTCCCCTACTTCAGCCACTGAAGCTTTATGGTTCTTACGAAATTCCCATTTTAGCTGCAGAATTTCATCCATTTTCCGGTCTATCACCTCCTTGGGGTCGCTGGTATCATTGGTGACATAGGTGCAACATTTTACTCCAAATTGGGTGGCTAGAGTTACGCAATACCCTCCAGTAACAGCAGTTAAATAATTTAACACTAGCCTGTGTTGCACCAGTTCTTTCTGGTACGCTTGCAATTCTCTCCCTGTATACCTGAATGTGTCATCGTACAGCTCGGTGATATTATCTATCTATTTAGCAAGTTCCTGAATATATCTAAAATTTAACGTACCCTGAGCTATCCTGGTGACATCCAGTGCGACTAAAACTTGAAAGCCAGTTGTCTCACTAATTAGCTGAGTGGCTTTATGCACATCACCAGGTGTTAGAGTGTGTTTTTCCGGTGTCTGCGCCACCTCCACTCCTCTCTGAGGGTCTCATAGTTACACAAAATCTTCTCTTCATCCATAGTGATGGTTATAATTAATTATAGGAATATGACACAATATTCTCCTCTTTAATCTATTTTCTCTGTCTGATATTGCTACATCTGTGACCCCCTAGATTACTTTATTAATCTTCCATACAGTCTTTTTACTTTTTCCGACCTTTACCATAAAACACCCAGACAGAGAGTTGCCATTGTTATGTTATGCATAACAACCAAAGCTCCATGTGAGCTATTACCGGGCCAATGCCACCCAAATATCCCTTGACAAATCTATCAAGTCCCCTGCATATCTTACCCATAATGTATCATTGCATATTAATTAAACCTTGAAATCATACTCAGTTATCTATACACCACTTACATGATATAAAAAGTATTTTACTCCATAAATGAGAATTGCAAGATAATAGATGGTTTACATATGAATAATACAAAGGATAATATAGTATGCAGTACAGTACATAACCTCAGAAGTGATTTTCTAACTTTAATCCCAGTAATGCATTAACCCTATGCAGTTGCTAAATAAACTTCAATGCAGATTCGATTTAATCTTTCACTTGTATATAACCTTGGCGTTCATGCAAATATATGTATATATGTTTCTATGTATGTGTGTATGTAAGGAAACTGTATGCATATGTTATATATATTTTGCTATCCTCTGTGTACGTGTGTATAAGAATGTGTTATAAGAAAGCACGTGGCCGGAAGCAGTGTGAGAAGTGTTATAAGAAAGCACATGCCTGGAAGTATGTCAGAAGTGTACATGCGTGTGTGTAGGGGTGATACTATAATTAAGGGTAAATTGTTCCCCCTGCACATCCGGCGAGACTACTAGTTTATAGATAAATTGTGGAGGGCAATCTATCAGAGAAAACAATTACATGTGTGTATGGATGTGATTATGTGAAAATACAGTACATGTGTGAGTATAGAGAGTGTGCTATGTGTTAGAGCCTCATGGCATGGTAGCCAGGAGGTCGTCCTTGTGTCTTTGTGTTGCTATGTATGTGGGGTGAAACCTCATGACAAGGCCTCATAGCCTGTGAGCATGTAGCTGAGACAAAGAGAGAGAGAGGATTTAAGATTCATTGTCTTATCTAGTGTGAGTGTTAGCTCTTACAGATAGGCAGGAAAGGAAAGTTTAGGCAACAGAGTTATTATAGAGGACAAGTTATTATAGAGGACAGAGTACCTTGAATAGTCAGAGGTCCAGTGAGCCAGGTGTGTGTCTGTGTCTTGGATGGGAATGGCAGAGAGAGAGGAGCTGTTTTGGCTGCTTCAATTTATATACCTCCTCCCATCATGCATTGCACCAGCTCAAACCCCCACACATCCACATTGTCTGTAACAAGAGACTCTGCTAGGTGTTATATCCTGTTGTAGCTCCTATTACAACCATGTCTCTTTGTTTATGTTTTGAGCTATTTAAAATCTAAATCTTCTGGCCCTTGCATGATGCCACTGAGATAAGTTAATATTGGAGCTCTTTCACACCAGGTATCATATTTCTTTTGCCTCTGTGTTCATATTGCGTGTGAAGATATGGTGATGGTGTGTTTTTATGTATACCAAGCATTTCAACATGTGTGAGGGTCATAACTTCTGGGACTACTCTTCCCAGGTAACACAAACCTTCGAAACTCGGGGAGAGCCACTTATACGCTTTTCTTCCACATATAAAATATACATTATCAGGGAGAACATAAGGAATGGTATGCATCATAATCATTAGGCACATTTCCCTTGCAAACAATCCTATTTCTGGGTCTTCCATCTGGTATATGCAAGTCTCTGGCTGTATTATTTTAGCACAATAACCATCTGGCACCTTACCAATAATTTCTTTGGTGGAACTCAATGTATACCGGTACCTAAAATGTCTCCCATTAGATTTAATTGAGCGTAACAGATCATGTTTTATGGACTCATTATCAGCTCTTTGTGAGAAGGTCATCGTCTGATTATTCCCTGTCACTTCCCAACTCCCGGGTTTATTGGGGTTGGTTATGTTTAAACACAAAAGTGATCTATCTACTTGGAATTGATAGAATTTGAAATGAGGTGGTTTGGATGAGAGGAATTTTCCATCCAATGTTTTCCCTTTATGTAATTCTAAAATTTCCATGATATTCAGCGGAAAAGGCACCAACCCTAAATTATGCTGTCCCTGTGGTACATGTGAACACACCCAGCAATCAGTTTGATTTAATACTTTGGCTGCCATGCTATGATAATCCTCTAAAGGATACCCACCCCAGTACGGGTTATATTTAGGTTGGCACCGTTGGATACAGTTCTCATCAACTAGGGACCCACAAAGCTCACAAATACAGGAATCTTCAGATGATAAACTTCCACACCGTCCCCGAGTATCCAGAATAACAGCTCTCTTAACAATAACAGTACTAAGATTGGCCAGACACTCCCCTGATTTGCATTGCACTCCTCCTGACTCCACTCCATCAGCACTGCCATCAGCTCCCATTTCCTCAATCGGTCCCCCATCACAGAGCCTGGATATCCCCGAACCGACTAGGATGGTGAACACTCTAAAAGAGAATATGAAAATGAACACAGCAGGCCCGTCCATTGCCATAACAAGACCTGCAAATTTCTTTTAGTTCAGGTATCTCACTACGACCTTTTCAATCCTCCCGGAACAAGCTCGCGATCGACAGATCCATGCTATCAGCCTTGTCTCCGACTTGTTTCTCCACCAGTTGATTGACCTTTTTGCAGTGAGTGGAATGGACCCAGGTATCTCTCTCAGCCACCTTCAAAGATGTAGTACTTGTCAGCAGCACCTGGTACGGACCTTCCCACCAATCAGTCAAACAACCTGAATGCAAGAAATTTCTGATCATAACATATTCTCCTGGTTTAACATCATGACAGTTAGTTTCAGGCATATCATTGGACAACAATTTCAGTTTCTGCTGTTGCTGTTTCAACGGCTTACTCATTGATATAAGATACTTTACAGTTACCTCGTTGTTACCCTTCAAGTCTTCCTGTGGACTTATAATCAAATGAGGTTGTCTACCGAACAGTATTTCAAATGGGGACAGATTTAAAGGGGGTCTAGGAGTGGTCCTTATGCTATGTAGGACCAAAGGTAATGCTTCTGGCCATCCTAGTCCAGTCTCTGCCATGATTTTACTTAACTTATTTTTAATAGTCCCGTTCATCCTCTCTACCTTGGCACTGGCTTGCGGTCGGTAGGGGTGTGTGAAGTCGGCTATTAATACCCATCAGCTTACACATATTTTGAAAAACATCACCTGTGAAATGAGTACCCCTGTCATTCTCAATGATTTTAGGGATACCGTACCTGCATACAAATTCCTGAACTATTTTCTTGGCAGTAACGCAGCAGTATTAGTGGCTGCTGGGTAGGCCTCAACCCAATTAGAAAATACGTCAGTGCACGCTAATACATACTTAAGATTCCTGCAGGGTGGTAATTGGATGAAATCAATTTGTATCACCTGGAAAGGTCCATCAGTTGGTGGAATGTGGGACGGTTTGGTAGGGATCGCTTTCCCTATGTTCTTTCTCAAGCAGGTCAGTCAGGACATTGCTATCTTTTCTGCTTGTGAAGAAAAACCTGGTGCACACCAGTATGCTCTTACCAATTTGCACATACCTTGCTTTCCCAGATGAGTCAGACCGTGTGCTGCCTTAGCCAGGCTGGGGTAATATGCCTTGGGGGCTACTGGCTTACCTTGTCCATCCCTCCAGAGCCCAGAGGACTCTTGCCCACATCCCTTAGACTTCCACATGGATTTTTCCTGAATTGAACACAAATTTTGCATCTCAATTAATTTCAGCATATCAATTGTTTGGAAAGACATAATATTTTCAGTTGGAGAAAACCTTTTTAACCCTGCTGCCCATTTTGCAGCTTCATCGGCTCTGTTGTTGCCCAGTGACACCGGATCATCCTCACACGTATGGGCATTACATTTAATTACTGCCACCGCTTTGGGCAGTTGGATTGCTTCTAAAAGATGTCTTATGTGTCAGGAATGTGCAACTGGTGTGCCTGCTGCTGTCATAAAATTTCTCAGACGCCATAGAGCCCCGAAATCGTGCACCACCCCGAACGCGTACCTCGAGTCAGTGTAAATGTTAGCAGATTTGCCTGCTGCCAATTCACATGCTCTAGTTAGTGCTACTAACTCTGCCACTTGGGCTGAGTGAGGAGGACCAAGAGGTTTTGCTTCTATGATGTCTGTGTCATTTACAACAGCATAACCTGTACATAATTCACCTGTGTCTGTTTGTCTATGACAACTCCCATCCGTGTAAAAAGTCACATCTACATTCTCTAAAGGTGTGTCATGTATGTCAGGTCTAGCAGTAAAGGTCTGATTCAGATATTCCATACAATCGTGTGCATCTTTCTGTCCGCTGAACACACCTCCCGCCAGCAACTCATCTCCTTCCACCCTTTGTACATCATGTTGTACATATGGTAAATACGTCGCTGGGTTCAGCGTGCTGCAACGTTTAACAGTGATGTTTGGTGGTGCGATTAGAGCTAGTTCCCATTTGGTAAATCTAGCCGAAGAGACGTGTCTGGTTTGAGCAGAGATCAGTAGAGCAGATACAGCATGGGGAGTATAGACAATCATATCATGACCCAATACTACGTCCTCACTTTTGCTCACCAATAGAGCGGTAGCTGCTACACTTCTCAAACAGGTGGGGAGTGATCTTGCCACAGTGTCCAATTGGGCACTGTAGTATGCTACGGGCCTACTGGCATCACCATGTTTTTGTGTGAGGACACCTGCTGCACAACCATTGGCTTCCGTACAATACAAATCAAAAGGTTTTTCATAATCAGGTATTCCCAATGCAGGAGCTTTTATCAGACTATCCTTAAGATTAAGAAAAGCCTGCTCTGTTTCCTCTGTGTGTATGACACGATCGGGCTTTGAGGAAGAGACTAATTCCTGTAAAGGCAAGGCCAAAATAGAAAAACCTGGGATCCACATTGTACAGTATCCACACATTCCCAAGAAGGTACGAATTTGCTGTTGATTTTGCGGCAGTGTCATGTTCTGTATGGCCTGGATTCTATCATTTGTAAGATGTCGTAACCCCTGGGTTAGGCAGTGTCCCAAATATTTTACTCTGGATTGGCACCGCTGTAGTTTGTCCTTAGCCACCTTGTGTCCTGTATGCGAGAGATGAAGCAACAAAAGTTTAGTATCATTCAAACATGACATAAACGAGTCAGAACATAGCAATAAATCGTCCACATATTGAATTAGAACAGATCCTTTGGCAGGTTGAAAAGATTGTAAACAGTCGTGCAATGCCTGTGAGAAGATACTGGGGCTGTCTATGAAACCTTGGGGCAATCGTGTCCATGTATATTGTACACCTCTGTATGTAAATGCGAATAAATACTGGCAGTCAGGGTGGAGAGGCACAGAGAAGAAAGCAGAACAGAGGTCAATGACAGTGAAATGGGTTGCATTTGGTGGGATCTGCATCAGGATGACAGCTGGATTTGGCACTACAGGGAATTGGCTCTCTACTACCTTATTAACACCTCTAAGGTCTTGTACCAGCTTATAACCCCTCCCACCACTCTTCTTCACCAGAAAGATGGCACTGTTGGCTACACTAGCTGTACGAACTAAAATTCCCTGTTGCAATAATCGCTCAATTATTGGAAAAACCCCTAATTCTACCTCCTGTTTTAGTGGGTACTGGGGAATTTTTGGAGCTTGCCTACCGCTTTTTAAACTTACCATTACAGGGCTTACGTTTGCCATTAATCCAGTGTCCTGTCCATCCTTAGTCCAAAGGGAATCTGGAATTTGGGACATTTCATCTACCTGAGATGGATTTTCATTTAGACTTGTAGAGTGATACATTATCCTTTGGGGAGTGTCCAACATATCCCGCACCTCGTGTGCAACTCTCTCTGAGATATCTAAAAATACACCATCAGGGGTGCAATATTTAACACATCCCATCTTACATAACAAGTCTCTACCCAGCAGGTTAGTCGGAGTCACAGCAGCCAGAAGGAAAGAATGCCTGGTATGCAACGGGCCCAATAGTAACCTATGTGGACTTTGTTAAAGGATAATGTTCCACTTTACCTGTTACACCCATTGTTGGTACTGTCTCGTTGGTCACCTGTAAATTAACGGGAGATTTCATCACTGACCTGGTCGCCCCTGTGTCTACAAGAAAAGGATATTCAGTACCAGCTACATCAACCATCATGACCGGTTCTTCCCTAGGATTTCACGTTAACCTATCTGTAGACTACAGGTATGTCCTGACCCCTAGCGTTGGCTACCATTCTCCAATAAAGCATTTACGGCCACAATTGGAGCTGGTGCCTGCTGAACATTTGCTGGTCTCTGTGCATATCCCTTATGGGGATATCCAAGTCTTCCCTGATTCGGGGTTCCTACTCTTTTTACTGGACAGTTTCTACTTACGTGTCCTGTTTGTTTACAATTAAAACATGTTCGTGGATCTGGTGAAGACACAGGTTGTTGTGAGGTTTGAGCAGAGGGTAAAGGTGGTGGATATGGGTAAGGATAGGGAGGGTAAGGGTATTGTGGGGGATATGACGTTTGTGAGTATGGGACCTGTGGTTGTATTGGGTTAGTGGAATAGAGCTGTGTTTGTTGTTGCGTGGAGTTAGTGAGGGCATAGCACTGTTCAGGTGTAAGTGTGTGTGCAGGTGCGAGTGTGTCTGTTGGCTGTGATGTTACCGTCATTCCCTCCAGAGCTTGGATACTGACAACCATTAGTTTTTCGCTCTGGGTCTCTCTTCTTTGAGATGTTTTTATCATGTTCTATGGCAGATGCTATGAGTGTATCAATTGTGACTCCCCTCCAGCCAGGTTGTGAGGTCTGAACCCGAGTCTTTAAATTCTCTTTAAGACCTACCATGAGTACCGTGACTGTCATTCCCCTGTGGTGAGTGCTACTGTATCTTTAATATCTTTTAATATCTTCTAACCCAGTGTACTGGGTGATAGCCTGCAGAGCCCGGTCGCAATAATCTTCTGCAGATTCACTCTCCTTTTGCTTAATGGTGAAAATTTTGTTCCAGTTAACTACTACTGGAAAATATATACCCAATTGAGTTACAATGCGGGAAATGTTACCTTGGTTTACTTGGTCTGTTAAGGGAACATCACCATCCAATACACAATCCGTGATAAATTTTGTCACGTCGGTATTGCGTGGTAGACAAGCCCTTAACACCACACGCCAATCTTTATTAGTTGGCTCATGAGAACTACCCAAATTCCTCAAAAATCTTTGACATTTGGCTAGTTCCTTTTTGGGATCGGGGAAATCATTTATGATGGAATTTAGTTCTGCTCTTGTCCAAGGACAATGCATTACTACTTCCCTCGTGGGCACTACACCGTTCGCATCTGCATTTCCATTCGGAACACTGATTGTCCGAATGGGATGCAGACCGGCAGCACTGCTACCTTTGACCTTATTACCTTGCTGGGGGTTTAATCTGTTGCTGCTACGTATGGTATTAACAATTTCCTCTACGAGTGCAGAGGGTGTTAGCACTTCGCTTGCTGTTACCGATGAAGATGGCGGCACCACTCGTGATTGTTGTGATGCAGCATCTATCATTTGTACAGCATGGGAAATGGCAGACATTACAATAGGCTCATCATCCACATCATAAACATTTTCTTTATGGTTGCTTAAGAGAGGGTACAAGTTGCTTGTTACATTTTTATGGATATTTTTGGTAACTGTACTTGCACCTCCATCCACATAAGGTGGAGGTGGTGAGCGTGAACTGCTGGCAATACTCTCCACAACGCTACCTTGCTGCACGTGTGCGCCATTTTGCGGCCCGCCCGTATTGCGATTTAGCGTCGCGGATGTATTTTCTGGCAATGCGCTCGCAACGCTAATTTGCGTCGCTTGTACATTTTTAAGCCACGCATCCCCTTCATGCTGCCACAACTTTAAACATTCATAATATTTTCTTTTTTTCTCTCGGGAGCACATCAAACTGATGTGATCCCGGACATTATCTAATACATCCTTATCAAAACTACCAATTCTGGGAAACGGTCTAACACTCTTCATCATCATTTTAAACCATACATCACAATACCTTATTGCATAAGTACCGTACTTAGTATGCATAATACGACGGGCCGATCCGTTCGGCACCTTCATTAGCAGCACATCATTGTCTAACATCTCTATTGTTTGCGTGGCTCCCATTCTGAGACAAATCCTACGCTTTTCAATAAAGATTTAAACTGGTGAAAGACAATCAAGATACTTTCACTTACCTGCGGACAATATTAACTGGATGCGCCCACACACCTGGATAAGATTTGAAAAAGGCAACTTCCACACCCGGATAAGATTTAGAAAGGCAACTTCCACACCTGGATAAGATTTAAATAGGCAACTTCCACACCTATGGAAGTTTAAGTCGGCTACTTCTACGCACCTCTCTACAACAAAGACAACATGTACACCTGCTACTGTGTATAGAACGGTAAGCTGCTTACCGAGCGACTAGCACTTAGCCCTTAAAGGTCATACGGTACCTCTAACTGTAGGGAACAAGTTACCCCTACCAACAAATACTCACTGTTACACACTTTTTCCTGCGCAGAAAAATACACGTTAACCCAGATATTGATAACAATTGAAAAATGTGAACCTCAACGGTTTTATTTAAACACGTGGCAGCACAACCGGAAGTACGTATACGCTATTGTGCGACCAGTCGCATACACAATAATGCGACTACCACACAACCGTATGACAACCTTTTTTAGCTGCGTATGCAAAAGTGCATCTTTACTGTGCGCAAAACTGCGATTCAGCCGCGTGCTCAATACTGTGGCACCCCTTTAAACGTTAGGTTCTATCAACAAAGGAAAACAAACTTTTTTTCCTCTCCTGTCCCTGGATTCTAGTCAGCTTCCTTGGCTCACACGAAAACGGATAGCGATCTTTCAGCACAAAGTGGTTGCAGGTAAACCCTGCATGTGGCCACTCCACCCTTTGCTGAGATATCGATAACCGTATGTGCCGTGTGAGTAGGTGACTTCACTACGAGCCCCCAACTAACGATACTGAATTTGAAACTCTATACACTCCTTCCTATACCTTCTAATATCCTGCCTGAACCTTCTAAGGATGACGCTAATTTGCGTACGCAGTCATACAGTAAATAAAGACTCCAGATCTAGAACTTGTGGTTCCAAAGCACAATGTATTATTCAAGTAAAAGTACAGTCAGTTACACGCTATTGATCCAAATACAATTCAGAGCAAAGGAATTATACAGACCCGAGTACAGTATACATACGCAGCGCTTATGGTCCAGATGTTAGGCATCAGCAAGAAACCCCTCGTCAATCAGCATTCAGCAAGAAGACTAAGACCCAGGGTTGGAGCACACATATTTATACCCCCCAGAAATAGACAACACAATAGAGAAGTTTGTTGCTGATGTCATTGGTTCCCAAGGGGGATGCATCTGTTACAGAGCATTTAACAGGTTAATTCAAATAGACATAAACCAGCCTCTAACAACTGGTGGTCTCTGGTTTCCTGCCACATGCAACATCCTAACAGTTGGTCATAATATGTACATTTTGCTGCTTGAAGTCTCTTCGGTCCATAAGTTGAGAATGCATGATGCGATCTCCACACCGATGATACCGGAATACTGTTGAAAGAGAACGCATCAGTACAATACCAAGCATGACTTACTTATCACGTATAAAACCTTAGTTACCAAATAATCTTTATTTCACAGCAATTATAATAAATGAACATATTTAAATCTTATACCTTAAAGCTTATTAAACCTTTTATATGAATATGTAATGTGTACGTATGTGGGGTGTGATATAAAGACGCTAGTTAACTTGGGGCAGATGCGTGCGCATAAAGCTAATAAACAGCGTGTTCATACAAGATCTTATGCATTCGCTAATATGCGACTAGTTAACAGAGCAATTGTGCGTATTAATTTGTGTATAAGAAATGGTGAAAGATGCAATCGCATGATGCTAATAGTAATATTGCCATATGTACTTAATTGTGAGTTTATCTAAAATGGCGCTTGGGCGGCCATTCGCAAAATGGCGTCTTTCGATCTCGTTTCCAAGATAGCATCTTGCTGCCAGTCGCAAGATGGCGGCGCTGCGATTCAATTTTAAACTGATCTTGTCTCAGCCAATTATCCAGCTTCGACACCGTGTAGATGCAATGTCTTTAACCATCAATGGTAAAACTATTGATGGCTTCAGAAACTATCAATGGTTTCTCTGTGGATGAACTACCCTGATCCAGAATCCAGATCTCTGCTCACTACAGTGTATCATGTGACTGTGGTTACCATGGCAACTCTGCAGAGTACTAAAGTATCAGGGTTCGCAAAATACACGCTATATCGCATTTTTACGTGCTACAGGCTGTCGGGGACCCGATTTAAAAACTGCCTGGGTCTCGTGGGACACACTGCCTGTGTGCAGCGCTGCAGCACCGCCACCGGCGTCTTCTCAACCAATAGCCGGCGGCGGCATCTCCTCATCTAGACTCTTCAGCCAATCGCAGCCTGCAGGGTCTTCCTTCCTCTCTCTCTTAGCTGCCCACTGCCCATGAGCAGCAGCACAACAGGTCGATCTGCTGAGTGCTCTTCTTCCAGCCCAGATCAGTCTCCAGCGGTGCCTCTGCATCGTCTTCAGAGCGCAACGACACCGGGCGCAGCCACCCTCCTCCTCTGCAAAGGTGAGCGATGCGGCTCTGTATGGGCAGCGAGCCAGTGTGATGCCTGCCTATACTCCCCTGGCCGGCATTTGTGCCCGGGGAGACAGTTATGCGTATGTAGGCTGTGACCCCGTATGGTAGGCATATGTAGGAGGGGAGACCCCTGCAGTAATGTGTATTCCCTGTGCATGCAGGCCTCAAATAAGTTATTATCTGGGCTTGGTATATACTGGGAGGAGGAAGAGAAAAGAAGACTCTTTGTTGGAGGCACTCTTAAAGTAGTATGAATAAATTAAAACTTAACTTTTATTTTATAAGATTTTAGAATATAAGGGGGGAAGAGGTTATTTTTCAACCTCCAATGATATTTAAATACAGTCAATAATTACAAACATAGAAATCAATATAGTTCACTTCCAATATTTGTTAATACAGGCAAAAGGCGATTATTGTAAGTGGTTAGATTCAACACATTATATTTATCTATTATTGATCATTCAAAAACATATACCAAAGAAACCTTCCTTGTAATTTTCAACAAATCTCAGATAAACATATCTACATAGATTCTAGTATACTGGAAGGAGTATTTTATCAGATGGTTTATCCTGCATATATACTGCTATAGGAGATATCATTGTATCCATTTTGTAGCAATATGTTGCAGTGCAGTTGCTAGCAGAGAGACAATTAGTATCAATATGTTGCAATGAATGCAAAAGCTCAAGATCTGGCAGAGAGACAATTGTTATTCATGTAGCAAAAAACATAAAAACAAATCCCTAGTTTTTTTCACTCAGTGGATAGAACACAGTCCTGCTGAAAGAAATATATTGCATGAAGTTAATCAGCAGTAGAGATATATTTTAGTCTAAAAAACTGGTAATGCAGAGTGCATTGTAGTAACCACATTTATTAGGTATACTGTATACTACTTGCTCATGGCGGAGCATCACCCTGCTTAGTGAGCAGGAGGGTCAATGTTTTTTACCTTTAATAAATGTGCTGTAGAGAATACACATAAAGCACAATTAACACAAATTTGGGTTAATAGAGATTTTACTCACTGCAAGGAACGCACCATTTAAATCTTTAGTAGGTTGACAGAATCCAGCCAAGTTAATCCCCTTTCACTTCTGCTGTCTGATCACCTTACATATAGTAGAGGGTGGTAGATGAGAGAGTGAAGAGGCCCTGCCTGTGCTGAAAGATAACTGGAAATGCACTTCTGCTGTCGTGACAGTAACCACACGTCTGTACTGGTGTCAGACGACAGTGCAGCACTAGACGGGGGAGGTCACAAGGAGAGAGCGCGAACAACGGGGTGTCTAAGAGTATGTGCAGTGGTCTGTATGTAGGTATTGCAGTACTATTTCAATAACAAAGGATAAGGTAAAGACGCTGGTAGATTACATCACCATCTCCCTGCACGAGTATTGCTTCAGTGGTCATATTCCAATGGAGATGGCTGCGTCCTTGTTTGCTGGAGATGACGATCGTTTCGCCTAGAGGGCTTGTTCACATCATGACAACTCTTTTGTTTCTATGTACTTGGAGGCTCAGTCAGCAGTATTAATAAATATCACTGCCAATAGTACAGTCTGTGCTTAAGCCCATTTTTGCCCCAGCTATCTACTCTTACCTCCTCCCTACCCCCAGTACTGTCTGTCCCTAAGCACCTGCTTGCCCCAGCTACTATCTACCCTTACCCCCTACCTACCCCCAAGTACTCCTTGCCCCAGCCCCATCCTTGCCCCCCAGTACTGTCCTAGCCGCTCTCTACCTACTCCAACAGCACTGCCCTCAGTACTGCCTGCCCCTAACCCCCTCCTTGCTCCAATGCTACCCCAGCTGAATTCTAACCTTACCCCTAGCAGTCTGCCCCTAGCTCCACCCTTGCCCCCCAGCACTGTCTCAACTGCTGTCTGCACTTATCCCCTCCCTGCCCTTATCCCCCCTACCCCCACTTCTCCTTGTCTCTATAACCAGCTCTACTCCAGCTACTGCTTGCCCTCAACCCCTCTATCCTAACTGCTACCTGCCCCTAGCAATGTACCATAATATATAATGGGACCCAGAAAAAGTGGAATAGGACCCCAATTTTCTAAAGTAAGTGGTCCCTGGCACCCACAAATTTTTTTGCTCAGCGTGATCGCTGAGTATTAAAAGCAGACTGAAGAAACAAATCAAGGAAAAAAGTAATGACCAACAGTGGCGTCACTGGGGTCGGTGACACCCAGTGCGGGCCAATAGACTCCACAAAAAAAAAAAGCATGTGCCTTCCCACGAAAAGGGCATGCGCAGCACTCAACCATCGAAAGGTAAATGATTGATGGTTTTCTATCCATGGTTTGAACAATCAGCCATCGATGGTGCAGCTTTCAATGGCCATCACTAGGCTGCAATGCAGCATTAATACAGGGCCTGATTAAGCAAGGAACACACGCAAGTGGCTGATTTTTGCGTACTGCGCATTAGTATGGATCGCAGTGCGCGTGCACAAACTAGCCATTGCGATTGGGACTACAATCGCAGTGAGTACACAAACCCATCACAGTGACTGACAGGAAATGCCGTTTGTGGGTGGTGATGGGGGGGGGGCATTGTTGGACGAACGCAGGTGCCATTGCAGGGGCATGCATAAATTATCCACTGCGCAGCCTGAGGTCTCATAGCGTGCGTGGAAGTTAGCAATTTCTGAGTAAGGTCAGAGCTTGTGCAAGTGTGCGTGAGGCTGTGATGGGACTTGATTGTACCGATGTTTTTCGCGGTCTTGCTAAACATTACGGATGTGTGTAAGGTAAAGTGGGCGTCCTTATGTAGTGCAGCGGCGGCATTGCGATCGCAAGGGATTAGCATACAAACGCAGTTGAACTGCGTGCGTAATCGCTATTGCATTTGCAGTTGTGCTTCATAGTGAATGAGGCCCACCCAGATCACCCTCCTACATCATGCCAACAATAGCTGACACATTGGCCACACCCCCAGTGGGCGTGTTCCGCCGGGCGCTGTACAGGTGGCTCACCCCCCTCCTCCCCGCGCTTTCTACATTTGAACGTGTGTAGGCCCCGCCCTCCGCTTTGTGTCTGCGTCAGGCCGGAAGCGGAAGCAGAATTCTCGCCACTGACACCAGTCAGACCAGAGAGGCCGGAAGTGGAGGGAAGAAAACGTTGGGCGGTAATATCCCGGGGAGAGGGGCGGTCAGCCGGTGTCTGTGTGTGGATGGTACCGGAAGTGGAAGCAGAGTTCTCGCCGCTGACACCAGAGAGGCCGGAAGTGGAGGGAGAAAGAGCGTTGAGCGGTAATATCCCGGGGCAGGAGAGCAGGCAGCGTTTCTCTGTGTGTAAGGGTGCCAGGCGGGCTCTGCTTGGGGGCTGGCCGGGTGTATGAAATGGAGTGTGAGACAGACATGGAGATGTCCTGCCATTAGCTGCTGCCCCTGAGGGCTGGGATGCATCATGTCCATACAGTGAGGCGGTGTAAGGAGACCCCAGGGCTCAGTGCTGGCAGCTGTTAGGCTCCTATTTGCTGACACTTGGATAATGATCACTGAGCAGCGCCCGTATTACTGTTGTGTTCTATGCACTGTGTGCGAAAATAGAAAACACTAAAATAAGACTATGGGGGGGAATGAACATTATTTTTTTGGGGGGGGGGCTACCAACATACCAATTGTTTCTCCGAATGGGCACCTATATCTCCTAAGGTGGTGAGCACAAATGTGTGAAAAGCCCGAGGGTTTGCGCATGGGATGGACGTTGGAAGCCCAGCATTGAATAGCTGCCGGGCTTCCGACATCATATCCAGCGATGGGCATCGGGAATCTGCATCCAACGGCTGGCAGCCATTGAATTCCCGATATTCGATTGGAAAAGCACTTCCATTGAATCAGTAACATCGATGGTTGCTAACCTCAGCTTTCAATGTCCATTCCTAGTTTGGACGCCCTAACCAGGTCTTTAGACGAGTTTAGCCTGTTTACGCGGTTAAGCTCGGTGTGACAAGTGTTTTGGGCTCTCAAAACCATTGAATTGCTCCGTCGGTCGCCCATAAATTATCGCCACCCAATAAACACTTTAATCGCCCTCTTATGCTGGGTACACTATGATCTATCGAACAATATATTGTCCTGATGTGGATCTATATATAGGGCTCGATTCAATTCAACGCAAATCGCATTGCGCCGGGAGGGAGCTCCCGGAGCTATTCAATTCAGTGCGCTGTCAAGGATTTCTCGCATCCCTCCTGGGGTGCGAGCAGAAATCCGACAAAACTCCTGGCACAATGCTTTTTTTTTTCTGCCCTTAACGCTGCGGAAACAGCATCACGCCAGGCAGTTTAGTCGGAGAATACCGGAGCTCGCGACTAAACACCATGTTTAAGGTACGAGAACCGCCATTCTCTGACAAAACAGCGCTGAATCGAGTAGTTCCGGGAGCTCCCTCTCGGCGCTATTCAAATCACGTTGAATTGAATCGAGCCCATAGTGTGTACACTCAATCCGTCGTTCATTGCACCTTTCCATCTGCTGTTCTGCACATCAGATGGTACGATGCACTAATCGAAACGGTATACAGGTTGTGTCTCCCATATCCAAATATTCCGAAATACAGAATATTTTTAGCATGACTGAGATAATGAAACCTTTGATTTTTGATGGTTCAATGTACACAAACTTTGTCTAAGGCACAAATTATTAAATATATTGTATAAAATTACCTTCAGGCTGTGTGTATAAAGTGTATATGAAACATAAATGAATTTCATGTATGTACACGAACTTTGCTTGAGCCACAAAAATATTGTATAAAATGACCTGCAGGCTGTGTGTATAAGGTGTATATAACACATAAATGCATTCTGTGTGTATATTTGGTCCCACTCCCAAGATATTTCATTATAATATGCAATTATTCCAAAACACGGAATATTCCGTTATCCAAAATACCCCTGGTCCCAAGCATTTTGGATATGGGAGACAACCTGTAGTTACATGCAGCATGTAACAATACATCGTGCTATCGTATGGCTGATTCAGCAGTGTACTGCGCATGCAAAGTATCGTTCCATCGCTCACCACAATAAAGGGTCGCGCCTTTGTGAGGTGTGTACCCAGCTTAACATTGGGGTTGGGTCCCAGACACTGAAGATACATGTATGATATTCTCCTCCCATTTCTTATTACCAGTGTGGTGACTGTCTGGGCAGCTTCTATAACAGCTGGTATCACTGCCAATGCCTGGGGTCTCTCTCTCCACCCCTCTTGCTCCATCTCTCCCACTGCTCTTTCTCTCCTCCATGGTCTTTCTCAGACCCATTGTCTGCTTCTGTATCTCCCCTGCTCTCTCTTTTGCTCTTCTTTCCCGTCGCTGTTTTTTTTTTTTTTCTTAAGACATCATTACCTCCGCAGGACCGACTTTTTAGTTTATCCAGTTGTTTTTATGCCGATTAGATACTGGCTGCAGTGTGCCTGTCACTGGCACTAGACTTTATTATATCGATTATCCTTAGCATTACCTTTTTTTCTTTTCATCTGTTGTACTTTTTGGGTCGTCCTCACCTTTTCTCCTCTACAGAGTTTTTTTATTTCTTTCAGTGCGTGGCCTGTGCTGCCCCGTGTACATTTTTTCCTTTTTTTTTTTTTTTTCTTTTGATACTGTTCTCTAATTTTGCTTGTAGTTAATGTTGTGATGTCATTGGGTGATATTCAGGCATGTGATGGGAAATAGCAGAAGTGTTTGGGGACTGTAGATGTGTGTTATGCCGGAAGTGACAGACACTGGTGGGGAGGGGTCAGTTCAGACCAACTGTCATTACCTGCCAACGTGATGACATCATTTTTATCGGCAGACTGTTTTATTATATAGCATGCACAGTTTACTGACCACTAGATCACGTTATTGATTAATAGGATGCTCTGTAATTTCACTGAAATATATATACTGGAGGATGACTGGCATGGTAGTTCTATTAAAAGTCGTATGTTGATAAAAAAAAATTAAAATAATCCCCTTATTTATTACACTTTTGCCTACATTTTATGGTATTTATTTTATTAACATTTATATATCACCAGCATATTTAATCACAATTTTTTTTCAGTTGGAAAACGGTAACAAATCTGGGTATTGGCAGAAACATGGGTTGATGTATAAAGCATTGGAAAAGAATGGAGAAGTTGCCTATAGCAACCCATCAGCTTCTACCTATTTTATAGAATTTACTTGGTAAATGTTACCGCGATGCTGGTTGATTGCTATGGGCAACTTCTCCACTGGTCCATTACTACATCAACCCCACAGAGAGGTTACCTTATTACCTAAGTTGTGCAATTTCTTATTTAATTTTCCCTTCATAAGGAATGTGCCATGAGTACTATTGGCCCCTCCCCATCAAGCTCCCTTTTTGCTGATTATAAGTGTTTTTAAGTTGATGCTACTGGAGAAACAAGTGATTAATCTTACGAGTCATTTGTTTGTCCACAGCTAATAGCTTCTCTGTAATTATCCTTCCTGTCTCACTTGCATGCTCCCATATTAGTCATTAGCACATAGTAATCTTCCTTGGGGTTAATACACTTTTTTTTGTTTCGGCCTCCTGGCCGCTCGCAAAGCTGTGGGTGACCACCCACAGCTAGTGCGAGCGGTCTGGTGATGGTCGCGATTATCGCGTCCATCAGGCTTGCGTCGAGACCCTACAGGAGGGTCTCTGCTCCCCCAAGCCCGAGTGGACTTCCTGCTCTAATAGAGCAGGAAGTCCACTACTGACATCACGAGTGATGTCAGTAGGGCCGCCCACAAACGGCAGGCGTTCCTTCGGGAACGCCTCCGTTTGTGCAGCCACCCCCCCCTCCCCGCCTACAGAACGGGGCGAGCTGTCAATCAACATCGACAGCCGCCCCGTCTTGTAGTGAGCAACGGAGCTGTCGTCGCTCGCTGGGGCTCGAGCATGCGCACGCCGGAGGCAGCGCATGCGCAGTGGGGAACATCGACACGCTTGCAAGCGCTGAGCGCTTGCGAGCGGGTCTGAATCAGGCCTATTATACACACTACTGTACATTGAGGCGGTCACGATACAAGCAAGTCATGTTTTCATTGTAGTTGTAAGTCAGGACTTCATGGTAGTTTAATAACTGCAAACTATCACATAAACTAGACTCTGATTAACTTGAACGGGAATTAAATATCTGCGGGAAGGAGCTATTCAATTCTGCGCGTTTTCAAGGATTTCTTCTCGCATCCCTCCAGGGGTGCGAGCAGAAATCTGCAAAAGTACAGGCACGATGCTGTTTTCTGTCAGCGCCGCCGAAACAGCACCGCGCCAGGAAGTTAAGTCGGAGAATGCCCGAGCTCGCCACTAAACACCATGTTTAAGGTGCGAGGGAAGCGAGAACGGGCATTCTCCGACCTAACAGCTCGCAGAATTCAATAGCTCCCGCAGCTCCTTCCCGGCGCTATTTAATTTGCGTTCAATTGAATCGAGCCCATTATTTCAAATTCCAAGTTAGGTTTAGATGTTAGTGCAGAGTTTTATTCATTTATTACCAGTTATTTATATAGCGCACACACATTCCGCAGCTCTTTACAGAGAATATTTGGCCATTCACATCAGTCCCTGCCCCAGTGGAGCTTACAATCTCCACTGGGGCAGAAATTGCTCCCACACATACACACTAGTGTTCATTATTGTTTTGGAGCCAATTAACTTATCAGTATATTTTTGGAGTGTGGGAGGAAACCGGAGCACCCGGAGGAAACTCACGCAAGCACAGGGAGAATATTCAACCCCACACAGTTAGGGCCGTAGTGGGAAGTTTTGCAAGAATAAAAATCTGGCATCCGCCATATTCCAGCTTTGGCTCAATGATTTGCAATCATCTGGAAGACTTGTCTGTCGAGCCGTGTCTGTATGACGGGAGGACTTTGAAAGTCTAGTTATTTGGCTGGCAACAATAATGTGACACCAATGCAAAAACTATACTCACTCACAAAGGTACTGATTGGATTATAGGTAATAATATCCCGGTAGATATTCTCTGCCGTGACATGAGACAGCGTCCAGATCTGGATTTAGAACAGTGTGATCAAAACGTTCAACAAATTTTGTAACACTAAAATTAGATCAAATTTAGCTCTCGCACTCGATTGTTGTAAAGAATAACACTAGTTAAACATAGAGAAAACCTCGTACGTTGGACTTGTTCAGCGCTGGGTGCAAATGTCGGCGCCACTGGGTTTTCGTGTAGTCTTCACTGTAGGACGCCTGTCAAAAATGGGCACTTCAGCGCAGGTGATCACTCAAGAAAGTGGGTGTATCCTTGAGACGCGTCCCTTTTCATCACTGTAGGGGGAGTGCCCAGCACTTAAGGAGATGCTGGGCTGCCCCCCCAAGCTCTCCCTGCAGTGTAAATAGATGCCATGTGCATGCGCATAGTATCTATTCACTCACCAGTGATTGTTTCACCAGCACGTCATGCCCCTGTTTTCTGGAACCCTCGCCACACCAAAATGCCTGCAGCCTGTCAATCGGGCTGCGGCTAACAGGGCACTGCGACCATCGAGACAGGTGCACTCTGGCACAGGCCTGAAAACATTGGTCAAATGCGACCGACTTGGGACTGCATCAGCCCCATTGTCTGCACTTTAGCAAAGTGTCAGAAGTGCATTCATTCAATCGGTGCTCAGATCTGATAGTGAATATAGTCGCCATCAGATTTGTGGCTCGATTCAGTTTTTTCTAGTTCCCGTATAAACTGCACTGTGAGCTATTCAATTGTTTGCACAACCAGCCCCGCACTGGTTGAGTCAGCCGCATTCTAATGCTTTAATCAACTTCTCCCGTGCTAAGTGACGGGCGCTCTGCAGGTAAGGTATGCCTGGCACTCGTGACCAGCCCCAAAGCCCTACCTTACGCATACTTCTGCTTGCACCTTCCTGAAGTGCAGCCTCTGGCTGGTTGCCCCAAAACAATTGAATCGCTTTAGACGAAAATTAAACTCCCAGAAACCATTAAATCTCCCACCAGGGAGACTAATTATCTGACCCTGTTTGGCAACGTCAGATAATTGGTCTGTCTGTCTGTGACGGTGAGTTTTATCTCCGTTCATAACTAGCATAACCAGTATAAGCATTAACGCTGTAATTGACACATAGCAAAAGCATGTCAGAACCTGTGCACCCTCCTTTGCTTATGTCAGTGGTTCCCAAACTGGGTGCTGTGGAACCTGGGGTGCCTCAGGGCACTTGCAGGGGTGCCTCGGGTTGGTGGTCCAGTACCAAATAAAATTGTTTTTAGTCAGTGTGATAGGCAAAACCAGTTCTAATGACTGACAATCAATAAATGTGGACAAAAGGAAGCGCAGCCCTGTCACCCACCACATAACTGACCCTAAGTGTGACATAGAAGCACAATTTACTTTGTTTAATTTTTGCTGAATTTCTCAATAAGAAACTTTGGGCCCAGGGGTTGCCGTGGAAAAAATGCTGATACTCTAGGGCACCGTGATTTGAAAAAGTTTAAGAACCACTGGCTTGCGGAGACATGGACATATAGTGTTCACTATAGCTCCGGCACGAGGCAGGGCGCCGGAGCTAGAGAGGGCAAGTTCGTGCGCGCGCCCGAGAAGGGGGCGTGGTCATTGAAAAGGGGGCGTGTGTATAAGACACGTCCCCTTTTCGTCACTCTTGGGGGCGTGCCCGGCACTTACAGACACGCCGGGCAGCCCCCAAGCCGTGCAGACAGTGAGAATAGATGCCGGGCGCATGCGCCCGGCGTCTATTCTCCGGCAGTGACCGGGTCACCGCACATTTCTTCACCCGCGGTACACTGCGACACGTGGGTGAAGACTGCTCCCGCAGGCTTAGGGCAGGGCGCTTTTTGCCCTCCTTCTGGAGGGCAGGGAGCTTTTTGCCTTCCAGAAGGCGGGCAGGGCGCCGCGCCCCGCTAAAACAGCCTAGTGGGAACGCTAGACATAGTCAGGAGAAATTTCGCAGCATACGTCTCCTGCAATAACACTGCCTATATGAAATTACAGATGTTCAAATTACATTCTAGGGCCCACAGTAAAAGTAGAGAAGTGGTTGAGGTTTTGAAATGTATCCTATGAGATTGTACATTGTGATATCCTGTGTGTAAGGGAATAATGAAATATTGCACTGTTGAAAGGAAGTAGCAAAACTGTAAACATCCTTCGTCCTCAGCCAAAATATATATTCTCCTGGAGCCGTGCCCTGGCTGCGGGTATTACTGTCACAGGCCTTGCTTGAGCTTCAAACAAATGTCAGTCTGCAAGACGATCAGGGCTCCATAGAGCAGGAGTCTATGCAAACTTATGTGACAAGCAGGGTTGTATTTATAATGGGTGCGGGGTGTGCGGTGCACACTGGCCCCTGCGTCCAGGGGGGGCCCGCACCGCACACCCTGCACCCGTACTTTTTTATTTTTCTCCACTTAACTCCCCGATGTCCCATGGAGTAACGCTATAGAAAACTGGCAAATGGCCACCGCTGCCATTTTCCCAGTGTTTTGCTCGAGCGCAGTAGGAAATCACCAGGAAAATGGCTGCCGCGCCATTTCCCCCGGGGTTCCGCGCATGCGCAGCAGACTCCGGGCACACTCTATAGTGCCTGGAGTCTACCGCTTCTTTCAGTTCGCAGACGGCAGCCGGGGGGAGAGGAGGGAGCACCGGATGGGAAGTGAACACGGGCCCCCTCCTCTCAATACACCCCTGGTGATAAACCATATCGAAAGAAAATTAGCAGCTCGATATTTAATCTGATAAAAATAGGGGCCCATATTACTGTGGGGAAAGGAGGAATTATGTACCCAGGTGATTTTCCCCCCTCCCCTGGTCTTTTATTTGATATCATGTAAAAGATTAATTTATGAGAAATAGATTGAGCATACGTTTTTCCAAACACAAGGGAAGTTGTATCATTTTATGGGTTTAAGGTAGACGTTAGCTCTGTCGTCCCAACCGTCATTCAACAGAGTCAGGAGCCAGCCAGTCACGGGATAGTTGGGGATGACCTCAAGGGAGACGTAGTTTAGGTTTTAAAATATATTACACCTTCTTGTTCTGTGTCTGACTCTTGGGATGAATTGAGTTTGAGAGTCTGCATCAATTTTCTTGATATTCCCCCAGCTACGTGTTCTATTTCTTGTAAGCTTTCTTTTTTATTTGGAATTCCTGTACACATAGTCTATATTTATTGTATCCTTTCATCATAATAGGTTTTGTAACCATGGGAGTAACTACCATATGTGTTAGGGGTGCAGCTGCTATGGAGCCCAGAGCTGAGGGGGGCCCATCTTCCTTGTCACAGTTACATGTGTTATATACATTTTTCACCATTGGGTGGTACATAGGGGCCCTTACAAATTTTTCCTATTCGGTCTTCAAATAACTAGTTACGCCCCCGGTTGGAGCACAGCATCGTACTCATTTGTTAATAAAGTGGTTTCTTTATTAATCTATCATTCTGAAAACAACCGCGCTCGTGTATAACTAGTGTTCACTCTAGCTCCGGCGGCAGGCAGGGCGCCGGAGCTAGAGAGGGCAACGTTGTGTGCCCGAAAAGGGGGCGTGACCATGAAAAGGGGGCGTGTCTATAAGACGCGTCCCCTTTTCGTCATTCTTGGGGGCGTGCCCGGCACTTACGGACCCACCGGGCAGCCCCCAAGCGCTGCAGATAGGGAGAATAGATGCCGAGCGCATGCGCCCGGCGTCTATTCTCCGGCAGTGACCGGGTCACCGCTCATTTCTCCTGCGTCCCGCGGGTGAAGACGGCACCCGCAGGGTGTGAGGGCAGGGCGCTTTTTGCCCTCCTTCTGGAGGTCAGTGTGCTTTTTGCCCTCCAGAAGTAGGACAGGGCGCTGCGCCCCGCTAAAACAGCCTAGCGGGAACGCTATATAACTCCTAAACATATTAAACAGTCTGCTTAAAATGTTATTTAATATTCAATTAAATATTTACACATATATGCATGGAATAAAAACACAGGATATAGATGAAGCAAAGTTTAACATCTGAATTAAAACATCCACATAGTAACTAATTCAGGCTAGGACAACAATGTATAAAACAAAGCCACAACACTATGCATTTGGACTCTTGTTATTTATATAAAAAAAATTGTAACAATTTTTTTTATATATTGAAAATATAAGTGTCCTGAAGTTAAAAACAAATGTCTGCCTGAGTAGGGAAAAAAGGGAGATTGTATGCACACACACAAAAAAAAATATATATATATAATTTGCGTGTGTGTGCATGCAATACCCTACTTATTCAATTGAAACTCAGCTCAACATTATTATCTTGCAGCACAGATGGGAGTTAGTTATTATCAAGGCTTCAATCTGCTGTAGTTATATCGCAAACAGAGAGCTTTTATCTGTCCAGAAATGGGAGCCGCTAACAGGAGCTGTGTAAGAGCCTGAGTGCCGCCGGTGGAATTTACCGGGAACTGAACTTGCCCCCATTTTGCTTTGGTGCAGAAGTAGCTGCCTCAGTTGTATGTTCGTATTACTGATCATGTGGGGAGTCGGCGGAGTACGAGGAACTGTAACCTATTGTGGGAGACACGGCAGTCTAATCAGCGGCAGAGGGGAGTCCCAGCGGAAACGGTATGAATGACCGGCAGCAGTGAAAATCCCGACAGGTAAGTATAACACTATCGCTAACCCTTACCCTCCCTTAGGGGTGCCTAACCCTAACCTCCCCCTTAGTGCCTAAACCTAACCCTACTCCCCACGCACCCTAAACCTGACCCACCCGGGGGGGGGGGGGGCATAACCCTAACCCCACCTTTTCCTAGCCTAACCCTCTCGGGGGGTGCTTAATCTTGAGTCCCAACAGGGTGCCCTAAACCTAACCCTTCCCCTGCGGCTGTTTCGCTCCCGGCTTACCTTCGTTCGGTATGCCGGGCATCGGTATCCCAACGTAGGGCTAATGATAGGCGTCGGGATTTCGACGCCTATCATTAGTCCCTTGTCTGGATATGACAGTCGGGAAGCCGGCGGTTGGCATACCGTCCCAGCTTGTGGAGCAACAGTAGAGCAGCGTTGCGTTTCAGCCACAGCTTTGTTAAAAGGCCATAGTGGTGGCTGAAACGTGTTGCTCCCAGCCGAAGATTAGACTGCCGCATATACCCAGCATTAGGTAGCTTAACACAACAATTCCAATTCCACAGTGGCAGATTACTGGGTGATATAGATACTTACCTAGTGTGATGTAATCATATACATGGCGGGGTGATAAAATATTAATTGCAGAGATCGCAAGCTCCGCCATTTATACGTCAAGTCTTTGGAATCTGACATGGACTGTCCACTTAAATGTGTTCAACAGGTGTATGAATAAGTAATAAATTCCCCTGTGTATGAGGCCTTACAAAATTGTCTCGGGCAGTTGCAGCTGTAAATTGAGATTTGCAGAATTATTCAACGTCCTAATTTGGTCATGTTCTCCTGCCCCATGCAAAAAAGTGGCCTCAGAACAGTTGTGGAAGAACGTCTGATGTCCTTTTGCCCATTTTGACTTCCGTATGAATTAAACACATGAGAGACAGGAATTGCCTGTTTCTGGAACACATCTGACATAAGATGTACTTTGAGGAGGAAAGTGTTAAAAGCATGTGGGTATTTAACAAAGTAATCTCAGAATTGTATACAGAGGTACAGCTGAGTTGTGGCATGTTATGTGATGGCAGAGGGGGGAGATGGAGGGGGAGGATGTTATAGTTCATAGGTCTCGGCAGGGCAGAGTTGCGGTAAAGGCGCTGCCCCTTTTTCACAATAGTTAAATACATATATTGTAACTCACTCCTTGTGATGTTTTACAATTGGAGTAACTGTATTATAATTGTTTGATTCATAATTATTCTGTTCAAGTGTCCTCTTTTTGTTACTTTGTATATAAGGCATTTGTGGAATAGCCAGTTAAGCGGCCCATGCTATTTGTGCAGTGGCAGATGTTTCCACTTCCTGCCATTTCTATCTTCAGTACCCTATGTGCCAGTGAGCAGCTGCCTGGCGGTGCCCCTCACCTGGCAGTATTTTAAATTGTGGATACAGGAGTATTTTTTAAAATGCACGACCTCAGTTTGTTGTGTGTTTTTTTTATATGGTTTTTAGAAGTGCGATAAATGTGATAAGCTTGAAATTTTTATTTGTGCTTTTTATTTCTGTACAAAATCTACTATATCACTGTAGTACGTTATACGTAACCATCTTTTCTCCTGACAGGTCAGCATCAGTCCTCATGTGCTTCGTCCTGCCATGCTGACTCTGTCTCATGCCAGTCCTTGAGTTCTGAAAGAGAAAGATGGCCCATGTGGATGAGATCATTGTGCTAGACGACGACGATGAAGAGGAGCCGCCACGTTGCACTGAAGCGAAGAAAAGCCCTTCTAATGCCCCACCGAGGCACAGCAATGGAAGGAAGGAAGGCGGCAACAATAAGAGCGCCGAGAATAAAAGGCTGTTTGAGGAGGTGAGTGCCAGTTGCGACAGGTTATGAGCGATCCGTTTTATTCTGTACAACCAGCCAGTAACGTTCGTAATTGAGATTAACCCCCAAACAAAGATCAGCTGTTCCTGTAGGGTTTTCTTGAAATTGTTTTAGTTGTGTCCTGCTAAGATAGCAATGGGCTGCAAGGAGCTGTCAAGATATCTAAAAAAAAAAAATTAGAAGTAACCAATCAGGAGAGGGTTACAGAAACAAAAATTCAAAGGCATTACCTGTGCCATGGCACACTGAGACTTCCATGAAAATGCCAAGATCAGGGCACCCCTCCAAAGTTGAGGACAGTACAAATGGCTGTAAAGAGGTCAACTTCCACGTCATTCTGCAGCATCGTTAGCGACATCCCCCGTCGGCCCCGCAGTATGGCAGACGGGTGATGTCACTAACGACTCGTGGGAGCGGGCATATCCTGGGTACACATTAGACGATGTACCCGATGTTGCTCCGATCAGCGGGATCGGACGACTTATCGTCTAGTGTCTACCCAGCATAACAACTACAGCCCAATTAGACTGCACTAGTTTGCAATCTTCAGCATCACCCCAGGTACTGAAAGCCTCCAGGCAATGTGTGGTTCCAATACGTTGTGCAGTCTGTACTATTTCTCACCTCCATACCCTGGTTATGGAGCGGCCTAGTACTTCAGATGTTTTTGTTCCAGCAACAACATGGGTCAGTTCTCCAATTCAGCCCAGCGAAGGTCTGCAGGTACATAGTTGCCCAAATGGCAAGTTTATTCCTTTCCTGCCAGTTTGGCACCAGAGTGATATTTTGGGCAGTCAGTAATGGAACCCTCCTCGGGTGTAGAGAGCGGTGAAATATATCTGACGCCTCTTTCTCTTTGACTGATTCTGCTAGTTGTCTTATCAGGGTGATGCCTTGGTGCCAAAAAGGTCAGCTTAAACTCTACCTTATTCGAAAATGATGCTTTTGAGCAGTTTTTAGTCCTGATAGACCAACTTATTCAGTCAGAGCGAGTTGGTTGGTATTGGAGTGGAGTGGGGGGGGGAGGAAATGGGTGGATCTGGAAAAACGCTTTCACGTCTCATGACATTTTTGAGCACTGTACTCATTTGCCCTGGTGGATTGGAGTTGTGAGAATCCTAGCTATCCATGGACCCTCTGGTTTCGCAGCTATCTATTAGGACCTAATGTGGGCCTTTGTTAGACTGAGCAGCGCCAGTAAGAGTACCAAGAGCACCAAGGGTGGAGCTAACCCAACTTGCCTCTAACAGTTGGGTACGGGATCCCGGTGGTGGGGACACCAGCGGTCAGAATACAGACGGCGGTGTCCCAACAGAATCTCGACACCTTGCAGGCAAGTATGCTAACACTAACCCTTGCCCTAGTGTCTTACCCTAACCCCTAACCCTAATACTTATGTCGGTATTCTGACCGCTGGGATGTATCCTTGTACGCCCAGGATTTGGCACTTGAGTCTGCCTGGTTAGTGTTTGGGCACAGGATGGCACAGAGCATTTTCTGACTTAAATCCCGGTCAGTGCATAATATAGTTATAAGGTCTTTGCCTAAACGGCCTTTTTTTTTCTGCAGACTGTGTTTGGACCAGAACTAGAGAAGATTATTGTGATGAAACAAGGGGTTAATTTCACCTTTTAATACATATTACTCTAGGATTTTAGACTTTAAGGGCACTTTTTAATTTTGAAGGGCACATTTTGCCTGCATGCACCAAAAAGAGACGTCTCTTGACACGCACCCGTATCGATCACTCTGGGGGCGGGCCAGGTGATGCCTCAACACCCCCCCACCCCCCAACTATTTTCCCCCGCAGGAATCTGGGGTGCACAAGTGGGATGGCGGGACTGTCCCTGAAAGTAGGACAGCTGGGAGATATGCTATAGCTGTGTGGCGTATTCTGAACAATGGGCACTAACGTGTAGCATATTAAATGTGCAGACTCATGCCCCATCAATGCCCCTCAGACCACCCCACATGCCCTTCAATGAGTTATATAACTGCAGGAGGCGTGATTGCCAATCAGTCTATTTCCAGGATTTTGATCTGGGCTGTTAGTAAGCATCCACAAAGCCCAAACACTCCAGATGGCTGAGACAGCTGGAATTTAGAGGATTCTGCTGCCAGAACCGCTTCCAGCCCCCACGAACTTCAGCTGTATTGTTAATGGCCGACCATCAGCGGTGTCTCGGGGGCTTGTCTCGGGGGCTGGCAGGCAGATGCAAACCCAGCCCTGCTGTCTGTCTCCGGATACTTCTGCATCCAATCGTGAATTGACTTCAACTGAGAGAGGGAGCAGGTTCCGCGCGGGAGCAGGCAGGGAGCAAGTTCACCAGGAAGGGGAATTTCTGGGGAAATTGATCTTCTCGTACCAGTCAGGCTTTATTTTCAGAAGTTTCAGATAAACATCGTCTGGGTCTGGCCGAAATCCAATTACTTGCTTAATCTATTTGTTGCCAGAGACATGACAGTCCCACCAGTAGTGGTTGTGGATGGAAAACGTAACAGGCAGTCTATTTGCCATTTATCATATGACGGATGATCTTCAGACCGACATATGGGTGGTAACCATGCATAACTTGCTTACAGGGCCCTTGGTGCAGGCTGAAGCTTGGCTTCCGATCAATGTACAGGAGCTACTGGTAGATTGGAACGCCCTTATGGGAGGTCAGTCTCGGTTACGGAGCAGACCGATCCGTACCTACGTCACTGGAAGCAGATTTCCTGGCCTCCTAGCTGCCAGGCTGCGATAAGCAACCTGGTTGCTCCTTTGGTCAGGCTGAGGAAGCTGAAGCTTTATGTGCGGCTCTGCAGATCCGTACATCTCTGAATCGGTCCCTTTGAGAGAAAAGGGTTCAACATTCGGTACAAAAAAATGGTTTTAATAGAACAAATTAAGAGATGATAAAGATACCACTAAAGATGCAATGATAACTAATGTTGAGAGCAGAGGGAGGGAAATGTATTCCTCGGAGGTGTAAAGGGGAAGAGAAGAGATGAAAAGCAAAATAGAGTAGACACTTAGGAAAATGACATTATTTCAGTATTGATTGCCCTGAAGTTTTCTAAATCTGGCCTAACCTGTGGACAACCTCCATTCTTTTTCAGTTTGTGGATTACTGCTCAAAATTAACTTTGGAACACCCAGAGGTCATCTCCTTTCTTCAGGGACGACACACCAAGGCCAATCCTGTATATCTGTCTTCTGTTGCGTTCCGCAATACTCTGGGCAGTTGTCTGACCCGGGTGCAGAACAAGCGCTCAAAAGTCTTTGTTTATATCAATGAACTGTGCACAGTCCTGAAGGCAAATTCTCAAAAGCGAAAGATCAGCCTGCACCGTCCAGTCTGTCAGAATCCTTCTGCGGAGGTCACGGAAAGCGTGAATGACGACGAGGGGGAGAAAGAGGAGGCACCAGAGGCAAAAAAAGGTTCAAAACGTCAGATCCGGTACCTCGAAAATCTTCTGCGGATTTACTCTCAGGAGATCCAGAAGCTGCAGGAGAAAGAGCTGTCCCTGGAGGATTTAGAAGATGAAGACTCTTCCTACATCCAGGAATCTAGACTTAAGCGCAAACTGCTGCGCATCTTTGAGAAACTGTGTGAAATTAAAGCCTGTCCCAGCCTGACAGGTCGGGTTATAGAACAAAGGATACAGTATCGGGGCACTCGCTATCCAGAAGTGAACCGCCGCCTGGAAAAGTTCATCAATAGCTCCCGAGATATCTTTCCCGATTACGGGGATGTGCTTCGGGTGATCCAGAAAGCAAATGAGAAACACATACTGGGGCTGTCTCGCAAGCAGATGCAAAGCATGGCCCAGGATGCTTTCCGGGAACTCGGGAACAAGCTACAGGACAGGAGACATTTGGATATGGTGTATAACTTCGGGAGTCACCTTACAGACACCTTTAAGAATGGTGAGTGAGAAGACCTCTGAGAGGTATCGTTATTTCCTACCTTCTTTCTATGTTACACCTCCACTCACAGAATTCTTTATGGACTTGCACAGAAATGGAAATAGCATCTACGAGGTACAAAATATGTCCCAAAATCTAAAATCAATTGAGTTGAGTATTAAATATATTTAAAAAAAAGTTTGTGAAAAAAAAAAAAAAGGCACCGCATTATCAAAGTATAATACCAGAGTAATGCGACTTTTCCATTTTATATATAAATGGCAGATTCGGTATGCCAGTGTTTGTCAGATGGCAGTTTTATATGGAGCACTTGCTACATTGCATTCTGGGAGCAGGGAAATGAGTAAAAGGCAGGTACACATCGGAACGACGGTGCGATGCAGCGGGCTATGTAACGATACATTTGCACGTGCTGTATACACTGTACGATCCGGCGTACAACGGCGCGATATCGTTACATACTGCGTGTAACATGCAGGACAGCAGATGGGATGATGCGATTATTGACTTATAAGGCGTACACACTATACGATGTGTACAATATATCACTCCGATCCATTTCTGGCACGATATATATTATACGATACATCGTATAGTGTGTACCCACCTTTAACATGCTTGTCTGTGATTGCCTTAGATCAGATTTTCTTGCAAGCCAGGTATGTTTTAAAAAGAAGCTGTTTCCTTCTCTAGCATATTAAATGTATTTATTTTTATAGTGCACTTATTATCCCTACACTCATTTTATGCAGCTGTAATTGAAATAAGTTTCTACATAGTGTATTCAGCATACTTCAACATCTTCTAGCAAGTTATGAGAGTGTCCTTTCTGTATCATCCTAAGGGGGACACTGGAAAACTGGGGTATATAGAGTCTCAACCGGAGTCTGGCAACTTTTTGTTTCTACTTCAGGGTCCATAGGGAGTCCACAGGGTTGACCTTGGGGGTATAGGTTGGGAACCAAATCCGGGCACCACGCAGTTAAAGCTTTCAGCTCCCAGGATGCACTGGGTCCACTCTCCCTATAATCCTTCCCCCAAGCCAGAGGCACCTCAGTTTTAGTTGGTGCCCTGCCGGAGTGATTAACAGCCCCCTAAGCTTTAGTTGGTGCCCTGCCGGAGTGATTAACAGCCCCTAAGCTTTTATTTATTTGAGATTGATACATTTTTATTTTATTTTGGAACTCTTCAGAGCGGCAGCATCAGACTGTCCATTGGACGTCCAAGCTGCTGCTCCTACACCCCACCGGCGCCGCCACGTCAGTACAGATCTGGGGATCGCGGCGGAACCCCAGAGTCTGTACTAGCCGGGCTCTGGAGGTATCTCAAGGCTGCAGCCGGATCGACAGCTGCCTCCGCTCTCTGGGAACAGACAGGAGGCACTAGCAGCGGCGGCGGGCTCCCCCTCTGCAGAGGCATACCCTGTGTAACCGCTAGACCACCAGGGAGTTATCCTGGCAGCGGGAACCGGCGTACCGGGGGTTAATTGCTAGCCAGGGGAGGCAGTCTTCACTGTCTAGCGGCTCCTCCCCTCAGCTCAGCGTGCCTTTCCAGCGCATTGTCTGGCGTGCCTGAGCTGCTTCCTCCGTGGGCCACGCTTCCTCTGAGGTCTCCAGGCGGCCATTTCCTCTACGGTGCAGCAGAGAACTCCTAGGATGACAGTGAGTCCAGTCCCCCTGCGTACCTCACCATCAGGTCAGTGTACACAGCACTATAGCCTTCCCAGACACTGAATCTGGGCAGTTGAATGTAGCGACATTTGCAGTATATTAGCGTTCCCGCTAGGCTGTTTTAGCGGGGTGCGGCGCTCTGCCCTCCTTCTGGAAGGCAACAAGCGCCTTGCCCTAACAGCCTGCGGGTGCCGTCTTCACCCGCGGGTCGCAGTGTCCCGCGGGTGAAGAAATGTGCGGTGACCTGGTCACTGCCGGAGAATAGAGGCCGGGCGCATGCGCCCGGCATCTATTCTCCCTGTCTGCAGGGCTTGGGGGCTGCCTGGCGTGTCCGTAAGTGCCGGGCACGCCCCCAAGAGTGACGAAAAGGGGACGCGTCTTATAGACACGCCCCCTTTTCAATGACCACCCTCCTTCTCGGTCACGCGCACGCCTTCGGCGCGCGCACAAACGTGCCCTCTCTGGCTCCGGCGCCCTGCCTCACACCGGAGCTAGAGTGAACACTAGTATATTATATGTAATGTTTATGTATATGTATTTCTGCATTGTATGAGACTTATGCTAGTGCTGACTGTGCTTTATTCTCTCACCTGTCAGTGTATATCTATCCCTTCTTTTTACAATCTGCCCTAATACAGGTGTACTTAGGGTGGTTCTGAGACCTCACACGTATATACTTGTCAATATTTGTGAGATTTGTCACATACTGTTGCGTGCTGCACGTTGCCATATTTTAGATGGAACTGTGTGTGTTGCATACGCTGATAATGGGTCCCTGCAGCTACTCTTAGCGTTAGCCATGACCAGTATAGCGCTGCTTGATATTTCCACAATGGTGGTTAGTCAGATATGTCTGACCAGGAAATGGAGCATGATACTGCACCCATTTTTGCTATCCTGCCAGCCATGTGCTGCAGGTGTGAGTACGGAGGATTTGACTCTGAAAGGGTTATGTATGAGGTGCCGGGCCCCTTATAGGATCCCCCTTGGGCGGTTTGTTTCTCAAGACACTGGCCTCCATTGTGCATCGCCTGGTAGCCCCCCCATTTGGGGTTGCTTCAACATGCTACCCTTCCCTCTCAGGTGGTATCACAGTTCTTGCGGTTTACCCCTATGGCACAGACTACCGCTCCCTACCGGGGTTTTTCAAATTATCTCAGGTATCACAAAAGTCTGTAATTTCCCTGGCAGGGATTACCACGACAGCCACCCTGGGTGGATGTTGTTTCTACGAAACAAAAATGGCGTAATAAACGCCCTGTGGTTACTTCCCAGTCTGCACTGCTGTCTAACACAGATCGTCAGCCAAGGGTGCACTGGATGATGTATCGGACTCCTTCACATGAGGGACAGCCTAAATCAAGTAGTTTTATTCCTGCTTGGGTGATGGCGGTCAGGTCCATCCTAGTTATAGAGGATGCTGACCCATCACCTAAATCGAATCACCCTCAGTTTAAGCATTAAAGTCTCTTTGGCTGTTTTCTCCCTCTCTAACCAGAGGGAGGATCACATGGCGGGAGTCTGGCTATCGCCAGATAAGAGGTATCACAAAAGCGTTTGGCCTCATGTTACCCATTCCCTGAGGGTCATTACAAGTAATAGGAATCGCCTCCTGCGGTGGATTCTCATGTTCCTCATCTGATTAAGAGCACTACTACGCCTCCCATCCCTGCCCTGACGGATTCTACGGATCCGTAAGTGGTAACTTTACCTGAAATCATTTACTCGCTTTTCAGGGGCTGTAGCCCGTCCAACTAAGGCTATTGCAGGGATGGCTAATGCTATTGAGTGCTGGACTGCTGCATTTGTAGAGGGTTTTTTTATTTCCCTCAAAAACTTCTGGGGATCAGATGCCTTTTGTTGCTCACATTTAAAATGCAGTTTCATATGTTGGAGTAACTACATTGGATGCCAGTCTCCTAACCTTCAGGGTTTCAGCTGCGACTGTATCTGCCGCCATACCCTATGGCTGCGCTCATGGAAGGCAGAGGTGGACTCCAAGATGGGCCTTAAAATGGGTACACTATATTGGGGAGATCTTGTTTTGTCCTGACCTTGACAAGATTGTAGCAACATTGACCGTATCACTACAAGGCCTCGGACTAAATCTGTTCAGTCTTTTTGTCCTCAGGGACAGCATAAAGGCCAGTCTTTTCCTAGGCTGTCGGCCGCCATACCCGGTACCGAGCATACCTGAACATCCAGACTACCTGCTTCTAAACCTAAGGATAAAACTATAGCCTGACGGGACAGGTCTTCATCTGGGGGATCCCAGAGTGAGATACCGACTTTTTCAGTTTGCCCAGTGCTGGTGTCAAGTCACCACGGATGCTTGGGTAAAAGTTGAAGTCTCTCACGGGTACGCCCTCTCATTGCTCAAACGGCCTCCCCACATGTTTTGCTACACAGGCCCTTCTTCAGACCCGAACAAGGCCTTACAAATCCAGAAAGCTATACAGTCCTTGCGGTAAGCAGGACTAATTATGCCAGCCCCGCAATCTCAGCGAGGGACTGGTTATTCTACTTACTTTCTGGGGCAGAGGCCGAATGGTCCTCATTGGCCTTCTATCTCAAATCCCTGAACCAATTCCTAAAGGTGCCTAGGTTCAGGAGGGAACCCGTACGCTCCATCATCCGAGCTATGGAAACTGGGGACTTTATGGTATCGCTGGATATTCAGGACGCGTACCTATAGAGCCCTCTCATCAGCGTTGGCTCATGTTTGCTGTGCCACAGCAACACTTCCAATTTTCGGGCTCTGCCCTTTGGACTGTCCACAGCTCCACCGGGATTTACCAGATTTATGGCTTTTATGACAGCCCACCTGTTCAGGGTATCCGACTGCTCCTGTATGCGGACGACCTCCTGCTCTTAGCAGGATCACCAAGTTACTTTAAGGCCATTTCCAGTTAACCATTGCTTTCCTTCACAAGCACAAATGATTAATCAACTGGGAAAAAGTCCTCCCTGAATCCCTCACAGGGTATGATTCATCTGGGAGCCCTGCTGGATTCTCAGAATTGAATCCTACTGACGTCAGACAAGATCTCCACTCTAAAACTACGAGTCCGTGGATGTCTCCACAGTCGACAAGTGTCATTACACTCTGTAAAGCGGTTTCTGGAATCCAGGGTGTCTACCTTCGGAAGGGTGGAATATGCTTAGTTCATTCCAGGCCTTTGCAATAACTGATTCTCCCCAGGTGGAACGGTTTCTCCATCTGATCACTGTTCGGACGATGATGCTCTCTCCGAAGGTGTCTGTCTCTATTTGGGTGGCTATGGCCATCTCATCTAGGGTAATCCTTACTACGGACGCCAGTCTCTGGGGCGCAGTGACCGGTCCGCACTCCTTTCGCGGCAGTTGGACGTCTGTCAATTCCTCCCTGCCAATCAATTTATTGGAACTTCAAGCTGTCATGGGCCCTCGCTCTGGCCTAACACATACTTCACGGTAAACCTGTAAAGGTTCAGTCCGACAATGTCACAACAGTGGCTTGCATTTAGGAGACACTTGTAGTTGGGCAGTAATGACGGAAGTGTCACACATTCCGACACAGTCCAAGGGTCTCCTCCCGGCCATCTCTGCAGTGTTCATTCCGGGAGTTCTCCATTGGGAAGCGGACTTCCTCAGCCGTCACGACATGCATTCCGGGGACTAGTCTTCTCCAAGAGAGGTTTCAACTCCTAGTGAGCAGAGCCTCCCAGAGGTGGTCCTCATGGCCTCCTGACTCTCACACACTGCCGGTGTTAGGGTCCAGATTTAGAGGTACAGAAGCAACCTTCGGTGACGCGTTGTCAGTGAAGTGGTCCTTCAAATTTGTGTACTTGTTTCCTCCGGTCTTCCTTCTCCCTCGAGTTCTTCGGAAGTTCAAACAAGACGGAGGTACTGTCCCGCTGGTGGCTCCAGATTGACCCAGACGTCACTGGTACTTAGATTTTCGGAGTCTCTCCGTTTACACTCCGTTCCTGTTGCCTCAATATTCGGACTGTTTTTTTCAGGGTCCTTGCCTTTCCCTGGACTGGGATCGTTTGTCTTTGACTGCGTCCCTACTGTGGTCCTAAGGCTTCTCTGGCTCTGTCATCATCAGGATGTTTAGAGCGTGTAGGCCAGCTTTTGCTGGGATCTACCTCAGAATGTGGCATACATAATTTTTATGGTATCATACCTGTAGCTACGATCCTCAGGTGTAGGATTTTCAGAAGTTCTGGCATTCCTTCCAGCTGGCTTGGATCTAGCCCTCCGCATGGCCTCCATGAAAGTGCAGATCTCTACACTGTCAGGATGGTTCGGATGTGGAATTGCTCCACTCTCTGGTATCCAGATCCTCTTTTTAAGGGTGTTTTCTGGATTCTACCTCCCTTTATCCCCCCTAGGGGCTCCTTTGGATTTGGCAGTGGTTCTTCGTGCCCTCCTGGGGTCTTCATGTGAACCACTAGTTTTGATAGCCTTACGTCTGCTAGGAGAATGTCGGAATTGGGAGCTTTCTTATGGGGCTCCCTCTTCTGGATATTTCACCAAGACAGGGTTGTGAGTCGAACTTGCCCTGTGTTTCTTCCTAAAGTGGTTTTTGAGTTCCGTATTATTCAGAAACTTTTTGTATCGACAGTTCAGTCTCCAGTCCTATCGGCTGGGGTGGCCTCATTGACCGTGGTCCGGCCTTTCAGGATTTACGTGGTCCGTTGAAGTTCCTTCAGGAAATCAGACTCCTTTTTTGTGGTCTGTGGATTTCTGGATTTCACAGGAAAGGATGGCCGGCCAATAAACAGATATTGGCTGGATGGCTTCGTATGCCTGTCTCAGGGGCCTACACATAGGAAGGCCTTTCTGTTGATGCTTATTCTACTCGGGCTATGGGCGGCTCGCTGTGGCGCCTCGGCTGTTCTGCCTTGCAAGGTGGCCACCTGGTCTTCTGTCCAGACCTTTCTAAGGTTCTATGAATTGGTTTCCTTTGCCTCTCAGGATGCTTCCTTTGGGCGACGGATTCTCCTCTTAGCACAGGAGCGTCCCCGCCCTTATAAGGACTGCTTTGGGACATCCCAAGGTCAAACTTGTGGACTCCCTATGGACCCTGAAGTAGAAAACAAGAGAGATGGTAAGAACTTACCTTTGTTATATCTGTTTCTACGAAGTCCATAGGGTCCACAGGGTGCCCGCCCTGACGCACCTGGCTTCATATGGGCTGTATTACTGGTCACCGGTTTCCCGTCTCCTTCTCTGTGAGTATGGTTCTTGAGTGTTCCAGTCGTCTTTCCCTTTCTTTGCTCCTCTGGCATTTGGCTACTTACAAACTGAGGTGCCTCTGGCTTGGGGGCGGGGTTATAGGGAGAGTGGACCCAGTGCATCCTGGGAGCTGAAAGCTTTAACTGCAGATTTGTTTCCCAACCTATACCCCAAGGTCAACCCTCTGGACCCTATGAACTTCGTAGAAACAGAGATAACAAAGGTAAGTTCTTACCATATCTCTTGTTTTTTCCAAGTTTGTACATTCACCAAGGTTTTTTTTTTAGTTTCAGCATTTTGGGTCCAAAGTTGCCAGGTTCAGACGAAGGGTGCTGCACACTGTATATTTTGTGTGTACGCTTCCTTTGAGACCGTTTTTTAATGTCCCAAGTGTACCAATGCCTGCCATAGGATGAAAGAGAAAACAGAATAATTACACTTGCGTGTAAATCCTTTTCTCGGGGGCCTGTTGAGGGAAATAATGGACACCCACCATTTTACGTTCTTGGTTTTTGTTGCTAAAAGTTTTGGTTACAATTGTTTTTTGTTTTTTTTTGGAGAACTTTACTTTTTCCTCTCTCCATGGGACATAGAGGGTGAGGAATCTAGACTGTTAGTACTAACTTATAGGGCCTGCCCAGCCTCTGTAATCCAATTGTACCAGTGTTCCCCAGTGGAAAGGAATATAGCGTGTAAACATCCCATGGTTTTTTTTTCCCCCCATTTGAATCCATCCATCAATTTATATACTGCATTACTTTTATATCGCTATGCTTTTTCAGTGTTTGTGTGTTTTGCATGTTTCATTTGCCAACTCCAGAAAACATTTTGTTGCGTTATGGGATGAGGTTTGCGGTTTAGCCACGAGATTCCGCGGTCTTCCGAGTAATAAGAACTAGGATTGCTGCTGGTGATTTCAGCAGTGACTTTCAGGCGTCAGACTTGTGATACAAGTTTCATTTTTCCAGTTAACGACCCTGCTCTTCAGGACTCCTCTCTAGCACGTAATCTGCGTGAGAATCGCAGTGTGGCAGTGTCTCATCTTGAAGCCATCATCAAGAAATATGCGGAGATGCAGGATGACGGGGAGGAGGAGGAGAGAAAGAAGTGGAAGAAAGAGAGTGAAACACCCAGCACTTCCAAGGATGGAAAGGTTAGCCCCAAATCTTCTATTTACTGCAGTTTTGCATCTTAAGTCATTAACTTACCAGCTCCTATATGTCCGCCTGCAACTTGACTATATACATTGCGGCTTTCTTTTGCACTTTTCAGCTCGATCTGTTTTATCTGACATATTGAAGCTGGGTACACACTAGACGATGTGCGTAACCAGCGACAGCATGATATATCGGGCGGTCCGTACACACTACACGATCTGGTGCACGACCACCCGATATAGCGTTCCCCCGCCGCATTCAGAAGCATGGAGTCGGTCGCCGGAACTTCAGATCTGCCTGCACTACAGGCAGATCTGACGATGCGATGACAGACGCACACGTACACATTGCCACAAAGCGACAAATCGTCCATTGTATCGTCTAGAGTCTACCCAGTCCCTGTATGTGGCTCAATGCTTCTTTCTGGATACAGTTATTTGTTTCCCACCCTAGGGCGGTCATCAAATGTAACAGGTGAAAGGAATTAGCAGCACAAACAAACCTGCTGCTTAAATCGCACAAAATAGGGACTCACACCCCTATCTATGCGGTGCAGGATCTGGAGCTAGTTTAAATAACTCTTGTTTTTTTTTCTCTTCGACGATGCACGAAACAGTGTGATATCCCAGAGGTGGAACTGTTTGTTATAATATTATTCTACAAACTATTTTGTGGTTTTCCTTATATTTTTTTACATATGGGAGAGAGAGAGAGACCTCATTGGACCTAAGTGATATGGGAACATTTTTAGAATTTTCTTAAATATTGTAGTTTAAAGAGTTTTGATGTGAAGGCAAATCAGTACAGCACTGGGCGATGACCGTGGACTGCACGTAAATAAGTGACCGATAAACACAGGAGAAAGCCGGCGTATTTAGTAACAGTCGTTGGGAAACACGCACTTAACTCTTCATTTTCACCACAGTACTCAGCAGTGACCTAGGCGGGTTTCCGATGAGCTGTGATTTCATAAGTGCCAGATGTGGAGCCCATTATACATTAACTTATAGTATTGCTAATAAAGCCGGCCCTAAGAGCAGGGGCTCTTTGCAACTTATTAAAGTCCTCCTAATTAATTGTATTTCATACAGATTATAAACACTGCAAGGCAACAGACTTTGGAAGGCTCCTAATTCATTAAGCTTACAAATAGGGCACCACCATAATCCATGCCCATCTTTAGCTGAATATTTTGGATATCTTGTTTGCGGCTATTTACAGGTGCACTTTAAGTTAATAGACCCAGAACCTTTTATTGTTTTCTGTAAACTTCCTTTTAGCAAGCAGCATCCTGCGCTGTACTGGAAAATATAACTTACCGTTAATGACCAGCTATTTTCCGCGCAGTCTCCTCCCATATGTGTCACATGATGACTGCAGGTACTTAGTCCAGCTTAACGCCAATTGCAACAATATCTTTTTATTTTTTTTCCTGCTAAACACTCTCAGGGGGCCCAGAGCAATAGACAGTCCCCATCGCCGGCATCAGACGAGGAGGAAGAGGAAGATTCGGACGACTCTGATACAGATATCGAGGAGGAGTTAAAGCAGTGTGAGGAAATTGAAGATGGTGAGGAGGGAGAGGATGAGGAAGGTGAGTCGGGAAAATGATTGAGGCGCAAAACTTTGAAGAGGACATTGGCTAAAAAATAAAATTGCTCATCTAAATGCACATTATTTTTATCTCGCGTTCAAAATGCCACGACATTGCCATTTACTATGTGACCAAAAGTTTCTGAACGCCCCTTGTAATTGGTGTTTGATCATTTCAGCCACACCTGTTGCGAGCAGGTGCATACAGTCATCCACACAGCCGTGCAATCGCTATAGTCTAACATTAGCAGTAGAATGCTTCATGCCGTGAATATGGTACTGTCATAGGATGCTGCATTTCCAACACATGAGTTTCTGCCAAGCCAAAGCTGCTCAGGCCAGCTGTAAGTGCAGTTATTGTGCAGTTATTGTAACGTGGAAACGTTTAGGTGCCTGGAAGGTCATGTTCGTTCACCGAACCGGACTGCAGAGTGCTGAAGCAATTGTCCCCAGTCCCAATATTCACTACAGGGTTCCAAACGGTCTCTGGTAGCAAACTTCAGCACATCAGGAGCTTTGTGGATTGGGTTATCATGACTGAGCAGTCGCTCAGATCATCGTGAGCAATGCCGGACATCAGCTGGGGTGGTGTACAGCACACCGCCGTTGGATTCTGTAGCAGTGGAGACAGGTTGAATGACGGGTGATTCTCAGTTTGCAGAAAATAGCAGGAGAGCACTTTTGTCCAAATGCATATTACCTATTGTAAAGTTTGGTAAAGTAGAAATACCGGTCTGGGCTGTTTATCATAGTTTTCCCTGCGCCCCTTCCTTCCATTGAAGGGGATTCTTATAGATACGGAATATAGTTACATTCTCCTAGGGAATTGTGTGCTTCCAGCTTTGTGGCAGCCACTCAGGGAAAGCCCTCCTGTTTCATCATGGCCATGAGCTCTGGGCCTGATTCAGACCCGCTCGCAAGCGGGCCGATTGGCAGTGCGCATGCGAGCCCCGGAGCGAGCGCAAAAAGCACTCGCTCCGGCGCTCGCATCGAAAAGGGGCGGCTGTCGATGTTGATCGACAGCTCGCCCGGTTTGGAAGGCGAGGAGGGGGGGTGGCTGGGCAAACGGAGGCGTTTCTGCAGGAACGCCTGCCGTTTGTGGGCGGACCTACTGACATCACTCGTGATGTCAGTAGGTGGACTTCCTGCTCTATTAGAGCATGAAGTCCACTGGGGCTTGCGGCAACGAGACCCTACCGCAAGAGTCTCGTCGCAAGCCCGATGGTCGCGATGGACTTGACCATCGTGACCATCACCTGGCCGCCCGCTAAAGCTGTGGGTGGTCACCCACTGCTTAGCGAGCGGCCAGAAGGCTGGCTCAGAAAAAACAAGCGGATGTCCTGATTCAGAGCGAGCACTCGCTTTTTGCATGCGCCTCTGAATCTGGCCCTCTGTGCGCAAAGCCAAGTCCAAGAAATGATTTGAGTTTGGTGTGAAAGATCGGCCTGAGATGATTCTTGTGGTTGATTGGATGCAAATTTCTGCAGCCGTGTTCCAAAAATGTGGTGGAAAGCCTTCCCAGAAGAGTAGAGGCTGTTATAGCAGGGGAAGGGGGGACTAAATGGGATGTAGTTTAAATCCCGGCTGTCGGGAATCCAGCGCTCAGAATGCCAGCACCAGATACCAGTCACAATCCCAGTGCCAGCATCCTGACCGACTGTAAGTTGTAAGGTTAGGCTGAGGGAGGGGGAGGCTTAGGTTTAGGCTGTGTGGAGGGTCGGTTATGTTTGGGTATACAGTTAAGGGTAGGGTTTGGATACTTGCCGACAGGTGTCTATATACTAACACTGTCAGGATTTTGACCGCCGGGATCCCGTACCCAACCCGACTAAATGCATATTAGAACCCATGATTTTGAAATGAGAACTTGTGAGGGCTGTTCGGAGGTCCATTTTCTTTTGGCCATGTTACGGATCAAGCCGTATACATTGTATATCCTATTTTATTTGTACATTTTGCAGAAAGGACAAATGTTTGTACTTGGTAGTATCAGTGACGTCCTTTAGCTGGGCAATAAGCAAATTATTGTATAAACAAATAGATGTAGTTTCATAGTCCTATAGAATGCTAAATCCTTTCTGAAACATGTAGAATCTATATAATGCAATGTGTTCCTCCCTCTACCATCCAGAAGAAAGTCCCGGTGACCAAGAAAACGATGCCGACCAGAACATGGACATGGCGTCCGATCCACAGGTCATTTCAGGTGGAGAGGAGGAAGATGGGGACGAAGAGGCAGAAGAAGCAACGGAACAGGAATCCTCTCCAACTTCGACGTCCTTGTCGCAGGATAAAGAGTCCCCAAATACATCCCTGGAGTCGGAGGAGGACGTACTCCCTTCTGACACACCTGGTCAACAATGTAATGACCCCGCGTCCTCCGCCAAGGTAGAGGATGAGCACAGTAGGGAAGAGGAAGATGGTGCGAATCATATCATCACCTCTGGTGAGAACAGCTTTGAGGAGAAGATGGAGGTGCAGGAAGACGGCTGTGGTGACACAGGGAAGAATGAGAGAGAGGAAGCAAATGTGCCTTTGGAGTGTGAAACACCGATCGGACAGATAGAGGGGTCTGGGAAGTCACCAGATGAGCTAAATAATTTATTACTGGATATCGTGGACTCGTTGACGGAGAAGAATGAAAGTGATGGTGAGTCGGGTGAGGAAGTCCTCTCAGAAGCCGCAGATGACATTTCACAGGGACAAAGCGGCGATGAGAGGACTGTACCTGAAAATGAGCAATCGCCGGCGTCTGAGAATGTCAGCAAAGATTGTTCGTATACTGACCAGCCCGGCGAGGACAGTAGGACAAGCATAGACCCGGAGGCGCAGAGCAGTGAGGGATGCGCCACCACCGGGACGGAGCAGGTCTGTACAGATACTGATGTAAAAAACCATACTCCCTCCGGCAGTGATGCGGAGCCTTGTGCATTAGAGGAGGACAGTTGTGACGTTAACACGGACTGTGACATGTCACCTTTGGGCAACAGCAATGGAGTTCACGCCGCCACAGAAACTGAAAGCCCGGGTTTGCCTCGCCTAAACCGTGACAAAAATAAAAAGGCCCACAGAGACTCCATTACATGCAGAAAGATCAAGGAAGAGAATACTCCAAGCAGGAAGAGGAAAAAGTCCCCATCGCCTACGTGGACGGAGAATGGGATTATAAAGTACAACGGGAGTGATCAGGGTGACGCACCGCCGAAGAGAAAGTGCAAGAGAGAAAAGACAGACTGGTGAGTAAGGGGACAGAGCCTCTCGGTGACTGAGGGGAGGGATGAATGAAGGTGCTGAGTGGGGAATCTGAGAGATGTAAACTACAGTTTGGCAGTTACTGATTGAATATGACACCAGACATTGCAGCATACATGAATGTATATGTGAGAGTTGGCTTCGCCATCAGTCACAGAGAATGAAGCTGTACACACTTTATTTGTTCCCAAAAAAGTAACCATTATATTGTGTGCATTATAAGAAGTGTGTTAACCACTTAACTGACACGTTTTTATTTTCCGAAAACCGCTCAGATATGTATTTGTTATTATGACTGAATTAGGTCAAGAATATCTTTTTAAAACCTATCCGACACGATGGCCATTGACAGCTGTACCATCGATGGCAGATGGGTTCAACCATAGAAACCATTGATTGGTTGAGGGCATAGCCACTATATATAAATAAATCTATATATTCAGGCCATGCCATGCCCGCTCCATTTTGATGTCACACGAGGGCGGGGCCACAATTGCCGGTGATTACAGCAATGCCTGGAGCATCCTGAGGATGCTCCGGGGAGCTGTAAGGGCAGCGGCGTGACCATCTGAAGTGTCCTAAGGATGCTCTAGGTGGCACTGCTGCATAGATTCTGGCTGCAGGGGGCCATTCTAGGCACCCTACTAGCCAGAGGAGGCTAGCAGAGAAAAGCTCAGAGGGTCAGACCAAATGATTCCGAGGGCCTTATACGGCCCCTGGGCCTGAGGTTCCCCATCCCTGGCATAGACGCCCAGCAGGGAGCGTGAGAAACCTTTGAGTTGCCCTCTTGGAATGCATAGGTTTACATTTTTTTGATTCATCAGAGCTATACTCCCAGGTATACATTTATTTCACATATTTTTATTGAACTCTTAAAACCTAATAGAGGTTTAATGAATCATTAACAAAAATATGAGCTGGAGTTGTTACCCAGTGATATCACACAATATCTGTGCATTACTATGGGTATAGAGAATACCTTTTTATCATTCATGTTTCCAATCAGGTTCTGGCAATGATGGAGTTTGATAATCCTAAATAAATATCTTCCTAAATTATCTTTATTGATGATGTCTAAAACAGAAAACTCACAGCCCATGGCTAAGGGTAATGGGGGCAGCCATTACAGTAGTCGGCACACATTGATCGGCCAATATATCTGCCAGTGTGTACCCAGCATTAGACTAGCAGACATAACGCACACATCCACTTTATAACTTCCCTGGTGGGAGAGATGGTGGGGGGAGCAGCAGCAGCTGGGGGGTCTGTGTCCTGGAAATGTAGGTGGGCTTTCCTGTTGAGAGGAAAATAACTGACCAATGAGGATGTTTTAAACTTTAATCTACTCCCCCTTCCTGGGCCCAGCACTATATTAGGTACACAGCTGTTAAATAATAGGCTATCTGTATATCTTGCAGTGCACTAACTACTCTGGCCAAGACCCCCTTGCTGGTGCAGACTGCAACTCTTTTCTATTTTGTTTTTCTCTGAAATTAAATTATAGGCCAACACGTTTTCAGAACACAATCTTGTGCTGGTCAGCCGACTGCGCTGATGGTAGCAGTAGCGACAGATTTGGGTTCACCACCTGTGCCAACAATGACCGGGTTTCCGGAAAGAACACTGGTGTGACTGTATCATACATGCCTACCCTCCCGGTTTTCGCGGGAGGCTCCCGACTTTTCGGGTAACCCCCCGCACCCCCGGAAGGGTAGGCATTTCTCCCGCATTCTGCCCACTTCCTAGTGAAGTGGGCAGAATGAGGAGAATACCCGCGGCGATCACGGGTTTCCGTGAAGGGGGCGGGGCTTAAGATGTGATTCTGCATGAATCACAGCATTTGGCCCCGCCCCCTATGTAAATTTCACCCAATCGTGGCAGTTTTGCCGCGAGGGGGGGGGGCTTAATGACACAAATCGTTAGGCCCCGCCCCCATCGGCTCCCTGCTGCTTCTCTTACCCGGGCTTCTCCCGGGAAGAGATTATAAAAGGTAGGTAAGTATGGACTGTATCAGGCAGTCACAGGCAGTAATATAAAGTTCAATAAAACAAAAGCTGTTAACGCTGCCGTAGGCAACACAAAGGAAAAAAGCATCGTGCTCCTGTACCCACCGAGGGCGAGGAGTTCAGGCTTTGTGTAGGAGTTTCTTAAAGTGCCCTAGCTCCTGCCTGCACCTGTACACCCCATGGTTTTAGTGTCCCCAAATGTGATGCTGATCTATTATATCATTTTCCCAAATACTGATAAAAAGTGCAAAAAAAAACAAAAGACCACAATGACAATGAGAACGCGATGAGAATATTTATTTTATTCATGTTCTTTAAACTGCAAACATTGTGCTAAGTCACCAGCATCGTTCACGGTCCTATGATGTGTATTAATATGTATATTGTCTCCACCCTCTTCCAGCAGCTCACACACCTCTCTCTCCAGCTCCACGGATGCTGACAGCGATAATGACCTCACTGTGGACCTGGTAGTGACCTGCAGCCCCCCGGAGACGCCACCCCGGCCATCTGATCAGTGCACAAAGGTGAGGAATGGAGCAGCCGTCTCTCTGCACAGGAGATTAGTAGTAGAAATCGCTATAAAACCAAATGACAATATATCTAATTTCACTCTTTTTCTCCCCTCCCCTCTTTTTTTTCCCTTTTCTTTTTTTTGTATTTCGCTATAATCATGATATCTCTCCCGTCCCTTCTCGCCTACCCTTCCCCTCCTGTCCTTCCATGCCTTATCCCTCCTTACCCCACCCTTATTCCAATCCTCACCCCACCCCATTCCCTTACCCAACCCTTATTCTTTTTCCTTCTCACACTCCCTTTGCCCACCCTTATTCCTCTCCCCACCCTTATTCCAATCCTCACCCCACCCCCTTACCTCTTGCCTCTCCTTCACCCCATTCCCTTACCCACCCCTTATTCTCTTTCCTTCTCACACTCCCTTTGCCCACCCTTATTCCTCTCCCCACCCTTTCCCCTCTTCCCAGTCCCACGCCTCTACGCAGTGTGACCCGGACGAAGTGATTGTTCTCTCTGACTGACTTCTATGTACAGTAACGTTGAGGCGAAGGTGTCTGGGACCATTGGGGGCAGGGGGTGGTGTGTACTTGAGTGATGTGTCTGGATATTAGGAGAGTAGCCGCCTAGTGGTGGTACCAATGTGGAGAGAGAGAGCATTGTGAGTTAGGTGTGATAAGTGGGCGAAGTCACGGGACTGCCAACTCCATACGTAGTCATTAGGACCTGGACCTCAGGGTATATCCGCGTGATGTCTCCAGCCGCTCCCTTGTGGATGTTAGTAGAAGGCCTTTGGGAAGAGTCAGCCTTGAGGATTACTTGGCTTGTGTCTGAGTGGATATCACCTTGGGATAACTTAATTATCTCCCTGGGCAGTTTTGGATATCCTCTCCCACACACATAAACCTTCTTTACTTTTTTTTTGTAAAAAAGGAGGAAAAAAAAAAGAAAAAAACCTTTGAGAATAAATCTTTGTTTTATTACGTCTGTCTCCTGTGTTTTGTGCTGTAGTGTTGTTACTAATGTGTTACTATGACAAGCGTCAGGTATCATGTTTGCTTTGGTGCTTTTCCCCCTTTAACCTTCTGAAATTAAAATTACACATTAGAAAATAATTAATTTCATTTCACTTTCAACTGTTGCTGTTATAAGGGGAAATATATTGCAGGCTGGTTATTTTCATAGAAGTTTAGATAAAACTCTTGGATGGTTGTCATCCCTGCTCCAAGTATAAGCCAAATTGGAAAGTCTGTATTTATGTTTTACTAGCTGGGATACCCGACGTTGTCCGGGTTGGAGACTGGACCCTGAAGTACACCTGCAGCCTTTATTTGTTTACATTGGCCTCGCCTATAACCCTATTTCATTGTTCCTGAAAAAGAACCCACTGTTTCAATGCATGTTAGCAAAGGGTGCCCGGATATCAGCGGTGTTGAGTTGGTGCTGACCAGTAGACTTGGAGAGACAGCGCCGCTGGTCGCGAGGCAATCAGAGCTCACGGACCTGAATAGGCGCTGTGTAGGGGAAAATGTATGGGGGGTTTTTTACCTCTGGGGAGGCCTTGTAAGATCTTGCTATGTGGCCCCAAAGTTCTAGTTACGCCTTGCATGCAAACACAGAAGGCTCACTTTTTAAAAAGGACTAATGCTGGGCATACGCTATACAATTATCGGGTCGATCTGCTCTTTATCTGTGGAACACCCCAATAATTGTATTGTGTGCGGCCGACCGATGCTAAAATATCGATCGTTCGGGCATGCTGGATCATCCAGCATGCCTGTGCGATGCGATATACTGTAAGTTAAATGTCAGCCACATCGGGCAGTGTATGAACAGCCTCGGCCGACTGATGGACATTTCCCTTCACAGGGAAGGAACGGGGAAATGTATCCTCCCCAGGGGCGGAGCGCAGATATCGGGGCCAAAATACTGTCCGAAATCTCAGTGTATGCCTGTGATATCTGCAGGCTGCCAGATAAAATGTGTGTTGGTCTGACAGGCATTTTATTTGCCAGTGTATGCCCAGCATAACTCTGGATTTAATACTGAACTTGCACGAGTCATAAAGTTTGACACTTGCTAAGACTGTGAGGTAAAAGGACACTTTTGTAGCTCTCACACAGGTTTTTGCTAGACTGCCAATTTCCACTGGAGCCAGCCCCAGAACCTGTGTAATTTAAGTGTCCCCATTTTAAGGGATTGTGTGACAGTGTGTGACCCTGGCAAAGTTCATACCTAGGCATAAACCTAATCCTGACCAAACTACACCACCATGCCAAATTTAGTGGAGCTAGGTCCAAAACACTGGCTGTGCATAAAGGACAGACGGACAGACACACATTTTCTCACTTATTATATAGATGTATTCATTTATATAGAGCAAAAATATTCCGCAGAGGATATTTCAGTCATTCAAGTCCGTCTCTGCCCCAGTGGAGCTTACAATCTATATTCCTTATCACATTATTTTTTTTATTTTTTTTTTATCACATTCAAATTATCCTACCAGTATGTTTTTGGATTGTGAAAAGAAACCAGTGTACCCAGGGGATACATGAGGAGAACCTAAAAACTCCACACAGATAGGGTCTTGGTGGAAATAAGTACCAAGACATCTGTGCAGCAAGTCAGTGATTCTAACCACTACGCCAATCGTGCTACCCATTTATTAAGTGGGAACTACTATACAGTAAAATCTCCTGACATGAAATACTAGACGTAAGATCTGAGGGATCAGTCACCCGTATTATTATGGAAAATGGTATATTGCCAGATTTTACCATGTAATTATTTCTGCATAGTGTCTCTTCAATGAACAGCTGAACCCATTGTATAGTGTCCCAGTTGCACAACCTTACCAGCATTGCGCGCCTCACTGAATAGGTCAATTTATGGGCTGCATTCTATGGGCTTTTTTTTGTATTATTAAAGCAATCCAGCAATACATTAATCTGTTGTCTGTTTCCCCAGAAATCCCTGTTATGTTCAAACACAACTTTTCCCAATGGTTTGATGGGAAATAAGTAGGGAGCATTTTCGGTTTGTGCATAAACCTAGCCCCCGAGAGGGCTAGGTTTATGCAACCCCAGGGGGAAGGTTATGTTTAGGCACCCCTAAGGAAGGGTTAGTGGGGGGGAGAGGGGAGGGTTAGAGGGTATTTACGATCCCTAGTTGGGATCTTCATTGTTCGGCCTTCCCCTGTCTGTATTTAGTCCGGCAGCATTACATACCGATTCTCTGATTACCATTGTCCCCTATGGGTTGAACAAAGAAGTTTCCTGTGATGGTTGTGACTCTGAGGGCGGTTACTAATTTTTAATTTGTCTCAAATTATTTTAAATTTATAACGGTGTCAAAGCTGGTTTAGTGGCTGAGACAGAATCAGTGTAAAAATTAGCTTGGAGCGACGCCATCTTGCGAATGGCAACCAGACTCCATCTTAAAAATAAGAATCTGCACGACGCCATTTTGCGAATGGCCGTCCAGCGCCATTTTAAGTTACAACTCACAAGCTAAGTACAGATGGCAATGTTTTTGGTAATCCTTTTAGAAGCCATGACAGGCCCATTCTGGGGACAACCTTGCATAGAAAAATACCAAAACAACTAGAAAAAAACAGCTTCCTGAGAAAAGTAATTAGAAAAGACAATACACCAGGAACTGTAGGTGTTTTTGCATGTAAATGGAGAGACCCCACATGTGGACAGGTGTAGCTGTGGCAATTGTAATATGGCCCAGACACTTGAATTTGACTGAATGAACAATGGTAAGAAATCTGCTTGAAAAGAAATGACACAGGTATCCTAATTAGAAGAAGAAAGCTTTTAAACTCGCTGCCAGACAGGATGGCACCAGCAATCGGCTGGGGGTCTCCACCCTGTTTTGAGAGTGAAGCTCACTGCCCATAACACATTGTATTGCAGTTTAAAAATGTTAGTAAGGGATGATAGAGATATATATATATATATCTGTGTGTGTGTGTGTATATATATATATATATATATATATATATACACGACTCTGCAAAGTGTGGCACTCCACGCAATAAACACACAGGAGACGGCTTGTAGAAAACAGTTAACGTTTCAATGCATCAGCATTTTCGTCAGAACAAATTCGCAGTGTAAAAAACATACCTTATATACATAAGCATAATCACCCAGTGATAATCAGCATGCTTGCTAAGGCGCGACCACACGCCCAAACTCCAGCAGCTCCCTAATGACGTCATCACGTCGCTCCATGAATGACACATTCCCATAACCATAGTAACACAGTAACAAAATACACAGACTAAACATACAACAAACAACGCTGCACCATACATTTTGCAATGATGTTAACAACATTAAGTGCATTAGCACCCAATAAAGTGTAGAAGCGCTACATATATTTTGCCTACTCACATCTATGACGGCACATATCGTGCCCAAAGACGCTGGCTATATCAATAGATATAAAGACCTATGATATAAATCTAGCCCACTCACATATACCTATTCAATCAATTCTACAGGAATGAACTTAAGCCCAGTTGCTCATTGAGCCCTCTGGGTGCCATAGTACCCAGACGGTATATCCACCTAGTCTCACGCTGCATTAACAATCTACTTCTATTACCACCCCTAGATAGGGGGGGAACGTGATCAATCATGCGATACTTAAGCATGGACAAAGCATGTCTAGCACTGGCAAAATGCCTTGCAACAGGCTGATCACTTCTACCTCCATTGATTGCCGTTCTAATGGCACTTCTATGCGCAGCCATGCGTTCCTTGAATGTCCGCTCGGTCTTACCAATATATGAAAGACCGCACGGGCATATAATTTGATAGATTACATATTGTGAATTGCATGTTAGTTTATGTCTAATGGTATATCTAAAGCCTGAGTGAGGATGGTAAAAACTGTCTCCAGGGATCATGTATCTGCAAGTAGTGCACGTACATCTAAAGCATCCTAGTTTACCGTCAGACCTATTATCTGCCATGGGAACAGGGCTCGATATATCTGCTTTAACGAGAATATCTTTAAGACTACGTCCACGTCTATAATATGACATAATGCGCGTGTCATTTAGTTTCAAATCATGGTCACTTTGTATAATATGCCATAGCTTTTTAGATGTTTTGTTAACATAATGACTGTTGCAATTATATTGGTTAACCCATGGTACACATTCAGATTTATTAGTGCGCTGACCTTGTGCCAAAATTGCATTTCTATCAAGATTAAGCACCCTCTGTTTGGTTGTTTCCAACTCTATAGGGTCATAGCCCCTAGCGATAAATTTACGTATCATATCATCCATCCCCATTTCAACCAATTGTGGGTCAGATGTAATACGTTTAATCCTCATCAATTGGGAGTAGGGTAGCCCCTTCACTAGCGGCCTGGGATGACCGCTATGAAACCTAATGAGCAACTGGGCTTTAGTTCATTCCTGTAGAATTGATTGAATAGGTATATGTGAGTGGGCTAGATTTATATCATAGGTCTTTATATCTATTGATATAGCCAGCGTCTTTGGGCACGATATGTGCCGTCATAGATGTGAGTAGGCAAAATATATGTAGCTCTTCTACACTTTATTGGGTGCTAATGCACTTAATGTTGTTAACATCATTGCAAAATGTATGGTGCAGCGTTGTTTGTTTGTTGTATGTTTAGTCTGTGTATTTTGTTACTGTGTTACTATGGTTATGGGAATGTGTCACTCATGGAGCGACGTGATGACGTCATTAGGGAGCTGCTGGAGTTTGGGCGTGTGGTCGCGCCTTAGCAAGCATGCTGATTATCACTGGGTGATTATGCTTATGTATATAAGGTATGTTTTTTACACTGCGAATTTGTTCTGACGAAAATGCTGATGCATTGAAACGTTAACCGTTTTCTACAAGCCGTCTCCTGTGTGTTTATTGCGTGGAGTGCCACACTTTGCAGAGTCGTATATCTCACCAATTCAGTGGGGGCAACCAGCTAAGTAACCATGTTATTTTGAGTGCCGGACCTTGATAGATATATATATATATATATATATCTATATCCATCATAAATAGACTCGCATGCGTAAACACCGCACATTACGCACAGTTGCACTGTTAACATAACGCACATTAGCGTTATGATATCCTGCATGTGAACGCTGTTAGCTGCATGCGTACGCATCTGCCACAAGTTAACTAGCGTCTTTTCCCAAACCCATAATACTTACACACTGCACACTCACGTAAAAGGTTCCATAGCTTCAAAGTGTAAGATTCAGGTTGTATTCATTTATTACTAATGTTGTGAAATAAAATATTATTTGGTATCTAAGGTTTAGTACATGATAAGCAAATAGTTTGTTGTTGTACTGATCGACTCTTTCCGGTATCATCGGTGAGAAGATCGCAACCTGCATTCTCAACTTGTGAACAGTAGAGAGTTAAAACACTAAAATGTACTTTGTAAAATTAAGAGCTTAGATTTGAGTGCAGGGGGAATAGAGGAGACAATAGGCTGTCGGAGGCTGACCTGTGTCCATTTGAATCAACCTGTTAAATATCCTGTAACAGATGCACCCGCTCTGGGAACCAATGAAACCATGCCAAACTTTTCTATTATATTGCTTATCCCTGTAAGGGTATAAATGTGCTTACAGACTCCAATCTGGAGTGTTCATGCTGATGCTGTTGATGGAGGTTTCTTATGGATGCCGGTAAACTGTTCCCAGTGCGCGTGCGTATGTATAACACTACCTTGGGTCTGTATAATTTCTTTGCGCTAAATTGTCTTTAGATCACAGCGTGTAATCTACTGTTTTATGTTGAACAATATACTTTGTGCTTTGGAAACACATTTTCAAGGTCTGAAGGCTTTTATTTTACTGTATGACTGCGTACGCAAATAGCGTCAATTTTAGAAGGTATAGGCAGGTTTTAGAAGGTATAGGCAGGAGCGTATAGAGGTTTAAATTCAGTATCCCTAGATGCGGGCTCGTTGAGTGAGGTCACTACCTATTCACACGATAAACATACGGTTATCGATCTCTCACCAAAGGGTGGAGTGTGGCCACAAGCAGTTTACCTGTAACCACTTGATTCTGAGAAACCGCTACCCATTATCGTGTGAGTCAAGGTACGCTGACTAGAATCCAGGGACAAGAAAGGAAAAAGTTTTTCCTTTGTTGATAGAATTGCATGCTAAAAGGGGTACCGCAGTATTGCGTACACGGCTGGGTCGCACTTCTGCGTACGCAGCAGAGACTCATTTTTGCGTACGCAGCTAAGGGTAAGAGTCATACGGTTGTGTAGTAGTCGCATTATTGTGTATGCGACTAGTCGCACAATAGCGTATACGTATTTCCGGTCTTGCTGCCACATGTTTCAAAACAAAGCCATTGGGGTTACTTTATCAATTGTTGCCAATAACTGGGTTAATGTGTATTTCTACATCAGGGTCCATAGAGTATCCACAGGATACCTTGGGGTATAGGTGATGACGTCAGGCATCATAGAGTTAAGTTTTCAGCCTCCCAGGATGCACTAGGGTCCCCCTCCTATACCCCGCCCCCGAGCCAAGGCATCTGTTTCGTTTGGTGCCCGGCTGGAGTCGGATGCACCTGTTAGAGGGGGGCTAAGAAGAGCCCCTGAAGTTTTCTTCAATGCAGCTGTGGCTGCACATCTGGAAGTACAGCATGGACAGTCAGTGCTGACGTCCATGCTGTCTTCCCTACACCCCTGCCGGTACCGATCCGGGGATGCTGGTAAGCATCTGGGGTCACAGCTAGCGGTGACCCCAGATGGGCCGGATCCAAGGGGGCAGCAGGTAAGCAGCGGGGTCCCGCGGTGGGAACCTGCTGAAACATGGTCCAGAGTCCCCAGGCAGGGGGGGCTCCCTGGGGACTGGCTGCAGCGTGGAGCCAGGTACATAACCTGCGCTTCCACTACCCCCCTGGGACAGCAGACCGTGGCTGAGCGGTAGCGCTGCGGCGTCGCAGGGGTTAATTACATGCCAGGGGAGCGCGCCTTCCCTGTACACAGCCGGCGCCTCCCCCGCTGCACACAGCCCTCTCTGCACTGTGCTGACTGGTCCTGTGGCAGCGCTCCTCCCCCAGGCCGGCCTCCTCTGTGCTCCTCGGTGGCCATGACGCTTACCTGCATGTCCCTATTCTTTTACGCCATCAACAGTTCCTCAGGTTTGCAATCCGCAACAACCACTTTCAGTTCCGGGCGTTACCTTTTGGGCTGGCGACAGCACCACGTGTTTTCACCAAGGTGATGGCGGCTTCCCTGCGGCTGCAGGGAGTCCGCATGTTACCGTACTTGGACGACCTTCTGTTGGTGGCAGGATCTCCAGAGCTCCTTCTACGCCACTTGGACCTGACCATTGCGGTACTGCAACGGCACGGCTGGTTGATAAACTGGCAGAAGTCCACCCTGATCCCGTCTCAGCGGATTCTGCACCTCGGAGCCTTATTGGACTCCGGACAGCAAAGGATCTTTGACGGGGGAAAAGATCTCTGCCTTGCAGTTGAGGGTGCGCAGTTGTCTGCAGCATCGCCGGGTGTGTCTGCACTCAGCGATGAGGTTACTGGGCTCCATGGTGTCGGAATTCGACATGGTGGAATATGCCCAGTTTCACTCCAGACCTCTGCAGCAATTGATCCTGTCCAAATGGAATGGACTGCCTCAGAGTCTAAAATCCCAGACGATGGTGCTCACTCCGGAGGTTCGCCTGTCCCTAGCCTGGTGGTTGCAGACGACCCATTTCAACAAGGGTCGTCCGTTCTGGGTGACGAATTGGGTCCTGTTGACAACGGACGCCAGTCTTCGGGGCTGGGGACCAGTCACGGGTCCACACTTGTTCCAGGACAGGTGGACTCGGGCGGAAACAGAGCTTCCAGTAAACATTTTGGAGCTCTGCGCGGTGTTCAATGCTCTCCAGCAGGCACATCGGGTTCTCCAAGGTCACCCAGTGCAGGTCCAGTCGGACAACGCTACCACCGTGGCCTACGTAAATCGGCAAGGAGGAACCCGAAGTCGGGCGGCTCTCGTAGAGGTATCCCGAATCCTGGTTTGGGCGGTGCGCAAACTCCCGGCCATATCGGCAGTATTCATCCCGGGAGTTCTAAACTGGGAGGCGGACTTTCTCAGTCGCCAGGACGTTCATCCGGGGGAATGGTCTCTGCACCAGGACGTCTTTCAACTGCTGGTGGACAGGTGGGGTCTGCCAGAGATCGATCTCATGGCGTCACGGCACAACAACAAGTTGCCGGTGTACGGGTGTCGCACAAGAGACGAAAAGGCATCTCTGGTGGATGCTCTGTCCGTTCGGTGGACGTTCCGGTTTGCTTATCTGTTTCCTCCATTTTCCCTTCTTCCTCGGGCAATCCGGAAATTCAAACAGGAAGGAGGGACGCTCCTGTTGATAGCTCCCGCATGGCCCCGGAGGCACTGGTTCTCAGACCTCCAGGGACTGTCCGTGGACATTCCTCTGCGGTTGCCGTTACGCCCGGACCTCCTTTCACAGGGTCCTTATCTTCACCCGGACCTGACTCGGCTGTCTTTGACGGCGTGGCTGTTGAGACGGCCATGTTAAGGTCCGGGGGTTTTCCAGCACTGTATTGCAAACTATGCTAAGAGCTCGGAAACCATCTTCTGTGAGGATATACCACCGTGTGTGGCATACGTTCTTCCAGTGGTGTCGGCCGAGAGGTTATGCTCCTCGGGAGTTCCGTCTGTCTAGAGTGTTAGCTTTCCTACAGGCGGGACTGGACCATGGGCTTCGCCTTGCGTCCCTGAAGGTGCAGGTGTCTGCCCTGTCCGTCTGGTTTCATCGTAGGATGTGCGCACCTTTATGCAAGGTGTTCTCAGAATTCAGCCACCTTTTGTTCCACCGGTGGCGCCTTGGGATTTAGCTGTGGTCCTGAGGGCTCTTCAGGGACCGCCGTTTGAACCACTGGGCTCAGTGGACCTGAAATGGCTGACAGCTAAGACAATTTTTCTTCTGGCCATTGCTTCGGCCAGACGTGTTTCTGACTTAGGGGCTCTCTCCTGTAGACCCCCTTTTCTGATTTTTCATAGGAACAGGGCGGTGCTGCGCACTCGTCCTGGTTTCCTTCCTAAAGTTGTTTTCCAGTTTTCACATCAACGAGGAAATCGTTGTGCCGGCTTTTAACTCACCTGATCTTTCGGTGGGTGAGGCCACTTTGGACGTTGTGCGGGCCTTAAGGATTTATGTTGACCGCACTTCTTCGTTTAGGAAGTCGGTCGCCTTGTTTGTCCTCTATGGCTTCCGTAAAAAGGGTTGGCCTGCTTCAAAGCAAACTTTGGCAGGCTGGATTCGTATGGCCATTTCAGAAGCTTATCTTCATGAAGGCCTTTCGGTTCCTTCCTCTGCGAGGGCTCATTCCACTAGGTCTGTGGGTCCTTCGTGGGCTGCTCGACGTGGTGCCTCTGCAGTCCAGATTTGCAAGGCTGCCACTTGGTTCTCGGTCCATACCTTTGTGAGGTATTACGCGTTTGACACCTTTGCCTCTCAGGATGCTTCCTTCGGGCGGCGGATTCTCCTTTCAGCACATGAGCGTCCCCACCCTTAAAGGATACTGCTTTGGGACATCCCCAAGGTATCCTGTGGATACCCTATGGACCCTGATGTAGAAAATATGAGATATGGTAAGAACTTACCTTTGTTATCTCTATTTCAACGAAGTCCATAAGGTTCCACAGGACTCCCGCCCTGTCGCACCTGTGCTGCAGATGGGCTTTACTCTGGTCACTGGTTTTTCTGTCTCCCTTTGGTGAGAATGTGATTCTTGTGTGTGTCCAGATATTTTTTCTCTCTTCCTTCTCCTCCTCCGGCCTATGGCTTAATACGTAACTGAGATGCCTTGGCTCGGGGGCGGGGTATAGGAGGGGGACCCTGATGCATCCTGGGAGGCTGAAAACTTAACTCTATGGTGCCCGATGCCTGACGTCATCACCTATACCCAAGGTATCCTGTGGAACCCTATGGACTTCGTAGAAATAGAGATAACAAAGGTAAGTTCTTACCATATCTCATATTTTTTTCTTCGCAGGAAAATTGTGTGTAACTGTAAGTATTTGTTTAGGGTGTAACATGGGTTCTAAATGTTAAGGGTATTGTATGATCCTTAAGGGCTAGGTGCAGGAGTTAGCCTAGCTGCTCGGTAGTAGCTACCGTTCTATACACATCAGCAGGTATACATGTTGTCTTTGTTGTAGGGACCGGCTCTCAGTGTGATTGCAGTGTTTAGTACTTAGGTTGGGTTACTGGAGCATTGTAATTGAGCCGCACTGGAAACTTGTGATTGTAAACTGAGAGATAATAGGTGAGTGGAAGCATCTAGAAATGTCTTCCATAGGTGAGTGGGCGCATCCTGTTAATATCGTCCGCAGGTAAGTGAGAGTATCTAGACTGTCTTTCACCAGTTTAAATCTTTATTGAAAAACTTACGGTTCTCCCAGGATGGGGGCCAAGCAAACGGTAGAGAGGTTAAATGATTTGCTGCTGTTGGAAGAGCCGCTTGGGTCGGCACGACCTATTATGCATATTAAGTACGGTGCCAATGCAACCAGGTATTGTGATTTATGGTTTAATATGACGAGGAAGAGTGTTAGGCCGTTTCCTAGAATTGGTAGTTTTGATAAGGAGATATTGAATAATGTCAGAGCTCACATCTGTTTGGTGCGTTCTCGAGTGAAAAAGGTAAAATATTACGAATGTTTAAAATTGTGGCAGCATGAAGCGGATGCATGGTTTAAAAATGTGCAAGCGACGCAAACTAGCGTTGCGAACGCATTACCAGAAAGTACACCCACAGCGCTAAATTGCAATGCGTGCGAGCCGCGAAATAGCGCGCACGTGCAGCAAGGTAGCATTGTGGAAAGTATTGGCAGTGGTTCACGCGCACCACCGCCACCTTATGTGGATGGGGGTGCGAGTACAGTTATTGAAAAAAAAAAAAACATAAAAATGTAACAAGTAATTTGTACCCTCTCTTAAGTAGCCCATAAGGAAAATGTTTATGATGTGGATGATGAGCCTATTGTCATGTCTGCCATTTCAAACCCCCAGCCAGGTAATAAGGTCAAAAGTAGCAATGCGGCCGGTCTGCATCCCATCCGGACAATAACTGTTCCGAATGGGAATGCAGATGCGAACGGAGTAGTGCCCACAAGGGAAGTAGTAATGCCTTGTCCTTGGACAAGAGCGGAGCTAAATTCCATAATGAATGATTTCCCCGATCCCAAAAAGGAATTAGCCAAATGTCAAAGATTTTTGAGAAATTTGGGTAGTTCTCATGAGCCAACCAATAAAGATTGGCGAGTGGTGTTAAGGGCCTATCTACCACGCAATATCGACGTGACAAAATTTATCACAGATTGTGTATTGGATGGTGACGTTCCCTTAACAGACAAAGTAAACCAAGGTAACATTTCCTGTACCATAACTCAATTGGGGGTATATTTTCCAGTAGTGGTTAACTGGAACAAAATCTTCACCATAAAACAAAAAGAGTGAATCTGCAGAAGATTATTGTGACTGGGCTCTGCAGGCTATCATCCAGTACTCTGGGTTAGAAGATATTTAAGATAGCATTTACCACAGGGGAATGATTGTCACTGTACGCATGGATGGTCTTAAAGAAGACCTAAAGACCCGGGTTCAGACCTCACATCCTGGTTGGAGGGGAGTCACAATAGATACCCTCATAGAATCCGCAATTGAACATGACAAAAACATCTCTAAAAAGAGAGAGACCCAGAGCGAGAAACTAATGGCTGTCAGTATTCAAGCTCTAGAAGGAATGACTGTAACATCACAGCCAGCAGACACACCTGCACCCACATCTACACCTGAACAGTTACACGTCCTCACTAATCCCACAACACTACAAACACAGCCCTACCCCACTTATCCTACACAGCCACTGGTCCCATACTACCCACAAACCCCATATCTTCCACAATATCCTTACCCATACCCACCACCTTTCCCTCCTGTTCAACCCCAACAACAATCCTTTCATCCACCCCGCTCACAAAAATGTTTTAACTGCAGTACTTAGATGTCCCACTTGGTTGCAAAGTGAAGAATGTAGACTCCCAAACCAGACAGAACCTGTATACCCTCATAAGGGATATACACAGAATACAGGAAACATCCAACAGGCAGCAGCTCCAATTGGGGCCGTTAATGCTTTATTGGAGAGTGGGAGCCAACGCTAGGAGTCGGGTCATACCTGTGGTCTACAGATAGACAGGTTGACGAGCAGTACTAGGGAAAAACCAGTAATGGTAATTGATGTAACTGATACCCAATCTCTGTTCTGCTTCTGTGTCCTAACACCCTGACTGTCAGTATCTTTTTGCTTTCACATAGGGGGAGGTGTACACTACACATGGACACGGGTGTCCCATGGGTTCATAGACTACCCCAGTATTTTCTCCCAGGCCTTATACGACTTTACAATCTTTTCAACCTGCCAATGGATCTGTGCTCTGATACAATATGTGGACAATTTATTGTTGTGCCCTGTTTCATTTATACCATGTTTAAATGATACTAAACTGTTGTGCTTCATCTCTCCCACACAGGACACAAGGTTGCTAAGGACAAATTGCAGCCATGGCAGGCTAAGGTCAAGTACTTGGGAAACTGTCCAAACCCAGGGGCTGAGACACTACCTAGCGCAGTAGCTATTAATAACAGGGTTTAATTGTACAGAAGGTTGTATGATACGGTATCCTTAGAGTATAGGGATACTCATTTCACAGGTGTGGTCATCCAGAGGCATGTGTAAGTTGATGAGTAATAGTAGCACTAGGATCACCCCCAGGCCCCCTCTAAATCTGTCCCCCTTTTGAATTACTGTTTGGTAGACAACCTCATTTGATTCGAAAAGTAACAACGAGGTAACTGTAAAGTATCTTATATCACTGAGTAATCAGTTAAAACAGCAGCAGCAGAAACTGAAATTGTTGTCACCTGATATGCCAGAAGCAAATTGTCATGATGTCAAACCTTGAGAATTTGTTATGATCCAAAATTTCTTAAGCTTAGGTTGTCCGGTAGATCGGTGGGAAGGTCCGTATCGGGTGTTGCTGAAGGTGGCCGAGAGAGATACCTGGGTCCATTCCACTCACTGTAGAAAGGTCAACCAACCGGTGGAGATACAGGGCGGAGTCGAGGCGGATAACGTGAACCTGTCCATTGCGAGCCTGTTCCAGGAGGGTTAAAAGGTGCGGTGAGATATCTGAGCTAAAGAAATGTGTAGATCAGTGCTTCCAGCAGTGGAGTGGTCTGCTGTGGTCATCCTAGTTCGTTCTTCCAGAGTTTCTGTCGTGATCTGTTTGGGGATATCCAGTTTCTGTGATGGAGGACAGAGGCCGGAGAGGGGAGCTGATAGTGATATCAATGAAGTGGAGTCGAGAGGAGGAGTACTATGCCACATCAGGGGAGTGTCTGACCAATCTTAGTATCGTAATTGTTGTGTTATTTGGGAAGAATACCTCCAGAGATTATGACCCTTACCACATGGTGAAATGCTTGGTATTCATAAAAACACACCATCACCATATCTTCACACACAGTATGAACACAGAGACCAAAGAAATATGATACCTGGTGATGTGCATAAAGCCACTCAGTTAATTAGTGAGACAACTGGCTTTCAAGTTTTAGTCGTATTGGATCCCACCAGGATCGCTCAGGGTACACTAAATTTTAGATATATCCAAGATCTTGCTAAATTGATAGATAATATCACCAAGATGTATGCTGACACCTTCAGGTATACAGGTAGGGAATTGCAAGCGTACAAGAAAGAACTGGTGCAACACAGACTAGTGCTAAATTATTTAACAGCTGTCACTGGAGGGTACTGCGTAACTTTGGCCATCCAATTTGGAGTAAAGTGTTGCACTTATGTCACGAATGATACCAGCGACCCCAAGGAGGTGATAGACCGGAAGATGGATGAAATTCTGCAGCTAAAATGGGAATTTCGAAAGAACCATAATGCTTCAGTGGCTGAAGTAGAGGAATGGGTTTCATGGTTGAACCCCGTGAAATAGTTTTCAGGCCTAGGGAAATGGGTCCAGGATATGATCGCAAGCATAGGTAAACTCCTGATCCTTATACTAGTTGTCATCATAGTAATTGGCATATGTGTCCGGTGTGTTCCTATTGTGTTGAAGTGTGGAAAATGTAAAGATAAAGTAAAACGAAAGAACGAAATTATAATGGTGGACAGTAATGACAATATGAATACTGAAATAAATGTAGAACTGCATTACAACCCTGAACTAAGTAATACCATCATATAATGTATTATATTTTGACGTGCACAAAGTGTATTATTCAAATGGTATTTAAAAAAAAAAAACTCAATGTAAGTACCTATTCCCCCTCAAGACTGCCTTTATAGGATTGATGCATCCCCACATCTTTCCCATGATCTCCCAAGATCCGCGGTGTGGGTATAATGGTAGTTTTATGTTCCCTCCTAGAGACCCATTATAGATGGATTGAAACCACCTTGTGCCATCCCATAAAAATAACGTTAAAATAATATCCCATATGCAAGCCTAAAATTGATTTTAAAATCAGAGTATGATAGCATGTTATTTGCTATCAAAGGGTGGACTGTCGAAGCTGGTTTAGTGGCTGAGAATCAGTGTAAAATTAGCTTGGAGCGACGCCATCTTGCGAATGGCAACCAGACTCAATCTTAAAAATAAGAATCTGCACGACGCCATTTTGCGAATGGCCGTCCAGCGCCATTTTAAGTTACTTCTCACGAGCTAAGTACAGGTGGCAATGTTTTTGGTAATCCTTTTAGAAGCCATGATAAGCCCATTCTGGGGACAACCTTGCATAGAAAAATACCAAAACAACTAGAAAAATAGCTTCCTGAGAAAAGTAATTAGAAAAGACAATACACCAGGAACTGTGGGTGTTTTTGCATGTAAATGGAGAGACCCCACATGTGGACAGGTGTAGCTGTGGCAATTGTAATATGGCCCAGACACTTGAACTTGACTGAATGAACAATGGTAAGAAATCTGCTTGAAAAGAAATGACACAGGTATCCTAATTAGAAGAAGAAAGCTTTTAAACTCACTGTCAGACAGGATGGCACCAGCAATTCGGCTCGGGGTCTCCACCCTGTTTGAGAGTGAAGCTCACTGCCCATAACACATTGTATTGCAGTTTAAAAATGTTAGTAAGGGATGATTATATATATATATATATATATATATATATATATATATATGTCTCTGTGTGTATATATGTGTGTGTGTGTGTGTATATATATATATATATATATATATATATATATATATATATATATATATATTAAATCCATCATAAATATTCTCACATGCATAAACACTGCACAATTGCACTGTTAACATAACGCACATTAGCGAATGCATGATATCCTGCATGTGAACGCTGTTTATTAGCTTCATGCGTACGCATCTGCCACAAGTTAACTAGCGTCTTTTCGCAAACCCATAATACTTACACACTGCACACTTGCGTAAAAGGTTACATAGCTTCAAAGTGTAATATCCAGGGTTTATTCATTTATTGCTAATGTTGTGAAATAAAAGATTATTTGGTATCTAAGGTTTAGTACATGATAAGCAAACAGTGTTTGGTGTTGTACTGATCGACTCTTTCTCAACAGCTTTCCAGTATCGGTGAGAAGATCGCAACCTGCATTCTCAACTTATGAACAGTAGAGAGTTAAAACACTAAAATGTACTTTGTAAAATTAAGAGCTTAGATTTTAGTGCAGGGGGAATAGAGGAGACAATAGGCTGTCGGAGGCTGACCTGTGTCCATTTGAATCAACCTGTTAAATATCCTGTAACAGATGCACCTGCACTGGGAACCAATGAAACCATGCCAAACTTTTCTATTGTATTGCTTTATCCCTGTAAGGGTATAAATGTGCTTACAGACTCCAATCTGGAGTCTTCATGCTGATGCTGTTGATGGAGGTTTCTTATGGATGCCGGTAAACTGTTCCCAGTGCGCGTGCGTATGTATAACTGTACCTTGGGTCTGTATAATTTCTTTGCGCTAAATTGTCTTTAGATCACAGCGTGTAACCTACTGTTTTTATGTTGAACAATATACTTTGTGCTTTGGAAACACATTTTCATTGTCTGAAGGCTTTTATTTTACTGTATGACTGGCGCTATTTGCATACGCAATTTTATAAGGTATAGGCAGGTTTTAGAAGGTATAGGCAGGAGCGTATAGAGGTTTAAATTCAGTATCCTTAATAGTTTCTTTATATCTTGCTTTGAATTCACCTATTAGTTGATTTTTTTTTTTATATATGTATATGGTTTCTTATTATTCTATTGATGGACTTGTCATATTTGTCTGGGCACTTTGTATGTTAATTGGGCACCTGGTGTTACATGTTCATGATGAAAGTGTTGGGTTAACATGGAAACGGCTGTCGGGCTGTTTGCAGGGGATGGGACTACATGCACTGGACGGTGACTCATGATGAGTATACACCTATATGATGATCTGCTATGCTTCCTTTACTTGAACATGTGCTAATTGTTTACAAGTCCCTCCATGCCTGAAAATTTGTTTGGATATGCACTAGTTTTTGCACTTTATATATGAATGCAATCGAGCTTATGAATACTGGTGGATAAATATTTTTTTGTATCATTGGATGTGCTGGCTTAGTTTTGTGAAAATACACACACACACCTGTGTGTCATGGCTGCAATCACGGCGAACAGCCCCTCGGCATGCCAGGTTCTTTTTAACGCTGGCAAACTTTCTTGCTTCTCTTTTGCTGAAAATGTCTTCGTCACAATGTAATGTGACTAGAACTCACCAGGAGCTTGTGATTAAATATGCGACACTTGTAAATCTGTGTGACTGAGTCTCTAAATCTATTATTCTCCTTTATTTTTAAGCGCCTAACAAAGTACTGACCTAGTATGTACAAAAACGGGAACGAAAGTGACATACAAAACATTGCAGAACATGGTTTATAAACATTGCTGCATCAGCCGTCATAATGCTCAAATAAGCAGCAGGACGGCAGAACCCTAAGGTTTGGTGCTGTAAGATGTGGGGAGATTATGGTGGTAGAAGCGAGGGACGGAACAGCATATAAGTGAAGGGGACACTGCTCTTAAAAGGGAGGGATAGACAGACGGGTGACGCAGAGTGTAAAGAAAGTGTACACAGCTCGTTGAGCAGCTGGTTAGGATGAGAGCTGGAAGGCTTTGATGATGAAGTGGGTCTTGAGAGCCGGTTTGAAATTTTATAGAGAGATGGAGAGTCTAACAGGAAGGGGGAAGAGAGTTAGAGATGGGGAGCAGCACAGGCAAAGTCTTGGAGGCGAGAGGGGGAGGATGTAATCAGCCAGGAAAGTGGCGATCATGGTTGGAGCACAGTGGCCAGGTGGGAGTGTGAAGGGAGATGAGGTCAGCAATGTAAATAGTAGAGGATTTGGGTGCAGGCTTTGTAAGTGAGTGTGAGGAGCTTGAAATGAGTTCTGCAGGGGAAGGGAAGCCATTGGAGGGGAGGCAGATGTAGTGCATTTAGAGCGAAAGATGAGGCGGGCAGCAGCATTGAGGACAGATTGCAGTGGAGTCAGGGAGGTCAGATAAGAGGAGGATACAGTAATTTAGTCTGGAGATGACCAGTGAGTGGATAAGGGTCTTAGTTGCCTCCAGGGTGAGAGAGGGTCTAATCCTGGAGATATTTATGAGTTGGAAACGGTAGGACTGTGAGAGGTGCTGAATGTGTGGTTTGAAGTAGAGGGAGGAATCTAGGATAACTCCAAGACGCTGCACTTTGACACCACCACCATCTCCTCTAGAACCAATCGATAATGAGAGTGTGGGAGGTGAGGGTATTCGGTAGGGTGGGAAGATGATCAGCTCAGCTTTGGACATGTTAAGTATAAGAAGCACTGGGACATCCAAGAAGGGATAGCAGAGAGATATATCTGGGTATTATCAGCATAGAGATGATATTGGAGGACAAGGGAGCTGATGAGCTCATCTAAAGAGGACGTATAGAGGGAGAATAGGAGGGGTCCCAGGACAGAACCTTGGGGGGACACCTACTGGCAGCGGAGCTGGGGAAAGTGGAGTCTTCTATAAATGAAGTGCTATGATGCAGCGAACGCTTCATTTTTCCACGCCAAGTTCCAATGTGCTTCATATAGAGTATCTGTTGCGCATACATATATATATATATATATATGTATTTGCTTCAGAGGCCACAGGTGTCTGACATCATACCTGGGCGGGCACATGTAAATGCCTGTCCAGTTATGATGTCGGGCCGATGATTGGCTAAGTTTGCATGCATTTACAAATTGTCAGATAGGAATGCGGATCGGCCGGATGCCTGATCAGTCATCGTGGTGTGTCCATTTGCAAACATTTGTGATACAAAATGGGTTGTTCTGAAGAGCTCAGTGACTTCAAGCGTTGTACTGTGATATGATGCCACCTTTGCAATAAGACTATTGGGGAAATTTCATCCCTGCTGGATATTCTATGGTCAACTGTAAGTGATTAGACTGTAAGAAATATTATTAGTAAGAGGAAGCGTTTAGGAACAACAGCCGCGCAGCAGAAGACCATGTAAAATCGGAGCGGGGTCAACGACTGCTTAGGCGCATGGTGCGTAAAAGTCACCAACGCTCTGCTGCTTCCATAGCTGAAGAGTTCCAAACTGCCACTGCCATTAATGTAAGCATAAAAACTGTGAGCTAAATGGAATGGGCATCCATGGCCGAGCAGCTGCATTCAAGCCTCACATCACCAAGTCCAATGCCAAATGTCTGATGGAGTGGTGTAAAGCACACCAATACTTCAGTGTGGAGCAGTGGAAGGCTAATCTGTTTGGCAGTCAGATGGGTGAGTCTGGATTTGGTGGATGCCGGGAGAATGTTACCTGCCTGACTGTGTTGTGCCAACTGTGATGTTTGGTGGAAGAGGGATAATGGTATGGGGTTGTATTTCAGGGTTTGGGCTAGGCCCCTTATCTCCAGTGAAGGGCAATCTTAAAGCTTCAGCATACCAAGACATTTTGGACAATGCTATGCTGCCAACTTTGTGTCAACAGTTTGAGGAAGGTCCTTTTCTATTCCAACATGACTGTGCCACAGTGCACAAAGCAAGGACTATAAAGACATGGTGAGATGAGTTCGGTGTGGAAGAACATGACTGGCCCGCACAGAGGCCTGACCTCAACCCCATTGAGCACATTTGGGATGAACTGGAACGGAGATTGTGAGCCAGGCCTTCTCATCCAACATCAGTACCTGACCTCATAAATGCTCTACAGAATGAATGGGCACAAATTCCCACAGAAACCCTCCAAAATCTTGTGGAAAGCCTTCCAAGAAGAGTGGAAGCTGTTATAGCTGCAAAAACCAACTCTATGTTAAAGTATATGTATTTGAATACAATGTCAGTACAGTCCCTGTTGGTGTAATAGTCGGGTGTCCGAATACTATTGTCCATATAGTGTATCTGTATGACAGGTTATTGGGCCTGCTTCAGAGTTTCACACGAATCCCGTCATGATTAGAATCTTTTTACGCAGATACTGAGAGTTAATATGTAAGTGTGGCAGCTGCCGGGATATCGATACCGCCACCGGTGGCTTTGCAAATCTAAAAGCAGCATCTGCATACAAAGATGGTCGTAGATAAGACAATTATGGCCGCCAGAACTAAGACGGCGGTACTAGTGAAACTGCATACAAAGATGCAGTCAGTGGATCCGACACGCCTTTAAAACAGTTGCGACATGTCCACGTTTTGCAAGCCTCCCTTCCATACCTGCCCACAAAGGGACCGACAATCACTCTGCATCAAATCTCTCTCTGCAGGTGAAATAGCATAGGCATTGGGATGCTTACGCCTTGCATCTATATCCTCTCTGCATAGTCTAATCCTAACCTCTCCCTCTAGTCCCTAACCCTCCTGTCCCGCAGCCTAACCCTAATGTCGACATTCTAACAAGGTCAACATTTCACATGTTGATATTCTGACAATAATGACTATTACTACAAACCCCCCTGGATTGTTGGTTGAGCGAGGCGAGCGTAATGCCATTTGTGACTTCGACAACAAAGCAGGAATTTTCCACACAAACAGGGAGAGTGTACAGCCGATGTATACTGTACCCTATTGCTCTGACACTCAGAAATCAGTGTTGTGTTAGAGTCCATAGCAAATATACACCTTTTATAAATATCAATGTATACTGGACAGATATGACCAGACATCTATAAGTCTAGAACCAGAGTCTAGCCAGAGAGTTACCAGTAATTAATAATCAGATCCGTGTATGAGCAGATGGTAGCACTCATGGGCACAACCTGACCCTGTTTGTAGATTATAGTTGTTACTTTAAATGTTCTGTAATTATGGCCCAGATTTGTCAATGAGTGATATTCTTATTATCACTGGTCGTTACTAATCTTAAATGGTGCTACAACCAATCTGTCGTTTTTCAAACACATGACAGTTGGGAGCTGATTGGTGGGAGCAACATTTAAGATTAGTAACGAGTAATAACAATAATATCACTCGCTAAATCTGGGCCTATATTTTATAAGAAAAATAGGTAAGTTTAAACCCAGTAGCTCCTCCTTCCGCCAATATCTAGGCAAGATTTTACTGTAGGTGGTGCAGAAACCAGCGACTAAAATATATATTTCTCTTTCGGTGTTTAGTTCCTTGATATTTATATTATGTAAACAACAAGGAACCTTACATTAGTGTTCTCATACTATATTTCCCAATTGATCTGCCCAGCAAAATTTCCCTGCCAGCCGGCGCTGTGACGTGGCCAAAACACCTAAGTAACGTCTCCTATAGAAATGTCAGCTCACTGCTCGGAGCCGCCACCAGAAGGAGGAGGACGTCTGCCACCAGCTCGACCCCGACCTACTTTGAGCCTCACACATTGGAAGGAGGACGTCTGCTGTCCTTCCACCTCTGCCACGACCCACCCTGTGGGGTGTAGGGCAGAGCCGGATAAATGGGGGGGTTCAGGGGTGAGCATCCCCGCCTGGAGCTGCTCCCCTCCCATGACAGGGCCAGTCCGGTGATTGTGAGTGACTGGTCCTGGCCTGTGCCGCTGCAGTAATCAGCAGGATGCATGCATTGAGTACTGGCCGAGGCTGGGATCACATGACCTGGCTGAAACAAGAAAGGTTTTTGTTTTTTTCTGCATTGCGCACATGATGTCCGTGCTGAAGAAGTACAGAGAAACTGAGGAGCTGAGCCTGCTGTCGCCGTCGCTGCAATGAGGCGGACTGGAGGAACAAGTAGAACAGTGATTTTTAACTCGAGGCACACTACACAAGATTTTAAAATTGCCATCGCACACTATACGGCGTGCGCGACCAATGAAAAAACATAAACAAGGGTTCTGACAAAAAAAATACACACATATTTGCCTCCACAGGAATGAAACACTACATTGGCCTCCACAATAGAACACACAAGTGCGCTGAGCTGACCATCATGGCACACTAGTGTGCCACGGCACAGTGGTCGAAAAATGCTGAAGTAGAAGATTCATCATCCAGGTAAGAGAGGAAGGGGAGGCTATAGGGAGATACTGGGGGCAAAGTTGTGGCTATAGATGGAGACAAGTGGGAGGGCTGCGGCTATAGATAGGGACACGGGGCCAGGGCTGCGGCTATAGATAGGGACACGGGGGCAGGGCTGCGGCTATAGATAGGGACACGGGCAGGGCTGCGGCTATAGATAGACATGGGGGCAGGGCTGTGGCTGTAGATGGAGACATCGGGTAGGGCTGCGGCTACAGATAGAGACACGGGGGCAGAGCTGCAGCTATAGATAGAGACACGGGGGCAGGGCTGCGGCTACAGATAGAGACATGGGGGCAGAGCTGCAGCTACAGCTAGAGACATGGGGGCAGGGCTGCGGCTACAGCTAGAGACATGGGGCAGGGCTGCGGCTACAGATAGAGACACGGGGGCAGGGCAGCGGCTACAGATAGAGACACGGGGGCAGAGCTGCGGCTACAGATAGAGACACGGGGGCAGGGCTGCGGCACCAGATAGAGACATGGGGGCAGGGCTGCGGTTACAGATAGAGACATCGGGCAGGGCTGCGGCTACAGATAGGGACACGGGGGTAGGGCTGCGGCTACAGATAGAGACACGGGGACAGAGCTGCGGCTACAGATAGAGACATGGGGGCAGGGCTGCGGCTACAGATAGAGACATCTGGGAGGGCTGCGGCTACAGATAGAGGCAGGGCTGCGGCTACAGATAGAGACACGGGGCAGGGCTGCGGCTATAGATAGAGACACGGGGGCAGGGCTGCGGCTATAGATAGAGACACGGGGCAGGGCTGCGGCTATAGATAGAGACATGGGGGCAGGGCTGCGGCTACAAATAGAGACAAGCGGGAGGGCTGCAGCTACAGCTAGTGACAAGCGGGAGGGCTGACGCTATAGGGAGATGCTGGGGGCAGGGTTGAGGCTGTGGCTATAGACAGACATGGGGAGGGCTGAGGCTATAGATAGAGATACGGGGCAGAGCTGTGGCTATAGAGACATGGGGATGAAGCTACATTGAGACACTGGGGCAGGGTTGAGGCTATAGGGAGACACTAGGAGCAGGGTTGAGGCTATAGGGAGACACTAGGAGCAGGGTTAAGGCTATAGGGAGACACTGGGGGAAGGGTTGAGGCTTTAGGGAGACACTAGTGACAGGGTTGAGGCTATAGGGAGACACTAGGGGCAGATATGAGGCTATAGGGAGACACACGGGGCAGAATTGAGGCTATAGGCAGACACTAGGAGCAGGGTTGAGGCTATAGGGAGACACAAGGAGCAGGGTTGAGGCTATAGGGAGACACAAGGAGCAGGGTTGAGGCTATAGGGAGACACTGGGGGAAGAGTTGAGGCTATAGGGAGACACTAGGGGCAGATATGAGGCTATAGGGAGACACTAGGAGCAGGGTTGAGGCTATAGGGAGACACTAGGAGCAGGGTTGAGGCTATAGGGAGACACTGGGGGAAGGGTTGAGGCTATAGGGAGACACTAGTGACAGGGTTGAGGCTATAGGGAGACACTAGGGGCCGATATGAGGCTATAGGGAGACACACGGGGCAGAATTGAGGCTATAGGCAGACACTAGGAGCAGGGTTGAGGCTATAGGGAGACACTAGGAGCAGGGTTGAGGCTATATGGAGGCACTGGGAGCAGGGCTGAGGCTATAGGGAGACACTAGGAGCAGGGTTGAGGCTATAGGGAGACACTGGGGGAAGAGTTGAGGCTATAGGGAGACACTAGGGGCAGATATGAGGCTATAGGGAGACACTAGGGGCAGGGTTGAGGCTATAGGGAGACACTAGGAGCAGGGTTGAGGCTATAGGGAGACACTGGGGGAAGGGTTGAGGCTATAGGGAGACACTGGGGGCAGGGTTGAGGCTATAGGGAGAATCCAGGGGCAGGGTTGAGGCTATAAGGAGACACGGGTTGAGCTGAGGGCTATAGAGAGACTGCTGTTGCGTCAATGTTGGAGTGTTAAAAACCTCCATTGCAATTCCACAGACCACGCAGCCTGCGAGTGGTGGTCTCATTGCTCGTACCCTCCATCGAGCACAAAGGGGCGGCTGAGATTGGCATTTGCATCTTTCTGCAACTGCTATTGTGCGTACGGCTGTATTACCAGCTAACCCTAAATCAGCCCCTGAGTCAGGGCGGGGGGCAGTGAAATGATTTAAGGAGATGGAGAATTAAATTAAAACAAACCCACAGATTGAGTGTTACATAGTGGAAGCGTCTCCCAGCAGCACAGCACAGAGTATATCTGGAGACAGAGCCGTAATGGCACAGTTCTGCCCCTGGGACACCCGGTTGACTGCATATACTGTACAGGGTGCCCGCTGGAGCATACACAGGATGCTCCGCGGGTGCTGCAGCAGCAGCAGTCCTAGCTGCAGGGTGCCGTTCTAGGGCTAGTGACATGATGTGAGGAGGAGAATGGAGGCAGCAGGATGTCAAAGACTGTTATTTATATAATGGAAGGAGTAGGGTTCCCAGCAGCACAGGGTATATCAGGAGGTGAGTGATGTGTTAGTGAGGACAGGGCTACATGTGACATGATGTAAGGAGGAGAATGGAGACCGCAGGAAGCCACAGACTGAGAGTTATAGATTGGAAGATGCAGGGTGCTCCAGCATTAAAAGGTAGTGTAGTAAGGTTCCAGTCAAATGGATTCTATTATATACAGGCAGGGACATCTTTAGAGAGGAGGGGGCCCGTGTGCAACCCCCGTCATGGGCCCCCTCCTCTCACCCCGGCAGCCGATTGCCGCGGCCGGCCACCGCAGAATCAGTACACTCTGGGCACTAGAGTGTGCCCAGAGTCTACTACACATGCGCTGATTGCCGGGGAAATGGTGTGGCTGACATTTTCCCTGCTGTTTCCTTAGCGCATGCGCAAAATGCTGGAAAAATGGCTGCGGCTGCCATTTTCCGGAATTTTGAGCAGCGCTGAAAGACTCGGCGCGAGACCTCGGATAGGTAAGTTTTAAATCATATGGGCAGGGACACTAATATCTCTGGGGCCCCAACCCCCCCACAGGCACCCGACAGTCAGAACCTGACGCCGGCATTCTGACAGGGTTAGGATACCGTTGGTTGGTATCCTAACCCTCCCCCCTTCTCCTTACCGCTAACCCACACTCCCCGGTGACTAAGCCCAACATTCCCCCTTAGTGCCTAAACCTAACTTCAACCCCCCTCTAACCCCATTACTTACCTTCGGGATCCCAGCTGTCGTGATGCCGTCAGCGGTATTCTGACAAGTGTCGGCATTTTGAACGCTGGAATCCCCGCAGTCAGGATTATGACCGTATCCCTTCAACACACACCTGTATGTCACTGTATTCAAAATCCTGTCTGCAAATAGATATCCTACTATGTGCAGGCTGCTCCGGTGCAGACATGACTATATGCTCAATGTGCGCGCTGGCCGGAGGCAATCACTAACCTATATATACACACACACACAATATTATATATATATATACATATACACAGTGGTCAAAGTGGGAATTTTGAAGTGAGGGTATGGAAAATTTATGGATGTACCTATTTACGCACCGAAGGTGCTTGCATGGCAGCAAAGGGGGCGGCGTACCCCTTATAAACATTGACACACAATTTATAGTGCCCCTTATAACACATTATGCCATGCAGTAGTAGTGCCTCTTATAACACATTATGCCATGCAGTAGTAGTGCCTCTTATACATTATGCCACACAGTAATGCCTCTTACACATTATGCCTCACAGTAATACCCTTTACAAATTATGCCATGCAGTATTCGTGCCTGTTAGACATCATGACACAGTAAAGCTCCCCCACAGCCTCTTACCGTCCCCCTAACAGCCTCTTACCTACCCCTGATGGGCAACCAGCAGCAGCCTCTTACCTCCCCCTCAGCAGTGTCACAAATCGGCTCCAGAAACCTTGTGTTTGTCTGTCGCTTTCTAGCGATTAATCTCTCACCTGTTCCTGCAGGCCAGGTTCTCCAGAAATTCTCAACATTGTAGCCAGCATCCTCGGGACATGGGCGCCGCCATCTTGTGTTTTATCATGTGATTGCAAGTCAGCCAGTCCGGGATCAGTTTGGCTGCACATGACTGTTGCAGCCAATCCTCATCCAAGCTGTCCTATAAATCTTTCCAGGACCTTCCATCAGTGCCAGTTTAATTTATGTGATTCCTGTAGTCTACTTGGATTATGCATCTCAGTACTCTGGCTCCACAGTACCCTCCTGCTACTGTGTCTCTGTTTAGCAAGCTGAGCTGTTCCCTGCAAAAGACTGTGTGCCTGATAAGCTTCAGGAGCTTCCACTGTTCTCACCTGCTGCTGGATAACCTCCTTTGCTGTCTGACTGGTCATCTGCAATACCTGTATAAATTCCAAGTTACTCTGCAATACATCTGTAAAACTACAAATTACTCTGCATTCACTGTCATCTGCAATACCTGTGAGGATTTACAAGCCACTTTGCAAGACTACAGTATCTCTTGATCCTGTTTCCAGCATGGACAATCTACATATATAGTTTACAGTAGTTCTCTGTGCTGCAAGCTTCACCCAGCTGTAACTAAACCTTGGTCACTGACGAATCCAAGACAAAACCAAACACTAATTCTGACAGTTTGAACTGGCCTAAAATGTATTCGGCAAGTAAAACTATCCAAGGTTCTGGCTCTCTGCAAGAAGTATTGAGCTGGCTGGAAAACCAGGAGATAACCCAGAGGCAGCTGTTCCATTTCCTTCAAGAGCTCTCTAGTCGCCTGGATACTATGCAAGTGGCCATAACAAGTCCAGGACATGATCCGCCTCCTGCGCAAGGAACATGTGGTCAGCCATCTTCAGTCTCATGTATCCAGCGACCCACACCTGAGAGATTTGACGGAGACCCCAAGAAATGCAAGGGTTTCATAAATCAATGTGAGATCCAATTCAAACTTTTGTCTGTACACTTTCCTTCTGCCAGAACCGAAGTGGCTTACATGATTTCACTACTGTCTGGACAGGCTCTTGCATGGGCATCACCATTATAGGAGACTGCGGACAATATCCTCAGTGATTACCCTTGCTTCATATCTGTCTTTTGCAAGATCTTTGATGAACCTGGTTGCTCCACCTCTGCCGCAGCTGAAATATTTAGTCTCTGGCAAGGATCCTGTTCTGTGGGACAATACATCATTCAATTTCATATCTTGTCTTCTGAGCTCAAGTGAAATGAGGAGGCTCTATATGCGGCCTTTTGGAATGGGCTATCTGACCAAATAAAAGATGAACTGTCTACCCATGAACTCCCTACCCAACTCGATGCCTTGATCTCTTTGTGTACCTGAGTGGATCTTCGTTTCAGGGAGCGTCAGTTGGAGAAGGGTAGAGCTGATAAAGATCCGTCTGGGCAGAACTGCTACTCTACTTCCTCTCATTCTCCAGAAGAGTCCGTGCAAGTAAATCATGCCCGCCTGAACCCAGTGGAACGTCAGAGACTACTATGAGAGAGCCTCTGTTTGCACTGTGCAGATTCTGGTCACCATATAGCAGCTTGCTCCAAGTGTCCAAGATGGCCGAGCACAACTGGTACTGGAGATGCCAGGTTGGGTGTGGCAAAGAATTCTTCATCCACTCCTGTTTGTGTTATCCATGTCACCCTCAAGATTGGACAGACTTCTAAGTATTTGGCAGCACTCATTGACTCTGGTGCTGCGGGAAATTTTTATCACTTCTGATCTTATAAACAACCTCTCTTTGCCAACTGAATGATTGTCTAGTAATATCCATCTTACTACTGTGGATGGTAGTCGTATACCCGGTGGCATAATCGCCTATCGGACTACTGCCATTGAGCTCAATGTCGGGGTGTTACATTCTGAGACTTTAAGATTCCTTGTAAAAGCTTCTAATTCCATTGTTCTGGGACTTCTTTGGCTCCAGCAGCATAATCCTCAAATTGACTGGGTTACGCTTCAGGTTACTGCTTGTGGTCATTCTTGTCAGCAAAACTGTTTAAAAAGGTTTTACCTCATCACACCAGTAATGTGTCTTCCTCATCCAGCAAAACGCCTGAGGTACATCTTCTTCCAGTCCAATACAGAGACTTTATTGACGTTTTTAGCAAACAAGCGGCTGAGACACTTCCTCCCCACCGTGAGTGGGATTGCCCCGTAGACCTCATTCCTGGCAAGACACCTCCAAGGGGCCGAATTTATCCATTATTTCTCCCTGAGACTACTGCTATGTCCGAGTATGTGAAAGAATACTTGTAGAGAGGATTCATACGCCCTTCTGCATCCCCTGCTGGAGCAGGGTTTTTCTTTGTAAAAAAGAAAGATGGAGGTCTCGGACCCTGTATTGATTATAGAGGTCTTAATGATATTACAATAAAAAAACGGTACCCACTACCTCTCATTACAGAACTGTTTGACCAAGTAAAGGGGGCAGTTGTGTTTTCCAAACTAGATTTATGTGGGGCTTTTAACCTCATTCGTATTTATGCCGGGGACGAGTGGAAGACAGCATTCAATACCCGTGATGGCCATTACAAGTATCTTGTCATGCCCTTTGGCCTATGTAATGCTCCAGCGGTATTTCAGAATTATGTCAACAAAATTTTCAGAGACATTCTGTACGTTTACGTAGTCGTTTATCTGGACGACATCCTGATATTTTCGCTAAGTTTATGATCCCACAGATTTCACATTAAAGAAGTTCTTCAGCGATTAAGAGCCAACCGGTTATATTGTAAACTAGAGAAGTGCAGCTTTGAGGTGATCTCCGTTCAGTTCCTGGGACACATCATTACCAGTCATGGTCTTCAGATGACCCAGAGAAAGTACAAGCCATTCTAAATTGGCCTCAACCTAACACTCTGCATGCCATTCAAAGATTCCTTGGATTTGACAACTATTACAGACGTTTTATCCAGGGCTTTTCCACCGTTGCTGCACCTATCACTGCACTCAAAAAGAAATGGATGAATCCATCCAAGTGGTCTGAAGAAGCTAAGTCTGCATTTCTCCTCCTCAAACAAGCATTTGTTACAGCTCCAGTCCTTTGCCAACCTGAATCCTCCAAACCTTTTGTCCTTGAGGTGGATGCCTCTGCTGTGGGTGTTGGTGCAATTCTGTCTCAAAGATCTGATGATGGGCAGCTCCATCCATGTGGGTAATTTTCCCGTAAATTCCTACCATCAGAGATTAATTGGGGAATTTCCCATTGGGGAAAAGGAACTGCTAGCCATGAAACTCGGAGAGACTCGGACACGGAGCACTGCAGAGGGGCTGTTGCGACTGAGCAATGCGCGGCAGCTCCTCCACATCCTTTTCACTGTATAATGAGCTTCCGTGCATGCGCTGCAAATGCTGCCCAGGGCACGATCACGGCACTTCTGCATTGGCCGGGGAGCACAGAGCTCTCCTAATAGGAGCTGGGGGAGAGGGGGGCAATGTTAGGAGCTTTGAGGAAAGCAGGGTCAGTTTAGTGGGCGGAGGCATGTAGCTTTCCAGCTCAGCACTGACGCCACACCTCCGCCCTCAGCTCTGCTGTCTTGCAAGTTGAAAAAAAAAAAAGTTTAATGCTTGAAGTGAATCCGCTGGGCCCCCCTGACCCTCGGTGCCCAGTACTGGTGTCCCCTTAGTCCCCACCCCCTGTCTCCGGGCCTGCATATGGGTGCACAGTGTGTGGTGCGGGCACCCATTATAGATACAGCCTTGTATACAGGGGTGTTTGACACCACAAGCACCATACATCCATGATTTATTTAATTTTTTTTATCCAAACATATTCAAGTGCTTAATGTGAATTATTTTGTTTTGCATACTGTACTAGGAGCCACAATTATTTTCAAAGGGATCAAAAGAGTAAATATTCCAAATACCGTTCAAAGTCATGTTTATTTATTAAGTGGTCCTGTACTTTTAATCTTAGAAATGTCACTACCAGGGGCGGATTGGCCGTATATTTTACCGGGACGTTTCCCGCTGGGTCGAGGGGACTGTGGGGCTGGTCTGACTGTTGCATGGCCTCACCCCCAGTAGCGCGCACCTGTATGTCAGGCGGCCGGGCCAGCACATGTCAGCGTCCCAGTTCGGCCGGCCACTCCTGGTCCTCTGATGGGTGGCGCTGAAGGAGCCAAAGATACGCTGCGCACCTGCAGTCTCCAGTCCCAGATCACGGAACACAGCAACAGCAGCAGTGGCCACGGCTAGCTCAGAGCAGCAATGGAGGCTGAGGAGCTGCTCAGAAGGCTGCGGTGGGTGTGCTGGGCCAGGCATGCTGTTGACTCGAACAGGAACAAGTCAAGAGGTAAGTGCTTCCATCCCCCCAAGCCCAGTGATCCCCTCTCCCCCAGCCCAGGGCCCCCATCCCAGTGTATCCCCCTTCTCCAGCCCTGTGTCCCCCACAATCTCACTGACCCCTCCATCTCAGTGTCTCCCACACAGCCAGCTCAGTGTCTCCACCTTGTCTCCCTAACCAGCTCACTGCCCCCCACATAGGACCATCCAGCCACCCTAGGCACAGTGTCCCCCTGTTCAGCTGAGGATCCCCCCTTCTACAGCCTACCATTCCCCCTCTCAACCCCATCTCATTGCCCTCCTTCCCATCCAGCCCTCTGCCCCATGGCTCTTTCCTCCCATTCAGCCCAGTGTTCCTCTCGTGTATATATAACCCCCCCCCTCCCCGGCTTTCCCACCTCATTCCGCATTCAGTCCAGTGTCCACCTTCCCACGTTACTACATCCCTAACTGTGAACAGTGCAGCCACCACTTAACACCCCACATCATCATTAGGGTAGCCCCCTCCACTGATACCCTGTGGGGTGGGCACAGAGGAGAAGTAGATGGGGTCACAGAGGAGATGGCGTTGGGGAACACAAGGAAGATGGCACTGGAGAAACACACGGGGATGGTGCTGGAGACACACAGGTAGGACCACTGGTAGGATTAGAGAAAAAAGGGGGACAGTAATCTTCAGTAAAAAGTTCCCTGTTGCTGAGAAATCATATAGGTAAGAAAATACTCATTCACATGCTGGCTGTGTATATTCATTGGAGAGGGAGACTGGGGGCATGGCTATCAGCATGACGAAAATGGGCAGTGGCTTGCGGACATGACATTTGACACAAGGTCCTTCCCCTTGCAACACACCCACTTTTTGGGATGGCGCACGCACATAGGGCCACTTTTGTGATTTTTTTTCCAGGGCAGCTTTAAATTCCCAATCCGCCCCTGGTCACTACTGACTGTGACTATGAACAGACACCCAGGGGTATATTTGCTAAGAATTGTGTCTGGCTGAGATTACATTCCTGTGAGATTTTTGCCTGATCTTACTAAAGGCAGAGAAGGGTGTAAAAATACAGATTTGATCTACAAAACAAGGCTGAATACACAAATACATCCGTGTCATCTGTACTGTGTTTCTGTGTGCTATAGTGTAAACAAAGAGTTAAGAATACAATAAATGGCATGGGGTCCCCTCCCCCAAACCATAACCAGCACTGGACCTTTGAGCCCGTTCTGGTCCTAGCAAAATGTGGAGGAAATGGTGTGGGGTTCCCCTGTATTTCCAGTAACTAGCACCAGGCTCAACCAACTGGTAGGTAATACCACAGCAAGGGGGATACACAGCCACAAACTGGTCAGCCCAGGACTAGCAATTCTCAGCCAATCATGGCTAAGATGAAGGAAACTTTGTGATTGTCAGACTCTGGGGAAGTGAATGTAATTTCCTACAAGGCCAGAGTAGGTAGACCACTGCTTCCCCTCATGGCCATTAGACTACGACTCATATCAGTCATAGGGGCATATGTATGAAGCTCTGGGAAGTGATAAAGTGGAGAGTGATAAACGACCAACCAATCAGCTCCCAACTGTCATTTTTCAAACACAGCCTGTGACATGTCAGTTAGGAGCTGAGTGGCTGGTCGTTTATCACGCTGCACTCTATCACTTTCCAGAGCTTCATACATCTGCCCCACACTGTCCTAACGTCAGATGTAAGATGGCGGGGCTGGCGGAAACTTGGTTAAACATTGAGGTGCGTACTGATCAGATTTATGAGTCCTCAGGGCACATCAGCAGCTAAAATTCATCGCCAACTTGCCTAGGTGTATGGTGATAACATCATGTCATGGAAACCAGTTTGGGTTTGGTGCATGGCCTTTGATGACGGCAAGACAGACGTTCAAGATGAGCATCGATCCGGCCGGCCAAGCACGTCCACCTCAGGTGACAATTTATGCTGCATTGAAGGTGTGATTCAGGAGGACAGACGTATTTGAGTTAGTGATATTGCTGACGTAATAGCCAGTACCCACTGAACATATCAGTGGGTACTGTGCACAACACCTGGCCTGATTTTGGGAGAGGGGTGTCCAAACTGAAATTTACATTGCAGTAGTAGCCAGTATTTACCCCACATGCCAATGTTTCTTCTTCAGGGTCCATAGGGCACCACAGGGAGACAATGGGTGTAGGTGGTAATTGGAGGACCGGACACCAACAGCAAAGCTTTTTCCTGTCCCAGGATGCTTCGGTCCTTCCCCCTATACCCCGCCCACAGCCTGAGGGGAACTCAGTTTCGTTGGTGTCCGGCAGGAGCTGGATCACCGTTATACAGTATGGCTGCTTTTAAGTAGCCCAAGCTTTATTTTTATGATTTTATTTTAATTTTTACTAAGTGCTGCTGCACTAGACAGTCCTCCGGACGTCTGCACTGCTGCTTCATCACCCCGCCGCGATGCCTGCCCTCGGCTAGGTACTCTCAGCGGGGCTCCGGGGAAACCTAGTTAGCAGGGCTCCTCTGACCCCAGACGGCAGCCGGCGCTCAATGGGACAGGTAAGACGGATTCCTGAGAGAGCGAGATATTCTTGTACAGGGGGCACTCTGGTGACTTTTAAAGAATAGTCTGAACCCCACAAATAATGTCAACGTTTCAGAACTTTATACTTAGGTTCTTTCGTCAGGATACAGTAATACAAAAACACACACACATACCTTTATGTCAGGATACAGTAATACAGAAAAACACACATACCTTTATGTCAGGATACAGTAATACAGAAAATACACACATACCTTTATGTCAGGATACAGTAATACAGAAAAACACACATACCTTTATGTCAGGATACAGTAATACAGAAAACACACACATACCTTTATGCGCTTCACCCCCTGAACAAAACGGCAGAGTTTCCGGTCAGGAAGTTATCTGACGTCATTTCTGTGTAACCTTCACCACACTTACAAAGACTAATGAATTAAAAAAGCACATCATTAATTGATACTCTTTGGCAGAGGACATTTGCATAATAACAATGCAATAACCTAATAATAACATTGTATAAATACTGAAATATAAATACAAACTGTATTATGAAAAAAATATAATGTACATAGTAGCGGGTAATGATAGTTACAAACCTCAAAGGCAATTCCTCTTAGGCCCGTATTCAATTTGAGGCGAAAACTTGTTATGACATTATTTTCGCCTGTTTCAATTATCCCCGTATTCAATTTCAAAGACTTTTCGCCGGTGCGAAAAGTCTTTGAAAAAAACGGGGATAAGTTTTCTCCACAGAATAGGTGGCGAGAAAAAGTGCAGAATTGGGGTTTAGGGGTGCAGGCTTAAAAAAAATAGCTTGCACCCCTGGGAATGTCCCCTAAAAGTAATGTGTGTCAAAAAAAAAGTAAAAAAAAAAACAAAAACATCAGAACACCCCAAAAAATGAAGTTTAATTTTGGGGGTGAAAAAAAAATGGGGGACAAACTGCTAAAGTAGCGGAATTGATTCCAGAGGGTTTTCCAAATATGCGGCAGGTGTTTCCTTCATTGCGGGTGGTAGCGGCAGGTGCATTTTTGAAGAATTTTTAAAAATCATTTTAGGGACTTAAAAATATGCTTGCACCCATTTTCATGTACTCCAAATTTGATGGGCATAGTTATTTTTGACCAAAAAAATTGCTAAATGCTATTCTTCAAAACCTTCTTCAAAGCCGCATTTATGCACCTGCCGCGGCTATTTAAAAACCCAACTTCCCTTCATCAGGCAAAAACGGGGGAACCCATAGTGATCCCCCATGTCAGGACATCTTCGGGGGGGGGTGCCAGGATGATTTCCCGAAAATTTACAGTTTCACCGGGTCCCGTTTTCGCATCCTTAGAAATTGAATACGGGGATAAGCGGGCACACGTGAGATAATTTTCCACCTGCAAAACAGGCAAAAGAGGCGAAAAGTCTGGACTTTTCACCTCAAATTGAATACGGGCCTTAGAGTTAAATAATGCCTGAAGATTAATGATCTAACCCGTGGGCTCTATTATACGCTGAGGCTACAATATATATTTTATAAAGAGGTAGTGTCAGATGACGCAAACTAATGGATCATCTCATATAACATTGTGCTCACTGATCATAATATGCATGTTAGGAGATTTTAACCTCACAGGAAGATATTAAACCTTGTTATATCTTTCCAAATGGCCAGCTTTGCCGGAAAATGATTTCTATAAAGCAATCACTATACAAGACAATCTAACCATAATATTTATACGTGATAAGAACACATTCTCTTTACATATTGGAAAATACCTTGTGACTTATCACTTAAGGTATTCATTCATACAAAAACAATGCGTCTACTAATGTACCAAAATAAATCAGTTCAATGTCATGTTACCATATATTGAGTATGTTAAGACATCTTAATATTTAACTTATCCAACAGGTGTCTAACGGAGACTGAGACGAAAGTGTTGAATTTGGGCTTATCCTTTGTGCCGATGACACAGTTTGATTCCTTTTCATGGCAAATCGAAAATTATAAATTAAATAGCTTTGCATAAAATAATTTTTCGATAAACAACCAAAAACAGATAATAAAGGAAATATTACAGAATTAACGTTCAAAATGAAAAGCACTACAACCGTCTTCTAAATTTGAACCACAATTGTCTAATTCTTCAATTCGGACATTCAGTAGATTTTTTTTTTAAATTCTATACCGCACATTACAACAGTATCATGATAATCTGAACAAACAAGAAAGACAAGCGCCAAATGATTTTAAAGAATGATAAATCTATTATAATATGACCATCTGATAAAGGTGGTTCTATGACCATTCAAAATGTGGATGATTACAGATCTGAGATATACAGACAACTCTCTGACCCTACAGTGTAATTGAAATTGGCAGGAGATCCGACATCGACCTTTAAATGTGATTTGAAATATTGACTGAAGCTGTGGACAATGGTCTTCTATCTACAGAACTTAAAACTGCTTTACTTGTCTCTCACCCTAAAATTCCGTTAATGTACACTTTGCCAAAGGTACATAAATCGTTAGCTAAACCCCCTGGCAGACCGATCATTTCTGCCAGGGGGTCTATCTTTCATCCTGTAGCAGTATTTTTAGATCAGTACCTACAACCTGTGGTGCAACAGACAGTCAGACAGTTAATAAGTAATAACAGATATTATCAGGGACCTGACATTGATTTATTTATTAGAAATGACTTTAACAAATACTTATTTCTATTTTGATGGGAGTTCTTTCCTACAAATTTCAGGTTGCGCAATTGTCTCGGCTGTGGCCCCAGCGTTAGCCAATTGCTATATGTCGGCGGTCGGAAGAGATATTTTTTACTCTAAACCTGAAATTTTTACAAAGTTAAAATAAAATATACATAGATGATTTGCTAATTGTGTGGTCAGGGCCGATTAATGTGTTCGTAGAATTGTTTGAACAACACAATTCCCAGACACATCCCATAAAATTTATCTGGGAAATTAGCAAAGAAAATATTAATTATTGAGACATGTCCATCAGCAGGATTGATAATGCATTGGAAACCAACTGATAGGGACAATGTACTACATCTCAAAAGCTTTCATCCTTGTAGTATGAAATCAGGACTCCCTTATTCCCAGTTCTTAAGGGTATGTCGAATTACAAGCAACAGAGATTTGGCAGTACAACAATTAGACAACATGATAATAAATTTCAACAACGAGGATATCCTTTGAAAGATTTATTAACACAGAAAGACAAAGCCTAGCAATATCACGTAGCCAACTATTGGCACTGTCTGATAAAAATAGATCTAATTCTAAAATGCAGACTCGCATTCCATGGATTAATCATTTTAACCCACTGAGCACACAAATTAACAAAACTATAAAAAAAAAACACTGGCCGATCATAACATCAGATCCTGATTTACAGTCATCTAAAACGAAAACCATCATGCCGATTTACACTAGAGGCAGAAATTTAAAAGACATACTAGTAAGAACGGATATTACTGATCCTTTGAGATCAAAAGCTAGTTGGTTACGTTCTAGCTAAGTATGTGCAGGCTTGGATTAGTTCTGATTTTACCGCCAAATTCTTTTTTTTTCCCGCCAAAAAGAGGCATAATGTCATATTTCATGGACAAACACCATCATCCCTGGACAAAAGTCCATGAATGATGATGTTTGTCCATGAAAAATGACGTTACGCCTCTTTCTGAGACCCGATTTTTGGCGGGAAAAATCAGAACTTGGCGGGAAAATTCAAACAAATCCGAGCCCGCACATCCCTAGTTCTAACAAATTGGCTTGTTATACTGTAAATGTGCAGAGTGATTAACATGCAGTTTTATGTCTAGTGGAGACAGTTTTCTTTTTCACCCATTAACAGGCAAGAAGTACCTGATTAGACATTTGCTTACGTGTACATCCAAGTATGTGATATACATGATTACTTGCCCCTGCAGTTTGAAGTACATCTGCAAAACTGACCGTATGTTTAAGGAGCCGGTGGCTTTGCACAGAATTTTTGTCCGTGCAGCTCTCCAAAAGGGTCATAGCGGACAGCCAGTGGCCAAACATTTTGCCCAAGTGGGTCACAGTTTGGATACTCTTAGGTACAAAATTATCGATCATGTCCCTCGACAGAGAAGGGGTGGAGACAGATCGCGAAGTTTATTACAATTAGAATCAAAATGGATTTATAAGTTAAACACCTTGTCTCCGTCGGGTTTGAACGAGCAAATGGGACTCCATTGCTTTCTGTGGGTTGCAAAGCTGTACTTACGTTTTCTGTCCATCGAAGGTCTTTTGAGAGTGATGTTATTTGTTAACACTTATTATTTTCCCTGGATGTGTGTTTTACTAACTTAGGCAGTAGATTATACAGCCTAACATACTCAAGATACGGTTACATCACATTGAACTGATTTATTTTGGTACATTAGTAGACGCATTGTTTTTATTTAATCTATTTATTAAAGATTTTGCATCGTAACATATACTGTAAATAATACAGTATAATTTCTGTAAAGAAATTTAAGGGGGGAGGGGAAAAGTGGGGAAGGAAAGATTATAGGGGAAGGCGGGGGAGAGGTATTATCCGCGATCATGCCTTTCTAAGTAGTAGGTATAACTAGTCAAATATGAAATTATGAAATCATACAGGAGGATCGACAATTCCATTTCTAATTTAATCATGACCAACATCAAGCAAATAACATTCAGTCTACAGCAATCAGAGATGACGTAAAAAACACCAATTGGTTGTATCAAAAAATTTCAAGATATAGGTGAGTCAAGAGTTTCGATATAAGGTCCCCACTTTTTGTAAAAGCGTAAGACCTCTTTTTCTATGTCTGGTAGAGTCGCTTGTCTATCGAAATACAGTATATTAATTTCAAGACTAATTGTTTGACTGTGGAAAGTAATGGAGCTGATCGTTTTATCCAGTGGTATAGGATGGCTTTTTGGGCCGCTGTTATGATAACTGTGAGCAAAGGGATTATAGATTTTTTATTTGGGCCTAATTCCCATGTGGGAAAAATAGACAAACAGCAGCGCTACAGGTTCTGGTTTTAATTTAAAGGAAAAAAACAGAGTTTATCAACATTATAACCTTATTCCAAAATTGCCGGATTTTTGAGCACTCCCAAAAAATTGTGATAAAAGGAAGCTATTGGGTAACGACATTTAGGACAGTGACCTGTTTCAGAATCGACTACATGTCTGCGTTAATGTTGTGAAAGATATGCTCTATTAATCACTATAATGCACCTCTTGCAGCATTGCCGTTTTAAGATGTTTCATCGTAGAGTCAAAATGTACAAATAGTTCTTCCACAGGAGGAAGTGATGGAATTTCTTTAGACCAACCAAGATATGTATTATTCCAAATTCTAGCAGTAGTAGTATTCAAAAGATCTTTATATAAATATTTAGTACAATAAACATTTGAAGATACAAAAGACAACAAGGATATGAAAGGGTCGGTATCTTGAGAAGGTATTGTAGCAGGTGGGAGTGATTGAACATAGTGACGTAACTGTAAGTACATATAAAAACACTTATTTGACAGACCATAAGTACCTCCTAAATCATTCAAAGTTTTAACACCCGGATCAAAAACGTCTTTAATCAACAAGAGACCTTTCGTACCCCATTGAGCGAATATTCTATTATCCAAAGCTGGTGTGAATGATGGATTACCGCATATTGGTATATACGGGGTAAATAACCAATTACGTTTCAACTTACGATTAACGGAAATCCACGCCAAATAGGAATCCTTAACTAATGGGTTTGTTAGTGTTGTGGGTGGTATAAGATTTTTGGGGGTATGTAGCAGAGCACTGGGAGAAAAGGGGGCAAACATAGCTTTGTCAGTAATATTGGAAGTGTAGACCGAGCGGTCTAATAACCAATATAATATATAGCGAAATAAGACAGATTGGGAAAAAGCCATTAAGTCTGGTACACCCAGTCCTCCTGTACGTGGGAGACGTCATTTAGGAATTTTATTATTCCATAAGAATTGAAAATATTCTGTGTAAATTGGTGATATCAGCTTTAGATAGGGCTATAGGAAGCATCTGCATTACATATGAAATTTTGGGGAAAATAATACTTTTTATCACAGCAATTCTTCCCTGTAATGACAAAGGTAAGGACGTCCAATTAGGTAGCATCCTCGGTATGGATTGAATCAAAATAAAAAAATTAATTGAGTAAAGTGTCTCCAAATTAGAAGGGATGTGTATCCCTAAATGTTTGAATTTGTTGCGTACTATATAAAGTGGAGATAGGACTGCCAGGAAAAGAAAGTCACTGAGAACCAGTAAGGGGCAAATATTCTGACTTCGCTACATTTACTCGGTATCCTGCAAAGGAACGGAACTGTGCTATGATTCTAAGTATCTCAGGGATCGAGGTGGATGGGTCCGAGATAAAAAGTAACATATCGTCTGCAAAAAGTGCAACCTTAAGTTCTACTCCAGCCACCTCGATCTCATTACAAGAAACTTGAGACGTAGCATTAGAATATAACATTTGATTCAGTTTGACAAAATCATCAGTGAATTCAAATCTGCGTATTGACTCAAATAAGTGGTCTCAGGTGATAAAGTCAAAGGCCTTCTCGGCATCAAGAGATAAGATCATGTTCAGACCATGGTCTCCTGTGGATCTAAGCCAGAAAAAGCTCTTCGGATGTTGACCACAGAGTGTCTACCTATAATAAAACCTGTTTGATCCTCATGAATCAATGAGGGTAAAATCAGTTTTAGTCTGTCCGCCAAAATTTTTGTCCAATATTTTATAATCGGTGTTTAAGTGAGAAATTGGTCGATAGGATCCCGCACATGTTTGATCTTTCCCCGGCTTTGGGAGAACTTTAATTATCGCCGAGTTGAAATAAGCTGGGAGTAATTTATTGGTTAAAATAAAGTTATAAGTGGCCGTAAGGTTATCAATACTTCTAGAGGATAGGAGCTTATAATATTCTCCGCCAAGACCATCTGGACCAGGAGACTTACCAGGTTTTAAACCTTTTAATAACTGTCTGTACTTCAAAGTTAGTTATTGGTGCAGTTAATGAGGCAGCGATATCAGAGAATAATTGAGGCCGATCAGACCAAAAGGACCTGTTGATTATGTAAATCGTGTGCAGAGTGTATGTACATAGACGTATAGAAATCCCTAAAAATCTATGTAATTTGAGAACTAGAAGTAGTATATGTACCATTTATATTTTTAAGACATTTGATAAGGGCGGTAGGTCTTGGTCCTCGAAGTAAATTGGACAATAAACGACCTGTCCTATTACCATACTTATAAAATGTAAATTCCCTATGAAAAGTGAATCTATCTTCCATCTCGGTTAGAATCCCATCAAAATGTGTTTTCTGTTGTAAATAGGTTTGCTTGTTCAGCGGGGTAGGGGAAGATTTACATTCCTGCCTTTGAGGTTTGCCAAAATAGTAATGGGTTATCTTACTCATGAGCTAAATTATCATGTTTATACATCTGCCATGAAGTCTCTACTCGGCTGCGAAATTTGAGGGATGAGGCGAGATGTGTAGGGAACCTCCAGTGTCTGTAAAGGGCCTTTATCAACTGTTGTGGCTATAATAATCCAGACTAAAGCATGGTCTGATAGGTGAATTGTTTCAATTTCACTGTCAAGAACCTTTAAATAAAGAGGGAATCGGGTGGCAAACTATAATCGAGTCTAGAAAGGGTCCCATGAACTGCCGATAAACAAGAATATTCCCGATATATTGGAGGTTTGGCCCTCCAAACATCAGTCATATGTAATTCCTGCAATATATATGGTATGTTAAGTTTGGGTGTGTGGATACCCTTTTTTTTTTGGGGGGGGGGGGTAAGGGAGTCGGTCTGTCCTATACCGAGGATGATACCATATTGAAATCTCCACTAATAATCAAATTAGCATCACTAAATGGGTATAATTTAGCAAGGAGAGCGCGGAAATTTTTTTATCATATTTATTAGGTGTATATATAATATTGCACAGTACATGTGGGCAGTCACAGATGGTGACCTCTAGAATAACGTATCTACCTTCCGTATCAATAATTGATGAGAGAACATCAACAGCATACCTCCCAACATGATCCTCTCCAGGAGGGACACAATGCTCTGGTCCTGGACTTCCCTGGTAATTTATGATTGGTGGAGGCTCCAGGGGTAGGGCTGCAGAACAGTCCAAAATTCAAATAGGGGAGTCACACCAACTGCCAGTCAGTCCCAGCCAGTGATATTGGGCAGTGTGTGAAATGACAGTTGGTGTGACTCCCCTATTTGACTTTTGAAGTGTGCTGCAGCCCCACCTCTTACCAGGGAAGTCCAGGACCAGAGCATTGTGTCCGTCCTGGAGTGGGTCATGTTGGGAGGTATGTCAACAGGAAGAGAATGTTTGGCTAACAATACCACCCCTCGAGATTTGGAATTAAAGGGGGCTGAGGAGGTCACTCGCCAACCTAGAGTATTAAGTTTAGCAACTTCAGCTTGAATCAAGTGGGTTTCTTGAAGGAATGCTAAATCTATATGCATTTTGTTACATTTTTCTTTTTATAGGGGAATTGAAACCTCCCACATTCCTGGTACCTATTTTCAATTGTGACATTTTATCTAATGTGGGTTATGATAAAACCGCAAGTGATCACATGATTAATTCAAAATATATACCACATAGATGGCAAGAAGAAGTGTATAAATACATGAGGGAAGGGTGAGATAAGGATAAATGTCAGGGGAGAGACATACAAAAATGGTAAGGAGGGAAAAAACACAGTAACATAAATACAGAGAATTTCTGTAACATTTGGTGAATGGGAATTTCCGCTTGGTACAGATGTATAGTACCAGTTTATATTCTTGGTTTCGCAACTCCTCGACTTTTGAAAAATAAGAAGTTTCAAAATGCCAACAAACATTAATAAACAGATTGCGTCTAGCAATTACAGATTCATAGATTACATAGAACCCTGCGTCAAACTTTGGCAAATGAGCAAACTCGGCTATGTGTCTGGTGAACATAATGAATTGGACAAGATTAAGAGGATGTTTCCGGTGTGGCATCAGTTTCTTGTAAGCAGCATTCGTTAAAATCAACATCATAACGTCTCAGACGTGCTGGGAATAGAAGAGCAAATTTTCGACCCTGCTGAATGAGGGATTGGCAAATGGGGGAGAACTCTCTGCGGGCTTTAGTTACCTCCACGGAGTAGTCCTGGAACAAAACTATCTTATGTCCTTCCCAGATCAAATTGCGATGCTTTCGTGTTGCAGCCCATAGCAACTCTGTATGGATAAAATAAAGGCAACGGAATATTACTACTCGTGGTCTTCGATCAGGGTCATTTCTTGGGGGACCTAAGCGGTGTGCCCTTTCGATAATCATTCCTTGATATTCCGCATGAACGTCGAGGATGCTTGGTAGGGATGAGGTGAGAAATGTGAATAGGTCAGGACCTTTCATGGACTCTGGTAGTCCCACGATCCGCAGATTATTGCGTCGTGACCTATATTCTAAATCATCCACTTTGTGTAATAATTGCATGTGAGACTTCTGTTATTTAGCATAGCAATCTTTCAATTCTATGACATCTGTGAATGCTGTCCTTGCCGTGTGCTCCACATCAGTGACACGTTGGGATAACTGCTACATGTGTCCCTTCAGCTCAGTGATCACCTGAGTAAATACTGCAGCTTGTTCCTGCAACATTGGCCCCATAGCTTCCTTAATGGCCTTAACTACCCCTCCATAATTGATAAAGGCATCAGTATTGCCTGAGGTGGGGGTGTCTGTGCTGGGGCTGGGGACTGGAGTATTAGGCTTACTCCTTGTGAGGATGCTGCGGTCGCCATCTTGGATTCCGTCTGACGGCGGCTTTTTCCTCTGCTCGGCATGTGAGGAGAGAAATATCCCTACATTCCAGAGGGTAGCCTGCGGGGATGGTCGGGCAACCAGGTGGCGATTGTGGAGGCCGTGAAAAGAAGGAAAGCCGGGGCAGAGGCGGGGCTGCGGTCAGGCGCGGCTTACAGCATGCTAACCGGAAGCGTTAGTCTTAGTAGACGCTTTGTTTTTGTATGAATTAATCCCTTAAGTGATACATCATAAGGTATTTTCCAATATGTAAAGAGAATGTGTTCTTATCACATATAAATATTATGGTTAGATTGTCTTGTATAGTGATTGCTTTATGGTCCTCAGGACCCCACACAGTTCACTTTTTCCAGGTCACCCAGCAGGTGCACAGGTGTGTTCATTACTCACTAACACATTTTAAAAGATCTACAGGTGGAGCTAATTATTTCACTTGCAATTCTGTAAGGATACCTGGAAAACATGCACTGTTCGGGGTCCGGAGGACTGAGTTTGAGAACCTGTGCTTTATAGAAATCATTTTCCGGCAAAGCTGGCCGTTCGGAAAGATATAACAAGGTTTAATAGCTTCCCGTGAGGTTAAAAGCTCCTAACATGCATATTATTATCAGTGAGCACAATGTTTTATGAGATGATCCATTAGTTTGCGTCATCCGACACTACCTCTTTATAAAATATATATATCGTAGCCTCAGCGTATAATAGAGCCCACAAGTTAGATCATTAATCTTCAGGCATTATTTAACGTTGAGGAATTGCCTCTGAGGTTTGTAACTATTATTACTCGCTACTATGTACGTTCTATATTTTCATAATACACTGTTTGTATTAATATTTCTGTATTTACACAATGTTATGATAATGTTATTGTAGGGTTATTGCATTGTTATTACGCAAATGTTCTTTGCCAAAAAGTATCAATTAATGATGTGCTTTTTTAATTCCTTAATCTTTGTAAGTGTGGTGAAGGTTACACAGAAATGACGTCAGATAACTTCCTGACCGGAAACTCTGCCGTTTTGTTCAGGAGGTGACGTGCATAAAGGTATGTGTGTATTTTTTGTATTACTGTATCCTGACGAAAGAACCTAAGTATAAAGATCTGAAACGTTGACATTATTTGTGGGGTTCAGACAATTCTTTAAAAGTCACCACAGTGCCCCCTGTACAAGAATCTACATGTTGGATTTTCCGTCTCTGCACAGGGACGGTAATTGAGGAGGGCACCAGTGCATTTATTATCAAGGAGCATATGAGAGCCGGCTATTACAAATTCCTGATGACGAGACGGATAAAGTCTCGAAATGTTGAATTTATGTAACCAGATGTGTACTGGCATTATTTTAATCTGAGTGCCGCCTTCTGTCTACTGTATGTATGTATATATCATACAATCTCAGCACTCACCATTATATTCCAAACTTACTTATAATTCCAGGGAATGTCAGTTCCAAAGTATTGCAATAGTTTGTCAAGATGACCAACCACATGACGGTCTTCCCATTCTGGTCAGTCTCTACGCTGACTTTCAAAAATATGAGCATTTGGCTCTAGGTACCACATAGATTTAAATACACATTATACTTTTCCAATAGGATTAGGTGCTGGCTCACTGGCTTAAAGAGACAGAACCACACCCAAACATACTAACTAATGACACCTGTGGTATCTGCTGACAAAATGTGACTTCCATATAAGAATATAGGGTGCAAGAGCAAGTGTGACCACAAAAATTTTAGTATGTCTGGGTGTGGTAACATCGGTAGCTACGAGCTAATGCATCCTAGCGAGCGGGTTTGAATCGGGCCCTCTATTATTAAATTGTGATTGGCTATAAAATAAGGAGAGAGCCAGCTGGTAGCCCAAAGCAGTGACTACACCACACAGTGTCACACAGCAGTGACAGCACCACACAGTGTCACAAAAAAAAACATTGGGAAAAACATCGGGGGAGAAATCTAGCGATGGTGATGAAACATTTCAGGCTTAACCTTCGAACATCAGAACCATCTGACCCGATATTTCCGATGAAACATCAAATTATTCCCATCCCTACCTGAGACACAGAGGGTGTTAAAGAGGCAGCGAGAGAAGAGAGCATCCTGGGGTGAGATGATGATAAACTGTTGTGTGCGGGTGTTGTTATATACTGCTGGGGGCAGGGGCTTGTGCTGCCCGGAGTCTGGCCCCACAGGGGCCCAGCAGGCAGGAGTGTGGCTCTCACAGGTGGTATGTGGGTGATCGCATCCTTTATATACAGACTACAGGCACTGTACCGGGTGTATATTGTATTATATAATGAGGATGGAGGAGCACAGTTATACACAGCAGACACCTCCCTGGGCATCTGCACACCCAGTGGCGGAACTAGCGGCGGTGCAGCCGCCGATAGTGTAGTGCAGACCGCAGTGAGCACGGTCCACACTACACAGTAACAAACACACGAGAGAGTGGGCCGGGACTCTGAGCCGACAGCTGCGGTCGCGTCAGGAGTGGGGATTCATGTAAGTTGTGGGGGCGGGGGGGTTTGTGTGTGTTAGGGCACTGGGACTGCACAGGGGCGGTGCTACATGGGGGCCGCTACTGGGGGCACTGTATGGGGGGGACTACTACTGGGGGCTCTGCATAGGGGGGACTACTACTGGGGGCAATGCATAGGGGGGGTCGCTACTGGGGGCACTGCTTAGGGGGGACTACTGCAGGGGGCAATGCATAGGGGGGACTACTACAGGGGGCAATGCATAGGGGGGACTACTACTGGGGGCAATGCATAGGGGGACTACTACTGGGGGCAATGCATAGGGGGGCTACTACAGGGGGCAATGCATAAGGGAGGCTACTACTGGGGGTAATGCATAGGGGGGACCACTACTGGGGGCAATGCATAGGGGGCCCCAAAGCATATTCTTGCACCTGGGCCCACCACTCTCTAGTTCCGCTACTGTGCAAACCAATAGCTGTGTATGTAGATAGATAGATAGATAGATAGATAGATAGATAGATAGATAGATAGATAGATAGATGGATGCACTCTTACCTTTTGGGATGTGCCAGCTACATGGTGTAGGGAATATTATTATTACCCGTTATTTATATAGTGCACACATATTCAGCAGCACTTAACAGAGAATATTTCAGTCATTCGCGATAGTCCCTGCCCCAGTGGAGCTTACAATCTATGGCCGCGATTCAATTCAGCGCGCTGTTAAGTTGGAGAATGCTGGTTCTCGCTACTTAACCTGGGTGTTTAGTCACGAGAACCATCATTCTCCAACTAAAGCGCCAGCCGTGTAGCTGTTAGCGCCGCGATAAGCCGACAAACAGCCGCACGGCTGCCACTTTTGTCTGATTTCTCATCACATCCTCAGGGGGGTGAGAGAAGAAATCCTTTAGTCGGACCAAACATCGCGCTGAATTGAATAGCGCCGGGGGCTCCCTCCTGGGGATATTTGTCATCAGCTTTGAATTGAATCGCAGCCTATGTGGTCTATTTACTTAAAAGCCTTGGATGGCGATAAAGTCAACAGAGATAAAGTACCAGCCAATAAGCTACTAACTGCCATGACACAGGCTGTGTTTGAAAAATGACAGTTAGGGGCTGGTTGGCTGGTACTTTCTGAATTTATCTCCATCCAAGGCTTAGTAAATAGACCCCTATGTTACCTATCACATGTACACACATACACATTACTTTTGTCAGTAACCAATTCACCTAGCAGTATTTTTTGAGTGTGGGATGAAACTGGAGGAAACCACGCAAGCATGGGGAGAACATACAAACTCCACACCGAATGTGGTGGAAATCAAACCCACGACTTCAGTGTTGTGAGGCAGTAGCGCTAACCATTACTCCATCCGTGCTGTCCACATCAGGCTGCCAGATAAAAATCCAGGATGAAAAGAGCACTCACCGATTGTTTTAAAAACAAAATGTAATACGTAATTGGCAGCAGCAGCATAGGGTATGGTTGATGTTTCAAACACCTTGGTCAAGATCAACAAACAAAATAGTAGTGAAGAGTTCCAATGGACTGGCACACACCTCTGTGACGTAACTTGCCCAGGTGCCCTCCATACAGATTAGAGTACTTACACAAGGAATGGCAGCACTCTAGGGCACTGAAATAAATCAGAGGCAGCAAGGCTGGGGGCAGCATCCCAACGTCACTCCCACAGTGCACTGCGGGACCCGGAAGATGGAGCTCACTCCTGAGCAGGGGTGTATCTAGGGATCCAAGCGCCCCTGGCAATGTAATGTACTGGTGCCCCGCCACCCCCCTTATGCAGTGCCCCCAGTAGTAATCCCCCAGTAGTAATCCCCCCTATGCTGCATTGCCCCCAGTAGTAGTCCCCCCTATACAGTGCCAACAGTAATAGACCCCAGTAATAGTCCCCTATACATTGCCCCCAGTAATAGTACCCAGTAGTAGTCCCCCCTATACAGTGCCCCCAGTAATAGTACCCATTAGTAGTCCCCCCCTATACAGTGCCCCCAGTAGTAGTCCCCCCTATACATTGCCCCAGTAGTAGCCCCCCTATACAGTGCCCCCAGTTGTAGACCCCCTATACAGTGCCCCCGGTAGTGGTCACCCCTATACAGTGCTCCTAGTAATGGCCACCCCCCATAAATTGCCCCCAGTAGTGGCAACCCCCTATTTCAGTGCCCCCCCCTGTAATGCCAGGCTTACACACACAAAGAATGAAAAAAAAATTCTACTTTCCTGGTTCCCGCTCCTGACGCGACTGCCGCTGTCCGAGTCCCAGCCGCTCTTCTGCTGCATGGGAGAGACGTCATGACGTATGACGTCTCTTCCGTCACATGCTGCGGGGGGAGCCGGAACACGGAGCTCATTAGTGAGCTCCAGCCGGCTCCCTCCGCGGACGAAGCAGCAGCTAATGAGAGTCTGTATGACTCTCATTAGCTGGCTGCTATTACAAACACACAGCTGCCGCAGGCGGCTGTCTGTTTGTAAACTGTGTAGGGCAGAACGCTCTCACTGCGGTCTGCCTATACTTGTGGGGCCGAAGGACTTGTCCACCCCTTGGCTACTGGTGGCACTGTCAGGCGGCGCCCCCCCTTTGGTCGGCGCCCCTGGCGAGTGCCATCCTGACCAATGGGTAGATACGCCCCTGCTCCTGATCTCCGTCCCCGGTGTCCGCTCCTCGGCACTATGGGAGTGACATCATGATGTCACTCCCATAGTGCACTGCGGGACCCGGAAGACGGAGGGAGCTCCGTCCTACAGTTGCTGCTGGGGGTTTGAATAGGAGCCGGGAGCCCGCTGGTAACACACTCAGCGGGTGCCCGGCAAATGGAGGGTGCAGGGGGTGGCGCTCCTTCTCCATGCAGCTCCCGGGGACAATGGAGCTAGGTGCCCCCTTCAATGACTCCATTGTCTCCAGGACTTCCGCCACTGGCCAGAATCCTGACAGCGTCGGGATTCCAGCTCCAGTATCCTGACTGCCGGCATACCGAAGGTAAGTATCTGGGGACAGGGAGAGGGTTTGGGTGTGGGGAGGATAGGTTCAGGCACCGGGGAGGAAGGGTTAGGGTACTTACCTGGTGATGTCGGTATGCCGTTGTCGGGACTCTGACCGGCAGCATCCCGACCGCCAGGATTCCATACCCAACCCAACTTGCTGCTGTCATCACACCCAAAGCCTCCTCCCCCATACCCCCCCCCCCGCCCCACTTTGTTGCGGCTTCATAACAGAATCTCCACCACCACCACTGTTGCTTCACCCCGCTCCCATACTTTTTATATATATATATATATATATATATATATATATATATATACATATATATTGTGACAGGGTCAGAATAATTCCACATGAAGTAAATGTGGAATATCCAGATCTCCCAGGTTTGGCAGAGCAAAGGCATTAGGAATGTGAAATGTCCAGTTCAGGTGTTGCCTCAGTCAGTGTCTGGAAAGACAGCTGATTACAGACACCTGTGTGAGGCTGGTTTAAGACCTGCAGACACTGGGAAACTGATCCTGACGGTGAGGTAGTCGCCCAGGTTATAGGCCTGGGGGGGGGGGTGGGTAACCAATGTTAGGGTTCCTGGACCTGCAAGTCCACTAAAGAAATATTGCTGTTTGGAAGACTTTGTGTAACATCTTGCCTGTGACACTGCCATATCCTGTGTACCTGCCTGTGGTGAGAAATCAAGCTGCTGAAGGATTTTACACGGTCTATGTGATTCTTGTCACTATATATACTGTGTGTGTATATATATATATATATATATATTTATTGCTGCACCCCTTTGCGTATTTGTTGTGTTGTGCTTTCTGTTTGCAATTGCATGGGTACTCCTTTCGCTGCGTAATGTGCTCCCAATGTCCCTCCTCCTTATCTTCACCAATATCTGATCCTATGTATTTATTCCAATAACACAGGGTGCAAGGTACGTATAAGATTATCGAGCTGGTGAGTCCCCTTCTCTTTGATGTATAAAAGAAACCAGCTGTCATTCCTTGTGTCCCGCTCCTGCATCTCTTATATTCTAAATTCTGCATTTTTTTTTAAATTCATTTTGTGCAATTTTTTTTTTTATCACGTTTTAATTTGCCTTCCCGAGGCTACATAAGCAGCCAAATTCTGCGCCCAAAATGGCAAGAAGGACACAAAAATAAAAATCATTGCACAAAATGACAGGGTACATACTTACAATTTACATACATTTTTGTGCGTTTCTGCAGTGCTGTGTCTTTTTTTTTTTTTCCTTTTAAACGCTATTTGTTACATTTCAGTACAACTTCCTTCATATTAGGCGCAAATTGTGCGCACTTGTTATTGCATTCCAAATGCATGTTAAACAGGTACATAAACGAAGTGCAATTTATCTATGGTTTAATATGTGGGAAAAAAAACACATTGAAAATGAAATTTTACAGAATTACTTGCACTCAAAAGTCAGTACAATAACTCCTACATACATCTGTACTGTGGATGTATCTGTCCAGATGATTCAGCTAAACTTGGTCTCATAGATTAATGATCTGATGCGTTTCTTTGCGTTTTACTTGTATTACATCAGAGATGTGACAATCGTTATCCAGGGGAAGGTTTTTAAACTCTCCCGGGCTAGGGCTGGATTCCATTAGGTGCTAAATCGGCCGATTTTATCGCCTGCGATAAATTTGCCCGTTTTTCGCCAAAAAACAGGCGAAAACTGGTAGGTGCGGTAAAAAAACAGGCGAAAATACGCAAAAAAAGTCAGGACATGCAGGAAATTGCGTCTGTACTCCCAAAAAATGGCTGACAAATCGGAAATGTATTTAGAAGTTTATTATTAGCCGTAATAAAACTATTTAGGGTACTTAAATTGCATCAGTTGGCGATAATTTGTGTATATGAAAAAATTTTAAAAAGTTAATAGAAAACTATTTTTTGCCCAAGAAATTACTGTTCCATGTGAATTGGGGGGTACGTAAAAATGGTGCAAGAATATTTTCGTGTTGTAAAAGCGCACTTTTACAAACTGTTAAAACAGCCTGCTGCAACCATGTGCAATGTTTAAAACACTTGACGCATCCATATAGCCCCCCGAAATACCAGACCCAGTATGTTAAACCCATATTTTTTTTTTATTATTATTTTTTTATTTTACCGCACATTTTTTTTCGCCAAATTCCGGAAAACTTCTGGGGCAATTTATTATTAGGGGGGTGCCCAAAGGGTTCTGAAAGAAATCCCCAAGTTTTTAGCTAATAATAGGTAATTTGCATTTTTTTTTTTTTTCACTTGGTCTAAGATGGTGAAAACTTTTTGCCTGTTTTACACTATCCCATTATCGCAGGTCTGATCATTTGCAGCGATATCGGCCGATTTTTATCGACGGCGGGTGATAAAATCATACGATTTCGCACCTAATTGAATCAGGCGCCTAGTAGGAAATGTTCCAAGCATTTAAAAAAATAAATAAATTCTTCTCTGTATTCAGTTATATACACTAGTGCTAGAACTGTAGAATTTTCAAAATTTCTGCATAAATGTGTCCTTAAATGTGTTCAGATATGTAACGGTCATAAATATATGTGAAGAGAACCAAATAATACACAAAGGGAAATACATTTATTTTATTAATTTATTGATAAAAAATGATCCAACATTTTATTTCTTTGTTGGAACAAATATGCCAGCCCCTGAGACCTGGTGTGATACCATAGAGCAGCAATGACATCAATCAAACGTTTAATTAATCAGTCCCGGACATCAGCTTAGGGAAATCATGGACCATTCCTCCTTACAGAACTGCTTCAGCTCATGGATGTTGGTGGCTTTCTTGCATGAACGCTCTACTGCAGGTTCTGCCACAACGTTTCTGCTTCAACGTTTCTGCTGCAGGTTCTGCCACAATGTGGATTTAAGGTCTGGACTCAGTCATTCCAAACACGACATTTCTTCTGTTGCGGTAGTGGACTGACTCGTGTGGTTAGGGGTTGCTGTCTTGCTGCAAGCCCCATCTTCTTTTGAGCTTCAGTTCACAGACAGATACCCTGACTGTCTTTGGTTGGTACAAGCCAGAATCCATAGTCCCATCAATGATGACAACATCCAGGTCCCATGACAGCAAATCAGCCCCAAACCATGATACTGCCACCACCGTGACTCATGGTTGGGATGAGGCTCTTATGTTGGAATAAAGCGTTTAGTTTTCACCGAACAACATTTTATTATTTAAGTGAAAAAGTTATATTCTAGACTCATCCATACACAGAACATTCTTCTTCTGCCTCATCCAGGTGCGCGTTAGGAAACTGTAAACAGGCAGCAATGTTCTTGAAGAGTAGTGGCTGCACCCCTGGTATCTTCCTATGGACACTTACCTTGTTCAGTGTTTGGCTGATGGCGGGCTCATGTATACTGACATTACCCAGAGCAGGAGAGACCTTCAGGTCCTTTCACCTTACCCTGGGGTACACTTTGCAATATCCTATTTGTTGGATGACCACTTCTGGGGAGAGTAAGAATTATTATTTAGTTTATTTATGGGGTGCCACAAGGGGCCTGCTCGGTGCTGGATAGGGTGCATAGAAGAGTACAGTGCAAACATAATTGGACAAAAAGTGCATAAATGTACAGTATAAACATAACATGACAAAGTAATATAAATACTGTTTATGATAATCAAAATTGCACTTCGATCACCATAACCAGGCAGCTAGCACAGGGCTGATCCTCTACCCCAGTTTATGGCCACAGCAGACAGGTTCAGGGCCACTAATTGCAAAAAGGGATGTAGGGTGGAGGATATTATGGCATTGGCTGGGAGGGGAATGTACACGAGGGAGGAGGACCCTGCTCATGAGCGCTTACGGGGGGGGGTCATTGTGTAGAGACAAAACAATGGTGTTGAGTTTTCTCCTTCTGCACACTACTGGGCTGAGTCAGAGTTGGGAGCAAAGCAAAATGGAGTCACTTTGAATTTAATATCTTTATTTGTGTGTACGTGTCACTAACTTTACATCTCTCTTTGTCCTTCAGGTGCTTCCCCACATTTTCTACGTTATGGACACCACTGGCCCTCTCATCCATGTGGACTTTCCAGATGTGGCCAGTTCTCTCCTGGAGAGTCTCAACCAGCAGCGCTTGGAAGGGAAGCTCTGTGACCTGTCCATCCACGCTCAAGGCCGGGTCTTCCGTGCCCATTGTGCAGTGCTGGCTGCCTCCTCCCCATACTTCCATGACCAGGTGCTGCTCAACGGAATGAGCTGCTTACCTTGCCCAGTGCTGTAGATCCAGGGGCATTTGAGGCCGTGCTGTGTGCCGCCTACACAGGTCGTCTGACTATGCTGGCTGACGAGATTTTCAATTACCTGACAGTGGGCAGTGTGCTCCAGATGTGGCATGTCGTTGATAAGTGCTCTGAGCTTCTGAAGGAGTCTCGAGGTAGCAGCAGCAGCTCCGTTAGCGGAGAAGGAGCAGGGAGCAGCAGTGGCCCCACCCCACAGAGACCTCACTCTGGCAGAGCCAGCGAGAACCAGTCCCCAAGCAGTAGCAACTACTTCAGTCCACGTAAGGCCCCACCAGAATCTTGTGGGGACAGGAGGAGGAGGAGGAGTGATGTTGCTAGCGAGGCTGCAGAAGAGGTCAGTGGTGAAGATCACAGCGGAGGTGAGGTCTCTGTTGCCAGCTTCTCCAGCTACAGATGGCCTAGCATTGTGTCACAGAGACACCGGGTGTACGTTAAAACGGAACAACCTCGCCAGGGTCTGCTGTTAACCTGTGAAGGTGAGGAGGAAGAGGATGACGAAGAGCTTAAGGAAGATGAAGAGAAAGATCAGTTGAGTATTAGTGATGTTTGCACTCTCAATGCCCCAGAGGAACAGGTGAATTTCTGTGAGTCTTCAGATGGCATGCCCTATGAGGAAGGATCAGGCAATGGCTCAGGTTACCCACAGGGTCCTCCTCTCCTGCCTCTGGACATGCAAGGAAAATCAGCTGCTGGTTTTGCCCTTGGGTCACGGAGCAGTTGGTCAAGGCGGGTCAGGGGCGAGCCAGGGAGAAGGTGGCAATTTTCCTGTGCCACTGCGGGAAAGCGTTCTCCAACAAGAGCATGTGCGATCGTCACGTCAATATGCACCTCAACTTACGCCCCTTCGAATGTCCTGTATGCGGAAAAAAGTTCAAGATGAAGCATCACCTTACGGAGTACATGAAGACGCACACTGGAGTGAAACCAACTGAAATGCTAGCCAGATGAGGCTAGCATAAAAAAGCTCAGAGGGCCAGACCAAATGATTCCGCGGACCTGAGGTTCCCCATCCCTGGTTTAATGAATCATTACAAAATATTTGAGCTGGAGTTGTACAAGTGATACCATATCACACAATCTCTGTGCATTACTACAGGTATACATAATACCTTTACTTCTTCAGGTTCCATAGGGATCCACAGGGATACCTTGGGGTGTAGGTGGGGGTTAGGACCAGACACCAGATAGTTAAAGCTATTGACTCCCAGGATGTACTGGTCCTTCCCCCCTATACCCCACCCCTAAGCCAGTGGCCCTTCAGTTTGTTCTGGTGTCCTTTTTAGACAGTGGGCTGCGTTAGGCAGCCCATAAGCATTTTTATTTATTTGATTTAATAATTTATTCTTCTACACACTGAGTGTTCAGCATCAGACTGTCTATGACACGTCTGTGCTGACACTTCTTCACCCCACCGGGCGTCACGACTCCAGTTCCGTCTGGTACTCTCGACAGGCTCCCCGGGGACCTTGCTAACTGTTCCCACGGGATGACCATTGACTGTACTGCTTGCCGGCAATCTTTCCTCTGGTCTCAGGAGACAGACCGGAGGATGCTGAGTGTGTAAACCGGGGAAGTCTGCGTGCTCCACTAAGACCACCAGGCCAGGGTATACAGGGTGCGGAAAACTAGCGTCCCTGGGGTCAATAATCAGCCAGGGTAAAGGTTTCAGCCGCAGAAAAGATTGACCCATTGTTATACCTTACCAGCTGATCGTTGTACGAAGTGGGAGACTCCCCCGGCTGTGGACTCTCATATCACGTGGTTGATCAAAAGTTCTACGTTGCCTATTCCATCTGCTTCCTCGTTGAAGGATCCCACAGCTAAAGGTAGAAGCTGGTCTGAAATGTCTATATTCCCTTTCAGGAGCCTCTGCTTGCCCATCCATGGCTATTGCTTGAGTGGCCAAGGCAATTTAAGGCTGGACAGATGCCCTCGAGGAGCTTCTCCCCAAGGACACCTCTCAGGACATGCTCTCCCTTGTGGCTCACATTAGGGACGCAGCCTCCTAGATAGGGGATGCTGTTAACCTCCAGGATATCGTCCATGTCAGTGTCTGTCTGTCGCTCTCTGTGGGTACGGTCCTGGAAGGCGGATGCAGACTCTAAAAAGACCTTGAAATCACTCCCTTACAAAGAAGACATTCTTCTTTGGTGGCCTCTAGACTGCTTTTCTGCCTTCTGCTCCAGCTGCTAAATGGACAACATCCTATAGAGGGTTTCGTCCCCAAGGTAAACCTAGGGACCAGTCCTTTCCTCGACAGCAGGCTTCCTCTAAGTCAGCCAAACCTTGGCCCAAGCAGGCCTGGGCCACCCGCTGTCCTGCTGCAAAATTAGAGGATAAACCATCCACCTGACAGGGCGGGCCTCCCTCTGGGGTCTTCTCTTTGCGCAGCGCTGGACTGAAATCACCTCAGACGCTTGGATACAGGAAGTGGTCTCTTATGGGTCCGCCCTCTCTTTCCTAAGAAGACCACCCCACCATTTTTTTCACATGGGCCCTCCCTCGGACCTAATCAAAACCTTGCTTATACAACAGGCTATTCAGTTATTACTGCAGGCGGGTGTGATAGTCTCGGTCCCTCTATCTCCGAGAGGGACAGGTTATTATTCCACCTTGTTTCTGGTTCAGAAGCCGAATGGGGCTCACCATGCTATTCTCAATCTCAAATCCCTGAACAAGTTTATCAGGGTTCCCAGGTGTTGGATGGATGTGTATATTAATATAACCATTTGTAGAATATTAATCAGTCAAAATAGATAATATGAATTACTTATTTTATATACAGCTGTGGTCACATGGTGGTGTGACTTGCTTGTCCCAGAGCCCAGAACTGGCTCTACCAGTTCACTTTAGCATTTGAATACATATAGCCAGTCACACCGCAAGGTAATTAGTTTCAACTGACCAAGGGTTTCAGTTGACCAAATGGCTATTTCTCCTTGGAGCCACACCTCACAGGTGATGGGAAAGTAACAGACACTGGGAACAGAGTCATACACACTTGGAAAAAGACACAGACTCTCTCAGAGGGACACGGAGAACAGAAGTTTTTCTCTCACAAGGCTAGAAAGATGGGACTCGGGGCCTGATTCAGACCCGCTCGCAAGCGTGTCGATTGTTAGGGAGTGCGCACGCGCGAGCCCCGGAGCGAGTGCAAAATGCACTTGCTCCAGCGCTCGCATCCAAAAGGGGCGGCTATCGATGTTGATCGACAGCTCGCCCTGTTTGGAAGGCGGGGCGGGGGTGGTGGCTGGGCAAACGGGGCCTGATTCAGACCCGCTCGTAAGCGTGTTGATTGTTAGGGAGTGCGCACGCGCGAGCCCCGGAGCGAGTGCAAAATGCACTTGCTCCAATGCTCGCATCCAAAAGGGGCGGCTATCGATGTTGATCGACAGCTCGCCCTGTTTGGAAGGCGGGGCGGGGGTGGTGGCTGGGCAAACGGAGGCGTTCCTGCAGGAACGCCTGCCGTTTGTGGGCGGCCCGTAGGTGGACTTCCTGCTCTATTGGAGCAGGAAGTCCACTGGGGCTTGCGGCAACGAGACCCTACCGCAAGGGTCTCGTCGCAATCCCGATGGTCGCGATGGTCTTGACCATCGCGACCATCACCTGGCCGCTCGCATAGGCTGTGGGTGGTAACCCACAGCTATGCGAGCGGCCAAGAGGCCGCAACTAAAAAAACAAGCGGCCGCCATGATTCAGAGCGAGCGCTCGCTTTTTGCGAGCGCCTCTGAATCAGGCCCTCAATACACCTGGAAAAGATGCTAAGTATCTGACTAGATAGAAATATTTAATGGATAAAATTAATTTGGTAAAATATGTGTAATTTGGCTTAAATGGCATGGTTAAGGATTGATTTAATAATGTAGCAAGTATGTAGTGATTTGTACCGTAGTTAGCTATATGTGTAAGTCTGTAATGTAGCATACACTACGCTGTAGTGTACAATAGTCTGTGTATACTTGTTATATTGGTAAAGAAAGTAGTGTTTAGTGGGCAGCATGCAGGAAATAGATTTGTAATGGAGTTTTTGTACTATTCTGTAGTGGTCAATTATATTGTAATAAGCTCATACGTACTATACACTGTTTGAAATATGGCGGTCATGGCAGCTCATCTCCGCTGTCAGAGAATCAGACTGCTACCATACCTGGATGACCTCTTGCTATTAGCACACTCCCCAGAGGTTCTTCAACAACACCTTCAGGTTACCATTGCCTTTCTGCTAGATCACGGCTGGTTGATCAATTGGAAAATATCCTCCCTGGTCCCTTCCCAAAGAATGGTCCATCTGGGGGCTCTTCTAGATACTCCGGTTCAAAGAATCTTCTTGACAATGGACAAGATCTCCATACTGCAACAACGTGTACGCAGACTACTTCACACTCAACGTGTGTCCATTCACTCAGTGATGCAGGTACTGGGATCCATGGTCTCCACCTTCAAAATGGTGGAATATGCCCAATTCCACTCAAGACCCCTACAGCTTTTAATCCTCTCCAGGTGGAACGGATTGCCTCATCGTCTAAAGTCTCAGATGATGATTCTCTCTCCAAAGGTTCGTTTGTCCCTCTCATGGTGGTTACAGACTTCTCACCTAACCAGAGGTCGCCCCTTCTGGGTCCCGGACTTGGTGATACTAATGACGGATGCCAATTTCCAGGGTTGGGGTGCAATGACCGGACCACACTCTTTCCAGGGCCATTGGACAATGGTCGAGACAACCGTATCGATCAACGTGTTGGAACTTCAAGCAGTATACAAAGCCCTCACTATGGCACAGCATGCTTTTCAATGACGGCCTGTTTGCCTCTCAGGATGCTTCCTTTGGGCACCGAATTCTCCTGTCAACGCAGGAGCGTCCCGCCCTTGAATACTGCTTTGGGACATCCCCAAGGTATCCCTGTGGATCCCTATGGACCCTGAAAATAAGAGTTATGGTAAAACTTACCTTTTATTAACTCTTTCTTCGAAGTCCATAGGGTCCACAGGGCACTCGCCCTGACGCCCCTGGCTTCCCTGGGTTGGTTTTCCTGGTCACCAGTCTCCGTTTCCCTTGTGTGAAAGTGTGTTTCTTCTGTGTACCAGTCTTCCTTCTCTCCTGTCCTCCTGCCATTGGCTTGCTAACTAACTGAAGGGCCTCTGGTTTAGGGGTGGGATATAGGGGGCAGGACCAGTGCATCCTGGGAGTCAACAGCTTTAACTGTCTGGTGTCTGATCCTAACCTCCACCTAAACCCCAAGGTATCCCTGTGGACCCTATGAGAGTTAACAAAGATAAGTTTTACCATAACTCTAATTTTATCATTCGTTTCCCATCAGCCAATCAGGTTCTGGCAATGATGGAGTTTGCTAATCCTAAATAAATATCTTCCTAAATTATCTTTATTAATGATGCCTTCCAAAGTAATACAGAAAACCCACAGCCCATGGCTAAGGGTAATTAGCCATTACAGTAGTCTGCACACATTGATCAGTCAATATATCTGCCAGTGTGTACCCAGCATTAGACTATTATTATTATTATTATTATTACCAGTTATTTATATAGCGCACATATATTCCGCAGCGCTTTACAGAGAATATTTGGCCATTCACATCAGTCCCTGCCCCAGTGGAGCTTACAATCTATGTTCCCTATCACATGCTCACACACACACACATACACACTAAGGGTAATTCTTTTAATTTTTATTTTAACTAGCTTTAATTAATTTTTAACTAGCAGACATAACACACACATCCACTCTATAACTTCCCTGGTGGGAGGAGCAGCAGCAGATGGGGGTCTGTGTCCTGGAAATGTAGGTGGGCTTTCCTGTTGAGAGGTAAACAACTGAAGAATGAGGATGTTCCAAACTTTAATCTACTCCCTATTCCTGGGCCCAGCACTGTCTTAGGTACACAGCTGTTAAATAAAAGGCTCCCTGTATATCTTGCAGTGCACTAACTACTCTGTGCAAGACCCCCTTGCTGGTGCAGACTGCAATTATTCTCTATTTTGTTTTTCTCTGAAAGTAGAAAGAAATTAAATAATAGGCCAACAGGTTATCAGAACACAATCTAGTGCTGGTCAGCCGACTGCGCTGATGATAGCAGTAGCACAACATTAGGGTTCACCACATGTGCCAACAGTGACCGGATTTCCGGAGGGAACACTGGTATGTCTGTATCAGGCACTCACAGGCAGGTTCTTCCCGAGCGGCCAGGAAAACCATTGGCACAAAACAGGAGTAATATAAAGTGAAATAAAACCAGAACGGTAACGTTATCATAGGCAACACAAAGGAAAAAAGCATCGTGCTCCAGTACCCACCGAGGACGAAGAGTTCAGGCTTTGTGTAGGAGTTTCTTAAAGTGCCCTAGCTCCTGCCTGCACCTGTACACCCCATGGTTTTAGTGTCCCCAAATGTGATGCTTATCTATTATATCATTTTCTCGAACACCGACAAAAAGTGCAAAAAACAAAACAAAAGACCACAATGACAATGAGAACGCGATGAGAATATTTATTTTATTCATGTTCTTTAACCTGCAAACATTGTGCTAAGTCGCCAGCATCATTCACGGTGATGTAACATGTATTAATGTGTATATCGTCTCCACCCTCTTCCAGCAGCTCACACACCTCTCTCTCCAGCTCCACCGATGCTGACAGCGATAATGACCTCACTGTGGACCTGGTAGTGACCTGCAGCCCCCCGGAGACGCCACCCCGGCCATCTGATCAGTGCACAAAGGTGAGGAATGGAGCAGCCGTCTCTCTGCACAGGAGATTAGTAGTAGAAATCGCTATAAAAGCAAATGACAATATATCTAATTTCGCTTATTTTCTCCCCTCCCCTCTTTTTTCCCCTTTCTTTCATTTGTATATCGCTACAATCATGATATCTCTCCCGTCCCTTCTCGCCTGCCCTTCCCCTCCTGTCCTCCCATGCCTTATCGCTCCTTACCCCACCCTTATTCCAATCCTCACCCCACCCCATTCCCTTACCCAACCCTTATTCTTTTTCCTTCTCACACTCCCTTTGCCCACCCTTATTCCTCTCCCCACCCTTTCCCCTCTTCCCAGTCCCACGCCTCTACGCAGTGTGACCCGGACGAAGTGATTGTTCTCTCTGACTGACTTCTATGTACAGTAACGTTGAGGCGAAGGTGTCTGGGACCATTGGGGGCAGTGTGTACTTGAGTGATGTGTCTGGATATTAGGAGAGTAGCCCCCTAGTGGTGGTACCAATGTGGAGAGAGAAAGCATTGTGAGTTAGGTGTGATAAGTGGGCGAAGTCACGGGACTGCCAACCCCATACGTAGTCCTTAGGACCTGGACCTCAGGGTATATCCGCGTGATGTCTCCAGCCGCTCCCTTGTGGATGTTAGTAGAAGGCCTTTGGGAAGAGTCAGCCTTGAGGATTACTTGGCTTGTGTCTGAGTGGATATCACCTTGGGATATCTTAATTATCTCCCTGGGCAGTTTTGGATATCCTCTCCCACACACACAAACCTTCTTTACTTTTTTTTTTTTTTTTTTTTTAAAAAGGAAAAAAAAAAAAAAAAAAAACCTTTGAGAATAAATCTTTGTTTTATTACGTCTGTCTCCTGTGTTTTGTGCTGTAGTGTTGTTACTAATGTGTTACTATGACAAGCGTCAGGTATCATGTTTGCTTTGGTGCTTTTCCCTCTTTAACCATCTAAAATTAAAATTACACATTAGAAAATAATTAATTTCATTTCACTTTCAACTGTTGCTGTTATAAGGGGAAATGTATTGCCGGCTGGTTATTTTCATAGAAGTTTAGTCTTGGATGGTTGTCATCCCTGCTCCAAGTATAACCCAAATTGGAAAGTCTGCATTTATATTTTACTAGCTGGGATACCCGGCGCTGTCCGGGTTGGAGACTGGACCCTGAAGTACACCTGCAGCCTTTATTGGTTTACATTGTCCTAACATGCATGTAAACAGTGACGTATCTACCGTGGGTGCAAGGGGTGCGGCTGCTATGGTGCCCGAGCTGCCTCTGTGGCCCGCCACTACCCCTGCACCCAGTCACAAACACAAGGTGGGCCAGTCCAGTCAGGGCTGCCGAGAGGGGCCCCGAGTATCAGCGGTGTTGATTTGGTGCCGGCCAGCAGACTTTGAGAGACAGTGCCACTGGTCGCGAGGCAATCAGCAGCAAATCAGCAGTGGCAGCTCCTGATTGGCTGCTGGTCCGTGAGCTCCAACTGGATTGCGACAGGTGCAAGATTCATATTGCGTCGGCACTGTCTGTCCATGTCTGCTGCTGCCTGCCGGTGCGCCAGCTGTAATTACCTGGCAGCCTGGCACCAAATCCACACCAGCTGGCTGCCAACGGCACACAGGGAGGCGAGAGGCTGCAGGAGGGACACGGGGAGGTGAGCTGCTGGGAAGGCATAATGTGTAAGGGGCACTACCTTTGTGTGGAATAATGTATTGAATGGGGTACTACTACTGTGTGGCATAATCTGTAAAGGGCATTACTGTGTGGTATAATGTGTAAGGGGCATAACTGTGGCATAATGTATAAGGGGAACAACTACTTTGTGGCATAATGTGTATAAGGGGTAATACTGTGTGGCATAACCTGAATGGGCTCTCTGTGGGGCAAATGTATGTATTTTTTACCTTTGGGGGGGAGGCATTTTAAGATCTTGCTATGTGGTCCCAAAGTTCTAGTTACGCCCTTGCATGCAAACACAGAGGGCTCACTTTAAAAAGGACTAATGCCCTGCATACACTATACAATTATCGGGCCGATCTGCTCTTTATCGGTTGATCACCCCAATAATTGTACTGTGTGTGCGGCCGACTGATGCTAAAATATCGATCGTTCGGGCATGCCGGATCGTCCAGCATGCCTGTGCGATGCGATATGCTGTAAGTTAAATGTCAGCCGCATCAGGCAGTATGAACAGCTGCATCCGACTGACGGACATTTCCCTTCACAGGGAAGGTACAGGGGTGCAGCTATCGGGGCCAAAATACTGTGAGAAATCTCAGTGTATACCTGTGATATCTGCAGGCTGGCAGATAAAATGTCTGTTGGTCTGACAGGCATTTTATCTGCCATTGTATGCCAAGGATAACTCTTAATTTAATACTGAACTTGCACGAGTCACAAAGTTTGACACTTGCTCAGACATTTTTGTCGCTTTCACACATGTTTTTGGCGGACTGCCAATCTTCAAGAGCCAGCCCCAGAACCTGTGTAACTGTTCCCATTTTAAGGGATTGTGTGACAGTGTGTAGCTCAGGCAAAGTTCATACCTAGGCAAAAACCTAATCCTGTTCACACTACACCACCATGCCAAATTTGGTGGAGCTAGGTCCAAAACTCTGGCTGTGCATAAAGGACAGACGGACAGACACACTTTCTCACTTATTATATAGATGTATTCATTTATATAGAGCACAAATATTCCACAGCGCTTTACAGAGAATGTTTCAGTCATTCACATCCGTCCCTGCCCCAGTGGAGCTTACAATCTATGGCCCTGATTCAGTGTGTGTATATATATTATATATGTGTGTGTGTGTGTGTGTGTGTGTGTGTGTATGTATGTATGTATGTATGTATGTATGTATATATATATATATATATATATATATATTTTAATATATACACAAAAAGTTGTTTGCACTCCTCTTACATCTTTAAAACTTGTGAGGTGCTCACTCCCAAAAGGCCAGCATAATATCCATTCAGCCAAAAAATGGGGCACTCCCATTCACAGAAATAGAAAAAAAAATATTTATTCATTTGTATGGAAAAAGAACCATTAAATTTCACCATAATATTAATACATAATACAAAAAAAAAAGAGAGAGAATTCTTCATCACCACCCAGTTGAAAGGTATAGCAGTAAGCTCCTGGCTCAATATAACATGCCTTCAGCCATCAGGGTGATCCATGTGCAAAACAGCATTTGAATGATGTACAATCAGATCACATGAAAATACTTATTTCGTCCGGGGTTCGTACTTCGGAGGAAATAAGTATTTTTATATTTATTTATTTTATATTTATTCTCTCTCTTTTTTTTTTGTGTTATGGATTAATATTGTGGTAAAATCTTATGGTTCTTTTTCCATACAAATTAATAAATATTAGGGGTGAGCCGGTTCGGATTTCTGAAATCCGAACCTCCCCGAGCCCCCCCGATCCGAGGCCGATCCGAGTCAGGCTCGACTTTTCCCGCCTGACTCGGATCTGAAATCGAGGCAAAACGTCATCATCCCGCCTTCTGGGTCTTGCGGGTTTTGGATCCTATATAAGGTACCCGCGTTGGCGCCATTTTCTCACTCGGCTGTGGACAGTGAAGAGGGAGGGTGGGAGTTAGGGCTGGCTGGGCTGTGTAGTGTTGTGCTGTGCTGCGCTGTGCTGCGCTGTGCTGCTGTTGTCCATAGGGGCTGTGTCCACTCCTCCAAAGTCCATAGGGGCTGGCTGGACTGCGTTGTGCAGTCAGTTGTCCATAGGGGCTGTGTCCACTCCAAAGTCCTGTGCAGTGTCCCAGTCCTAAAGGGGTGCTGTAGTGTTGTGCAGGGGGTGCTCTGTCCGTCAGGGGTGCTCCCCCCAAGTGCAAAAAAAATAAATATTTTTTCTGTGTTTGTGAATTGTGTGCGCTGTGGCTGCACGTGCATCAACAAAGGAGCAGCGCCAAGCGTGCGCCTGTGTCCCATAAGTAAAGGGCCGGCTGGCTTGTCCGTTAAAGGGTGCTGTAACCCCCAAAGTACACTCCAAACAAAATAAAAAAATATTTTCTGTGTTTGTGAATTGTGTGCACTGTGGCTGCACGTGCATCAACAGAGGCACAGCGCCAAGCATGCGCCTGTGTCCCATAAGTAAAGGGCCAGCTGGCTTGTCCGTTAAAGGGTGCTGTAACCCCCAAAGTACACTCCAAACAAAATAAAAAAATATTTTCTGTGTTTGTGAATTGTGTGCACTGTGGCTGCACGTGCATCAACAAAGGAGCAGCGCCAAGCGTGCGCCTGTGTCCCATAAGTAAAGGGCCGGCTGGCTTGTCCGTTAAAGGGTGCTGTAACCCCCAAAGTACACTCCAAACAAAATAAAAAAATATTTTCTGTGTTTGTGAATTCTGTGCACTGTGGCTGCACGTGCATCAACAAAGGAGCAGCGCCAAGCGTGCGCCTTTGTCCCATTAGTAAAGGGCCGGCTGGCTTGTCCGTTAAAGGGTGCTGTAACCCCCAAAGTACACTCCAAACAAAATAAAATATTTTCTGTGTTTGTGAATTGTGTGCACTGTGGCTGCACGTGCATCAACAAAGGAGCAGCACCAAGCGTGCGCCTGTGTCCCATAAGTAAAGGGCTGGCTGGCTTGTCCGTTAAAGGGTGCTGTAACCCCCAAAGTACACTCCAAACAAAACAAAAAAATATTTTCTGTGTTTGTGAATTGTGTGCACTGTGGCTGCACGTGCATCAACAAAGGAGCAGCGCCAAGCGTACGCCTGTGTACCATAAGTAAAGGGCCGGCTGGCTCATTTCTTAAAGGGTGGTGTAACCCACAAAGTGCACTAGTCTCCAACAAAAATAAAAAATTATTTTCTTTGTGTGCGCCTTAGCCGCACGTATATATCAATATAACATAAATGGAGGACCAAACTTTCTCCGATAAAAATAAAATAGGGAAAGATCAAGAACCACTTCCTCCTAGTGCTGTTGCTGCTGCTGGGAGTTGTTCATCATCCCAGAGAGGAAGTAGGAACACCACTACTTTTACTAAACAATTGACCCTCCAACAGTCCTTAGCGAGGAGGATGAAGTACGACATTAGTCATCCTGAAGCAAAACGTATAACTGAGGCCTTGACTGCTATGTTGGTGTTAGACGTGCGTCCGGTATCCGCCATTAGTGCAGTGGGATTTAGACAATTGATGGAGGTAGTGTGTCCCCCGTTCCAAATCCCGTCTAGATTCCACTTCACTAGGCAGGCGATACCGAGACTGTACAGAAACGTCAGAAAAAGTGTCCTCAGTGTCCTGAAAAATGCGGTTGTACCTAATGTCCACTTAACCACGGACATGTGGACAAGTGGAACAGGGCAGACTAAGGACTATATGACTGTGACAGCCCACTGGGTAAATGTATCACCTTACGCAGCAACAACAGCAGCATCACCAGTAGCAGCATCTCAGAAACGCCAGCTCGTTCCAAGGCAGGCTACGCTGTGTATCACCGGTTTCAGTAAGAGGCACACCGTCGACAACCTCTTAGAGAAACTGAGGGAATTCATCGCCCAGTGGCTTACCGCACTTAGACTCTCCTAGGGATTTGTGATATCTGACAACGCCACCAATATTGTGCGGGCATTACATCTGGGCACATTCCAGCATGTCCCATGTTTTGCTCACACAATAAACTTGGTGGTGCAGAATTTTCTGTAAAGCGACAGGGGCGTGCAGGAGACGCTTTGGGTGGCCCGAAAAATTTCTGGCCACTTTTGCCATTCAGCGACTGCGTGCGCCTGTGTCATAAGTAAAGGGCCGGCTGGCTTGTTCGTTAAAGGGTGCTGTAACCCCCAAAGTGCACTCCAAACAAAATAAAAAATTCGTCTTTTTTTTCTGTCTTTGTGAAATGTGTGGGCTGTAGCCGCACCTGCATCCTCAAAGCAGCAGCGACAAGCGTGCGTCTGTCTGTTAAAGGGTGGTGTAACCCTCAAAGTGCACTCCACAAACAATAAAAAAATTCTTCTTTTTTTTTCTGTCTTTGTAAATTGTGTGGGCTGTGCATCAACAAAGGAGCAGCGCCAACCATGCGCCTGTGTCCCATAAGTCTGTTAAAGGGTGGTGTAACCCCCAAAGTGCTCCAAAAAATAAAAAACAATTTTTTTTCTGTGTTTGTGACTTGTGTGCGATGTAGCCGCACGTGCATCAACACAGTAGCAGCGCCAAGCGTGCGCCTGTGTCATAAGTCAAGGGCCGGTTTGGACATCTGGTCCGGACTGAAGGACGTGCCAACAATTTCTACTGTCACTGCATATGATACTGTCCTCAAAGCAGCAGCGACAAGCGTGCATCTGTCTGTTAAAGGGTGGTGTAACCCCCAAAGTGCGCTCCAACAAAATAAAATAATCTTTTTTTCTGGGTTTGTGTGTGAAATGTATGCGCAGTAGCCGCACCTGCATCCTCAAAGCAGCAGCGCCAAGCGTGTGTCTGTCTGTTAAAGGGTGGTGTAACCCCCAAAGTGCGCTCCACAAAAAATAAAAAATTCTTCTTTTTTTTCTGTCTTCGTGAATTGTGTGCACTGTACATGCATCAAAAAAGGAGTAGCGCCAAGCGTGCGCCTGTGTCCCATAAGTCTGTTTAACAATTTTTTTTTCTGTGTTTGTGTGCGAAATGTATGCGCAGTACATGCATCAACACAGCAGCAGCGCCAAGCGTGCGCTTGTGTCATAAGTCAAGGGCCGGTTTGAACATCTGGCCCGGACTGAAGGACGTGCCAACAATTTCTGACATGTCTACTATCACTGCATATGATACTGTCACCACTGACAGAATGGTGGAGGATTACATTGGTGACAGCATCCAAGTAGGGATGTCAGACAGTCCATACCTGTACTGGCAGGAAAAAGAGGCAATTTGGAGGCCCCTGTATAAACTGGCTCTATTTTACCTGAGTTGCCCCCCCTCCAGTGTGTACTCCGAAAGAGTGTTTAGTGCAGCCGGGAACCTTGTCAGCGAAAGGCGTAGGAGGTTGCTTCCACAAAATGTGGAGAAGATGATGTTCATAAATGAATTATCAACTCTTCCAGGGAGACCAGCCTCCAGAACGTACAGAGGGACCTGTGGTGGTGGATTCCAGTGGGGACGAATTAATACTCTGTGATGATGAGGATGTACACAACACTGAAGAGGGTGAAGAATCTGTGGATGAGGAGGATGAGGACGACATCTTGCCTCCGTAGAGCCAGTTTGTGCAGGGACAGATTAATTGCCAGCTTGTTTTGTGGGGGCCCAAATGAACCAATCATTTCAGCCACAGTCGTGTGGCAGACCCTGGCGCTGAAATGATTGGTTTGTTAAAGTGTGCATGTCCTGTTTATACAACATAAGGGTGGGTGGGAGGGCCCAGGGCCCAAGGACAATTCCATCTTGCACCTCTTTTTTTTCTTTGCATTATGTACTGTTTGGGGCCTAGTTTTTCAAACTGCCATCCTGGCTGCCACTGCAGTGTCACTCCTAGATGGGCCACGTGTTTGTGCCGGCCACTCGTATCGCTTAGCATAGTCATCCAGCTACCTCGGTGCAGCCTTTTGGACATAAAAACACTATTTTGAGGTGTGAGGTGTTCAGAATAGACTGGAAAGTGGAAATTAAGGTTATTGAGGTTAATAATTGCATAGGAGCAGAAAAACCCACAAATTCTGTGATTTTAGCTGTTTTTATGCTTTTTTTTAAAAAAAAAATACAGATCCAAAACACAAAACCCAGAATCCAAAACACGGAAGGGTGGTTTTGGCAAAACCAATCCAGATCCAAAACATGAAGAAAGATCCAGATAGAAAAACAAAAACACAAAACACGAAAAGTGGACGGTGCACACCCCTAATAAATATATATATTTTTTTTACTATTTTTGTGAATGGGAGTGCCCTCCTTATTGTGGAACTATATATTTGTTTTTGTATTTATTTTATATTGTTATCATACATTATGGCTGCAGTCACGCCGAACAACCCCTCTCGGCCTGCCAGGTTCCGGTCGACAATGTAACTAGGACGCACCAGGAGTCTGAGATAATTAATTTATATATATCTATATACAAAATGCTACGATGCAGCGGACGCTGTTTTTTCCACGCCAAGTTCCAATGTGTTTCGTACAGAAACTCGGTTGCACACAGATATATACAAACCGTCCGCCCGTACACTTGCTACAGAGGCCACAGGCGACTGACATCACACCTGGGCGGGCACATGTAAATGCCTATCCAGTTATAATGTCGGGCCGATGATTGGTTAAGTTTTCATGCATTTACCAATTGTCAGATGGGACAGCGGATGAATCAGTCATTTTGGTGTGTCCATTTGCAAACATTTTTGATACAAAATGGGTTGTTCTGAAGAGCTCAGTAACTTCAAACGTGGTACCGTGATAGGATGCCACCTTTGCAATAAGACTGTTTGTAAAATTTCATCCCTGCTGGATATTCCACATTCAACTGTAAGTGATATTAGACTGTAAGAGATATTATTAGTAAGTGGAATCATTTAGGAACAACAGCCACGAAGCAGAAGACCACGTAAAATCACAGAGCGGGATCAACGACTGCTAAGGCGCATGATGCGTAAAAGTCGTTAAAGCTTTGCTGATTCCATAGCTGAAGAGTTGCAAATGTCATGCTTGCCACTGAGGGGTTGAAAGAAGAGGTACCAGGTTGGGGAAGAAATCTGAGGCGAAGGGTATGTATGATTTCCTCATCCACAGGTTTGGATGTTAACGTGACCCTATCAATGGTGCGGAGTCTAACCTACTGGGAGGTGTTCACCAGTGACCCCTACCAATCGGAATATGGGTTTTAGCTGCACCCAGCAGGCAGGTCGCGGTCCTTTGATCTGGTATCCAAACCCCGTGGGAATAGACAAACTCACAGATGGTGGCCTGAAGAATATGCCTCCCAGGAGGCACAGCTGCACTAGGAATTGGTACTTGAGGTACCCACAGGTAGAGGTGTGCATTATTGTGCTGAAGAAGAACTCCTTGGTATTGAACACGGGCAGAGGTGGTACGACGCACTGTAGTTCCGGAAGGAGATGCTAAGCTGTACACAGGCTGAGGTGGTAAGATGCCCGGTTGCTCCGGAAGGAGACGCTAAGTTGTACACAGGCGGAGATGTTATGACGCATTGTTGTGCTAAAGGTAGCACTGGATTTGTACACAGGCTGCGGTGTTATGACGCACTGTTGCGCTATGGTAGCACAGAAGATAGCACGGAGATGGCTCGCTGGCAGAGATGGTAATATTGAGTGGCACACAGGCTGAGATGGAAATGATGCACTGTTGCTCTGAAGATAGCACAGGGTAGTACTCTGGCAGAGATGGTCAAACACACTAGAGAAGAAATGGAGGTAATCTCGGGAACCTGGAAAGAGGACTCAACTAGCATACAGTAGGAATGACAAACGTTGTTCAGGCAACTTCCCGGAGTTCTGGAGCCGGTTATATACCCTGGTGTAGCAGTTGATAGGAGCACAGCGTCAGCTGACTGAGACCATGCTACCATTGGTTGGAGATACTGTCACATGAGAAGGGCTGTCATGGCGGCACCCATGACGGGAACCCCGATCCCCAAGACACAAGGTCGGCCATGGAAGTCCGCAAGCGCCTAAGGCAGAATACTCAGCGCATCACCCGCCGCCGCACCAGACGTCTGACCGCACAAGAAGTTAGGGGAAGGCGGCGCAGAGGTAAGAGATGGCCGATCCTAGGCTGAACCCTGACAGTACCCCCCTTTTCAGGGTGGACTCCGAATACCCACCAGGTTTATCAGGAAGCCTCCTATGGAAGGTTCGAACAAGTTGAGGGGCATGGACGTCAGAAGCCTTAATCCATGCTCTTTCTTCAGGGCCGTACCCCTTCCATTCAATGAGATAATGAAGACCATTGAACCGATGTCAGGAATCCAGGATCCTTTCAACTTCAAACTGGGTACCCTGTTGAGTCTGTACTTGAGGTAACTTGGGAGAAGAAACTTGAAAATGGTTAAGAACCAAAGGACGTAAAAGAGACACATGGAAGGTATTGGATATCTTCATTTGTGGAGGAAGTTCCAATTTGTACACCACTGGATTAACTATTTTGAGGATGCGGTAAGTACCTTGCAGTGTGGTGCAAATTTCATGCTTGGCATCCTCAACCTAATATTCCTAGAGGACAACCAAACTTTATCTCCAACTCTCAGCAGTGGAACCACAAGGCATTTTCTGTCCGCAAATTTTTTATAATTTCTTGAAGACTGTTTTAAAGAGCAGTGAATTTTCTTCCACAGAGCTGAAAAAGACTCTACCAGACTGGATACCGCTGGAACCTCTACTGAAGGTAAATCCTGAAAATCCGGGATTCGAGGATGCCTAATGAAGACAGTGAAGAATGGAGTAGATTTGCAAGAGGAATGGTACTTGAAATTATGTGAAAATTCCGCCCCATGTAAGAGGTCCACCCAGTCATCCTGAGAATAGGTTAACTCTTTCAGTTTGACCATTTGTTTGCAGGTGATAAGCAGAGGAGGATTTTAGTTTGATTCCAAAAGTGTTGCATAGGGCTTTCCAAAAATTTGGCCACAAACTGGATGCCCCGATCAGATACTATCTCTCTTCGAAGACCGTGTAGCCTGAAGATATCTTGAATAAAAATTTTGTCCAGCTGAGGGGCAGATGGAAGTCCTACCAGCGGAATAAAGTGAGCCATTTAGAGAAGTGTTCCAAGACAACCCACACAGTATTATGTCCCTTGGACCGTGGTAATTCTGAGATAAATTCCATAGAAAGATGGATCCATGGAGCAACAGATACTGGTAAGGGGCGTAATGGACCAACCGCTTTTTTGCGAGACACTTTGTGTTGGGCACATTTCACACAAGCCAAAACAAACTCTTGGATGTCTTCCTTCATAGTGGGCCACCAGTATGTTCGTTGAAGAAACTTGTATGTTTTGAAGATACCAGAGTGTCCAGCAAAGAGTGAGGCATGAGTCCAAGTTAGTAAGCTCTTACACAGTTGCGGAGCGCCGAAAATCTTGCCAGGTGGAGGAGTCAGCAGCTGAGTGGGTGCAAAAACGAGAGGGTCCAGGATTGGAAAAGTTTGGGATTGATCCTCCTCCTCCTGAGTGGTCATGAAGGACCGAGACAAGGCATCAGCTTTTTTGTTTAGAACACCATGGTGAAACTGGAGTTTAAATTTGAATCTGGTGAAAAAGTGAGACCAACGAGCCTGTCTGGCGTTTAAACGATGAGCAGTTTGTATGTATACCAGATTTTTATGGTCTGTGATGATGGTGATAGGGAATCTAGCTCCTTCCAGAAGATATCGCCATTCTTCAAGTGCCAAGCGCATTGCCAGTAACTCCTGGTTACCAAAAGTATAATTCCTCTCCGCCGGGAAAATTTTCATGAAAAGAACCCACATGAATGGTATTTTCCGTCTTCAGCCATTTGAGACAACACTGCTCCCACTCCCACTGATGACGCATCCACCTCCAGAGTGAAAGGTTTGTCAAGCTGAGGTTGGTGAAAAATCGGGAGATTACAAAAGGCTGTTTTCAGGTTTTGGAATGCTTGGACTGCTGCCGGAGTCCAATGGCCAGGATTAGCTCCTTTCCTTGTGAGTGCTGTAATAGGCGTAACCAGTGAAGAGAAATTAGGGATGAACCTCTTGTAATAATTAGAAAATCCCAAAAACCGTTGGGTAGCCTTCATGGAGTTAGGTTGAGGCAAATTCTGGATAGTACTCAGCTTGTCTGGATCCATCTCCAGGGACTTCCCAGAGATAATATGTCCCAGAAATGATACAGCGGATTGTTCAAAAAGGCACTTGGAAAGGGAGTTTGTAATAATAGTCATCAGGTCGACGCTGTCAGAATATCAACATGTGAAATGTTGACCTTGTTAGAATGTCGACATTAGGGTTAGGCTGCGGGACAGGAGGGTTAGGGACTAAGGGGAGAGGTTAGGATTAGGCTATGTGGAGAGGATATAGATGCAAGGCACAAGCATCCAATGCCTATGCTACAGTATGTCACCTGCAGAGAGAAATTTCATACAGAATGATTGTCGGTCCCTTTGTGGGCAGGTACAGAAGGGAGGCTTGCAAAACGTGGACATGTCGCAACTGTTTTAAAGGCGTGTCGGATCCACTGACTGCATCTTTGTATGCAGTTTCACTGGTGCCGTCATCTTAGTTCTGGTGGCCATAATTGTCTTATCTACGACCATCTTTGTATGCAGATGCTGCTTTTAGATTTGCAAAGCCACCGGTGGCGGTCTCAATATCCCGGCGGCTGCCACACTTACATATTAACTCACAGTATCTGCCTAAAAAGATTCCAATCATGACAGGATTTGTGTGAAACTCCAAAGCAGGCCCAATAACCTGTCATACAGATACACTATATGGACAATAGTATTCAGACACCCGACCATTACACCAACAGGGACTGTACTGACAGTGTATTCAAATACATATACTGTAATATAGAGTTGGTCCCCATTTTGCAGCTATAACAGCTTCCACTCTTCTTGGACGGCTTTCCACAAGATTTTGGAGGGTTTCTGTGGAAATTTGTGCCCATTCATTCTTCCAGCTCCCATCCTAACTTGCTGCTACTTGCTCCTTCCTCCGTCTACCCCATCTGTGTCACACCTGTTTGTCTGCCCCTCCCTTTTAGAATGTAAGCTCTTACGAGCAGGGCCCTCTAGCCTCTTGTGCTTCTCCTTACTTTACTTTCACCTACTTCTTACCCCCCACCAGGGTACCTAACACTTGGTTGCTTACGCTCTGTTGCATATCTAGGTGTTATGGTCACTAATGTAGCAATGTATATTATCCATGTCCTTGTCCTATATTGTACTGTAAGTCAGTTGTCAAGGAGGATGTCAGCTGCCCCTCCACCTCAGCCCCGACTCACCCTGCACTGGAAGCAAGCATTGCAGCCCCCTTCCCTCTTACCGGGTACCCACCAAACAGTAAGTGAGATGCTGGATAGGAGGGGTGGAGGGTGCCTGATGGGCTGCTGTTTACCTGCTGTGATAGGGGTTTGGCTCGCCACTGGTCAATGCCACACGTTCACATGAATATGCTACAAAGTGATGCCCGCACTGGCAACTGATGCTAAAATGGTTATTCTGCTGGAAGAGGTCACGTGTTTTGCTGGCAGCTCATCCCCCTGTCTCACTGGTGCTGATGTGGTGGAGTGATGCACAGAGGAGCAGCCAGTAGCAGTGCTACACTCTGATTTGTTTTTAGGCATTGTGACTATAGTGCTGCTGCTGAGTGGTCTCAGTGGGCTCCTCCTGGGAATGGGTGCTGAGAGATAGGGGGGGAGGGGCATGCCTGCTAGGTGCCACCATGGTGTAACTCGACATTCTCCTGTATGGTCTATGCCCACGTCCGACTCTATCCCACCCCAAAATTAGATTTGACAATAAAACACGTGCACGTATACAAAGAATAGTGTGGACTAGATGTATCTCTAGGCTCCGACTGTCATCAGATTCTACATTGCTCACCGGTGCGGCTGATGTAGCTTCGATGTTGGAGTGTTAAAAATCTCCAGTGCAAATCCACAGACCACGCAGCCTGTGAGTGGTGGTCTCACTGCTCGTACACTCCTTCGAGCACAAAGGGGCGGCTGAGATTGGCGTTTGCATCTTCCTGCAACCGCTTTTGTGAGTACTGCTGTATTACCAGCTAACACTAACTGAGTCAGGGCGGGGGCAGGAAAATTATTTAAGGAGGAGGAGAATGAAATTAACACAAACCCACAGATTGAGTGTTACATAGTGGAAGCGTCTCTCAGCAGCACAGAGTATATCAGGAGACAGAGCCATAACAGGACGCCCGATCGATTGCATATACTGTGCTGGGTGCCCGCTGGAGCATACACAGGATGCTCCGCGGGTGCTGCAGCAACAATCCTAGCTGCAGGGTGCCGTTCTAGGCAGTGGAGTAGGTTCATCCCAGACGCCCGGAGGAGGCAAGTTATAATTTGGTGCTCCACCCCCCGGTCACAGCCGCTGACACTGTCATGTAGCATTTCGCATGCAGATACACCTGCAGAATATAGGCATGCCTTGGGGAAGTGAGACAGAGAGTTGCTGGTGAGGGGGGCGCCAGACGTGTCACACTGACAACAGCAACACCAATGAGTATAGATATATAAGCTATACAGTAGATAGACGGAGATGGCAGCTGATGGTCTGACACAGAGCCAGGGCTTAAAGTGGTCTTGGAGATGTGGTGGAACTCATCTCTCCTGCTGCCAGTCCCGCACCCTCCCGCCACGCTAGTCTGACAGGCCAAAACAAGTGTGAAAACTGTTCTTTACACACACACTGTTGTGTATAGGAAATGGTAAAGTGAATGGCTGGGGGCCGCCTAGAACCCCAGAAGCTTTGTGGGCTATGACAGTGTGAAATACATTTTATATGCTTTTTTAGGACTCCTGCCATCAGCTGAGGCTACAATCTTAGATCACTTAAAAAGAAAAAAAAATGTTCCATATCATTAGTGTTATTTTTCTGCCGTGCCTCTGAGTTTTTTTTATGGGGTCCCCACAAACAAGTCTGTGGGGCCTATTCATCATAACTAAACTTTCTCTGGAGGTAATTAGGTAGAACTGGCATGGAGCTCTACCTAATTACAGGAGGAATTCATTATTCCTCCTCCCCATAGCTATCTATTCCGAAAAGCTGTCATTTTTGCGATGACAGCTTTTCGGGAAATAGATAGTTATCCCTGTCTACTCTACCTTATCGCATCTGGAGGCAGTGCTGTGCATGCGCTGTTATATCTGTAAAACCCATTGCATGCGCAGCACTAACTACACATGCGGTAAGTTTGTGTCCCCCCCTCTGCTCTCCTGCCCCCCCCCCTCCCCCCACCCGCTCACCTCCCCCCAGTTCATCACTTACCTGCTTGCACAGCAACCTCCGGCTCCGTCTGTTATGCTGTCATGTGGTCTCCCACATGAAATTTATCGCCAACTCGCCTAGTTGTACGGTGATAACGTCATGTCACGGAAACAGGTTTGGGTCTGGTGCACAGCCTTTGATAACGGCAGGACAGACAGATGAGCAACGATCCGGCTGGCCAAGCACGTCCACCACAGGTGACAATTTGTGCCGCAGTGAAGGTCTAATTTCGGGGGAGACAGGCGCATTTGAGTTAGTGATATTGCTGATGAACTGAATATCCCAGTGGGTACTGTGCACAACACTGGGCCTGATTATTCGTAAAAATAAAGTTTACCCTACATGCCCAAAAAAGTATTTATTTGCACCCCTTGCATTGCAACATGGTTTGTCTAGGATCACAGTTACCTGCTATATCTTACTCTATTCCCAAAGCTAAATCAGGCCCATTGTTCATGAGCAACTGGGGCATACTTACCGACCTTTTAGACATGAGTTGCGGGAGCAGCCGCGAGAGCTGCCGCTAGAGGCTGGTTCGGGGTGTGGGGCTGAACTGATGATGCGATTAGGATGTTTTCACACCCTTTTCACATTATTTTAGTATCACCTAAAGTTACTAAAGGGCAATTGGAGTAAAATTCTACTCCAACCCCCAGTATCACTTATTTTTAGTAAGCAGATCGCATTTCCCATAATTGTAATGGAAAATGTGATCTGGCCAAAGTTAATAAAAATAAATTGTGAAAAAATACTGGGGAAAGCCCTGAGATAATAACGCCACCTGGAGGTGGCGTTATCCAGGGTCTCCCCCGGTTACCGGACTCCTGCTCTGCTCTAACAGGCAGAGCCCGGAGCCAGCCCCAGTGATCAGCTGTGTGCTCTAAACAGACCGCAAGCTGATCTCTGCTTAAAAAAAAAAAAAAAAAAAAAAGGAAAAAAAACTAGGAAAAAAACCCCCACTTACCTGAGTCCAGGGACCGAAGATCTGGGCTCTCGCGATGTCCTCCCTTCGGTCAGCTGGTCTCCCAACCTGCACTGGTGCCCGGTCGTCACCTGACCGAGTCCCAGTGCAGTATGGGAAGTCAGCTGACAGGAGCCATAGAGGACATCACGGGAGCACCGATGAGTGCAGGTAAGTGTAATTAAGAGAGGGGGGGTCGCGGGGGGCAGGGCTTAGTGCCGGGGGTGGGGCTTGGCGACGGTCGGTCGGTGCATGCGTCTGTACTTGTCACGGTATTTTTTGCGAAAAATACCGTGATAAGTGTGCGGAGGGGATTCGCAGGGACAGAGCTTTATTGCAAGCTCTGTCCCTGCAAGGGATTTGTAGTAAATCCCTGGGATATTGCCTGAATTCACAATGCGAATTCAGTCAGTAATATCACACTACAATCTGCATTACAAATGCGGATTGTAGTAAATAGAGCCCCAAGGGAGATTCTGCGAATGCTGTCCACTTTTGTAACACCGGTTATGGAGGGCAATTCATCGAAAATGACCAGGTTGTATTGCTGCACAATCCCTCATATCCCAAGATCCAGTGGGATCAAAAATAACCTGTGATCACCTGGCGAGGTGAGGATATCCAATCACACTCCTGCAATACCGCCATCAGGGGTGCAGGGAAGGGTCCTGGGCTCCATCCTAGCCCCGTGGTATCCTCTGTTGTCAGGGGCGCCCCCACTTTTTGAGGAATACTTTATGCTGGGGTAACTAGTCTGGGGCTGAAGAATGCTTTGGCAGGGAGGACCACACACTGCACCCCCCTCCTCCTCCCCAGTTGGTTAAGCCCAATGCTGGGTACTGAAAGTACGGGGAAACCCCATGCCATTTTCACCTATTTTTCCAGGTCAAGCACAGGCACAAAGTTTTTTTTTCTTTTGACATTACACTATAACACACAGGAGCACTGCACAGATCAGTGTCTGCTGAATAAGCTACTCACAGGCACTTCATTCATTTCAGCCAAATATGACTGGACACTCACACTAGCAAACACAGGGCCTGATTCAGAGCCGGACGCTGTGAACGAGCGCCCGCTCTGAATCAGGGCGTTTTTTTTTTAATAGTGCGGCCTCTTGGACGCTCGCATAGCTGTGGGTTACCACCCACAGCTTATGCGAGCGTCCATGATGATGGTCACGATGGTCAAGACCATCGCGACCATCGGGCTTGCGACGAGACCCTTGCGGTAGGGTCTAGTGCCCGCAAGCCCTGGAGTGCTTTTGGCTCTATCAGAGCCAAAATCACTCCCACTGACATCACTAGTGATGTCAGTGGGGCCAGCCCCAGACGGTAGGCGTTCCCATGGGAACGCCTCCGTCTGGGCAGCAACGCCCCCGGCACGCCCAACAAAGGGGGCGTGCTGTCACTCACCATCGCAGCACGCCCCCTTTGGTGCGAGACCCATAGCGACGGCTTGGCCGTCGCTATTCGGTTCTCGCGCATGCGCACTGGGCTAACATCGACCCGCTTGCGAGCGCTCAGCATTAGGCCCACAATTCCATACACCACACACCATAGGAATACATGATTTAGTCAAACACGATTCTTAGTAAATTTGTGAGTTTGTTTTGGGAAAAACGTATGTCCCTGCGATGCACATTGTGTTTAATACTCGGACAGACACGATTTTTAAGTAAATATACCCCCAGGACTGTGCAGAGTGCCTACAGTGTGATAAACATTTCCCTACTGAAAGGTCTATTTAAATGTTACTGTGCTGTGTAGGTCTAATCTATTTTTAAATTTAATAGTAAAAGCATAACTGGGAAGACTGGTCAGGCTGGTTGGAGAGACCTGAGCAGATGTTACTGATGATATTAGCTAGCTAAATACTGATTAATTACCAGCATATTTCAAGTGATAACACCCACATGGTTAAAATGGTATAAGGAATACACCCATGCCAGGATCCTGGCGTCTGCGTCATCATGTCGATATACTCACTGTGGACATAGGGCCTGATTCAACTGCGATTACGCACGTCATCGGCCGAGTGTATGCGTCCTGTGCATGAGTATGCACTGCAGTGCGCGTGCGAATACCGGCCACTGCGATCTCAGTGACTATGCAGACCCATCGCAGAGTGATTGACAGGAAGTGCCATTTGTGGGAGATGACTGAGGGGAGGCCGGCGAAATGCAAACGTGCCAGTGCGTTCTAACGCCGTTGCATAGGCGTGCATAAATTATCCACTGTGATGCCATACGCAGCTTGAGTACTCATAGCGTGCGATGATGTTAGCAATTCCTGTGTAAGGTCAGATCTTGTGCAAGTGTGCGTGAGGCTGCGATGGTACTTGATTGTACCGATGGTTTCGCAGACTTGCTAAGAATTACGGATGTGTGTAAGGTAAAGTGGGCGTCCTTAAGTAGTGCTGCAACGGCATAACGATCGCAATGGATTAGCATACTATCTCAGTCAGTCTGCGTGCGTAATCGTTATTGCAATCGCAGTTGCATTCCGCAGTGAATCAAGCCCATAGTGGAGACATAACGTGCCCAAGCTGCATGAGGGGGGAATGCATCTTGCAATCTGGATACTTTTGGCTAGCAACTGCTCCGTCCTATCCCTGCAAGTAATCGGGGATCAACGGAGCCTACAGCTGTAAGAAAATCATACATCTGGGGATGAACTGTTCCACACCCCAAGCACCCCAGGCTCATGCCCCAAATCCAAGTGTTGGAGACAGGATTGCTGGTTTGACTTATGGAGGTGAGCCCAGAGAGACTGTTCCCACTTCAGTCAGTCCAATGGAGTGTGGCGTGAAGCAGGCGGACTCTGTGGAGGGCATCAACTACATACAGTAGCCAAGGGGCCAATGCAAAATGTGTGCTGGCACCTGCAAGGGCAAGGAGTAAGAGACTTTGGGGCCTCCATTACTGCAGTAAGCCCCCACCTTTTTGATTCTTCTACAGTATTACAGGATAGTACTGCCAAAGTGACATAGCAAATGGACTAGAGCGAGGGGTACACATGGCAAGAGTCTACCTGAACAGGGAAGCTGGCCAAGAGTTGTGAGATGTTGCCGTCATAGAGGGCCTCCCAACTGATCCTGAATCGGTTCTGGAGCCATCATGTATTAATAGAATTGATCCAAAAATCACGATGCTGCAACATGCATACTTACCTGGCCCCCGGCATCTCTTGCTGAACTGCGCATGTGATGCATTTTAATTTTTATGTATTTTTGTGTTTTTTTTAACTGCCCAGGCACAATTTTCCCCTATCTTCCCAACAGCACATGTGGCAGAATACTTCTGATCCTCTAAAAGATAAATGTTTTTGCAGATCATTTCCTGTATTAAATACAGTCATTACGATCCTAAATAATACTAACCGAGCAGAGGGACGTGGCATGGCCATAGGTGGGCGGTGCGGAGGGCGTGATGGCTCGATTGCATCATTTTGGCGCCGCCCCTGATATACAAAGCCGATATTACAGGCACTGTAAAGTAGGGGCGGGGCTACGATTATGCGATTCACCATAAATCGTATCATCCCCCTCCTGGGCTGCCCACTTTTGGCCAGTATGATTGTGGTCACGGCGGGTGCCAGCCAGTTCTGGGAGACTTGCTTACACCTCTGGGCAGCCAGGAGGGCCACCCAATTCTCGGTAGCCTCCCGGGCATTCCAAGAGACTAAGCAAGTATGTCCTATATCAGTGAGATTGATACCAGACCAACGATTGGCCATCCCTAGTGAGAGGAAGATCTGTGTGAGGTATATCTATATAATAATCCCACTAGGTCTTTCCCCATCTCCAACATTCACGCGCGTGTGTTGGAGATGAGAAAGACCCACCACACTGTCCGCTGCCTCCCCCATAGCTCCATAATTACCTCCCAGCGGGGTCCTTTGTCTTCAACAGCTCAGATGTGTTCTGACTCTCTAACAGTGTGCGCCACCCCTCCAACAGGTTCCACTGCTAGAGAGATGGACTAGATCCCAGCTGGTGAGGAGATAGGACCCGCCGGGAAGTAAGTATGGAGCTGGGGGAGAGGCAGCGGACGGCGTGGTGGGTCAAGAGTGGATGTGGTGATACTTGGCAAGGCCAGAGGTGCAGGTAGAGAAGAGAGGGATAAAACAATAGTGGGTGGGTCAGAGCAGTGAGGGGGTTTGGACTGGATGGATCAGGAGGGGGTGGGCCATGGTAACACGGCATATAGCGGTCTCTTTACTGGTCTATATAATAATTCTGTACAGTCTGTCCCAGCTCCAGCACATGCCACTCATCCATCAGCTCCCACTGCTAGGGGAGCTGATGGATGAGTGGACAGACGGGGACAGACATAGGGTTAGCCTTTAAAAAAATAACTGCTTAAAAAAAGAAATACTGTGATTTTCACAATTCGCTGCTCATTATATTTCCCCCTTAACCCCCAGTGATGAAAAAGGTTATTTACAGTAAATACAGTGAAACTGGAAATCATCCCCATAAGAACAGGTTTGGACATTGTCCTAGCAAGAACATATCAATGTTGGATCATAGCAACAGGCTAACTACTATGCTGGAGGGACAGTAGGTTGCTCTGTATTTTTAAGTTGTCACTATATAGTACATATTGCAATGCTGTAATCTTTACAATATTGTATATAAAGTCTATATGTTATGAATCTGCTTGTATTGGGCACACTAAAGTTTCTCCCACAGTCTTCACTGCATCTTTGATGCTTGAACAGAGAAGCATATTCGGCAACAGGTTAATGAACCAAGACACAACACAACAGAAGAACACAAGCAATCTTATATGATATCTGCAAAGTGTATGTAAGTAGTTCAACACTGTAATTCAAAGGGAATAAAGAAAATAAAATATCCACCTTAGAGATTAAACTACAAGTGGATAAACTGAATTATGACAATAATCAGCTGTGGAAAATTAAGGTTCAGTTATTGTTATCCAGAGATGACTTTTGTGAGGTTATTACTACAGACCAGGCAAGAGTTTGATTACCGAGAATGGGATAAGAAAACCATTTACGAGCAACCATAATCTTATTCATTGTAGATGACCAGCTAATTCATATAATATAATAGACTACAGCAAACTGTATGTGGGATGCATTACAGAATCTGCATGAAAAACAATCTGAATAAGCTGAAGATGTGACCTCATACACTGCGACTTCAGTCGCACCAAACAGCCCCTCTCAGAGCACCAGGGCACGGGTGACTCTACTGGGGCGAGTGTCTTTCTCACTTAAGGCATGCCAGCGCGTTGGGACGCCGTTACAGGGGTGTGCATAATTAAGGAAGTGGCCAAAATCCTGAGTCACGTCAGGTCAACCACTAATATGCTAAAGGGAGCGATGGTTCTCGATGTTGCCGATGTTTACACTATGTTGCGTACTGATCAGGCTTTGAGTAAAGGGAGATGGGCGGCTTAATATGCCGCTGGGTTTCTGCATCTTGTGCTGCTGTCTCCGTCCGTATGTATTGATTAGCATATTCTCGCTGCGGGCGGGTGCGTTCTCTCCTTTGTGTTCCTTGCTGAATCAGGCCCTCTGCGAGTGGGGTTTTTCTGCGTCTGCTTTGTGAATAAGAGGCAAAATTTTAAGAAAAATTACAGTAAGCTGCTTCTCTCAGAGCGTGTCCAGCCTCTGGTATTACTATCCCACTGTCACCTTTAGCCAGCTTTAGGCACAAAATCCAATATTGGACAAATAGCGGGAACGGTAACTTACCACTGTTTATGAAGAAATAATGACATCATCTATATATGGTGTTAGTTCTATAGTCACCATTACGGGCAATGGGGACCCTGCAAAGTCTTCGCAGCTTCAATGAAGCCTTACCGGCTTTTGCTGAATCTGGGGTGAAACGTTATACACATGCACGGACAGTCGCTGTGCATTTGACGCTAAACCTTCGCCAGCAGCCTTAGGCTACAGGCAACACAGGAGAGAACACTGCGGAGGAGGAAGACACCGCTGGAGCTCGATGGACAGGACAGTGATGTTACATACCGGCGAGATGCTGTGATATTAAACAAAATATACCATTGACAATGGTCTCAATGTTAAATGGAGCCCTAAGTGTCTGCAGCCATTAATAAAATCTGACAATTCAGCTCAGATAAATTCTACTGCCTTATCCAGCAGGGGGAACTTTGTACTGAAAATGGCAGATACCGATAGTGGTGGCCTAAACGCCGGGCAGCACAAGGTGAAAATACATCTACTGGTATGTGCTAGTGCTACCCATGCGGGCACATGAGACCAGAAGTGGGCAATGGTATTGGCCACCACAGAGGAATCAATGTTGCCAATACTATTGATGCACAACATAGCTTGGTGCTGTGGGCAGGCTACGTGGCTATCTTATCATGCTGAACAGAGGTAACTGTGGCGGTTGGCTTGATGGGTGAATGTGTCGGGCACTGCTGATACCTTCTGGGCATTAGTGGGTTGATGTGTCAGGCACTATTGATGCCAATCTAGAAACGAGAAAAGGGGTCTGGGAGGACTCTTTCTGGCAGAGCCGGCCCCTATCATATGCCATATAGGCTAATGCCTAGGGCACCATAGCTCCAGGGGGGGCGCCCAGCAGGCACATAGGGCCATTACCATGTCGTTTAGGGGCATCAGCTTGAATCTAGAGCACCAAATGGGTGTGGGGCAGGGCGGGCTCTGCTTTCTGGGGCAGTTGGCAGGGTTAGAACATTACAATTTTATACAGTATACTTTATTGCACATTTACTATTTATTTACTGATTTTAACCAATTGGAAATAATAAACCAGTGAATGTGGCCTGTGCTTTATTCTAATGCAGCTGATAAAGGAGCACAATGTTTATAATGTATATTACAGGGCCCTATAGGTCAGCTGACATATAGATAGGCGTTCAGTAATGCACCATGCTCTGTATATACCACACACACAGCGAGTGTGAGACATAAATCTGTCCGTGTACATTGTGTCCCTGAATCCACACACAAAGCCCTCTATTTAGCTCGCCCGCCAATCACGACGCAGGACAGCTCTTAACCCGCCCCTCTGTCTTTGACCGACAGTTTCCTGCTCCAATCACGCCCGGCTCTCCGGGCCCAGCGGACGAGATCGCCAGAAACAAAAATGGGCGCGTCCTACAGGGGAACACGGACCAATCTGCGGCGGCGGCGCTTGTGATTTCATCCTTAAAGGCAAAAACATTTTCGTCGGTCGACCGCGGCACCCTGTGGCAAAGCCCAGTGCGCCTGCGCGCCTTTAACGTAGGGGGCGGAGTCTGAGGAGGCCTGAGACACAGAGGGTGTTAAAGAGGCAGCGAGAGAAGAGAACATCCTGGGGTGAGATGGTGATAAACTGTTGTGTGCGGGTGTTGTTATATAATGCCGGGGGCAGGGGCTGGTGCTGCTCTGAGTGTGGCCCCCACAGGGGCCCAGCTGGCGGGAGTGTGGCTCTCACAGGTGGTATGTGGGTGATTACATCCTTTATATACAGACTACAGGCACTGTACCGGGTGTGTATTGGTTATACAGTGAGGATGGAGGAGGCTGCAGCACAGTTATACACAGTAGCCACCTCCCTGGGCATCTGCACACCAATGGCTGTGTGTGTATGTAGCTATATGTATGTGTATATATATATATATATATATATGTATGTGTGTGTGTGTGTGTATATATATATATATATACACACACACACCCAACAAGTGCATATATATTAGTGAGTACATGAGAATAACATGCACTCATACCTGAAGTTGAACTTTTGGGATGCGCCAGCTACAGGGTGAAGGGAATATTATTATTATTACCCGTTATTTATATAGTACGTACATATTCCGCAGCGCTTTACAGAGAATATTTCATTTAATTCGTGATCGTCCCTGCCCCAGTGGAGCTTACAATCTGTGGCCGCGATTCAATTCAGCGCTCAGTTAAGTTGGAGAATGCCGGTTCTCGCAACTTAACCTGGGTGTTTAGTCACGAGAACTGGCATTCTCTGACTAAAGTGCCAGCCGCAAAGCTGTTAGCGCCGCGCTATGCCGGCAAACAGCCGCACGGCCGGCACTTTCGTTGGATTTTTTCCATACACCCCCAGGGGGGTGCGAGAAGAAATTCTTTAGTCGGACCAAACGTCGCGCTGAATTGAATAGCGCCGGGGGCTCCCTCCTGGGGATATTCGTCATCAGCTTTGAATTGAACCGCTGCCTATGCGGTCTATTTACTTAAAAGCCTTGGATGGTGATAAAGTCAAGAGAGATAAAGTACCAGCCAATCAG